>OY751379.1:12612041-13918062 GCA_963565295.1 Epirrhoe alternata
GAACGGAACCCTCGGTGGGCGAGTCCGACTCGCACTTGTCCCATGTTACCCGCGTTCCCTCGGGAAAACATCACTTTCCCGGGATAAAATATAGCCTATTTTCATTAGGGATAATGTAGGATTCTAATGGTGAAAGAATTTTTCAAATCGGTCCAGTAGTTTCGGATCCTATTCAATTCAAACAAACAAACAAACAAATCTTTCCTCTTTATATTTTTAGTAGATATAAGTAATTGCTATCATAAGTTAGCTGTGTGAGTGAACGGCCGTCAATATATTAGCTACCCTATACTAATTGTGTCCTGCTCTTTCACCAGCACTGCGGTGTGAATGATGAAAACGTTACCTGGCATAAGTCCCGCCATACCAGATCCCTGGACATTGTAGTGGATGGCCACTGGAACAAGAAAACCATCACATACTCGTAAGTACCTAACTGCAACTTTTTATTTATTAATCAGGTACTTAACTTGACTAACTATACCCATGTCGTCAATCAGGGTATTCAACGGACCACAGACACATCCCGCGTGGGTTCCGAACCCGCAATTAAGTCAGGAGCGCGTGGAGGAGCTGGTGCGGCAGGCGTTCTCCGAGTGGGCGCCGCACTGCGGCCTGCGCTTCAAGCAGCGGTCTGTCTAGTGGAGCGTAGGGGGTGCGCTGCCTGACATCATGATCTCCTTCGAGCGACACTGGCACGGGCACCGGTACGATAATAGGAACTCTGCCGACTCACCCTCTGCTTGCCCTTTTTTAATTTATTTATTTATTAAGAGGCATTTAACTAAGGTAAATATTAATTTAACAATAATGAGATCAAAATTAAAAATCTATTTAGTGGTTCAAGTCTTAGGTATGTATAATTACTTAATTTTAATGTACCTAGGTAGCTCCTTAGGTACATTAAAATTAAGTAATTATACAAACACAATTTTATGAAGATTTGTTTTGAATTTATTTATGGGTTCACTACTTCCGAGCATATCTCTCGAAGGTTCGCTAATGTCTATATTTTTACTTTTCCTTTTCTCTTTTCACTTTTGTGTCCTTTTTAAAATAAATAAATAAATTCAATGTTGTGTTATCTTGTGTTCTGAGCTAAGCATAGCAACCTACTTGAGGTTGTACACATTTTAAACTTTCGCGACTCGAAGACATTTTAAATTTTCCACTGGATCGAGTTACATCAACCTTTAGTCCTTTCCAATGATCGCCATTATTATACTAGAATTGTGCGTGAAGCAGTTGAAATAAAGAAACACAAAAATTTCAACCGGGGATGTGGCTATAAACTGTCATCAACGTGGGATCCAGTGATAAAAAAGTGTTCGGGTCGTGTAAGAACGTCTAGTACTAACTTGGATGTTGTCAGTGTAGTGTGTCGCGACCCTAATGTTATTTTGTGTTGACCGAATGAGGGTAGTTTCTCATCGGTCGAAGAGGCGAACGAGTACCGGCGGGCAGTCTTCTCGTGACCACGGTAGCTGTAACGCTACTGAAACGTCGAGGTAGATAAACAAATGTTATACCTACGCGATTAAGTCCCGATATAAAATTTAAAACTACTTGAGGTTGGTCCCTAATCATGCTTTTCGTCTAAGAATCGCTCAATCACCTATCTATGTTCTTACTTCTTAGTTTTTGGTATGTACAGTCACGTTCAATATGATGTATACACTCCATAATGTTTCAACCCATGTACAGGTCATGACATGTCCAACAATGTTCTGGTATTTTTATTGATTTCGCCACTAGTTCAATGTGAAATCACCCTTTTTGTTTTTAACCTACATCAATTAGTTTTAGTGTGATATTAATTTTAAAAGTATGGAGTGTATACATCTTATTGTCCGTGACTGTACCACCTACCTAGTACACATTAAGGTTAATTTACCTACGCATGTTTTCTAGGGAAGAACTTGATGGACCTGGAACGCTACTTGCTCACGCGGCACCCCCAAAGAACACTTATTGGCCCTCCTCCTCTGAAAATGTTGGAAACATTCACTTCGACGACGACGAAATCTGGGTGGATGCAAAACCTAATCGCGAAGAAGAAGCAAAAAACATCGTCAGCTTTTACCCGGTACTGCTGCACGAGATCGGCCACGTGCTTGGCTTGAACCACTCGAATGACAAGAACTCCATCATGTATGCGGCCTACAACTCGCACGTACAGCATCTGGCAGCGAGCGATATATTGAGCATAAGAGACCTTTACGGTAATTGTTTTATTTTCTTTATAGATTACTGTGCTTAGGTAATCCAAGAACTCGATCGTTTAACCAAGACAATTAGAAATGGCGATGAGATTGCATTGCAAGATGGCATAGTTTCTACTGCATGGAAATGTAAATCAAGTCATTCTAAAAGATATATTTACGGAATTACATATCGAAAGACTGGGCCTTACTCTCGTATGATAAGTTAGAGATTTTGATTGTTTATCGAGATGTTTACAAGAAAAGAAAAAAATAATACCTACCTAAGGCTAAGTATATAGTCTAACCCTTCTTGACTGTGACCACTGGCGCAGTGGGTGAAAGCCTGCCTGTGACGCTTGCGCGGGTTACTTGTTCGATTCCCGCCGCGAGATAAATGTTTGTATGATCTGCAAATATTTAACTCTGATCTGGTTGATTCTGTGTATAATATGTATTTGCAAAAAAATATATTTAAGTGGGTAGCCTGTAGGTCTAGGGACCTATATTCTATCAGGTTCCCATAGTGCAAGCTTTGCTTAGTTTCAGCATTGTTTTTAGGGTTCCGTACCTCAAAAGGAAAAAACGGAACCCTTTGTCTGTCTGTCTGTCGGTCTGTCTGAAAAAAATAAAATCGCTTTCTCATGTGCAACTTTGGTGTATGTTGGTAGGTTTGCACTGGTAAAGGTACGTAGGTATCTATTTTAGTCCTTTGTACGGAACTCGCAGTGGGCTAGTCCGACTCGCACTTGTCCGGTTTTTTTATTTAAGTATTTATTTTATTTACTTACATAGAAATGTCTTTCTGTTACAGGCATTTCAGAAGACTCTATTGCAGAGGAACTTCCTACATCTAATCCGTCGGAATTATCTTATTCTACTCCATCAGAAGAATCAAATGATTTTTCTATATTTGAAGATCTTGTCAATAGATACGGTTACCATAATTTTTTCAAACAGTCTTCTCTTTCAGTAAGACAGCAATACTTACGACTAAAGAGAGAAAGGCGAATACAATTACAAGGGATGATTTTTCTTCAAAGAGCATATTTAAAATGTAAAGAAGAGGGAAACTGTTAGAGGATTCGATCCCGGGATCCCGGTTGTATTTGAGTCCCGAAATTGTCGGGATCAAATTTAACAAATCCCGGGATTTTCGAGATTAGAATTTTCTTTAAATAAGTCAGTTAAACTTACGTGAAACGTTAGATGCATAGTTATTTATTGTTTTAACATCTTTAGTTGATTTTCTGAAAGTTTAATAGTTGGTTTTCTAAAATAATTTACAGAAAACCTAGTTTGTTTATTTCCGAAAAAGTTTGGAGCTCTGGTGGTCTAGTGGAAGCGTTCCTGAAGGTTCTTCCGAAAGGTAGTGGGTTTTATTTAATCAAGTCGTGCACTTATTCGTTTTTATATTGAAAATTAATTGTATGTTTACTATGCCAGTACCTAGGTACTGCCAGTACACTCAATTCAATTCAAATTCGTTTATTGCTTCATGTTAGTTACAAGGTCTTATTATAGGTAGGCGTTTCATAACATGAACCCCGCTGGGGCACTGCTCAAACAGTCAAATGACACTCAAAGGACAATATAGTGATGAAACCATGGATTTAGCATGGTACCTTTTTGATGAAACCAATGATCTTTTCATTGGATGAAACCGTTATGTCGTAAAACCAATGATCATCGTAGTTAGTATATTATTATATTTTTTTTGGCAAAAAAATGTAATAAGTATTCTATTTTTAATTAATTTAATTTTTTTTAATGCATGCGGTTTGCGCCTATCATTGAGGTGGCACTTAGTTTATTTCCTTTATTCATTTCTATTGCTTGTGTTGGTGTTCACTTTGTTGGTGCAACTAAATAAATAAATAAATAAATAAAAAAAACTTAAAAAGTTTGAAAACAGTGTCAAGTGCACGAAAGGAGCCTTGAGGCGCACTTACAATCCGTCATAACTTCATAAGCTGTCACCACACTGGTTCTAAAGAACTAGTGACACGTTATGAAGAAGACCTACGACATGCTGGTTTCCTCACGATGTTTTCCTTCACCGTTTGAGAACCGACCGTAGGATCGTAGTTACTACTTGACTATCAGTGATCTACCTGAAAAAACTAGTGACACGACTAGTTAGGTTAGTGTTTAGGTTTATGTATGTTTACTCTAGTTTATAATGTTATGTATTTTTGACATTTTTGACATTTGCTTTGGTCAAAAATGTCAAATCACTTTGCGCACTTTTTGCACCACTTTGCGCACTTTTTACGCCACTGCGCGCTGTGCGCACAACTTCGTGCACTTTGCGCACCACTGCAGCAGTGGTTGATTGAAAATTAGATAATGCTAAGTTTGTTTGTAATTACAAGGAATACGTTTGTCATACTAATGTTTTTAGCACTTTTCACCCCTTAAGGGGTGAATTTTTCAAAACAACCTTCGTAGTTCATCCCTATGCACTAAGACAGGCATGACCTGAAAATTTCAAGTCTCTACGATCAGCGGTTTAGATTTTACAATGTTTTCTGAAAATGGATACATCTTTTTGTTACGAATGGTGTATGCATGTTTTTGATAATTTATCGCGTATACATTTTTCTGTTTATCGCGTATACATTTTTTTGAAAATTATGATGTGCATACATCTTATTGTCCGTGACTGTACCTAATAGTATGTAGTTTGTTAGTTATTCGTATATTATTTAGCCTTTATCAGCTTTGTATTTATTTTCTTTTTATTATACACTGAACAATCTTTCTTTCACTAAGTTCCTCTCCATCTAAAGGTTGCCTGGAAGAGATCGCTTTTTAGCGATAAGGCCGCCCATTGTTATCTAGTTGTTAAGTTCTAGTAATTTTAAGGTGTACAATAAAGAATTCTCATACATTCATTCATAACCCTTTTTATTTACCTCTCCTCGTACTTAGATTAAATCATGAGTGTGTCAAATGAAAGAAAGGAACTCCTTGCTTTCAAAAGAACTAAATACACTGAGACGGATAGTGAGCGCGTTCATGTCTTTGCATTGCATTCACAATCCACGTAGACTCTACCTACGCCGTAGCACGCCGTAGAGGTAATCAAAATAGCGAAGGTCTGCTAGTGACTTGCTATTCCCGTCGCGATAATGCTTGCATTATACAAATATTTGTCTCGGTTCTGGGTGTGTGTAACTATAGTATTTTTCACGTAGGAACGTATCCCTGACACATATCACTTTTACGTTTTACGCTGTACAATAATGAAAAATTTTGAAATAAATGAAATCTAGTGATAACAATAAGATACAACTTCAACAAAAAAGGATTTTGTCTATTTCCTATTTAATTATTTCAGATCCTTATCCTAATAATATAATAAATATGAAAGTTTATGAGTATGTTTGGATATTTGGACGTCTGGATGTTTGTATGTTTATGTATCAATCACGCCTAAACCAGAGAACCGATTTGAATGAAACTTGGTATAGGCATAGATAGTGACCTGGAATAGCATATAGGCTATTCAAAATGTTGGTACCACGCGGGCGAAGCCGCGCGCAAAAGCTAGTATTATCATAAAAGCGCCCTAACACGGAACCGTTCCTATGTGAAAAAGACTATAGGCAATGCATGTACTTACCTAAAAAAAGGGTAGCTCACTACCTACCTGTAGAAAAATCCACTTTTATGTTTATCCTATTACTTAGGTAACTAGGTATGTAAAAAATACCTAGAAACTTATCTAGTTATTAAAATGTGTTGTGTTCAGGAAGTTCATCGGGAGACTGATACGACACTTCCCGCCTGCGTCATCGGCGACGAAAATTTAGTAGTTTTATTATTTGATTTGTAATATAACAACATAATATTTATATTATAGTCCTTAAAATTTTAATATTGTACATTTATTTAGTAAAAAAAATCACATAGACGCCCACGACACAGGCTTTGCCTAGTGTGGGGTTTATTGTAAATTGTACCTATAATTAAACTTAAGTGTCCTATGTAATTTAGCAATGTTTACGTAATTAATTATCTTATCTTAAAATAGACCTACAATCATCCTAATAGAATCAGTCGATCTAAGTACTTGGTAATTATTATTTTTTTGATATTTCTATATTTTCTCACTGTTTTTACTTTATTCTTTTTCTTATTTAACTCTTTCTTTTATTTGCATCTTTTAAGTAGGTACCTACCCTACTTGGTATTTCCGTGGGTCTCCCCGATATACTTACACTAACTGTAGGTATCATTGAGCTGGAAGTTCTATGGTAGGTATTGACCCAGACAATATAATACTAGTAGTATTGATAACTTTGTGCAAACAAATGTTAGGAGCGAGTCACAGGTCTACCTAATACTTATATTAAACCTATACTTAGTATTTATGTCTCTGGCTACCCCCTTAGACATCCTCCAAGGATCTAGAATATAAAATATCTGAGAGAATGTATACCGCGCCTTGGGGATACAGTCGTGACCCTGTTTACGTTTATTTTTTGTTTTTGTCTATAATCTTACACTAATATTATAAAGAGGAAAGATTTGTTGTTTGTATGTTTGAATTGAATAGGCTCTGAAACTACTGGACCGATTTGAAAAATTATTTCACTATTAGAATTTTACATTATCCCTGATGAACATAGGTTATATTTTATGCCGGGAAAGTGAAGTTTTATAGTATTTGTATTTGAAAAATAAGCGCAAAAAACAAGAAACGGTCGTATAAGCCGCAAAAACGTATATTTTGACAGTCAAGGAAACCAAAATTCATAGGGTAGATACTTCCCGTTGACCTACATTTATGAAATTTGGCAAGTAGTATTGTTTAGACTACAAGTACCTACTGGGGAAAATCCTAATAAATAGGAATGGGGGTCGAAATTTTGAAAGGAGCTATAACCATGTCATGTGGGGTAATATCGTATGTAGGTATGGGCTTCACAGTGGCGGCGTAAGGGGGGGGGGGGGCGGAGGGGCGGTCCGCCACGGGTACCAGCAGGCAAAGGAAATGATAGTAAGCCGGGCACATTCGACGGCCTCAGGCACCCCCAGAGCAGGCAAAGTGATCCCAGCGGTCCTACTGAATAAATGCTTTTTGACTTTGACTTTGATTTTGAAAGGAAATGGTAGTAAGCCGGGCGCCTCTTTACATTCGGCGGCCTCAGGTACCCCCAGAGCAGGCAAAAGAAATGGTAGTTAACTGGGCGCCCCTATCATGGCCCTATCAACTATCATGGTTATCAACATTATTAACACTAAAATCATGTTAAATATCCCGTTTATAGTGTTAACAATGTAGACTTATAGTGTTGTATACTGTCGATTTCTTCTGAAAAATTAGGCTCGCTTCGCTCGCCCATGAAATACCATGTACGCTCGCATTACCAAAACTACGAACACTTGCCGAGTTCGCGGCATTGCAAGATCTGTGATTGACTTAGGTACGGTAGGTAATTGGTATTCAAAACCGAAGTAGGTAAGTACCTTAAACGTCAAGAACTAGACGTATCGTGTTGTTTTTTACAAAAAAAATCGGCTCGCTTCGCTCGCCTATTAAGATGCTCACTATTGCTTACTTCGCTAGAAGTAGGTAAGTACCTAATACTATCGTCAAGAAATAGATGTCGTATTGATTTTTTCTAACAAAAAAATCGGCTCGCTTCGCTCGCCCATTAATATGCTCACTTCGCTAGAAGTAGGTAAGTACCTACTACTATCGTGAAGAACTAATGCATAAGGTTGATTTTTTCTAAAAAAAATCGGCTCTCGCCCATAAATCTACTCATTTCGCTAGAAATATACGATTAGAGGGTGCCGTATAAACCTCGTTTAGGGCATTGTTAGTGCTAAACCCGGCCTTATTATCGTCAAGAACTAGATGAACTAATTGTCTCGAAAAAATTGAGATGCTTACAATTGCTCACTTCGCTAGAAGTAGGTAAGTACCTACTACTCACTTCGCTAGAAAATTGCGATTACGATTTGTAAATCTAAGTTTTCTGGAAAAAAGATTTCGGTGAAAAAATATTTTCTTGGGGGGGGGGGGGGGGGGGTGTGCTCAATTGAAAACCGCCCCGGGTACGAACCCACCTTACGCCGCCACTGGGGCTTCATGGTGCACAGTTTTCGATTTAGTTAAATTACCTGGGGAAGTAGGTACGTAAGACCCATCGCAGACTACAGACTTTCTATCGGCCGATAGTTGAGACGGGCTATACTTCTCCTTACTCATTACGAGCCGAAGTATATTCCGTCTCAACTATCGGCCGAAAGAAAGTCTGTAGTCTGTGAGGGGTCTAACAGTTTGCACTATTACTTATAATTACACAGTCGTAAGCACAGCGAGGGTGCCGGCCGTGGCTGTGGGTGCCATTCCCGGGACAGTCATTTTGGCAAAATGCGAGAGGGGCACCGGTGCGTTCCATTGGAGATGCCGGAGCCCCTTGACATGCATGGTGGCCGGCCACACGTCAGTTTTTAGTCGGTGAGTCCGACATAACCCTTTCGCTGTCCTCACGGCGGGCGGAAGGGTAATCCATCATGGATTTTCTGACGTAAGGTATACCGTAGGAAGACCGTACTAAATTTCTTTTTTATAGAAAGAACACAAAGTCTTCAATGAACTTTTAATTAAACGGAACCCTAATAAATCAGATGATAAGCCAATCCTATAAATATTATAAAGGCGAAAGTTTGTAAGTATGGATGTATGGATGTATGGATGTTTGTTACTCTTTCACGCAAAAACGGCTGGACCGATTTGGTTGAAATTTGGTATGTAGATAGGTGATACCCTGGATTAACACATAGGCTACTTTTTATCCCGATATTCCCGCGGGAACGGGACTTACGCGGGTGAAACCGCGGGGCGCAGCTAGTATATAAATAAAGCCATGGTTTTGATATGGACACTAGGTACTGGTAGTTTATGGACGAAATAAGCACAGCGATTTCGCTCTAGAATCATTTGGTATATAATTTTTTTTTAATTTTTTGCTCTCATACGTAATAGTCATAGTTGCACATGGTCACACGATGGCGATCTACAGTAATTTAATTTGTCTACTATGTGTCAGTGTAGTTATCTACGAAGTGCACGGGAAATCCATACCAAAGAGAAAGGCAAGTTTTTGTAAGTAAAAAATGAGGCTTTGTCAGTAAAGTTATTCCGCTAGGTACCTACTTCATAGATAGTGTAATAAATTGTATGTGTAATAAAAACTTAGGTATATTATTTATTTATTTATATGCTATTGTAACTTAGCAGTGTAAACGGCCGTCAAAATATTAGCTACCTTTAGGTAGAAGAAGCATCATAATTGTATCCTGCTCTTTCACCAGCGCTGCGGGGTGAATTATGAAAACTTTACCTGGCATAAGTCCCGCCATACCAGATCCCTGCACGCTGTAGTGGATGGCCACTGGAACCAAAAAACCATCACATACGTGTAAGTACCTACAACAATATACCTTCTTACTTACAAAGGTGTAGGTAGTGCCCTCGTTTCAAAAAATCCTGGATGCACTCGGGTTCAATATTACCTACGCTCGTGCATGACATAATAAGGCACTACACGACGTATTGTTTCAACTTGGAACATAATCCTATAAATAAAATATAAAAAAAAAAAAAATTTGCAATCACAGACTGACACAGGCAATTTAATTATAAAGTACTACTCTACTCTTAATACTCATTTGTCCTTCAGTGTATTAAACGCACCGCAGCAACATCCAGCGTGGGTCCGGTACCCGCAACTAAGCCGGGAGCGCGTGGGGCAGCTGGCGCAGCAGGCGTTCGATGAGTGGGCGCCGCACTGCGGCCTGCGCTTCCAGCAGAGGTTTGACTTGTGGAGCGCGGGCTCGCTGCCTGACATCGTGATCTCCTTCAAGCGATGCTGGCACGGAGACCGGTACGATACCTCATCTTTACTAATAGAAACTGTCGATTCATCATCTTCCTACCCTTTTCCGAGATCATGAGGGAACGCCACACACATCCCATGTTTCCCTTGATTATTTCGGGAAGCCGGAAGTCGGGATATCTGTGGGCCAAACAAAACGACCACTTAGACGAGCCCTGATACAGTGACTCGGCGGCAGGTAGACCACGAATGCGATGGCAGGATGAACTAGTAGATGCCTTTGAGAGGAACTGGCAGACGAGGGCACTGGATCGTAGTGACTAGGGGAAATGGATGGAGGCCTTTGGCCAATGGGAGGTGTGGGCTAGTAATACCTACTAGAAGAAAAACAATTTGTGTTAACTTGTGTTCTGAACATCCTTTACCTAAAGTAGGTTGGTTCCAAATGGCTCTTATCATTTAAGAACCATTCAATCACCCCTTTTTGGTAGGCAGGTACCTAACCTATCTAGTACTTACACATCAAGGTTACTTACCTACGCATGTTTTCTAGGGTACCATTTGATGGACCTGGAAAGCAATTGGCTCACGCGTCCTACCCCTCTGGATTTGTTGGATTCGTTCACTTCGACGACGATGAAATCTGGGTCGAAGCGAAAACTAATCGCGAAGAAGAAGCAAAACACATCAACAGCTTTTACCCGGTACTGCTGCACGAGATCGGCCACACGCTAGGAGTGACACACTCAAAAGATAAAAACTCCATCATGTATGCGGACGAAAACTCGCACGTACAGCATCTGGCAGCGAGCGATATATTGAGCATACGAGACCTTTACGGTAATTGTTTTATTTTCTTATTTATTAAGTGCCTATTAGGTAATCCAAGAACTCGATCGTATAACCAAGACCATTGAAAATGGCGATGAGATTGCATTGCAGATTTGCAAGATAGCATAGCTTCTACTGCATGGAAAAGGTAATCAAGTAATAAAAGATGAATTTCAAAACCCTAAAAAGAAACTGCACCTAACTCTCATGTGATAAATCCAATATTTCGGTTTTAGGTAAGTAAGTACATAATATATTCGAGATCTTTATAAGAAAAATTAAACCACTACCTATTAAAACTGTCTTGATGTTACAGGCATTTCAGAAAACAACTCTATTGCAGAGGAACTTCCTACATCTGCTTCATCAGTGAACGTGCCCTTTACTACTCCATCTGAAGAAGTACCCACTGCTACTGCATCTGAAGAAGAACCCACTGCTACTCCATCTGAAGAAGTAACCACTACTACTCCAAATGGAGCAGTACCCACTGCTACTGCATCTGAAGAATTACCCACTACTACTTTATCTGGAGAAATAACCACTACTACTCCATCTGAAGCAGTACCCACTACTACTCTATCTGGAGAAGTAACCACTACTACTCCAAATGGAGCAGTACCCACTGCTACTGCATCTGAAGAATTACCCACTACTACTTTATCTGGAGAAGTAACCACTACTACTCCATCTGAAGCAGTACCCCCTGCTAATCCGTCGGAATTATCGAATTCTACTACATCATTCAAATGATACTTCTATGTTTGAATATTTTATCATTATTTTTTTTAACTCATATATGGTGAGAGTGCCGACTGCCAGTCTATCAACCTACATGGATGCAGCATTTTGGCCGAAGGGTGTTGTGTTCCGACGGTTCCGTGGGCGCCTGCGAGACACCCCGTTTGTGCGTACAGTTCGTACGTAGGTAGTGATAATTTTAGTTTATTATAATCTATATAATATAATTTATATGTATCTTAAGGTATTTATTATATGTAAATATGTTTATTTAATAATTACACTCGAACTGCCGCGATACAGGCCTAGCCTAGTGCGGGGTTCGATGTAAATTATTTATAATAATTGTAATTTTATGTATTAAGTTTTATGAATAAATTGAAATTGAAATTATATACGGTTGCCCAGTATACACCTATTTTTTAATTACCAAAAAAATTTTAAACATGGTCTCGGTGTCTGTTGCTGATCACATTTATGTAGTTAAAACTCAAAAACATTATCTAATCTTATTTTATTTGGACATAGAAATTCGTACCTACTTGCCTTTTTATTATATAATTTAATTAATGAAATATAATGTAAATATTGCATGCGCAAGACGTTGATTATGGCTGACCTTTACTGTATCAATAACACCTGTTACATAGTACCCATAATACGCCATAAAAACAATTTGATTTGATTTGAAAAAAAGAGAAAAAAAAATTATAACCTCAAAAGGAGACGAGACGAGTCAGACATGGATTTATGATAGCTACTGCGGTTTTACTGACTGGGGATGATACGAGGACATAGTTCGAATGAGAGTCTGTACGCAATTGTTGTCTGTGGTATTTGTACAGTTTTCATAAAATTTTGTTCAGTTTTGGTTGACTACAATCCTCGATAACTTTGTGATAGTTAAATAAAAAAAAGTTCTGACCATGCCATTATCATTTTTTGCATCTGCTGCAACTGTCCTTAATTTTTTTTTGGTAGTCATAAAATAGCGGTGTATATAAGTATTATACCCGGGTCCCTAATGATTCACATAACGTCTCTTATCCTATTTTTAATTCCCATACTGTATTTGGTACTAATATTAAATTGTCCTAATGATTACTCGACATAACAATACTACACCTAATTAACAATAGTCATAGTATTAGGTGAACATAACATTAAATAGTCATAAAATCACATCTCCTAACATACGGTAATCCTAAAGTTATAAGCCCTAACAATATTTACTCCTAAAGTTATAAGCCCTAACAATATTACTCCTAATAATCAAACATAATAACAATTGAAATCATAATAGCATTAAATCCTAAAAAAATACCATATATACCCAAATAGATTCCTAACTATGTCAACTTTGTAAGGTTTAATAAATTAACTAACATAACTTCGGGTTCGCTATGTTTTCCAATAAACCCACTTTTACTAATTGCGTTTGCTATAACTTCAGCTGCTATAACCGAAAAAACGATTGTATAAATAAAATACTAGACTTTTTTCTACCTATAACAAGTTTAATATAATAAGGTTTAAGAGAAACAAGTCGGTTCTGGCACTCGCCGGCCGCTACCGCGGCACGCTTCGCTCGGCTCGTGCATGGTTTGGTCCCTATTGAAACCATGCTCGTCGCTACGCTCCTCGCAACCTATTCTACAGGTCTGTTAGCCTGTTATGGCAACACGATAAATTTACAGAAAGTTCCTATTTAGAGCAATTATAATTTTATGTAATATTTCAGTTATATTTATAATAATTATATAAACTGCACAATATAGCAATATTAAACTATATTAAATGATACAATTATAACAAAATAACTCAACTTTATATACTATATAATATAACTATAAATAGTATTTATTAGGATAAATAAACATTAGGACGATCAAAAATAGGACAAAATAGTTTATGCAACTTAACAATAGTAATAATAACTATTATGATAACATATATTAGGAGTTGAGACGAATATGTAAATATAATGGTATGTCTTTAATATATTAGGACAAAATATATGTATGTCAGTTTAAGTCTATGGAAATTTAACAGTATGACTACAGTATTTTAGGACTAGTATGTTATGTGTATTTATATTAGGACAATTAACATTATGTAAATCGACAGGATCCCATTATACCCATATATAACACGTACAAGTTTTTTTTAATACATATTTGAATGCAGTTTTCCTTGTTACCAAAATCGATGACATGGTTCCTAAGAACAGATCTTCGTATGCTTTAAAGTTTCAGACTTTCCCATACTGACCGATCTAAATGTATATTATGTACCCTGTATATTATGTACCTACCTACATCACAGTTCTTCAATTAACTTTTAGGTTAACAGTAGGTAGGTACCCTAGTACGTAAATAAGATAAGCTCATAGATATATATAGCCAGTATCGAGTCGAAATTTTAAACATTGCAGTGATTTCGCTCTAAAGCATATTTAGCATAAATAATTTTTTTTATTTATATTTTCGCACGTAATTCTTACGTAAATAGTCATAGACCATTTATGCACATAGGTACTCATACGATGGCCATCTCTAGTCATATAATTTGGCTACTATGTGTCAGTGTTATATACCAAGTGCACGGGAAATCCATTTCAATGAGAAAGGTAAGTTTTGCTTTTCTTTTGTTAAAGCCCACCAATATTAAAAAACAGGGGGCAATTGGCCCTTAAAGTCAGAAATCGTTGTAAGAACCATCCGAATATTCATCAAACGACCGCGAATAACGCCCCAGAGTTCGTACTAAGCGTTTTGAGTCTACATTTGTAGGGTAGGGGCTCTGTATTTCCCGAAAAGTACCTACATTATAGGGGTCTTCAAATCGAGAGTAGGTAAATATACCTTTTATTACCGAGGAGTTCCATTGAACAGCTCCTGGCTCCATCATCAGCACAGTTCCCTGTCACAATATTATTGCATTGTCAATTTGTCACCGAAGACTCTTATGTGTACCAAAATTCAGCTCAATCGGAAGCCGGGAAGTAGGAAGTAGTAGTTTGACCCCACAGAAGGCTAATTCGTTTTTTTTTGTATGTTTGTCCGGGTCAAACATAGGTAGGTAAGGTAGGTACCTACATCCAAACTTACAAACATTGCAGGTTAATAAAAAGCTTTTAAAAATAAAAGTAAGTACTTACCTACAAAAAAAAAGTTGGTTCGTTTCTTCTTAAATAGCATTTAGAGGTATACCTACTCTGCAAGAACGTGAACAATGTAAAATGAAAGAAAAAGGAAGTAACTACCTACTTACCTGTTTATTTCTGATCTAACGTATCATTTTTATCAGGACATAAGGGTGAAACGTTGCGGAGTCAATGATGAAAACAAAACCTGGTATAGGTCCCGCCATAGCAGATCCCTACTACCCACTGTTATGAATGACCACTGGAACAAGAAAACCATCACATACAAGTAAGTACCTACCTTGAATAAAATCGCAGAATTTGAATGAAACAAATGAGTTATTTCCACTAACCGAACTCGAAAAAGTAGGTTCTATTTTTAGCTGTCACTGTGACTGGCCTATGTTCATCGACATCTCGATTTTGAAAATTAAATTTTGTCTCAAAGGGTAGCTCGAGGTGAAAGTTTGTGGTAGGTAGGTTATGTACTCTCCTCTTACCCGCATTTGTAAAGACTACAATCTGATTAGTAATAAAGTTACAGAATTGGATCTGTTTGGTGACTCCATATTTACTTTTATGAGAAAATTGAATAAACATTTTATGATTGGTCACCAAAACCAACTCAAAGCTGACAATTAAGTACTTGCCTAGTCTTATTTTTAGTTTAACTTTAGAATTGTTTTGTTTTTAATTGAGTTTGTTTTGATTTTAATTAACCTTTAACTTATATTAGCTTTTTAGCTGTTGTCAGTTCCTAATACTTATTGTAAATGTTGTGCATGCCTGTAATGGGTGTACGTACATTCTATAGTGACTGATTTAAAATGTTCCTACAAAATGTATATTATGTATGCTGTTGGTGTTGCCTAATAAATAAATAAATGTACCTCTCTATAATATCAATAGGTACCTTGGGTGCTTGCATGCAATATGGGTTTTCACAAAAGGCCAGGCCATGTCAACTAGCGAGATAAAACGCATTAGGTCATTTGTTTATAGCCGAAGCATCATCCGATAACAGTATGGTATCTAACTTAGCTCATCGACCGCCGCGCCGCCGCCGCCTGCTAGGTATCTATATTTTTTTTGTATCATTAATTTAAAACGCCCTAATAAATGAATAGCCTAAGTATTCACCGTATGCTATGTGTGTTAAGATATACAATGTATAATAAAATTCCTGATAGCATTAAAGACGAAAACAATAATAATATAAAATTCAAGCATCTTACAAAAATACGTAAGTAATTGAAAACTATTTCTACCACATACGGTTTCTACTCGTTGCAAGAACTTTTCGCGGACTCTTAAGGTAATTATTTATCAAATCCTACGAATGTTGTCCATCAGGGTATTAAATAGTCCACGATCTCACTGCGAGTGGGTTCCGTACCCACAATTAAGTCAGGAGCGCGTGGAGGAGCTGGTGCGGCAGGCGTTCGCAGAGTGGGCGCCGCACTGCGGCCTGCGCTTCCAGCGGTGGGACGGCGCGAGCCCGCGGGCTGACGTGCAGATCTCTTTCGAGAGTCACGGGCACGGGGACGGGTAAGATACTAACTCATCTTTTACTAATAGAAACTGGTCTTCTTGTCGTGTCAGTAGTTCTTTCGAAACATGATTTTGAGGTGCGCCTCAAAGGGACTTATTTCGTGCACTTAAGACACAAATGACGTTTTAAAACTTTTTAGATTTCTACGATATGCCTATACCGGTTCCCGACGATGTTTTACCGTTTGAAAGCATGGATTTTCACATACGATTTTTTTCTAAGTATAGAAAAATTCATTGTCTACGACCGGATTCCACGAACGATCTTAGGATCGGAAGATGGAGCCGCTACCTCCTAGACCACGAGTGCTCTAGGCAGTACCTATGCAGTTACTAGGTAGCTTAGCTACGATATATTTTTTAATTAATTTTTTCAGGAGTTCTTTTGATGGACCTGGAATGGAATTGGCTCACGCTGACTACCCTAAAATAGATGGTGTAAAAATTCACTTCGACGACGACGAAATATGGGTTGAAGCAGAACCTAATTCCGAAGAAGAAGTAGTATTCATCGCAAGCTTTTACCCGATACTACTGCACGAGATCGGCCACGCACTGGGCGCGAAGCACTCGTATGACGAGAACTCCATCATGTATGCGTACGAAAACTCGCACGTACAGCACCTGGCAGCGAGCGATATATTGAGCATGCGAAACCTTTACGGTAATTGATTTATCTGGGGGCACGCAAAGTGCCACCGCCAAGTGAAGCGAAAAGAAACGAGGCGTTACCTCAGGCGGAAAGGCGTTCTCGTTTCCCTTTCGCCTTGCATCTTGCATTCAAACTAAAATTCTACTAGGTCCTATCATTAGGTAGGCATAAAAAATTAAATACGATATTTTTGCTTTTGAAAGATTACAAATGTCAGTCAGTAGCCAATGTGATATCGGCTATTGTAGATACCTATCTACAATAGCCGATATCACATTGGCTACTGCTATTGTTTAGCTGGTATAGGTTGTACCTACAACCTATACCAGCGCTTCTGCAGGTCAGAGCCAACCACTAGATACTACTGAGTACTGACTACTAACTACCTTATTAATCATTTAAGTTGCACAAACTGCCAAATCTCCTGCAATGTATCCAAGGCTTCATTAGTAAAATGCCACCGAAATTACATAGTAAAACCTAGTAAAACACGAGAAAAATAAAATAACAGAGCAACAAGCTTTTCCGAAAATGGCCAAAGAAGTTCCAAGACCACTAAAAAGCAACAAAAAGACAGTCGCAAAATATTTATAATCCTAACTTTGACAGATTGCATGCAATCAGCTGTCTTTGTAATTTTTTTTAAGGACGAACAGACATACAAGTAATCCAGTGATTCTAAAAGGACAATAATTGTAGGAACCTAAGTAGCCCCTGAAACAGTCCAACTTTTGACAAATCTTTATAAATAAAAACGTTTATTTGGTGTGACTTGATTATACACTAACAACAGGTTTGTTTTACAGGCATTACAGTAGACAACACGTTATATTCAGATGAAATCATAACTGATACCGAAGAACAACCTACGTCTACCACATATGTGGAAGTACCCACTACTACTCGATCTGTGGATGTATCTACTACTACTTCATCTGAAGAAGTGCCCACTACTACTTCATCTGAAGAAGTGCCCACTACTACTCGATCTGTGGATGTACCTACTACTACTTCATCTGAAGAAGTGCCCACTGTTACTCTATTTATGGATGAACCTAATACTACTCCATCTGAAGAAGTACCCACTATTATTTCATCAGAAATAGAATTCTATTATGATCTATCAGAAGAAATACCCAGTTTTACTTTAACTGAAAAAGTAACCACTTCTACTCCAATCGTGAAAGTGACTACTACTCCATCTGAAGAAGTGCCCACTACTACTCGATCTGTGGATGTACCTACTACTACTTCATCTGAAGAAGTGCCCTCTACTACTCGATCTGTGGATGTACCTACTACTACTTCATCTGAAGAAGTGCCCACTACTACTCGATCTGCGGATGTACCTACTACTACTTCATCTGAAGAAGTACCTCCTACTACTCCATCTGTGGAAGTACCCACTACTACTTCATCTGAAGAAGTGCCCACTACTACTCTATCTGTGGATGTACCTACTACTACTTCATCTGACGAAGTGCCCACTACTACTCGATCTTTGGAAGTAACTACTACTACTTCATCTGACGAAGCGCCCACTACTACTCGAACTGTGGATGTACCTACTAATACTTCATCTGAAGAAGTGCCCACTACTACTCGATATGTGGACGTACCTACTACGACTTCATCTGAAGAAGTGCCCACTACTACTCGATCTGTGGATGTACCTGTACCTACTACTACTTCACCTGCAGAAGTGCCCACTACTATTCGATCTGTGGACATCCACCTACCTACTACTACTCCATCTGACGAAAAATCCACAGCTACATCATCTGAAGAAGTACCAAGTTCTACAACATCAGAAGAATCTAATGAATTTTTAACATTTGAAGATATTATCAATAATTTCGCTTACCCTACATCCTTCAAAGATTCGTCACTATCTCTAAGACAACTATACTTAAAACTAAAGAGAGAAGAGCCAGAGCAATTGAAAAAGATTTTTTTTATGTATCGAATATACAAGAAGACTTCACAGCTACAACAGCTGAAGCAGTACGAAGATCTACTACATCAGAAGAATTCAATTAATTTTTAATATTTGAAGATTTATCAAATGTTCGGTTACTCTACATTCTTCAAAGATTCGTCACTATCACTAAGACTATACTTACACTAAAGAGAGAAGAGCCAGAGCAATTGAAGCGGATTATTTTAATTCACATGGTATTTAAAGAGTATACAAGTAGATTAACAACAGAAAAACTATCTACTACAACAGAAAAACTATCCACTACGACAAAAAACTAACAACAAAGAACTAAAAGTAAGTAAGTTCGTATGAGTCAGTGGCCAACTCTGGTGACGGAGTTTCTAGGCCGCCTAAAGGCCTCCGTCATGGCTTAACGACTTAAATAGCCGGGACCGACAACTTAACGTGCCCTCCGAAGCACGGAAGCGCTCAGATGAAAATGCCACTGGCGGTCACCCATCCACTTACAGACCGTTTCGACCGTTGCTTAACTTCGACGATCTATCAAGAACGACTAAGCAAGCACGACCACGAGCGCTTCAAACAACAAACAAAGAACTAACCCACCACAAGTCATACATACAACCCCATTGGTAAAATCTAGACTCCTATTCGTACATAGCTAACTAGCTATTCACAGAGACATTCACCACCACATTTATATTGCCTGCCCCAACCAACTACCACGAATTAAGCTACGCAAGATGCCTCGGACTATCCTATGAAGGAGTTTTATTTAATCCATTTGTACCTCAACACAACAGTAAATTTTTTACACAGCAGAGAATGCAGTGCTTTGAAACTATAATTCCTTCTATAATTCTTTTTGAACTGTGTTTTTTTTTATGATGCATAAGGCGTGGACTCTTGACCTCGAAACTTACATAGGCAAGAATGAGGTCTACGATGAAGCAAACCTATCTAGAAGGTGGATAGTAACTCTCTTCTTAAAAACAACAGGGTCGTAGCTCAGTGTGTTTTCTATCATTAGTTTAATTTAAGTTTAATATAAATAGGTACTTATTTATTTTGTGTGATTATTTAAGTGTCTGAAAGATAAATAAAAAAACTATTTTATAAAAGACACATTTGGGGCTATTTTGTATTATTTACAGACTCAATTTATAAAAAGTCAAAAGTCCTATCTAGTCTTAGCACCTACTTATTATGTAAAAATTATAGTAGGTACACAGATGCTGCCTGCTGCTTTGGATAGGTTTTAAATACCTAGCATTATTACTCATCAATGTTATTAGCTTTTCGTTACCTTATAAGCAAACAAGTTGTACTGTAGAATCTTTAATTTTCCACTTAAATATATCAAAACCTATCCTATGTTCTAACTAAATTTTTTTTTTTTTCCAAGTTTTATTTGCGATCAGTTTTCCAACTATGAGCAAATTGTTTGCGGGTGTAATGTCAGGCAGAGTTCGCTCCTGGTTTTCCTCTCCAGTAGGCACTCTTCATTGTTTTAGTCACACATTTAACTGCATGACATCTTTTCTTTTAAGTCGTCTCTTGTAGGTAGGGTTTGTGAGTTGCTGTGCTAGTTGGTTAGGATGGCATTTTAGTTTTTCCTGATAGGATTCAGCAGTGGTTCTGATCTCTTCACCTACTGTGTTGACTTTAAGTATGTCATGCAGTTCCGTATTCTTTATGAACCAGGGTGCATTGGAGATATTTTTTAGGAGGCTATTTTGGAAGCGCTGAATGATGTTGACATTAGAGGTGCAAGCTGAACCCCATAGTTGGATGCCATAAGTCCATATTGGCTTCAGTACAGTTTTGTAGATGAGTAGCTTATTGTCTACTGACAGCTTTGAGTTTCTCCCAAGTAGCCAGTAGAGTCCTCTGTATTTTAGACTGAGTTGGTCCCTTTTAGATTGGAGGTGTTTCTTCCACGTTAGGCGGCGATCTAGGTGCATACCTAGGTATCTAACAGAATCACTGTGTGGGAGTGGGTCGTTTCCCAGATTGACGGGTGGACAGTCACCTCTTTTTAGTGTAAAGGTTACATGGACTGACTTTGTGGCACTCGCTCTAATCCTCCATGTTTTCAACCAAACATCTACCTTATTAAGGCTCTTCTGCAGTAGATTTGATGCCTCAATCGCGTTACTGCTATTAGCAAGAATTGCTGTGTCATCAGCATAGGTAGCTATGGTGACATTCTGTGTTATAGGTAGGTCCGCTGTAAAAATGGTATAGAGGACAGGTCCTAGGACTGAGCCCTGTGGAACACCTGCAGTTATATTGTAGAAGCCAGATTTCTCCTCCCCATCTTTGATTTGGAATATACGGTCTTGAAGGTAGGATTTGAGTAGTGTGTAAAAAGTGTGTGGCAGAAATGACTTTATCTTGTACATGAGGCCTTCAAGCTAGACCTTGTCAAACGCTTGCTGGATGTCAAGGAAGGCAGAAGAGCAGTATTCCCTGTTTTCCAGAGCACTTCGAATAGTATGATAAACTCTGTGGACTTGTTCTGTTGTTCCATGTTTTTGACGAAACCCAAATTGATGTTCAGGGATTACCTTTCTATCTGTCAAGATTGGAGAAATTCTTTTCAGTAGTATTCTTTCGCGATGGCAGCGATATATATGGCGGCGATGGGCTTGCAACCTGTCACGTATGGAATACTAACTTCTGCAAGATGTGGGCATGTATCAAATATGTATTTGTACATGCCTCTGACTACCCCCTTAGACATCTTCAAAGGATCTGGAATATAAAGATCTGAGAGAATGTCTACTGCGCCTTGGGGATACAGTCGTGACCCTGTTTCTTTCAAATAATTTAGATAGCACCGGCAAAAGGCTTATTGGTCGGTATGAGCTGGCTTCATTGGCTGGTTTGCCCTCTTTGTACACCATTATTATCTGAGATACTTTCCATAGAGATGGGTAGTGTTGCACTCGGAGTTTCCCATTAAACAGTGTAGTTAAGTATACAATGCTTTTCTTTGGGAGTTGTTGTAAAACTTCTTTGGTGATTAGGTCAAAACCTGGTGCCTTTTTATTATCCAAGCCTTTTATCTCAAGTTCTATTTCCTTCGGAGTTACTGGCTTAATTGGTAGGTCCAGTTGAAGGTCCTGGCTTAACGTACCCACAATGTCTGCGGGCGGAGTACTGGGATCAGCTTCGTTTGGCGTAAACACTGTCTTCAGATGGTCTGCAAATGCTTCAGCTCTCTCCTGGCTTGATCTGGCCCACTGACCATTGGGGAGTTTTATTGGTGCATTTACTTTCTGCGGTTTATTGGCATTATTTTTCATCGCTTTCCATAGTGAGTAGTTTGATACCTTGGTGGCAGTTAGTGATTCTAGGATGTTCTGTGTGTTTACTTCATCAGCGTTGTGTATCAGACTTTTAAGTTCCAATGCGGCTTTATTTAGAGCTGTTTTGTCAGTGGGACATCTACTGGTGTGCCAAACACGACGCAGTCTCCTTTTTTCTAGTATCTTATTTCTTATTTCCCAAGGCACATTTTTTTGCCTCACTTGTTTAGTTTTCTGAGGGGTACTTTTCCAACAGGCTCTCTGTATTGTGTTAGTTAGTTGCATAGTAGCATTATCAACATCTTCAGGAGTTATAAGTGCGATTTTTAGTTTAAGCTCTTCCATTATGTCACGGAATGAGTCCCAATCTGTATGCCTATTGTAGAGAGTTGCCTTTTTTTCATTTAGGAAGACCCTGGTACTCATTTTAAGTATTACAGGGACATGGTTAGACGATCCATACAAGTTTGTTTCCGTGCTGAATGAGTATTTAGAAGATAAAAATGGCAGCTTCAATATACTGCTTAGATGGTATTCCTCGATATCTAAAGCAGTAGATGAAGACGCCCCATAGCCAGAATGTCTAGCTACGAGCTTTCGTTTTCTGGGTAATTTCAGAAAATAAAGAATACGTTATTGAGGGTATGATCCGTATTCCGTAGCTACCTTCAAACGAACCATTGAATTGTACCGGGCACGAGACTCGTGCAGTGAATCCAAAGATTTATCCCTATCTCAAAAATTCCCAAAGCGCTTAAGAATTTTTCACGTCAAAAAATGAGTTGACATTTTCTTCGTGCTTACAGGTTTGCACGACAAAAGTTGGTTTGGAAATATTGTTGGCACTGCATAAGAATGCAAAATTTTTCATCCGTATACCATGATTTTTCAAAGTGGAACATATTCTTGTAGTTGTGTAGGACTCCATTCTTCACCTTTTTCGATATTTCTAATCCACGATTATTTCAAATCTAGGTCAGCTGGAATCCAGAATGTAAAATAGACCAAGTTAATAGTTATGTTCGTACCTACCTAGTATCTATACAAAAAAATGCATTAAATATCGATAAATATGTCGATACAACTACAACACTATTGCGCAGCGATGGAGTACAAGAAATGTCAAAAATGGAATGTAAATTTCGCTAGAATGAAAATTCTAAATGAGATTACCCAAATACACGCATGAAATCGAAGTAAAACGATGTTAAATGATGCAATGATTAACTTTTTTATAAAATAGCTTCCGTAACTCTAAACATAAACGTATTTTTCACTGGTATGACTTACCGATAAAAAGAAATATTTGTTTCATTCTCCGTAAGCATACCGATTCTGTTTGGAAATTGTGAAACAGCACAGGACATAATTGCCAAACCAGCACCTTATCACAAACATAGTCCAAAAAAGCCATTTATTTAAGAGAAAATTCGTAATTTTACATCTCGAACTTGCACACCAGCCGGTGTGTAAACGAAAAATCTATGGTTTAAAGGTGGCGCGCTACGTCACAGGCCGGTACGCAAGTGTCATTGCGACCTCTCTTTTTAACACAGGCAAAATGGGCCATAGAGTGACGAATATGACGGACAATTTCCTAGTTCAACTTGAAATGCGGAATCCAGTGTACCAAAAAGGTTCAATGCTAAATCCATGCATGCTACCGAAAACGGTAGTCTCAAGGCATTCAAACCGGTGACTGGAAGGATTATAGCGTTCATGCTACGAAATTGCAATGCAATTCAAAAACCACATTGAAATAAGAGCTCATGCTCAGCCCCCAGAAGTCATAAGATCAATCTTATGATCCAACCAAAAAGGTTCAATGCTAAATCCATGATCCTCTTTAAAAAGAAAATGACTATGACATCCAAATTAGATTAAAACCTCTATTAATCAAAACAACCACACCCAATCTTAATTGTGGTTAAACGAGCTTCCGCTTGTGACTTCACTCACCTTATTAAATAGCCTATATGCCATTTGAGACCATTCACAACACATTAACACCTGCGACAAGTTTCACCTATACTGGTCTAATGGTAATTGCTCCATCTTAGACCTCACTACTGCTTAATATCAGGCAGAGTGAGGTCAAATGCTGACCTATTTAATTAAAAAAAATGGTTTATGTGTGATTGAAAGACAAACATACTCACAAATTTTCGAATTTATTTTAGTAGGATAAATAAAATCTATACTATATACAATGAAACAAAATAAGTGAATTCACTTAGCTGTCCAACTATCAGTTTAAAATACTGCAATTGAAAACTAAACAATATCAAGAAATATTAAATACAAATCAATAAGTACTTATCTTGTTAATCCCATATTCAAAAACTTTACTAAACTCTCAATCAAACCATCAAGCATTTAGTTTATTATTCTCAAATGGGAATAAGTATACATTAATGCCTGAGTTATGAAATATTTAATTCAATATTAAATTCAGCGCCAGAAGATCAAATATGAGTAACCTTTTTGCCTTACATACATACAAAAACAACATTTCTTTTTATAATCCACTTACTAGAATGGCCCGTCAGTATAATGAATTGTCTATAGTTCATCCTGAACTTGACATTTTTTATCCTAGAATTAACAGTTTCATTAAAAAACTAAAAGATATCCTCCACTTCAATGATCCTGGTAGTCCTGATGCTCTGACAAGAGTATCTGGAGCTGCCAATTATAATTAGCCCTTGCAGATCTAGCTGTTCTTACTTTAGTATTTAGTACCTACCCACCTGTCTGGTTATTTACCAACCTATTGTTCTTTATTTTGATTTTGTTTACTTTGTTTAATATTTTCGTTTGCTTAGTTCAACATTATTATATAGCTGTGCGCACATATGTTTATGTTGCAACATAGTGTCAAAACTATCATATTTATAATTACTATTTTTTTTTTGTGTTGTAATGTGTTTTGTGTGCCAAATAAATAAAATAAAATAAAAATAAATTTGCCTATGAGCCAATGATATATAAAAAATATAGATATGTTACTAGGACGAAGAGATTGAAGACTTAAAACATGACAATTGGTATGTTTTTCTTCGTCCGTGTCAAACAGGGCAACGTTTTAGTCATTGACAGTCACACGTTTCACAACCAGATTTTAAATATATGTTTCTATGAATGTAACATATCTATAGTAAAATTTCATTGTCTATGAGCACTGTAATGTTGCTCAGAGCCTGGTACTGTCCTCCTTGCTTGGCTCATTACATGATAATGTAAATATTCTTACAGAACCTCAGTCAGTTTTTAACCGTTTAGCTGGTGTTGTAGTCCCACTACTTTGTGAGTTGGAATCTTCTGAGAAATGATTTGATGTAAACTCTGTCGGGCCTTGAGAGTCGCTCACAGTGGAAAAACCTGAAATTTACAGGGAAAATAGTAACACTTTCTATGTATCACAATAAAATAACTTCTTTTATAATCTTTTTATGTACTATTGTAAAGTAAGTAATAATTTAAAGCAAGTACCTAATCCTATAAATATTATAAAGGCGAAAGTTTGTAAGTATGGATGTATGGATGTATGGATGTTTGTTACTCTTTCACGCAAAAACGGCTGGACCGATTTGGTTGAAATTTGGTATGTAGATAGGTGATACCCTGGATTAACACATAGGCTACTTTTTATCCCGATATTCCCGCGGGAACGGGACTTACGCGGGTGAAACCGCGGGGCGCAGCTAGTAGTTATATAAAGTTAAGTTGCACACCATTTTTACTTTGCCTACATAACTTTGGTTAGCAGGTAGAAAATGCCTTCGACATTATGCTCGCCAATATTATTGTACCTACATTTAATTTGTGTGGATTTTATTTTTTAATTTGTGTGCATTATAGAATTTAAATGAATAAATTTTAGTGTTGAGTATATGTATAAATTTACTTACAGGTATTGGAGTCTTCTGCCATCCCAAAGTTAGAGTTTGATGAGTCGTGCATTTTCTTGGGAGTCAGTGTATTCTCCTTGTTTTCTCTTTTGGCTGCATGCTTCTTCTTCTGCTCGTTGGTGGAAATTGGTACCCATTTGTATATTTTCATGGTAGTTTCGCCTATCGTTACCCATTTTTTTTCCCTGAGAAGTTAACAAAAAATTAGCAATGGACACTGTGTAGCTGTTTTCTTAATCTGCTTCAGCTTTTGTAAAACTTACCAATGGCGAACTTTTTCGACAGCTTGCATGACTCTTTTGATATCATCCTTCACTCGGTTTCTGGTTTCAGCGCGTACCGAACGAGACATTTTTAGCAGTAGATTTGTAATTAATTCAGAGATCAAACAAAATGGAAATCTCAAATGATCACAAAAGAAAATAAAATCAATCAATAGACAATTACATGCCCCAGCATTTCCAGTCAAAAAATCAAATTTTATGTGGAACAGTGGAAGACGGAAAGATGAAAACCGCTCAACAAACAACGAAAACGAAACATGAAGTTTACACTCACTCAAGTTTACATGCGGTGCGTTTACCAACTGTGTTGCCAACTTCGATCATCCGAGGTTACCAACCAACCAACCAAACAAACATCAAAAATACAGGGTGTCCCAGGAACGACTGTCAAGCGGAAGTCCAGTGGTGCAGCACCCCAAGGGCTACCCGAATCACCCCCATGTATGTTCAGCGATTTTTTGTAGTTTAGAAGTTATTCATGATTTTGTGACATTTTATTTATTGAGTAGTTGCAAGACAATTTTGCTGATAAATCATAATTTTCTCTCTGGTAATTAGCTAAAAGTTGGGTCTCTCCAATCCAATGACTATTTACCACAAAACCTATTCGACTGCGCCATAAAATAAAATAATGTTGCGTAAAACACTATATACCATGAACAGAAATGAAAGGTTGAGAGGACACTCACTAAAGCTGCATCGTGGGCCAAGTACCAGCAATCCAAGAGAGCACATATTGCCCAATCGCGTCGTGCACAACTGGAACCGGATACCAGAGTCAGTGATGCCCCCTCAGTGAACTCTTTCAAGAATAGACTGGACAAATATTTAAAGCGCACTGACAAGGACTAAGATATACACGCATCAGCTCTGAGAGCTGCCTGTGTATTAAAAATAATAATAATAAATAATAAAATGAAAAACTGAAAACAATACCAATACTTTCAAGGGCATTTTCTGAGGAAAAGTCATAGAACTTTTGTTAATCCGAACTTATTTTAAAAACATCGCCATTTCAACAGCTATTTACCCTGTCAATTTCGTCAAGATATCTTTATGGCATCCTACTTAAATTTGAACACAAAGTTTACCAAGTCTTGAAACCAATTTTTTTTGGATAGTTAAAATGTTGTATTCCTTTAAAGAAAATAGCGGTTTTGAGCCAGATTAAGCTTCCCTTGCTTAAAACATGATGCGGTGAACCGGATTTGCATGGTTTTTGAGTGAAAAGACAATGCCAAGACCTCTCTTTGCGCTCTCAGTACGATACTCGTAGATCGTCGTATATCGAGTCAAAAACTCAGTTAGCCTCTAAAAAGCTATTAAGATGAGGCGTTATTTCACTCCTGTATAGCTGTTCACTTAGAAAAACTCAAGTTTAAGCCTGTATGAGGTACTGTTCTCGCTTATGGGAGGGCTCCGCCAAGTATTAATTCCAGGCACTGGGTCAATTGCGAGGTAAACTTAAAACACTTATCACGAACACTAGGAACACCAACCATGTCTTACTGGCACCTTTTGGGGTTCTTAACCTAGTGGCCGGATGAAAAAGGCATGAATTAATTAAAGTACTGAGCACACATTCCAAAATGAATCTGATAAAAAACATCAAACAAGTCACTCTACGGTAATGCTCTAAGCAGTTTAGCCATGACTCTCATGGTCTTGGAGTTGTCGTTTCACTTAAAAACCATGCAAATCGGGTTCACTGCATCATGTTAAGCTTACACAGGCTCAATACCGCTATTTTCTTTAAAAAAATGCGATATTTTAACTATATAAAAAAAATTTGGTTTTAAGACTTGGTACACTTTGTATTAAAATTTAAGTAGGCTGCCGTTAAGATATCTTGACAAAATTCACAGGGTAAATAGCTCTTGAAATGGCGATGTTTTTAAAATACATTCGGATTAAAATAAGTTCTATGACTTTTCCTCAGAAAATGCCCTTG
The DNA here is from genome assembly GCA_963565295.1 of Epirrhoe alternata. Classification (NCBI taxonomy): domain Eukaryota; kingdom Metazoa; phylum Arthropoda; class Insecta; order Lepidoptera; family Geometridae; genus Epirrhoe; species Epirrhoe alternata. The sequence continues at coordinate 12,640,424 of OY751379.1, forward strand.
AAAGTATTGGTATTGTTTTCAGTTTTTCATTTTACGCAACACCATTTTATGTTATGGCGATGTCGAATAAGTTTTGGGGTAAATAGTCATTGGATTGGAGAGACTCAACATTTAGCTAAATACCAGAGAAAAAATTATGAGCTTATCTTAATTATTCACCTCAGAATGACCAAAATTGTCTTGCAACTGCTCAATAAATAAAATTTCACAATAACACGAATAACTTCTAAACTACAAAAAATCGCTGAACATACATGGGGGTGATTCGGGTAGCCCTTGGGGCGCTGCATTACTGGACTTCCGCTTGACAGTCGTTCCTGGGACACCCTGTATATGCAATCAATAATAGTAGATTTTCTGTAATTGTTTTATAGTGCTGATCCACACTTGGTATTTCATTATGAAATGAAAAGTCTTATCAAAATTTTGGATTTCGACGGGATTCGAACCCGCATCGATCAGACGATCCTCCTAAAGCCGGAGTGCCTTAACCGTTCGGCCACGAAATCCTACTTGTCGATGTCCAAACTTTCGATAAGTCTCATATTTCGGTTGAGCGACCATTTGATTCTGAATGTAATTTCAGACAATGAGCATGAGTTCACTAGTGAACGTGTAGATGGCGCTTATCGGTCGCTCAACCGAAATATGAGACTTATCGAAAGTTTGGACATCGACAAGTAGGATTTCGTGGCCGAACGGTTAAGGCACTCCGGCTTTAGGAGGATCGTCTGATCGATGCGGGTTCGAATCCCGTCGAAATCCAAAATTTTGATAAGACTTTTCATTTCATAATAATAGTAGATAAAAAAAAGTTACTCTGAGCAGAATACAGTACACGGATAGATAAAGGATACAGAAAAAAGATCTTTTAAACAAAGCAGAAGCAAAGCAACAGAACAGACATAAGTATACCATACAATTTATATACGTTTTAGAAGTACTTTCCATGTATTGAAAGCAAATCAATGAAATTGTAATTGTCAGGCGTATTATTTGATCAGCCATAAAAAACTTTTACTTGTAGTTTCTCTTTAAAACATCTCTAATTTCGTTGGTCGAGCGAGCATAGCTATTGAACGTATCTTTTTGCTTGATTGCGTTTCGTTACTTGTAGTTAAGTAAACTGAATAAAATAAAGAGTCCAGTGTACGGTCTCCTAGAAGTGTACGGTAGATAGGTCATTGATTGCATCTACTCCATTTTATATATTTTTCTATATTGTTACCCTTGTTTATATTTCAGAGGTTTATATCTATTATTTTAACATCAGTAGCACATTTTTTTTACCAGATTTTTATATTTGACTAAAAATGTATATTATTAGAAAAGTTTGGGATCAAACAATTTAAGCAAAGGAACAAAACGTTTTGTATGTTTTTGATTTGATTGGTTGGTGTTGTTTTTTGACATCTTACTCTTAGCCAATGACAAAGTACCTCCAACTGACAACTACGAAAATGGGAACCGTATTTCAGAAAATTCTCAAAATAGGGGCAAATAGAAAACAAAAAAATAATCAACCAAAAAATTAATTGGTATCAATTTACAGAAAATATAAAATTGATTTCCAAGTAAAGTAAAATGTTAATGTTCTAAAGTGCAGGTACGTGTTATTGCTGTTTGTCCATTTATTTGAATGATAAACTTTCTGGATGATTCGTAAAACCTTAGTGAACATGAACCAATTTTGACAAATTAGCGGCTGTCAGTTTTTTTACGTCTCATTTTAATTTATTTTCAAGTGTATTTTGAACCAAATTATCGCATGTAAATGTACAAATTTTCACGCGGCTTCATCTACAGGAATGCCCATCATATTCGATGATGCAACGAGATGATAAGGTGCAAATTACTGCCGTTCTGTTATTGCCTGTAGTATGGATGTATTGCTTATTTTATTCAGTTACGTTTTCCCCACAATTTATCTATAAAAATTACAATTGTTGTGCAGTTTCGCGTAAGTCGAGCTCAAACTGCTCAAACATAACCTCAATGGTCACAAATTCAAATTTTTATGCATCTTGTGATTGCAAAGAGACTTGGCTCAGTATTTGCTGAGGCAACTTTATCAGTGAATTTGATACTGGGTACCAACTCACTATAAATCGAGCAAATGTTATGTTTGAGAAGACAACAAATATCGCCAGTATTCTCAATCTATAACTTATTATTTTCAGTAAAGAAACAACAGATGAGATTGGATCATTCTAATAATTTGTTTACAAACAATCAGCAGAGATATTTGCCATTATATTTACTTTTGCAATCTCAATCTCGGTGATACTGTTTAGTTTTTGCACTAAGATTTTATGTGCAAAGAGGCAAAAATAGTGAATTCACTTTTTACACACTTTGTTAGTCCACAATATAGCACTGTGGCGTTTAGCTTTAGCACTCAATGCCTGTTATGTTTTGTTGCAGTTGTACCGTGCATGTTGTTTTACTATAGCAGTGGTACAGTGACTATATCATTGTCCGGATAAGGTTCAACTAACGACAAGAGTGCTTTCCTTCCCGTATGGCTGCGTATGTTAACCGTTCCATGTCCATGATGGCCGGCGATGGGCCCCACAATGTCGGGACGCTGAACAACGGTGTGCGCGTCAACATGACCAATGTGGACTCTCCCCTGCAGATATTTGTGAGGGCTAAGAAGAAGATCAATGACATATTTGTTGAGATTGATGATTATGTTAAAGATGCTGTCACATTTATGCACGGTAAGTAGTCTTCTGAATCATCATCAAAATATATCTAATAGGATATGAATACTCATACTTATTTATTCACCGTAGGAGCTCATGGCACACTTGGTTTTGTCATGCAGTAGGAACAACAAAAAACAGTCAAAGCAATAAAATGTATACCATGTTACCAAAGAGTTATGAATATAATTGTGGCTGGGTCTTATGCAAGTTGAGGAAGGCCGGAGAAGGTATGGACTGTGTGAGAGAGGATATATAGGAGTGGATGAACAGTTGAAGAGTGCTAGGACTGAATGGAGGAAGAATACATGCTGTGCTGATCCTACTTATCGTGAGATAAGGGCAAGGGAATGATGATTAATAAAAAGTATACACAGAAAAGCTTCCCCACCCAGTATTATTGCTTTTTATTATTTCTACATAACTATCTGCCTTCTTTATGGCGCCGACTAAATCTCGTAGTTGAAAGGCAGCCAAGACAACACAATGTTTTTGCATTGTCTCGCGCAACCAATCGGTTATCAAGCAACCATGCGCATTCTAATGGGTGACGCCCCACCGTGAATTCTCGCTCGTTTAGTGCGCGGGCCGCACATAGTCATGAAGTTGGACTGCTTGCCTGAGCTAGACTCCCTCCCGAATTGTTAAAATGCTAGAGGTGTTATCATCTCGCCGTGGTTCGATGATTGCGTGATCTGCAAATATCCAGGACCATGGTCCTAGTGGTTTCTGATGGATGCAGCATAGCGTTATTCATTCTTCAGCGGAACGCATCCGCGACTAATTCGTTCCGCTGTTCAACCGATCTCAAACCAATTGTAGTGCAGGAAATGTCACTTAATGAATTCCATGGAACAATTTCATGGAAGTATAAATTAACCTTGTCTACACTATTGATATGTGTAAATATGTGTATTTCAGCCGTATCTGGAGAGAACGGCATCGTGTCGGCGGCGGACGTGGCGAATGTCGAGGGCTACGTGTCCAAGGTGCAGGCCATCCGCGAAGTACTTAAGCGGGACCACATGAAGGTCGCTTTCTTTGGCAGGTATTTTACGCCGCACATTAACTTTCGAACCATTGCAAAATTGTAAGTTTTCCAAAAATTTGAAAAATATAATAAATAATAAATAAAATAAATTATTAGATTCAACAAAAACTTTAGATTATTGCATACCTACACTATCAATTGATCAAGCTACGCATTCCTGAATGTAGCCATTCTCTATGTGAATCGGCTCCATTCACAATTAATACCAATTAACCATACTGAATATTGTTGTGGTGGTGTTTGAGTGCTAGGCTGAGGCTTTTTTTTGTTTTAATAACTTACAAACACTAGGCAATCAAAGAGTTTATTAAAAATCACGTTTCCAGGACCAGCAACGGTAAGAGCACAGTGATAAACGCGATGCTTCATGACAAGATCCTGCCGTCCGGTATTGGACACACCACCAACTGCTTCCTTCAAGTGGAGGGCGCGGAATCGGATGAGGCATATTTGCGCACCGACGGCTCCGACGAGAAACTCAATGTTCAGGTAAGTGTCCAGACGCATGCACCTTGTCACGTCACTATTTTCGATTCATACTTTAGTCATCAGTGGAACGCATTCGCGACGAAATCGTTCTGCTGTTAAACCGACCGCAACCAATCACAGTGCAGGAAACATCAGTTTTGGCTTGCCCATCACCGCAAAAGGTGCGTTTCTACTAAAGCTGAATTTAGCAGTTCAAGAATTATATGATCAATCACAAAGATCGAACGAAGAATTCAATTCAAGGTCACAAATCACAATTCATGAGCAGTCTAAACCTCGTGAGCTTTAGTGAAGCTATGTTGTTTGTGTTCCTAGTTCTTTTGCAAAAGAACAGCAGTATTTTTTAATATCTAAATCATGGACGTCTGTGTTTTCGCTGAGCTACGACCCTGTTGTTTTTAAAAAGAGAGTTAATAGGCACCTGAAGGGTAGGCTCGCTCCATCATCGTAGACCTCACTCTTGCCTGTGTAAGTTTCGAGATCAAGAGTCGACCCATTCATCATAAAAAAGTAAGTTCGTATGAGTCAGTGGCCAACTCTGGTGACGGAGTTTTTAGGCCGCCTTAAGGCCTCCGTCATGGCTTAACGACTTAAATAGCCGAGACCGACAATTTAACGTGCCCTCCGAAGCACGGAAGCGCTCAGATGAGAATGCCACTGGCGGTCACCCATCCACTTACAGACCGTTTCGAACGTTGCTTAACTTCGACGATCTATCAAGAACGACTAAGCAAGCACGACCACGAGCGCTTCATAAAAAAATATGTATTGTTTGTCACCAGTCTGTGAGCCAGCTGGGGCACGCGCTCTGCGAGTCTCGCCTGAACGAGTGCACGTTAGTGCACGTGTACTGGCCGCGAGAGATGTGCGCATTGTTGCGAGATGACGTCGTGTTAGTGGACAGCCCCGGAGTCGACGTCACGCCCAATCTGGACGAGTGGATCGACCAGTACTGTCTCGATGCGGATGTGTTCGTGCTTGTAGCGAATGCAGAGTCCACGCTCATGGTCACCGTGAGTATCCGACTGGTCGACTGAAACCTTACTGAGAGTAGCAATACAGTGAGAATCAAAACACACAAAAGTGGAAATAAATTAGGCCTTGGGTCTTGGCCTAATTTATTTCCACTTTTTCAGAGAAAAAATACATTACATAACAAGTTTATAAAGTTTTGTGCTAATTCTTATCATGTGTAGTATGGCTTTTCAAAGTAAGTAACATGGCCAATCATGATAGAAAGTTATGTTTTGTAATACCGACTTTATATTTTTTTACAGGAAAAGAACTTCTTCCATAAAGTTTCGACGAAAATATCGCAACCGAACATTTTTATTTTGAACAATCGATGGGACGCTTCAGCTTCGGAACCTGAATATTTAGATCAAGTAAGCGGTACTTTCATCCCTTCTATCATCCTCCTAACATTATAAATCTGAAAGTTTTCAAGATATACATGTACAAAGGCTTATTCCGACTCCAATTTTATTTTCCTTTTTTTTGCGTGTTTTTGTATGTCTATGTTCATTTTTTTTTATTCCTGTCAGATTTCGCCATTTGTAGTTCATGCTATCCTTGTTCTAAAGTCCCTTAGGTTTACACAAGTAAACAACATACAATAGCAAGACTTGTATTGGCCGCAGGTACGCACGCAGCACGCCAACCGCTGCGTGGACTTCTTATCTCGAGAGCTGCGCGTGTGTTCGCCGAAGGAGGCCGAGGAGCGGATATTCTTCATCTCCGCCAAAGAGGCGCTGCTCACGCGAATGAAGGAGAAGGAAAAACCTGTCTCCTGTAAGTTTATTATACTAATCTATTGAGCCGGTCTCCTGCGAAACTGTATGTGTTTTCTAATGCGCAATACACACTGAGCCCGCCGGGCCGCCGACATATGTCGGCAACTTTTTGTCGGCGGGCTAGTTGGTGGCTTCACTTATTACAAGTCGAAAAATTTGGTCGGCGGCATGTCGGCGGCTTGAGATGACTTGTGTGGTGGTCTTCCAAAATCGTTTTGTGAATGGAAAAAACATCTTGGATGGACACGTCGTCGGTCATCCAGAAGCGAAAAATAATGGTTCCATTTGAGTGAAGCCGCGGGTGTTCCTATAGTAATATTATTAATGCGAATGGTAAGGATGTATGGGTGTTTGTAACTTTTTCACGCAAAAACTACTGAATGAGTTTGGAGGTAATTAGGCACAAAGATTATAGTCTAGCTAGAATAAGGCATTTGGCCGACCGCAAGCGAGTGAGAGATAAGCGAACAACTATTTTATAGCTCAAGAGACGAACAAACGATAATGGATTCCATGTCAATAAAAGAGACAAATATATTTATTCCGTTCACACCGGCGACAACTACTTTTTATCGTTGCGACAAAACTTTTAAACTTTACTCTCTCAGTCAGTGTTACTCGCGTGGCGTTCAAAAATGTTGAATTTTGTATCAAAATTCACGCCGAGCGATGAACTAATCACAGCCAAGCGATAGAACTGTGCTCGCTTCAACGCTCAACGCTCGCAGTGGGACAACTGCCTTATAGGCTACTTCATATCCCGTAAAAGTATACCTAAGGGACCGCGGGTAACATCGCAGAGCGTTGCAGTATTGCCATATAATTCCACACTAACTGAACAAAACCAATCCTCACTACAAAAGCATCTGCCATCTGCAAGCAAAGCATTGCAAGCTGCCATCAATGCGGTAAAATTTTTCCCCCATTGTTTTTTTTTTGCTATACAAGGTCACGACCCAAGGCGCGGTAGACATTCTCTCAGATCTTTTTTTACATATTCCAGATCCTTTGAAGATGTCTAAGGGGGTAATCAGAGGCATGTACAAACACATATTTTATACATGCCCACATCTTGCAGAAGTTAGTGTTCCATATGTGACAGGTTGCAAGCCCATCGCCGCCTAAAGAATACTCACTGGTTTCCTCGCGATGTTTTTTTGCTACATGTGTTAAATAAAGTTGTCTGTGTTAGCGCCGATCCTAGCGGACGGGCACCAGGTGCGCTACTTCGAGTTCGTGGACTTCGAGCGCAAGTTCGAGGAGTGCATCAGTCAATCCGCCGTGCGCACTAAGTTCGCGCAACACTCGCGGCGAGGGAAGAACATCGCCAGTCTCGTTATGCAGGCTTTGGAACAGGTTACCTACTAACAATTATCAATTAGAGTCCATCATTATTTTAAAATTCATCTCAAAAACAGCACCCATGCTGGATTTTAACTGTTGTTCTACCAATTATTTTTTTGTATGCAATTTAAAATCTTACAGCGTTAAATCGCGAACAGTGGAAGTAGGGAAGGGAGACCTTTGCCATGCAGTGGGACGAGAAAGGCTAAATAATAATAAATAATTTAAAATCTTAGTGACTCCTGTGAGGTTAACACTAGAGATGATTGAGAGGTAAGTACTCTCGTTCGAACTTGTGCAGTCAAGTGTTACTTACATTGACTCATCTGAATGACATCCAATTTAGACCAGCGGTGCTAGACTGGTTTCCCTCTGACAGGCTGACCCCAAGCAATGAATGAAGCTAAGCAATGTTCTAAACGGTCTGTAAGTGGATGGGTGACCGCCTGTGGCATTTTCATCGGAGCCCTACTACTTTGGAAGGCATGTTAAATTGTCGGTCGCGCTTGCGGCTATTAAGTCGTTAAACCATGACGGAGGCCTTAAGGCGGCCTCAAAACTCCTTCACCAGAGTTGGTCTGTCTCACAGGAACATTATCCCAAGTTGTTTGATATGCAGGTTTACACGACGGCGACGGAGCAGAAGGCCGCGAAGGCGGAGAAGCAGCGCGTGCTGCACGAGCAGCTGGCCGCCATGGAGGAGCAGCTCACCGCCGTCACAAGGCAGATGAAGGACAAGATACATCGCATGGTCGAGAGCGTCGAGCATAAGGTACACACGCATTATCTATCTCTAATACTTATATTACACTAGCAAACCCCGCGAACTCCGTTTCGCCACCAGATGGCTTAGTTTTATGTAACATTTCGTTTGGTGATTATTTTTCCTGAATTTTCTTTGCTATAAACCTCACGGAGCCCGAGACCTTTCCAACGAATGCAAAACCGTGGAAATCGGTTCGTGCGTTCTGGAGTTATAGCGTCATGAAGGAAAACCCGACTTATTTTTATATAGTAGATGTCATTAAATATCATCATCATCAGCCTATAGCAGTCCACTGCTGGACTGCGGCCTCCCCTGCAGAGCGCCATTGCGCCCTGTCCTCGGCTCTCGGCATCCAGCTTCTGCCAGCAGCCAGAGCAGATCGTCACTCCGCCGCCAGCTGGCCGGAGGGCGTCACTCCCCCGCCACCTGGCCGGAGTCACTCCGCCGCCAGCTGGCCGGAGGGCGTCACTCCGCCGCCAGCTGGCCGGAGGGCGTCACTCCGCCGCCAGCTGGCCGGAGGGCGTCACTCCGCCGCCACCTGGCCGGAGGGCGTCCTACACTACGTTTACCGAGTCGCGGTCTCCACTCAAGAACTCGTTTACCCCAGCGGTTATCGTTTCTTCGGCAGATATGGCCAGCCCACTGCCACTTGCTAATTCTCTGAGCTATGTCAACAACTTTTTATGTCAGATAGTCTCATTGCGGATTCTATCCTTCAGAGAAACTCCGAGCATAGCTCGTTCCATAGCTCGCTGAGCGACTTTAAACTGGTGGACTAGCCGTACTGTGAGTGTCATTAAATATGCGAATACATAATTTGTCTTCATAAAAAAGGGTATCCCACTCATATAATAAAGCTGAAAGTTTGTGAGTTTGTTTAGATGTTTGGATATACACATTACACACCTACCTAAAAAACCTACAAACAATATACAACTGCGTTATTAGAAATGTTACTAATGGCAGGTATAAACAATAATAATATTCCAGGTATCCCTAACCCTGAGCCAGGAGATCAGACGTCTCTCAGCTCTGATAGACGAATACGACACGCCGTTCCGACCGGAGCGCGGAGCACTGGAGGCCTACAAGAAGGCGTTGCATCGCCACGTGGAGGCCGGACTCGGCTCGCGGCTCAAGAAGCGACTGTCTTCAGATATCGGGAATGAGATGGATCAGGCGCAGAAAGAGATGGCAGGTCAGTACATGTTTTATATGATTATCTGCGGTCATTTAGGAATACTTCACTATTTCGGGATAAAAAGTAGCTTAGCTTTTATGACCCAAATCTATTCTGTAGTATTTGCGTGAAAGAGCATACCTACATCCATCCATATCCATAAAATTCATTTAAATAAATAAAATGGAAATTGCCACTTGTAAGATATTCTCAATTAGTACAAGAAAGAAAATTATTGCACCGCCGGAGTAAAATAACTCTTGAAGAAAGTTACCGTGCACGATATGAAAATTATTTGATTTTGCCTTTTTTGTTTGTGTGAAGTTACCACTTCAAGAAATCTGAAATATGGTCTACAATTCGTGTTTTGGCACAAAGAATCAGCATTGCAATTCAGCGTGGCAATGCCGCCAGTATTTTGGGCACGCTTCCGACTGGCAGTGGCCTGGATCAGTTGAGCTATCTATAGATCGTTTTTACGACGATCCGCAGATAGATTGACTGATTCTATTGTATTTTGTAATTTAATTTGTTATGGAAGTATTTCCTGCATATTATAATCTAGATAGTGCAAACGAAAGTTTTGTTCTTACTTTTAACTTTGTTTTCCAGAGCGTATGTACGAGATCTTACCTCTCCACAAACGTGCAGCCGCGGCCTCATACATCGTCCCCCACCAGCAGCCCTTCGAGGTGTTATATCGTCTCAACTGCGACAACCTCTGCGCGGACTTCCAAGAGGACCTCTCCTTCCGCTTCTCTTACGGAATCACCGCCCTCATACAACGATTCCAGGGGAAGAATACTAATAGAATAGCGCTCAATAATCCGCCGAGATATACCTCGGTATGTACTCTTTATCTATAATATTATTACTCGTTATCATGCTTATTACAGGCTAAACTTTACAGCCTTTTGATTTTGAGTTGGTGATACTAAAAATTACATACATTTTTTGTCTCATTACGTCTATACCAACGTAATAAAACCTACTCCTCCCCGTGCCTTCCCCTATTTAAGTGAACCCCTCTGTTATTAAACCATATTCCCGTACTGAAAAATATTAAGATCTCTTCTCTATTACTACTGATAAATTATGATTGCCTTCCAGATCCCGCCTTCAATAAGCAGCGTGCCATCTTCAACTGAGCTAACTCGCAGCAGCGCGGGCGCGGTGGGACCCTTGAGTGCGGAGGAGTGGGGCATGCTCTCCAAGTTCGCACTCGGCGCCCTCACCTCGCAGGGAACCATGGGTGGCCTGCTGCTGTCCGGTCTCGTATGTATTCTTATATTTACTCTACTGAGCTGAGTAACTACCAACATAGCCCTTGTTGCTTCAGTAAATATTAGCTTTTCATCACTGTGTGTAATGACTTTGATTTGAGTCCAAGCCTTTCAATCTCTCAGCTCGCACTTGCACTCGTCCATTCCATTCATTTTAATTTACAATATGATTATTTATCCCCAGCTGCTGAAAACAGTGGGCTGGCGTATAGTAGCGGTAACAGGCGCGCTGTACGCCGCGTTGTACGCTTACGAACGTCTCACGTGGACGGCGCGGGCTCAGGAGCGGGTCTTCAAGCGGCAGTATGTGAACCATGCCAGCAAGAAGCTCCGGCTCATCGTCGACCTTACTTCCGCTAATTGTAGCCATCAGGTTCAACAGTACGTATAATACTTACTGCTGTACACTCGCGTTTTTGTATGAAATACTTGTGACCAAGGTTTTAAGTGCAACGTGACTATGAGGCGCCGTCATACATAACAGACCATCGCTCGCGCATGATCTGTGCCGATGAAAATGTGTATGGAAAGTCCTTATTGATGGTCGCACAATCGATGCGTGAACAGAACATCTAGAGAAGAGAAATCGCATCACATCATAGCCCGAGCGGTGGTCAGTGTAATAAAAGAGACTAGTTTAGAGGATTTTTTTACGTTTTACTAAATAGAGCAGAATGATGTCGCTAGTTTATCTAATTGCAACAGTATTCTTGAAAATCTGCGGTTCTGAGAATCGGTTGAATGAAATTTTGTTGTAATTTATCAGGGAGCTGTCGACGATGTTCGCGCGTCTCTGCCGACTCATCGACGAGGCGACGACGGAGATGGACGAGGAGCTGGGCGGCGTGCGCACCGCCAGCTCGCTGCTGGAGGCGGCGGCCGGCGGCGCCAAGCGGCTGAGGAACAAGGCGCATTATCTCAGTCACGAGCTCGATCTGTTCGACGAGGCCTTCCTCAAGCACAACTAGAGGTACCACATTCATAATTTTTATTGCGTTAGATACACGCTACTGGAAGCGGCAGGCGCGGTGATCCGGCTTCGGTCACTTTTGGGCGAATTCCACGCAACGGTTTCATCGCGGATGCGTTGCGCTGAAGTATGATCGCAGTGCAGGTGTCTGTCATATGGATCAATTGCCTTCACCGTTCTTTTACAGGGACTTCAGACGCACAGCTCACTATCATCCACACCTGGTTGATATTCCACTTATTAGAACTAAGCGCTTTCAAAGTTCTTTTATTATGCGCACTGCAAAAATGTGGAATCAGCTTCCCGCGTCTGTATTTCCGCTGAGCTACGACCCTGATGTCTTTAAGAAGAGAGTTAATAGGCACCTTCTGGGTAGGCTCGCTCCATCGTAGACCTCATTCTTGCCTATGTAAGTTTCGAGGTCAAGAGTCGACCCATTCATCATAAAAAAAAAAAAATTCGTAGGTTGCGAATGAGTCAAAGTCAAAAAGCATATCAATAGGACTGCTGGGATCATTTTGAATAAATAAATCAATAATGCATCATCTAGCCCCAAAGTAAGCAGAGCTTGTGTTATGGCTACTAAGATGACTGATATATTACTTATATACTTTTTGTTTGTAAATACATACATATTATACATAGAAACACCCAGACCCGAGACAAATATTTGTAGATCATACAAACATTGGTCCCGCCGCGGGGATCGAACCCGCAACCTTTTGCGTCGCAGGCGGGCCTTCGCCCACTGAGCTACAGAGGTCGTCATATCATATCGGATTTATCACTTTAAGACACCCAGATCTCTAAGCATTCATGATCCTTGGCAAAGTATTTAATAGATCCGTTTTCATTGTTACAGATGAAGGTACAAGTGTATAACGGTACCACCGCTCGTCCCGTCAGACGCGAAAACGAATACGTTACGTATGAACGTGCATTTGTGTGCGTTTCTTCACCGCTGGGAGCCGATAGTACCTGCGCCCTTACCTGCAGCCCGTACAGATTGCAATACTAAAAGCTTTTTTGACCATCACCGAATATAATAGAAATAACGCTACTCGGCAAGTTAAAGTTACCAGTCCTGTAAAATGTAGGCATGTATTTGGACGTGCCTCTTAATCCTTAGATAATTAATATGACTTGATTTGAGAGAGTCTTACATGCCCTGGGGATATTCCTTGTCGTTTTTTACGGACGTTATTCAGAGATGATGAAAGAAGCAGTAAGTGGCACAAGTTAGGTTAAATCGCTGTGTACGCGCAGTCTGTACGGTCTCTGCGAACCTCTAGTTATCCTGTCTCAGCTGTGACATAGTGTATTGTAGATATTGAACCTGGTTCTAATCGGAGAATATAAGTTGGATGTTTATTTATTTCAATGTTGTGTATGCGCTTATTAGTTGTAATGAGTCATCGCATGAGATTACTGTTTCTTTTGCTTAGGCGCTGTCTCCACGAGCGAGAGAATCGCGGCGATATTATCGTCGTGCCACGTATTTCTATACACTTCTCTAGAAGCCGTCTCCACACGGCGATATTATCGCCGCGATGCGACGAGTGGCAGCGAGCGCGCGAAACGTCGTTACATCGTCGCTAGCCCCGCGCTCATGGCGCTGTGAAACGCAGCGTCATTTCAGCGTTGCCTCTCGTCAAGCAAGGACATTTCGACAAGGAAACGCGGCGATACCGTATAACGAGTCGCCGCGGAAACGCTGCGATTCCGTTACGACTCGCGACGATACCCGGCGAAATTATCGCTCGTTCGTGGAGATTCTCCGACGATATGAGGGCGGACTCGTCGCGATTCTCTCGCTCGTGGAGACAGCGCCTTAGCGTGTCTTCAGACAGTCATTGTGGCGTGAATAGACAAGATCTTTTGTAATATTTTTTGATTAAAATTCTCTTGTGGATTTCAACATTATGTAACTTTATTGGAAGCTATAAACGAATGAGCGAAGCGGAACATGAATTGACCAATCACAATGCTCGAAAGGAGATTACAAGATTTAGATTTTTCGATCATCCTTTGTGATTGGTCAATTCATGAGATGCTAAGCTCTACTTGCTATAGCTTAGCACTCAAGTAACTAGTAAAGTACGGCGGTGTAGTTCGCTGACTATAAGAATCCACTAATAGTCTACTGTTTGGTCCGTTAATGGTTCACCACCAGAGTTGATGAATATGCAAGTTGTAAGGTTGTACTGTGATAGCGGATTTGGTTTATGTCTGATCTCGATGATGACTGGCTGATTACAATGATAAGACTCACTGACCACGGCACACACGTGTACACTTATTTATGGATTCATGGAACACGTTCTAAAGTTTACCAACTTAGTTTTAAATATACGCGTTTAAAGAAAACATAATGTAGGACATGAATTCACGAATCAGTGTGTGGTTTTAATGTACAGTTCAACGATTTGTACCTCGTATTAATCTGTAAATTATTTTTTTGTTGTTGTTTTAAAGTTATTTATCACTTTTACGTGTTGTATTTATAATGAAATCACGCGTAGGACCACGGTCTTAAAACTTTGTTATGACATTACATTGAATTTATTTTAGGTTTCGATGGTCTCTCCTTTGTTAACCTTTGGTTTTAAATTAACCATCTAGGTGCTACCCAATGGATGCAAACAAAAACAGCAAAAATGACTATCAAATTTCCTGGATAGGTTTGTTGAACTATGTATAAAATGTTAAATATTTAAGAGTTAGGAAAATATATCTTATGAAATTATAATGTAACTTGTGTGAATTGCATTGTTCCATAATTTACGCTTCAATATATTATCTATGTATTACTTGTGTTCCACCATGAGGGTATCTACCTATAAGTGTTGTCTCTGCAGTTACCAATGCTGAGAATTGTCCGCAACATTGATAGAGCTAAATTATAAAACTGTGATATTAACTTGGACTTATTTTTGCATTATTGGGACATACAATTGGTAACTGAATTCTAGAGTAGAAGCGGTCTGCGGTAGTGAAATTTAAGTCAGTATTGCGGATAATTCCATCGATAGTCTATCACCATTATTTCATAAAATACGTGTTGTCTATGTTTAGAAAGCGGATAGCGCGGGGTTTTTAATTTATCTTTTTCAAACTAATGGCTGCTACAGACAGCATTTTCATGTATTGCTTCTACATTCGAGTTATCAATAAAGTTCAACTTTTCTGCATGTTATTAAATAATGAATTTATGTACTAGTCTAAAGACTCTGAAATTAGGTAACATTTTTGGGCAAGTTAAATAACTCGACGTTGGGAGCCACGCAACCATTTGATATTAGATAGTTTTTGTTGTCCATTGTAATTAGTTATTGCATAATTAGGAGAATTTTCTTATGTAAATAATTAAATAAAGGATTCCTTTATAAAACGTTTTGTTTAATTAAAGTATATAGATAGATAATATACCTAAACAACTAGTGAAATGAGATCAATTGTCAAGTTAGTAAATAGTGTAAAAAAAATCTACTTAATGTAATAATATGAATATGAACGACAACATTGTATAAATTTTAACAATGAATTAAAATTTATACAATGACACGCCCTTCTACAGCGGATATAAAACTAAAACCAATGGAATATTAATTTCCGTACTTGTGTACCTACCTACCCACCCACCAACCTAATTACCCTCCCACTAAAAGTGAAATTTACTGAGGTTGATACTGTAATGAATGACGAGAATCAGATGTCACAATAACCTTATTTACATTGCAAGTTAAATAATAGTTATATGTGTTCTTCTTGTTCAATAAATATTATTCTATTCTATTCTATTCTATTCATTAAGTTGAATACAATTATCGCAAATGATTAAATATTAAGACGGTCTCTTGTCGTGGTGTAATCTACATAAAAGAGAATCACTTGGTGGTGTAAGTGAACACATGTGGCAGGCTTAGGTTAATTCTATCGTCCTTCAGAAGGCGTATATTAGACTCGTGCTGAAACAACAGAAAACGTCGCAATTAGTTTGAAACGCTTACTCTCGAGTTCTAAATACATTAATTTAATAAACCTAATTAGAACGTATTGTTATTGTAAAGAAACTATTCAACTTTAAAAATAACTATGTAGGTACTTTATTTTTAACCGACTTCAAAAAAAGGAGGAGGTTCTATGTTCGGCTGTATGTATTTTTTTTTTTTATGTATGTTCACCGATATCTCCGTCAGTTGTGAACCGATTTCCAAAATTATTTTTTTGTTTGAAAGGGTATGTTACCATAGTGGTCCAATAAAAAAATGTACTCCTGAGGGATTGATAGTTTTCCCGTAAAACTTAAAAAATCACCGATATTTCCAAAAAATGTGGACCGATTTCCAAAATATTTTTTTTGCTTGAAAGGGTATCCAGCTCGAGGTGGTCCTCATATTTTTTTTTCCTGAGGGATTGATAGTTTTCGTGTAAAACTCAAAAAACCTTTTTCTCACTACACAATCTGAGTCAAACATTGAATAGTTTGACATGTTTATACTCTCGAGATGGTCCCATATAAATTTTATTCCTGAAGGATTGATGGTTTTCCCGTAAAACTCAAAAAACCTTATTCTCACTCTAACTTCTTCAATCTTGACTATTCCAATATCTAACCTAACCTACTATATTAACCGACTTCAAAAAAAGGAGGAGGTTCTATGTTCGGCTGTATGTATGTTTTTTTTACACTTACACTTTATTTACACTAAAAATCGAAAAATAAAAATTTTTGAAAAAAAAATTGAACCGACTTCACATAACACAAACAACCTAAGAACTTTCTAGTACCTACACTAAAAAGAGAAAAATAAGAATGTACTCATAAATTATATTTGAAGTTGGTGCCAACTATTCTACTCTAACTACTCGATACAATTTTGCACCCAAGTTCTATAATATTGTACTCGTAATTTCTTCTTAGATGTAAATAAATGCACATAGTTGGCACCGACTTCAAAATATAATTTATGAGTACATTCTTATTTTTCTCTTTTTAGTGTAGGTACTAGAAAGTTCTTAGGTTGTTTGTGTTATGTGAAATCGGTTCAATTTTTTTTTCAAAATTTTTTATTTGTTTTAATTTTTTGCTGTAAGTTCGTCCCCTTGCATTTCTTTGTTTCAAGATTGTAAACTTAAGTTAAGTAAGACGTTTTTGAATAAATTCATTTCTGATTGTATCTAATCCATAGTTTTTAACAACAATATAAGATTGCGCTATTATTATTATCACCTCTACTCCATCGTGATCACTAGGGGACCACGATCATTGCAGGAGTGGTCGGTTGACAATAAGAGGTGAAACTTCAACCTAAAGTAAAATGACTGAAAAATATCTCACCATTTTAACATCAGTGTTGAGCATTCCATTCTCGAAGCGTACATCAGCACCCTGCACGGCCAGCCCGTAGTGTCGACAGGCCGCGAGTGCCTCGGCCTCGCTACCGAACGCAAGCCAGCGCTTCACAGCCGCGCCCGGTACGCTTAGACGTTGGTTGCTGTACGCACGAGACAACACACCGAACGCGCGTCTGTAGTCCATACGTGCATACGTTAAAAATCACACCCTCAGCTCAGGGCTACTAGCTAGGCATACAATCCTATATACTACTATCTAAAGCGGGCTTTAGTTTAACTGATTTATTGTTAACTAAACAGTTAGAACACTACACAAAGAAGAGAAACTCGTGGAACTCGAGCATGCTCTTGAACATCTAAACTGGGACATTATAGGTCTTTCGGAAATAAGACGAGAAGGTGAAAACACTTTTGAGAGGAGTAACAATATCTTCTATCACTTTGGAGTTGCGAACTGTTATGGCGTAGGTTTTCTGGTCGCCAAACGATGGAAACCCAACATCAAAGAGTTTATAGCGTATTCCGACAGAATCGCTGTACTCAAATTCCACATAACAGAAAAGAAAACCTTGACCATAGTACAAGTCTATGCCCCGACATCATCACATCCCGACGACGAAGTCGAGGAATTCTACGATCTGCTAAATAAAGCGTGTGATGATCACAGAGGGACATGGACTATCGTAATGGGGGATTTTAACGCCAAAATTGGTAAGACCCAGGACCAAGATAATACCACCATTCTTGGCCCTCACGGTCTTGGCGATAGAAATCTCCGCGGCGAACGGCTCCTTAACTTCGCTTTTGGTCAAAGCCTTTGCGTAGGAAATAGTCTTTTCAGTAAGAAACCTCAACGACGTTGGACGTGGTTTTCTCCTGATAAAGTTACCAAAAACGAGATTGACTATTGTCTCTCGTCTTGTAAAAATATAATTAAAAACGTCGAAGTTATAAATAAAATCAAATTTTCTTCAGATCACCGACCTTTGCGCACAACCTTAAAATTCAATCTAAAAATTCATAGACTTCAACTCATTAAACATACAATCAAACAATTAGGTAAATCCACATTAATAACGAATAGAGAACAATTTTGCTTAGATTTAAAAAACAGCTTCGATATTTTAAATACTCTGTCATTTAGCGATCCACAAACTCAGTACACTCACATTCTAAAAAGTATAAAAACTGCCAGTCGAAACATCAATATTCAAAAAGAAAAAACCAAAAAATTGAGCAACAACAGTAAGCGTTTAGTAGAAGAGAGACAAAAACTAAAAATGTACACTCCCGAATATAAGCTAAAGGACATTGAAGTTAAGCGAAGTATTCGCAAAGATATTAGAAGCGCTAACGTAGATATGGTTCAAACAGCTCTTGAGAAGAATACTTCATTAAAAACTGCAATGCGGGGGTTACAGACAGGTAAAACCTCGATATCAAATATGAAGGACGGTAATGGTAACAAGCAAGGCGACAGAACTAAGATCTTAAATATATGCACTGAATTTTACAAGAAACTATATTCAGATTCGTCGTTTGCCCCATCTAACGCGGCGGCTTACTCTTATTCTTCTGAAATTTCACCATTTTCGGGGCTTGAAGTACATCGCGCACTCATGTGCATGAAATATGGAAAAAGCCCGGGTGAAGACGGTGTCAGAACAGAAGCTTTAAGAGTAGGCGAAAAAGTACTACTGCCACACCTTACCAACTTCTACAACTCCATACTCATCTCAGGTGTATTTCCTAGAAATTTTTGCCACTCAAACATAATTTTAGTGCATAAAAAGGGTGACAAAGCAGAAATAGCAAACTACCGTCCCATAAGCCTTGTGTCCCACATTTACAAAGCTTTCATTAAAGTCCTTGAAAATCGTGTAACAGAAAAATTAGACCAGCACCAACCGTCTGAGCAAGCTGGGTTCCGGCGCGGCCTCTCTACCACGGATCATCTACACGCTCTGAATCAAATAATAGAAAAACATCAAGAATTTAAACTCCCACTGTATTTAGCCTTCGTCGATTACTCCAAAGCTTTCGATAGCATCAATCACTCTGCCATTTTCGAAGCGCTTCTCAACCAGAATATACCGAACACCTACATCAACCTTCTTAAACAGATTTACGCCAATAGCACAGCTGCAATTAAAATAGATACCGTTGGACCTTCCTTTCATATACAAAAAGGTGTCAAACAAGGAGATCCTTTATCTCCAAAACTTTTCACGTCTACCCTCCAAGAAGTGTTCAAGAAGCTCTCATTAAGCTGGAGAGAGAAGGGCATTTTGGTCGGCGAAAGGAGGTTAACAAACCTTCGTTTTGCCGATGACATTGTACTTTTTTCTTCTTCAGCTTCAGAACTTGAAACGATGCTGAACGACTTGAATACGGCAAGCCTCGAAGTTGGACTTAGTATGAACAGATCAAAGACCAAGCTGATGACAAACAGCACACAGCACAAGCTACGGTTAGAGGGTGGGGAGGTAGAATACGTCGATGACTACTTGTACCTCGGTCAACTAGTATCCTTCCAAAGCAGGCAAGATCTCGAAATTGCAAGACGCGTAGAGAATGCTTGGAAGGCATACTGGGCCATGAAACAGTTAATGAAAGGTACGCTTCCACTTTCACTAAAAAGGAAGCTCATGGACGTATGTATTCTCCCCGTCCTAACCTATGGCGCACAAACCTGGTCTCTGACTGATCAACAAAAGTCCAAACTCGGGGTTTGCCAGCGGGCGATGGAGCGCAGTATTTTAGGAGTCAAACTTACAGACCGCGTTCGTAATAGTATACTGCGCTCCAAAACGCAAATCGCAGATGTCGGACAGCAAGCGGGTAGACTGAAATGGGATTGGGCAGGTCACGTCAGCCGCATGTCGGATGCGTTGTGGGCGAAAACCACCACAGAGTGGACGCCTCTGAACGGGAAACGACCTCGCGGCAGACCACGCCGTAGATGGAGGGACGAATTGGATGCCCACTTAAAGGACTGGTCCACGATAGCCCAAAATAGAGATGAATGGAGAGAGGGAAGGGAGGCCTTTGCCCTGCAGTGGGACACTACAGGCTCCTAATAATAATAATAATAAACAGTTGAACTGTTCAGTTAAGTGTGTAGGCATAACTGCGAGCTGTACAGCTGTAAGTTGAACTGATAACCTCATCAAAATATAATTAGATAAAACTGTACAGTTAAAACTCAAGGTCTGTAGCCCGACATTGCAACAAAAAGAAGTTTCATAGTCATATCTAAAGTGGTATTAGTTACCTCTGTAATTCAGGAAGATATTGGCACAGCGCACAGTGTGAAAGAGGACAGACGCCATTAAGCATTTTGGTAACTTTCACAAAATTGCCTTTTCTGTTTTCAAATGCTATTATAAATGCTTGTTTCAATTTCGGATCTCTGAAAGAAAACATTATGATATTAACTACATAATTTAACAAGAAACAAGGTACTCTTTCTGGGCTAATAGTATGGTGCAATAACCTTTTAAATTCCAAAGGTAGGTTCACATATCTCCGCATAGGATGCACATCATCCAAATTGCATAGAAGATACAGACTTTCCATCAGAACCTGGTCACAGACCAGCGATTGGCTCCCAGCTTTAATGTCCATACTCTCCATGAGCTCACTTAGCTCTGATGCAGTCAGCTGTTCTTCTCCGTAGCTCAGGTCTTTGCTGTTGTCGCAGCAGTTGAGAAACCATTTCTGGCATTCAAGTAAGTACTTTTTGTGGAGGACTGGATCAAAGTCGTTTAGTGGTAAACCATGCAACCTGGAAGACAAATATTTATATTTATGACTAAAAATTTCATTCAAGTGTTTGTGTATGTATCCTTCGCGCGCAAATCGACAATAAAATAACTGGGCATAAAATAACGCCCTTTTAGTTTGTATATAGTTTTAAAGGTGTCAAAAAAGTACCTGTATCCATAATAAACATAGAACCGGATCATTGGCTCGAGCAAATGTGCACACTCCCGATACGACAGCCTTTGTATCGTCATGTCTTGTCTCACGGCCCGCAGCCGGTCGTTGATGAAGTCGTACATAGCGGAGGTAGGGATATCCGTCCTTTTTGTCACTCTGTGTAGGAAAACATATGTGAGTACAAACTTCCCAGGGCGTGCTAGATTTTTAAAAACATTTTATTGTGACACATTGGAAAGTCTACCTCCACTTGTTAGAATGCAAACTGGTTTCCTTATCAGTTTGCATTCTAACAAGTCACAATAAAATGTTTTTAAAAATCTAGCACGCCTTGGGAAGTTTAGTGGCCCTGTCAGTTTAGTAGTATTTATTTGCCTATATTTTTTCCAAACTACTTATGTAAAAGAAACTATGAGCTAACTATATGAATGTTCTTACTCAAACATTAGATATGCTACAGTGATGCGGAGTATGTTGAAAGGCCTCAAGTTTTGTGGCACTGCCATGTTGGTGTCGGCTGCAGAACGGCTGTAACTCTTCACCATCTTCAGGTCTCTCCCGCATTTCTCCAGGACATGGATCATGCGCTCTTTAATACGCCTGCAAAAAGCGGAAACAGAAATTCATCATCTGTGAAAATTTCAACTGTCTAACTATCACGGTCCATGAGATACAGCCTGGCGACAGACGGAGAGACAGCAAAGACTTAGTAATATAATAAGGTCCCATTTTACCCTTTGGGTCCAGAACCCTAAAAAACAGGCTTACCTTTTAGTTCTAGCTAGAGGATACTGTTCTACCTAAAGACAACAGAAAGAAAGTTATCTTCTTCGCAGTAGAGTAGTTACAAAAAGGTGCTGTCTAACTTATCTTACCGACTCAGCGTATTGTATGATTGGTTGAGCTCAATTGGGATGATATATGGGAATGGATTTCAATTTAGACAATAAGGCTGCTGGTAGGTAGTTTATGTAGTAAAAGATCTAGATAACTGAAAATATATGACTTACAGTTGCTCTTCTTCATAAGGACACATAGTGCGACAGGTACCGTAGATTTTGTCCGGATCCTCGGCAGACTCATCTTCTCGATTGTTATTACTAAAAAAATATTACAACTGTTATTCTTTGCACTAAGATTTTATGAAATGTAGAATCAGTGGTTAAACTCACACGGGCCAGTTATCTATCGTCTTCTGTGCGGCTTCCGATTTATCGTTCTTTTCTTGCGAATCATTTTTCATAGTATTTTTAAGAAAGTAATCTAAATATGCCATGATCTTATGTACAATAAAATAATTTATTTTTTGTCAGGAAACGGGTTATTGATTTCGTAAAATTCGTAAACAATGCCAGCTGATGTGATGACAGTGATGATGAATGGATATTGACATTGACACTTCCAATTTCAAAACGTCAAAGGACACCATGACTGTGACATTTTTATACTTTCGAAGCGATGGTAGTCATTTTCTCACATCCCATTTAATGGGTAGTCAGAGGCACAGAGATTTATCTCTACCTAATCTGTGGCACAGAGTAAGTCAGTCCATAACACATAATTTACGGCAGGTAAAGCGTTATTTGGCACTTAACCACCAATATACCTAGCTATAAAAATGAAACGAATCTCAAGCACATAAGCACTAAGGGATATAAATAAAACCAATGAGCAATGTAGACCTTTTTCATCTTGGGCTGAGTAGGACTTAGACCTAAACAAAATAAAAGGCACTATGTGTATGTTTAAAAAATTATTGATTTAAAATTACTGGCACAATTTTTACATTCACAGATGTGTTTTAAAAACCCAATTACAAGGCAACGATTTTTTCTTTGAGCTCCTTCAGTTCTTTCGCGTGTATCCATTTAATACCAGTCGCCGAGGCAGAACTCGGAGGTCTTGAGATGCAGCTAAAAAACAAAAAATAGACGCATTGACGAACAGACAGATGGAAAACGAATTGATACAATATGGGTTTAATATTGAGGAACCCTAAAAACAAAGCAGACCTCGATAGTCAGCTAATTACTAAGTCACAGATGCTCATGAAGTTAATTCATAATTTTATTCTGAAAGTTTACAAAAGTTACTAACTCGATTTTCTTCCCAAACAAGTTGTCCAGTCTGACTTTAGCGAAAAGCCACGGTCCTTGATTCTTGTGTTCCTCTTGGCAGAAGCAGACTTTAGCGCGCTCATAGCGGCAGAACTCTTGCAACACGATGTCGTAGGGGAAGGGGTAGATCTGCTCGATACGGCACAACGCAATCTGGTCCTCTAGTTTCTTCTCTTTACGCAACTCATCGATGGTAATTGCAACTTTACCGACGCAGAATATTAGTTTCTTTACGCATTCAGGTTTCTTGCTTGCTGGTCCGTTTTCTCGAATGGCTCTGTGAAAGGAAAATTATGTCTTGAGACAATCCACCTATTGGATTATAGGTGCCTTGATAGGGTTCTTCCTATACCATAGATGTTATATAGGAAGGTAGGTACATACAGTAGGTAAACAAGTCTATAAATAAGTCGTCGTTAGGCGTCACATTTGACGACGTTTTAAGATCAACTATGAGAAGTTGATCAATTCTAATTTAATTTGAATGTGTTCGTGCAAATAAATTTCATTTATCATTATCATTAACAAAAAGCTATAGTGTGGGTACCATGCAATGTATGACAATAAAGCGGCCAAGGGTGCGAACAAAAAAGTGACTAGAGTGCCATAAACTTACCTGAACCGGTAAGAGAGGCGCTGTTATCGCATTTATTGTTGGCAGAATTTTTTTTAGAGTAAAATTCATTAGTTCCTCTTTTGGCCACCGGTTCAGATAAGTTTGTGGCACTGTATCACAAGGTCTTGCTCAAAAGACTAGTTTATCCAAAGTCACACACAAAAAAATCAGAATTAGAATAGTTCGGTTCAAGATGGCTGACCTTGGAAGGGTAGCAGATGTTAACTGACCTTTTTGGAACACGAAAAAAAAACTCACCTCTGGAAGCTAGTTCCGGGCAGGAAGTCAGCGAAGGGCGAGCGGTAGTAAGGATGCTTGAGGCCGACCTTCGGCGTCATCAGGATGAGAGGCTTCCGGAACGGCATCGCCACCTGCCGCCGGATCAGGTGGAAGTAGTTCGCGGGGGTCGTCACGTTCGCTATTATCCAGTTGCATGCGCGGAGCTGTTTCACTGGAACATGGTTTTTTGAAGTGAAACTCTTTTTGAGATGGGAGAAAAATATCAAACTCAGTCACGTGACTGTTACGATACCATCATCATAGGTACTATACCTACCTTAATTTTGTCACACATTGTATCGTTCACGGATTTAAAAATCTGGTCTGTGGTATCGTTACAATGGTCAAAGGTGTTTGAGTGACCGCCTCTGGTGCTCCGAGTTCGTATCCCAGTGGGATACTAACTTTTTGCACTTTGTTTTTTTGTAGGTAGGTACTTTTTTTTAAGTTTAGAATTGTTACCGAAACGTTCAAGTTTTCACTTCTGTCGACACTCCTGTTTTTTGCCGTGCAACCTGGACGCAGCAGCAAGTTCATGTTGCAGTAAGATTTATCCTTCCGTAGGTTTCCCTCTATCATAATTTCCCTGCCCTTATCCCACTTTCATGTGGGGTCAGCACAACAGGTTTTACTCTTCCACTCCGCTCTATCAACCGTCATCTCAACGCTCACTCCTTTCTTACCCATATCATCCTTCACACAGTCCATCCATCTTTTCTTTGGTCTGCCTCTTCTGCTACATCCCTCCACATTCAAACCTAACATTCTTCTTGTTACATGACTAGGTAGGTTTTCCTCTATCTTACATTTAATATTTTAGGAAACTAAGCTAGGTACCTACTAGTTGAAAACGATCTCTAAGCTCAATTGATCCGGTCACTGCCGAAAGCGTTCCTGCGACTTTATCATGCTGAATGGCAAAGCTGATATATTGAGATGAGAACCATAATAACGAAACGCGACTAGTTATGAGGCGCGGTTCTTCGCTCAGATAAAATAATTAACAATTTTTCTAAGGAAGTTAGCCAGGGCCACTTTCCAAATAGGTAGGTATATTATTATATTAGAACGTTGTTCAACATTTTGCTTAGTAGGTAGGTAGGTACTTACACGCCATGTTCTTGTCATCGAGATCGGGGATGTTGTCTTCGTCGTCGTCACACGACTGCAGGTAGCGCTCCACGCGAGCTGACGAATGCTCGGGACCCTGGACAGACACTAAGACTTTTACAAATGTTTTGGGCTAGATGGATTCCTCGGCTTCATGGGGTAGGGTAGTCCAGAATAGAAAATCTGAACCGGTGAAAGAGGCGCTGTTATCGCAGTTGGTGTTGACAAAAAAATAAATTTTCATATTAAATTCGTTAGTTCCTCTTTTGGCCACCGGTTCAGATAAGTTTGTGGCACTGTAAGACGATGTAATGTTTCTCGTAGTTCCCAAAACTTCAAAAAATACTAACAGCGCCATCTATGCCGTGCGGCAGTTGCACCACGATTCCGGACTGCTGCACCCACTTGCTCTCCCCATTGGCCACGAAAGTGTCGAACACTGGCTGGGCAGTGT
The DNA here is from genome assembly GCA_963565295.1 of Epirrhoe alternata. Lineage (NCBI taxonomy): Eukaryota > Metazoa > Arthropoda > Insecta > Lepidoptera > Geometridae > Epirrhoe > Epirrhoe alternata. The sequence goes on from OY751379.1 coordinate 12,665,884, forward strand.
CCGCGAAGTCGCCGTACTGCGCCTCCCATATCGTCAGTAAGTGCGGGCTCGAGTAGGAGTAGCCCACTTCGAAGCCTAGCACGCCTGAGGGAGGGGACTTACAGGACATAGTGCTAAGAAACTACCGTCAAAGGGATCGAAGTAGGTAAATGGGTTTTGTTTAAAAATAAACAGGATCACGCACGACTTCACCCCAACGATTCATTTCATTTAATTTCAAACCTTCCTGATCTTAAAGGTCGTCACTCGGTTCGACTGTGATAGGACTCACTTGAGATTTTATTTGAAACTAGCTTCTGTGCGCGGCTTCGCCCGCGTGGTACTAACATTTTGAATAGCCTGTATGCTATTCCAGGTCAATATCTACGCCTATACCAAGTTTCATCCAAATCGGTTTACTGGTTTAGGCGTGATTGTTACACAAACATACAAACATCGAAATATCTAAACATCCAAACATCTAAACAAACTCACAAACTTTCAGCTTTATTATATGAGTGGGATTAATTGGAGCAAGACTTGATTCATCAATAGGCTGACAGATTTAACATCCAAGGAGTATTATGAACAATCTTACTAGTTGGAAAGGCATCGTCGGTTTTGGAAACTACAGTCACATTCGTGCCGTAAAACACTTACCAAACTCAGAGAGTGAGCTGTTGTGCAGTTCGTACCGCGCCTGGTCGGGGTACAGCGTGTCGAGTACGCGGTGCGTCGCGCCGTCCACTCCTTGGTGGTGGTACACGTGGTGCCTACGACACGGATTCTATGACGACCTTTACACGCACAAACCTATAGCTTGGTACGGTCAGCGTCACCAACGGTAGCCTCCCCTAATATGCAGTTTATTCCTGCGAGTCTCGTACGAGGGGGTTACCAGGTGGTGACGCTGACCGTACCAAGCTATAGGCTTGTGCGTGTAAAGGTCGTCATAGATTAAGGTGATCGATGAAGGTTTTTTTTTGCTGCGGATAGAAAATCTGCTCCCAAACATCCAATTACGTCGAGGGAACGTAATTGGGGTGCGGTGCGTGGGATTGTCAAACACTCGACGACCCACTAAAAACTACCTAGTGGCCAGCCTCTAGGCATAACGAGGAGCTCCGGGATCTCCTACGGAACACACCGGTGCTTAGATAATCCTTCAAGTCACGAGCACTTTTTATCTAACCAACTCTTATGCTGGTCCCGCAATTTTTCTGCCTGATTATGAGCGTGACCCGTTAATAATCATTTTTTTATTATTTATTTATTTAACATCAAATAGTTTACAGTGTAAATTAAGACTAAAGAAAATTATGATTACCTACACAAAAATACTGTAGGACTTGGTGACCTGAGTTTCGGACAAGATTTTTCCGTTTCCCGATCCTCATCATTCCGTCATGCATCATCACGAGGGCAAATTTAATGAGTTATCTTGAAGAATAAAGTGTGTGTATCTACCTGTGGGCCATGGTGCCCCTCTCGACGTCCTCCCCCGTGAACCGGATGTGGATCATGTCCCGCAGGATGGCGCCGATGCCGAGCGCCTCGCCGATCGCCCAGTCCGCCACGCCTTCCTTCACCTAATGCCGGCACACACGATCAAGTATACCGTCCAGTCTGCCGCGGACTGGATGCGGCGTCCAGTAAACTTGACGGTGTATTGGTATGGGTGTACATGACAAGCGAAAAAGAACTTCGTTCTGCCGAATTGATCAAGTTTGCAGCGCTGCAAACTGGACGGTAGACTGGATGTGGACTGGAGTCATGCGACACTTTGTCAACGATGGCTTATAACTGTTCTTTCACGAAAATACTATTACTTTGACTGAAATCGGCAAAAAGATTTAGAATTTAGAATCTTGGAAAGCACATTAGGTACTTTATTTTCCGGCAAAATCAATGTCAAAGTCAAAAATCATTTATTCAGTAGGACCGCAGGGATCACTTAAAATAGTCTTAAAACTAATTTTACTCATGTTCTTTCGCGGCCAGTACCGTGAAGAATCAGGGCAACAAACACGGTTTAATATTTGCACGGATAAATATTTGCAGATCATACAAACATTTATCCCGCGGCGGGGATTGAACCCGCAACCTTCTGCGTCCCAAGCGGGCTTTCACCCACTGCGCCACAGAGGTCGTCACACCGACCGATGGTCGTGGTCGAGGACAGAGGAGTAAGGCGGTTTGTACTGCAGGGGAGTTACCAGTTGTTGACGCTGACCGCACCTACTGTAATCAAGACTATGTTTTATATCTACTCTTTTTATGAGATAAAGCAGTGTTTACCAATTTCTCCCTATTCTGCAGGATCCTGTTGATACCCTTATGGAGTTCAAAGGCCCACAGCTCCGGCGGCTTGCAGAAATGTTTCGTGATCGTGTTGATGGTCGTTTGGCTTACACCCGTGTCCACAATCTGTAAACACGACACGAATGTTTTTAAAGTGACAACTTCTTCAGGCGCGTTGGGAATTTTTGAGATAGGGAAAAAATCATTATTCTCGACACGTAACCTTTACCATTCGGCTTCGGGGTCTGTAGGCGTTAGTTTGTAAGAGGTTTCTGTATATACCTAGGTATCTGCTAATTCGACGGTGGCCAATCGGTTCATAGCTCGGCTTACGATGCGGCATGAGGCTGGATCATAATATCCCACAGAGGCAATATACATTTTGCATTTTTTTTTAATTTAAATCCGTTACCGACACCTCGTTCAAGTTTTCACTTCTGTCGGCACTCCGTTTATTGGGTAGTGTAGTGGCACAGTTAGCGGCAAGCGTTTAGCAAAGTATCGGTGCTAAGTCTTACGTGGCTCTACGAGATGCTACGCGAAGCTACGAAATGCATCCGAACAAACACGCTGAGCGATTTTCACAATTTGTCAAATACCTATAAAATAATTCTTCGGTCAGACCATAAGCCATTTTTTGTGACAAATTTAGTTTTTTTTACTAATACCTAAAAAATTTGGCGCAGCCGGTGGGATGAACAAAAAAACAAAGCAAAAAAACACACCTTGTTAGGATCCTTGGCCTCGAAGAAGCCCGTCCAAGGAGTATCGATCCAGTCCATGATACTGAGCTTGGTGACCTTCTTAGCGAGCTCAAAGTGCTGGTTAAGAGTATCCATGTACTCTTTCTCCCAGCCCTTGGTGTCTGCGTCGCTGGCAACTCCCTCCGCTTTCAGCTTGTCCTGATAGATTTTGTCCACTGCAAGGTGTTGTTTCGTAAATATGTGCAAACGAAATAAACGTTGTATTATTATAGTTCTTAGGTTGTCATTCTATCAGTTTGAGATTTTGTCACTTTTAATCATTTTACTTTGTGTTCTCGTTGTTTTCTAGATTCATCAATTTGGCTATACAACCTAAATTCATTTGACTCTAATAAAGTGACTGAAAAAACAAAGCGACAAATGTGAAGTGAAAAAATAGTCTGCCGAGTGCAACAGAATCAAGTCAAAAACCAATATACTCAATAGTGACCGACATAAATCTACATACAGGTACTAACGGTACATAAGGCTGCGTTATTTTGTGGCGGCATTCATAAAACAAACTACACGACGCGACGCGACTGTATCAGACAGATCAACATTCCCAAAATATACAGTACAACTCACCAGTAGTCATCGACTTGATCTTCTTGTACATAAAAGGCTGTGTAAACATGGGCTCGTCCTCCTCACTGTGCCCGAAGCGTCGATAGCACACCAGGTCCAACACCACGTCCTTCTTGAACTTGCAGCGGTATTCGATGGCGATGCGCGCCACGTGGGACACCGCCTCCGCGTCGTCGCCATTCACGTGGAGAACTGGCGCGTCCACGCATTTTGCGACGTCTGTTAGGGTTGAACGGATAGTTTGAATTTTTGAGGTGATGAACAGACAAATAGTAGAGTCGATGAAGCTAAGACAACAGGTTAACAGCCGTTGGTTTTAGAGGATGAATAATAAGGGAGTGTAAGGAACTCATGACACCATCTCGTCTCGTCCTCGACCAAAACGCACTGGCCCCTGTTAAATGCCTAGAAGGAATATTCCCTTCACCTGGCATATGGCACGCTTCCTAGAAGCGTTTGTTATGATCAGAGGATATGAGCTAAAGGATGGGGTAGGCACAAAAGGTCCTACACGTTCGAATTGCATCCAAAAGGATCCGGTCAATATTTTTTTTAATCACACAACACTCACACCTCTTAGTCCTGATCCCACGCCAAGATTGGTCGTGGATATCATTCGCGTTTCTTCTAACTATACTCACCAGAGCAATAAGGCGAGCTTCTAGCAAATCTCGGGTCAGTAGTATATCCAATCTGGTTATTACACACGATATGTATAGAGCCGTGCGTGGTGAAGGCGGGCAGTTGGCCGAGATGCATCGTCTCGTACACCACGCCTTGGCCGGCGAACGCGGCGTCGCCATGCATTATGATGGCCATCACCTGGATATAGCACATTTGGCTTGCATACCACTAATTTGATTGCACAATATTACTACTTATTTGGCCTACACTTTGTGGTCAACTCTTTAAGGCGCTTTTACACTAAAGAGCATGCTAAATAGTCATGTCTAGTTCTTTCGAACTAGACATGACTATTTAGCATGCTCGATCATCATCATCTCAGCCATCTAGCGACCACTGCTGAACATAGGCCTCCCCCATCGATTTCCACAGCGATCGATCTTGTGCAGCCTGCACCCAACGGCTCCCAGCAACCTTTACCAGATCGTCTTTCCATTTAGTGGGGGCCGTCCTCGGCTGCGATTTCCGGTGCGTGGCCTCCACTCGCTTGGCGAATATAGTGGGGGAAATAGTAGGTGTTATAGTCGGTCCAACTTAATAGGCCACATTTGACGTTTGTCAGTTTGAGCTTTCTAGTGAGGTGACCTTCTTAAAAACTTCGATTATGTTCGAAGTCCGTATCGATTCATTCACATGAATTAAAATTGCCAGGTAAACCGTAAACTAAGAGTAGGTAAGATCAGTTAAAAAAAACCGGGTCTGAATAATAGCACACCAAGAACGCAAAGTCAATTTGCACAACGATCAAGACTGCGTCACAACCCCATTACTTATTTATTTTGATAAAAATTTTTCAAAAGTTTATAGTTGTCATGTCAAACAGAGAAGAAAAAAAGTTTTTATGCGATATTCCCGTTGTCCTTTTACATAAGTACTTTTTGGTATTTAGTAACGTTTTTCGGGATAAATAAGTTTATTTAAAAAAAAAACAATAAGTATTTAATGTGCCATCATCATCATTAAAGGTGAAATATTCCCTTACGAGAAATCATTTCATTCGATTCTAACTCACAAATTTCTATTATTTTGGGTAACATACCTAGTGTCAAAAGAGAACAAGGGTTTACTGACGCAACATTGTAACAACGTTCAGTTCTCTCGAAAACAGAAATTGTTGTGAAACATAATATGTTTGGATGGTGTAATAAGGAAATAAATCATAAAATTACCTTCTTTTGTCGTTAAGACAATAAATTATTTAACCGCAATTGAAAAAAAGTTAAGCAATTGTGCAGTACTAACTTCGATAAAATAGTAGTATTTTATGCCCGCCGGTACAAAGTTACGTTGTTAAATTTTGATGAAATGTCAAATGTGGCCTATTAAAATGGACCGACTATAGTGCTTTAATTGTAACGTCTAAGACGAATTCAGATAGATCTTGTAAACTTTTGTCCACAGAATCGAGCAAAATATTGAACACACTGGAGTTATAAAATCAACTACGACTGAAGTGAATTCGATAATGCTGGCTTGATACCTTACCGTGTTTGCTGTTTCAGTCTTCATGGGTGATCTTTAGGCATAAATTGAAATATTATAATCTCATCTCGTATAACAAGTGTGGCATATTTTAGTTTGTATGAGTGACCACTCTACTTACCTTATCCCCATTATTATCTCCCTTCCAATGCTGCTCCGCCTTGGTCTTCCCAGCGACGACCGGCGAGACCACTTCCAAATGCGAGGGGTTGGCACTCATCGACACCTTTATGTATTTGTTGGTGCGTCTGATGAAGCGGTGGATGTATGTGCCGAGATGGTACTTTATGTCTCCCGAACCCTGGGCACGTTATATTGTTATAGACTTTCGAACTAAGCTTATACATATCACATGCACAAAGAAATGCAAGCACTATTTGGATTTGCACTTTATCTCAAGAGAAAGAAAGATAGAAGGGGATTTCCTCTGAGCTATCGATATCAAGCTTTCTTTCAATATTAAATAGCAGAAACCATTCATTCCTTATTTCATTAATTTATTAAAGGACGCTTGAAGAATCTAATGTAAGTATTTTTATTTATGTAATAAACTCACCGGTTCTTTAGGTTCCATGGGCTTAAACTGCGCAAAGATATCCGTCAACTGTTTGCGGCACACATTCACCAGCATGTTTAAGCGACCTGAAATCCCGGTTGTACACCAAAGTTAAAAAAGCTTCCAAAGTTAAAGTTATTAAAAAAGCTTTTTCCTAATCTAGGCAGAGTCTAGGCTTTACATGTATGTAGAGCACCAATTGAATCGAAGTATGAGCTGGGTATGTTGCTACCATCTATACCTAAAAGACTACGAAAATGATATCTCTATCTATCTATCTGAAGGCCTGCCTGCGACGCTAAAGGTTGCGGGTTCGATCCCCGCGGCGGGACCAATGTTTGTATGATCTACAAATATTTGTCTCGGGTCTGGGTGTTTCTATGTATAATATGTATGTATTTATTAACAAAAACTATATAAGTAGTATATCAGTCATCTTAGTACCCATAACACAAGCTCTGCTTACTTTGGGGCTAGATGATGCTGTGTGAAAAGTCCAGCATTATTTATTTTATTTTTATTTATTTATCTAGATATATAGAGATATACATGCCTAAAATATGAAAATGTCTTGAAAATATAGTCGTGTCATACACAAGGATCACTAAGAACCATCGTAGATTGCAAACATTACATCTGCCGATAAATGTATGGTCAGCGTCCAGCGAGGGGGTTACCACTTTCAGCCCAGCGTGATCAAAACTACCAACCGATAGAACATTTGTAGTCTACGAAGGCTTTAATGAGTCATCAATGAAGCTGCAAGGTTTCGTACCTCGATGCTGCATAGCCATGACAATAGACTCCACTCCAAGCCTGGTGCTAGAGTCAACAATTTCCTCCAACATAACGATCATACTCTCTCCACCCTCGAGGCCGAATCTCTTCTCCGCCGGCCATTTTGTGGCAAAGTATTTTTCTAAGCTGCAATACAAAACAATCGTCAAATCTATTTGTGACACAAACTACGCCGTAGCCTGTGAAAGACGTAGCGGCTACGCCGTAGCAGCGTGCTACGAGAAGGTAGATTACGACGATTTTCAAGTGCAATTTTTACAAGATTCGAGCATTTTCAAGGTAGTATTAGTAGCAGCTCGTATGGAATAATTTCTACTAAATGTGAGCATGTTCCAAATATGTATTGGACATGCCTCTGACTACCCTCCTAACTACATCTCCAATAATAATAAGTTAGTCCCAGTTTAAGCACTGAGTAGATAAAGATCTAAAAACAAATAATAATAATAATAATTCATTTATTTCAAGTATCAAAAACTCATTAAAATTATAAAATGTGAGTTAGCTTAAAGTCACGTTAAAATAAAGAATAATTAATAACAATAAAAAAATCAATGGATCATGTGACTTGATTTGAGAGAATGTCTGTGGCGTTGATTCTATAATATGTAATATAGTCGCGACTTTTTCGTCGATAACTTTTTTTACGCATGTCGTGCCCTGCTTCTAGAAGGGCGTACGCCGTACACCGTGTTTATTATTATTTTACTAATGTTTTTTATTTTTGCTGTGCAACGTCCAGTTTAGTGGGCCATATCTTTGTTCTTTATCGTGAAATCTCATTAATTATGATTACTAATGGCACTTTACTTACAATACAGCTTTGGTAAGTCGCCTCATGATGAGTCGCTTCTCATCCACAGTCTTGTCGAGTATCCCGGGCGTCTCCATCCGTTCCCGGATGAACTGAATTCCATCCATATCGAACAGGTGCATGAACTCCACGCCGATGGACCGGCAGTACACGTTCTCTAAGCGGTTGATTATTTCTCTAAAAAAAGTCAAAGAAGCAGCTTGTAGAATTGAGAGTTATGTGATGACGGTCTAAGTGTTCGGTAGGTCTTAATTGTGTGTGTATGAACATGCAAGTTCTTTCTATGTGTGCAAGCGTCGGAACGCTTGATGGACGAATAATATATAATAATAATAATAAATAATGCTGGACTTTTCACACAGCATCATCGAGCCCTAAAGTAAGCAGAGCTTGTGTTATGGGTACTAAGAGGACTGATATACTACTTATATACTTTTTTTTTGTAAATACAAACATATAATACATAGAAACACCCAGACCCGAGACAAATATTTGTAGATCATACAAACATTGGTCCCGCCGCGGGGATCGAACCCGCAACCTTTTGCGTCGCAGGCGGGCCTTCGCCCACTGCGCTACAGAGGTCGTCAAATGATCAATGAAAATTAATGATCAATATGCTGCTATTTAATAATGTATAAAAGTTTTTCAGTTCCAAATTCGTCAAAGATACCTTAGAGACAGTGCGTGCTCTTTTCCACCGATAAAGGTTCTGTCAGGTAGCTCAAACATCGTGTCCATGTGCTTTTCGCCTGCGGAAATAAAGCATTAACCTCAAAGAGTTACAAAAAATTTAAATAAGCTCTTATTATTGAACTCCTGGGGAGTTCAGTCAAAAAGCTCCTGACTCTATCATCAAAGATAAGCTCGCTGTCACAATATTGTTACAATTCTATTATAGACTTTTGTGAGCCAAGTTCCGCTCAATCGGACATTGGGAAGTGGGTCAAAGTCAAAGTATTAAATGCAGCTTGCAACATTTGACCAGGAAAAAGGTACATTGCAAGTTGAAAAAGCTTGTAATAACCGGCTTAAATGTGTACACAGAAACATAAAGGAGTATTAACCCAGTACGGTTCCAATCTCTCTTGCCACCACCGCGCAGGCGAGACCCGTAGTTTCCATCGTCGCGGTAACACTGGTCCTCTTTAGAGCCTTCGCGCCGATCGTCAGGCCCAAGGGATCTATCTTAGCGAGGAGGTGCCCTCGAGCCTGATGGGAGAACCTTTTTAAATATCCTAGTTTACGTATTCAAATGAAATGGCATGTTTCAATGGTGAGACGTGACCGCGGTGATTGTCGTCTCTCTTAAGTATACAGATGAAGTTACTCAGAGCGAATCGAAATGAAGTTACGGTTACCAGTCGACGATATTTTTATGGTAACTCCCATCACACAAGAAGTGAAGAAATTAATAGTCGAATTAAATTGGATGAATGAATTTAACATAAATAAATACACAAGCTCGAACCAGTTCATTTTCAGAAAATAAATAAATAAAGCTGGACATTTCACACAACATCATCTAACCCCAAACTAAGAAAAGTTGTAGGTGCTATGGGAACAAGGTAACTGATATACTTACTATATGATCCTATTTTGTTACCTGGTAGCTTCTTATCAGATTCTGGACAGCCAAATGCAGTTTTATCTTCTCCGTCTCTTTATCTTTATTCTTAGTATCTTCTTTGGGCTTCGGTTCTGGTAAACAAAATGTACATCAGTAGGTACCTCTACAGATATACACGAAGAACTTTCCTTTGTATCGTAAACTACTCACTGACAGTCACCGGGTTGAACTCATCAAATTCTTCAATTTGCAGCTTTGGAGCATTGATGCTATCGTAAAAACCATCCCAAGACTGGAAACCACGAAAGATGTTCATCAGAAAATTCAGAAACTTAACAAGTCTCAGGTCTCCCGTGTTATCCATACTAATATTATAAATGTGAAAGTAACTCTGTCTGTCTGTCTGTTTGTTACCTTTTCACGCCCAAACCGCTGAACCGATTAAGCTGAAATTTGGCATGGATAAAGAGTATACCCCAGGGATGGACATAGGCTACTTTTTATCCCGAAAAAATCTTGAGGGACCGCGGGTTACACCGCGGGAGCGCAGCTAGTGTATGAATAGGTTACTTACAGGATCGATGGCCCCTTGGGCCTTCGCCCAGTCCAGATACTGAGCTTCGAGGAAGTTGGCATTGGTTCCACTCAGGAAGGCCTCTGCTGAATCGGAAGCGCATCTCTTCAAAACAAACTGTAAAGCAAGAAGACTTATTACGAGTATACATACCCGACTGATCACTATTAGATTCAACAACACTTGTTTGATGAGGACTTGCATGAGGAGGGGATCGTAAGCGGATGACAAGCAAGATTTTAGGGTCGGTTCATATCTAACGGAATATCGGTCGCGTATTATCGGTCGCGGAACGCCAGAACTGACAAATGTATAGAAAAACACTCGACCGTTCACACTCAACCGATGATACGTTAGTGCGTCGAGTGTGAACGGTCGAGTGTTTTTCTATACATTTGTCAGTTCTGGCGTTCCGCGACCGATAATCCGCGACGGATCTTCCGTCAGATGTGAACCGACCCTTACACGTACGTCTACGCTCGTACGAGATGCACGTATTTACTAACTAAAATGAACTTCACAACTAATAAAGAAGTAAAAACAGTTACCGCTGGATTGCAAGCAGGCAATGATTTTTGCGCTACGTTTAGTAGTTTCAAGGACCGGGTGAGGGACATGATCAATGGATCTGAAAATAACAACTGTTATTAGCTATAACCTCGAAAGGTACTTCGTAGTATAAATAAAATTAAAGTAACTACGAAATAAAATAACATGGTAGATAGTTACCGTAATATACTGAACTTATATTTTATTCATTTGCTTTTCGATTCATGCGATATTTTGTTGATTTTGCAAAACAATAAAAATAAAATTTGTATAAAATATTTTATAAAAAAATAAAAACTTTCACAATGAAATGAAAATAATAGAATAAAAAATTATCTGTGAAGACAAGAAGATTGATTTCTGGCAGATCGCGAAAGAAGTTAAAAACAGTTGAGAAGTTTGAATGAAATAGTGCAAAGAGTTTCTAATCTATTCCTTTATTTTACCTACCGACAAATCTGCCGGATTCTGCCGCCAAGACAAGCCATAAAAGGTGATTGAAATGTTGTTTTTTTACTAAAATTGGTTGTTTGGTAGGAAATCGTTTCTATAATACATTTAAAAAGTATTATAATATTATAACAGTTCATCAATTATCACTTGCAGCCTTTTGCATCACAGCCTATCCCACTTCTGGTCTGCTGTGTCTTTAATGAATTCTGCAAATAAATTGTTGATTTGTTTGTTTGTTTTAATACCTACCACAAAAAACGGATGTTTATAACTTACCTTACCTAACCCTATTTGCATAGATGAATCCTGAAATGTTTAGGTATAGGTAGGTATACCTAGCTTGTAAGTACCTACTCAAGTGTAGGTAATATAAATAATAACAATAAGCTATTTATCTATGTTTTATTTAGTATAGATAGCATATTTTTAAGCGGATGCTATCATTTTGTTTTCATAGTTAATAACACCCATTTACTGCCCACTTAACTGCTACTTTGCGTGAATTTTAGTTTTATTTCGAAGGGTATCGAGCATCGGAAATGGCTGTTTTAAAAAATTGCGTCGGTATTTTAATACTTCTTGGTATCGTTTACGTAAGTTCTATATACGTTTTAAAAAGCAATACGCTCGGCACATGATTTTAATAAAGATTTATATATTTGACGACCTCTGTGGCGCAATAGGTGAAAGCCCGCTTGGGACACAGAAGGTTGCGCGGTTTGATCCCGGCGGCGCCGGCGGGATAAATGTTTGTATGATGTGCAAATACTTATCTCGGGTCTGGGTGTTTCTGTGTATAATATGTATGTATTTACAAAAGTACCTATATAAATAAGTATATTAGTTATCTGATTCCTTTATTACAAACTTTGCTTAGTTTGGGGCTAGATGATGCTGTGTGAAATCTCCAGCATTATTTATTTATTGCAGTGCCTAAAAGTGATTCCTGAAAGGGTGAGGATAGTATTCATAGACTATGATTACTTTGAGTACAACAGGTTCTACGTCAGTCGGCATGGCAGGAAGAGCGGCTACTACTTGAACATGGAAAGCCATAACTACCACCCCTGGTACAACAATGTCACGGCAAGTATGATTGTTCTTTGTTGGTAGACTACATGTAGTCACACCAGTCACACTGATATTAGAAATGCTTATTTCGGCATGGGTGTATGTTTGTTACTCCTTTAGGCTTGTCTATTTGTAACTTCGTGTAGAGCGAAAATACATCACGGTCAACAAGTTGCACATCCTAGGCAAACGTCAAATAAGTACCTCATTTTATTTCTACAGAATCTCGACAAAGCTTACTTTATACGAGTAGTACTACGGTACGTAGATTGTACTACGGTGAGTGTGCCCAGGAGCTACACGACCTTATTCCGCCTTCACCGTTCTTTTACAGGGACTTCAGACGCACAGCTGACTATCATCCACACCTGGTTGATATTCCACTTATTAGAACTAAGCGCTTTTAAAGTTCTTTTATTATGCGCACTACAAAAATATAGAATCAGCTTCCTGCGTCTGTATTTCCGCTGAGCTACGACCCTGTTGTTTTTAAGAAGAGAGTTAACAAGCACCTTCTGGCTAGGCTCGCTCCATCGTAGACCTCATTCTTGCCTAGGTTAGTTTCGAGGTCAAGAGCCGACCCATTCATCATAAAAAAAATTAAAAATAGTATCACAATACACTGTCAACTGACTAATGAGCTATTTAAGGATCGTTGAAAACGATCTTTAGATCAACTGATTCGACCGGCTCACACCGAAGCATGCCAAAAAACTTACGCTTACATTACGCTGACTGGCAATGCTAAAATGCCAAATAAGTGATTGTATAATACATGTTTTCAGATTCACTTAATATTCAACGAGTACCTACACAACGAATACCGGCGAACATTCGTTGAAATGCACTTCAAAATGTGCGATTTCCTGAATGAACCCTTCGTTGGAGGCATGTTTAAGAATGTTGGGGTCACTTGCCCTGTCGAAGCTGTAAGTAGGGGTTCTATGTCACGAAGTTCGAAGTCTTAATTGTGTGTGTAGATGCACATGCACGTTGTTTCTGTGTGCGTAAGCTCGGGAGCGCCATGGACGAATGAGAGCTCAGTATTGCTTACGCACACAGAAACAAATCTGCACACTTAATTAGGTTCAACCCGCATAGTCCGGTAACATTAAAACGGCCTCATAGGCCATTAGTATTAGGCCAGAGTAGTATTTTGTGAGATAGAACAACTGTACAGTGCCACAAACTTATCTGGACCGGTGAGAGTGGTGCTGTTATCGCATTTGGTGTTGGCAGAAAAATTTATTTTAATAATAAATTCGCTAGTTCCTGTTTTTGCCAACGATCCAGATAAGTTTGTGGCACTGTATCTTTGTTATTGTGTTTGAATAAAAGAGTAAGAAAGAGTGTGGAGTGATAGAAAATGAGGATCGAGAGAGCTTACATTGAGAATGTTTGGGCATGTAGATAAATGAATGAAAGTCGTTTAAAAAGGTGTTGGTGATTAAGTGTGTGTATAGCTTAGGCTAACATACGTGGGCAAAATTGATGTTTTGAAGAAAGCTTTTGGGTAGGCTCGCTCCATCGTAGACCTCATTCTTGCGTATGTTAGTTAGTTTCGAGGTCAAGAGCCGATCCATTCATCATAAAAAAAAATTAAAAAACGTAGAACTATGAAGTTAGGCCACTCTCATCCAAGTACTATCATCAAACAAACCTCTTTTAGTATATCTGTCCAGCTAAAGTGATATCTCCATTCCCAGGGTTCGTATCGCCTAATGAACATGTCGCTGCCAACAGAACATTTCCCTTACGTAGCGCCCTTCGAGAAGATTCGCGTAGATGTGTTCATCAACACTACTCACGATAACATCATGATGTACAATGCACAAATATTCTGTCACTTAAAGAAATAGAGCTATAGCCTCGCTACTATGAGACCATAAGGCTGTGTCCCCAGTAGGCAAACTGTTAGCGGCCGACTGAGTTTGCGGCGTATCGATTTAGTACGCCCTTCCATATATTTGAAATGGAGTGTCCACAGTTTGCTAGTTTTGCGCTCACTGTACGCAGTTTGCAGCGTTACGCGCGCCGGCTATCTCAGTACTCGGCCGCTATTAGTTTGCCTACTGGGGACACAGCCTAAAATGCAAATGTTTGTGCGAATGTTAGGGTGTGTTACAAACATTCGTCCAAACATTTGCATAACGTAGTTCCAGCACCAAGAATATAAATTTCTCAAAGGAAGATTAGCCACATTTGTGGTTTAAATTGTTTTTGTATTTTTCGTTTGTAACTTGATAAAAAAAAACAAACAATTTTATTGCCTGGAAGAAATCGCTTTTAGTGATAAGGCCGCCCATTTTTAATTATTATTTATTTATTTATTTTATTTTCAGCCTACATTGTCCCACTGCAGGGCAAAGGCCTCCCTCATTTTTAATACCTAAGTTTTATATTTTCTGTTTTTCTTTATTTCATTTTGTATATTGCTGTTATTAGGTATTTTTCAATAAAGATATATTCTATTCTATTCAAAAAAAATACAATTTATAAGACATAACTTTATTTACCTACTTTTAAACTCACTTCATGTATCACAATTCGTATAAAATAAACAATAGATGTAAGTACTTACAACATTATTTACACGGTGTATGGGTCGTTAAATTGCTTAGATTTTATTGAGCAAATATATAAAAATACATAATCGTTGTTTGGTCAAATCTTGATCTAATAAAAATGTAATGTTCACAATCCATAGGATAACATAATATACATGGTGTTTTTTACATAATATATTTCACAAAATACAATAAATGCTATGTTATATGTACTTAGCTCATTCACTCTGTATTATCAAACAAAGTAATGTGTTAATTTTTACATAATCTTTTATATCTTGGAATGTTAGATTAGGTAATATCTATGATTTGGTAAATCTTTGTTCATACTGGGATAACATTAAATTCAAAAAGACACCTCTTCTATCTAATCGTCTATTACAATAATGAGGTAAAGTGTGTTTGTTTGGCATGTAGGAGATATCTCCGAAACTATGCATACGATTTTTAAAACTTAGGATATAATAAAAAAAAAATTCATCTGACTAATTTTTGTAACTCATTTCGACATATTGCTATCTCGCGGTTCGAAGTGTTTTTTAATCGCATAAAAAGATCTTTATAATTGATTTGTACTTAACAATAATCAAATAAAATATAGATACATTCATTTTGGTCCAATACATATTTATATAGTAGGTATAATATATATTGTTAAAAAAATATTTACGATTTTTACAAAATGCTAGATTTAGTATTTTATAAATACATTGTTAAATATTATCTAATATTACACTTATGGGCTAAAATTGCAAAGGATTAATGGAAGTTTTTCAATAACAAAGTAATTTAAGAGATCTTTGATCTCTTTAAAATGCATTGATAAAAAAATTAAACTCTTGTAGGTATTTTCTATGTTTTTCTAATAAAAATAACTATAGCAGTGTCGCCATTGCAAAATACATTTAAAAAACGCATACAAAACAGTCATAAACATAAACTCAAACAATATTCTCAATTGCGGGTTTTGAACCCAAGACCTTGCAGATGCGTAAAACTGATTATGCAATCTATGCTTTGTAACCAACTTCTTCTTTATTTATTTCCATTTCTTAACTATTTTTATGTACCTCAATATCTTAATTTTCAAACTCCAGAAATCCCTTATTACTTACAATTAATCAGTTTTCTTCGCCTTGGCCTTCGTCTTCTCAGCCTTGGCCGGCTTGGAGGGGTAGATCACGAAGAGGGATAGCTGGATGGCGCACAACACAAACGCAACTACATTTTGAAGCTGAAAAAGAAATAAAGTTTTGAATGTCAACTCTTTAGTGAGAATAAAAAGTAAAATAAATAAATAAAACTAATTTGTTAGCAGGATTTTGCATTCAATTTAAATTAAAGAAGGAACGATGCTCTTCACTGCCTTTTGAGGGGAAAATCAAATTGTATTTGTATTTGAAGAACTGCATTTAAAAGTCCACAAAACTAAATAAAATCCATTCCTCTAAAAGAGCTGAATCTGACTATCTGTGAGTGAGTGGAACCGTGTCGGTATCTGTATTTCCATAACACAATATGGGTATCTTGCAATCGAGAGTAAATAGGTTCCTTCTACACTCAGGGACTGATTTAGAGGAAGGAGGGGTCCTTGAGTGTATTTAAACGTTTTTAATCTTAGACCAATCACATAACACGAAAATGACAAAACACATCATTTTCGTGTTATGTGATTGGTCGAGCTCAATCGGAATGATAACTGGGAATAGATTTCAAGTTAGACAGGCTGCAGTTATATATCATCGGGCAGAGGTCAAACGCAAACCAAGTTTAGTTAAATAAACCTTCATACAGCATAGATTACTTACGATAAGGAACTTGTTCCTAAGTATGATTCCGTATAGTAGCCACATGAAGGTGACGACTGTACCGGATAATATCATCGGGAACGGCAAGCCTTGGGTGCTCTTGTTCTTTATTATGTCTTTCTGCAACAATATGGAACGTTATCAGGGGGGGGCTGGAAAAATAAATAATAAATACTTAAATAAATAATGCTGGATATTTCACACAACATCATCATCATCATCATCGGCCTATATCAGTCCACTGCTGGACTGCGGCCTCCCCTGCAGAGCGCCATTGCGCCCTGTCCTCGGCTCTCGGCATCCAGCTTCTGCCGGCCGGAGGGCGTCACTCCACCGCTAGCTGGCCGGAGGGCGTCACTCCGCCGCCAGCTGGCCGGAGAGCGTCCTACACTACGTTTGCCGACTCGCGGTTCTTCGGCAGATATGGCCAGCCCACTGCCACTTCAGCTTGCTAATTAGGCATGATGACAGTAATCAAGTTTCGCCCAAATATTTAACTGGTCTAATTAAATAGGATTCCAGGATTGAGAAAAATGCATTTATTGTCCTAATAATGTCAAGATTATTAAATTATTTAATAAAATTAATCTACAAAATACAACACTCCGCCATGATAGCCGTACGCCAATCAGAGCGCGTGACGTCAATACTCATTATATTAAACCAAAACTGCGCCTTTTGTTTCCTTTCAGCTGTAGCTATGCACGTAGTTTTTGCTTTGCAGTGGTGAGCTGTGACGTCAAAACAGCCGCCATGACACCGACAAGCGTTTTGGCGTGAATTTCAAATTTTAATTTTAACTTAGATTTTTATGTTTGAAAACCTTTATAAACCTACTGAAATATTATATTTTTTTCACATAACAAATCATTTTGAACAACATAGAACAGATTTTGAAAAATAGTCATCATGCCTATTCTCTGAGCTATGTCGACAACTTTGGTTCTATGTCGGATAGTCTCAATGCGGATTCTATCCTTCAGAGAAACTCCGAGGATAGCTCGTTCCATAGCTCGCTGAGCGACTTAACACAACATCATCTAGCCCCAAACTAAGCAAAGCATGTACTATGAGAACGAGATAACTGATATACTACTTATATGTATACTAGCCGCGCGTCTCTTTAAGTCCAATACAAACCAACTTCCTAATTTACAGTCCACTGTTTTATTTAATATCCACTGAGTATCCCCAACAGCGGCCTAAAATAAAAACTCCGTCACCATAGTTGGCCACTGAGTCATACAAACTTAATTTTTTAGGAATTTATAATGAGATAACATGATATTTTTCAAAATAAAAGATCTTGCAAGGCCGATAGGTATAAATGTTTGTTACTTTTACGAAACAATGCACTTACGTAATAATTGTAATAGATTATAAGGTCGGAGACCGTATTGCGAGACTTAAGTGGCGCTGGGCAGGACACTTGGCCAGATTTGGTGATGGCAGGTGGTGTAAAGCTCTGACCGAGTGGTACCCAAGGGGAAGCGCTAGGAGCCGGGGCAGACCAGCAGCCAGATGGGTGGACGACATAGAGGCCATAGAGGGAAAGACTTGGATAAGATCAGCACAGGGCCGATTGGAGTGGCGTCTGAGGGAGGAGGCTTATGTCCAGCAGTGGGCTATCATTTGAGCTGCTAATGATGATGATGATGATGATGATAAGGTCTACTAGCAATGTATCAACGACCTTGAAGTGTTACTCCGTCTAGATTACCAGTGTCACCATTAAACACTATGTAAAGTTTTTCTTTAGTTCAACTTAAGAATAAGCAAAATGGCAACCAATAAACCATTTAGAAAGTTCCACCTTGCATAACTTTGACATTTCTTTCATACAAACGCTATTCCGAAGTTCCACCAGCTAGCACCCTTGTTTAAATTTAGTGTAACCACAGAATACATATTAGTAGGTACTGTAAAAATATTTTCATAGGTACCACCAAAGAGTTCGTATATATTTTACTCGTACATACCAAGGAGTTTTTGTTTAAGTTCTTCCAGATAAATTTACAGGAGAAAAAAATAACTTTATCTGGAACAAATCTTACATTCCAATAGAAGAGGTAGCATGGCGAGAAGGTTTTATAAAATAAAAATCGTAATTTGATAATAAAAACGAGCGCGGAAATGAAAAATGATTTTGTAATAAAAAAATTACATGTGAAATATTGGCGAATGCACAAAAAGTGCGAAGCCATTATGAGAAAAAAAAACAAGAATGACAAACATAATGACCAATTCAGTCAGCTTTCATAGACAAAATGATACTTATTTTGAGGTTTCTCGTTGGATGCGATGTTGCCGATCTGTGCATCTTCACGTAACAGAAGGACAGTTACCTCAGAGTTCCACCTTGTTTATTGGTCAGAATTTTTTTCTGACTTATTCTGAATTAACGCAAGGTACAGCTATGCGATGTGTAAATTTGATAGAACTTCGGAATAACTAGTTTTTATTGGTGAGACGGTACATCTACAAAATCGGTAATGTCATTGTTGTAACTCACTCAAATTAATTTGAACTTTGAGCCAAAAAAACAATTCAATCAAACCTGTTTCAATGTCATTATTTTAATTCAAAGATCAAAGTTTGAGTTTGTATGAATTACGCTGTATGATTTAAGTGGCTTGTTTAGTTTTTGTTGCTTTTAGTCATAGAATATTTTTTATGTTCACATCGTTTTTGTGCAAGTTTAGTCAAGGTAAAAGGTCTAAAACTACGCTGAGGTGATCAGATTGATCATGAACGCATTCCTAAGTAATATAATTCTTGTGACATCAGCAATAAGGTTTAAATTAAAATACTCACCAGTCCAAACAGAGGTGAGGCGATGAGATAGAACATGAAGGCAGTAATTATGGTTCCAAGCCGGTTCTCAATGAGCTTCGGATCTTCGTACTCCGCGTATGCGATGAAGCCGGCTGATACTGCGCCCGTCAAACCTATTTGTCCCCAAACCTACGGAAGAGGATGGTATTCAAACTTTTTCATTCGGTTTTAAAATTGTGTTCATTCTTTTTTTGAATTTCTATTCGTTTGATTTTCGAATACAAAAAACAGGGGTATAGAGTTCAAAATTAATTGAAAAATGGCGCATGCACAAAAAAAGGGTAAAAAAGGGTAGGCTAAGTGCAATAAAATTAAAGCAATGATTCGTACGTAGAATATAGACGAAGTGTTTAGTTAGAAATGTCGCAATTGGAGTCGCTGCGTGTGGTTTTCTATTGTAAATACTAGTAGTTTAGACAAACAATTTTTTGTATTACCTAAAATATAAGACAAGGTTATTTCGTAGAAGCTTAGGTAATTACCGTGAATTTCTCCTGTGAGTAGTGATAGTAGATCATTAAGTAGACAATATTGAGGGCTAAACCGAACAGGTTCACTTGTATCATGGCAGGATCACGGAGAATGTAGCCGTATTTCAAATTAAGGATACCCCTGTAGAGATAAAAATATTTGAGGATTTGTTTCAGGTTCCACTGCCGTTTCCAGCGAAACCTAACGGTCCCACGGATAAAACCTATAGATTAGAACCGCTTAAAAGACAATGTAAAATGGTGGTCCCAAGGCGAAACCTGGTAGTGGTTGATAGCTGACTGTTGCTGAAAGCTCACCTCATATCACAGCTACAACAGCTATCAATTATTGACATGGGTGTACCACAAGGCTCGATATTGGGCCCGTCCTTGTTTCTAGTGTATATAAATGACCTCCCTTCTTTTGTAAAAGACATGTGTGACATTGTTCTGTTTGCTGATGATACCTCTTTGGTTTTTAAAGTTGATAGATATAAAGAAGAGTACGATGATGTTAATGCGTCTCTGTCTCTAATTTTAAACTGGTTTACGGCTAATAATCTCTTACTTAATGCCAAGAAAACTAAATGTATTAAATTTACTTTGCCTAACGTGGTTCACAAAGCAACAAAAATTGAATTAAATGGGGAAGCACTCAATCTGGTCGATACCGCTATTTTCTTGGGGCTAACTGTTGATTCCAATTTGCAGTGGGGGGCTCACATTGAAAGACTTGCAGGTAGACTGAGCTCCGCCGCATATGCAGTTCGTACGATTAGGAGATTGGCTGACGAAGAGACAGCTAAGATAGTATATTATAGTTACTTCCATAGTGTGATGTCATACGGTATATTTCTCTGGGGTAAAGCAGCCGATATTCAAGATATATTTGTTTTGCAAAAGCGAGCTGTCCGTGCGATTTACAAATTGAAACCACGGGACTCACTGAGACAACGTTTTAAAGAAATAAATATTCTAACAGTTTTTTCCCAGTACATTTATGAAAACATTTTGTATACTCATAAAAATATCAATAACTTTAGGAAAAAAAGTGATGTGCATAGCATTAACACAAGAAATAAGAATAAACTTTATTTGCCTAAATTTAGATAAGAAAAAGTAAAAGGTTCTTTTATGGGAAATACGATACTTTTTTATAATAAACTTCCTGAAAACGCGACTAAACTGCCTATTCGAAGATTTAAAACTTACATAAAAAATACTCTTATAAAAAAAGCTTATTATTCACTTAAGGATTATATTAATGATAAATTCGCGTGGCCTGATGTGGCTCTGCCCCTCGACGGCTGATGTGTCCTCAATGTCTGCTATCTTGTATTATATAATTTAAGCAATTGGTAGGTACCACCTAAGTTATCATAAGTTTAGATTTAAGATGGATCACCTAAAAGAAAGCTAGGCCCCAAACCGTGTTTGTTGCCCTGATTCTTCAAGGTATTGGTCGCGAAGGAACAGGAGTAAAATCACCAAGTTTTAAGACGTTTCAAAGTGATCCCAGCGGTCCTACTGAATAAATGCTTTTTGACTTTGACTTTATCAAAGAAAACACTAGCTCAGCGATACCTGGGGCGAGTAATCGCCTTTCCCAAACTCGCTTATAGCCATGCGACAAAACGAGATTCTAGATCTATTCATTTCAAAGCAGATGACGTTCACTAGTTTGTAACGCTAGGTAAAAGGAGTCGTTACTCGCTGGCGTTGGGACGCGAGCCTAAAGGGATGGTTAGAAACTTGAAAATTCCAATCTTGACTAATTAAAGAAATACTCACATAACAATACCGCCGAGGAAGGGCAGAATGCCAATGTTCTTGGTGTTCCCCTGTTTGTAGATGTCCCAGCATATGAATGCGCCGGAGCCCATCTGGGCCATGGTGACGACGGCGGCCACCGTGCCCACGATCTCCTTGTACGGCTGAAGTACATCTGCTAACGCGTCCATCTTTACTTAGTTTTCTGTGAATAAAAAAAATTGTTAGATTTTTCAGAGATCTAAAGCCACACTTACAGCCCTCATCAAGGTTACCTGACTATCTGCCGAAAAATGTAATCAAGAATTTTGAAATCCAGATAACGTTTGACAGATTTTTCATTAACCTTCTTTTCGTAATACAGATAAACGAAATCCAGATATTCATTTGGTATTTTTTTCACTTAACAGATGTATTAAAATACACTCAAACGTTTGACAGATGTTTTAAAATCCAGATAATTCATTATACCACATGTTTGTATTCCATATAATTTGTTTGATTTGCACGAAATTTTGTACCACAGCTACCTATGCAATAAAGCTAAGGTACAATAGGAGCAAGTCGCTTCTGGCACTCGCCGGCCGCTGCCGCGGCACGCTTCGCTCGGCTCGTGCGTGGTTTATCACTATGCACCTAACTGCTCGTCGCTTCGCTCCTCGCAACCTATGCTACAGGTCTGTTAGCCTGGGTTTGATTTGCACGAAATTTTTGAAGACTTCGACTTATAGTTAGTTCTGTCAAATGAAAAAAAAACTAAATGATAATCTTTCTTTAGTGTATCTGTCAAATGAAACATCTGCTTTGTGTAATGTCGGAATAATAAAACGATGTAAAACGTACTATCTGGATTTTGAATATCTATCAAACGTTATCTGGATTTCAAAATTCTGTATTACGTTTTTCGGAAGACAGATAGGTTACCCCTCATCAAAGCCCTATTTTGCTGTTCTAGTTAGTAGCCCTGTTTGGCCTACATAGGACAAACATTAGCCTACGTTAAACAAAACGACAAAACGCTTACCTATGCATTTTATGCCATCGAACAAAATCCATTCATCTCCCAGTTGTTTCAGTTACCATCGCCAATTGCTAAAACGACCACTGAAACTGATTCGAAGTGATTCCCACGAATTTTATGACAACTTACTATAAATATTAGAAATGCTTAGGTTCAATCTTCTTGTAGATTTAAAGCGTAGAAAGTAATACGCTAGTTACCTTGAAACCATGACCGATAAAAGAGCATGACGAAGCTAGAATATTAAAAATATTTCAAGGTCCTTGTGCTAGTGTTATTGGTTTGCTAATTAGCTACACTCACTGTTACGCCTGTATATTTTTAATTGTTAGCCAGTTCACTAACGATATCACTCTTATAATTTCGGTCTAAGTCACTGCAATAGTTATAAAAGAATCCTATCCATTCAATGGTTGTCAGGAGCGGACTGTTCCGCTCTTAGCGCTATGGCCGAACATAGTTATACCCATAATCTTTTTATCAATCAGTCTAGTCTTTAAGGAAAATCGAGGTGTGGATGACTAGACCCGAATAAATACACGTATATGGATACCAATCTTATCTTATACTTGTCTGCTACCAAGAACTCGCGTCCATAAATTGATATACGCATTCAAAACAACTTGACGCCTTTATGGGGTCAATCAGAAATAGTTGCTTCCTCGTTTATTACTGCAAATGATTTGTGATGCGATGATTGTACGTGCGTCAGAAACACACCCACCGTCCGGCGAGCACACAACCTACGTCATAACACAGATAAACGATACTTATTGTAGGTACCTAAATAGGAACAGGGACTTGTGGTTGTTGGTTGGTTGTTCGCCGCAACTGTCATTAAAGTTTTTGCGTATTCAAACATCGTATCTATCGTATCAAGTCACTTCTGGCGGTTTTGCCAGCCGGATACAATGCTCTGTCGAAATCTTACTACAAATATGCGAAAATTTGGATAGGATTGGATATTACTCTCATTCTCCATTTGTTTGAAATCTTCACAAAATCTTAAATGCCTAAGGATCTGAAACTACCAGGGATACAGTCTTGATTGGCTTACATTTTATCTTATTTTTCAAATGAAATGAAATGTTTTTTTTTCCCAAGAGATATGGTTAACAAGATGATAAGGTTTAGATTTTTGTACAACTGTACAACGTGATACAATGATATTCCACTATTATATTATCAGTAGTACTCGTATTATCAGTAGATTATCTAGGCATATTGTAATTTATTAAATTATTAATCTAAATTATATAATATTTCATTAGATTTTGAATAATGTTTTGTAATTAAAAAAATACTTAACTATTAAAAAAATTATCAACACAAGAATGCTCTGCTGAAGTAGAGTACTACTTTCCATAGGATGACTACATCTGACAAACTCTTAGTAGGTAGAGGTACTCCATAGTGCTTACAAGGAGGATAAATATAAAAAAATATCTCAATTTTTTTTATTATCCTAAATAGTGACTTTTATAAATAAATAGAAAAAGTCCAAACTAACCCAGCAAGTATGAATATTGTTATCATCTTCTTGTTATGTCACTACTTCTTTTGAACCAGTGTGATAGTAGAATTGTAAGTTCCGCCCAACTAGGCTCTGTAAGTGCACTTGACAATGTTTTCAAACTTATCTATATAAATAAAAATGAATTGCTGTTCGTTAGTCAGCTTAAAACTCGAGAACGGCTGAACCGATTTGGTTAATTTTGGTCTTGAAATATTCATGAAAGTCCAGGGAAGGTTTAAACGTTGAGAAACATAAATAATAATTAACAGAAAATGATAAAAACGATAATTTAGTTTTCCAGTACAAAATGTTTCTGGCTATGAAATGAGGTCCGATCGCTTTGGTCTGTTCCTAGCTGTGAAGTGAAGTCCAATCTCTATAGCCAAACAATGTTTTGCGGGTCAGCTAGTTAGGAATAAAAACTTAAGAATGTAATAAGAGAGGTCTGTGATGGATGGGGATTGTATCATATTGGAAAATATGTGCAGAAACTGGATTTTGTATAAGTAGTTGTATTGTAATATTATACTAATTATGTATACAAGGAAAAATATTAGACAGAGCACACTACATACTGTTATCTTTTCCTGTTTGTGTGTGATGTTATCATCTGATAGAGATTTTAATAATTCTAATACATAAAAGCAACTTTTATAAAAAAATATGTTATTCTAACATAAGGGCAATATCTTATCTATCTTAATCAAGGGACTTGAAGATTGCAAGCTGATACGAAGCGCTCATGGTCGTGCTTGTTTAGTCGTTCTTGATAGATCGTCGAAGTTAAGCAACGTTTGAAACGGTCTGTAAGTGGATGCGTGACCGCCAGTGGCATTTTAATCTGAGCTCTTCCATGCTTCGGGGGGCACGTCAAATTGTCGGTCCCGGCTATTTAAGTCGTTAAGCCATGACGGAGGCCTTTAGGCGGCCTAAAAACTCCGTCACCAGAGTTGGCCACTGACTCATACGAACTTACTTACCAAGGGACTTTAGGTTACTAGAAGGTTTATATAATGTTTTTAACATTTTTGTTGAAGTAGATAGGCAGTATTATTAATCACTTGTGAGGATGTTTGAGCTGTACAATACTTTAATACTTTGCTTGTAGCTAGATGGGTTGACGACATAATAAGAACAGCAGGTAGTATATGGGTCAGACTGGCGCTGGATAGGGAGGGTTGGCAAGAGCGAAGAGAGGCCTATGCCCACAAGAAAAAGGATGCGAATGATGATGATGAGCTGTACAAAGCTATAAATCCAATATAAAGTTTGAAAATTGTGTTGTAGTACATTCACACTTTGCCCAACGGATCTAGGCATTCGTGAAGTTAGCCGTTTGTCTGCTTAGTGAATGCTTTTTCATCCAAAATTATGTTCTCCGCTGATAAACGGCTAACTTCACGAATGCCTAGATCAGTTGAGCGAAGTGTACCTATTAGCTGATGAAATTGTGATGCAAGTTTAGGTTTTTTTTATAAAGGTACGTTCATACGTTCATATATATATATAAATACTAAATATTGCTAAATATTTATCTTGTTTGTTGTAAGAAGGTAACGAACTGATCAGTCAGGCATAATTTTATACTCAAGGATATAGAATAAGTTTTGAGTGCCGTTCACTGGTTAAGTTCAATTTAAAATGAAGAATCAGCTGTTATTGTTAACCTTACTGCTAAATGTTAGCCCATGGATACAACCTTACCCTCTTTCTGTAAAAAGTACACTGCCACTACTGCTTTGCTTGCAGGTAAACCGGCACTTTATATAATTAACCGCAGTACTGTGTTATCAAGCACAACCACCACTATCTTGATCTGCAGTCGCTCCGAATAGTCGACAAAAAGTAATTTAGTCGAGTCGACTGTCGACCGACCGAAGTTGAACTCCTTTCCAAGGTGTGTAGGATGGGAACACAGACGTACTAGGGATACTGCGGATGGGAATGTGGGATTGGTTGGTTGCACAGATTATTGGTTGGTTGGATTTTTGTTGTGACTTTTGTGATTGTGACATTTGTGACTGTGACTTTGATTGATATTTTCATATGACATTTCTATTATTTTGTCTATAGTTAGGTAGAATAGCCTATCCCATCTATGCCATCAAAATGAACGATTGCATAAAAAGTTAATAAAATAGTCTATGGTACGCCCTGGTTCGGTTCGATTGTCATTTACTGATTTTCTTGAAGATTTTTCCGATTTCATGAATTTCCACCGTTCTATTTTGGGACAAATGACTGATTACAAGTCTTTAGAATATCCGTGTTAGATTCGCATTGTTCAGACATGCATTGCTCGACCGAGCACGAGGCGACGCTATGTTATAGTTCTTGAGTGTTGAAGGTTTATTCCTGAGGATTTGAAAGACACTGGTGGGTAATATGCAATGGAAATACAAGGGTTGGAAAGGGCGCTGGCTGTGGGCATTGCTGGTGCTCGTTCTTTGCTCACTGGCAGCCGCGCAGAAGATCGGTGACCCTTACAAAATATTAGGAATCCATAGAAGGGCGAGCTTGCCTGAAATCCGCAAAGCTTACAGGCAGTTGGCTAAAGAATGGTGAGTACCTGAAAATGTAGCTTCACACAAAACAAATAATATTTTTATGGTGATATTTATGAATATAAATCATCCTTCAATTTATCCACTATTTATTTATTATTTTTAATGGCACAGGCAGCTCTCAGAGCTGATGCGTGTAGATCTTAGTCCTTGTCAGTGCGCTTTAAATATTTGTCCAGTGTTTTGTGAAATTTTTCTAAGTCCCAGCTGCCTACTAACCACTGCACACCCTTTGGTACACCCCAACCTCTATTTACCTAACATTCAAACTGATTTGATATATTATTTAGAACTCTTATTATTCCAGGCATCCTGACAAAAATGAGGATCCTAACGCGGAAACTCGCTTTGTAGAAATAAAGCAAGCTTATGAGCTGCTCTCGGACACGGAGAGGCGGCAAGCGTATGACCTATATGGAATCACAAATGAAGATGACCATCTCTACAAGCCAAGACATGACTACAGCCAATATGCTAGATTTAGGTATGATCCTTTATTATTATTTCTAACACTGAATAAAAATCAGCAAAATGAAATGCAATCACTGAAAAGAAGATGGCGTTTGCTGTGCTCATGTGCCTAATAATAAATAAATAAAAACTTTATTGAGGACACTATTTTACATTCAATAAGGATAAACTTAGGTGCTAGGTTTAGATACAGTAATGTCCTACTATCGGCAGTCATATCGCTCCAGGCGATGTGTTCCAGACAAAATGCACATAAAAATTCTAAATGGAAAGAAAGAGAGGAGTAAGGAGTAAGAGAGGCCAAAAAATATTTGTAGGATCAATGTTTATGACAATTTTACGAGTTTACTGCTCTGATTTTATGGAATGTGTGATTCACAGATTCAATATAAACACTTGAGTCATTCCATGCAGTTTTGGGATGCCATGCTATTATTATGTTTGGATTGCTGTCAAACAAAGTTCAATTACTTTATATGAATTTGCAATGAAAATACTTTTAAAAACACCAATAAAGATTAAATTCAATGAATGATAGTGATACTTATAAAAACTATGGGGGTGTTTTCTTAACCCTTTACAACCGGTAAAAAAAATTTCAGATCCTAACTATGAAAACTTGATGTTGTCTTTCTACTAGGTCTCTAGAGCCCAAAAAGTGCAGTGAAAAAAATCTCGAGTTCTTAGTTAACTCACAAATCCACCCGCACGATCGTGAGTCGCAGGTCGTACACGACATAGTCACGATCGTGAGGGTAATCCAAAGTACCCCTATGTTTTGGTAGTTTAAAGAAAAACTATAAGTTATTTTACATAACCAGCCTCTTTATTTAGTATTTGGTTATTTTAATAATTCAGTCTCTAATAATTTTTCTTAAAACTAAACATTAATTAGAGCATTTGGCAACATGATACAAAATTTTCTATGTAATAGTAATAAACAAAACAAACTTCAAAAATTTTACCCTACGATACAAAATATTTATTATTAATGCTTCTCAAGCAAATCAGGAACTATTAAATCAGCCTTTGGTATGGTAAGACTTGAAACAGGGATCCTGTTGAACATGATTGTTCCCGTGCTGTGAAGATTCCTTTTTGTCATCTCTTCAATTAGCGGAACAGTGGTAAAATACCTGTTGTGGTAGACACAGCTTCCAGGCGGGACACTTTTCACCGAATGAAGTACCATAGAAGCTCCAAGTCCTAGAGATGTATCTTCAAACATGGTTTTAGCTCCTCGATATACCAAGCATCAAGCCTTCACTTGTGGTAAGCACAAAGTTCTTCAGACCCACCGGGTGAGGTTTATTTCGGACAACCTGGCGAAGAATACATCTGCAAGTAAATGGTACCATTGGCTCATCAATGGAGTAAAAGCCAGGAACTCTTTCAAGTTTGTTACACGCTACTCTTACCCGGTCAATCATCGGTTGCACTTTCCACAGTGGATTGATACTACCACTCGGCGGGTCTTCATCAGCATCTACCACGTGCAATGCATTGCGGACAGTCAAGAACCTGTCACGAGCCATTTGTTGAGTTATTATCTCTAGCTTTATTCCACCTCTCCAATACATCGGGATGCGGGGATAGGGAATACATCCAATGATTATGTGTATTGCAAAAACTCTGGCTACTTCAACCGACGTAAGTTTCAGTTCCAGGCCCGCTTTTCTGAGATAGTACATGTTTGTGCATCTTTCAATTTCTTAAAAAAACTCCCTGTTAAAATAGTATGAGAAATACTCTATTGGAGTCCTGACAGGAGTCACGGGCAATGAACCATAGTCATGACTGCAATCGTCGAAAGGTACCTGCTTCCAAACTCTCTTTCGAGGAGGTGGCCGCGAAGATCGAGGGAGCGGAGTTTGTTGTGATGGTCCAGGAGTATCTTGCATGGGTTCCAGCTGCGGTGCTGCAGACGCCTGTGATTCAGGCTCTGGATTATCCAACTGAAGGTCTTCGAAAATGCTGGGTTGGATTTCGTCGTCGTCGTCCTCAAAATCTTATATCGGAGAAGTTTCCATCGCCCAGCACTTGTATAACTTGGTCATCGTTTAAACTTGCACCTTAAAAGTAAAAAAAAAGAAACTATTACTCATAAAATTTATATAAAAACAATCATCAAGTACAGTACCCACTCCCGAATTACATGTCGGTAGTACAACCGGAGCCGCACGATCGTAGCAGTCGAACTTTACAACGTAATTCTAACTAAACCATGAAGATCAGCACAAAATTAAAATAACCTAGGTATTGAAATATCTTTTAACTTTTAAATAACAATAAACCATAATCAAATACTTTCCAATTACTATTCAAAACAATACTTACCCGCGGCGCGGCGAGGGTAGAAAATCGCAGTCATCTTTCACCTCAACTCACAAGTGACTGACTGCTCCTACCGCGTTCAAATGTATTTCCCGCGCGTAAAACACACCGTACGAACGATCGATGCCGGTTGCGTTCCCAAAAATTAAATCGTTTGGCGCCAATTTTTTTTTAAACTTAAACTCACGCTCGTATTAGTCCGAGTGTAAAGGGTTAAGAGTATGCATTATGTTTCAATTATAGTTCAAAATTAAGACTATCTCAACTTGTTAAGAGAAACAAATTTTTTCCTGAGTTTAATTTGCAAACAGTTCTCCAAATATGAGAAAATTGTTTGTAGGTGTTGTGTCAGGCAGAGTTCAGTCCTGGTTGTCCTCTCCAATATTACTCTGCATTGATTTAGCTATATAGTTGCATGACATCTTTTCTTTAAAGTCATCTCTTGTAATAGAAATACATAGATTGTCTTTATTTATTATTTTAATATTTATTATACAAATTAATAATATTGTCTTTTTCAGCAATGACCCATTTGAAGAGTTCTTCGGCACACACTTTAGAACTCAAGACCAAGACATAACATTATTCCATAAATTAAGTGTCACTGCGCGGTGAGTGTCCAGCAGATGCTTTTAAGAGCTTTTAAGACTATTCTGTCTATTATTATTGCATTCACAACAATACACCTCATAATTTTCCAGACACTTTGAAAACAACATAGTCGAGAAGAGCGTTCACACACCAGCATTAGTCTTATTCTACAAGGACTGGTGTTTCGACTGTGTTCGCTCAGCGGCCGCTTGGAGACGCTTGGTGGACGCATTGCAGCCTCTTGGCGTTACCATGGCGACCGTTCATGCAGGTCACGAGGCCAGCTTGGCGCGTCGCGTCGGCATACACGGCGTGCCATGCTTGACTTTCGTGCTGGACAAACATGTCTATATTTATAAAGACAGTCTTCAGTCTATGCCTAAGATATTGGGTAAGTTATGTTTGTGTTCTTATCTGGCATAGCATAAATACATTATTAATTCAAGACCTATTATATACAAGTTTACAACCTACTTTATCTATGAGTATCCATAAACTATGGCGAAGAATGTTAAAAGCTTCATTAGGCGTTGCATCCATTCTCAACTAAGCCAATTACTTGCATTGACAGATAGGCGCATACATTCCTAATACATTATTAATTCAAGACCTATTATATACAAGTTTACAACCTACTTTATCTATGAGTATCCATAAACTATGGCGAAGAATGTTAAAAGCTTCATTAGGCGTTGCATCCATTCTCAACTAAGCCAATTACTTGCATTGACAGATAGGCGCATACATTCCTAATATATAAATATAGAATCTCTACAAATGTTGCAAAACATTTTGACGTAACAAATAATGGTAAAAATAATCAAGCAACATAAATATGTAGAAAAGTTTACCTTATTTCTATGTTAATAGAGTTCATGCGCTGGCGATTCCCTTACCGAATGGTGACGAGCATCGGCGACGGCAATGCCGAGTCCTTTGTGTCAGATTTCGAAGACAACAAAGTGAAGGCGCTGATATTCGAAGAACGGCCGACAATGCGGCTGCGATACCTGATCACTGCATTCCATTACAGAGAGAGAGTTGCTTTTGGGTGAGTGAAATTTTAAAGAGTTATTAGAGACCACAAGTTAGAGACTTGGTATTTCAAGTATAGTATATTTGCCTTAGTCTTTCTCCAAAATCTCATCAATTTGCCCCAAAAATGTTCACTTATCTTCATCATATACTTAGGTGCAAATTGGCGTTGATTCTGTTGTTCACTGACTAAAGTTAACTAAACTAAAATGCTTCGTTCTTATTTCGTTAACGATAAGGTCCAAAATGGAATGACTATTATAGTGGCATTCTTAAAATTTCTTAATTTTAGTAAAAATGAAGTATTTGTGGGTAGATTTAGTCAAAACCATTTTGCTTGCCGTGTAAAACAGCTGCTAAAGTAGCTCAGAGGCGCCATTTTGATTAAACTTTTAGTTATGTCACTTTCAACGACATGCTATTTTCGTCTTTAGTGAGAACGAAATAATAACGTTCAAGTTTTAGTTTAATTAAATTTAGTCAGTGAACAACAGAATCGACGCCATTATACCTTTATTTTATTTATCGATGATAGACGAGCAGCTGTTGCTGATATGTCTATGTCACAGTTAAAAAATCTTGTTCTCTCTCAAACGTTTCTATCTGATGTAAACTTCAAGAAGATGTAAAAAAAAGTAATTATAAGAACATATTTTCCCAGATTCGTTGACATGACTTCCCACGAAACACACAACGTGACATCGCACTACAAGGTCCAAAGACACACAGACACAATGGTTCTACTGAAGGAGGACAGCACAGAACCAGCTGCCACTGTTAGCACTACGGAGATACCCACTGAGACGCTGCGGCAGCTGATAGAGCCAAACCAGTTGCTGATACTGCCTAGACTTTCATCTCAGGTATAGTATATTGCAAAACTATGTTGACTTTATGAAAGGACTGCAAAGATTCGCGACAGGAAAAAATCTCTCAGAGAGCGCGATATAATGCGCTACAACATGAATTGTGATGAAAAACTTTGTGAGGGAACCCGCGGGTAGTCAGCCTCAGTAATAATAATAACGTTTTCTTCCTGTCTTCCTGTAAGTTGTGCTTATGTCTAGATTATGGACAAGCCATCTCAATAACATCCTACTATAGAGTGTCTTTTCAGTGTTGTTATTTGTCCCCGCTGTGTTTATAACTTAATTCTGAATTCCGAACCGAATATAAAACGGGGCGGCGATAATCATGTTCTTTCGCTTGCACACTGGAGCCGTCACTAGTGTGCAAGCGAGAGAACAGTCCATGTAATTCCGCGATAAAATTAACTGACTACTTTTGTCGCGAGATCCACCATTAAATTAGTTGTCTACGTTTACCGTTAGATGGCGCTTATCTCAATATTTGTTACCCCCAGAGCGTGCTAGAGCTGGTGTGCCCAGTGGAATGGCGCGCGGCGCGGCGGCGACTCTGCTGCGTGTTAGTGTGCGGCGGCGACGCGGCCGGCGCGGCGGCTCGCGCGCGGCTGAGGAGCCACGCCGCCGCCGCGCCTGACCGTGCGCACTACGCGTATCTGTACACGCATCGACAGCCGGACTTCCTCAAGGCCATCGCTCCTGGCGCAGGTATGAACGTACACCACAGTTCTCTAAGGAATATAGCTACTGTGTGCGGTGGACGACAGTTCAATTACAGCTTGAAAATATTACTTTGGTTTTCATCGCCCTAACTGTAATTCCCATGCCTTTTTGGGGGTAGGTTAGGGAATTACTCCCTCGATCCAAGGTCGACACCATCTGGTCCACTTACCTTAGGGCCTTTCGGCCAACAGTTAATGTCGGTCAAACCAGTATGACAAAATCAAAAACGAAATGCATTTCCAGGTTCAGACCCATCATCGCTCGAGCACCGCGTAGTGATCCTCTGGCGTCGCGAACCCTCCCGCATTCAATACGAATGGCTGAACGTCTCCTGGCCGGTTTGCCCCGCGCCGCCCTGCGCTGAAGGGGCGAGGGGGGAGGAAATGCTTCGGTACCAGGCGCAGTTGAACGAAACGCAGAGAGCCTTGGACCAGTTGGTACGAAGGCTGCTGAAGCCCACCGAGGTGCTGGCTTATGAAGCTCATGTGCAGGTTGGTTCTAGTAGGATGATTAGTTCCTAAAGACGAGAGTCTCTTCATCAATAAGTATGCATTGCAATGTAACAGGAGCTGTCGGACGAGGGCGCAGCCAGCGCGCTGTGGGCCGGCGCCGCGCGCCTGTGCCAGTGGGCGGAGGCCCTGGCGCGCTCGCACCACGCGCTCTCCGCCGCCTCCGTGCTGGCCACCTGCGCGCTCGTGCTGGCCGCCGGGTACCTCATGGCGTACCTCATGTGAGTCACATTATATACCAGCGCGCTGTGCCAGTGGGCGGAGGCCCTGGCGCGCTCGCACCACGCGCTCTCCGCCGCCTCCGTGCTGGCCACCTGCGCGCTCGTGCTGGCCGCCGGGTACCTCATGGCGTACCTCATGTGAGTCACATTATATACCAGCGCGCTGTGCCAGTGGGCGGAGGCCCTGGCGCGCTCGCACCACGCGCTCTCCGCCGCCTCCGTGCTGGCCACCTGCGCGCTCGTGCTGGCCGCCGGGTACCTCATGGCGTACCTCATGTGAGTCACATTATATACCAGCGCGCTGTGCCAGTGGGCGGAGGCCCTGGCGCGCTCGCACCACGCGCTCTCCGCCGCCTCCGTGCTGGCCACCTGCGCGCTCGTGCTGGCCGCCGGGTACCTCATGGCGTACCTCATGTGAGTCACATTATATACCAGCGCGCTGTGCCAGTGGGCGGAGGCCCTGGCGCGCTCGCACCACGCGCTCTCCGCCGCCTCCGTGCTGGCCACCTGCGCGCTCGTGCTGGCCGCCGGGTACCTCATGGCGTACCTCATGTGAGTCACATTATATACCAGCGCGCTGTGCCAGTGGGCGGAGGCCCTGGCGCGCTCGCACCACGCGCTCTCCGCCGCCTCCGTGCTGGCCACCTGCGCGCTCGTGCTGGCCGCCGGGTACCTCATGGCGTACCTCATGTGAGTCACATTATATACCAGCAAATCAAATCAAATCAATTTATTATGTCAGACAACTTTTAAGTCCATTTCAGGTTAGTATTTAATATGCTTTTATATCATACTTGCTCAGTAACTAGGGATTACTATGGTGGAAAGTCTCCTTGTAAATTGGTGTTTGCAATTCAAGGCAACATTACGTCGCACTATGCTTGAATTGTAATGTTCACATTACAGTTCAAGCTATGCAAAACTCCTTGGTAAACAATCTCTTTTCTTATAAAATGGTAAGAAAAGTTTTTACTGAAAAAAAAAACACTGAACATGGCGGCATTTAATTTCCATACATTTCAAACTATGCAAAACTCCTTGGAACTCAGAGCCGTAAAAAAAAAAATGGAAAACTATTTACGAAAAAAAAATGGAAATGGCGGCATTTCATTAGATCTGAAAGTTTGTTCGTAAAGTGATTTAAGTTATTTACAACAATGTCAAGCACTTCATCAGATGATGAAAAAGGAGGAGAGCCTGATTTTTGTTTGCTTGAATTTATTTACCTCGCAAGAATGATATAAAGTAGAATGCTTACCTCGGTTGCAAGTAGCTATTACACCCTCGAACTATATTCACCCTCGCTCGCTGCGCTCGCTCGTGTGACTAAATATCTCGGGTGCACGCGATCCATTAGCGCCCTATGCGAGCTGCGCTCGCACTGGCGCCAAATTGGATCTTGTTCTGTAATAGCTTACTTACGTCCCTTGTGTAACAATCTACTATTATATCATACTTGCTCAGTAACTAGGGATTACTATGGTGGAAACTCTCCTTGTAAATTGGTGTTTGCAATTCAAGGCAACATTACGTCGCACTATGCTTGAATTGTAATGTTCACATTACAGTTCAAGCTATGCAAAACTCCTTGGTAAACAATCTCTTTTCTTATAAAATGGTAAGAAAAGTTTTTACTGAAAAAAAAAACACTGAACATGGCGGCATTTAATTTCCATACATTTCAAACTATGCAAAACTCCTTGGATCTCAGAGCCGTAAAAAAAAAATGGAAAACTATTTACGAAAAAAAAAAATGGAAATGGTGGCATTTCATTTGATCTGAAAGTTTGTGAAGTTTGTTCGTAAAGTGATTTACCTCGCAAGAATGATATAAAGTAGAATGCTTACCTCGGTTGCAAGTAGCTATTACACCCTCGAACTATATTCACCCTCGCTCGCTGCGCTCGCTCGTGTGACTAAATATCTCGGGTGCACGCGATCCATTAGCGCCCTATGCGAGCTGCGCTCGCACTGGCGCCAAATTGGATCTTGTTCTGTAATAGCTTACTTACGTCCCTTGTATAACAATCTACTAATATCTTATATTAGTATTACATAGCCAAATGCGTTTAGAATAGGCAACTAGTTTAAGCCTTGAGTGAGTCTTTCATTCACGCTCCAGTCTATCAGTGTCAAGTGACACTGCTAGACTAGAACCCGAATGAAAGATTTCATAATGGGCAGATCATATCTATCAGGTATGACCTGCAGAATACTGTTGGTGCTGCCCCGCAATCTGCTGAGCAGTGAGGCTGTTTTCTTGCGAATGATGGCATGAAAACCATCAACTCTTGCCTCCGCAAACATGGTAGATGCACTGCAGAAGCGTGGCAGCCCCAACAGCATCCTGAATCCATTATTGTACTGGACGCGTAGGGCGCTCATCGACTTTTGAGTGTAGCTGAACCACAGGCTGCTTGTATAAAACGATTGGCAGTAGGCTTTGAAGAGCGAGATTTTTACTTGCCTACTGCATCGAGCAAACCTGCGGGCCAGCATATTACTTCTCACTGCCAGCGCCCTACGCTCCCTATCTATGTCAGGTTGGTTATCAAGGTCGTCGGTAACATAATGCCCAAGGTACTTAAATTTATTTACTCTCTTAAGCGCAGTTCCATTGAGCGTAATTAAGGGAACTGTCTCAGGTACTTTACCGGCGGCCTTGAAAACCATGTACTCACTTTTATTACAATTATATACCAGCCCATACTTTTTAGCGTACTCGTCACACATACTCAGCAGCCTCCTGAGAGCACTGATCGACGGGCACAGCAGCACCATATCGTCTGCGTAGCTGATATTGTTTATGCGAACATCATCAACCGAGCAGCCGACGCGTTCGCTGCTGAGCCCCTCAATCAGCTCGTTTACGTACAGGTTGAAAAGCTTTGGAGAACTTAGCCCCCCTTGCCTCACACCACAGTTCAGCCTGTACGTGCCAGAGAGGCTGCCGGACCATCTAACATTGTTGGTCTGATTGGCGTACCAGTACTGCAAGAGACGCTGAACCTGTGTATGCACGCTTGTACCTGCCAGTTTTTTCCACAGCTCGTCATAGGACACCAGGTCAAAAGCTTTGGAAAGGTCGAGGAAGCATGCATACACTGGTGTTCGTCTTTGTGTGTAGTACTGTACGGTGTGCTTTAAACTCAGAATTGCTGATTCAGTGGATAGATGCTTTCTGAATCCAAATTGAGCATCATGGATGTTTAAATGCTTATCCAATTCAGAGTCCAGCACACTGTCCAACACTTTAGCCACCACTGTAGCTAGCGAAATGGGCCGGTAGTTAGTTACCTATATCTGATAAATCTCCAGTCTTATTTTTTACAATGGGTACTACTATCGTTTTCATTAGATCTTGAGGCAGGTGCGAGTGGCTAAGACATAGATTAAAAAACATCGAGAGGACACGAGGCAAATGTGGTCCAGCAAACTTTAAATGCTCAATACTGAGGCCATCGTATCCTGGTGACTTTCCTCTAGTCATTTTTCTAATTATTTGGGATACTTGCTTTGCTGAGACATAAAACAGCTCACCGCTTTGGACGGCCTCAGCATCGATCATTGGATGAGATTGGCCCAGGGCTGAGCTCACCTTAAAATGTTCTTTAAACAAGTTTGCGATTTGTTCACCGTCACTCACACCATTAATACTCACAGGCAACCCAGGCCGAATATTTAATTTGTTTGTGGCTTTCCAGAAGTCACTAAAATTGTTTGAAGCACGAAACTCCGCTAATATGTCCATTCGTATTTGTTCTTGATGGTTTTGACACCACCGTAGCTTACTCTTAAATACTTTTCGACTGTTATGCATTTCGTCATAAATAAAACCACATGTAGGCTTGTTGTGCCACACCCAATTTTTAAATTTCAGCCTGGCCTCCCCGTGCGCCTCACGCACTTGAACATTCCAACCTATTACTTTTGATTTACGCGAAATAACATTATTTTTACATTCACTACTGTAAATAGCAGCGTCACTTAATATTTTAGTTATGTCAGAATATAATAAGTCTAATAAATTTCTATGTTCCGAATTACTACATAAATTATACCCACACTGTCTACATTCATTTGGAAATTCTATTAATTTTAATTTATTGTTACAATAATCACTATATTTATTTATTTGATCATTAGTTCTACTTCCCCACGTCACATCATTAGATTTTATTACATTTGAATTTTGACTAGGTTTACTTATGACTAGGTTAAGATTACATTTAATAATAAGTGGCAAATGGTCAGACCAATATGTGTCGTATTTCACGGCAATATTGTCGATTGTTCGCCAAGCCGACTGACTTACAACACAATGATCAATCCATGAAGTTGAACCGGTTACATCACAAATAAACGTAAAAGTGTTGGAATTTCTACCTAATAGATCTATATCCGCACAAGTGAAATTTTGGTCACTACACAAATTATTCAATTCCTTACCGAATAATTTAAAAGGGTTTGCATTGAAGTCTCCTAGGACGTAGATAGCTTCGACCGAGCTATTTTCCACAATGGCACATACCTCACTAAAACATTGCGTGAAGTCTGGTAGATTTTCTTTCGAGTCATTCGGCATATAGACACTAAACACAAGAATAGTTCTGTCACTCATTCGTATCTTTATGGCACTGATACGCGGATTACTACACTCAATCACAGACACATCATTAAAAACTCCCTTACGCCACAAAATCGCCACTCCGCCGTACGGTCGCCCCCGTAGGATACCCTCCGACGTATCTACAGCTGATTTGCCACTGTACGCGAAATCCGGGTGGGTAGTGCCCAACAGCGTCACATCATGCGGCAGCAACCAGGTTTCCTGGAGTGCAATCAAGTCCGCCATGGCACAAAGGTCTCTTACTCCATCGATCGATCTTTTAAATCCCTTGCAGTTAAAACTGATAAAAGTTGTGAGTTTTAACTGGTTTCGGCGTGATTGATACACAAACATCCAAATATCCAAACATCTAAACAAACTTTCAGCTTTATTATATGAGTGGGATGCTGGACATTGCATCCTGCATCATTTGGCCAATGGAAGATATAATGTCGTTAAACCATGACGGAGATCACGTGACTGATATACTGACTACATAAACAATTTTTGAAGTGAAACTTCTTTAAGCGCGTTTGGCAGTTTTGTGATAAGAAAAATTCTTGGATTCACCTCGAAAAGGTCAAGTGCGAGTCACGTGACTGCTCACCAACACCGGGTTATTTGTCAAGTTTAGAACCTTTCAAGTTTTCACTTCCGCCGGCACTCCTGGAGTGCCACTTTTGGGGATAGGTGCAATTCCCCCAATCCACGGCAAAGAGGGAGATCTCACCTTACTAAGGTCGACGCCAACTGGACCACATACCTTAGGGCCTTCTAGCCAACAATTAATGTCGGATAGTTCTTTATAGGTTAGATGTGCTTGTAAACATCAAAGGCGCGATTTAGGATTCAAATCGCGTCGGTTGGTAGCGCGCCAGTGCCATCTGGCGGTGAAGCTCTGAAGTAGCTAGGTCGCTGTAATTGGCAACTCTATTACGATACCCTTGTAGTTCAGGCGATCGTAGTTAGAGGTCGCCACACACTGTTTTTTTATGAATATTCGCTCACAGCATAATTGTTTTACTCCCCTTGGGACCTTGTCACGTTGCGCATGCTAGGCCCACAGATCAAAGGCCTTCGGGCATAATTTATCGGTTTGAGCTGCTTTTGTAGTACACGACGGTAATAACTCTTTGTGCAAGAGATGCACAGCAAGATAGAAGCATAAGCATAATTATAACTACCTAAACTTTGCTAAAACACACACACTGACACAACATTTAACACCGATCCTCATTCACAGACGAGTGGAAGAGGAGTCAGTTCAGCGGCAGAAGGAAGAGAGGAAGAAGCAGAACGGGATGAATAAGCGGAACAACAACGAGCCGCAGCCTGAAATGCGCTTACACGAGCTGCGTGCTGAGAAGTATAATGGATTAGTCAGGTAAGGTTCATGACTGTATGTATGCCCAAGGGGCGGTAGATATTCTCTCAAATCTTTCATGCCTCTGACTACCCCCTTAGACAGTCAAGTAACTGCTAATATTTTATTATTCTTGTTGTATGGGCCCAGAGATCAGGTAATAGTTTGTAAGTTGACGGAAACCACAGATATCACGATCCTAATTATTAATTTAAAGTTAACAAGTTTAGTTAGTATGCTAATCCACGGTAGTTCGCTGAGGTAGCGTATGATCAATTAAAGTAATAATTCAATAAAATGTATAAACGTAAAAGTAGGTTGCGGCGTAAGCAAATCAATGCCTGTACGTGAACCGTACACTTGTTCTTGTAGTGTTTCTAGCTCTTTCGAAAGAAGCCCTACTTGTTTCATAATGTAACGAACAAGCACTCGAACGTTCTAGAAGACTCGCGCGCAGGATAGATGCCACGAACATTCTCGCTTAGACATACCGAATTAACAATTGGATCTTAATACCTGGACTTAAGGTTCATATTTGTTGGGCGCTACTGACAAGCGACCTTATTACAAGTGTATAAGGTTCAAGGTCGCTTGTCACGTGTTGTTGTTTATTTATAGAAGCTTCCTGTTTATTTGTAGAGAGTTCCCACGGTGAACGTTCTAGGCGTTCCGTTGGGTATATAAACAGGCAGTTTGCGCGTCACAAATGAGTTCTTTGTGAATTACGAGAGTGTTAACTTGAGTGAATAGTGACCAGTGATATTCAGTGCGACTGTTCATAACTTTAAAGTGTGTTTTGAGTAAATTACTGTGTAATAAAGTTTCGAAAGTTATACCTAGTGTTTATCTTCAGAATCGACGAACCCCAGCACGTAACAATAATATTTAAATTATGCTCAATGCACAAACCCCAACATAATTTTTTATGTATCTGTCATTTTTGCAGACTCCTAAAGCCTGGATGTC
Organism: Epirrhoe alternata; assembly: GCA_963565295.1. Taxonomy (NCBI): domain Eukaryota; kingdom Metazoa; phylum Arthropoda; class Insecta; order Lepidoptera; family Geometridae; genus Epirrhoe; species Epirrhoe alternata. Next base: position 12,706,282 of record OY751379.1, read on the forward strand.
GAACGATCGTGCTCTTGGTCGATATGCAGAGTCGTGTGGTGCTGCTATCTAAATTCCACAAGATTGTGTGGCCCTACCGCAAGTAAGTGTGTTATTAGAAAATGTTCTATTTATATTTTGTACTAGTATTAGTTTTCACAAAAGTATCGGGAAGCTGCAAACTTACAGAGGCGCGTTTGAGCATCGACAAAAACGGGTGTTTGCCTGGCTGCTCGCTCAGTCAGTACGCGGCTATTCGAGAGGTTAAAAATGAATGCAAATTCGCAGGAACAAAACACTCCTGTTCGCGTACCTGATGGTGGAACGCAACCTGAGCTGGTTCCGCCTGGTGCTGCAGCTGTCCCTGGGCGGCGGCGAGCTGCGCCTCAACGCAAGGAACTGCGTCGGCACCGTGCTCGCTCTGAACCCGCATCGCAAGTACTTCTGCATCTACCACGCGAAGCATCCCGAGTGCGCTAAGCCGCACAAGGTAATCTAATTCTAATCGCCTAATTTATGTAACACAAGCTTCTGCGCGCCGCTTCGCTCGCGTGCTACTAACATTTTGAATAGGCTATATTATGCTGTTATACGTCACTGTCTACACCTATTCCAAGTTTCATCTATCGGTTCACTTAGGCGTGATTGAAACACAAAGAAACATACAAATATAATCACAAACTTTCACCTTTATTATATTAGTTTGACGGATTTTTCAAAAACAATCAAATTTTAATAATAATTATTAAATATTGAATGATCATAATTGCATAGAATAATTTGTATTGTTTATCGTTAGCGCATGTCTCGCATGACGCGGTCCCTGGGCGCGGGCGGCTCTGAGGGCGCGGCGGACCCCGAGGCGGGCGCCTTCATCGGCTTCCACACCGAGCCCGACTCCTCGCAGGACGAGGCCGAGCCGCCGCTGCTGCTGCAAGGTAACCAAACGCCATTGTACAGACGCATTTCATGCCATCATGCTCAAAAAAACAGTGTCACTGATGCGTACCCAACACCATTCTACAGATGGCTTTCATGCCATCATGCTCAAAAAAACAGTGTCACTGATGCGTACCCAACACCATTCTACAGATGGCTTTCATGCCATCATGCTCAAAAAAACAGTGTCACTGATGCGTACCCAACACCATTCTACAGATGGCTTTCATGCCATCATGCTCAAAAAAACAGTGTCACTGATGCGTACCCAACACCATTCTACAGATGGCTTTCATGCCATCATGCTCAAAAAAACAGTGTCACTGATGCGTACCCAACACCATTCTACAGATGGCTTTCATGTCATCATGCTCAAAAAAACAGTGTCACTGATGCGTAGATTACGGGGCAGTCGCAACAGCATCCTAAGGTCTGTGGCTGAGAGCCTAATATCTACACTCTGGAGATGCTTTGTGCAGAAGGTGATCAATAAAGGGATCTTTTACCTTGATTGGTCATCTCCTGACTCATCGCAGTCCATAGTTTTCGTTTTTAATTTTAATTACGAAAGGGTGTAAATATGGACCTCATTCGGGTTGTCTGAAATAAAAAGATTTTATTTATTGTCTAGTTCTAACATCCAAGAGACACATACAACACTGACGGATCTAGTAGTGAAGTTCTTTGATCTAATTGCTACTACTTTGTTTGTATGAGCCAAATTACGAGTTCAAATGAATAGAAATAAGTTAGGTACCTTGTCTCTCACGCAATACAAACAAAAATATTTTATATTTGTTTTTTTACTACCCGCTACTTAGACTCTAGCAAAATCAAATCAAATTATTTGCAGGAACATATGTGCTTAGGAATTAGGTCTTAGTGGTAATAATATTACAGTACAATGTATGTCCTACCAACTTTAGACATGAAAATATTTTACATAGGCTAGAGATTGGGAATTAATCAGTAATTTTAAGGAATTCATCAACAGAATAGAAACATTTTGAGATCAGCCATTTTTTAAGTTTAATGTAGAATAGATTTCCCTTAAAGCTTTTAATATCCTCCGGTAGTGTGACATTGAAAACCCGCCTGTTCAATCAATGTGTCTTGCCCACCATGACGTATGGTGCCGAAACATGGACGCTAACCCATGAGGCTGTGTATAGGATGAGGGTGGCACAGAGGGCCATGGAGCGCGCCATGCTCGGCATCAAACTCATAGACCGAGTTCCAAATGTCGAAATCCGAAAACAGACCAAAGTCCAGGATGTCGGGAATAGGATAATGGACCTAAAATGGAGCTGGGCGGGACACATAGCGAGGCGCGGTGACGACAGGTGGAGTAGAGTATTGACTGAATGGTGGCCCAGATCTGGGTACAGGAATGTAGGACGTCCGGCGGCCAGATGGGCAGACGATATTGTGCACGTCGCGGGCCGTCACTGGGTCCGATTAGCGCAGGATCGTGGTGGATGGCACAAACTTAGGGAGGCCTATACCCAGCAGTGGGTGAAGTCAGGATGATGATGTGTGACATTGTTACTCATCTCAAGCCTAGTGATTCAGCGTTCTGCGCTGTGATTGGTTTAACAGCTGATTTCCGACCTGAATGCATTCCGCTGAAGTCTGAATCAAGGCCCAGATACACGTCTGTTTGATGTGTAATAGAATAATTCCTGGTTTATTCCATTTGTGTTTATTTCAGAGAATCTCCTCGACGGCCTCGAGAACTGGCTGGACCGTCTGTTCGAGGGCAGCACACATCGCTACTACATCAACTACTGGCCAGACATGACCACCAAGTGAACACGACACTTGCAACTTGTTTATTAACGTAACATAAACGTTTATTTTGCGTTGGTATTTTGTATTGTTGGTTTTTGACGAGAATTGTTTTTACCGACGTTCGAATTGTTTGTTGACGATGTAATCTTGTTATTATAATGATGCTAAGCGAGGTTTAAGATCAGTTTGTTATTGCTTACCTCTTATAGGGGCATATGCAAATAATCTTTAATATTTTTTTTAAAGATCTGAGATAGTCTACCGCTCTTATTTCTCTTATTTCTCGTAAACTGCTGAATCTCTTGTCAACAAATTCACATGAAAGTGACAAGAAAAAGGTATTTCAATAGGCTCTCAAATTGACACGGTTGAGCCGATGATAATAGATGTCTTATTTTGTTACTTTCTCCTGTGTTTTTACTTTTATAAAAAAGTCAGTGTGTTCCCTATAATTTATAATAGTTATAAGATAATGACAGTGTGCGGCGATAATGGGATCCAAAAATTACTTATAATTGAAATATGAAGACCAATTTATTTGAGGACTTCTAGAGTTTATAACGGTATATTAATCTTTAGGCGCGTGTATCTATTTTTACACTTTTCTTCCAAAGGCGTTTGATTACAAACAGCTCTTCCCTTTATTCTAACTATTCTATTTTTGACCAGCTTCCGCTCGTGGCTTTGCAATGACATCCATAGTCTATTGTCTATTCCTAGTTTCATATCTGTGTAATGATTTCAATACACACACACACATATACGCCCACACGCCCCTAAAATTTACCAACAAATAAAGCTAAGTTTCATTCAATCGCGCGATACCAAGTCCGTTGTTGATTTTAGAATAATTTGTGATTTGACATTATTGGATTGAATTTTTGTGTTATCAGTTATAAATAATGCTAGGTGGCTTGTAATATTTTAGGCTCGCCGAGTTTTGTTGGAAATCTCCTAAACTTAGGTTTTAAGGGACTTAGTGCCTATGAGGGTGTAACTGGATCCCGACTTAGCTGTAGAATAGTTATAGTAAAACCAGGCTTTAGTTCATCAACATATTTACCATAAGCCTTGAACCATGTTTAAACCTTTTGATTTGCTATTTTAAATACAATGTACATGTTTTTAATCATTATGATACCCACATTAATCAACATTTCCCTGCCCTTATCCCACTTTTATGTGGGGTCGGCACAACGGTCTTCCTCTTTCACACCGCTCTATCAGCTGTCATGACAACACTCACTCCTTTCTTACCCATATCATCTTTCACACAGGTCTGCCTCTTCTGCTACATCCCTCCACATTAAAACCTAACATTCTTCTCGTTACATGACTCTCTTCCCTCCTCAGAACATGCCCATTAATATAAAGAATTATTTTGTTACGAGTTATCTGCCTGTCTGTTGTTAAAATCCACGGTTGATATAATTAATATCTCCAATAAAGTTGTTGACAATATCAAAGTTGCCATGGCAAAAGTCCATTTGTTTTAAATTGGTCGCGTTATTTCGATAACCATCAGTAAATCTGTTGATGAACTTTAGCCTTAGTGTTGGGACAGTTCTGATTATTGATAAGTGTGTAATTTTAAGAAATTAAGATATTCGCAGCTTGAGGAAGTTAATGAGAAAATTATCTTGTGGAAACCGCACAATACCTTCAGAATCTTCCGGAAATAAAGGATTCGCTCAGCGTGACGAAATTGTTGTTTGCTCGTTAAATTTAAAACGTAGCTATTAATAAATAAAGCGTATTTTACAACATTCACTAAGAACGGGGAGCTTTGCACGGTGTCCGCATGGTAATCAAGTAACTGCCTGATGAAGCACTGCTGTGTATGTTTACATGCATTGGTGTATCAAAATGACATGCTGAAATCGCCATCAATGTATTTGTAACTGGGTTCTGATTTAACTGATAGATAATTATTCTGTTTTGATCCAGTTAAACACAGTGGCCCTTGTTAATAATCGTGGTGTAAAGTTACGCCGGGTGTAACTTAGAAGTAACCATACAATTTTTGGAGTTTAAACCTGGCGTAACTTTATATAATAATATAATATAACACCTAACTATGTAAATATTTATGACGAATACCCGTACCACCTAGTCACGGAACAAATACTAGCTGCTTTTCGTGTAGAAAGGTTGTCAACTGGATCTGAATAACATGTAGAATTGAAATGTTCAATGTGATCTTACAGTTAACTCGTGAACCCACATTAAAAGTAACGAAAATATAGTGTTCTTAAAATAAGAATTTACAACAAATATTCACACTTTTATAAGTAAATTAGCTGTATATTAGCCAATTTCTCCTCACTATCACAATAATTAGATGTAACTATGACAGTATTATGTCAGTGCACTTATGGTAAAAATGTATGTACGATTATTTGAGAAATAAGTACAAATAAACTGCAATGTAGATTTTAGCCATGTGCCTGGATAGAACGTTTGCGTCAGAACACTTTTACTACAGTTTTACACTAATAACGATTTTAACGAAGATTATTTCCGGTGTGCTCAGAAACAGCACATCTTATGTCACAATAAGCAGCTTTAAAACCATGGTAATTGTAATATTGTGTGTCTCTAATAGACACCCATAGGCCACATTAATTATACATTGCAAACTGTGCAGCCAAAAATTTGTTTATTACTGGAAAATATCACCTTGTTGTATTAATTGAGCATCTTTGTACTGAGTTTTTGCCTTGGGGAATTTATGAAGGTCACAATAACCATTGTTTAATAAATTGTGAATATAATATCTGGCATGGGATTTGACCTCTAAGGGATTGGACAAATCAAGCTAAATTCTGAAGTTTTTGTTTTGAACCTTATTACAAAGTATTATAAAGTTTTATTTAAATTTAACTTTACTCGATTTTGTTAAACTTACGTCTTCTAAGTAATATGCCTGCCTTATGTATGAAAAATATTACTTTTATGACATAGTCTAATTCACTGAATAAATTATCAAAACATAGTTGTTACAAATGTACTAGTCAAAATGTATTACCAAAAAGTAGTTTAATTATTAACTAAATATTATAGCCATTTTTGTAGATAGGATGAGAATTGATTTATTTAAAGAAACTCATGGCATTTTTATCAACATGCGAAATCACTGCCATCATATAATACACCTGAATAGTAAAATTGTATTCTTGCCAAATTATTTAATCTTCCTAGTTTGTGTTTCAAATGCATTTTGGATCATGTTTCTTACACTTGAAAAGACAAATTACTGTTTTCATTGAATTAATAAAGTATTTGTGATGTAATGCATTGTTGTATAGTGTATGTTAGGTTTCGAATATTTTATTCATACAAATTATTGAGACATGGCTCTGGTCGGAAGCTTTATAATCCCTATCAAGCTAGCTAGACATTGCTAAAATGCTTATCAGAAAAAGATAGTGCTATCTTCTATCCATCAATATGACTGTCTTCTTGGACTTGACCTGACACTCCTTGACATTTTCTAGGGAGCTTAACTGTTTAAAGTTCTGAGCAGAATGATGTCTGCTGTTCCTGCTCGTGAGCCTGTTTTTTATAGCAAATGAATGATAAATATTACTTTTTATGTATAAAATATTCATGAAATAAATACTTGTGTTGTTGTATTCTCTAAAAACTTTATCACCACTTCTAGGTGTCTGTATATGGGTTGTTGTTCAGCTTTTTGTCTGTTCATTCTTAACATTTATTATTAGTATTTTAAATATATTTTATTGTTAAGATTCACTAAATCTATCCTTAATCTTAATTCCAGTATCGATTTGTACAATAAACTATTCAATATTGTTCTTTAAATCTTGTTTCATTCCATTTAGTAGTTGGAAGGGGAGTAATGACATTTTATAAAGGACAATTTGATGTCAAAATAAGTACCCTGAACAGCCTGAGAACTGGTAAACTGTATGACTAACTAATGCCATGACTGTGGCCATGATAGTGAATGGGATGAACGAAATATTTGTCAGGATCATAACAAATGGATATTTCATGGTTACATACCATGAAATATCCTACCCCTACAAGACTTGAGTAAGAAGGTAGCCTGAGAACTGGTAAACTGTATGACTAACTAATGCCATGACTGTGGCCATGATAGTGAATGGGGTGAACGAAATATTTGTCAGGATCGTAACAAATGGATATTTCATGGTTACATACCATGAAATATCCTACCCCTACAAGACTTGAGTAAGAAGGTTGATTGATTGGTAATGCTTCCCTAACTTTTAGATATCATTGACACTTAACGTTTTCCATTTTACCTAAAATAAGATATTGAAATAACTAAACAGCATTTATTACATAATAATTAAATTATTATTTGTACAACAAAATTACAATAATCTAAACAAGTTTAGGTGTCTACTGGACTTTCTGTTAGCAAAATGCGCTGGAATTATGATTGTCCTGCTTTGATTTTCAATACTTGAAGCCCTTATCTGTAACAAAATGAAGAATATTAGAAAACTTTCAGTGAATAGCCATTAGCATCACCTTGCCCTATAATAGTCTTTTCTATTACAAATACTGCAATATCAAAATAATTAGGAATTATAGTAATATAATAAATTTGAAAGTTTGTGAGTATGTATGTGTTTCAATTACGCCTAAACCAGAGAACCGATTTGAAAGAAACTTGGAATAGATGTAGATAGTGACCTGGAATAGCATTTATGCTATTCAAAATGTGGGTAACATGCAGTAGCTACCCTATACTAAAAGAGTATAGATACCAAATATTTTGAAATTGATGTACACCAATGATCTATTGGAATCAAACAATATAATTCAAGTCACCTTTTACTGTAGACTCTACTGCCCCTAAGCACTATTTTTTTTCTTTGGGTTCAGTTCATATTCACAGTTGGCATATGCAAGGCCTATGCCCATACCCATGCCAGCTATGATGGGCCATCTCCGCCTTCCGAGGAACAGAACCGAAGTCAACGTACCAAGTAAGATGCCCCCACCTGAAATATACAAAAAGTTTAGTTACGAGTAGTAAGTAAATAGGTTTTATTTTGTAACTAAAACTTGGATTTGACATGGTTCATGTCCTGGAATAGGAGGGAAGCTGTGTGCAGGAGCAATATGTTCAGTTGTTAAGGAAATACTCGTAGGACCATCTTCGGAAGAGGTCTTCAGAATTTTTAACTCAACTTTTCACTGTTACTGTTTAGAGGTCAGAACTTACCTGTTTTAACAATTCCATCAGTCAAACACATGTCCAATTTCGCTGAGTACTCATCTTCGGGTTTACCCTTAGCCATTTTAGGGGCTCTAGTGGGATTGATTTACCAGTAATCACTCTTAACGTTGTTGTTTAGAAGAGAGTAGCGAAATATATGTTCAAAGAAAAGAAAATATACACTTTTACATAATTCCATTCGACAGTGAAAAATTAGAAAATCGCCGTCTTCGGCCCGATACAGTGACAACTGTGACATATGTCAATGACTGTCTGCAATGTCACTGTCATTAACTAAACAACAATGCCCTACGGAACAAAAAAAGTGCGTTCAGATAATGTAACCTATCCAGCTATCCCATATTATATTATTTTCAAACACCGGAAAACTCTATTTAAAAAGAAGAAAGAAGTGTAGAGAAAGTTAAAACTTGAAATTTTCGATCAGAAGTAGACTGTAGTAGACGCGTTGCGTAGCGTTTTAGGCTATACTTAGCTGTTTATCAATTAAATTTTAATTATTTGAAGTAGAACAAAGAGTACGTATTGAACGCTCATCAGACTTTAAATATTTCATTCATTCCACCAACTGTCGGTCCTGTCCACAGAGTAAGTCCTGTCAAGATCGAGCCATTCATTCATCTTATTCATCTGTCTGTTGCTAAGCTAAAATAGTGCGAGTTTACCATGGCGCTAAATATAATTTTTACAAAAAATTGTTTAGCCTCTCGGCAATGTCTCGTAAAACCAATTAGAAAATGTACGTACCTGTTGCTACGACAAACGAGCACTACACCGGATACAAAGGCCGCTCAGGCTCCGAACCCAAAGAGTATCTCTAGCGACATGGTAGGACCACCAGACCCTGTATCAAACTTGCGCAGAATTGTATTCAAACAACCCGCAAACGAATCAAAATTGGAGAAACGATTTAGAGAATTGAGGGCAGAAGTTCAGGAATGGAACCAGAGCTTCTGGACACGACATAACTCCAGATTCTTTCAGGTATAGTTTTTGTTTTGTTTACATAATCTTTGGGTGTTTTTGTTTATAAAAAAAGTTCAGATATTTTTCAGCATTTTTTCGGTGTACATTCAGCAAAGTCAATAGCACCGAACTCAAGACTCTCTATCTTATTCATGACCCTTGGTTGCGAAGTGGTACAGAGGCTATATCTTCTTTTCATCAAATTCGTGTTTTTTTTCAGGAACGTGAGGAATATCTCAAAAAGCATCTACCTGAAGGCAAGCAAACTCTAACTGCTGATGAAATGAGTGTTTTTTACAAGGCATTCCTTGACAAGAATTGGAAATCACACATCAGTTACAACATCGAGTGGTACAAAAAAAATGTTACTCTTCTAGGCCTAGCATTACAAGTGAAGATAAGGAGATTTTTGAAATTAAAAAATTGATTATAACTCTTTTTTAATTATGTCAGTAAGTACATTATATTCTATGTAGATGGTAGGTAAATCATAGAACAAGTCAACTTTTGTATCCTATTGGTTTGAAATGTGCCTAGATGCATACTGGGCAGGTATTTTAAAAACTCTTTGCTGTAATGATACGTTCTCATTGAGGAGAGAGAGGTTTTATTCCTTGTCAATAAATTAAAAACATCTAGATGTCAAGTGCCAGATATTTTGCCTATTTCTCAATTTGCGATTTTTTTATCTCAGCCTGCTTTAAATTTGCGGTATTTATGATAATGGTGGATAATACACCAATGAGCAGTTTATTTACTAGATAAAGATTTTTTGGGCAATGTATATAGCTTTTAAATGGCTAGTCGGTTTGGCCCTCACAATGTGGCTAGCAATGTGCTTCACCAGCATATTTCTGAAAGAAACCAACAGAAGAGGTCAGTAAATTTCAGATTTTGTGTTTTCTTGAAACAATCTGTGAGTAAAAAACAGATGTTTAATATTGTAAAATCTTTTTTTAATAGTATACCAAAATATTTAGTCAATGACTTTGGATAATAAGATTGATTTATCATTTTCCAAAGGGACATACCGCAGTTTTGGATTATCATTCAAAAATATTTCGAAGACAACAGACAGAAAGTTGGCTGATAAAGGAAATATGATCTACTCTTACAACAAAGAACAAAGCATGGCTGCTTTACACCTGATGATGTTTGTAGCTGGAGCTCTGGCAGTATCAGTTATTAATAAAAAACAAGAAATAATGACATACACAAAAAGAAAACTAGCAAAAATAAATTTTGGGCATTTGTTTTGGAAGATAATCTGTAATTTCAAATATCCCGCCAATTTTCTAGTGGCTTCCGTCGTAAAAATTTTACCAATATTTTGGGATAATGTTATAGCATATGTATGGAAGTTAGTGGATTACATTACCTTGAATGCTTTAAAAACAACTCAATCTTTAAAACAGCGCAAATTATATACAGTAATGCTACATAAACTAAAAGAAATTGGTGAAGAAAGAAAAAAATTGGGACAACTTCTTATGTCTGCTATTCAAGAGAATAAAAATATTCGAATGCAGTACCAATTGGAGACGATGGCGAAAAATAGACTAGCACAGCACATAGAAAATACGAACAAACAAATAAAAGAAAACCGATCCAGATATGTGAGTTTCCAACACTTGTATTTGGTCACTCATCAAGAGAATTTATTCCTCAAGGCTCGTGTTAGAAAACTGACCAAAGAAAAAGAAGATATCGAAAAAAATCTCATGAGCTTGATAAATGAAGTTTACAAAACAAAGAATAACGAACTAAAAACATATTGTAGTCGTTATATTGTAAAAACAAAGGATAATTTATTAAATTCTGATGTGAGCGCAGAGATTGAAAAGTTTTTAAGAAGAACCCGCAATACTCCTGGAGCTTCTAACGGTTGGCATCCTGAAAAGTCAAGAGCTGAAATTACAAGTTCTAAATGCTGGCCGTTGGACGCAGGGACTCGTATTTCTGAAGTACTACAAGATGAAAGCCTAGTGCCGCTTGCATCTGACGCACCAAAACTCAGAGGGCTTCCAGGAGAATATGTCTGGACTGTGAAGGATAAGGACGGGATAATAGAGAAATTATACGAATATGATACGGAATGTGATAATGGCGAGACAATTAGAAGAATCAGACAGTATTCCGTTTATTACGATAAGGACTGTTTGTTAGATTTTTCAAAGTAAGTTTCGCATCTACCTACCTAAATTGTTATTAACCACCTACATACTTATATTACCTACTACCTACACCTACCTACTTGGTGAAGTATTAAGTTCATTGATTGTCTGTGAAAAAAGGGGGATCCTAAGTAGGTAAACTATGACCCCATTGAGTTCCCTGCTTTGAAGCTTGCTCTATGGGTGAAGCCAAGGTGGTATTGCCTACCCACCTAACAAATAATATTTTATTAAATCAAAGAAATAATAAGTAAATTTTCGTCTTCCAGCTCGATACAAGAACGAGATGCAAATTTTGAAATATCTGAGCCACGTCGTCAAAGCTTCAAAATAGAGCCACCCTTAGAAAGTCGAAGAATAGTGTCTGGCTCAGAAGCATTCAAAAAGTTTTTACGAAATAATAAAAGCATTATGCCGCTGCCAAGTACTTCGACCCATTTATAGAAAATGTGAGATTTTAATGTGTTTTAATTTTGTAATGTATTTACTTTTGAGGCAAATAAATTTTGTATTGTAACTTATTTGTGGAAATCTTTTTCAATGTCTAGCAACCCCGATGTTCTTGAATTACCTTCTGTCAAAAACTCAGAGTAACGTCAAAAATCAAAACAAAACAAACCAACCAACCAAAGTGCCATTCTAATTTTGATTTTTTTATGTGAATTAAAGGGTAAGTCCCTAACTACTTTTAGTACACATTTTGTAACTTGTTGGCTTTTAAATTAAATATTGACAACCGGCACTTACCTACATGAGTCAAGTCGATCGGTCGGTATTGAAATGTAGCCACGCCAGAATAATACTACCCATTTGTAGAGAAAAAACATGAATAAATTGGACAAGATTGACGTGAACTCAATTTCGTGGAAATCAATAAAGAGGGAAGGTTTGGACCTAGATTATGCCGTAGCTCTACCAAATCAAATAGCAAAAGATATTTTTGCGGAGTTGGAGACTCAATTAGAATACTTTACTGGAGATTTGGCAAAAATAAAGTAAGTACTTACCTACACCAGCAATAGCTTTGACTTAAAGGTACCAAAGTATGTAGGTACCTACCTACTGTATATAGATAGGTAAGTTTACCAACAAGTCAGAGTACAGTCACCCAGGAAACCCAATGCCTGCTTGTTTCAAAGAACCAGTGACATCTCTTAAAATTAGGTACCTAGGAACCTATCTTGTTTTATATGACAGGAGTAAAACATGCAGGTAGGTTAGGTACAATAACGTCTTTATTTAAATCAAGGATAAAGTTATAAATTTACTAATATTATATGGTGGACGTTTGTGAAACCGAAATAAATGATTTGAATTGAATTGAATTGAATAAAGTGATGCTGATGGGTTATAAAGATTTAAAAAAAGAACGCTATTTTAGCCTGCCTACTTTTTGCAGAGTTTTTGGTAAGGTGTATCCTTTGCCACGTCAGCAAGTTGCTTATGGAGATGAGGGTATTTCATACACGTATTCTGGATCCACTATCCCAGCTTTACCCTGGCCAGATCCTGTGCTGGCTCTGAGGAACTTTTTGTTTAGGCTCAAAGGAATCAAATATGATTTTGTTCTTGTCAATCGGTGAGTACCTATTCCACACGTAGTTCTAGTTCGTCCGAGATTCCACACAATTTTTACCAACGACGGAATGGAGGTACCAACCAATGCGTTTGGGGTGAGAGGTTGTGTGTTTGAATATGACGTTCTAAGTAGGTCAAAAACTACCATTAAAAACCTTCTAGTAGTTTTTTTAAGACAATATGTTTTAATACAGATGGAAATAAATGAATTATTATATTAATTCTTATAACTTAAAAGGTACAGAAACGGCAACGATCACATGGGAGAACATAGAGACAATGAACCTGATCTAGATCCAACTTGCCCGATAGCATCAGTATCTCTAGGTCAAGAGAGACCTTTTGTACTCAAACACAAAGATGCCAGAAAGCCTGGGCCTGACAAAAAACTACATCCCCCTGGTAAGTTTCCAAGTTTCTATTTCAGATCTTCGTACTTATTTATAGTGACAGAGTCGTCAATGTTCTTAAGTTTGTAGAACATGTAGCGAAGTAAACGAGCTTCGTATGTAACGGTTTGTTTTGCCTTTGTATTCGCATCCTCTTCCTGAAAAGGGCTCTCGATAACGGTACTCACCCGTCTGCCGTAAGTCTCGCAGCCTTCGAGAAATAGAAGACAATCCTTTATAGTGTTATCTTTAACCACGATCAAGTGTTTCGCTAAATTCTCTAAGAAAGATAAGAAGCACCTCTTTGCGTAGAACCACGTGTCTGTCCCGAGACGTTTGTTGAAAGGCTCTAGAGATTTGATTACACGGGAGATCCCAAACTCATAGTTTCCCTTTGCGCAATACAAAGTCCCGATGACTAAATTTACTATGCATAAGTGATAGAACTTTTTCTGAGGGTCTTCAAATATTTGTTGCTCTTCTTCTTTTTCAATCTTCCTCATAATGTCCTCGGCTTCCTCGTTTTGAGAAGTCATTATGTACGACACACATAAATTAGCCAGCACAACTGCACTTACGTCTAAGATATTATCATATTGCTTCTTAACTATAGGCTCGTAAAACGTTGCAGCTTCTTTATATTTATTTTCTTGCATGAACAATACATGCGCTACGTTCAGACGCCAGACGTCAGATTCGTTGCAGAACTCTACTGATTTTCGGAAAATTTTCTCGACCTGACCGTAATTCTCCATATCCCAGTAAATCTTAGCTTGTGCCATGACCACTGGTATGTAACGTTCTAAAGCTTCTTCGTATTCTACAACAGCCTTCTTGACTTGATCGTTATCTCCTTGAGAACGGCTCTCCTGAACTACTTTTGTTAGTTTTCGCAGTTGCTCAGCGTGCTTAGATGCTATATCTTCATATTTTTGAAACGCTTCTTCTGGTGAAGTTTGGCTCGTTATTATGGCATCCAAAAAATCGTATAAATATGGCGTCAAGTATTTGTATGTAAACTGAGCATTCTCAGCCAGTACATCGGCTGCCAGATCAAAGTATTCAAACTTGCAATACAAAAGCAATAAGTTTGCAAATGTTTCTGGTGGAAAAGGATCTTGTTGCAGTAAGAAGTGGAGTTTCTCGAATCCATCAGTTGGTTTTATTTCAATAGATGTCAGAGCAATATTGTGCAATGTCACTGCGTCCAACTCATGCTCATGTCTTGGAGGCATATCGCTTAATGCTTCTCTCGATGCCTCAATGTTTTTCAGTTGGTATTCGATAGCTGCTTTGAGATTAAATACTTCAGTGAGTGCAGTTTCATGAAGTGTCAAAGTGTTGCCGACAGACTTCACTTCAGATGTCTCCGCTTGCATTCCAACTGCCAGTTCTGGATGGTCACGGATACCTCTCTCGATAACCAACGTGATATGCTTTAATGCCTGGGGATATTCCTTCAGTCTGAAATAGCAGAGGGCTATGTTGTAATGCAAGTGTGCATTGAATCCTAGCACACTTAGACTTCTTGAGAACTTCTGCAAAGCTTCCTCGTACTGGTTTTCTTTGAAGAGCAAGCATCCCAGATTGATGTCCTTGTCTGGATCTTCTACTGGGTATGAATCGACCAGACTTTTGGCAGTTATAGTGTCTTCTTCTCCGTACTTGATTGCCGATTGTAACTTGACGACTTTCTTTTCTAGCTCTGGAGCCGTTATTTGCATAGTCACCTTGTAAGATTCATCAAACATAGATGCTTCGTACAAAGCTTGAGCGAAGTACAGTTTGTACTCGGGTATATCAGGATGCATTGCAGATAGTTGTTCATAGCAATTTGCAGCCTCGACAAAGGCTTGAGTTCTGTAGTAGCAGTAGCCCAGTAATGATAGTCCGGCACGATTTGGATTGAAGTTAATGGCGTCATTTAAGGCCTTGATTGCGTCCTCATTTCTTGCTTCTTTAATCTGTAAACAAGATTTCAAAATGTTTATAGGACAATTATTAATGAGTTCTTATAATTATCTCATTGGCAGCTTCTTGCAGCCCGTACTGGGCATATGCCTCAACCCTCAAACTCTATTACACTGTCTTGTGCTCTATAAATCCAGTTTCTAACAGGAACAATGTCATCCATCACCTTTTCTTTGTATGCAGATATGTACTTGATATCTTAGGTATGTTAACATTACGCATGTATGCACTAAGCTATTTATGAAGTGGGACATCAAAGGGTTTTTATTACGTAAGTGAGTAGGTAGGTACTTATTAAGTACGTAAATGAAGAGTCATATTTTTGCCGACACTCAGAGCTAGGTATATCTGCTGATACGATTATCTTACACATGCATGTCCTTTTCAGATTGGAAATAGGTTATCTAGTTGTTTGTAATCCTTAGCTTGTTAGGCTTTCGTGTTATTGTTAAGAAAAGTAGATAAATCATTGGCTGGTAGCGTGACTTGTAGGTAGCCTACCGACCGCTACCCGTAAGTTGCGTGCGTGATCAATTAATGATAATGCGTTAGACAGCTGAATAGATACGAGGGCTTTTGTTACTTCCCTCATTAGTATTGTTACCTACGGCGATTCTTAAACTTATTTTGGGCCGTTAAACTAAGCGTTTTGTCTAATACTTAGTTCATCTTGTACCTTTAATTATTCTAGGTACCTACTGTTTTCTACAGTAGTACCACAGTAGTACCTTCATTTTAGGTCTTATCATACCCTCGTCTAACGAAATGTGGCGGTAATCTATACTATAACTCGCTATCAGTAACGACCGCCTAAGCCGGCCTACGTATCTGTTACCTAACCTACCAACACAGACGAATTAGCCTACCTACCAATAATAATCTTTAGTTAGATCGTACATAATGACGTGTATTACAATAACAAGGGCGTGTCATTTAGTTGATTTAGCTGAGGACGGCGCGCAATGGCGCTCAATAGGGGAGGCCTATGTCCAGCAGAGGATTGATGATGATGTTGATTTTGGAATATTGCTCGATATTTTTGTAGTACGAGAGCCTTCGGGAATCTTTCTTTTCTCTCGCAATCTATCTTTTCTCGCCCCCCCCTTGCTACTTTTAATGTGGCGCAGTGGGCGAAGGCCCGCCGGCGACGCAAAAGTTTGCGGGTTCGATCCCCGCGGCGGAACCAATGTTTGTATGATCGACAAATATTTGTCTCGGGTCTGGGTGCTTTCTATGTAGACCAGGTACTTATAATAATGTATGTATTTACAAAACAAAAGGAAACAAGTAGTAGGGTATATCAGTCATGCAGTAGGTAGGTACCCATAACACAAAACACCAACACAAGCTTTGCCTACATTGGGGCTAGATGATGCTGTGTGAAAAGTCCAGCATTATTATTTATTGTTATTATTATTTAATAGCTTTTGACTGGTTCTTTATTTCCTCATCTGTGGCAAGGAGAGTTCAAAGGCGGGAATTAGGTAGGTACTTTGGTTTTTCTTTGAATTATCATAATTGTTATCTTTGAAACCTGCCTACTTCCTTGACTTTGCGATTTCGTGTAGGTAGATAGGACTTGTTGATAAGGTATTTATTTATGGAAGGTATACCTAGCTATTAAAATTAACTACAACCAATTGATGCATTTATCGATCTTCCAAAACTATCGACTGATCTATTAGCCAGCTAATGAAAAGCGTGCCGCAGTGCCTAGAACACTGTGGCACTATGTACTTATCTAAAACGCCGAGTAATGTCCGTTTAGTATTACTTTGGTATTAAGGGTATTACTTACCATTGTGTAAATTGTTTTCGTATATTGACCATCTTTTATTTGCATGTAATCCATTGTAGGTACCTAAGTACCTAAATACTCTGAGCCTATAACAAATAGGAAAAATCTCCAAAGGAATATTTCGCTCGAGTGTTGCAGTTGTTCAGAACAAAGAAAATAACACAAAGATAATAGGAAATAATACTACGTTTCAGAAATAATCCTAAGTCAATGTTTATGTTATTGTCTCCTTGACAACACCTAAAACGGTTAGTACATGAATGAACCAAAAAGGTTCCATGCTAAATCCATAGTTAGTACCACAGAGTAAGTAGTTACTACCTACCCCTCGGACGAACTATAAAGACCTACCCTAATCTGTGGTACCTACGTACGGACTAGGTAATCTTTGGTATAATACCTGCCTCTATTCTCTGTCAATCTCTTTAAATATCATTGGCGGAGTTGGAGTAGTCCCAGATATACAGTACGCGGCGGAGTACCTACGGGCACTACCTACTTACCTACCCTATTTTTGTAGGTAGGTAAGTAGGTACCCACAGAATTCCAAATGTACTCACTTACCTACTTAGTTAAAATTATTAATTAGAGTCGATTATTACCTAATACAATAATAGAACTTGCTTTTCTTTTTCAGTCTATGTTACCCTAGAAGATGGCAGTGTTTTATTTATGAATCCACCTACCAATGAAGTATGGTATCACTCTCTACCAACACGCAAGAGATTAATGGGAATAAGAATTAATTTAACTTTCAGAAAAATGAGAGAAATATAAGTACTTAGTGAGCTTTTTAATGAACAGCTTCTTATTTTATCATGTCGCTCTTCGTTCTGATTCTGTCTGACCAAGGTTTTAAACACTTGATCTAAGATAATTTGATTTTGAAAATGCATCGGTATTCCTACCTATGTGCGGTCCCAAATAAAATATACCATACCCACAGAATTTTACTTTACCTACCGATGATCTTTTATTGTACCTACGCTGAACCGGAAAGTTTACACGGTCTCAATAGAATATAGAATAATAACAAATTCACAAACTGCCAGTATGGTTTTGCGACTTTTGCCTTAGTTGTTTAAAAAAAAGATGACATTAAAACATTGTGAATGTCATTGTCAAAGTTGTCAATTGATAGTGGAAAGAAAATGATTTGTTTTGTTCTTTGGTGCTAATTGGATTTTGTTGAATTTTAAGGAATTACTAAGGAACTTGTTACCTACAAATAAGGTAAGAATTATAGAAATGCATTTAGTTTACACTATCTATCTAATATTTCTGTGTAATCGTTCACTATTTTATTTTACTAATATTTCTATTGGGTTATCCACTATCGCTAATGAAGTACATTTTCCCGATAACAAAAAGCTATATAACGGTGGTGAATCGTTCAACGGCTGTCGTTATTGTAGAAAATTGGTATGCATACGTTTAGAATCGTAAAACACCCATTTTGTGGCGTAATTTTACAACAATGGGCTGAGAGTGTTTGTGCTATCTTTTGGGACCAGTTGTTGGAAACAGAATCAAAATTTTGCTAATAAATATGAAAGTTTACCGATAGAATATTTTGCTCCTTTCAGTAATTCAATAATTGAATAAGCATTTAAAAAATTTGTGTAAGCTAGATATATTTATCAACTATTGTCACTATGTGGTATGGTCCTAATTTGCAAAGGTCTTACAAGTACATGATGTTTGCGTCCAAGATGCCCTCACTCCGGATTGAGCAGAGTGACCTGAAGTGTAAGAATGGATGTGATTACTTCGGGAACCCGCAGTGGCAGGGCTACTGCTCCAAATGTCATAGGGAGCAGATGCAAAAACAAAGACGAGCAGGTGAGCTTTTATATACTTACTACTTTTATATATAGAAAAAGAAAGAAGATATGGAAAAGAAAGGAGTTGATACAGAGATGACGAGTGATAGGGGAGAGTGGAAGAGGAGAACATGTTGTGCCGACCCCACATGAGCGGGATAAGGGCAGGCCTTTTTTTTATCTTTTCTATATTGGTTTTAGTTTTTATTACATTGGCTTGAATTCAGAATAAGATAAGATAATCTTGTTTATTGCATTTAATACATCATTGATAAAATGTTTTGATAATTCAAAAAATTATTGATGACTAGAATCCAGGTAGGTTCCAAGTCATTCAACTCCATTCTAAGAGTTCAGTGCACTTCGGCATGTGTCTTTTATAATGAACACGAAAGTTTAAATGTAAATAGCTTATCATCTCATATGTAAATTTTGTCCACGTGTACAAATGAGATAAATAACTACTTGTCTTAAGTAATTAAAGACATGATGCTTCTTGATGCTGATTAGGCAACTCTTAAGTTCCTTTAATTTTTTGCACCCGTTCAATCTTCCATGCATTTACACTCCTCTCCATCCAAAGGTTGCCTGGAAGAGATCGCTTCTCAGCGATAAGGCCGCCCATTGTGCATTGTATGATGGGTCTCTTTTCCACTGTATTTTGTAGTTATAAGGTGTGCATTGTACAATAAAGTATTTTCATTCATTCATTCATTCATTCATGCTTCATTGTTCAGCTTAAGTTCAACTGCTGAGCAAGGACTGTCATTTCCTATTTTAGTTCTGTAGGGAGTTTTTACTACCGTGACAGTTGCTATTGCATTATGTAAGTAACAAGGTTAATTGTTCTTATCAATATTAAAATTTGTAAAATATTGAAGCATAGCAATGAACCTATTTAATCAGACTACCACGAAGCAGGCTTGGTCTAGTGAGGGGTCCATTGTAAATGATTTATGTACTAGCTACGCTCCCGCGGTGTAACCCGCGGTCCCTCGGGATTTTTTTATATTTTCGGGTTAAAGTAAGTAAGTTCGTATTAGTCAGTGGCCAACTCTGGTGACGGAGTTTTTAGGCCGCCTTATGGCCTCCGTCATGGCTTAACGACTTAAATAGCCGGGACCGACAATTTAACGTGCCCTCCGAAGAACGGAAGCGCTCAGATGAAAATGCCACTGGCGGTCACCCATCCACTTACAGACCGTTTCGAACGTTGCTTAACTTCGACGATCTATCAAGAACGACTAAGCAAGCACGACCACGAGCGCTTCACGATTTTCGGGTTTAAAATTAGCCTATGTCCTTCCCTGGGATACAACCTTTATCCATGCCAAATTTAAGCCTAATCTGTTCAGCGGTTTGGGTGTGAAAAGGTAACAAACAGACAGACAGAGTTACTTTCACATTTATAATATTAGTATGGAGTATGGATGAAATAAAAAATGTAATTGAATAAATGTTCGCATCAAATTGTATCACAGTCATTTTATAAAATACTAGCTGTCCGCCGCGGTGTTGCCCGCGATCCCTCGGGAAAACTTCACTTCCCCGGGATAAAATATAGCCTATGTTCATCAGGGATAATGTAGCATTCTATTGGTGCAAGAATTTTTCAAATCGGTCCAGTAGCTTCGGAGCCTATTCATTTCAAACAAACAAATCTTTCCTCTTTATAATATTAGTATAGATTTCAAAAGTACGTTTTTATTATCATACAAAAAAAAAAGTTTTAGGCAGGAGTAAGAAATGGCATTGGTTTTTTGTTTACATAAATAACAGGTGAACTTGATTTGGTATTGTGTAACCATGATATGATATAAATCTAATAGATTGAATGGGATTGATAAACTAAACTTCACCTTCCTGTAACTTATCAAAATGATAAACATAATATAACCTGATAAAGTACTGTTGAACCTTCAAGATTATAATCTTTGTTTTTGAAGAAATCTAGTTCAATTTGTATGGTTTAAATAAACAAAAGTATTAGGATTGATAAGTGAGTATATTGCCCTCATTATCCGCACAACCAAAAAGCATCAAATTTTTCACATTTTAGGAGTAATATAAGATATTGGATGTTTGTATGATCTACAAATATTTGTCTCGGGTCTGGGTGTTTCTATGTATAATATGTATGTATTTACAAACAAAAAGTATATAAGTAGTATATCAGTCATCTAAGTACCCACAACACAAGCTCTGCTTACTTTGGGGCTAGATGATGCTGTGTGAAAAAGTCCAGCATTATTTTTATTTTATTTTATTGGATATTCGGATGCATATTTACCTAAAGTTCGGATATTAGCTATCACCCAAACCACGTAACACATTAGGCTGATAATTGTCATGGATAAAGGTTGTATCCCAGGGAAGGACATAGGCTACTTATCCCGAAAAAATCCCGAGGGACCTCGGGTCACGGAAGCGCAGCTAGTGACAATATAATTGGTTACACAATATATCTGATTCAGTATATTGTGTAATAAATCTGGTACATCCACCAATTTGAACTTGTATCTTCAGAGAAAGCATCGGCGTCATCAGGATCCTCAACGCTGCCCAAGCCGGAGCCGCGCAAACCTGAGCGCTCGTTGAAACTCGCCTCTCACTCATCCTTCTCCAAGTTTGAAGAGAAACGCCTACGTCAGAGCGAGACGCTGAAGAAAAAACTGCAGTTCAGTGTATTCAAAAAGAGTTCTACAGGTATTTTTTTTTATTACTTATGTAGGTATGTCTGTTATTCTGAGCAACTGGTGGGCGTGCGTCAAATATATTCTTAGTTAAATAAATAGCTCTCAATCAAGTTTTCAAACAAAAAATCTAAGAAATGGAATGGTTATGCATTATGGTACAGTGCCACAAACTTATCTGGACCGGTGGCCAAAAGAGGAACTAACGAATTTAAAATTAAAATGTATTTTTCTGCCAAATGGGATAACAGCGCCTCTCACCAGTCCAGGTAAGTTTTTGGCACTGTTTTTGGTATGTTATGACATGTTTAGACAAACTGACAAAACATACAAATATTGCAAGTTAATATTAAAAGCTTTTAAAATAGGAACATTAAGTAATACGTAATTTTCATCAATAAAAATGTTATACATTGTTTTAATTCTTCATTTATATTTATATAAGATCTTAAAAATCCGCATCCGCATCCGCGGATGTGAGCCTCCAAAAATCCGCATCCGCATTCACATCCGCGGATGTGAAAAAATCGACATCCGCAACATCCCTGGTTTAGATGTCACGCTTTTTACATTTTAAAATACATGTTGAAAGAGGAAAATGGAAAGAAGAATATAAAGAGCATGAAGATAATGACTTTATTCTCAGATGATCAAGAGCAAGAAAAGCGAGCGCCAGAATTCAAGATCCCAGCACAAGTGAATGAGCACATGAAGAGAGACTTCAGACTGCGGTTCACACAGCTGCCTTCGGTGGTGGACAGAGATGCAAGAGTGTTTGTGCACTCCTTCATCATGGATGTCATGAAGTGTGCCAATGTTATGACGGTGGATGAGCTGTCTGAACGGGTGCAGAGGCAATATCAGGTATCTATATGAATAGACTGAATAGTCCAAATATGTATATCTATCCGAATAATTTCAAACTTTTTTCTAAGTTATAATACACTTAGGTATTTAATTGAGAAATGAAAAGTCTTATCAAAATTTTCGATTCCGACGGGATTCGAACCCGCAACGAGCAGACAATCATCTTAATTTAAATATTCTAAGTGATCGTAGTGGTCCTGCTGAAGAAATGATTTTTGACTCACCGAAATCTGGTTTGAATGTAGATTTCAAACCACAATAATTAATTGGGTAGAAAAACACTGATGCAAGTGGAATTGGAGTGATGTGGTCAATAGACGCGTACCTTGACGTTACAAATTTTTTTGAATAAAAACTATTTAAAAAATAATAATCAGAATCCTAACGGAAGATCAGCGCGGTTTGTTTTGTTTGTTTACTCAACAATCCGCTTATTGCTAAGTTAGGCTCCATTTTGTAGCAACTTTTAATTAAGTTTTTCTCGTGTCTGTTATATTATTATATTCTATTTTATAAATATTTCTACTCTAGCGTTTCATGAAGCACATGGACACGTCGCATCACTTCGCCAACGTGGATTCCGACACGAAGGAACGTCTGATGGACTTCGTAGAGAAGCACGCGATGACATATTTACACGAGTAAGTTTACTTTCTTGTGGTGTCTTGGCTGCGTGGGTTTAGTGAGGGTGACAAATACGATCTCTGTGGCACAGTAGACTACGTTGAGTTGTAGGGTCGATTCCCACGTGACAAAAGTTTTCTCTACACTGATATTATAATGAGGAAAGATTTGTTTGTTTGTTTGTTTGAATCGAAGAGGCTCCGAAACTATTGCATCGATTTGAAAAATTCTTTCACCATTAGAATTCTACATTATCCCTGATGAACATAGGCTATATTTTATCCCGGGAAAGGGATGTTTTCCCGAGGAACCGCGGGTAACACCGCGACGGACAGCTAGTAACTGATATTTTCTCAATGAACATTTTAGGGCATCTTTATACAAAGGCGCGTGTCTATTATAACGCGAGCCGACAACGACAGTTTAAACCTTCGCACAAACCGCGTCAAACCGTCAACCGTGCACACCACGCCCTGCAATGCTTTTATAATGACGCCTTGCATTGCATAAATAAAATAAATAATGCTAGCATCATCTAGCCCCAAAGGAAATAGAGCTGCGTCACTAGCAAAATACTAAAATAAGGATTGTTCCAGCTTACCATCCGTGGTATTCTCCCCCGGCGGCACCGAGGACGAGCGACTGGACCGAGCGCTGTCGGAGCGGATCCAGCAGCTCGGCTGGCTCTGCGAGCGCAGACTCGACTGTAAACTCGACCGTAGCAGTGCGCTCTGTCGCCATCTACTCTACAAGGCCATCAGCGGTACGATTATTGCTAGTGTATAATGGACTGTATGTGTAAAACAATTCCGTAATACTGCCCATGTAATATGAACCGAAAACGTAAAAGAATAAGGTTGCATTTCCAGAGTTGCTGGGTATGGACAGCGCACCGAGTCCGGGTGGCGAGTTAGCGCGCGTGCGAAGCTGTACAATAATAATAATGCTGGACAATTTCACACAGCATCATTTAGCCCCAAACTAAGCAAAGCTTGTACTATGGGAACCAGATAACTGATACACTACTTATATACTTTTTTGTTTGTAAATACATACATATTATACATAGAAACACCCAGACCCGAGATAAATATTTGCAGATCATACAAACATTTATCCCGCGGCGGGGATCGAACCCGCAACCTGCTGCGTCTCAAGCGGGCTTTCACCCACTGCGCCACAGAGGTCGTCAATACACAATATACAATAATAATATACAATATACTCTATGTATATATTATAGTATTTTTCACGTAGGAACGTATCCCTGACACATATGACTTTTAAGTTTTACGCTGTACAACAATGAAAATTTTTGAAATAAATGAAATCTAGTGATAATACTAAAAGATACAACTTCAATAAAAAAGGATTTTGTCTATTGCCTTTTTAATTTTTTCAGATATTAACATAAAAGCGCCTTATCACGGAACCGTTCCTACGTGAAAAGGACTATAATAAGGTTTAATTCCGCAGAGTTGTTGGTCATTGTCAGCACGGCCCCACCCCAGCTTACAAATATACTGCCAATTGAAAATGTAGCGTATGTGTATATAATATGGTTGCATTTCCAGAGTTGCTGGGCATGGACAGCGCGCCGAGTCCGGGCGGCAAGCTGGCGCGCGTGCGGCGCTGTTGTCGGCACGTGCTGGCGCTGTGCGGCGCTCCCGCTTCCGCAGACGATTTACTGCCCGCGCTTATATTCACGGTACAGATACCATAGCTAGCTGATCACTACAGGATGTCCCTCCTTGAACCAGAGTTGGCCACTGACTCATACGAATTTACAGGTCCCGTAATGAGTGCATAATCCTTCGACTACTGGTAGGGGGCATCATAATGAACCAGAAAATCTAAACTTTTGCCCAGTTAAAGTCTCACGGTTTTCGAGCGGACATTTAAAAAAAATCTACCCGTCTTTTTATTTTATTACTGCACATTAACAGTCCTTTTGATGCCAAGATCACAAATAAAGGAATTTTCTCAATCTGTTTTCTACTTCTTGGATAATGAGATGATTAATGTGTATATCATTATAGGTGCTAAAGGCGAACCCTCCCCGTCTGGTGAGCAACATTAACTTCGTGACGCGCTTCTGCAACGCCCAACGACTCATGACCGGCGAAGGCGGTTATTACTTCACCAACTTGGTAATAATAGTCCCCTTTAGTTTACTTACTTTTATCTTTACCTTATTCGATTTTTTCACGACTGGAGTCTGACTAATTAGATCAGTTCATTCGATAAAATAAATAAATAATGCTGGGCATTTCACAAAGCATCATCTAGCCTCAAACTAAGCAAAGCTTGTACTATGGGAACAAGATAACTGATATACTACTTTTTGTTTTGTAAATACATACATATTATACATAGAAACACCCAGACCAGAGATAAATATTTTCAGATCATACTAACATTTATCCCGCCGCGGGTATCGAACTCGCAACCTTCTGCGTCCCAAGCGGGATTTCACCCACTGCGCCACAGAGGTCGTCAATGCTTTGCATAGTGACATTTGTACAGTGAAGAAATGTCATTTAGATAAAATTCGTCAAACGAATGCATCCAAACGAAGTGTGAACCAGGGAAATGGAACCCATTCAATGACAATGACAAAATACCTACCTCTCAAGTTAACATTGAAGTCCATAATTCGAATGAGCTAGTTCTGGACAGAAAATGTGGGATGTGCCTGCCAAATCTGACTAACCCCTTTCTTTCCCCTTTTAGACATTCTCTCGATATGAGACTACCCTTCTTTTGGGATACAGTCATAATCTTGTAATAATCTTGTCAGTAATAATTGCAGTGCTGCGCCGTGTCGTTCATAGAAAACTTGAACGCGGAGTCGTTGAACATGGATAAGAAGGAATTTGACTGCTACATGTCAATGCCGGCGTCCATCGGCGGCAGTGCTTGGGTGAGCCTCTTTTTACTGAGAATCCTTTTGAGAGTATTACTTTGTTTGTTGTGTTTTTAGCTGTTGATTGTAACAGTTACCAACAAAAATAGGTAAGTCACTTAACGTTCCACGTTTATTAAAGGCTTTGTTTGATGTTGATTAAAATGAGAGAGCCGTGTTGGCCGAATGGGGTTGTACCTCGACTTTCAATCCGATGGTCGTGGGATCGAATCCCGGCCGTGCATCAATGGATTTTGCGTTTCGTAAAATTTATATGCGCTTTAACACGAGCTCTGAACGGTGAAGGAAAACATCGTGAGGAAACTAGTTAGTATTCTTATAGGCGGCGATGGGCTTGCAACCTGTCACGTATAGAATACTAACTTCTGCAAGATGTGGGCATGTATCAAATATGTATTTGTACATGCCTCTGACTACCCCCTTAGACATCTTCAAAGGATCTGGAATATAATGATCTGAGAGAATGTCTACCGCGCCTTGGGGATACAGTCGTGACCCTGTTTACGTTTTTTTGTTTGATGTTGATTAAAATACAAATAGTTATTTATTTTTCGATTAGAAGACAATTTGTATAACCACAGATGCCCATCGCATCGCTGCCTATAAGAATACTACCTAACTAGTTCCTCACAAATGGAAACATTAATGTTTATCTTCACCGTTTAGAGCAAGTGATAAAGCGAGTATTTTACATAACGATTTCTTACTTCGGAATGACCTATAGAAAGAAGAAAAACTGAGCATGGATATGCTCCATCTTAGACCTCACTACTTAACATCAGGCAGAGTGAGGTCAAATGCTGACCTATTTAATAAAAAAAAGAATATAATAATAATAATAAAATGCCCTAAAGCTGTTGTGTATTCCAGGCCGCAGCGCTTTCGCTGTGTGGCGCGGCGCGCGAGTCGGAGGAGCAAAGCGAGCAGGTGCGCAAACTGCTCGAGCAAGCGCAGCGAGCGCACGCGGAGGCCGACCGACTGGCCGCTAACTCCAAGACTTTCGAGGTAAATAGTTGCGATATCAGCAGTTGTAAGATATAAAAGAAGGTTGTATGTTATGTGTTAACATTCTGAGATAGCCATTAGCCACGTGGGTGGTATATTTATTATGTTGGTAAAGGTTGTGAATTTCAAGACGCTGAGAGCAATAACAAAATAGGAATTCGAAGCATAGTAAGAATCCACTTGGTTTTCCATCCAAATGATAAATAGGCTTAAACAGTCATGTTTTAAATTTAAAATTTTGTTGTTTTTCATAGGAACAAATAACGAAGAAAGTTCAGGACGTGCTCGCAAAAACTCCTCTCAAGATCGAACCGCGACGAGAACTGCCCAGGATCGGGAAACTCAAGGAAATATCCACCGCGCCTCTTGTCGACATCGGGCCTGTAGCGGAGAAACCAATAAGCCAAGATCTACCTACAGAAGAAACACCCAACGCAAATACACAGATGCACGAGATACCAATACACATCCGTAAAGTATCCATGCCACAAGAAGAACCAGAGCCTAAACTAAACATACTCGGTTTCGAAGTCATCGAAAAAGATTCACCCTCGAAATCCCCACAACACATGGACGCCAAATGGGAGTTGAAACAAACAAGCTCGCTCGAACTTCTAACTCCTTCACCGCTAGGCTTTACGCCGTTCGATTCGCGATCCATTGATGAGCTCATGACTCCGGACGAATTCGGAGCAGATAACTTAGCGCCAGGCCTCAGTAATATAAACTATGATATAGATCTATCAGACTTCAGTGGAGATAATAGCATTGCTGAAGATGCGCCAAAATCGCCGAAAGTGAAAGACCCATTCAGTCCTGATGGGATTAAAAAATTTGATCCGTTCGCGCCTCAAACTTCAGGCGAACTCAGCAAAGTTCTGGAGACATTTGATGAGTTTAGTTTAGATTCTAAGATAGGCTCTTCGGATCCGTTCGAGGTGGTGCACAGGGAACGTGACCCTTTCAGTCCAGTGGAGATGAGACCTAACTTGGAGGCAGATCCCTTCAGCCCACAGCAAAACGCATCTATTCTCGATGATGCTGAGTCCCCTTCAAACGCGTGCCTACTTCCCTCTCCATTACAACCACAAACAGGAAAGCCGTCTTAGCTTATAATTTAAAAGATTCAAATATTTATGCCAAAATTTTGGTTGGTGCTAAGTTGAGGTGTTATAAATCGGTTCATTAAATTATTATTACAAATTGTAATTTAGATTATTTAAGTTCACCTGAGTCATTGAGGAAATAAAGATCATGATATCGTTTGAATGTGTAATCATTTCAATTCCAGTATGTTTGAACCAATATGAACCTAGAAGTTAATTAATATAGTTACATATACATCACAACCGAATATCGCCAATGGACGTGCCCCTTAATTTATTTTATAAAGATCTTGGATAATGTGTAGGACCTGAATATAGCTGTTCGAAGCCGTAAATTGTACTGGTATAATAAGTTCGTATGGAAATGGCGTCATTACAAATGACTCGAGTGTCCTCTGCTTGTAGAGAAAGTCGGCTAACATGGGCGTTATCACTTGTTGATAAGATAATATTGTTTAAATATTCAACGAATATTTAATTATGTTTTTGCATGAATTCGTTCATACAATGTATATTTGTAATATTAGTTGTTTAAATTAATTTCAAAAGCATTCGATTCCTAGCTAGGTATAATGGCGCAGACTGGATTGAACAGTTGCAACCACAATACGTGGCTATTTTCAAGGCTAATAATTATGTATTTAGTGAAAGTGTATCACTTTTAATCGTAATCAAAGTCAAAAAGCATTTATTCAGTAGGACCGCTGGGATCACTTAGAAATAGTCTTAAAACTAATTTTACTCATGTTCTTTCGCGACCATACGTTAAGAATCAGGGCAACAAACACGGTTTGGGGCTTATCATTATTCTATGTAATCCATCTTATAACTAAAAAGTCGAGGTCCAGTGGGGAGCCAGTCAAACAAAATTGAGACTCGTCAAAATAAGTTTAGATGCTCATAAAGCACAAAGAACTAGCGCCCTAACAAAGTACGTTTTATGTAATTATATAAAAGTTTGTTTAGGTGTATTTGGATGTAGGCTACAGTCAAAGAAGCAAAACCGACAGGCCGACAGGTAGGTAGGTAAAAGATCTGCCTATAGAGAAAGATACTATTTATCTGAGTTTCTCTGTATTCTGTACCTAAGGTGTTGATAGAAACCAAAATGTACATTACAAAAATTTATTTCAACTATTTAGTAATCTTTTATAAACTTTACCAGCTTTACCTTAAACATCGAGGAGTTAAATAATAATGCTACCGCACAGCAGCAATGTAACAAGGGGTACAGTGCAAGTAGACATCTGACCATGCGCAAGTTAGCGTTAACGCAGTTCCAAAGTATGACAAACACATCTCCAAGTCTAATCTACTTACAAAATGGACATAATACTATCACGAGATCACCACAGAATTGTTATGTCATGGCCACACATTTAACAAATAAATAAAGTGGATAATGATAGCCCAACAATATCAAGAAAATTTGAACCAGACAAGTTATATTGCCACCACGCTAATTTACGCATGGACAATGTCCAGGGCAGATAGGCAATTAAATCTACATTTAAGTAACATGAGTTTGTTTAAATAAACAGCTAAATTACTGATTATAATACCTAATAATAATGATTGAACTAATATAATTATAACAGTCGTGAAAATACAAATTCGAGTTACTTTTAATTACGATTTTTGGATCAGTAAGCATATTTTTGTAATCAAATTTAAATTACAAAATATGTTGCTTGTTATCCATGGAGTAGGTAAAATAAGTAGATTGGTGCAAGAGTAACTTAGACTGTAATTTCTGGAAGGTTTATCTAATAACAATTTTAATTGGCCATTTCTATTTCAGCTTTGTCCAAACGGTCCAAACCAATGCAACAAGCCTTTTAAGCAACACTCATATTTTGCATGCATTTATGAATTGCAGGGCTTTAAACTAACGGTGTGTTTAATAAAAAGTTCAAAGTGCAAAATCAAGACATTAAGCATGACTCTAACTTGGTATGAAACATACCATTAGTCCACTGCTTTTCAATTCCCGGCTTATGTTGCTTCAATCATTGCTAAGGTCACAAGATTTTTTTTGTATGGAGATCAAGAAAGTTTGGGTGTAACAATTTTACAACAATATTAATTAACTTTGATGAAAATCAGTGAAAGTAAGATTTTTAAGTTGAATAAAAAAAATCGTCATTTCAGCCATCACTATGTCATCTAATATTCTGAAAATGAAGGTGATGGCAAATAAATAACAAAGATTGATCAATTAATTTGTGACCTAAAAATGTCAGCACTCTCAAAACAGCATGTCACAACCCAAGGAAGATTGTATTGCTTTTATATACAAAATGATTAATTCTAACACAAATATTTATTTGTTCTTTGTTTGGAATACAAAAATCACATTCTCCCCGCAATGCCCACATCCAATATTATAATAATTATTAATGTTATACATTTGACAAGGCAATCCTAAAGCGAAATAGAAGTTCACTTAGAGAATTTAACTTCAGCTACTTAAATCTAAATTGAACACACATTTACAAACAAATAATGGGAACAAGAATATTATTTTTGGCTTACTTTGATGGTTATTATAAATTCAAAAACAAAACATGTCAAGTTAGATTAAGTTTTGTACAACTTGTAACAAAATATGGTTTTCACTTCAATGTAATTTATGTCGAGCAAACACTTAAGTGGTTTAGTTTATTGATATAAAAATATTTTCTATTTTAAAAACCAATAAGTCACTCTGTTAATCATAATAATTTAGCAAGTGTAATGTGACTGATTAGGCAATAGATATTGTGACATTAATACCAAGGTTTCCATTGTCAGCAAACAGTTGTGCAAGTGAAGTATCAAACACAAGGCAGTCCGAGTTCATGATGGCAGAGGAGACTCCTTCATGTATGGACCGCGGCATCGCTTCCCACGTCAGTCTGCGACGGTGTCCATTCAGTTCCAATCTATATGCAAAGTTCTCTGCTTCTTTACGAGAACCTATAAGTTGCACAATTGCAAAAAACTGTTGATGCCCATCAAACTTCTCTTGCTTTTCTAGAACCAGCATGAAATGATGGTTAAAACAAGACTGCATCATCACCCAATCCACAGCTCCAGGTAGGTTGATATCAGTGGCTAGGAATACAATATCTTCACCCTGAAGAGTTGTAATGCTTTTATGTGACATCATAAGGTGTGGCATAACTTGATCCAGGCCACCCTGCCACTTGCATGAGGCTCCAGGGCAGGGGCAAGAGTACGGTCTGAACTCACAGGCCTCCTCATGGTCTGCTTTCTCCGTATGAACGAGGGTAACGGTACAGCCTGTGTTGGAGTGTTTACAGGGGAACATGACATTACCTGCAACTTTCTCCATGGCCAGGTTTCGGATGTTGCCAAGTGGGCCGCGGCATGTGGGGCAGCAGGAGAGCTTGGGTCGGCAGCTGGAGCACACAAGGTGCCCGCTCTGACACTGCAGGATCGGCGGCAGCACATAGTCGAAGCACACCGGGCACTCGAAAAGCGATGCGAGGTCGGCGGACATGGCGTTAGGTGCGTTTACGATGGCAGGCACCCCGGTCACTGAACAACTGGCACCGCTAGCTCCTCGCCGTTGTTTGTTTGTGCTCATGTCACCGACACGCGCACATAGAACCTGTCGCTCGACGACCAGCTGAGAGAACACGACTCACGATGCAAGCACCACAATAACTCTAAACTCTTAGATCATTTATAGCCTTCGACGCCCGATTCTTTTCTTCTCTTGATCGAGTTGAGGTAAGCTTCCATCACAGTGTCTCGGTGTTGTCGAGTATGATAATGCGCTGTGATTGATGGTATTCTAGTAAAATAACACTACAGCATTTAGGGCAGATTGATAACAAAGTTGTTCTAAATTCCGTTTAGGTATTCATTACAAAAACTGGGCATTTGTAAAATAAAAAACGAATAAACTGCGTCTTAGCCAGTTCATCACAGTAGGATAAAAATCCTTGCAAAAACCATTGACCAAAGCAATCGAATCTAATCGAAATTGAACTCAAGCTGACAGCGACAGCCAGCCATTGGCCTGCCTGGCCAGCCGCAATGTCAGATGTCAGAGCATGACATGAGTTGTGGGACGTCAAAGTATAAAAAACATAGACAATATTAATGCCATTCTCGTTAGTCTTATTACTTATTTTTTTTCAATAATTGTGTTTTAATAGCAACGAGCAACCGCGCCGGACCATTATTAAAACTATAATTATATTGGTGTTCGTTAACTTGCAACCACAATAATTTATTGTATCTCCTACCTATTAAATAAATGACTAATTATGTAAGGTTCATTTAAAACTAAGCTACTAAGATAAGTGCACGTACACTATTATGATTGTGGATCAAACCTGTTGTGCCAACCATACATAAAAGTGAGATGAAGGGATAAGAACAGGGAGAATGCTGATGTTGATGCGAAACGGCAATCGTTTTGACTTAAAAAATATATAAGTATAGGTATTGGGTTAAGTACAAACCTACTTAAATGTAGGTATATCTAATTGTTTTAATTTTTTAAGATTTTAATAAAAGATCTCTTAATGTTAAGAAATTTTTGTTACACAAACACAATTTTTATATTTAAAATTTTGCGATGTCCTTGCAGGACTCATGTGTTAGCTATTAAGTACTACACCTAGGTATGCCTAAGACCTTGTATGTACCTACACACACATGTAAGCAATAAATACTTTGACTTTACTTAAAAGTTAGGTAAGTACCTACCATTTTTTCATTAACTTTTTCACCACCCTGGAGTAATAGTGTTCTGTGACCACCCTTCTCAAGCCCTGAATTTTAGAAATAGTAGCACTTGAAGGTCTCTCGAGTACCTACGAGTTAATTCATTACGTTTACGAGCGAGTTCACAGCATCTATGAATTCAGCTTGGTTCCTAAATACCTTTATGAAATTACCGGCAAGATAACGATGTCACTTTGCCTCTATTTGACGCACGCAATTTCCGAGAATTAAGCGTCGCGTGTTGCTGTTCTAGCGATGGCATTGCAAACATCTAGCGTCGTGGAATGAGACAATTTCACCTATTAAATATATGTATCTACACTGAATAGACTTGCTTCTGGGCTTCTCATGTTCACTTTAATAAAAGGCTACAGTTTTGATTATCACAAAACTAATCTGCATAAGGTGCTTACTTATTTAAGTACTTATTTAGTTATGTCGACGATTTGAATCGTCGAAATTGCCGTCGTAGAATATTAGGTTGGTAGTACCTAAGTACATACCTACTAGGTACGTGCGAGCGAAGTCATAGGCGAAATCTGGCTTTAAAAACGGTTATCAGATTTAAGTGTTCGTGAAGTTATTTGTTTCGATGCCTAGTGTATTGACAACTGACTGCCTGGTTCTCTTCGAGGCGAACAGTAGGTAGGTATGTTTTTCAGTTTAATCTTATTTTTTTCAACTTATGTAGGTTTATTAACGCTTGGACAGGGCAGCTGTGTAAATAACGTAAAACCCTGAAGATGTAGGTAATTGATAATTTTTCTTCAGTCATAAATGTAAAAATACTAGGTAGGTACTAGGTACCTACCTCACATACATATATATTAGGTATAGTCAGCGTCACCAATTGGTGACCCCCTTAGTAAGGCGTTTTGTACTGCAGGGGGGTTACCAGTTGGTGACGCTGACCGTACCTAGTAATTTGAATAGATTTAGAGAACTCAAAAACGATAGTTCCTAAGGATATGTATATACTAGGAAGACTCCTAATTACCTATAAGCCCGTATGTCGTGTAGGAAGGCTAGGCTATAGAGGTACTGAGGAAAGTACCTAGGTAAAGGTACCTAAATACATAGACAGACACACGTTAGGTTTGTTAGGTATTTCAGGATCAAAACATATGCTTAGTTTTCAGAATTAATCCCACTCATATAATAAAGCTGAAAGTTTGTGAGTTTCATTATGAAATGAAAAGTCTTATCAAAATTTTGGAGTTGGAAATTTTGTGAGTTTGTTTAGATGTTTAGATTTTGTTTGTATTTTGTGTTTCAATCACGCCTAAACCAGTGAACTGATTTGGATGAAACTTGGAATAGACGTAGCGTAGATAGTGATCTAGAATAGCATATAGGCTATTCAAAATGTTGGTACCACGCGGGCGAAGCCACGCGCAGAAGCTAGTAGATGATAAATTGATAACAAATTCTAATTAACTTAACACTAAACCTTCGGCATAGCGATACGAACAAATCAAGTAATCACACGCATTGTTACGCAACTACGTGCAAAAGTAAACAATAGGTGCCAAGATTGGTCGCATTTTCAATTTATTTATCTTGGCCGGCTTTTATTCAGCCTGTTTGCGGCGCGCTGTGTGTGACGGAAAAATCAAATTAGTCTATGGAAAGTGCTATTGTCGAGCGCACGCAGTGTTTTGGCGCGATTGCTATTACCGCGAAAAAGATCGAATTTAAATTTTCAATGTTTTTTACAATCGAAAGAATTACGATTAAAATTATTTTGTGTTTGTGATTTACAAAACATATACTTATTTCGTGTGTTGCTGTTTGGATTTTATTTTACCTACAGAGTGCTGTTGTCGTTTCAGGTTGGTACCTACCAGCTAACTACAGATTTATTTTCATAGTTTTATGTAATTTGAAACACTTGGTTTGTTTTGCTAGGTGCTTGCTTTTATGATTACTGTAAAATAAAATGATTGCTAGGTACCTTGGCTAGGTCCTTACTTTTCTAGTTTGGTAATTAATACCTACCCAATTACCTACCTCCACTCAATCATCCTTGCGTTCGTTTCCTAGTTGGGTAAGTAAATTAAATACCTAATTTAACTAGTAACATAAGTACCTAGTTGTTTTTTTCATTTACTACTTTACTATCTACAAATTTTTTTTTTTAAAGTAAAGTGAGCTGACGAAATTCAAATAAATGCGTAGAGTGCCACAAACTTAATTTGTCCAGTAGCCAAAAGAGGAACTAACGAATTTTTCTGTATTATTTTTGCACGGCCAAATGCACAACCAAATGCGATAACAGCACCTCTCTCACCGGTTCAGGTAGTTTGTGGCACTGTAAGACGACAATTGACAAAAGGTAAAGCACTGACAGGTGTGCTAGTTAATTTTAGTTCCGTAAAAATCTATGAAATCTTTAAACTTAGTGAGCTATGATAGGTTGGTAGTACCCCGTAGTACCAACTCACTAGACGTACCTTTTATAATGCCATGTTACCTACCAGAGTACCTAAGTAGGTAGGTAAGTAATATAATTATCTAGAGTGGGTAATTAAGACCAAAAATTATTAAATATAAATATGTAAATTATGAAAACGTAGTGAAGGCCGTAGTAAAATTTTGTTACAGCAGTAGGTAGACAGTAAAAGTATCAGGTGCTTTCACTAATAAATATGTCAACCTACCACAGAATACAATAACTACGCTATTACATAAGATCCTACTTAGCAGGTTATTTTTTTTGATGTGCTAGGTAGGACTATGAAACATTTTATTAACAAGTACCTAAGTAGGTACCTAGCTAGTTGGACATTGGTAATCCCAGAAATTATCAAGAACATGTTTTTGGTAAGTTGGTAGTAGGTAGTCGCTTTTGCTCTTTCTAGTTACTTAGATAATAAGAAGCCACCTTTATCACCTAGAGAAATATTTATCTCCTAAGACTCTACCGACTCAGAGTAGTTGTAAACCTTATCAAACGTTATCAAATGGCAGTTTTACATTTGCGCTGCTTAGCTCCGTGACGTTGTTTATTTGTATTAGTTTGTTTTTGTTTCAACGATGAGGCTTCCTTGATGAGGCTTTTCGAATGCAAGCTCTACCTAGCTTCACCAGCTCTACATTTCCTAATTACCCGTTATAGTGTGTGGAGGTTCAAATGCTATACTTAATTAAGCGTAAAACATTGTAGCGTTCTTATTTTGCATTAAACGTAGGTATTAGGGTCGGTTCATATCTAACGGAAGATCCGTCGCGTATTATCGGTCGCGGAACGCCAGAACTGACAAATGTATAGAAAAACACTCGACCGTTCACACTCAACCGATGATACGTTAGTCCGTCGAGTGTGAACGGTCGAGTGTTTTTCTATACATTTGTCAGTTCTGGCGTTCCGCGATCGATAATCCGCGACGGATCTTCCGTTAGATATGAACCGACCCTAAGGGTGCTCGCACAGTGCAGCCGAGCCGTACGCGCCGAACTGTCAATTCAATAGAGAAAATGCTGCTGACGTCAGAGGCGAGCCGCATTTTCTGACGTCATCAGCATTTTTTGTATAGAAAAATGACTGCGACGCGTACAGCGTGGACAGTGTACGATCAGGTTTAGTCTGTGTGGCTGATAAATTTAATTTTATTAAACTCTACTAAACTATTTCATTTAAGTGGTTCTGTGAGAACTTATAGACCTCGCGAGCAAAATTGAATTTCAGGTGCTTTGTATTTTCCAATGAGCATAAAAGGGAGATAAGTTCAAGTTCTTTGTAATTTGTAGTTTATGAGCATCTAAACTTATTTAATGAGCCTCAATTTTGTTTGACTGGCTGATTGGAGCTTGACTTTTTAGTTTTAAGATGGATCACCTAAAAGAGTGATAGGCCTCAAACCGTGTTTGTTGCCCTGATTCTTCGCGGTATTGGTCGAGCAAGAAAAGGAGTAACATCCGTTAGAGTGCCACAAACATATCTGGACCGGTGCGGTGGCCAAAAGAGGAAACTAACGAAATTTACTGTAAAATTTATTTTTCTGCCAACACCAAATGCGACAACAGCGCCTCTCTCACCGGATCAGATAAGTTTGTGGCACTGTAAGTGATCCCAGTGCAGCGGTCCTACTGAATAAATGCTTTTTGACTTTGACATTGACTTCTCTCGTGAGCGTCTCGATGAAGGCTTTAAGAGATTAAGATGAAATAGGCGCCCAGCACCTTTAAAACTAAGAAGTAGGTAAGCAAGTAGGTAGGTACGTACCTATATTACAGAGGCTTCGATTGTTCAAATGTGGACTGAAGACCTTACAGGTCTTGTTGTCGCGTCGTGTTGCGTCGGTCGGCGTCGCCTTGTGTAAAAACCCAATTATGAGGATAGATAGGGAGGTGCAATTCAATAGTTGCATGTTGCTATGTATAGAGACTACCACATCGCAACTTTGTGTTTAAACATGACCTCATTATTTCTTATAATAGTCCTATTGCAAAATAAAATCAAAGTAAACTGAAATAAAATCAAAGTTGGCGTTTACTAAGTTTAACGGGTTTAACTAATGGTGCAATGATAAAAGAAAAATCTGAAGATATTATTTTAGTGTCCATATTTTATATAAAATTAAGTAGGTATAAAATTAAACCTATATTACCTACCTACTTACTTGTATGATACCTATGATTACCTATGACTTAACTTTTTATTGTGTATTGTCCTAATTTGGCTCTTAACTTTCGTGTATTTTTCGGGCCGATTACCTATATGAGCTGAGAGGATGGTTTAGGTGCTGAGCATGCATGCCTAATTAATTAATTATATTATTTATTTATTTATTAGGCAACACCAACAGCATACATAATTCACATTTGTAGGAACATTTTAAAAACAGTCACTCTATAGAATGTACACCCATTACAGGCCAACACACAACATCCATCCATACTAATATTATAAATGTGAAAGTAACTCTGTCTGTCTATCTGTCTGTCTGTCTGTCTGTCTGTCTGTCTGTCTGTCTGTCTGTTTGTTACCTTTTCACGCCCAAACCACTGAACAGATTAGGCTGAAAATTGGCATGGATAAAGGTTGTATCCCAGGGACGGACATAGGCTACTTTTTATCCCGAAAAAATCCCGAGGGACCGCGGGTTACACCGCGGGAGCGCAGTTAGTTTACAATAATTATTAGGAACTGACAACAGCTAAAAAGCTAATATAAGTTAAAGATTAATTAAAATCAAAACATATTATACAGATAGGTACCTATTCCAAATCCCCAGGCACGGTATACAATAGGTACACGCTGGATTGAGCTCCTCTAAAGTCACTCGAATCATAGTAGGTATCTATACAAGTCATAATGCTTGACCTCTTTATGCTTGTGGGAACTTTTAGACAATAAAAGTTAATGCCTTCAAGGTTTCCCTGTTAAGAGCCCTTCATTTTTGTGTTTAAATTACTGACAACGTATTATTTTGGGCTATCAAAGGGCTTCTGCGTTAAACTTAGCTAAGTAATGTGAAACTCTACTTTTCCTCTCATTGAAGTCATCACACGACGCCGACGGAACCTGCATTTACATTTTGTCTAACTAGTGAGGTTTTGAAATATCGTCTAATTTTGTCCTAAACTGTCCTTCAATCATCATCATCTTCCTGCCCTTATCCCACTTCTATGTGGGGTCTGCACAACAGGTTTTTCTCTTCCACTTCGCTCTACAATCACTACTCTTATCATCCTTCACACAGTCCATCCATCTTTTCTTTAGTCTGCCTCTTCCGCTACATCCCTCCACGTTTAAACCTAACTAAACTATCCTACAATTGCACCTTAACATTGAAATGTGGCTTTACTTCATTTATGGTAAGTATTTTTACATTATACGTAACAATGGTGAGACCTCATAATCGTTTGCCATACTTGCTGATTCTCAGAGGCGCCGGTCGCTATAAAACCATTGTTTTACAACAGTCTCCCACAAAGTTTATCAGAATGCACGAGAACACGAGATACCGTGTCTCATTTTACTATTTTTATTAAGATATAAGTAGGCTTCATGAAGAATGCAAACTAATAATCTTTTATTTCTCACAAGTAGGTACTTGCAAAAGCGGTTTAAATATAATTAAATATGACAGTTCAATCTCATTTTAATGAGGAAAACTTTTGCTAATTATAAAAATGAATGATACCTAACTTTGACTTACTTTTAACAGTAACTACATAATATTAATTATACTTACAATGGGCGCGGTCATAACGAGCCATTGAGTTATAATGTAATTTCATCTCAATGTAACGAGCAGAGAAGATTTTGACAGTGTTCTAGGTTTGTACGTTTTCTGCCAGTCGGTAGATACCACGCATTTAAGAAATTCTGGTCTGTGGTAGATACCTACATATTTTTATTTAGCTGAAAAGTTGAGGTGTGTCTCTTGCCATGATGGTTCGTGTCCAATGTCAAAATGCTTTGAATAATTTTGCATAAAACGTTAGTTACTTGATTACCCCATGCAAGGGAAAACAGTTGAGGGTAATGCATGGCCTTTGCATGGCCTCAAAATTATGCATCTCTATTTAATTGATTACATTCCATGTACCTATTCTAAGTACTTAGGTACTTCAAGGTAGGTACCTAGGTAACATGTTTTTTTAATTAAGTACTAAAAAATAACGATACAGGATGACGACTCCAAGCCAAAAATGTAGGCATTTAATTCAAGATACCTGGAGTTTTTTTGAGTGTTGTGTTTTCCGTTATACCTAGGTAAATTGATAGTAAATAAAATGTTATCACGTACATTGCCTTTTATGTATGTATACCTAAATTAATTAATTACCTATTTCTTCTTACTTCAGATAGAAATAGGTAGGTACCTACAAGTCTCTCA
This sequence comes from Epirrhoe alternata, assembly GCA_963565295.1. Classification (NCBI taxonomy): domain Eukaryota; kingdom Metazoa; phylum Arthropoda; class Insecta; order Lepidoptera; family Geometridae; genus Epirrhoe; species Epirrhoe alternata. The sequence goes on from OY751379.1 coordinate 12,745,741, forward strand.
TACTTTATTGTTATTAGGTACCTACTATATTTTAAGACCTAATCTATGCTTAAACAGTATTAGGTATTCTGTGGCTAAAAATTATTCCCATCTACTATCATACTCGGTATTTTTATGTTTAACAATACTTAGATAGTTCTATCCTTAAAATATATATGTACCTATAAATTGGTTTTATTAATATAATTACGTACACTACACATCCTTTAATTTTTAATAGCCTACATAAAAGTCTCCTCATTTTTAAAATTATCCTTTATTTTATGGTGTTTTTATTTTCATAATTTACCTATATCACCTGTTGTTTGTCAAGCACGATGACGCTCTTTAATTAGACTATCAGCTATCAGTCTGGTCTCGCTCGTTTGCACTGCAAATATTTGTTCAATCTCTGAATAATTGCGGCTAATTTCTCCCACATCATAAACGTCTGGAATGTCGCGACTTTCATCAATGAATAATCTATTTGTGATAACTCTTTTTTGATCTTTGCGATTGCCGGATGTTTGGTTGACAAAATATTCTGGTCACTTTTATGAAATAACCTACCTACTATACTAAGTTTAAGAAGTAATATAGTTTTCATTGTAACAGATGTCTTCGTCTGGTTTGGGCAGGTGCTGGATACGTTAGGACGAACTACGTAGGCATTATGGTGGCGATGATGATCCCTTACCTAAAAAGCTTTCACAAATGAATGAGCTATTCTTAATTGGATTTATACCATGTCCCCCGGAAGTTCAGACCACATCAAAAAATTTACTTTCGTCCTACATTGTATGCCGTATTCGGCCCATAACATATTTCATTTAAAAAAATCTTGATTCGTCCCACTTTGTTCTCCACCTTCGGCGGTTCCAAACTCGACGCGTGTAGGTAACTATTTCATGGTTACCGACGCTATGTTTATTTACTCGTAAAGAATTGTTCCCAGTAGTGTCATTATCTGACAGGGATTTGGATAAGATCCAATGTAAATGTCCGCAAACGAATAAATACCTTCAACCTTCTGTAGGAATTTAATCGATCTGTTTTAAATAGTACAAGTAGGTACTACTTGTAATATAAAGGTGTATGATCTCGGCTGGCACAGTCGCACCTCTCAGAACGCTCGGATAGATCAAGTCTGAGAAAAAGCGCATAAACCATGTGATCAACATTAGTTCAATTTCAAGGTAGGTATGATGAGAAACTTGGATTGAATAGAATAGAATTAATTTATTTGCGTGAAGTATAGTACAATAAAGTTCTACTACTAACTACTGAGACTTCCGAGACAAAGTGCAACTTCCCTGTGAATGTGTGCGCGCAAACAATAAAAATATGATGTATGCCATGCCCCGACCATTCGCTTTGTTTTGGTGTTAATACCCTCATGTTGCGGTTTACGATGTACGTTTATTTCTACTCTATGAATGAAAGAAATAGGTATCTACCATACGTTTTAGCAGTTTCTGCATTGATGATCTGTAGCTTACCTACTATTTGAAGAAGATTCATGGACGTCAACCTCACGCTTTTGGATTATCTCAAGCACCAATTTTGATTAATCACAGATTAGACATTTTTATTGGCGATTAGTCTGATAAAGCATCTGCTGATAACCTCAAATAGTGTCCATGATAGGCTTTTGTTTTGGTAAAAATACGATAAACACTGGTACAATAACTATTAAAGTTAGTGAAAATTAGGTAAAATGAAAGGCTCACGCACATTCACGCTCCATACAAGGCCTGGGCCCAAAAGTAAAAAATGCCGGTCAATGAAATTAAATTCCTATTAAGAATTTCAATCCGAGTATTTTTCAGTATGGCATTAAGTCCACTAAGATGTATTAAGTTGAAAAATCTATGGTTGAGTCTCGGCTTCAAAGCCTTGAGCATCGCCGTAGAGTCGCGTGTTAATCGGTCTTTTATCGACTCCATTTTGGAGAGTGTGCACAAGAACTCCATAATTTAGTTCCACCATCCCCATTCTTTTATCGGGCCAACAGGTTCCCGGAAAGACGCCACTTGTACATGGTCGACATTCCCAGAGTTCATACAAAGCGTTTTGAGTCTACATTTTTCATACGCACCGCCAAGTTACGAACAAAGTTTATTGGTAGGTATCGTATTGTTGCTGGTTTAGGAAACCACTCATGATTCTGTGGTCGTGTTTGAAAAATGTTAGTCCATTGTTTATATTAGATTTTAATCACCGGTCTTGTATAAAGCAGGGAGCTATTAAACAAGTCGTTATTGATGCCAGGCAATGAGTCAGCTTCCGATTTTTCAGAGGCTTTTTTAGATCCAACCGTCATCTATCATTGATGTCTGTGTATCAATTCCGGAATAAATTGACGTCACATCCGCTTGGTAAATATCACAACATCAAAACAAGTTTCGAGGTTCATAACATTTGTAGGGCTTGCTCTACTTTTCTACCTTCTCTTGTCCTATCTTGAATTCCTGCAATTTCTTAATAGGGGTGTTTAAATCAAACAAACTTTTTTATACATACTCTCGAATAAAAAAAAAACAAGTCGGAGAGTCCAGGTGCTGTAGGTATTCGCGTTCCATTTTTCGTTCGTTTTATGAATATTAGGAAACTTCCCACCACGATTACTGGCTTCAAGGGTCAATTTTTCAACCGTTAAAACACGGTCCTAACCTAAGACCAATTATTCCAATCCGAAAAATTGGCCCTTGAAAATGATTGACAGTCAAATCAATCGAATCAAATCAAAAATCTTTATTCAGTAAATCAAGTAGTACAATAAAATGGGTTGGGATCTCTTATTTTAAGTTATGAAACCTGTATTAGAAGAGTCCTCTCTTTTCTGTACTCTTTTCTGTTTGACAGTAACTCCCATTTGTTCTATAGGACTGTTACGTCATCGTTTTTCTAGCATTATTTAAAGACGCACGACAAGACAACACGTGCCGATTTGAACCTAACACCGGATCTCATAACACATATTTTTTACGAGTTCAACGTTTAGCGGTTATTAAGTAGTACCCAAGCTTTATGCTTGTAAAACGTTTTTTTATCGAAATTATTAATAAATGCGTCTAAACGCAATAAAATAGATATTGTTGTTTATTTATCAATAAATCATTATGATTAATTTTACTAGGAGTGATTTGTATGTTATCGTTGGTTTCGGACTTTTAAACAGTCAACATCAATAGTGGGTAATGTGCATGTGCACATTTAAGCCCTTACAATAAACATGACAAAGTTATGTCGTGCATAACCTATGAATACTTTTTGTTTATGCATGGCATAACTTTATGTCAAGTTTATAAGTAATGGCCTTAATGTTTTTAATACGAAAGTTCTTCTGAAACTTCCGTCTTTGACAAAACCGAAAAATTGGCTCTTAAAGTCAGAAATCGTGGTGGGAAGCATCAGAATATTCATCAAACGAACGAAAAAAGGAACGCGAATACGGCCCCTGCTCGAGTTACCGAATAAATGTTCTTCCTATGTAGGTCAGTATTTGTTCGTAACTGATAATTATTTACCTACCTGTAGCCAATGATTTTACATTGCCTGTATCAGGAGGCGATTGTCATAATTAGTTCCTCGTGGCTCATAAACTAATAACCAGGAAACCCTCAAATACTTAGTTCGACTAACAAATAATATTATCGTACTAAACACAAATAACGATTGTTTCTATCATCTGGAACGTGCTATTTCGACGTCATGTTTAGCTTCACGGTAAACTTGCCAATTTTAATTGGCTTGTTATGAAGGTATTTTGTCTGTATTTCATTTATCGTTGTTTTAGAGGATAAGGCCGTACCATAAAGGTAGTGTTTGAATCTAGGCAGAAAAAAAATCTCTGTAAATAAGCCTATTATTATATATCAGATTATTTGGATGACAAAAAAGCTTGAATAATAAAAATAAAAATAATAAGCGTGAAGCTGTTGGAATCTACAAGGGAGACCAAATTCAAGTCATGCGCGCTAAGGGTGGCTGCCCAGTACAAAGACGAATTCCTTGCTCCAGAATTTTGGACAGCAGGAGTTGTATACCGACGGTACAGGGAAGCGCCGTTAATGAAAAAGAAAGTGCCTGACATTACATTACAAAAATGTATTTAATATGTAGGTACCTTTAAAATGGGAAAAATTAAAATTGTAAACAATCCAATCCAAAGCGATTTCAATGAATAAACTAATTTTAATTTTTACTTTGATTTTCTCATGTTAGCAATGATTCTCAATATTAACAGCGTTAAAATACCGGAACAAGTTAAGTAGTAAAAACTAAGGTTAATTTGATAAGCCTTCAAAAATTCAAAAGGTTGGCGACAAGATCTTCTTTGAATTGCTCTTTCCATTCACTTTTAAAAACGAAAAGGGCTAAGGACATCATAAGGTTTTTTTGAAAACATTTGTTTCATGAGTAATAAAAATCTTAACAAAAAAAACGACGATTGAAAATCGATTGTTAACTGCGTATCAATTGATTTAGGTACGTCTCGAATTATTGTGAAATTGATGTTTAATCTTGTGAAGTAATTTTAAATGGCTGGTGTTTGTGATTTCCTTAATTCATTTCATACATACTCGTACAATCGCACCTTTTGCGAATAGCCTAGCGAGCTCTCGCAATTTTTAGTCAGTTTATCATCTTCGATTTGAAGAAAATTGCCTAACCGTCAAGCACTTTTTATTGTGAAATAAACTTACCGATAAGATAGAGTGTAGTATAGTCTTCTGATACTTGTCAAATGCGAGATAAATAATATACAAACACAAGTCTTTGTTTTCAGATTTTTTATGTATTTATATCGTTCATTTCCTTTGCCTTCTTTTTTTTTTTAACGGATAGAAAATCTGCTCACAGACATCCAATTACGTCGAGGGAACGTATAACCAAATCATACAATTTGAGAAACGTGTTAACACTTTTCTAATTAAAATACCATAATTCTTTTAGATCGACAAATATGACATAATTAACATCCGATATTTTATTTCTTGCAAGTTTTGTGTAATTTTTTTTGTTTTTTATGGTGTTTTTCAGATGATTTCCTTAAATTATTTCTGACATAGTTATCATTACTCCCTCGGTATTTAAAACAAATTATTATTGTAGGTGTAATAATTACTTGTTAACAGGTAAATAAGGATATCTACAGGTACATAATTGATTATAATAAAAATTTACCTGTGTAACGGGAGCCTAATTTTCGTGCTTGAACGCGTCCCTATTAATTTGCTCTGAACGCTCCCTCTGCCGAGTTTCCGAACGCTACTGTTTTTCAGGAGAGACTCCCCGCCACCCCCGCGCGAGAGACGCGCGGAGATTTTCATTGTTTACGGATTTATATTGTTTTACTTTTTACTTGTACCTGTTTTGCTATTTCCGTGTGTTCTTTTGTTTATTATACTTCGTTATACCTAATCAATCGTGTTTCGAACTTTATTTACACCCAAGACCCTGAGAAGACCATTTACTTACAGTGACGCCCAACTCGCGGGCACGATTGAACTTAGTGAAAAGTTGTGAAAAGTGACTAAAAACTCCCAAAAGTGCAGTGAAATATACAACACAATAGTGTCTATCTTCTCCTATATTTCACATCACGGAAATATCTTTCAAAACAGTGCAAAACTAGAAAATCCGAACACTTGGGCGAGTCCATTATTCGCACGTACGCCATTTCTCGTCAACCGAAGAGAAGTAAACGGACGAACCGACCGAGCAGGCAATTCTTCTGTGCACGCGGCTTCTAAACGCGTCCTCCCTCACAGAGAGACCTACCTACCTATCTCCGGCCGAGTAGTTACCTCCCTACCTACTTCGACGAGCTACCTACGACGAAAGCGTGGAGCTACGTAGCGAATACCTACCTACCTACTGTGCGCGCGACGAGTGATCGCGTCTCCACTTCACAGTACGGATACATACCTCCCCTCAACGTCCATTCTTACCATGCCGCCGAAGAAACGCATCGGAAGGGACGAGGATTCCGGTTCTGACACCCACGAAGTAAACAGAACCGTGGTAACATCACAAAACGTCACCATGTCGGAGGAGATGCTTCAGTCGTTGGTTTCGAATATAACCCGGAGCCAAATAGAAGCAAACCGAACCCTGATTGAGAGCATGCTGGCTGCTAACAGAGAGCACTACACACCGTCGCCGTCCAGATCAGAGACGCATAGTTCTGGAAACTTTGCGAAGTGCACGGCGCTCTTTGATGGAGCATCCAAGAAAGCGGACGAACTCGAGGCATTCATCGACGCCGTCGAGATTTACCGAGACTGCACCAACGTCAGCGACGATCACGCGTTACGAGGTTTGCCGATGTTGCTGACCGGCGAGGCCGCCGTCTGGTGGCAAGGCGTCAAGTCATCGGTGACATCGTGGACCGACGCGCTGCAGCGGCTTCGAGGAATGTACGGAGTGCCGCGACCTGCTTACAAAATCTTCCGCGAGATTTTCGCCGCCGAACAAAGTGACGAACGGGCCGATGTGTTCATATGCAAAGTGCGCGCTTTGTTAGCAAAGTTACCGTATGTTGTGACGGAAGTGATGCAATTAGATATAGTTTACGGGTTACTCGATCGTAGGATAAGGAAGCGAGTAACTCGCGACGCGGTGGACGGGCTCGAACAGCTGATCACGAAGGTCAGGTTAGTGGAGGAATCCTTGGCAGAGGTGAGTACATCCCATCTTTCTAACACCAGTTCCGGGATTAACCCTTTAGCGGCCGCGCGTGACCGTTCGAGCACGAATCTTAGCGTTAACCCTGCAGTGGCTGCAGATGATTCCCCGAACTCTACAAAACCTACAGTGAGGTCAATGACCCACTCGCGAAGTCCGACCGCGACGCGTAGAGATAGTGAGGGGCTACTAAAGCGTGTACGACCGAAATGCGCGTATTGTAAACTTTTCGGCCACACGATCGACGAGTGTCGCAATAAAGAAAAGAAAGATTTGAACAAACTAGATAGTAATAGAGTTTCGAATGAATCGGGTAATAATACTCAGTTGCGTTGTTACGGGTGCGGGCAACTAGGGGTAGTGCGGTCAGAGTGCGAAACTTGTAAAAACGCGACCGGCACTAGTAAATCGGATTTTTGCGGTGCTTATATCGACAATAGTGACTCGCTCCCATTGTTAGAGATCCAAGTAGCAAATCGAAAGGGCGTGGCTATCTTGGACACTGGGGCGACTCATTCCATTGCAGGTCCTATGCTGTACGATTTACTTGTAGACGCGGGCGTAGAATTTAGAGAAACGTCGAGAGACATAGGGTTGGCTGACGGTTCGCGGCAACTATGTACTGCACTCGAGTGCGAAGCCGACGTCATATTGCAAGGTCGCGCGATATCTACCACGTTCCTAGTTTTACCAAACGCATCGACGCGAACGCTTTTAGGTAGGGACTTTATCCAGAACGCTCGTATCCTGTTGGACTTACCACAGAGCAGCTGGTGCTTCGACGATGAGCCACGACGCTGGTATCCGTTCGTCACCAGTTTTGAACTAACTACCTCCGGCGATACAAACCCGAGGAAGATGGACCACTCTAACACGTCGTTGAGGAATGAAGAGGGCACGAAGCTGATGGTAGACCAGCGGGCTCAGCTGAACTCGATGATGGTGAGGAGAGCTGACCGCATCAGGGAGCGACGTCCGCCAACGAGAGCCATCTCTTTGAAGAACGGCGCGAGCCAAGATCTTATCGCGGCGCCGCCTTACCGATGGTATACCGGAAGGAAGACAGTCCTGGAGTTGGAACTGCAGAAACCTCTGTATTCGGGCGGCGACTTATCGTCTAGAAACCCTAAGGATACTCGCATGGGCCGACTTAAGAACCCCGAAGTACGCAAGATCTTTAGAGATGTCGAACCAGATAACGTTAGGTTCAGGGGGAGGAGTCGGTGCGATAGGGGTTCTATGTTGTCAGACAGCATACCACATAGGTACAGACCAGAGAACGGCGAGGAGAAAACCGCCTGCCTGAATGTACCCGAACGCACACGCCAAGGTAAACTTATACCTCGCCGAGACGGCCCTTACCGTGCTAAGGAGGCGGCGAGTGATACCACCTACGTCTTAGATAAGAGAGGTGAGGGGGAGATTTTAGGTAGGTACCACGTATCGCAGCTGACCCCATTTGTAGGCGATGTTCAGCCGCCAGGCAGCGAGAAGAGAAGAAGTGGTAGGTCTAAACATTATTTGTACTGACTCAGACGCGAGGGCGCTTGTCTGGATCAGAGGGGGAGGTTGTAACGGGAGCCTAATTTTCGTGCTTGAACGCGTCCCTATTAATTTGCTCTGAACGCTCCCTCTGCCGAGTTTCCGAACGCTACTGTTTTTCAGGAGAGACTCCCCGCCACCCCCGCGCGAGAGACGCGCGGAGATTTTCATTGTTTACGGATTTATATTGTTTTACTTTTTACTTGTACCTGTTTTGCTATTTCCGTGTGTTCTTTTGTTTATTATACTTCGTTATACCTAATCAATCGTGTTTCGAACTTTATTTACACCCAAGACCCTGAGAAGACCATTTACTTACACCTGTTTTTATTTAATTAAATAAGAGGAAAACGTCTGTAATAATGTAATAACCTATATCATCTGAAATAATGGGATCAGACATAGTAGAATAAACAAAAATATATTATCTCATATCTGGTGTACCCATTTGCTTATTTAGCTAAGTATTTTTCTTTAGTTTTGGTTTTTAGTTGGTTTAAGTATTTTTCTTTAGTTTTAGTTTTGGTGGTTTAGACATTTGATAGAATGGTTCTTGCAATATCTAATCATTACTACAGATCGGTCAACAGTCCTATCTTATTATACTAGCTTGTAGGTAGGGCTATCGACAATGGGCGTTAAGGGTGCGGGATGGGTGCAGAACGATACTGAATAAAGTTTATGGGATATTTACCCCCAAATTCAAACAAGGGCTCGATATAGGTAGACATAGGATACATAGGACGACCTTTTTGCAGTGGGTGAAAACCCGCTTGGGACGCAGAAGGTTGCAGGTTCGATCCCCGCCACGGGATAAATGTTTGTATGATCTGCAAATGTTTATCTCGGGTCTGGGTGTTTCTATGTATAATATGTATTTACAAACAAAAAGTATATAGGTAGTATATCAGTTATCTGGTTCCCATAGTACAAGCTATGCTTAGTTTGGGGCTAGATGATGCTGTGTGAAAAATGTCCAGCATTATTTATTTTTTAACCGACTTCAAAAAAAGGAGGAGGTTCTATGAAAAATAAAAATTTAAAAAATAAAATTGAACCGACTTCACATAACACAAACAACCTAAGAACCTTCTAGTACCTACACTAAAAAGAGAAAAATAAGAATGTACTCATAAATTATATTTGAAGTCGGTGCCAACTATTCTACTCTAACTACTCGATACAATTTTGCACCCAAGTTCTATAATATTGTACTCGTAATTTCTTCTTAGATGTAAATGCACATAGTTGGCACCGACTTCAAATATAATTTATGAGTACATTCTTATTTTTCTCTTTTTAGTGTAGGTACTAGAAGGTTCTTAGGTTGTTTGTGTTATGTGAAGTCGGTTCAATTAAAAAAAAAAAAATTATTATATAAAGACATGTCATGTCTATATAATGGTGACTTCTTTAATTATATGTTTTGGTTAAACTGTGTTTATATCTTACGCCTTTATTTGATTATGATGGTAGAGACGATATTTTTTTGTGTATTATTTGCCTCAATTTTTTTCCGAATTCAATATCGACTTACGTCCCAATTATGGTACTTATATTTAACACAGCTACGTGTATTGTGTCGCCGTCAAGGTGATAATTTTATTATGTAAATTCAGTTTCGTTAGAGTCAGCAATGAAGGTAGGTATACTTATATTAGTAGTTTTAAATTTTTAAAGTGGTCTCGCTTTAAATTAATTACGTAGGTACCTGTTTTTGCAAATTTCTAAATTATTTATATGCGAAGTTTGCTAGGGAATTACTTTTTTTGAATCAGATGAATTATTCCAGAAACTATTAATTATTTAATAGAAGATAAATAGAAGTTTAATAGCTTATTTTTTTTGTATTTGGCAGTCATAGAACAGGAACTCAGCCTTGGGTTTGTCCTTTCTCCAAATACCGCGAATGACGTCACATTCGAACTATCACCATTAAACTGTTATTATCTCTGTGTGAGTTTCGTCTATTTGCCATTTTGCATTGTCTCTGAGTCATACCGGCAGTCGAGATTAAGTACGTGGAATTATACTGTTGCAGTACTATTATCGGGAATACATATAAGGTAAGGTATACTCGTGTGTAGGTACTGAGCCGTCTTGCAGTGGAATGTGTGTATTGAATTCTTGGCTTTCAATCCGAAGGTTGCCACTTCAAAGAACTAGCTCTAGATTGGTGAATGAAACCATCGTGAGGAAACCCGCAGCTTATACAGCCTGCACTTAATGACCATGTCTTTCTATGAGGCACACCTCAAAAATAACTGGAACAAATCTGCAGTTCATACACAAGTCCTGCTGCTAGAATCTGACACCTTTAGCGTCTCATTCAATCACTGGGTCACGAAAACGATACCAAGGTCGCCAAATGAAGTGAATCATTCGACTATGATCTATATAGACAGTAGTCAGTTGATTTCACGTGATCAATAACAATTAGCCGAAAGTAAATGATTTGCCCACCGGCAGCGCGTCACTATTAGGTAATGTAAGCTAAATTATATTAGCAGCTCCGCAAATAGCAACACCGTCATACACACGAATTCCTAGATTTATTATTTAGATGTCAGTTACAACAAAAAGGACCTACTAAATTAACAAAATAGAATCAGTTGAGCTATCTAAGGGTTGTTGAAAATGATCTAATGCAGATTTTAGCAGGTAAATTTGAATCGACGCCCTTTCATCATGAATAGGTTTAAATTTTAGTAATAAAATAATACATACTGTGACATGTAGGTGTAGAATAGAATAGAATAGAATATATCTTTATTGAAAAATACCTAATAATAACAATAGACAAAGAGAAATAAAGAAGAACAGAAAATATAAAACTTAGGTATAACAATGGGCGGCCTTATCGCTGAAAGCGATTTCTTCCAGGCAACCTTTGGATGGACAGGACAGATTTAAAGATGTCGACGGCTAGCTTAGGGAAAAATAAATAAATTAATAAATAATGTAACTTAATCACAACTAATACTGTCTACCTATATACAATACTCCTATAAATATATACAAAAATATATATGAATACTTAATAAATATACATATAATATATACATATATACTTAATAAATATATATATAATATAACAATATACTCTACACTATGAAATCTATATAAAAAAAAAAAATAATAATAATAATGATAATAATAATTTTATGTTGATGACAAATGAGAAAGATAATGCTCAAATACTAATTTTTTAAATATAGGAAGAGACTTTGCATGCCTGATTGAAATGGGTAGCGCATTCCAGAGATTAACTGCTCTAACTGTAAAAGAATTCCCATAAAAACTAGACGTATGAGAAGGAGTTTTGAGCTGACGGGATTCAGAGGATCGTAGGGATCGGGAATTAGAAAGGTGAAGGAACTCGAATCGTTCCTTGAGGTAATAAGGAGTAGAAGAAAGAAAAAGGATATTGTAAAGGAGAGAGAGGATATGTGAATCTCGACGTAGGCGAATGGGTAGCCATTTAAGCCTATTACGATATTCTGAAACGTGATCGTACTTCCGCAAACCGAAAATAAACCTAATAGCAAAATTTTGAAGACGCTCAAGCCTATTAAGTTGTTCTTCAGTAAGATCAACAAAACAAGCATCAGCGTAATCTAATATCGGGAGAAGTAAGGATTGAGCAAGTGCAATTTTGGTGGCAGTTGGAAGAAAGTTTCTTAACCGCCTAAGGGAAGCTGCTGCCGCAAACGTCTTTCGACTAATTGCAGCCACTTGGGGTCCCCACGACAACTGGTTATCAATTAAAACACCTAAATTTTTGACTACCTTACTGATCTCAATAACGACACCATCAAAAACGATACGCGGGAGATTAGGCCAATCAATCCGAGGTAGCATTCTTGAACTACCTATGATAGTTACCTGAGTTTTAAGAGGATTAACCTTAAGCCCATAGGATTTGCTCCATTTAAGAATTTTGCTTAAATCGTCATTGATGGTATCAATGGCTTCACTCAACCATTCAACCGGCGCTCGAGTGTAAATCTGTAAATCATCTGCATAAAGGTGGTAGGAAGAAGAGAGTTTGTCTGATATGGAATTGATAAATATAGCAAAGAGAAGAGGAGATAAAACGCCGCCCTGAGGTACACCGGCACTCAAATCACACCACGATGAGTAAGTATCATCAATACGAATACGTTGCCGGCGACCATACAGGTAACTACGAAACCAGTCAATTACTGTTGGAGATATGTTAAGAGAGCGGAGAATAGATAATAAGATGTCATAGTCAACGTTATTGAAGGCATTGCTAAAATCTAGAAGGGCTAAAACAGTAAGATGACCTTCCTCCATGCCAAGTCTAATGTCATCAGTAATTTTAACAAGGGCAGAAACCGTACTATGGCCTGGACGAAAACCGGACTGGTACGGGTTCATGAGGTTATTACTATTAATAAAGAAACTGAATTGCTGGTGTACTAGTCGCTCAAAGACTTTCGAAAGAAAGGAAAGGATAGATATAGGACGGTACTCAGCGAAAGATGATGGATTAGGTTTTTTGGGCAGAGGGGTAACCTGTGCTTCTTTCCAAAGACTAGGAAAAGTACCAGACTCAATGGAGAAATTAAATAAATAGGATATTACATGTACAATTTCGTCCATTATGGGCATAATCATTTTTTTGCTAATACTGTCACTACCAACAGCATTGGAGGAGATGGAAGAAATGCTCTTCTTAACATCACAATCAGTAATATGGCGGAATGAAAAAGAGGGAAAAGTAGGAGTAATCATTGGCAATGTAGAAAGATAATTTAGTGTTGCAATTTTATCAGAACCATTAAAGTCAGATGAAGAAGAAAAGTGTAAATTTAATGAATTAATGTCCAAATCGTTAGAACTAGATTCCTGCCATGATTTGCCAACTCCCAATGAGCGAAGAAATTTCCAGACTTTTGCAGGCTCAGCTTTATCTACGGAATCATGAATGTGACGGCGTTGTGCATCCCTACACACCCTATTGCAGTGATTTCTGGCCGCAGCGTACTTCTCCTTATTATGTTCTGTCGGTGTACGCTTGTATCTGACCTTGGCTAGAAGCTTCTTATGCCTTTCAGCTCGAATACGATCAGTAAGCCAAGGAGCAGGGAGATGTTTCATCTTTACGGGTCTAATAGGAGCATGCACATCATAGAGATCCGTGATTAAGTTGTTAAAACAATCAATTTTTTCATCAATGGATACTGCGCTTAAGATGTTAGACCAGTCAATGTTACGAGCATCGTTACGCAAAGACTCCAAGTCCATGCCACCAAAATTGCGCTGAAATAGGGTTTTAGGCTTGGCTTTAGGGGGACGAATTTTATAAGATAAAAATAATAAATCATGATATGAGAAAGCATCTGCTGAACACTGGCCATGTTTGGCAACATGCGCAAGAGATGAAACAAATATTAGGTCAATAAGAGAGGGTTGGCAGTTTGGAAAATGATGTGTGAAATCTAGAGGAAGAATGGAAAGATTTTTTGATTGGATGATAGCTTCAAGAGTAGAGGAACGGTAATCACATTTCCTTAAACATGTATTAAAATCACCCATTATAATGGTGTGATCATACAAAGGCGTAAGCTCTTCAAGCAGACTTTCAAAAGAAGAGAAGTAGTTGACACTAGAAGAATGAGAGTAGTAAACACCAAGTAGTATTTTACGATGAGATAAAGATAATTGAAGAAATAGGTGTAATAGAACCTTTATCAGATTTGTCAGTAATTTCTCCAACTTTATACAAATTCTTATTTTTTCTTGCGAGTTCTTTATCTCATAATTTGGCATGAGGTATTAGATTACGCTATTAGACATTGTTACAATAATTCTTTATCAAGGTGGAATTTCTTTTGCCAAGACAAAGTTATCTAAATAATGCTCTTGTTGTTTCAGATACCGTACAAAGAACAATACACTCTATCCACCGACAAATAGAGTCGTTGATGGTGTAAGATGCGCGGTCACGGAGCGCGCCCCTACATCAGCGTTCTGATCACTTAAGAAGTGAAGGTGAGAGTTTTTGCCAGTTTATTGTGAACTGAGCCTTGTCGTTCTCGATGGAGGCCGCTCATCGAGTTTTAATTATACAATGTACCTACTGTACAGTCGACAGAACAATGCAACAATTTTGAAATCATATTGTTTTTAGAACCCAGTGGTACTACATATCATAGTCAATTTTATACTTAGTTGTACCTAGGTACTGCCTACATCTCAGCTTCCATTGGATAAACGATTCCTTTAGTTTCAATGATTAAATCATTTTACGAGTTCTCGTAGTAAAATAACATTATGTTTTTTACTTCGGTGGATAAGAATGAAGTTAGTGTTGTTTGGTTCTAAAGTATTTCTTTTGTTTCGGTGAGCGAATATGAGATTTTATTGTGTTGTGTTGCCTTCTGTACTTGCTGCGTATACTCGTATTGTCCAAAATAACAGGCAATTATACTATCATCATTAACCCAGTGAGATCGCCATGAAAACAAATTATAAGTTTTCAAATATGGGTGTAATGTTATTTTACATAATTAAAAAATGGATATGATATCTTGGATGATATTTTGCGCTTTAATAACTAACTTTGAGATGAATACGTCACTATATTTGGATGTTATGGAACAGATGTAGATCGTAACATATTAGGCTAATTGATAATGTTGTGTACTACGCGAGCGAAGCTGCAGGTAGAAGCTAGTATGAGAATCGTACTTAACGCAAAGTAGAGAACATGGTCTAGCATTTACTATCAACATGAGTTTGTCATAGCCATATTTATTTAAGTATTTGATACGGTCGACATCCGATACGCAAAATAATCCAAGATTAGATACTCTACATCACATGAAAACGATCTACAGATGGATATCGTTCATGAAGATACTTCATGAATTTTTGACTAAGTTACTAAATTGTTTTAAATATCATGTAAGAGTATCCTGATCTATGTTTCAGAATAAACGTAGGTAGCCACGTATATGTATGTACTCGTAGATTTATAAATATTGTTTTGAATTTCAGATGATTCAGATTCATAGAATACATATAGCCAATGCAGCTGTTTTTGTACTTTTACTCTATATGCAAATAGTATTATTAGAAGCTGCATTATCTAAGAAAGAATTATGTCCAGTTGGATTCAAAGTTGCTTATGATGCCGACCATATGCCTGTATGTTATCGTATGAAGAGACCAGAGACATTCACGGAGAAGTTCGACAATTGCACTGGAAACCTTTACTCACTGAGCCTACTCCGCAGCCTCAACCTTCCACCGTCGTCTAAAACATTATGGGCTGATTACAAAAACATTTATGATGGAGGGCCTTTTGTGGACTGGTCGTATACCAAAGATGCTGGTGAAATTCTCGAAACAACTTATGAAGTGAGCCGAGACTCTATTTACAATGTGAACGAAGAGTTGTGCGTTGCGATAGATCCACTGTTCAATTTAACATCAGTCAGATGCAATGAGAAACACTATAGATATTGCTTCGTAGATCCTTACGAAGAACCAGATAAGATGGACAGTGAAGGTTGCGACGGTCTGAATAACATGGACTATGAGGACATGCCCCCGGATATTGAAATGAGTACATTTAGGTTTTGGAGTCCGATGCCGACGTGTTTGCTAAAGGTTAAGCCAGTGAGTGGAAGCAAAGTGCGGATGACGTGGGACCAATCGAAGCAAGCCTGCAAGAATCGTGGCGGCTCCTTATTGAACCGTGGTTGGAGATATTCCAACTACCCATTATTCTCTGGTATCAAAGATATTTCCAGTTTCTCGTATTCGCTGTTTCCTTTGGGCGTCAGACTCAGCACTAATCTCACGTTGTTGCGGTATGACGCGGACCACGACAGTGCTTTAGTGAGTACAGGTTTATTTACTCGAAACATAAGACATATTGTTCGCAGCCGATGAGTGCGTCATTTCTTGTATTATTGCGACGTACTTTAAATCCGACAGTGGTCGGTTCGAATCCTGGCCGTGCTTCAATGGGTTGTTACAGAACATTTTTAAGGCGAGATTGAGACGGAACATACTTCGGCTCGTAATGAGTATGGAGAAGTAAGCCGAAGTATGTTCCGTCTCAACTATCAGCCAATAGAAAGTCTGCAGTCTGCGAGGGGTCTAAACGGTGAATGAAAACATGGTAAGGAAATGGAATGCGAACGTCTCCAAAATATATATTTTGACGCACCTCTAACTACCTTAGATCTTCAAATATTATTTATGAGTTCTGATAGAATGTCCACCGTGTTTGGAAATACAGTCGTGATCCTGAAACATAGTCAATTTATTCATTCGTCGTCCTTTAGAGTCCTTTTATAAGAAATACTTTAGTCTTTAATATGATTGTAGATCCCTCAATCAGAGTGGCTCTTCGACGGGCCTTTATCGAATGACACGAGACTAGGGGCGGTGCTGGATGATTATTGGGAACTTGTGAACGGCTCCTACACATTCTTCGACGTCATCTGCGAGAAGACTGTTCCACTGAGGCACGTCAACTTAACAGTTTTTATTGATAAGTAAGTATACAGTATACTCATACATTATTGTCATCATTTCAGCCCAGTATTACCCATATACCTCATACGCTTTGGATTTTTCTATCTCTACTTAGTGAATAATTTCATTTCATATTCGTAATTAAATGTGGTCGTGGTAACACTGCCGTATAGGCCACTTTTGCTATGACCGAAAATGTTAGTGGCCACACTCTCTAAACGAAAAAATGTTGGTATGAGGCTCGAAGTGAACGAGGACTACAAATGACTCTATGCTTTTCTTTTTTCTAGTGAAGATAAAGACAATATTATTCTCACGGTAGACAAGGACCTACAGAAGAAGAAAATCCATTGCTTTACAGATTCTACAGGCTACGCCCCTAAACGAGTGAAGGTTATCAAAAGGATCGGCAAACCGGGCTTCATTCTAAAGTTCATCAATGATGGATACTATTGGTGCACTCACATAGACACCTTAAATTTCTACATATCAGAATCAAACAAAATTCTCCACATTAAAGTAAAAGATGATACTGAGAATTTGTATGCAGTGAAATTGACGTCACTGGCGCGTGATTACGATCTTAAAAATATCGGTGAATTGGTGCAAGATGATTGGAAGAGGAAGATTGAAGAGTACGTGTCTTACAGTACAAAGTATAGGAAAACCTACGCTTCAGATACTTACGACAATTACACTATTTGGAAGTTCAGGAACGGCCGGCCAGGTAACTTATTATTTTCTTCGCTAGTTTTATACTCATAATTCCTTTTGGTGCTGGTCAAGATCTCAATCTTAGCCAATTAAATGTTGGTATCAGGTGGTGCCTCTTTGTTTAATATAAATCATCTGTAGGTACTACGAGCATACTATTAAAGGAAATATATTTTAGTGGTTGGCTGTCTACTGAACCAATTTTATCGATTCTTTCACTATTTGAAAAAGTAATTTGTTTTAGCGCCAGTTCGACATATCCTACCACTCTATTCCTACGTTGATTCCTACTGGTTATCTACGTTTTCCCCCGAGTAGTAAAAGGTAGAAAAAAAGCCATTTTTCCCTACCAGTAGGGAAAAATGATTAAATCAATAATGATTAATGATGTGAAGGGGATTAGTAGGAATATGTAGAACTGGTGAATTTTAGCAAGACTTCATAAAATGTTTTTTGATCATTCATGTACATCTTAAAAAGACAACTGGCTAGAAAGCCTGTAAGTCCTTTATAAATAACAGGATAAGTGCTCCTTTTAGTAGTGGTAAAAAATAATTAGTGGCGCCACATCCCGGAAATATAAGTTGAGAATGAACGAGGACAAACATTAATATTATTTAACATTGTATCATTAGCGCGTATTCTAGATTACATAATCTAGTAACGGAAAACGTTTATATTTACACTAGCTACAAACGGTGAAGGAAAACATCGTGCGGAAACGTCAACTCCATACATGTCTTTCCTTGATACGGCCAATAATTGCAATGCGAGGATGCTGTAAGCCTATTCCATCTCAATATCAGGCAGTGTCACTTTGAGTTTGTGATATTGGCATGTCTTTTTTGATGTAAAGGACATAATCGAGCCCCCGTTGTAGGCTCACTGCACATTAAATTGGCAACGGCGCGAAGATCAGTTTCATTATCAAGACATTATCAACAACCTCTGTAGCGCAGTGGGCGAAGGTCCGCTTGCGACGCAGTAGGTTGCGGGTTCAATCCCCGCTGCGGGACAAATGTTTGTATGATCTACAAATATTTGTCTCGGGTCTGGGTGTTTCTATGTATAATATGTATGTATTTACAAACAAATATATAAGTAGTATATCAGTTATCTGTTTCTCATAGTACAAGCTTTACTTAGTTTGGGGCTAGATGATGCTGTGTGAAATTGTCCAGCATTATTTATTTATTTATTATAAACCTTATGAACAATGTTATAAGATACAGAAAACCTCGTGAGTCTGCTCGAGCCAGCGCGAGTCTTCGCCACACCACTTGCATTCTATATCTTGTTACATTGTTCTTAAGGTTTATAATGTCTTGTAACGGCTCGCCGCGGCCAATTCATTGTGCATTGAGCCTAAGTGTTAAGGTTTTTGTGTAAATCCAGGTTTGGACGTAAAGAACGCCCACGTGGTGATAAAGCGAGTGTATCTAAATTCGCGCAGTGCATTGCTGCACGTAAAGCTACATCCGAGTATGCTGCCCGTAGCGCCGGGGCAATGGGACGATATCCGTATTGATTCTATGAAACCGGCGTACTTCTGCGAGAAGGATGAAGAACATCTCGAGGTTTATCCGAGATTGGCTCTAGGTAAGTCTCTTATACCAATTTTATGAGGGTTGATGGTGAGTTTCTTCCATACTCCAATTTGCTCCTTCAGTCGCTATCTCAAAATTCACTCCTTTCATAGCCATTAATGTGTATCATTAAAACGCCATTTACACGATACCATTCTGGCGCACCATTCTACAGGGTTATTTGTAAAACACCGGTAACCTTTCGGGACTGTACTATCATCATAAACAACAACTTTTATTTATAACTTTTTACAAATATAATACATATACCAATAACAAAACTTCAAGATTTCGTTGTCCTATCTAAAACATTGTCCTATTTAACACATTTCGGCTCCCGCCACCCCAACCACGCTCCCCTCTACTATCGCTTTCTTTTGTTTCGCATAGACTTCGTAACATTTAGAGCGTTCAATTTAAATATTTCTATTTTTGTATGAAAATCTGATGAACTAAAATAATGTTTTAAAAGTCGTAGAACAAAAGTTGTTGTATAAAATGATAGTAATACAGTCATAAGAGGTTACCGATGTTTTACAAATAACCCTGTATATTTTCTGGCATACCAGTAGTATTCTGTCTCTGTGGCAAGAGGCAAAAATGGTAGGTATGCCGGCATGGTATGGTGTAAAGTAAAAGTAAAGTAAAAATGTATTTATTGTTTTTTACAAGTGATTTGCTTATGCTAGGGTTGGGAACTTTTCATTTAAGTTAAGATAACTTGTGTTAGAAAAGCCCCCTCTTTCTTGAGGTCATTAAAACACTTGTGAGAGAGAGAAGAGAGGTGAGAAATGGTAGAGGCTTATAATTTTATGAACTAGCTGAATCGTTGTCCTTTTCGAGTAAGTAGTATATCAGTCATCTAGTACCCATAACACAAGCTCTGCTTACTTTGGGGCTAGATGATGCTGTGTGAAAAGTCCAGCATTATTTATTATTTATTTATTTTATTATTATTAGTTTCAAGTTTAGTCGAAAGGGACTTCCAGTTTCGTCAAGATCCGTTAATTTTAATTATAAAATCACGAACTGTTATTATATCCTCAATTAAATTGTGGTCAAGTTTCCTTTATACATTTTTAAGGCAACTATTAATTACAAAAACTTGAACTCGTGTTCATTCAAGTGAGATTATTCGTCATCAACTCAAGTAATTATTTCATTTGTTACCGAGTGAGTCAGTTCAGAGATCAAAAGGCAATTATAGTGTTGATGACCCTAAATTATACACCTTCGTGCCACACTGACTTTTTGTTTTGAGGAATTTTTATGTCACCTTCGTTTTTTGCACTAAGTATCATAACGAGTGTCACGAAATCTTAAACTTCATCTTTTGGCTACCAGACACAAACTTACTAACTATTCAAGCGTTATTTCTGGGTAGCAACTACACACGGGCACTGCGTAAAACGGTTAAGCGTTCACAAACTTTATTTATAAACAATATTATTAATTATAATTAGTTATAATTTGTATCACAATTACTACGAGAACCTAGTGTTTAGGCAAACTTATTCTAAGTTTTTAAACACTTATACCGAGACTTGTACCTACCTTTTATAAGTAAATAAATAATTGATTTCCAAAATCTGAACGGACTTTGAAAATTTTCTTGGAGACAACAACTGCGTTGCGTGTTTCAAGACAAAATAACTGGTGACTAGCTATTAGGATAATTAAATAATCAGTGGAAACAGATCGCTTTAATTAATGTAATCGATGTTTTTTTAGCCTCTGAAATGAATGGAATCTTAGGGTTCTTTATGTAGCTCAATGTCATGTTACCTAATTATAGGCAGCTAGCAGTATTTCTTAGTTAGAAATACTTTTTTAAGTTGCCTTTCATGAAAACTGCTCAATCTCTCAGTTGTCCTAGATACCTTTTAGTCCCCTTTGGTTCGAACTGGGGGAATTGTGGATTCTTACTATAGTCTAACTTCTAAGTCTACGGTACTATTGACACCAGGTGAGACGAAGCGAGCATTTCCATGCAAGATCTTCAAGTGTACTGGCGATTTCAACGAAGGAGTGCAGCTCGTGATGACTGTAGAAGACACGTGCTACACTCCAAAACCACAAAACCTCGACTCTATTGTTAATGTGACTGAAGCCACCGAAACGACAACAGGAGTAGTTACATCCACTACGGAACCTTCGAACTCGGACAGCGAAGAAAATACTGTAAGTATTTTATAATAGAGGGGTGAACTTTTTTTGTTTTCAGTCTATGTATAGTCAGGGTCACCAACTCTTAAATCTCTGCACGAAACACGACGACTGTTGTAGTGATGCTGACTAATTACATGTCTCTATTGTATGTACAGTTAGCGTCACCAATTGATAATCCTCTTAGTAAGGCGGTGTGAACTGCATAGGAGTTACCAGTTGGTGACGGTGACAAGTAGCTTACAAATGGATGAACCGATTGTCCCTTTTTCAAAATTAATTTTGAGAATGTTTTTAGTTATGATTTAAAAAATATTCAGAAGGTCATCAGCACTTTTCTCATTGATATTGAAAAAATATGCAAAAACATCGCTTTCAGGGTTCTATTTATCTAATCGCTTCCATAGTAAAACTTCATCATCGAGTTCATGATCAATAGAAATTATTGCCGCAACTTATTGATGAACTTGATTAAGTAAACTAGACTGTTATGTATTTTTACTTAGTTATACATTTTTTATATAATAAAAATCGTGCACAATAACACATGTAACACCTCACTCGCTAATGTGTTGACCTACTAACATTATAGACTCCACACAAACCCTCTCTGGAACTAAACAGCTCGGAGAGTTCCGAGGAAGATAAAACGAAAGCCAACGTCGAATCCACACATCCACCAGAAACTGCTACTCAGAATTGGGAAAAGAACGCTGAAGTGTTTAGTACATACGTTACTGAAACTAGCAGATATACAACTGAAGATAGTCGGGAAATGACTGATCAAAGCACGATTGGGAGTACTATCATCAATGTTACTGAAACTCAACATCCTTCTTCGTTTCCGAGGCCACCGTCGACTACCCCTACGCCAGTCATTACTGCGTATCCAACATATCCGACCACTACCCCTGTGCCTAGACCTGTAAGTGAGATAGGGTCTTACCTGACATTGAACTCGATTTCAAAGCCAACTTTACAAAGACTTTTGGAAATCCGACTTGAATCATACTTGTCGGCATAGGAAGTTGTGATAGGAATCGAGTCAGTGTCGGAAGTAAGAATGTTTGTTTTCGAATTGTTTTTGATTTCTGGATTAAACGGGGTGTTCGTGGCATTGTCTGTTTTTCAGCTATTTTTGTTGTTACTGTTAAAGGGGCCGAGTTTGTTGTGGCTTTTAACTTCCTGTGCCAACACGGCCACTTTTACCCTTCCTTGTAAAGTGATTTTATTTTCTAGTAGTTGTTTCTTCTCTTCTCATTTCTTTCTACCTTTGTCTTTATTTCGTAGGAATTTCTAACAACAAAAATAGTATTTGTGGTGCTTGTTTGATTTTTTTAACTGTTTTTGGTTTTATCCTGTGTTTTTTCCGAATGTGTGTTTTATTTTTGTTTGTGTTTTGCATGCTGTGTTGCTTCACTCATTCATCTTACTAATACAACTTGTGGGATAGGTTAGTTCTTTATAAAGGTGATTTGAATATATCCTTGAAATTGCAACTAGGTGTGATTGAACCAGTAATTTCTTACCACGACTCTACCAAGTGAGCTTGGCCATCGATGTCGTGGTTTAAACTTTGTGGAAGACACTACAGCTTACAGTGGTAATGTGAGGTTAGCATTTGAAATAAAGTTTATATCAATTCTATGTTTTCAGCCGGAGGAAGAACTTGACCTAGTGATAGAAGAATTGAACATATTGCTCAACAATACCGAGCCCATCTTAGTGACAGATATCGATAGTCCTTTCGATCAGGTAAGACATATCATTTGAAGACGACTCATCGATAACTTGAGATAGTGTCTTTACTTTAGGATTTAGGTTAGATTGTAGAGATTATGTTACCAAGAAGCACAAAGATATGATTCAACAAACTAATAAGAAGCATCCTCATATGGAATCAGAATGATGGGAGCCATTCCTCCATTGAATAGTAGTTTGTAAGAGTTTTATCAGATAATATCTGCAAGCAAAATCAATTTTTTATCTATCCTCATAAAATATTGTAAGTAAGAGTTTAAAGATAAATAATAAATAAATAATGCTGGACAATTTCACACAGCATCATCTAGCCCCAAACTAAGCATAACTTGTACGATAGGAACCAGATAACTGATATACTACTTATATACTTTTTGTTTGTAAATACATACATGCTACATAGAAACACCCAGACCCGAGATAAATATTTACAGATCATACAAACATTTATCCCGCGGCGGGCTCGAACCCGCAACCTTCTGCGTCTCAAGCGGGCTTTCACCCACTGCGCCACAGAGGTCGTCCACTCGAATTGAGTTAGATTTCCAATATTTACATCGACCTAGAATATGAAAACCAAACCGTTACAAAAACATTTCAGGTAGACGGATTCTTAGCTGATAATGAAGAATTGGAAATCCCTGGCCACCTACTCCAAATATTAGATGACTTGGGAGCTAGACTCAATCTGAACGGGAGCAACGATGCCTCGACTGTTAGGAGAAACATCGCTTTGTTGGTAGCTGACACTTTTCCCGAGTCGCCTGTAAGAGGGCTGAAGATTGCTGCGAGACAAACAGATATGTTCACTCCAGAAGCATTCCAGATTATAAGAGGTAACTATTACAGGTTGTTCAACATAGGCTGACATACAGGGTGTAAAAAGACGTCTACCGAAGCCGAAAGGGGTAGGTACAGCATCCCAATACACAACCAAATCCGAAAGGATTTTCCGAAAAAATTAGTATATGCGGAGAAAACCGCGTTTGAAGTTTACTATTTGCACATTACTGGGTGCGTTTTTTTACGTAGATAGCTGGATTTTGAGTTTTAACTGTTTTTTTCTTTTATAAATGAAATTACTAGGTAGGTATCGTCTTATTATGTTGTAGTAGTAGTAAGTAACCGAAAATAACATAAAATGACGTATAGCTGAGTCAAATATTTTTTTGCATTTTTTTCGCTAAATATGTTGGGAATCATGGTCTGATTGCAACCCCTCAGTTTTCAGTAGTTGTCTTTTTACACCCTGTATATGACACATCAGCGAAATCCTAAAATATTTGCAGCAATCAAGTCATATTACAGATGTTTCATATTTTTGTTAATTTAGAGAATGTTTTTCATATACAACGTCAGAAAGCAACCTGTGCAAGCCTAAACGGGACGCTAAGGTGCTTGGGACATTGTTGCTGATGGAATTGCTTGCCCAACACCTCATCTACTAAACTTCTTTGCCTCATTTCAGATAACATAAACGACAGCCATTTAATGTCAGACATGAACGAGGTGGTGATACAGTTGCCCGAGTCGATCGCCTCAACCAATCGACGGATCAGTTTCGTGGTGTTCAGGAACGACCGCGCCTTCCAGAGGGGTCACTACTCCGTCAACAGCAAAGTCTTGAGCATCAATGTTGAGAACACTACCCAGTTTCACGACGGAGAGGTTGGTATACTTTTACACCTTGTTGCAGTACGTTCAACGGATTTATGCAACATTCTGTAGTGCGCATCGAAATGGCTAACTTCACGAATTTTGGTCACGAAGTAACAGGAGTATCACAGACGACGGTTCAAAGTGATTCCAGCGGTCCTACTGAATAAATGCTTCTTGACTTTGAATGCTTAGATCCGTTGAATGAACTGTACATTTACTTACCTATACCAAATTTTTATCGGATTTTTGGACGAGGGTCTTTGGTCCCAAAGAGGTAACCCCCCAGAGAGGGTCTTTTGGAATATTTAAATCTAGATTGAAATGGTGTCAGTTAAATGAGCAAAAGATTAAAATGGACATAATAGCATCAAACCGCTCCGACAAAAATTTTTGCCAATTTTGGAAAAATACCAATAAATTAAATCCGAAGCAAAGCGTCCCAGTAAATGTGAATGGTTTGAGTAAGCCTACTGACATAGCTAATTTATTTAAAAACCACTTTAAAGTAGAGTCACCGTTAGGTATCTCACCTAAGACTGGTATGCTTGATCCTGAGGGGCGTGGCTCGAGTGAGCCCATTCGTTTTAGCGCCAAGGATGTGGCTCTAATAATTAGAAATATGAAAAAGGGAAAATCCCCGGGCCACGACAACCTTAGCATTGAGCATTTGAGGTACGGGGGAGTACATATACCTAGAATACTAGCGATGTTTTTTAGTTTGTGCTTGTCTCACTCTTACCTTCCAGATAATTTAATGAAGACGATTGTCATTCCAATTGTTAAGAATAAAACAGGTGATGTGTCGGATCCAGGCAACTATAGACCCATCTCTCTCGCTACAATTATAGCGAAGGTGTTGGATGGCCTGCTTGATCAGCATTTGAATAAACATTTACAGCTAGATGATGCTCAGTTTGGATTCAAACCTGGACTTTCCACTGAAAGCGCTGTACTATGCCTCAAGCAGACCGTCCAGTATTACACAAAGAGAAAGACGCCAGTATATGCCTGCTACTTAGACCTATCGAAAGCGTTTGATTTGGTGGCCTACGACATATTGTGGCAAAAGTTGCGACGCGATACTGACTTACCACTGGAAATTATAAGTATGTTTGGGTTTTGGTATGACAATCAGGTTAATCGTGTACGCTGGGCGGGTGGTTATTCGGAGCCTTACCGTCTGGATTGTGGTGTGAGACAGGGGGGTCTGACTTCGCCTAGGCTTTTCAATTTTTATGTAAATAGCCTGATCGTGGAACTTAACAGCACCAAAGTTGGCTGTCACATTGAAGGTCTTTGTGTCAATAATTTCAGTTATGCGGATGATATGGTGCTGTTGAGTCCCACGATCAGCGCTTTGAGAAAGCTGGTAAAAATATATGAAGTGTTTGCTGAGGCCCATGGACTTAGGTATAATGATAAAAAGTGTGAGTTGATGGTGTTTAAGTCGGGTAACAAAACATATAATCTCGTACCGCATGTGACAATCAACGGCAATGCTTTGAACACAACATCAAAGTTCAAGTACCTGGGTCATTGGGTCACGGAAAACATGAGTGACGATCTAGATCTGGAAAGAGAGCGTAGGGCACTGTGTGTTCGCGTCAATATGCTGGCTCGAAGGTTTGCAATGTGCACTAAAGAGGTTAAGTTGACGCTTTTCAAAGCATATTGCCAGTCCTTTTATACATGCAACCTTTGGACTAGATATACGCAGAGAGCATATAGTGCCCTGCGAGTTCAATATAACAATGCGTTTAGGGTGCTGTTGGGGCGGCCACGTTTTTGTAGCGCATCTGGTATGTTTGCCGAAGAGAGGGTGGACGGCTTTCATGCTATCATTAGAAAAAGATGCGCTTCTATACGCAACAGAGTGCAAGCCAACCCTAACAGTATCCTCAACGTATTGTCCAACAGACTAGATTGTCCAATAAACCACCACTGGATGCTCCTTCATGTAGGAGTTGGATAGATTAGGCTAAGTTTATATTATGTTATATTTTTATCTGTAGGTATGTACTAACTCACTTATTTTATTTTATTTTGTTTGTAATGTAACTAACAATTTATGGATTTTTTTGTCTGAATTAATAAATGAAATTGAATTGAATTGAATTTGGTTCATACAGTGAATTGCATAACGGTTATTTTAGTCTTTTAAAATTTTCTTGCGATATCTAAGAGCACCTCTACCAATCTTTGTTTTCTTCTTTCAGGTGATAGACATCTACCTAACCCCCTTAAATGATGTCCCAGGACGCAACGAAAGTCGTTCCTGCGCCTTCTGGAAGTTTCTCGACGACAACTCGGGCCAGGGCTTTTGGTCACAAGACGGATGCACCTTCATTCCTTCCACCACAGACGGTATGCTAGACACGTGCCGCTGCACCCATCTCACTCACTTCGCCGAAGTCCTCATCCCACGAACGGTCTTCTCCGAACGCAGCGAAAACGCCCTCGAAGTACTATCTATCGTAGGATGCATCTTGTCCATCATAGGGCTTATATTAGTCTTTGTTA
The DNA here is from genome assembly GCA_963565295.1 of Epirrhoe alternata. Taxonomy (NCBI): domain Eukaryota; kingdom Metazoa; phylum Arthropoda; class Insecta; order Lepidoptera; family Geometridae; genus Epirrhoe; species Epirrhoe alternata. Next base: position 12,772,881 of record OY751379.1, read on the forward strand.
CCGCGTTACTCTTCAGATCTTGGAGAAGGGATTACAGTAACAAAGTTTGGTTGCAGCTCTGCATATCCATATTTATCATGTCGCTCTCTTTCTTAGTTATAATCTACGCTCATTTCGAGGTGTACGACGTTTTATGCATGTTGACTGGGATTGTTCTGCACTTCAGTGTGTTATCGTCCTTTTGTTGGATGTTAGTGGCTGCAGTGTTGTCGTATAGGAGATTGGTGACTGTGTTTTCGATAGACGCGTCTCATAAGTTGTTGAGAGCGTCTGCGTTTGCGTGGGGCGTTCCCTGCGCAGTGGTCGGTATTCTTCTATCGGTCGCCCCGCACTCATATTCGGGCCGATTTGATGATAAGAATCCGACGGCGGCTTTCTGTTATCCTTCCGGGCTCGCGCTTTGGCTGAGCGTGTTCGCCCCTTTAGCTGTAATGCTCGTCGTGAACTGGACGCTATTCGCTCTGATAGTACGCTCTGTGTTCGCTTCTCGAAGGAACCATCCGAACAGAGTTGGGAACAGACACAGTAGAGATAAGCACGAAGCGTTGCGCTGTGCTTCTGTCAGTTTCTTCCTAGTTTTCCTTTTCGGTCTCCCCTGGCTTTTAGGCTTGTTCGCAATGAATGAAGTCATGGCGTACTTTTTCGTGCTTCTTTCAACTTTCCAAGGGTTCGTTTTGTTCCTGTTTTTCGTCCTTGGGAATAAAAAGACTAGAGATCTCTGGTTGAACAAATTGAAGATCAAGCAGACAAGGAAGATTCCTGTTACGTCTTCCACATTTACGAATAACAGGAGCACTGCAGGTATTGTGAACTCAAGGAGCGCTAATCAACCGGAGACGATTGAAACAAAGATTTCAAAGCCTAGATCGTTAGTCTCGTTAGATGACTCTAGATTTTCCTGATGAGAGAATATTCCACTCGGAACGAGTGGTTTAAGAACTACAAAATTATTCCTCCACCCTACTTTCATAAAATATCATAAATCTGATAGTTTGCGACATTGTGTTCTAAAAATGACAACAATTTCAGATAACACTTGTAACTGATTTATTGTGGTGGCTGAAGTTAGTTTCTAAAACCATGATGAGACCACCATACTTGTTGATTGTATTGTTCTAGTCTATATTGTAGAATGTATTTACATAAGTTGGTATTTACATTGTGTTCAGATTAATTATAGTGTACACAATATCAGGATAAAAGTAGGTAAGCCAATCAAGCTATTGTGTATTGTTTTCAACTTGTGATGCAAATAAATGACCCCTAATAGTAACCTATGCGGTTTTTCCTGGGCATAGAATTTATTTTTAATGCATAACATAAATAATGTGCTCGAATCAGTGTATAATCATATGCAATATTTCATATTTATTTTATTTTTAGTATTTTATTGTGTGTTATCTTTGAAATGTGTAAATGGATTGTGTTACCAAATCATTTTTAAGATATTAAACAAAATATTTTTTACACTTTAATAAGCTATGCTCAGTTTTTACGACAGTTATTATATTTGTTTTTTTTTTTTACTTTCTGTAAAGGCAAGGAATTAGTTGTGTTTTACATCTTAGAATTACCAGCATCGTGTGTAAATATTAAATATACTTATGTAGGTAATTTGTACATAGAACAAAATAGTATATCAGGAAATACTAAAAAGTTTCTTGAGAAACTTGAAATTAAAGCAGAGCAGAGGCATTTATTATAAGAAAATATTAGTTGTAATAAATTTAATTTAAACAATTTTGTGTTTTTTACCAGTTTTCTATACCTATTTCCACATTAATTATCTATCCTCTTCTATCTAGACTATATTCTCTACCTACAGTATTAATCTCACACTTAGGGATCTTACAAATTTTAAAAATGGATTGAGCCCCAAATCTTTGCTGATGCTTTGGCAATGCTCTTAACTGAGCTAATGGGTAATCGACGTTGTGGAAGCAGGTACAGACTTGACAGCTTTTTGCATTAGCTTGTGAAACCAGTAGCCTTTTTATTTTCATTTGAGAGATGTTTACATTAACTGAAGGCTGAACCCAACGAAGCCTGTCGAAGCTCTGAGCCATCGCGATTATTTTAAGCTCGTTTAACAGAATCGATAGGACGTTATTAACACTCCAACACACTCGAAGGGCTCTCGTATTTAATTAGCCGCAGTAAGCTGCAGCGCGGCATTGGCGATACATCTCCACTACAATCGGGCAGTGTTTACTTGGTTATTTTAGTTAAGCTGTGAAGCTACCTTGTATTCGCACGAGTAGACGGTTACCTAGCAACGCCCTGCAAAACCTCCACGCTTCAACGACTGTTTACGTCGCCATGACATTGATCACACTGCCATTCCTGTGTTGACAACTGCTGTGTACGGTGTTGTCGCAAAAATGTTTTGGGGAGTCAGCCCTGCGCTCGACCTTCAAGAGGAGTATCTGAAACATGGCGATGAGAACGCTTTCGAGCTCAACTTTCTCGTTATTGGCGGATGTGATGGACGACACTTGCTCAAGACGCTGGCCCAGGCTTATCGCCACACCCGTCGCTACATGAATATCTTCGTCGTCGACGGCTGTCCCGAGCTGGTGGCAAGACAACTCCTCCTAATGTCTCTGGCACTAGAAAAGACAACGCGCTGTGGACTGCTCGAGAAGACTAGAAGGTTTTTAGAAGTCTATGGAAATCTCCTTCTTCGTCCGCCCACCTCCAGGTATGTCATCGCGAAAGCTCACCAGCTGACCGGCATGGTCACAAACCCCGATTTCATGAACTGTCTTCTACCATGCGTCTCTATTGAGCAGATGAAGTATAGAGAACGAGATTACATGGAGAATCTGCTCAACTTTTGGACTACGGGCAACACCAATCAGTTCAATGCATGCGAGCTATGGGAGCATCGCATCAGACATAGCCTTGGCATACGCTACGATACCAGAAATGGGGTCTATGATTGGGATTACCACATGCGAATGAAGGACATTGCTGGACAAATTTGCTTTCCGGAGTACAAGCATTTTAGAGAGCACGGAGTTGCATTTACATGGTTGGAGACCGAAGTATGCCGCCCCAACGTCACTCTGGCGGCAGGGGTCTACAAATGTGGGGATAGATACTTGCATAGAGGATACTTGGGTGATATGGTGACGTCTCCGTTTGTGGCATACGGGTTAGACTGTGTAGATAAAGACATGCTCAAGTCTTCTCATGGTGTGAACCACAAGCGCGCCACAGATGTATCTGAACGTAACGTCATGCGGATGCTGTATGAATTAGAAAACCACCGGGAGTTTGACGTCTCAGAAATGAATTTAGACAAAGGCCAAGATCTAGGAATGGTGGTTTTGAGCGAATTCGACGCGAAGCTGTCAGAGAGCCACCCCGAAGCTCCGCTGTTGCTTCGCGAAGATCGCGACACCTACATCAATATGGATTTCGGGAAGGTACATTTTCTATCTCTTTCTGCGCTGGAACACTATCCGCATAAACCTCACTTCCAGGGTTTGTTCCACGGGGTATTCGTGGGAAATAATATGCTGCCTCGGGTGAAACCGTCAGTTTGGTCGATGGCTCGTGACGACGCGATGGTGTTGATGGAATCTCGCAAGTATATGGTTGAGTTGAAGAAAGACGAAGTGAAAGCGTACGGTGAGCAGATTCAGCAAGCGGCTGCGGCGGCGCAGTGTGACAAAACTGATGCCTTCGACCCTCAGCAAGACGACTTTGCCAGGTTCATTATTAAGAGAAGGAGCGCGAGTATCGATATTCCCAATTGATTATGTTATTTTTATCGTTTAACATTCTAATAAATAGATTATAATTATAAAATAACCCAGTGTGTGTTCATTTTACATCACACGCAAAGACAGGTTCAGTATTTCAAGTGATGTTTTATTCGTAGCAGTGCTACGAGCATGCTACGCCAAAAAGCTCTCGTCAGTTAGAAGTAAATAATAACAAGGAGACACAAAACATATCAATAAAACGAATCATAAAATGTGTTCATCTATTTTTTCATTAATAATATGTTACATTCATTTAGTAAATCATATAGCAAATATATTTACAAGGTCAAATCAAACTGAAATTTACAACGTGTTCACATTGTTTTCGTTTAAAATTCGTATTTTATTTTACATTAAGTACTTAAAATATCACTTAACTTTAACATTTCTAAATTAGTTAATTCGGTAGTGGTGGTTTGTACAAATTGTCGTAACTTTAGGTGATACTTGAGGAAATAAATTATTGGTATTGAGCAAAAATATTCCCCATACACTGTCAGTATTGCCATGTCACCGATGATCTGACCAGACAACAGTTTCATCAATTCCCAAAATACACAGGCAGCAAGATTTACAATTCACAAAACATCGTTTACATAAACTTTATTGTAGCGCAACACCAGATCCCATCAGATTAATTTATTCAGTAAGGAAGAAACAAAGGAAGCCTTCCATCGAATCTATGCATCTGGTGTGGCACTGCAGGTAAAGTTAGATCATCTGGATCAAGCATTCACACAAGTGCTTCCATATCGTATCACACGTAATTTTCTATGAACTCTATTGTAGCGTATTTAGGCCTGGAATAACCTAATGCCTTAAAACTGTTTCAGTAGGAAGGATTTTAAATTATTCTTCTTGTAGTTACATATTTAGGTTACGAAAATTCGTATAAATTTCAGAGCACTACCGTGAGCAATGTTGTAATCTGGCGCCGGTCGCAATTGACGTGTTAGGCCTTCGCGTACGAACTAAACCTGCGCAGTCGACCCGACCCGAGGCTCGGGCGGCTTGGCGGGGCGCGCACGCGGCGCCACTGGGCGACGATAACTCGCAAATACGCGCAATAACATCGATATTCTTAAAACACGTGTTATTTAAAATTCTAAACATAAAACATAACATTATTATTAAGAAACAATGAGATGTGACGTGACGAGCTGGTTCGCCTCGCGGGGCGCTCGCGGCTGCCCCAGTGGCGGTCACATCTACCCTGTACGTGTTTACATCTATCAAGACTTATCCGATATCTATGAATTACCATGAATTGGCGCAATAGCCTCACAGCGCCAGTGAACGAGGTGCCAGAATAATAATGGCAGTCTGTACTTAACTAACCAATTTACGTTATTCAATAATTTAACTGTAATATTTATTCTACAAGTATATTAATGGCCGCGCCACCTAGCCTAGCGTTAACCCGAATGAAACGATAACTTTCTAAATTGTCACAATATAATAAACAAGAAAACGATAACATAATCATTATAAATAACACACCGTTCCTTCAGTTTATGACATAAATTCGTTTAAAGTCAATACAATAATAATAAATATTCTGATATAATCGAAATAACTTTTATATACATAAGTTTTAGAATATGTTTACGTACGGACTAGAAAACCAAATGATTGGTGCACGGTGTTGCGAGATCGCCGGCTACAACAATTCACTTTTTAAAACAACAATTTATCTATAAATATTATTGGTAATTGGAACATAAAACCTGTTCTTAAAATTATCATAAGTTAAATTGGTGTTACAAAGTTCCGGTATCAAAGTACTGAGTAACAACTCAAACTGCCCATCGACTTAAAAAAGAGTTACCAAGAAAGAGCTTCGGGCAAACCCGCGCGTCAAATGAGACGCGAGACGCGTCAGTCGTATCATGGCAAATCAGTAGTGCCTTCACACCAACTTTACGCGTTTCGCGACGTTGTCCCGCGTGTTTGACGCGCAGGTTTGGCAGAATCCTAATGAGAAACGAAGCTGGGCGTTTATCGGAGAGGTGATACAGAATGAAAACGATTGTGTTACTCTCCGGGGACGGTTACTTGTCGCCCATCTTCTACGAATGAAACAGTCACCGTAGCACGATAAATACATTTTCGGATCATAAAGGGTAGATAATCTATTGAAATAATACTGTAGGTAGTATAAAACACAAGTGGATGTCACGAGATTCCGAGCCCGCCGGCGACCCGCGTAGCTCTCGAACTAACACATGTTACATTAAAGCTTCTCTTACGATAACTTTAGCTCTGAATTTGTTAATCGCCTATCTAATCGAAAGCCAGTGAGGCGAGCGAGCGCGGCGGGCCGGCTCGCGGGACCTCGGCACCGCACAACCTTACGCTATCCATTAAACGACGAGTCACTTACGAGTACTTTAGACATACAAACCACCGCGCCACCGCCAGGAGGCTTCACTCAAACAAATATAAGAGATATAAAGCGTATCGTTTTAATCAAACTAATATATCTATCAATACATCAACAGAACGGACGCGTCCTCGCCGAGGCGCGGCGGGCTACACTCCATCGAATCGAAACTTACATTCAACATTTAATCTAAATCGTTCCAATACTTATAGTTCAGTCATATCGTATTTATAAATGTGCAATCAATATCCATAGATAATATTTACAGTTCACTGTTTCTAACGATAACTACGTATTCACAAGCGGCGAAGAGCCGCGCCGAACTATCTCGAACTACACGTGTAAAGATTAGATCGTGTTCATGCTACGGTCGTGCCTAAGCTAGATGTGCGGGTCAGTGCTTGTACTCCGCGCCGGGCGCACCGGGCGGGCCGGGGGTGCCGGGGGGGCCGGGGGTGCCGGGGGGGCAGAGCGCGGGCGGGCGCGCCTCGCTGCAGCTGGAGCCGGCCGGCGACGGGAAGTACTCGCGCTGCGGCGCCCGCACCGTCTCCTCACTCGCCCACCGGGCTAACTGTTGTTGAGCTTGAATAAATTCATCACTAGAAAATGATAGAGAAGAGGAACGGAGAGTCGCGGCGCGAGCTTCCGCCGCGGCCGCGGCTTGCCGCCGCATTAGTGTGCGTGTGCAGTGTAGGTGTTACTTCAGCAATTCTATACGACCACTGCGGCTCTTACCGCTTATTTCAATGGCTTTAATTAGCCTGTTAACAGTGACAACTCTCTCCACCTATCTCTACGGCAGTAGAGTGAAATTTAAGTTGAGGCAAAATATTTTTTCTATTAACGCTATAAAAAATCTAAATTATGTAAGTAGAAATAGAAAATAATTTATTTCTGTAACAGGTTTACAGCATAAATTACTAAGGTTGAGACCTTCTTTTAAGTAAAAATACTTGTGTTAGAAATAGTTGTGTAAAGTAAGTAAACACAAAAAACAAGTTATTCCAATCGACTCTAGAGATAAGGTAAGTAAGTAAGCCGCTTTAAAGAAAATTGTAGACACAGGGAAGCGTATAAGACTCCTTTGTGAAATAAGGATACCAATATGAGCCGCGTAGTGTGCCAACAGAGCAAAACAGTTAAGAAGCATAGCATGTAGAGTGTTTCAGTGTTTGATTTTGACAAGTTCACAAGGGGTTGTTTATTGCCAATGGTGTGATTAAAAATAGACAGTTTTAAGCATTCAACTTGTTTTGATGATTAATGTTCATAAACCCGGGTTAGTATACTATCGTATTTTGTTTTCGATTTCTTAAGACTTAAGACCAAATTACCCGATTATTCATAGCTTGTTGTTCAAACAAGACTTTTTAAAAATAGCGGACAGTGTATATTAGCAATTAAAGCTCTATCCTCCATCTAATCCTCCAGCCTCCATTCCATAAATTCCACAGCTGAAACATCGGTATAAAATGTAAAATCTTTTATCAATATCTCTGTGTTCATACTTTACATCATCAAAGCAAGTGAACCACATCACCATCCGATCCTCACCTCTCGCTATCTGGCGCGTCTCTTAGCCTCTCAGCATCCGCGGTCTCATACAGCGCGTCATCATCCGGCAGGCGCGCGTGCGGCGCGTGCCCCGCCAGGCCCGCCCCGCCGGGCGCCACGAACAGGCCGCCGTGGTGACGCCCGCTGCCGCGGAAACGAGGGTAGCCGAAGCGGGATTCCTCCTCACCTAGCCGCCCGCGACATCGACTGGAGAAGGAAAAGTAATCAAAAAGTAATCAAAAAATCTGGAGAAGGAAATACTTCACGAATGCCTAGCAGTTTCGATGCGCTGTAAGTACACAATTTTGTACGAAAAAGTGGTCACTGGCTAACTTCACGAATCGCTAGATTCGGGCTACTTATGTGTTTACGACGACGATGATACCGGTTGTCGATGGGTCAGATTATCGCAAGTTATGGTGGATGGCACAAGCTCGAGGAGACTTATGCCCAGTAGTTGGAGTCAGGATGTGGACCGTGAGGAAACCAGTTAGTATCATCATAGTGGTTAAGCGGTTGTTTTAGATTACTATGCAAAAAACGTGATTACGAAATTGAGTCATCTGTCAATCCACAACCAAAATACTCACGGTGGCATATCAGTGGGCTCGATCTGGTAATGACGGTCGGCCTCGGTCATGCGGATATCCTCGAAGCCAGAAGGGCTCATGTGGTGCTGGACCTACGACTTGCTAAAACAATAGGTACTCACGGTGGCTTATCAGTGGGCTCGATCCGGCAATGGAGGTCAGCCTCTGTCTTGGGCATGCGTATATCCTCGGAGCCGGAGGGGCTCATGTGATGCTGAACCTACGACTTGCTAGAACAATACTCACAGTGCCATATCAGCGGGTTCGATCCGGTAATGGCGGTCAGCCTCTGTCTCGGACATGCGGATATCCTCGGAGCCGGAGGGGCTCATGTGGCGTGAGGAGTGCTGCTCGAGCTGACGGATGAGATCCTCCAGGTTGCGGATGCGGATGGGTCCGCACGGTGGCTGCCCGTCTTCCTCCTCGTCACGTTGTCGACGTAACTCCGTTTCGTGGATCTTCTCCGCGCTCGGCACCCGCTCGCGCTTGTATTCGTACTCCTGAAAATAAAGATAAAAATTTATGAGTACCCAGAAGGACTAAGGTAAGAAGTAGGTTACAATGAACCAAATGGTGCCCTATTTATTCTTTGTCAAAAAGACAACGAACCAATAGCGTGGCGAAGAGTTTTCATTTTGTCATGTATACCTACTACATATCGAAGCGAACCGACTTTTTTTTTAGGAAAGTCTTCGAATTTGGATAGTCTTTTGCCCTATTCAATGAAAATTGGTAATTAGAAAGGCTGATTGTAAAAATTTATATTACCTGTAGGGCCCGTAGGTCTCCGGAGCCGCCACCGGTCGCGGCGCGGCTCAAGGCAGCAGTCTTTAAAGCCACGATTATATTCTCGTGGTACCCGTTAAGGTCCTGAAAAGTAAAAAAAAAACATTAATTAGAAATTCTGAAACTTTTTATGTATTCCAGATCCTTTGAAGATATGTACCTTAGTCAGAAGCATGTCCAGAATATACTTGGCACAAAATGATGCGATCACACAAAAACTCGTAAAAACAAAGAAAATAGTAGTTGTGCCTCGCTTATTTTGTCCTGTTTTAGCGGGGCCAAAACCAACATTAACACAATCTTTATCACCTTAAACTTATACTCCATATCAGCGACAGCTCCAGACGGCTCCTGCCCATCAGACTGCGAGCCCGCCTCCAGCTGCTCGGACTGCGAGTCGTCCCCCCACTTGTCCTTGCCATCCACGGCGCCGTAGCCGTGCTTCTTCAGGATGCCTTTCTCTGGCAGCTTCGCCATCGAGTTGGGGGCTACGTCTATGAACGCTATGTCCTCTTCACCTGGAATTTGAAGGGGTAATGGTAATGTAGCTATGTTCTTCTTTTCCGAGTGTTTGCCAGAAAAGCCTCGTCTATGCAATGCTTTTGAGAAGAATCGATAAATAACAAGTCGTTTTGCCACATACCCCGGCCTTAAGACCTGGAAGTGGAAGAAGAAAAGAGTGTCTTTTGCTCATAAGCTAATTCATAAAAAACACTCATAATATGACAGTAGTATTCCAGTCTAGCCGATACTCTGAATGCGTACAGACATAAGAAAAAGAAGGTAACAGAATGAGTTCAATCATCAAAATCTTACCTGAATGGTTTGGTTCATCTTCACTACCAGAATGCACCCTTTTCATCTTCTGATGATCCCTGAAATTGCAAATTGAAATATTTAGCAATGTTTCACAAATAAATCGTAACATTTAGAAAATGATTATGTTTTATCAACTTACGGATATCTGCTAGCGTTCCCCGATCCACCCATGTGGTTTCCATGCTTGAAAATTACACGTTGTGAGTCCCCTCGACTAAAAGAAGAGTAATCGGCTTCAAAGTCTATTATTATAGGTCTTAATATACGACAAATGTGACTACTTATTAGTGAGTCTATACCCTACTCAAATAGGTGTTAGTGTAGCAAATTATAATAAGAGTTATACCCTTCTATGACCCTATAAGCTTGGCGTTTTATGTATTTATCTACATCTGATCGCGAAGAATGATTAAGAATAAGGTAAAATGTTATGGTAGTTACATAATACAGGATTATCAATTGTTCTAAATACAAAATCTATCATTGAAATCCTTTAAACAAACCTTTCAATCTATGCTATTGAAGAAGAGAAAATACAATTTATAATTAAAATAAGTAGAAAACAAAAAGCGTGTCCTTGAAGATCGTTATGGTGCTTGTTCACGCAACACACAATAGCAAGATAGTATCCGCTTTTGTCAAAGCATTGTATACCACAAGCTCAGTGAGTGAGTAAAAGCTAAAACCGAGTGGCACAAAACTAAGCGTGGAGACTCGCCAAGCTGCCGACGTACCTCAACAGGTTTCTGATTACACCAGATCCGATAAAGAGGAGAGAAAAATTACATAAATAAAATTTAAACACCCAAAGATAACTACCACATTCTGAACGCAAGGGTACGGGCAGGATACAGGGAAAGAAAAAAGGACAGACCAAAATTGTACTGACTTCAGTCGAAAATAAGGTAGAAAAATCTGAAAGGAATATACCTTTTAAATTGAAGAATATAAAAACAGAATCATCCAATCATTGAGGGGGACAGATTACCTGAATGTGTTGTTGAAGGAGTGCATCTTGCCACCGTCGAGAGAGATGTCCTCCTGCGAGTTGTTGGAGGTGGTGGAGCCCCCGGCGAAGCTCTTGGCGATGGGTTTCTTCACGTACGGAGGGTCGTATTTCCGTGACGTGCTCTTTTTCCTGGAGCAGGCGTGGCGTGGCGGGAACGCACACTCAGATCAATCGATTACGTTTTATAAGACCGAATTGAATGGAATTGATAGCGAGATTCAGAAAACTTTTGAATTTATGTGGAACGAAAGATGAAATGATTCATTCAACACAAAATGTGACAAACACATTTATTGAATTGCAGACATTTCGAACTATAAAAATATTTGGTTTAAATTAGCTTCCATCAGCAATATCCAGCGAGTTAAATACTACTTTCACCGTTTATTCCACTTATAAAAGAATCGAATTGAATTGCAAAGCACCAGGCTTTTGGATATTTAATCAGTTCATCAATATATAAATTTGGAATTTTGGACTTTATTTAACTTTTCGTTTCATTCCTCATGGGAATTTGATGTTGTATGGAAATTAATAATAAAAGATTGATCTTAGCTTAATGATTAGATAAGTAGGTTCTTTCCAGTCTTTGTGAATGACTTCTTAATAGCCAAAAAGCAACAGTATCAAGCTATAGATGAGGTTATTTCGACCCTTGCTGATAAACAATAATATACCTATCGAAAATGATTCTGAATTTTGAATATGAAAATCTATGTCAAATAAAGAGATGAATAAACTGTTCTGAATGATATAGTTGAAGTAAATCAGCGAGTATTAAATAAGCTCCCTGTATGTTTGTCATTGATCACAGTTGGAGTTTTGAACTAGAAAGAACCGGATGTCTTAAATGTATAACATAAGGCGTTGCTAACTAGATAGATAGCGGCTTGAAAGAAGATTCCGTGCAACGCACATTCGCTTCTCGTGCAAAAGTAGAATTCAGTGGTAGTGATAGTGAGTGGTGAAGTAGTCGAGCGATCTATATCTTCTTCAGTTATCAATATTTTAGGTCCAAATGCCTTGAATGCGACGCGATTATAAATTAATGTTTAAATGGTTCATCAGTTGTTTGTATAGAGGAGGGTAAGAAACGTAATGAGTTATCTGTTACCGCGGCCGAGTGAAGCTAGTGAGTGGAGGTGATGGAAGATATAGACGCGGCAGCAGCGGCGGGGCGCGGTCGTGAGCGCGCCCATCCGCCTCTGCTCCGACCAAAGAAAGGAAACGAAAACGAGTCACAGTTCACATAAGCCAATGCATACATCCAAGAGCCCAGAATCTTAAGGGTTTGAGTCGAGATGTCTCGAGTTAGAACGAGGAAAGCCTCCCGGCATGCAGCGAGGCGTCGGACGGCGAGGCCTCGCGGCGCGGCCGGCCCGCGCGCGACACAGAACCACAGATCAAATGCAGTTGTGGCGCGCCGACTGGGCCGACGCGCCACCCGCCAACTCTAACGCTACGACCACAAACGTAAACGACAAAAACAATTCTCAAAGAGGTAACAAAATAAAAACCAATCGCCGACGTAACGAAACGAACAGAAACACCAACGCTAACGTCTAAAATAAACATACAAGTAATACGAAGGTGACGATTTAAATTTCTTCTTAGACTACCTTTGGTCTGTTTTCTGCTCACTAACCTTAGGCACAGGGAGAAGTTTTTGTGTACTACGACTGACCTGTAGCAGAGAGCGCTCAGGGCAAATACTATGAATACCCCCCCTACCACAGACATGAGCACCGCCACGAGGAACACCGTGTTCGAGCCGTGGTAGTTCTCTGCGCCCAAAGAGAAGGGTGTGAGTCGCGGTCCGGCGCGGCGTGACGTCACGGCCCGGCGAGCGGGCTGTGACGTCAGCGGCCGGCGCCGGCGCACCGCGGCCGGGACACTAGCGTAGACACAAGACACGACACGGATACACGTACGACATACAGGCACGAGCGACAGACACAGTGCGACAACACCGAGTTACCGGCCGTTACCTGAAGCAGTACGCCATCCAGGCGAACCCCACGAACACCGAGAGCACGACCGCGAGCAACAATATCACCATGTTCACGGTGCTCATCTTATTCCTCGAGTGCTCACCTGCAAGAGAGGGTCCCGCGCGTTAGTGCGCCGGCGCCGCCCGCCACTTGCCACGCCCTTCCGAGCAATGCCTCATCCAACACGATGCAACCCGCCTCAAGCGCGCGACTGCGGAACGTACTTCCGACGCGACTACTTTACTGACCGCGCGTGGCTACGAACGACCTACACGCTCCCGAAGCGGTACGACAAATTCGCAGTGATACGATTTTGGATTTTGAGAGCAGTGCTCGGATTTTAGGGCCAATTAATACATTTTATAAGTAGGGGGAATATTATAGTAACATTAGACACCTGTAATCATAAGAAAGTGGTTAAGTAAACAACGTTTATTTTTCGGTTTTTTTGCACTTTTGTAATTGGAAGTTTGTTTTTAAAGTTTTATCGAGTCCTCGTTATTGGTTTTAGTAATGAAACAATGGAAAACGTTTTAATTATTTGATCAATATTCTGGTTTAAACTAAAAATAGTTTGTTTTTATTTGCGGCAGTTTACCTAAACGTGAGGTAGAGCCTACCTAAATCGCTCCCAGTTTGGACGAAACCTCGAAAACGTTTGGATGAAATACAAGAAACATCATCATTATACATAAACATATCCAACTCTTATGAAACATAAATAAAACCACATAAAATAAAATTCTTCTACATAACAAAATGATCTGTAGCCTAATTTCTTACACATATCTCCGCCAATACAAGGAAATTTTACTAAGTGTAGTCACCTCGACCCGCATTCAACAAAGTTTCACTGTAGTTGAGCGCCAAGTGAGTCCCAGTTGATATCTGTTCTACAACTAAGGATACAATGTAGAAAAACTGCTATTCAGTTTGAAACAGTATCAGTTATTAATACAAACGTATATTATAGTAAACGTATTTTACGTATATTCAAGCTACGTAGAGATTGTGCGTGCATATTATTATAACTCTCCGATTTTGATCCTATTAACCATCGTTTCAATTACTGGCTTCGATAAAATTAACCATTTACATAGATGCAAAAAATTTATGCTATAGTACGAGTAGTATATCAAACAATTGAATAACTTCTAAAATTTACTTTATGAAATCGCCCGTGATTTCGATCGCCTAATAATTGATTTAAACTGATTCGAAAGTAACCCAGATTTCATTTCCGAAGAACTACAATTTTTTTTTAATCAAAATTAGTTCACACCTATCTTACAAGATTCTGGGCTTATTATAAATGGATTGGATAGTTTTATCCGTTGCCTGATTACGTAACTGAATAAAACTAGATCAAACATCCTCACAAATATTGACTTTCATACTGTGTATTTTTAATCTTATAAAGGTACTTATATTTAACTTTAACGGGTACATAGTAAAATACTATTTTGTCTTATTTGCTGAAAACAGCACTTGTGATAATAAGAAAAATTACTCTTTAACTATCGGTTACTATTTTTATTTCTACGAGGCGCCCAGTTAACGATATAAAAATACCAAATTTTTGTTTTATATCGCACACTTGGTTTTGAAAATGCTGACCTAAAGATGGACCAACATTTTTACAACAGTTTAAAAATTAACAAACATGTAATTTGCCATTTTTCAATCGTAAAACCGGGCGCATTCTTATAAGGTAAGCTGTAAATTGGCATTGACTCACCATACGGTGTTTCCTTCTTGGTCATGTTGTAGGCCGCTTTGGTGGTGTTGTCTGGCACGTAGGGCGTGGGCGAGGGAGGCAGCGCGTCGTGCTGCGAGCAGTCCGGCCCAGTCCAGCCGCGCTCGCACACGCACTTGTTCAGGTTTGAACACACCTGAAAACCACCGAATGATGCTTTCAGGAAACAATAATGCTGGATGTTGCACACAGCGTCATCTGACCCTAAAGTATGAGCTAGTGTAATGTGATCATCAATGCGAAATTAATCTTATATTTCTGATTGTATTGCCCATACTGATAAAATCGTGCACCATTTTACCATACAAAATTTTTAAAGCATTATATCGTAAAAATTCCCCAGAAATGCTCTCCATTCAGAGAATAAATGCGTGAATGGTTTAAAAATAAATTATGCAGACGAATACGAGCCAGAGGACTAATACAAAAGTCAAACCCAACGTCCGCTCACGTGCTCAAACATTCTAGATCCAATCCGAGCTGGCTGAAATCCATTCCGAGTTAGAACAAGTTTCGACGATATTACGGGAATTAATTTCGCAGTTGTGAATCGAATCGTATTACCTAACTGCCACAAATTGGAGTCGGAAGCTGCTACTATTGTTAGTCCTACTCGATGCCGATGTAAAGCTAAATGAGATCGAGAGAATGGTAATTGTATGGTATCGGTATACGTATATTGCAGGCTCGGTTCGCGGTACGCTGCTTTTATTGTAAGAACGCGAGCATCATTAATGAAATGTGTACTAGATACAGCTTTATGGTTCTCGTGTATTGAGTTATTGTGTTTTGTCGAATTATAGGTAATACTATTATCGTTCCTTTATTTATAAGTTCGTATATGTAGTAGCCCACTCTGGTGATGAATAAGTGATTCTATAATTCCTTTTCCTAGTTCTTTCCGACCACAGTTTGCGATAAAAGGAATTGAGGTCCCTCAAAGAGGCTTCTTTCGTTCACTTGACACATGTTTCCTCTTTTTCCTAAAAACAATTGTAAGTAAAGTACTCAATATAATATTTAAATAAAAAATAATGAAAACTTTGTACAATTTCCATAGTAAACGAGTTTTTATAGTAACTACCTAGTTATTCAATTGTAGATTGAGTTAGGTCAAATTGATCACTCCTAGTCTGAATAACTGAATCTTCAACTTAGCTCAGATACTTAACTGTAGTTATTATTAACTGTTTAAAATTATTCGTTTAATTTTCTCGAGGTGCTCCAAAGTTTGGAGACGAGGATTAGCAAAGCGGCAGCTAATATTGATTTTGTAGATGAAACAAGATTAGAGCTTGTCTTTAGATTATTAAGTATTTAGCTGAACTCCACTACAGATTCCAGTATATCCACTTATCTGTTTTTGTTGAAGTATATTCACCCTGTATATTCTATAGTATTTGTTCAATATCAGATACGAATCACGCATATTTATCTAAGAGAGAGACAATACAGATATCGATATATGATATTGTATGTCATTGTGTTTTTTTGTTTAGTTTTCCATTTTTGTTTTTTGTATCATGTTACGCGATTACTCCGCCAATTGTGGCCCGATTTTCAAAATTATTTTTATGTTTGAAAGGGTATACTCCAGAGGTGGTCCCATATAAATTTTATTCCTGAGGGTTTGATAGTTTGCCCGTAAAACTATGAAAACCTTCCCTCCTAGCCATTGTAAATCGAATCGACAGATAAGTCTAAGACTCTCTATGCAATATGTCAAATTGACAATTTACTAATGCCAGGAACTCACGTGTCGCGAGACTTGACATAAAATGTATGCAGTGTTGGTAACTATTGCCTTTAGACGCCGGTGGAGCCTAAGCATTATCTGTTTAGCATTATTTCTTTCTTTCAAGCTGATCTGATGATGGAGTCAAGAGCTGTTCCAGGGAACTCCTCAGACAATAGGCTGATTAAGTTGAAACTCGGTTGGTAGATTAAGTATCATCTAAAATTTTAAAATATAGTGACAGCGAGCTGATCTGATGATGGAGAATGGAACTCCTCACTTAATAGGTTGATTGAGTTGAAACTCACTACATCGGTCAAGTTTCATCTACTAATTTGAAATATGATGACTGCGAGCTGATCCGATGATGGAGAACGGAACTCCTCAGAAAATAGGTTGATTGAAATGAAATTTTGTACTTACATCGGTGAGTTCAATCAGATCACGGTAATCCATTAAAAGCTTGTACTTGTTGATATTTAAAAAAAAAACTTATTCTTATTTAGATTTTTGTGGATGACTTATTGATTCCCTGAGTCACGCAGTGTGTAGTGTCGAACATTGAAGTCGGTTTTTCTTTTAGTTTTAAAACGTAATTATTATTATGTGGTGTGCAATAAAGTATTTTCTATCTATCTATCTATATCCACTTGCTATGATGCCTGACATCTACCTATTGGATGCCTCATTCACACAAAGAACAACATTTATACCAAAACCAGCTTGGCTTAGGGTATTTGTAACCTGCCCCTCTGTGTCACTAATTTTTCAAAAGTCAATTTATTCAGTAGGGCCGCTAGGATCACTTTGAATCGTCTTAAAGCTAGACGATTTTACTCATGTTCCCTCGCGACCAATATTGGCCAAAGGTCCAACTATGTATGTTCACATTTTCACTAGACCTTTCTTTCGGTTGATTATTCACAGTAGATTTAAGAATGTGCTTCTTTATAATCTTCATGATGCTTTTATACAACAGCCATGTGTCTGCGCACCTGCAGTTTGATGATATATTTTATTGCAGATTCGGAAATTCAGATTTATTTATTTATAGGAAAACCAACAGCTACAATAACTGATAGATTACTTAGATAGAAGCAGAAAGCCAATAACAGGTTTTCACGTATAAGAAACAATTTAGGATACAGTAAGGTCGTGGACGCTAACAAAAACAACTAAGTAACAATACTAAAACTAAAAACAGAAAAAGTAACTAACACTAACCACTAATCTAAAACATCACCAACGCCAAAAAAGTCTCTGCTCAACTGCTGCCTAGCCGAATTAACACTCGTACAGAATAGTCTTAACAGATCTTAATATAGTTTCCGTAGCTCATGGTACTCGCAACAATAGTGCTTCACGTACTCGCCAGGCCTCGCGGTGGAGACAGACGGAATGATATGTTCGCATCACATCAGAAATTTCATTCAAAGCGAAGTAGTCGACGGTCGAGAGTTGCGACGCGAAAGTAGGTAAGTGCCGCATGCAGCTACAGCTGTCGACTCTCTCTGTGGCACATCGACATACATTGAATTTGGCTATGGTATTGCTATTGCTATATTGAGCTATGGAACGAACTATGCTCGGAGTTTCTCTGAAGGATAGAATCCACAATAAGACTATCCGACATAGAACCAAAGTTGTCGACATAGCTCAGAGAATTAGCAAGCTGAAGTGGCAGTGGGCTGGCCATATCTGCCGAAGAACCGATAACCGCTGGGGTAAACGAGTTCTTGAGTGGAGACCGCGACTCGGCAAACGTAGTGTAGGACGCCCTCCTGCCAGGTGGAGTGACGATCTGCGAAAGGCTGCTGGCAGAAGCTGGATGCGTCGAGTTGAGGACAGAGCGCAATGGCGCTTATTAGGGGAGGCTTATGTCCAGCAGTGGACTGCTATAGGCTGATGATGATGATGGTGTTGCTGTCTATAATAACAATCGTCACAAACCTACTCTTCAGACTATCATGCGCATCATGCCTACTTTAAGTTGTTGTTTTAACGCATGTTGTGATACCCTATAATTATAGGAACATTAGATTTAAGACAATTGTTTTTACTTTGAACGTAAAGTGTAAGCCGTGTTGAGTTTTTAAAATAAAGTGACGTTTTTTTAAATCACCTCCAAACGACAGGATAATGGTCTAGATTGTTAGATACGATTTACCCAGTGTGGTGGAAGTCGCTGAAAAAAGTTAGCATCGAATATAAAGCTTCTATGCTGGTTTAGATGAGATAATAGTTACTAATATCTGTGATAGTATTAAATAAAGCTAGCAGAAGCTATCAGCTGAGTTTGGTTTCTGAATTTATATTTTGATATTTATTATTTCTTGTGAAATTTTGTGTTGTGTTTCGGAATGCCATAGTTCCAGCAGTAGAGTGTATCTGCTAGTACATTTTGTTCGCAAGTTACGAGTAGCATGCATACGACAGATGTAAAATCCAGCTGGATAAGCCGAGTTTATGCAGTCGCGCGTTCATGCTAGTTTAGCAGTTCTAGTGCCAGTTAAGGAGTTGAAATGATTTAGGGAGTTAGTTTTATTGAACAATGTTAGCAAAGTAGTTAATTATGAGACGCGTACGCTTGCGGATACTGTTGTAGCAGGCGCTTAGTGTATTGTGCTAACATATTTGTATTTTCAGTGTGTTCAGCGCGATTGTTTGTGTTACAGTAATTATTGTGTGGTTATTTCGTATTGCAGCGTTCTCAACTAGCTTCATTAGTAATTCTGTACTGTTATATTCTACAAGCAAACGTTTATGTTATCATAATTTAGCTTTTGCCTACTTAATCTTATTAATATTACTGTTTTCTTGTCTCTCATTCATCAACACATTATTCAGGTTTATTTAGTAGTTTTAAAACATTTATAAAATTTATTTACAGAAACTAAGCTACTACAATATGTACATAAAATTACAAAATACAATAGAATCAGTCAAGCTATCTAAGGATCGTCGTAAAAACGATCTATAGATAGCTCAACAATTTATAGTTTTAAAATACATTAATTTGGTATTGTTGGACACGTTCCGATATCTCTCCGACATATCATTCATGATAAAGGAATACTGGAAGCAAAATATACTCTTCGCCGAACTATTTACCGAACTATTCGCCGAACTATTGTTTGGATAGAAGATGACAGGCGATGACAGGCGAATAGACCCTCTACACGTCTATCTTCGCCGAATACGTAGAGGGCCCATTACAGAAAACACGGCAGGCTTTCCAAATGTCATGTGGTGAATAGTATCACATACAGGTAGAGTTTAGCATGAGATTTTGAATATCAATTTACCGAAAGCGTAAAAGCAAAGCGTTGACCAAAACAAGCAGGTACGTCGCTTGGCCGTGTAACCGAATTCAGGCCGAGGCACGTGCGCGCGCCCAATTCGATTTGCAACACCGAGAGTTGCGCTCGTCTGCCGCAGATTCACTTACAGTACTGTCGAGCTTAAACTTGCCCTGTGACAGTGATTTTCAGCTCACCTACCTCAAAAAGGTAAATAAGTTAAATGCATCGGAGTTTTTGATCCAGGCCACTGGGAATTATTTAGGGGCCAGAAACTCGCCGGCTGTTATTCATTATTATGGCAATAGCTGCTTGCAAAGGTTGCGTTGTTTTACAGGATTATTTTTTCTCATTTTTTCTATATGTATTTTTTTTCTGAATGAGACGAGTTTATCTAGTTAGTGGGATGTAGTTTCTCTAGACTTAATACGATGGCGAGCTTTTGGTGGTATATCAAAAGGTTTTTTTTAGAAATGTATGCACAAAAACAATCGTAACAGTGAACGTAACAGGTCTCCACTAAGGTTTCAATACTCTAAGGTTTACTAAGTATATTTGTAATTACCCCTCGATATTACTTTTAAAATGAAAAGCTTGAAACAACAAGGAAAATTAAAACGTTCTGAAGGATAGAAAATATTTACTTTGAAATTGCAATAAACTTATTTCAACAATGCACCAATTATGCAGCACAAAGGAAATAACATGAATATCTTAATACGAGTTATTGCCCGTATGGGTGCCGTAGATTGTATAAAAGCATTAGTTCTATTGCATTATAGCTGTTAGCGAGTTCACTACGAAATGCTAATTAACTCTTAGCAAACTCAGATACTTCCAGTGGATAAGTGAAGTAAGAAATTAAGAGGTCTTTAGTACCTAGAGATAATATCTCAAACATTCATGGTACTACTGTACCGTTGAGTATAGGCGTAGGAGCCTCAAAAGTACATGACGGTCTCACACATTAAATGTTTTTTTCTCCTAACCATTTTATAATGTTATCAATTTCACAAGAAGTGTTCGTGGTCGTGCTTGAATAGCCGAAGTCAACGTCTAACGGATGGGTGACCGGTGGCATTTTCATGCGCTTCCGTGCTTCGGAGGGCACGTTAAATTGTCGGTTCAGGCTAA
This sequence comes from Epirrhoe alternata, assembly GCA_963565295.1. NCBI lineage: Eukaryota > Metazoa > Arthropoda > Insecta > Lepidoptera > Geometridae > Epirrhoe > Epirrhoe alternata. The sequence continues at coordinate 12,793,710 of OY751379.1, forward strand.
TAAGTCGTTTTCTGAAAACCAGAGTCTTTTTTCCGTCAATTGCGGAATTGCATCTTGCATACAGCATACAGGATAAGCAAGTTAAAGTGGCAGTGGGCGGGGCACATAGCTTTTAGAGCTGACGGCCGTTGGGGCAGAAAAGTTCTCGAGTGGAGGCCACGCACCGGAAATCGCAGCAGAGGACGGCTCCCCGCGAGATGGCAAGACGATCTTGTAAAGGTTGCTGAGAGCCGTTGGGTGCAGGCTGCACAAGATCGATCGCTGTGTAAATCTATGGGGGAGGCCTATGTTCAGCAGTAGACGCTAGATGGCTGAGATGATGATGATGATCTTGCATACCTTGTATTAACTGAGAGTCAGAATAAAGCTTTGCCTATCTATAGCGTATATCGTCGAATATTCCAAAGATATTTTGGTCCCATAGGTCGGGGCTACAACGGACTTTTAAAGGTTTACAGAGTTGAATTTATGTGGACAGTTTAATGAAGGACTTACAGGTGAAATATCGTTGCACACGGTAAATTGACTGTGATGGGAAAACACGATACGAGAATGCTTAGAATTTTATTTGAAACTTTTTGATTTTAGTACTGCCAAAGTAAAAAAGTAAACTTCGTAGCGTTTTTGTAGTTAGAAGACTGTGGGTTTAGATTTATATTTTTCACATCTTCAAGAAATGTTAAATGCCTTAAATTAGAGCTGATGTCTATTGTTCCTGGGGATGCAGTCGTGAGCCTTTTTTTTTTGATTTCATATCCCATTAAGAGTCGTTGAAAACGACATTCTCCTGTATGTAAGTAGGTCTTTAAATCAACGGTTTTAATTACCAATTTATATAACGTATCACGTAGACAGCTCGAAAAGCTTAATTAGAACAGCTTACACAACTCATAAATGTACCAGGTACCTAATTACAATATTTTCGAATACTTAAATTACGTAAAACCTAAATTATCAAAGAATGATGTGTCAAAGGAAATCCAATGGGGTTTCAGCCGTAATATATTTTTTTTGTGTATCCAATGATACTTTGCGTCAAAACACTTTGTATGGTCACGTATAAAAGCGTAAGCTCATTGTTCCTGTAATTTAAGCCAGGTATCTCTCCCTAGACCATGTAATTGCAGTGCAATGAAATTAAACAGTGGCCCTGATTACCGGCCGGCCGCACATCGGAAACGCATTACAGTTCTCATTTCGTGTCGGTTAATTGTACATGCAGAACAAATAAAAGGCACTCGTATTGTTTTTGGCAATTGCTGTTTGTACAGAGATAATGAGTTCAGAAGAAATGATCAGCTCTTGAAATAGGCTTTTATCGCAAAATCGAAAAAAAACAGTGGCACTGTTTTTTTAACGAGACATCTCGTTCAAGTTTTCACTTCGGTTCTAAACAAAAAAAAGTTAGTAGATACAAAAAAAAAACATAATTCAATTTGTAAAAATGCATTAAAGAAGATATATTATGTACTACAAACATTTTTAACTAAATACACGTGACACCCACGGGAAACGCCGTCAGAGCCCGTGTCGCCCTGTCTAACTCCGCGTTTGATCATCTAAGGTCTAACTCAACTGGCAATTGACATCGACTTCATTATGACATTTGAAACTTAGCCTTCGATTGCCATTTTCGTATTTTGTGATTGATTGGGGTGGCTCTATTGGGATGGCAATCTATTTCAAGCAATGATGTTGTATACTATAAGATACTACTGTAAGTAGTATCCCAGTTCTCTGATTTCAAGCCGGTGTCGGTAAGACTGTCGCGAGTTCAATGATTTTCTCCTATCTTAACTCCCATCTCCCAACGTGCCTAAAAAAGTTTTCACTTCAAGAATCTCAACGAATATCCCTTAAAATATTATTTTACCCAAGAATCTCAATGTTTATTATTTAGTTCTGCGTGTACGAAGTTAAACAGTTAGTACAACAGGATGCCATGTGCCAGCGGATCCGTTCCAGGCCTGTAAAGCACAGATTTAATAACACGCCAGCATCGCGCCACTCAAACTATTAAAAACTGACTGCGCCACTTTCCACCAGTCAATTTGATAAAACAAGCAAACTGCGCCACGAAGAGAGCGGCGCAACTTTTAAACTAAAATAACTGACTGTTGTATGTGATACTGGATGGCTTTGGCACTTCAATTGTAACACAATAACTTCACAAAGTTTTGCCTTGTGTTACCTGGGATATTTTCCTTGTGTTTAATCTAAGCAAGATAGCTCTTATTTTCAGGGTATTTTCATCCAAAACAAGTTAAAATATCGAGTAGATACTTATTTTGTAATATAAATATTTATAGTCGCTGCTTGACTGACTATGTAAATTAGAAAGAAAGTAGCCCAGAAATTTTTGTCTTGTCCAGAAATTTTTATAAAGATTTTCGTACTGTTACATGCCTACCACTTCATTGTGTGTCAGGAGTAATTTTTCAGTTTTGTGATTTTCTTCCTCATATTGTTTACTAATTCTTTTGAACTAAGACTCTCTTCTTCTTCTTCTTTGTAAGGAGTTTTTTTCTAACGTTTTAGGTTCTACGACATGCTGGTTTGTTAGTATTCCTTTGGAGGGGACTAGGAGAATTACTATTAACATAATCATCATCTCAGCCATCTAGCGACCACTGCTGAACATAGGCCTCCCCCATAGATTTCCACAGCGATCGATCTTGTGCAGCCTGCACCCAACGGCTCCCAGCAACCTTTACCAGATCGTCTTTCCATCTAGTGGGGGGCTGTCCTCTGCTGCGATTTTCAGTGCCTTTGCCCGAGACGACTTTTCTGCCCCAATGGTCGTCAGATTAAACATTGCACAGTAAATTAATTGGTGACAAATCAAACTCACCCCTTTAGCAGAGCACTCGTTGTTGTTCTGGTCAGTGGGGCACTTGGTGTGGTCGATGAAGGGGAAGATGGAGGTGCAGCTCTGGTTGACGCAGACGAGGTTGTCTCCGCACGGCGTCCCGTCGCGCACCACGCCCAGTGGCGCTATCTCCGCGTGCGCTAGTAGACCCGTTGTGATCCTGGAATATAGGATTTTCAAAAACATCTTAAAATTGCACCCATCTTTTTGTCGTATCACTTGTTCTTCCGAACCGTATACAAGGTGCGATAACCGATAAATATGAGCTTATCAAAATTTCGATTGCGACGTCGGAGATTCCGTGGCCGAGTGGTAAGGCACTTCGGCTTTAGGAGGATCGTTTGATTCGAATCCCGTCGGAATCAAAAATGATATGAATGAAATTGTATACAAGATTTTAAAAATATTTTTGTCGTATCACTGGTTCTCCACTTCCAAACCAGTGTGGTGAAATAATTTCTAGAGCGCCTCCAAGAGGCTCCTTTCGTGCACCTTGCGATATATTATTGCAGTCATGCGGGATATGAACCAGCGACCTTCACTACACAAGAGCTAAGGTCACTTGACTTTTTCTCCAAAGCATCGTGTGGTGAACTGGTAAGCCATGGCGGAGGCCTTAAGGCGGCCTAAAAACTCCGTCACCAGAGTTGGCCACTGACTCATACGAACTTACTTACTTACTGAGAAATCCATGTTGGATCTGTACAATGAATCTACTGAGATCGATCGATATTTGTGTTTCATCCAGCGGACCAATTTAAATGTCTTAGACTAGAATAATTCAACCAACATCTCAAATCGAACACTTTTGTGAAGTGTGAAATGCTAATAATCTGCAATAAAAATACAGATTAACAAATAAATAGTCTACAGACAAAGGATAAAGAAATAAATAATGCTGGACATTTCACACAGCATCATCTAGCTCCAAACTAAAATAAAAAAAATATATATCAACTTGTCAGCATTTAATTTTGTTTAACTTACTTGCACTCATACTCATTTCCTTTGATATTGAACACAGTCCTGGTGAAGTACTCGTCGAGACCCGACACGATGGGATACCTGTTCCCGAGCTGGCACTGCAGAGAGCCGCACCGCACATTCCTAGCATACAACAATGTCTTCTTACTTTAAGCGATGCTACATGTTTGTAACTCCTTCACGCTAAACGGATTTGTATTTTGTCCTATGGTTTAACATGAACTCTTAGTTTTGGAAATGCATGCCAATTTCGCACGGTTTATTGAAAAACGTCGCAAGTGACTGCACTAGTGTGCAAGCGAGAGAACATGTTAAGCGCTGCCATTTCAAAAATACATGCAGTTCTAATACTGCAAGGATATCAGAGTTTATGTTACCCTCCTGGAGGTAGCGTATAACATGGATTAAGGCATATGATAGGTAAGTACCTAAATCTTTCCCAAAAAAGTTAAGGATTAGGTACTGAGGGACCGCAGGTAACACCGCGGAGTACAGCTAGTGAACATAATTCCCAGATAAGGGTTACATTATCATAGTAATCCACTATAAAAGTGTTCTCAGAGTAGTGAAGCCGCCTACGCTGATGGCTTTACGGATCCATGTGACAAGCCTAACACAATTTCGTAAATCTAATTTGCGCATACTCTAGTAAATTGGCTCATTTGCGACTGTATTTTTTGTCTCGTAAGAATTTTACGTGTGATAGATTTTATTTCTGGTTTTATAGGACCTTTTAGATTGGATCTTTCATGAAAATACCCTTGAAAAAGTCATATCCAAGTTTAGTTTTTCTACATCAGCACAAGTTTCATTCATAACTACGTTATTAGACGGGATTTATCGCGTACCTTATTTCATTTCACGACGTGGTCGCCCACGACCACGCCTGTTGAAACATAGGCGAAACATCGGGAAATGAAATAAGGTAATTGCAAAGCCAGAAATCCCGTGAAAATAAAACGTTATTAAATAAATAAGAAATAAATAAATAATGCTGGACATTTCACACAGCATCATCTACCTAGCCCCAAACTAAGCATAGCTTGTACTATGGGAACCAGATAACTGATATACTACTTATATACTTTTTGTTTGTAAATACATACATATTATACATAGAAACACCCAGACCCGAGATAAATAATTGCAAATCATACAAACATTTATCCCGCGGCGGGGATCGAACCCGCAACCTTCTGCGTCTCAATCGGGCTTTCACCCACTGCGCCACAGAGGTCGTTATTATGAATAATGATCGCGGAAGTCTAAGAAAGTTTCATTGAATTTACTCTGCCAATATTCACAGCTCATATCAATAGCACACTAAGCACACTCAGTTTAACCAAATGATTGAAAAAAACTCACTCCAATTCACACTTGATATAATTCCCGCTGTTATCCTTCCCGCAGTGGCCTGTGCTGGTTCCCTTCGAGTTGAACTCCTCGTAGCAGACTTTATCAGCCCCGAGTGTCCCGGGACCCCACACCCTTTCACACTGTCTGCTGAGAGTGGGGCATTGGCCGGCAAAGCAGTACCCCTTGCCATCCTCACAAGGTTCTCCGTTCTTGCGGTGGGAGTCAGGAGGACACGTGCCAGACTGACCATTGCAGGTTTCTTCAAGGTCACACTCGTTGGTTGCATCTCGGCAGGTCACACCGCGTGGTTTTAGCTGAAAAGAATGCTTTTTTAGGCTTGGGCAATGTTAATATGCATTTATAGGAATCACGACAATTGAGAGAAAAAATGTGCGACGAGGATCAAGAATTCTAAAGTTTTGCTAAGTTTTTCCGTTGATGAAAAATACATTTTTTTTATAATAAAATATTTATGTAAAAAAAAAAATGTATTTTTCATCAAAATTCGCGGTAAGATTAAATAGGCTCAACAAAATACCTTACATTTCATAAAAATAACTGACTAAATTAAAATTTTCTGCTTATTAAATTAGCAAGCTCAAAATTCAGTTATTGTTGTAGTAAATATCTCACCTGGCATCTTTCACAACACTCTCCAGTAGCACACTGAGCTTCCTTCGTGAGTCGGCAGGTGAAGGGGTCGCAGCAAGGGTTGGTGTTCTGGCACTCGTTGATGGTCCCGCAGTCACATTCCTCACCCTCGTCCAGCCGTCCATTACCGCATTGATGATGGATGACCAACTAAGAAAGAACAGTTCATAAACTATCCTGAATTATTCAGAGATTATAAGAATGTCGATAGTTTTTCACGAAGTACGAAATTATTCATGTTGTTGTCTAAACGTCAAACAAGATAACGAGTAAACTAGGAACATTTCCTCGCCCACCTACTATTATAATGGCTTCAAAGTAAGGCGGTTGGCATTAGATATTATAACTCCAAACTACATTGTTGCGAAACAGGGGGATTCTCGCGTAACTCACTACCCAACTTCAGGAAAACAATTTTTGTTCTACGACTTTCATGCGAAAAAATACTTCAGTTTATCGGATGCTCATCTAGTTACCTCCCGCTTTGCGCACGGGAAAGTTGAAAACTTTATTTCCCGCGCCGTCTATTTTTCTTCTGATTAAATTCATTGCGAGTTTCAGGATAATTTACTTCTTCGGACACGAACGTCTTTATCGCTCGTTGCGGCCAGTTGCCTAGAATTAATTTATCTTACGTGGGCCTCTACTTTAGTTAACTGAACTCGAAAAATTGAGCGGATAAATATGCGGAAACGACTGCTATACTCGTAGATTTGCGCTCCGTTTGCCAAATAAAGAAATAAGGCTGATTCTGGCTCTACGAAACAAGAACAAGTCGACAACAAAGAAACGCAATCGATGGGAGCAAACAACCTCGCTATCGGAGCGTACTAATAAAAGATGCATCGATGGAACAAGAGAAACATTGGAGCGCACCCCGTAACCTAAGGAGCATCGTAACCGTTTCGGTTCGCGGTTCTACATTGAATTTATATCGCGCATGGCGGAGCCCGAGGAGGGATACAGCGCAGAAACATCCGTGACGTCACAATCATCTCGCCGATAAATATGTAAACGTAGAGAATCGAAGTGGGAGAAGCAAGGAGCATTATCATTCGGCGGTATGTAAATTTATTCCAATAAACCGTCGGAACTCTCGTTCCTGTTATTATATATTCGCAAACGAAGAGATAATTCCGCGCGCGGGCAGCCCGCATTACCATAACTTTTATTAAAGGAGTGGGCCTCAGAAGCGGGAACAATACGCCGACTCTGATTAATTTCCAACGTGAAAATCTGTTTTGCATTCGGATGAACCAAGCGTGTTAATAAGGGGAGCGTGTCGATGACGCCGACGCGGCGACTCCACCGGTCTGCGCCGCGCCAGCCGCCCGCCGCCCGCCGCCAGCCGGCAGAAGGGTTCGTTGTGAAGGTCACCGAAACTTATTCCCTAACGGTCATCGACATTCAATAAGTCCGTTGCTGAATTGTAATACAAAGTCACCTTTTAGCAAGATGTTTCCCATTTAATCTGCAGCGAGTTCTAGTATTCCAATCGTCTATTCATTAATAGTTTCTCTACTCTAAATCCACTTGTTACCAATTTACTTTGAGGAAGTTTCAATGTATGTTTATATCAATCCAGATTTGTTACCAAACTCTCAACTTAAACAAGTGTTAGCAGCTCTATGGCACTCGCAGCAGAATCTGAATTGAGCGAATTTGTTGAACAGAATTTGTTTGAGTAGCGAAACTACAACCACTCGTTAGTATTAGTGCATAGGAACACGAAATTGCTTGTATCTAATATTATTTTGCTGAGTACTCAATGAACCACTTAACTATTCGAATGAATGTTTAGTTTGAGAGCTGTTGAATAACATAGCTCGGATGAACATGAGTACACAATATAAGTAATATAGGTAGAAGCTTTGAAAACAACATATTTTATGTTTAATAACGGTCAATACTCTGCTTCTGACCACCAGAATACTAGTATTTATGTTCGTTTGCGTTAGGTTTTATATTAAGGCGTAGTATGTGTGGGGTAACGTTGAAGGATAGAGTGAGAAATAGTGTGATAAGGGAATAGTGTGGAGTGAAAGAAGATGTAGTGTTGAGGATCGAAAAAGGTATGTTAAGATGGTTTGGGCATGTAGAGAGGATGGATGACAGTCGTTTGACAAAGCAAGTGTATGAGGCGAGTGTGTATGGGACAGCTGGAAGGGGAAGGCCGAAGGCGAACCTTCTTGGATCAAATTGGCGACATTTTGGAGAAGGGCCAGGTCAAAAGTACCCTAAACCGAGGAGCATGTATGAAGAATGTAATGAGAGTAAATGAGGCGAAAGTTGTGTGTCAGCATCGTAGCCAGTGGAGATCCGTGGTCTCTGCCTACCCCTTTGGGAAAGAGGCGTGATTTTATGTATGTATGTATGTATGTATTGGATATGCGGAATGCAAACTAGAGAATAAGTTCATTACTTTTTTTCATAGTTTTTCGAAACATATCCAAGGCTGTATTTTACTTCAGGGCTGGTCTACGATCTGAGCGAGCTCAGCTAATTCTATTATCCACAAACTAAACAAAGTATCAGTAGGAAGATTCAAATGCAAATGTAGACAGTATTACAAGAGAGGCGGGTACAAGGTCAATATCACCCGCTCGAGCGTATCCTATGGAAATGAGATGTATTACTACCCGAACACGGAATCAGTGATTAATCTTTGCAGTAGAAGCACTTCGAATAATTTGTATATATTACGTAAAGTTGCTATAAAATTTACATCTTTCTTTTATAAATACTGTCTCAATATACATTTATTGAGTATAGTTTCTTAAGTGATTAAATACCTAATTATTGACTAGCTGCGTGTATAACTAAATCATTATCTTCTTGCCCTTGTCCCACTCTATGTGGGGTCGGCACAACATGTGTCCTCTTCCATTTCCCGTATAGTAACTAAATAATTTAGAAATATGCTAAAATAATAAGATAATTATGTTAACTGAGAACGTAGTTAATTTGTTTTGGGATGTGTACTACCAACAATATAATTGAAGGCAACTCTATGCTGTTTATGATCTCACCAAAGGTTATTGGCGATCCAAAATCATTCATAAAAGGCAAAGTGTAAACACATTTTGTTTATGAATCTGCTAACAAGGTATGACATTTTCACTTAGTATTTTACTCTAAAACAGCAGGTCACTGAAGACTATTCTAGAAATCGATGGAATTAACATAGAACGCATATTTCTAGAACAGCTGACAGATTTTTTACTTATTTACTGTTTTTAGATTTATATGTATACTGTGCTGGGTCTATGATTGAAGCATTCGGGGTAAGTGTTCCGGTATTAGATAATACTGAGGATGTTTGCTCTATAGGAAGTAATGAGCTACATAGAGTATATTTCAAGTTTTCCATGTTATATTTGGCGATGTTATTCATTAATTCCTGTTTCACTTTCGTATTTAACGTCTCGATTTCAAATCGAAATACATAGGGTTCAAATTCGTTCGTTATAGTCCTTTTCACGTAGGTACGGTTCCGTGTTAAGGCGCTTTTATGTTAATATTTGAAAAAAATTAAAAAGGAAATAGACAAAATACTTTTTTATTGAAGTTGTATCTTTTAGTATTATCACTAGATTTCATTTATTTCAAAATTTTTCATTGTTGTATAGCGTAAAACGTAAAAGTTATATGTGTCAAGGATACGTTCCTACGTGAAAAATACTATAAGAGTTATCGCTTGATGACTACACAATGATGAAAGTCAATGGACTCTTACCTCGTTGGGTTTGTTCAGCAAGCACAGCCCCTGGCCGAGGCGAAGCTCGTTGATGTAGTCGTTCTTAGAGCAGTCGGAGAACTTGTAGGGCTGCACGTTGTCAGATCCCACGATGGACTGCGCCATGATGCAGCCGTGCCAGTCGCGGCAGAAGCACTGCTCGCGCCCGTCGTCGTGTCCCATCCCTATATTGAAATTAAATCCTGGGTTATTTTGTTTTTCAGTGGTTTAAGCTTGAAATGACGATCGCAAAAATGAGTGAAATTAAACAAGATCTTAATCTCAACTACGTAGAGTTTCAGCAGCTTCTAGAAGATCTACTCGTAGTGACACGATGAAAAATGTAATTTTTTTAACTGCTGTCTCTACTAACTTACAGTGTTAATTTTCTTGCCTGGAAGAAATAGCTTCTTAGCGACAAGGCCCATTGTAAATTTTTATCTGGTTTTTCTTTGTTTTAATTTTATTAATGGTGTGCAATAAATAATTTTCATTTCTTACCTATATTATGACCAATCATGTGTGCCATAGTCCCGGCGAGGAGATGGGGTTCATACGTGTTGGTGTCTACGGAAATGCCCACAGATTTGGGCGTACACAGCGTGTCTGGAACTGATATGCCCGACTCTCCTCCGGGGAACGTTAGTCCTCTGAAACAATGATGTAGTTTTCCAATGTAGATTTAAGTGTTCCTTAGTTTATATATATACAACGTACACACATACTAACATAGCGCCACGGCCAAATACATTTGAACTGAGAGAACGTCTACCATGCTTTGGTAGACGTAACTTATAATAATGCTGGACATTTCACACAGCATCATCTAGCCCCAAACTAAGCAAAGCTTGTACTATGGGAGCTAGATAACTGATATACTTTTTGTTTGTAAATACATACATATTACCCACCACCCAGACCCGAGATAAATATTTGCAGGTCATACAAACATTTATCCCGCGGCGGGAATCGAACCCGCAACCTTCTGCGTCCCAAGCGGGCTTTCACCACAGAGTTTACAGTTGAACTTATTTGGCACCCTGTTTTTTGACACAGAATTTTCTATTAATAAGTATAATCATATAATGTATCAAGACTACTTTTCATGATGAGAATCACAATTGTGAAGCAAGCATAAAGTGTTTTGGAACAAAATACCTAGTTATTTTCAAAACAATCCATATTAGTGAAGCAAACTTAAATATTTCACTCCAAAAAGAAAATACAAAAGTCCACTTCTGATAAACAGTTTGCAATTACAGCAAGAAAATTGTTTTTCAACAAAACTTCATAAAGCTTGTGTTTTCATTTTATGAATTCAGAATTATTCATTTAAATTTATAGTTTTTGCATTGTTTTTCGAATGAATTTTCTGTGTTTGTGTCTTGTATAAGCAAACATCGGCAATTAAAATAGTTACTTTTAATAGATCCATAGAATATATTCTCTTTGATCGCATACCCAACGTGGAAACACGACGTCAAAACCAAGTCTTGCGTAGCTATGCACATCGCAAGTCTCAAGTGGCACTTGGCTAGACGAGAAAGACGGAAGATGGACCACAGCGATTACAAAATAGTGAGTTGGGGATGCTCAACGATCAAGAGGCAGACAACCCGATTATCGAATGATGATATTAATGTTGCCGGGGAAGCGTGGGAAGGGACTGCAAATGACCGTACAGAGTGGTTGTAAAAAGGCCTATATCTGCTGTGCAACTGGGCTGATTTGATAGATATGAAGATATGAGCGAGTGATCAACCAAAACATTGAAAATAGCTAGTCAAGCCCGTACTCTTAAACCGTACATACACGTAAACTTGACATAAAGTTATGTCATGCATAAACTAAAAAGTATGGTTATTCATAGGTTATGCACGACATAACTTTATGTCAAGTTTATTAGTAAGGACCTAAATATTTTAAAGTATTTTTGAGTAATTTGGTGAAACGCCGCTGAAAATGAAATTAGTGTTCAAAAATAAGAGAAATCCTGAAAATAGAATTATAACCAAGGGACCTTTTAAAACAATTAGTCGGCGCGTTGGTCATAAAAATTATAATATGCCCTCAGTGGAGGCATTACTTTGTCGTGAAGAGATTAAAACCATATGTGGGGCGGCGAGACCCTCGCTAATGTTTGGCGTATGCTGTTTAGTACTTGATGTACGTTCTATTATTTTAAAAAACAATTAAGCATTTGACTTATCTCCGATTATGAAATATTCAGTTCAAATGATCTGAATGGTTATAAATGTCTAGCGCACCTTGGGGATACAAGTTCATGTTTCTTTCTACTGTATGCTATGTAAATTTTGGGCATTAATGGTAGTTTTTTACTGACTGAATAATACAACAGTAAGGACCTAGAAAGATCTCAAGAAATGTCTATCGTGCCTTGGGGATATCGTGATTTTGTTTCTGTTTTATAGGAGCGCTATCAGTGTTTTATTTTATCTTTTTATCTTTATTGCAAATACATTTCAAGCTATTCCATGAGCCAATAGGAGGTTTAAGTGGAACCCGAGTAAATAGGAAGGCTTTTTTGGCTCAGCAAGCAATGAGTTGCGAAACGTGGAAAGCGATGCTATTGACAAAAAATACTTTCTTTGAGAGCTTTTCTGTTAAATTGGGAAATACGGTTGTGTTAAGCAACGTCTCGTTGCTTTAAAGATGGCGCAGATATGTATGTTGAAACGGTTTAGTGAATCCAGGAGAAAATAATGTTCTGAAAAGAACATCTAGTGCTGAGATGACAATCTTTTCTGATCAATAATATATTAAGAATAGCACAGAGCTTGAGAACTAACTCTCGAAAAATACCTATTAAGTTTGAAGCTACGACGCTTATACCAAAAAGGCGCATCATAATGTAACATTAACCCTCCACCTGCCAAGAAGCCTCCAAAAACCTGATAATCGATCTATCGAAGCTCATAATCTATCGACCGGCTCGGTTTCGACAAACTCGGTAACAAGTAGCGATAAAGCCGGAACCCGAGTTATTGCAAAGATCGCAACTTTGACTCGATACCGGCGAGTATCGATTACAGGATATCCGAGATTATACTCGCATTAGTTCGCTTGATGGATAATCATTCGGAACTTTGCGCGATGTCGTTATGAGGGCGATGAATATGATAAAATGCTTACGTCATTTATATTGGAAGTTTCAAGTGATTTAGTGTTACTGCACACATGTCCACAATGTGTGAAATCTACTCTACCTTTATGTGAACCTCTGATTTCGTAGATTTTACATTGAAACGGTCGATTCTGCAGCCACAACATTTTACTAGAAAACTACGTCCTATTCGTAAAGCGGCTACGAAATGATGTTGACCCCTACGCGCCTTTTACTAACTAACAAAACTAACTAGTTTCAGTAATACAGCAAAATAGACTTTGAAACAGTTGAACGTAGGTCCATATTTGACTGAGGTTTACACAAGGTACGAATATACTTTCGTTAGTGACTTCTACTCACCGGCTACATAAACAAAAGTGGGAAATGTTAGAAATTGGATAAAATTCTCGTGTTTACAGACGAGGCGCCTCCGGTTGAAGGGTTGGCCTTCTATTTAATTTCTCTGCTAAAGGCTATTACATTAGGCTGGTTTGTTTAAGTTGTCTCTATCGAGGGGCTTTCGCCAAACACAAATAGATTGTGAAATAAATTATCTCAAAGGTTGAAACCTTATAAATAGGTTTTGGTTTGTAAATAATTCAAGTTAATCCAACCAAATCATGTCTGATTTTAATTTTTCTTTTAAAATCATGTGTTTTATATTGCCTAATATTATTTAAATAAACCATATAAAGATAATTTTATAAATCTACATTGTGTTCAAGCAAATAAACTATCTTTATACTTTTCATTTTGTACGATAAGCTCCACATTAGAGAACCAAACAGTGTGTGTCACCTAGCTCTCGAGACTAGTCTAGTGATTCCTGAGATACTACTGAATGAATGCTTAATTTAACCTACAGTTAATAGCTTTTTATACGGAAGAGTGACAAAACTTGCAAGCTCAGCTGAGTCCGACCAAGCTAATGTCAAACTTGTCCTAACTTTGATCTACATTCCTGCCTTACATATACATAGTAAGGCAGGAATAGTACGCATACAATTTTACGAAATACAGTGGCAAAGAAAATAACTACTCAGTAAACATTGGCACATACTAAAAATATGAACTCCGAGGCTTTATATGGAAACATAAAATACACAGCGCACGAAAGAATAAATTGCTAAAGTTCTGTATAACAAACATAAACAACGGGTCACATTACGCGTCAGGAAGTTTGACACCGCGAGCCTAGTATCGAGTTACAAAACCATTGTATAGTTACTCGGAACTCTGATCGATTCTAGTTTCAATGGAACAATTGGGAAATAATAAAAAGATTTACATCCTGCAGAGCTTGTTTTTTTAAACTATAAAGTTTTATTTATTTCAGACTAGCTGTCCGTCACGGTGCTACCCGCGGTCCCTCAAGAAAACTTCACTTTCCCGGGATAAAATATAGCCTATGTTCATCAGGTTAGGATTGTAATGGTGAAAGAATTTTTCAAATCGGTCCAGTAGTTTCGGAGCCTATTCAATTCAAACAAACAAACAAATCTTTCCTCTTTATAATATTAGTGTAGATAGTGTAGACAACATTAGATTAAGTAACAGATCTTAATAACTTAAGAACTTTAAGAATTCGTTGACTTCTCTGTACCTCAAAAACTTGTAAATTTATTATGATCACTTAAAATCTTATTAAAATGCTTTCTCGAATTATCATTTTCGCTGTTTTGAAGGTAAGTTACGGTGTAAAAGTTCAAAGACATATTTATAATTAATCTCAAATTAATGTCGCTGTAGCTTCAGGTTAAACACGAAAACTTTGAAAGTAAGCGTTAGAAGCGTTGAGCGAGGAAACTGAGATGCAAGAAACAACCAATTGTTTAATTTTGGTATTATTACCTCTTTCAGCAAGAAACTATTAATTCTACCTTCCAACTACGAATTTTTTTTAATTTCTTCTCTCGGACTCTATACGCGACATTCGAATGCATGAGGCGTTTGAGTCGTCCAAAAACATGCGCAGAAAATTATTCATGTTTGGTATAGTCATGGTTGGACGAATCAACATCAAGAAAATTTCAAACCTACTAGTACAGCAACTAGTATGGCACCTATAGTACATCTTTGATAACCCAAATCGCATCTAAGATCGCTGAATGCTGTACGGCTGACATGTTATCAATGTAATATGTTTGATACGAATTTGCTATCAGAGGGATCACTAAATGGTTAATTCTACCAATCAGTATTGTCCCTGCATTGGGGTTTCCTACCTTTGTAACTGGGTATCAATTTGACATCAATCATTCAATACATAACCGGTAGAGGATCTATGAATTGCGAATGGGTACAACACGAGATTTACGGTGAATTTATTATTGAGAGGATTGAATGGAAGCGATTATCTATTTTACCTATATTATGTAAGTATATTATAAGCTTGCATTTTATAGAATTATAATCGGTTATCGGTATATGAAATGTAGAAAAAAAAAATCGGATTGTAAATTTGTTGTGTTATTTCTGCTTCTTTAGTTTATTTTCCATCCAAAGGTTGCCTGGAAGAAATCGCTTTCAGCGATAAGGCCGCCCATTGTACTAATGAACTTGTAAATGTTTCTAATGTATTGTTTTCGTTGTTGTTTTGGTGTACAACAAAGTGTTCATTCATTCATTCATTCTTTCAATGCAAACAAGTAAGTTGCTTAACTTAGCTTAAGCTAGCCGTCGACATCTTTTAATCTTTCCTGTCCATCCAAAGGTTGCCTGGAAGAAATCGCTTTCAGCGATAAGGCCGCCCATTGTTATACCTAAGTTTTATATTTTCTGTTTCTCTTTATTTCATTTTGTATATTTTTGTTATTAGGTATTTTTCAATAAAGATATATTCTATTCTATTCTATTCTTAGAGTTTCTTTAAAATCAAACTCTTTCTATTATGCTAAAAAGAGGGGCTGATCAGAATTAATGTTTAAAAAGCCGTTCAAAATAATAGTACTTGTTTGTATTACTGTATAATCGAATTTCAATCTAAACTCCATCTAAATTGCTCAAACTAATGCGCTTCTATCGAGCGCTCTCAAAGCGATACCCGTCGTCTAAATAACCGAATATTTCTCGAAAATGCGAAGACGCTAGTAGAATTTAATTTCTCTGTCAGGTTAAGATACAAGCTGTTTAGTGCCTTGGACTCCGAGTTTCAGTAAAAGGCTTTGGTAAACAGATTTCAAGAACCGAGCGCTCTATTTAAATATTTGTATGGAGTAAATGCAATCGGACGAATTCTGAATAAGTGAGCAACATTCGGATGAGATGAGTATGGAATAGCTAGAGCATTTACTAGTAACAAAATATCGAGCTGCTGCAAATGTGCTATCGTTTACAGCCTAGTGTGTAATGAATAAAGCAGGTCATTGTCGTTCGGTTCTAGTATTAACAGTGAGTGGAGCCACATGATTGAGAAATCCTGCCTAATGTTAGGTAACAGTGTCTAAAAAGTAATTATAAATATTAAGAGAAGAGCGGGATCCTCTAATACAGGTATTTTCTAAGGCTGGTTTTCTTGTCACGCTGACTGTCAGCGCTGATAGAAAGCATAATCTTTATTACAACGTAGTAAGGATACTGATTGTACAGCAGCGCCGAGAGAAATCAGCGATGCCAATTCTGCTGAGACATTATTATCCTTAAGTCATTGTATTAAAGACTATGCTTCTATCAGCGCCGACGGTACGCGTGACAGGAAAACCAGCCTTACTTAAAAGAGGATCCCAACCCCATGAAGTTGTATTTAGTTTAAGTTAAAGAAATAAAATATTTTGTATTTGTAGTGTAGTCTAAGATGGAGCACGCTTATCTAGAAGTAAAGTACATGAATAAACTGTGGTAAACGGTGTTGGTTTTACATTTCTTAGTAAATTTTGTACTTACGAAGAAAATAACTCATATTTTAATGTGTTACTATCACCCGAATAAATAAAATAAAAAACTTTATTGACTCTCAATTTGAAGACACCCATATTTTGTTCTGAAAATATTGCGCATTCAAAAGTGTACTCACGTAAGCAGCTGCGTGGTATCCTTCTCAACATTGAAGAGTTTCCTTGCGGTGTAGTCGCTGAACTTGTGGATGGCTCGGGTGATGTCCTGCTTTCTGTCTATGTCCGCCTGGTTAGCGCTCTGCCAAGACTCGATGTACACAAGGGACACTCGTGTGTTTAGTGTGCGGAAGTACTGAGGAAAAGAAGAGAGGAAGTTTATATGATGACATAAATCAATGACAAAAATATTTATAAATAAATACATCAAAAAAATGTAACCCAGACGGAATTGAACCAGTAACCTCAACCTAATCGAATTGTCCAAATCGATCGGCGTATATTTGCTACGACACTTGGAGAGCGCTTTGCAAGTTTATAAAGAGCAGACATGAATAGGCGCAGTCAGGAATTTAAAAGCAAGTTCCGATTGAACTATCTCAACGACTGTCAAAAACCATTTCCAAAACACTTCCCGTCAATTTTCTGCAAAAACACCAAATAATTTGCAAAGCTTTGGATAATACCGAGGATAGCTTTAAAAACCTAATTGGGAGCGCGCACACCCAATTTCTACCGTAACGAACTTACTCACATCGCCGCTCCGAAGTATCTACGTATAGTTGGCTGGCAGCATCATAAGCTGGTGTCATATTATCGTATTTTCGAGGTTTTACGGAACTGCCGAACGATGAAGAATGTGTTTATAAACTGAATACTGAAATTTCGCGTCGGTATCTGAAAAATATGATGAAATGTTCCGTATGCTGAAATTTTAAGTTTATTTCTTATAGCAATATGCTATTATTATTTTCAGCCTGAATCATTCCACTGCACGGTAAATGCCTCTATATATACATAAAGTCACGCCTCTTTCCCAAAGGGGTAGGCAGAGACCACGGAACTACAGTCACCTCTATATATTTGTATAATATCCTATGTTTGTCCTCAAACTATGTTTGTTTGCTTAGCTTAAACAAAAACTAGAGTACCTTCACAGGGAAAGCTCATAAAACAATATTTCATAATAAACTCTAAAACTTCTCATGAAGTCTCATGAGATTTATCTGCCAAATTAAACCAACAATACGAGCGGCAATAAAATAACTAAGGAAACAGTTTGTTTATAACGCTTATAGCACTTCGGTCCGAGTGTCATCCCTCGTTATTACATAAGTGTAATTTCCGCTTTTTATCGGCGCCGCGCAAGCTGCCGGCCGGCCATAGAATTGAGGACATAATAGGACTGGAGTAAATTGTTTCGACAATGCCTCTGGCCCGCAATTTCGGCTTGCGCTTTACTTTGATATCAGTTTTGGAGGTAGAAAAGGTTGAGGAAGCTTGTTCTCTAAATCGGAAATGGGATTGAGCTTGTCTGATAAACTGTGGGTTGGGATAGTGCGCTGCGTTGTCGAATTGAACGGTTGTGAAATACGTCACTGCGATAAGTGGGGTTTGCCTGTCAATCTGTTTTCGTGGTCGTATTTCAAAACTAGCGGGCAATTGCTTGCGGGTTTTTCAAAATGTGATTGGCCCGTATTGGCGGATTCAAACTTACAATCTTCATCAAACTGAAAGTCGAGTCTATGCCACTCAAGCACTGCTGACTCAAGTGATTGTTAATTTAGACTAGTTTCTTCTAAGTTATTATAGACATCAGATATCTTCTAAAACTACAAAAGACTTACCAGATCTGCAATATTGGCAACTTGTATAGCATCATGGACGACCTCAGCCCGTGTGCTCCCATTCCTCCTATCGAACATCGCCTTGTCGATCACCAAGGCGGTCTCTATGTACTTGGTGGTCTCTCTGACGTCACGCCTTCTCCGGTTCAGGGCTCGCAGGCTGCTGTCTTGCCACCATCGCCAGCCTTGCTCGTTTTTTGCATGATTTGTGTTTGAGTTCCTGGGAATAAAATAAAGATCAGTATGCTATGTAGGATACATGGCAGAACAAATACAAGGCTTTGTAGAATCAGTCGCGAGTTTTATAGAGACTTCTACAACCATGATGGTTTGCGTATGAAACGCAACCAACGTAAACTTACAAATAAACCTAACCTTTTAAATGTTAGTGTTCGGTCATTAAATTATACAACTTTCCCTATCTCGAAAACTCATACTTTCAGTGAAAGAGCACCATTTATAATGTAACAAAAAACCGTTTAAAAGCTATTAAAGCAGAGTCCCTTCCTGCCTTAATTCAAAGATGGGTTCTCATCAAGTTTATCTTGAGACCATCGTTCAGGGCTGCTATTATCGGTAACCAGGCTCCTCGGGAGCGTTTCCGGGAAGTTCCCTAAGCGACTATAAACATAAAATATATGGTTTTGTCGCTGATCAACAGAAACTTAATGATATAATAATTAAAATTTACGAATATAGTTGCATTGAGCTTTCTTATGCTATCACGCCAGTAGTTTGTGTTTCAAAGGGCCAATTTGGCCGACGAATATTTAGTGCCTAGTAACCAAAATATTTTGAACCAAAGTGATTCCAGCCGCGGTCCTACTGAATAAATACTTTTTGACTTTAATTTTGAATACCCATTTCTGATAATATCTACAGGAGGATACATGGTCGTGATTCTGTTTAATTATTTCGTATTTCACAAACTGCATGTGTCAGTACCCGAAAATAAAGCCTATAAGCGGTATGCAAAACAGTCATTATTTCTGGTCGATTGGTGAGGATTTTATCAGCGATGAATAATTATAAAACTCGGTTATAAATATCACGAAATTGAGAAACGTATTTTATTTTTCTTCCCTCTAAACCTGCCCTGCGGATATTTATAATCCCGTTCGGAAATTACCCGGGAGATAAAAAGGTATCCACGGGACAGCGGACAAACTCGTGAAGACGATGTCGGATTTCCGATGAGACGCTAGATACTTCCAAGAAAAGAACATTAGAATTATAATCTCTACAATTCAATATATTATTGTGAACTAATAATAATAATTGTATAGGTCTGTCACACTGCGTATATTCTATCAAACATCCCTGATACTATCAAACATCGTGTTAGGGATTGGGTTTCTTCCAGGAAATTTGATGAAAACGAGGAACTCCAACTTACTAACAGTTTTAATGAATAAAGGTACAGTGGTTGTACAATTAAATAAAAGGGGCGTGAGTGTTCACGGCTTCCTTATAATGGCGTCGCCGGATGCGCGCAGGCATAGGGATGGCTGTCTTAAGGATGTCCATCGTCCACAGATAATATAACTGCACTTAGTTCACAATGTTCGTTCACATAAACATAAAAAAGTTTGTTTCCTAAACACATCGCTTTGTGTTCTATAAAATAAAGGTTTTTCTCAATTTGTCTGCAGAGGATCATTAAAATACTTGGCACAAATAACCTGTATTCAGACACAATACATCCCCTACAATTGAGTTTAGAAAAATTGGAGCTTGAGCATAATTTAACAAACGAAATTAATTCCTTTGGGATTTTTGTAGCACAAAATTCTTGGAAACGACAAGGGCGTGTGTAGATTTTCTGTTTCTTTTATTTTCTTTGAGAAATTAATATTTTTAACATTGACGAGTCAGGATACATTTTAAATCTGCTGGGATCGTCTACCGTCTTTACAGGGACGCGCAAACGATAAAAAAAATCCCTAAACATTTAGTAATAAGTTCTTCTTTAGGTTTTTACCTATTTTAATCAGTTGAGTAGGGCACTGGTGACTTGTTGCACAGAATTTTTCTATACCTATTTCAGGCACCAGTCTCTCACAAAACAGGTTTTTATATCTTCATTTTTTTTGGATTTTCAATGTATTTATTTTTTCGATTCTTTAATGTGTTATGTGATCGACGGTTCCATGTCGTGATTATTTTAGTTTATCTATATCTATATTTTATATGTATCTTAAGGTATTTATTATAAATATGCTTATTTAATAATTTAATAATTACACTCGAACTGCCGCGATACAGGCCTAGCCTAGTGCGGGGTTCGATGTAAATTATTTATAATAATTGTAATTTTATGTATTAAGTTTTATGAATAAATTGAATTGTATTTATTTGTAAATTTTGTTTGTTTGTGAGATAAAATAAATAAATGTATTATTATTATTATAAAGTTATAAGTACGTAAGTTTTACATTCGTGATCATCACAAGTTCCGTATGCCATTTCAAAATCTTATAAAATTGTTTATCACTTTGGTTCGATCGAAAGCTTTTAAGCCTGCGACCGCCTAGTGAAGCCATCTGTCTTGGTTAAGGTGCGTGAGTAAAGCAGATTTGTCAAGAGGGAACCGTTATATTTGTCAAGGGTTCCGCACCGTTATAAATGCCCCGATAAACATTCCAGCGCTTGTTCGCTGTCTAAACAACGCAGTTAATTGATGCCGCGGCATTCTTCAAATGTTTACGGTACTATTAATGGTTGAGGCTTCAGTTTTGGCATAGTGGGTTCTGTAGTGGTCATAATAGAATCGTTTCTGTTTTGGAAGTAAAAATGTTGACAGCTTTTCGTTATAGATGGGACAAGTCGGTAAGGACTTTAGGAATAACCCTTATCATCATAAATTATTACGATATGTTCCGTAAGTTTAGAAATATTAAGGTTGTCAAGAAAGTCTATAATAATGATACTTTACAAAGTATCTAGATTGCTGGATGAGTGGGATGTATTTACGAAGCTACATTAATAACTAAGAGACTGAAAGGACTGAAAAAAAATGAGGGGAAATGCCTTTACACTGCAAACAATACAGTCTAAAATAGATAATAATTTGATAGTAGTGGCTTTCCTTTATAAGATAATGTTTTATTTAGACACAAATAAATACAAGCTTAAAAGTAAACTTACAAACACTTAAATTTAGTTTTAATAAACTTAGGTTTGCGATTGTACATAAGCTTGCGTAAACAATAATGATGTGCGCTAAGAGCCGGACTAGATTTTCTGTGTCCCGGTTCCCAGCGCCCCCTTTCGGATTAGATTAGTATGTTTGTTAGTTTGTTTAGTGCTTAAATTACGAAACGCAACAAAAAAACTATAAAGTTGTTGTTGCGCTTCGCAAATCAAAAATGTGTGGTAGTATATATTTTCTTTAGATAAGTAGATAACTATTTAGTTTATTAGATTATACTTGTCGTAGGTTTACTGGGGTAAAATAATATAAGGTTTAGATATAAGTACCTATGTGTTATGTGGTTAATAAAAATATTTTAACTTATAAAAAAGTTGTCAGCTCACTTTAAAAAATATATTTCGATTTCGATAATTTTAATGCCTGTGATGTCTACCGTACAAGAGGATCAACCCGTGAACTTCATCAACTGAAGTCGAATAAATCATTCGTTTACTAGGTGAATCGTGTTCTAACTTTTTGGCCGGATTAAACTAACACAAACTCTACTTAGTATTAAGTAAATCTCCGTTTTAAGTACTTGCAAATGAATCTGTCCGAATAAACATTGTATCAATTAAAACCGATTATAAACTTGAGAGACGTTCATTAACTTTTCAATATCAAATCACGGCTTAAACGGCACTTTCTTAAATGTCAATGGCCTCATTAAAATATTCCGAAGAGATATCAAAGTCAAATGAAATGAATGAAAGAGCGCTCTTATCTTTGAAGTTAGGTTTTCATTGGTTTCGGGTTGGGATACCAACCGTGGATACGAAAATATCGCTGATGGTGAAAAACGTTTAATCATATAGCCACGTTTGGCAGTGACGAGAATGGAAAATGCTTTCGGAATTCACCAAAAACCCTATACTTTTTATTATTGAAGTGAAAACTGCTGTGCTGGGGCATTTTTAAGATGGGAAAAATCTATTGAACTCAGACGGATAGTGTTACCGACACCACCGTCACCGTCCTCAAGTTTTGAACTCCGTAACAAAACACGGTAAAGAATCTTTATAGATAGAAGATAGATAGAAAATACTTTATTGTACACCACATGGACATTACAAAATACAAACAAAGATACAAGAAAACATTTAAAGCGAAGTACAATGGGCGGTTTTATCGCTGTGAGCGATTTCTTCCAGACAACCTTAGGATGAACTGGATTAAAGGAAGGCAAAAAGGCGGTGTAAATAAAATATGTTTATAAAACAAATAAATAAATACTAATAAATAAATAAATATATACCTACTATGTACGAATAACTATTATATATAAATACATTAATCCTAATAAATTTGCTTGTGCAGGGGAGGTATCCTTCTCTGCACTTGCACGATGCTGAGTGGTAATAACATGAATGTAACTTGTACCTTGAAACTTGTACCTACCACAAATTTAGCAAAATAAACTTTTACTTTACTTTACTTTACTTTACTTTAAATAAGTATTCAAACTAGGAACCCACACATTAAACTAGTAGTGATTTAACGTATGAAAGTGTTCGAGCAATTGCTTTTTGAAAATGGGAAGGGACTTAGCTTTCCTGATAGTAGTATAGTAATAGTCCTTTATCACGGCGTCTCCCGCCGTGCGATGAGGATTGGTTAAATAAATGAATGTCTTATTATCAGATAAAAACCTAAAACGTATACAAATAAGTCTTCAAGTTGATAGAAAACGAAAAAACAAGATCATAGTTTATCCTCACGGCATGGTATACATTGTTACATAAACATTTGTAAAGGATTTGGGCTTACCGATAAATCAATAATTGATTTTGTCTTTTTGTTGAATTAATTTACAATTTCTGAAAAACTTTACTTACCTACTTCACAAAATACAAAAGAAAAGAAACAGACCCAATTACGCAACAGGGATTTTTCTTTCACTAATTTTAAAAATAGAACTGAGTAAGTATTTTATTTTGTTTTTCTAAACGGCCAGGTACAATTTGCTTCAAAACAAATGAGGTTTAACATTATTTGTGACACTTCATTCTGTTAATGGAAAAAAGCTTCCTAAAGTTGCGGATGTAATTTTTCATAGTACCTACATTTTGAATTTTATAAAATATGCCTACGTAACTTTTTATTTTCATCAGTCATATTTCAGCGTGTCCCGCGGGCGTTGACGTTCCGTTACACGGGGCTTGTGTTCGAGGCGTACGTGAAGCGAGTTTGTATGGCAGCCACGTACACAGGAACGTAGAAAATGCTCCCGCGGTGCATCAGAAACGTGATATTAATTGTATCGATGAAATTGCAAAAGTAAAATTGCCTTTTGCCCGTCATTTTCATAATAAAAGATGGTATAAGTTATAATTATACATATTTTTATTATATTATACACACTGGTTTTTATAGTTGTTTCGTAATCCCTTTTAGACCTATTTGATCGATTTATTTTGACTGTTTTTTTAATTTTGTTTTTATACAGTTTGACAGAACATATACAATCTTATTTGGAACATTATTAAATACTTTTATGCTACCACTGAGTTTGTGTACTCGTAAAAATACTTTGTAATATTTTAGATCATTTGAAAGAGCATTGATTTGTAATATAACCTCGTTATTGAAGCTTCAATGTGCTTGAAGTCTCGTTAGGACCTTCAGACGAGCCAACGAACTCGTAACAATAATACGACGTCCACATGCGGCGTGACTCTCATCCACAGTAAAATATGAAAATAATATAAGTACGTGCTTTAGGTCTTGGTCCCGTGATCATAGTATCAGATTTCTGATAACATTTAGTTTTATAAATATTTTGTTTTCACTCACATTTAGGTATGTAATACAATATGATTAAAGATTCAGTGAGAGAACTACATTTTATTATTAATTTTATTGTCCTGTGATCGCGATATCACAAAGTTTCCCTCGTACGATATTAGCATGCACAAGCTTTATTGCGACAATGGGTTTGCAGCCTAACACGTACGGAACGCTAACTTTCGCAGACAAGCACATGTGCCAAATGTACTTATTATGTTATATTTGGACCTGCCTCTGACTACCGTCGTAGATAACTGCGAAGTATTTTAAATCTGAAAGAAAACATACAGTGTATTGAAGTACAGTCAAAGCTAACGTTGATTCAGTGTCCTTTTAATGAATAGGTAAATAATGCTGGACTTTTCACACAGCATCATCTAACCCCAAAGTAAGCAGAGCACAATGTGTTATGGGTACTACAAATGACTGACATACTACTTAAATACTTTTTGTTTGTACCTATTATTCTCGTACATAGAAAACACCCAGACCCGAGACAAATACTTGTAGATCATACAAACATTTGTCCCGCGGCGGGAATCGAACCCGCAACCTACTGCGTCGCAAGAGGTCGTCAAAGGTCTACTCGTGACTTCAAATCTCTCAATACTAGCTCTCGTAATCGTTCTCCTAAACCAGTGACCTCATGACCCGTCGTGTAAATCCACGAATCGATATAATAAAATCCTTACATTCCATCGGGAGTCCGGAATATTAAGAGGGCGCCTTTTCATCAGTCGACGCCAACAAATTGGGAGCGGCTGAATGATTTATGAGGCATAAGTGGTGGGGGTGGTACACAATGGATCCTACTGTAATGCATTGTATCGTATTCCGTTGGAAATGTTGCGTATATGATAATAGGGTGATACTGATGACTGTATCAGTAACATATGAATCAGCTTTACAACTTTTTTGGGTCACGTAGACAGATGTAATAAAAAACATGTTCCAAGTTCAAGGGTAGAAAGACGCCCACTATAGCTGATCGCACATGTCCGCGCCGTACACGCCGCAGTCATTTTTCTATAGAAAAAATACTGATGTCAGAAAATGTGGCTAGCTTCTGACGTTTCAGCAGGTTACTCGTATAGACTTATAAACTTGTAGAAGAACATTAGGCTTTTTTCCAGAATTAAGAAGCAGCTTAAAACCAATACTGGTATTTTCATTGACTGCGCAACGAAGTAGGCTTGCGAGCTGCGTAACTATCTAACTGCAATAGCGATCCGTGTGAATTCATCTCTATTTGGGCCGATTCAAAAGCAGAATCACGTACTGGATTTACAACGATCGCTGTTAAAGCATAGCTTGAGAGCTGGAGATGACTTTTTTACATCATGTTTTAGCAACGTCCAACTGAAAATACAAATGTTTGGCTTTTCACGTAATTGCAGCGTTAGGGTGTTAATTTATTGAATAAGGGTTTACTTAAACGGTGCAATTGTATAGCATTTCTTGCTGTTAGAATTATTTCGTCACTTAATTAACGAGGGTAATCTTAGAAACATGACAATGAATAAGACCTTCCATATTTGCGTCACTCACCGGCTGAACGAATTTGAAAAATAATAGGAATAAAGGTCCTCGCACATATTGCTGCAACGTACGCGCCGTATGCATTTTTCTACAGAAATAGATTTCTTTGAAGATTTTTCAGTAGAAAAGTGCGTACGTGGCGGCAATATGTGCGATGACCTTAAAGTGAATAAGATTTGTTTTATTCGGGTACGAGTAAACCACCAGTGGAAGTGCATACAGGATGTATGCACTTTTACCCGTTCTTCAGCAATAACGTAAAGTAAGTATGAGTTAGGCCCAGTTTCTATATTCAACGGACAGTCTGGCACTTTAAAACTATCATCTAACTTGGACGTAGTTGTGTGTGCTATTTATAGACCACCCTCTACGATTAAGAATATGTTTATCAAGGAACTGGATAAACACATTTCAAAGTTTGACCAAAAACAAAACCTTTTCCTAATAGGCGACGTCAATATAGATCTAAAAGCATCCTCTTCTTACAAACATGCTTATCTGGAAACATTAAGCGAGCACGGACTGATGTGTGGAATTTCGGATTTCACTAGAATTGAACAACAATTTAACAAAAAAACAAACAAATATTTAGTCACGAAAACTTGCATTGACCATATTTTTGCCCGTTTCCCCACATCACATCCGTTCTCGGCAGCTCTCGACATCGTACTAGCCGACCACCGAGCTGTTATCTTTGCTTGCACTAATGATGCACCTCCAGCGCGTGTACAGGGTGTAATAAAACATTCTGTAGATTATGATATTCTCTACAAGGAACTAAAAAATGTTAATTGGTTGGATACAATGACTATGAGTAATCCAAATGATATATTTAAGTTTATTCAAAATTCGTTTTATAAAGCTAACAAGCTGGCATCTCGTACTAAAAAAATATATCCTAACAAAAAAAATACTAAACTGAAAGTGCCCTGGATAGATAGTAATGTGACCCGGTTGTGTGAAAAACGCGATAAGTTATATAGGGAGTGGACAAATGATCCGTACGATTCAAAATTAAGACTTACATACAATAAAACCCGCAATAAAATTCATAAAATAATAGAAGCCAAGAGAAATAATTATTACACCTCTGAAATAAGCAACAACTTCAAAAACAGTAAAAAAATTTATAAAATCATAAATCAAATGTTAGGACGAGTAACATTATCAATTGATGACGCCATATTAAAAGCTTTTGATGCCCAGGGCATCAATGGGAAAACTATAGCTAATAACTTCGCCAATGGCTTCGACAGGGCAGTTAAGGACATTATCCCTAATTGTAGTGTGAAACTAGTTGATCCTAAAGTTTATCAAAGCCCTATTGACTCGAGTATCTGGTTCCGAAAAGCAACAAGTGATAATGTTCTTAAAATTATAAATAGTCTAAACTCTAGGAAAGCTCCAGGGCAGGACAGTGTAAGAGTGTCTGATATCAAATTGATAGGTGATGATTTATCAACGACGATTGCACATTTCATCAATTGTAGTGTCAAATCCGGATTATATCCAAATGAATTAAAAGTTGGCTGTGTCAGACCCGTCTATAAAAAGGGTAAACATGACGATTACTCCAACTACCGCCCTATAACATTGCTATCTTCCATTGACAAAATTGTTGAAAAATATGTAAGTGAACAAATTCACAAATTTTATAACAAACATGAGGTAATTTACAAAAATCAATTTGGGTTTCAGCCAGGCAAGGGTACTAATGATCTGCTCTCCAAATTCACCGATCAAGTGAATGAAAACTTAAATGATAAGAATCATGTTCTAATATTGTTTATTGATTTTTCACGTGCGTTTGACACTCTTGAGCATGAATTATTAATTAATAAATTAGACAATTGTGGAATTAGGGGTCCCTTATTAAAATGGTGTAAAGACTACCTAACTAACCGAACATACACTGTTAAAATTGATGACATGTACAGCGAATACATAAAAGTGACAGAGGGTACAGCCCAAGGATCCGTCTTAGGGCCACTCCATTTCTTGTCATATGTTAATGAAATGAGTAAATGCATCAGGTACAGCACCTGCTACCAGTTTGCTGATGACACATGCCTCGTCGCTGTTAATAAAGACCCTCAAAAAGCCTGTGAACAGTTGCAGGAAGATTTTAATCTACTTATTAAATGGTGTCATGATACAGGATTGGTGCTGAATTGTAACAAAACTAAAATGTTGGTCGTTAAATCGCCTTATATTCGAAAACGTTACTTTAATAATCTAGTTGCACACGACCATAGCTGTTTGCATAGTGTTGGTCGTAGTAATTGCAAATGTCCCTTTATAGAAATCGTTGACTGTCAGATGTACCTTGGCGTATTAATTGATAACAAACTAACATGGTCAAGTCATGTTGAGCGCGTTTGCAATAAGTTAAGAGGTTTTCTGGCAAACATCACGATCTTAAAGGATCGAATACCTTTCAAGGTTAAGCTTATGCTATACAACTCGTTAGCAGAATCCTATGTACAGTATGGTCTAACTAGCTATGGTCGTACATATACTACGTACCTTAATAAAATATATAATCTCCAATTAAGAGTATTGAAAAAAATTGTTTCTAAAAATATTAAAGATAAATTTATAAATAATAATAATGGTTTATTTAAGCATTGTAATGTTCTACCAGTTCACACTCAATTTAAATATATGTTACTAAAGGAACACTTTTTTAACGAAAATATTCGAGAACTTGTGACACACCCTGTATACACACGGGCAGTTGCTCAAAACCGGTTGGTCACGTCACGCGCAAGTAATGCGTACGGAGAAAGGACGGCTCGATACTTAGTTCCACGACTAATTAATGAGTTACCCTCCGATTTACTCGATTCTATTACCACCAAAAACATAAAACGTAAACTTAAGTTATATTTTTTGTCAAAATTAGATACTTAATTAACCATACTTTAGAATTATTTACCTACCTAACTTAGTTCTAAGTGGCTATCTTATGCCTACTTTTTGTTTAGCCTAAGTAGATAGATATATACTTACTTTGTTTCCTTGTCTGGGTAGGCTCGTACTCAGTGTATATTTGTGAACGCACCTACCTACCTACTTCACTAGTTTATGTTTATCTGTAAGTATTATGAATATAAGATTATGTAGTTAAGTTGATGAAGACTCGCTAATAGTATTTTTCTTTTATAAACCTTAGTGGTTTACTGAATACTATTTATACAAATTGTTTATATAATCCTTTTATTATGATAAATAAATAAATAAATAAATAAATAGGTAAGAGCTACGACTAGTTTCCACCTAGAAAAGTTTGACAGCTAAACTGACGTCTGGTATCATATTTTAAAAAGTAAGTTCGTATGAGTGGCCAATATTTTACTGTCCGTAGGTAAAACGAACCGTTTTATTTTTATAGGAACCGGGTATTTGTGGTCAACTTTCAAACTTCAGAAGTTAAGGAAATGACCACTAGCTCCAGCACTACCAAGGCCGATATGCACCAATACCTAGGAAACGAGCAATATGACGGAGCACAAATACGCGCTTATTCGCCGCACCTGCTCACCGTGCATGCCCGTACATAATTAATTCGAATTAACGGACGAATGCGGCCGATTGGTTTTACCGATACGATATAAAATACTTATAAGTACTTCACCGTAATGTTTTAATTCATCATTTTCAGTCCGCTCCTTATCGTTTGCTTATGGTAGAACGAATCCTGTATAAAAACATACAAAAAAAACCGGCCAAGTGCAAGTCGGACTGGCTCACGAAGGTTTCCGTACCATTAATAATAAGTAGTAAGTTAGTATATAAGTAGTGTATCAGTTATCTGGTTCCCATAGTACAAGCTATGCTTAGTTTGGGGCTAGATGATACTGTGTGAAATTGTCCAGCATTATTTATTATTATCTATACTAATATTATAAAGAGGAAAGATTTGTTTGTTCGTTTGTTTGTATGTTTGTTTGTTTGAAATGAATAGGCTCCGAAACTACTGGACCGATTTGAAAAATTCTTTCACCAATAGAATCCCACATTATCCCCGATGAACATAGGCTATAGTTTATCCCGGGGAAGTTAAGTTTTCCCGAGGGATCGCGGGTAACACCGCGGCGGACAGTTATTATATATAAACACGGCAAAAAACACGTTTGTTGTATGGGAGCCCCCTTCAATATTTATTTATTCTGTTTTTTAGGATTTGTCGTTATAGCGGCAATAGAAATACATCATCTGTGAAAATTTCAAGTGTCCAACTATCACGGTTCAAGAGATACAGCCTGGTGACAGACGGACAGACAGGCGAAGTCTTAGTAATAGGGCCCCGTTTTACCCTTTGGGTATGGAATTCTAAAAAACGACAACGTTTTTTTCTACAGGCCAGTTTTTGCCATGGTTTTCCACCTCCGTACCTACATTTTTTTCGTATTACATGTCATGTTTTATACAAGCTTTTATCGTTTTTTTGATCTATCAACAATGACCTCTCCAAAAATGGGTGGTTCTAGTCCTGTTATTTCAAAACAGAGGATGTATAGAATTAGGACAACAAACATGGTTTCAGACAGCTTAAAAACTACTCTATCAAAGTTGATCAGAAGCTTATACGAAGTTACATGCCGTAGCTGCAAGTTACGTAGATTCAGAGATAAATCAGTAAAGACTTGTCTGTGTTTAATGTTGACCAATACGAAGATTTTCTTTTGTGTAAATGTGAAACAATTTTCAGTTCAACCAGACCCAGGTTAACCAGTCATAAACTGGGAAATGCTTCGGACGGTAAACGGTCTGTACCTGCTCATAGAACCTCTTTCCGAATGCACTGTTTTAGTATCCGTGAGTTTTATTATACCCGTATTCACCCGGTTAAAACGCCAATGAAGCATTTTAGTGAGACTAAAGTAAAATAGTAAACGCAATCCGCGCCACAAGGAGTTAAAATGTTGCTTTTTGCTTTTATAAAGTAGCTAAAAAAAGTTACTTCGAAAGAAGTTTTCTTTGTCGAGCCACTTTGAATTATTTGCTCACATAAATTCAAACGGAATTCATACTACTCCCAGCTATGCAGAATTTGAGTACTTAGTAAAAATGCTAGGATATATATTTTTCAAGTATTCACTCTGGTTTTTGAGATTTGTTGTTGAATCTGTAAGCATTTTTAGTGTAATTTTTGAGAATGATTTAATAAATATGGCGCCGGCGGCCTTATCACTCAAAGGCGTTCTCTACCAAATAACCGTTAGAAAGATAATGGAACACAAAACATGAGGAAATAATAGGCGGCGATGGGCTTGCCACTAAGTCCTATCACAACTTAGCGCTAAAATACAGATACAACATACTATATAATTATTTAGTAACTTGTTAGACCCCTCGCAGACTACAGAATTTCTATCGGCCGATAGTTGAGACGGGCTACACTTCTCCATACTCATTACGAGCCGAAGTATATTCCGTCTCAACTATCGGCCGATAGAAAGTCAGTAGTCTGCGAGGGGTCTTAGAAACTCAATTTTAATCCGTAATCAATCCGAAGATTATAGAAAACATAAAAGAACCCATTTCCTCGACTTCCCACATCTCTGACGCAGCACAGAGCTGTGAAAACTTAGTCCAGCTCAAGTTTTCTGCATTATTCACTTCCCAAGTTTGGATAAACCCAGTGATTAATAACTCGGGAACTTTTTATACGTATGATGGGAAATAATAGTCATTGTTTGTAGTTCGGAATGTTCCAGTTAATAAACAATCTTTTTCTATCTCCTTCCTGTAATATTTCGCTTATCTTTGTTTCAGTGTTTACTAAGATAACAAGCGGGATCTCTACTGTATATCCAAGGGAAGGTAAATATGTATTAATTTATGCTAGTCATCTCACTTACCCTTTGAAGATGTCTGGGATCCAGAGATACTTCGAAGTACATTTCATATTATTTAGAGTAAGCATTCCATGCTAAACTGGTTGCAAGCTCATCACAATATAACACACAAAACGAGGCTATATTTGTGTTTGTGCATTATCCATAAACAAGTTGTCTACGAGAGATCACTCTGTAGCGTAGCTATATTAGTATATTGTTTTTCGTTCTTGTAAATAAGTATTTTCTATATATCGAATGAGATTATCTATTTAATGAGAAGGTGGGATCGAATCCCGGCCGTGCATCAATGGATTTGGCGTTTCGTAAAAATATGCGCTTTAACACGAGCTCTGAACGGTGAAGGAAAACATCGTGAGGAAACCAGTTAGTATTCTTATAGGCAGCGATGAGCTTGCAACCTGTCACGTCTGGAATACTAACTTCTGCAAGATGTGGGCATGTATAAAATATTTGAACATGCCTCTGACTACCCCCTTAGACATCTTCAAAGGATCTGGAATATAAAAGATCTGAGAGAATGTCTACCGCGCATTGGGGATATAGTTGTGACCCTGTTTATGTTTTTTTTATGTCTAATGAGACTTAAAAGCAACTTACATGGTCCCAGGATCATCCGCCATGGCTTGCTCGATGAACGACACGTGCTTCGTCCTCCTGCTCTTGGCTCGGAACTCCAGTTTGTTGGCGCAGCCTTTGTTCGCCTTCGTCCGCGCCTCAAAAATCACATGTGGGTGCTTCTGCTGAAACAAATCGAAAAACACGGACGCCGGTTAACTTTGAACTTTGTTATGTGGTGATAAGATTAGTTTTTGACTAAATGAAAATGAGGAATATTATCATTAGAAGTGAAAATAATTACTTTTTGATAATTGTGATTTGAGTTTAATAAATAAAACAGACGTACAAACTAGATATAGGTAGGTATTTTCTGTGGTGAAATAAATTTATGTATATCTACAAAATACTTCTGTTTTTCTGTATCATAAAATCCTATCCTAATCCTAATATCCTAATCCTAATATCCTATCCTAATATAATATAAGAAATCTGAAAGTTTTTGAGTATGTTTGGATATTTGTATGTTTGTGTATCAATCACGTCTAAACCAGTGAACTGATTTGGATGAAACTTGGAATAGGCGTAGATAGTGACTTGGAATAGCATATAGGCTATTCAAAATGTTGGTACCACACGGGCGAAGCCGCGCGCAGAAGCTAGTTTGTAATAATACTAAAATAGCGATAATACAGTATTGTACATTCAAAACAATAAAGTATCTGATTGATCCCTCGGCTGCCAAACAATAACAGGCATGAGTAGATCGCTATCCAATCGCAAACCAAACACAATTTCATTTAGAGCAAACATTGTGTTTGTATTAAAACATTTTTATTATCATCTACTAACGAGCGCTTGTTTATCGTTCATGGCCTTCCGAAATCATTTATGTTACAAGGACTTGGATATGAATACTAGTTCTAAAGGTCCAGTTTATCTCCCGTATCATGTAACAAAACTAAATAATACTGTTGATAGAGTCAAATCAGCTTTATTATAAAAAATAGGGTTCTCAAGACACCTCTTGCAGCAACATGAAATGCAAGTTGTTCTCTTCCTAGTAATACAAGATGCTGTGATTTGCAGAGTCAACAGTAGCGAGTTAACACCATTTCACATTCAATAAACAGGCAATCAATACAAAACTTGCGCGAACTTGTTCCATTAGCGATCGCTTCAGTCGGCATTCGGACTAGGCTGGGGGTACAGGGCCGTATCCACCTAATTAAGGTTTATTTTCAACAGTTAATTATGAAACCGGTTCACTTAGCCAACGTCCTGTTGTCATTGCGAAAAGCGGTGAAAAATATCATTACAGCGTCTCGCTGAGTGTAGGCATAGGTTAGGTTGCCTCCTGACGGTGTATAAATCATCTAATTTAGATGTAAAGGCAAAAAGTTAAAAAAACGGTAGTTTGTTGATTTTATTTGACTTGATTCACATTCATTTATAAGCTACCAGAATTAAAAGTAGGTATTAACACTAAACACATTTATTAAATAGGATAAATTACTCTACGCTTAAAACCATGCTGTAAACGTTTTTAAACGTATGTTTTTCTAAATTAGTAGGTCAGCATTTGACCATTTAATCCAGTGACTTGTCAATCAATCGTATGAAGACAGTTTTTCTATGAAATAAAGGCGACACGCGCACTTGGATTGATCAATCACGATGCTCAAGCAAAGATTTCGAGATTTGAATTTACCTCCGCCCGAGCTTTGTGATTGGTTGTAATAATTTCCCGCGTCAGCTTATGTATTTTATAATCTGTAGCTAAATAAAATAACTTGTATCAAGTCCTGCCCTGTCTCCTCAGCTCGCAGGTCACGTGCCCCGAAGCAGTCGTATTTTATTAGATCATTAAGCTTCACAACGTGTCCTAGGTACTCCATCAATACACCATTCATGCTGTGGTGGAACTGAATTATTTTGGCTCTTTCAGTGTTCATTCAAAGGTTTTGTGGGATTTTAATTGAATGATGTAAGCGACATCAAGGTGATGTCGTATTATCAAGGTGATATCTTATTATTTATATAATTTTTTGTTGACTCTCACAATATTCTAAATGAAGACATCATTTATTATACTTAATTTTACAGCTGTGGTTTTTGTTTCTTTTCATAATAAATAAAATTTCTACTTTTTCAGGCTGTAAGGTCATAAATCATGGTAGATACTTAGCTATGTTGCTCGTAACTTAGCAAAAAAGGCCTAAGCTTTAAAAAATCTGCCAGCAGTATTATATGAAATAACTTTTGACTAAGAAAAGTCTTTGTATTTAAATTCTAATTAAATCTAAACAGAACTGCCAAGACTTAAAATAAAAAACCTATCTTGCTCACGATAAAAACATTGCAAGAAACGGATTTCAGACAAATCTACACGTTCTAAGTAAAACAAACCGCTTAAGAGACATGAAAAAGATAGAAATACACATGAAAAGAGTTCGGTATATTCCATTCAAAGAAAAGACAAATTGAATTAGAGAACCAATCACGTTCGCACTTTCAGAGAGTCGGGCTGATGGTTTCAAAGTGGAGCATGGTGTAATGAAATTACGTACAGAACATGTCATATTTTTTTAGGTTTGAGTGCTTACAAAATATTTGGAGGTATGTCGAGCTCTGCGTGGGGGAGAGACGGTATGGGGTGTGGTTTCTATCCCTAATATTAGTATTGTTGATTTTTTTGTACTGTGAATTATGTACGCTCATGAGATTTCAATCACAGCGTCGATTGCCTATTGTCTCAGTTAGTTGTGGGGTCAGATCTCAAAATAGTGCATTTTGAACGATGTTTGGTTTCGGTCTTGTCATATTGATAACTATCATTAAGAACTAAGGGGCTGTTGGTTATTCATCATTATAAATGCCCTTATCTTTATGTATACAGTTATTATTAAGATTTTTCTTTCCAACAAACGATCAAAGAATATTACAAAATTAAGAGCGATCTCATAAAGTTTTCTCATTAGGCAAGTTAGGCGTTTATTGAAGTTCGCTAATTGGTGCACTCACTCTTAGCGAAGCCAATCGAACCGACCAATGAATGGAGTTCGGAAAATAACTGTCGTGCACTTTAATTTGACCAGACAAATGACCTATTTTGATCTAGCATTTAAACATGTGTGTGTAAGTGTGACACTTGCGTTGTGGATTTTGACCAAAGATAAATAATGTACTAGATAGAACCATAGAGTAATTTGAGTGTCTCCACTTTTCAATCCATTCATAGACAACTATAGATATGTTTTTAAGGTGGAAAGAAATGCACAACACTAGTTGTGCATTTCTTATCGATAATTACATGAAAAAGGATTAAATGAATTTTTAGAATTGTCTATTCTTTAACCCTGTTATTAATAAACACGAACTTGGTTGGGATTAGAGCTAATCCAAAGCATAAGGCAGTAGTAGGTCAAATCTGTATTAATAAAGAAAGACCAAGGAGGAAATAAGCTAATCCGACGCTGCTCTCGGAGCAAGAGTTACGCCTAGGTGCAACCTAGTATAGAGATGGAGTAAGCATACTCTATCATGAATTTTGACATTTTACTTCATAATATTCATGTCATATCCAAAAAAAGGTTGTGCAAATAGGATGGATCTGTTGATGGTTTGAGGAAAAATTTAATGAGGTTGGATGGATACCAATTACGATAAATGGGGCGAGTGAAAATTTACAATATTCGTACAATTTCATTTTATGATCTCGAAGAAACTGAATTTAAAATCCAAGTAAGTATAGATTTTGAGGTAAAAAATCATTTAGCATTAGCAAGAAACAAAAAAACAGTTAAAAATGACTTTTTTTATGACTTAAAACTTTTTGGTCAATATTCACTTGACCAAAAATTTTGAGAAGAATAAAACCTCTAACCTCTTTGAATAAAACAGATTATCAAATACAAATTATTGTCTATCTCTGTCATTCATATAATTAGTGACAGAGACAGACAATATTTTGAATGATAATAATATTCGTTCATTCACTCGTTTTTATTTTAAATTTTATGGGTTGCCATAACGCACGCGCTAGTCCCGATGCAAGAAATGTATTACTGATTCGAGATAACTACCGATTTATTAATAACCTTAAACTCATCATGTTACTCCAAGAAGTAACAGTTCTGAGAGCAGTCTCGGATTTAGCTAGAATTAGGGTTTTCTAATTAATAAGGCGGTTAAGGTATTATTTTATGACATGCGGAATCCAGTGTACCAAAAAGGTTCAATGGTAAATCCATGATTTTGACTAATCAGTTTCATGTTTTTGACTGCGTTTCATTCCTGTATAGGTGGATTGTTTGATGTGTTTGGACCCAAAAATCAACTAAACTCAAATAAAATTTAAACTGTTTATTATAATTACCTGGATGATTTGATGTCGGTCAAGTTTTCCTCCCTTCCCCAACAGATAAACTGTATTTTATAACGTTTCTAAGGAGGTTGTTAGGTCGTCGAATAAAAACAACAATCCTAGTTACTCCTAAAAACAACCAATCTGCAAAAGCAGTAAAGTGAAAAGAGAAAAGCATCCCATTCACTGACCGTGAAGGTCTGCCCCGTGCGTTCAGACGTCGTACTGTACACAGGCCTCGGTACACAAAATAAAAACAATCTAAAGCAAACTGGAATAGCAAAAACATTGGGCACAATCCGCCAGAGGTTCAGACTGTGAGAAATATCCAATTTAGCCGCGTTTGCCCGGTAAATTGACGCCATTTTTCATTTAGAACCGCCATGTTGCAACAGTGGCGCCACTGTGGTCAGAAGATGCGTTAAATTGATAAATATGATACAAATCAATAAGAAGTCACAAAAACACTTAATAAAACTAACGAAAACCCTAGGTAGCTTACAAAGCCCTAGCTATTCAAACACTTTGAGGCACTAAAAATGTTTTCCTTAAAACAATTTTGAGCACAGTGTACTCGTACGTTT
Source organism: Epirrhoe alternata (assembly GCA_963565295.1). NCBI lineage: Eukaryota > Metazoa > Arthropoda > Insecta > Lepidoptera > Geometridae > Epirrhoe > Epirrhoe alternata. The sequence goes on from OY751379.1 coordinate 12,831,001, forward strand.
CATCACCTTTGTGACTTTATTGCAACAGGCGACAAAACTTTTGATATAAAATAGTTATTACGTGCCTCTACTCAAAGCTAGTGTGTGAAAGCTCTAGGTATGAATAAAACGGGGCACGAATTCTCAACCTAACTAGACAACTTCACCGCCTAACAAGACAAGTTGCAGGAAATAACAAAGTGGTCCAGGACTTTTAGGTATAATATTCGTGAGTAAAGGTAGCATTTTGCGAGGACATGGTAACGTGCCACGTGCAAGTTTGAAGCTTTTGACCGAAGTTCTATCTCAATTTCCAATTCTAAAATTAGATTTGTGTATTGGGATCTTCAGATCAGAGATTGCTTTGTTACACGATTTCTTGTTGGGTATTAAATAAATAATGTTTCACACAACGTCTACCCGCAAAGTTAGCAGAGCTTTAATTATGGGAAATTTTGGACTGAAGGTTATTTTTTGTTAATATTTCATATTATGAGAAAACAACAGAACTCGACTAAAAAATTTGCAGAGCATATAAACATAATTTGGTCTTGTTAAATTGTGGGTATATTTACCAAAAATACATTTTCAGAAAAATAATATTTCTTGTGTGCTTTCCTGTAAATAAGGGCTTACGAGTCTCGCTTTAAATCAGGCGCCTAACAAATTAAATTACGGCGCCATTACAAAAACAAAGGTTCGCAAAGTGAAAAGGAATATTTATCGAAAATTCGAATAAACTCGAAGGATTTTGTGAAGTATCCTTGAAATCTGGACTTTTATATCTTTTGGATTTTATTACAGACATACGAACCGGCTGTTCGAAGTTATCAAATTGCACTTCGCATCAAAGGGATTGCCAAAAAACTTAATAAAGGGTTTCCTAGAACGAGTATTGCAATCGCTGGAGGTTTAGGTAGGGTAGCATTGTTCTGCGGCTTCGCTAAGCTGAGCTAGACTTCTGAAGCTTTCATTAATTCAAATAAATTCTTAGGTTATATCAGTTTTTGAATGTAAAATGTCTCTACACACCTATAGTCGTAATAATACAGAAAACAAAATTAAATACGCGATGAATATTGTGAATATTATGAAGCAAATATGAACAGTGCTCAAGTTTCATCATCATCATCTTCTTGCCTTTGTCCACATTGCCCACTCTATGTGGTGTTGGCACAACATGTATTCCCCTTCCATTTCCCTCTACCAGCCGTCATCTCAGCACTCACTCCTTTCTTACTCATGACATCTCTCACACAATCCATCCATCTCTTCTTCAGCCTACCTCTCGTATGTCCATCCACATTCATACCAAGTACTCTTCTGGTCACATGACATTCTTCCCTTCCCATTACATGCCCATGCTCGCGCAAGTTTAAGAAAGACTACTTCAACTGTTAATCTACTTTTGTTAAATAGCCAGCAACTTAATACAAGTTAAGATTTGGCAGCCAACGAGTGGACACATTTCTGGACGGAACTTGGGCACGTGCTAATTTGCATAGTCGCGTTGGAGTGTACTCCATGCTATAGATACTAATTCTACTGGAATTCGTGGTAGTTCTTTGTCCACAATGGTTGACGATTCTAGTCCATTGTTTACAGTTCTTATTGTGAGATAGTTGTCAAAGAAAACTTATTTTTAAGTACATAGCTTATTGTAGAGCTTGGCTCTTGTTCCGACAAGAGCTAAGTAATGATGCATTTTCAGCACAACATGTTCGCGAACCCCACGAAAAATTACACGCGCCATGATAGGTGCTCCTTTCCTTTCTAGACATAATAATAGCAATTATTTTATCACAATTCTAATCCTAAGCAATGGTTGAGGGGTTAAAAATACCTATTAAGTGAAGCCGAAGCTATCTGTTTTCTGTGGTCGAAGACAACATTCACAAAAATAGTTTTTTTTTCATTTTAAAACTACCCATTTGATAAATCAGTCTGTTTATAAAATAAACACACAAGTTTGGATGTCATTTTATTAAGATGTAAATTTTTCATGGTTTATCCTAAAATAATCGAAATCCAATAGACTACAAACCATAACAAGTTGCTATCTAAAATAAAGATACAGTTTGCCAAGAAACCCTAGTTTCTGTGCACCGTAACTTTATTTAACGAGTTTTATATATCCCGACATCCGTTTACGAATCCGCAAAATTCTGGGTTCTCTCGAAAACAGATTATTCAAAGAAATCGTTGTCTGAAGCAATAAATAAGCCACAGGTGGAGTCGGAGCAAATGCATCTCTTAAATCTACCTCCTTCTAAATTACGTCTAGTGTATCTTACTGCAGGGCCGTATTAAGGGAACGAAGGGACTTGTTTTCTCCTTGTACATTTAATTTATTTAAAAAGGGCACAACATAGGTTTACATTAAGTTCAACTGTAAAGTAAAACATAATTAAAGGGTCCTGGAATTTTTGACAAACTATATTTGGGAAAAAAACAAGCAAAAGAAAATGTATGACTTTTTTTACTTACACTCATCCAGCTTATACTGGTAGAAAGCGGAACACCTCGCCGATTATGACCTCATAAACGTAAAAAGAAATCATAAAGCTGATAAAAAACTGCATTTTGAATTGAAACGCAGCTAAAACCTCGAGAAGGAATATTAAAAGGTAAAAAAGTAACATACCGACATGCATTTAGAAATAATTTGATCAATAAGAATTAGCCTCCTCGCAGACTGCAGACTTTCTATCGGCAGATAGTTGAGATGGAATATACTTCGGCTTGTAATGAATATGGAGAAGTATAGCCCGTCTCAACTATCGGCCGATAGAAAGTCTGCAGTCTGCGAGGGGTCTAATAGTGTAGTATTATAGGCGCTCTATGAATATCAACGTACTAGCTTAATTAAATTTTCTGGTTAGTAATTAATTTGGAATTTATGTAGACGAAACAAATCATTGCGTTTCAATTTACAATGGCCCATAATTTATTAAAATCCAATTAGAAGTTTAATAGGTCGTGCTAGAATAATTTCATGCGCAAAAATTATGCGCACGGCTTACGCACCAATCAGTAGGCGATGATCCACCGGCTATATGCATAGTATGGGCTAGCAACAACATTATAACCTAATTGCTTAATTGATTCAACCACTTCGCATCAGCCTGGGGCTATTATAACGAAGCCAATTGCGAGCTAATTCAATTAATCAAACGCATCAGCCATATATTTTGAGGGAAAATTATGCACCATTGCACCAGATAATACCTAGGCTTCAAAATGTACTAGTATCATGAGTTGTTTATGTGGTGATCAATTAGAACAACACAGTAACGTTCTAATTAAGGCTTAGATAAATTACATGGTATTCAATTTGTCGATTTACCAGTCTATTTATTAATTTTATGATTCCGTTGTGGAATTAAGTCACATGAAAATGGTAAATAATTTATGTAATTTTATGACCCTATCGACTAACTTAGCTCTACAATTTTACTAACATATGCATCTTGTAATCTATTCATCATCATCATCATCCACAACCTGACTTTGCCCACTGCTGGGTATAGGCCTCTCTTTCTTTATAATCACTACATAGTATAAAACAAAGTCGCTTTCTCTGTCCCTATGTATGCTTAAATCTTTAAAACTACGCAATGGATTTTGATGCGGTTATTTTTAATAGATAGAGTGATTTAAAAGGAAGGTTTTTATGTATAATACATGCATAATATAGTAGAGAAATTTAGTATCAGCATTGTACCCGTGCGAAGCCGGGGCGGGTAGCTAGTAATGTATAATTTAATACATGAATTGAATTTATTTTAACTTTTCGGCTATTTGAGTCTCTAAAGTAAAATACTCTATGGGCCCTAGTTTATTTTTAAACACTTTCTAGTTACCTAAAGGAAAGTAGATAATTATTAATAATTGGGTACGTTTTATTTTAGATAATTATTATTAGAACACTATCCCTGTTATTAATAAACACGAACTTGGTTGGGATTAGAGCTAATCCAAAGCATAAGGCAGTAGTAGGTCAAATCTGTATTAATAAATAAAGACCAAGGAGGAAATAAGCTAATCCGACGCTGCTCTCGGAGCAAGAGTTACGCCTAGGTGCAACCTAGTATAGAGATGGAGTAAGCATACTCCATCATCAATTTTGACATTTTACTTCATAATATTCATGTCATATCCAAAAAAAGGTTGTGCAAATAGGATGGATATGTTGATGGTTTGAGGAAAAATTTAATGAGGTTGGATGGATACCAATTACCATAAATGGGGCGAGTGAAAATTTACAATATTCGTACAATTTCATTTTATGATCTCGAAGAAACTGAATTTAAAATCCAAGTAAGTATAGATTTTGAGGTAAAAAATCATTTAGCATTAGCAAGAAACAAAAAAACAGTTAAAAATGACTAAACACAGTAAATACTTTTTTTATGACTAAAAACTTTTTGGTCAATATTCACTTGACCAAAAACTTTGAGAAGAATAAAACCTCTAACCTCTTTGAATAAAACAGATTATCAAATACAAATTATTGTCTATCTCTGTCATTCATATAATTAGTGACAGAGACAGACAATATTTTGAATGATAATAATATTCGTTCATTCACTCGTTTTTATTTTAAATTTTATGGGTTGCCATAACGCACGCGCTAGTCCCGATGCAAGAAATGTATTACTGATTCGAGATAACTACCGATTTATTAATAACCTTAAACTCATCATGTTACTCCAAGAAGTAACAGTTCTGAGAGCAGTCTTGGATTTAGCTAGAATTAGGGTTTTCTAATTAATAAGGCGGTATGACTTTCTGAGAAAATTTGGAATTTATTGAAATTCCGCCCACGTTTTGCCTAGATCCGTCCTTGTTTTCACGGAGTCCATTCCAATACCCCTCCACTTTACTTTTTTGTCGCAAATATATTGGAAACACATAAATCGAAAGGCTTTTAAGAAATGTGCATTCGCCTTGTTGCCGTTGCTTTTCGTGAGATCTTTTCAACTAAACGTATTTGGGAATCAACCTATGCCTAAATTAAAGAGAGGAAAGGAAACATTAAATTAAATATTATATTATCATTATGTTAGGTACTCGCTATACTCAATATCATGCCGTCTTCACCTGCAAGTGTAGAGACACTCAGAAAGAATTGTTGTGTTGTTTCCATATTTTATGTTAAGGTGTACTCTGTGTTGGTGAACTAATAAATAAATAAATTACTCTACTGTAGCTACAACACATCCAAAAAGATTTATAAAGAAGGTTTAGTATAAAATTAATTGTCTTTTTGTTCTAAATAATTTATTTTGCTCGTTTATACAATGTGCGTACTCACACAAAGTATTCTAAATCGATTCTCAAAGCCCTGTTCATTAGTAAATACATATGTCTCGATCGGATCACAGTTCAATCTGTCTTTTCTTTGTCATTGTCAGTATGAGGAATCAGCCCATTTACGCGGCGAGACGTTCAAAGACCCACTAGGATGATTGAGGTGGAAGATCAGAAATATCTTGCTTGAAAATTGAACAAATAGCGAGAGGAAAATTAAGAGAAGAAAATGAGAATTTTCACTTAAGTACTGTATAGGTATAATAATAATAATAATAATAAATAATGCTGTACAATTTCACACAGCATCATCTAGCCCCAAACTAAGCATAGCTTGTACTATGGGAACCAGATAACTGATATACTACTTATATACTTTATAAAAATTAAAATATGTAGTATGTATAAACATTTTAAACTTTCGCGACTTGAACACATCTTAATCTGTTATCATCATCATCATCATCAGCCTATAGCAGTCCACTGCTGGACATATGCCTCCCCTAATGAGCGCCCTGTCCTCAGCGCGACGCATCCAGATTCTATTAATGAAACTGTTTTAACGGGACTTAATTGCGTAGTAAAAAATTATTTAGGTAACTCGATGTTTCAATGGCATTACAGCCACGGTGGTCACGAGAAGACTGCTGGCCGACTACTGTAGTTGATACTTAAAATATTATCAATTGTATGAAACGGATATATTAGCATTTTATCAATGTGTGGGATCAAAGTTTGCACGTGAAACGTAATATCCCACTGCACCTTATCTATTTCAAACATCTTTATTATATTTGTATGTAAACCAGAAGTCGGGACGAGCGTTGATCCATAAACAAACACATTCGCATTAACAATAATAATAGGGTTATGCAGATTTCATTTAAACGGGATAATTTATTTGCGTCGTGTTTTAAGTAATTACTACTTTCATGGAATGACCAAACTCTACTCTATAATTACGTCGGCGGTGTCACGTCCGAACTCGGCATAATTCTGCCGAAAGATATATAGCGCCATTCCGCGGCGCGAGACTGATTTTGAATAGTTTGAGATATTCCAGCCGATTTATCGTTTTGGGAGCGAAATTTCACTTGTTATAGCCATTCAAATATTATACAAAAGAATGGGCTGCCGGATACGGAAAATTGAATCATAAATTCATGAAAATATAGGATTGTACGTATGCTAAACATTCCGTCGTTTTTTGCGTTTTTTGCGAGTATACTTTTATGGAGCCTGCTTAGTTTTATGATCACAAATAGTCTCAAACCCCTTTTTATTCAACGATTCAGTGATACTTCTTTGTGAAGTTTTATCAGGACAGGAGACAAATCTGATACAAAGTCGGGAATATATTTTGATCTAAGTGGATATAAATCAGATACTAGACTAGATTCTATGAATAAATGTGTAGAGATAAAAAGATTTGATATGAAACAATCTGTAACAAGTTGTTGGACATTACTAAACCACGACACGAAAAGTGGGACATAGGAATTCAAGAAAATCATCTGTTTTACTGTGTAGGATTTTTTTATATTTTATAAACTAAACGTGTTGCGGCTTCAGATAGGGCCATAGCGGTGGCTTCGTTTTGGAGCAAGCTTTTTTAATATGAGCACATTGACCCGACAAATGAATGAATGAACTAAACGTGAACTGACACATCCATGTCCTCCGATGCATCCCCCCCCCTAAACCTTTCACGCACTCGCCCCGCTCCCTAATTGGAACACAATCCCGGTTCGGGGTTGCGATGCAAATTAGTTTCGGGCTTTCGGGTGCTTTTGGCCCCTGGAGTCGATCGCTGAATTCTGAATAGAATTCAGAAAATACCGAACACAGTTTTCATGAATACAGGTTTCTTATGAAATGCGATATTATACAATAGTCGGATTGTTTGATGCCATCCAATTTGTGTCTGCGCTGAATTTTGATCGAGGGTGTGATGAAACTGCTTGCGTTTCAATTCGAAGTACGAGTGCTTATTTTACGCTCAGGTAAACGTATTTACTTCTATTTGATGACATATGTAGCGCAGTGGGTCCTGTGGCCCTGAAAGTTGCGCCTTTTGTGGTTTTTTTGTGAATTTTTGTTTCAGTTTTGCGGTGTCTATAATACAAGCTCTGCTTACTCTGTGCTCTGGGGCTAGATGATGTATGAAATGCAGATATTTAACCCAGGTCTGAATATTGTGGTATTACTGTACCTTAGTTTCTGATGGTACAGGGGATACTAGTGTTAGGGGACTATGTAAATTGTTGGGTGTTAGATTTGATTCAATTTATGAAAACCAAATTTTATTTTCCCATAACAAAAATTCAATTTGTCAAACTGTAACTTCAAATTCGTTTCCGCAAAAGCAACTCAAGCAAATATCCCGAAAGTGTGGAACTACGAAATCATTTGCAGAAATCGCCAAGTTGGCAGTTTATCTGTGGAAGGGCAGGGATGAAGCAACTTTGGCACCGACCACCGCAGACGTGTAAATTTCACTGAGTCGACGGGAGAATTACACAGCTTTCTAACACGGTGTGAATACCAATGCAGTTATGTGATGCATGGTCTGATTCTATATTGAATCTAGTCGGATTTGAGTAATGGGATGGAACTTTGTCGTCCGGGGTTAATGGTACTTATAAGTTAGGTGAGTGTCAGGATGCAGAATTACTCAGTGTTAATGAAAATGAATGAATGAACACTTTTCGTGAACAAAACAGAAAATATGAAGTTCAAAGCAGTACAATTAAATTACAGGAGACAGATTTTGAAATCGAAATAAGTTTTAGTTAGAAGAATAAATCCAACGCCCAGATTTAAGGAGACACGGAAGTGAGAAGCGCTCTTAACGCACTAGTGGTTGAACCGCGGGGCGGCTAGCCGCGTGGGGGGCCACTTTTACAGTTTTATTATGCAACCGCTTGTCATTGTACGCTAGGTCCGTACCGCCACAAATTTGTACTAAAATTTGAACTTAAAATGTTCAACCGCTAGTGCGTAAAAAGGGGGCTAAAAGTTCTTTTGTTTGAAATATTGGACATAATTATAATTTGTTTTAGTATGCGTACCTCGTTATAGAAACCAACTTCTCAATTTCAACGATTTGCACTAGTCACATAACTTCACCCTCATTAAAACTTCCCTCCAACTTGAACGTCAAACTGTCGTAATAACTATGCATTAATCTGTCGGTGAGCCGCAATAACTGCACCATTGTCTGTGGCAAGCTCATAGATGGAAGCAATTGACGATAGGTACTATGTACTAATCTGCGCGCTGTATGCACGCCACAGATAGAAGCACCGCGACCTCGAAATGGAACGCTTCATACTCGGTCTCGGTCAGAGTGAACTTAGGAGCGGAAGTGAGAGCGGTTTGACTTTTGAGCGGGAATTGGGTTTTTCAGCAGACAACCTTTGAATATTCCTGTACTGTAACTATAAAAAAGTATGCAGAATGAGACCCCAGTTTTTACTAAAACCTGTCTGTTGAGGTGGGATATATTTATTATTATGCAAAGTCCACAATGCCCCACAGTAAGGCCTATCCTTGTCCACTCTTTATTGTTAGCTAATAATTATAGTATATTTCATCTTATTACTATTTTGTAGAATTACACAAATTAGATCACTTCATGTAAAACTAAGTGTAATTTGGTGCAGTTCTTTTGGGGGAACACAGATGTCTATCTTACAGGCTTTCAGTCTAGTTTAGGCATCTGGGACCTTTAATTTATTAATGTTATTATTACAAACTTACTATTACTTACATTTTAACTAGTGTATAAATTAGTTTCATAAAAATTGTATGTAATCTGTGTAATAATTTTAAATTGTGCATAATAAACTATTCTATTTTATTCTATTCTAATATAGTTTATTATGGAGAGTATGAGTCAAGTTCGTTGCTTTACCATAACCGTTCGCCGCGTAGTCACTTGTTCTATGAATCCTGTGTCATATCTTATTTTACCACAGGATTGAAACACATTACCGATTGGTAACCCTCTTTATAGGGCGTTTTCAATAGCGTGCCACGTGCACGTTACCAGTTGGTGACGCTGACTGTCTCTCGGCTGAACCTTAGTTCGTAACAATTCGTTTCCACAGATTTGAGCTGGCACTACACGTGCCGACTACCGAGTGGCATTGGTCAAAGTTACGCTAATAAGTTCGCTGAAGGTAGATCAGAGTTTAGTTTGTGGTAGCATTTTGACATTTACATTCGAATAATATAAATGAACCACTAAACTAATCTTGAACAATCTTGTCCCGCATTTACAAGCTATGCTTAGTTTGGGGCTAGATGATGCTGTGTGAAATTGTCCAGCATTATTTTATTTTATTTTTTTATTATTTAAAAGTCGTAAAGTCTTGTACGGACTACGTTCCTTATATTATCGAAATAAAAAACATTCGATAATTTTAGGATAAGCTAAGCGCGAGTCGATGGAAAATGTCGAAATGTCTACGCGTTGCTGCAGTATGCTGCTTATAAAAAAACATGTTGCAAGCATTATTCCTCAATTTTTCTACATTATCCGATATATTTTTAATATTCATGTAATCTATTACCTAAACAATTCGCCCATCATTGCAAGCCCATCGCCACAATATTCTTCTAGGAAAGAATGCTTCACCTTAGACCTCACTATTGCTTAAAATCAGGCCGAGTGAGTGCTGTGCTAACCTATTAAAAAAAAATCCTACCATACTGTTTAATATCTACCAAATCGAGATAATTTCAGCTCTATAGTTTAACCACAAACATTTTAATATCTTCACAAACCTAAAAAACATTAAAAGTAATTAAAATCTTCACCAATTCTCGGTTTCCTCTCAACCCAAAGCTGAAAAATTTAACTTCCGAATAGAAAAGACTATTCAAATTCTTCGCCACAGCGCAAGAAACTAAAACCGTAAGCCAACTCAGTATTCAATTGTTCGCCTAATAAACGTTGGCTGGAACTTATTCCGGCAGTGTCGGTGGCGTTTAGCGCAAATTAGTTTAGTTCGTCGACTCAGACCGCCAACGGTAATGAACGCAAGATCAAACTTTGGGGAGCGCAGGGATAGGCACAGTGCAACGAGAAGGCAATCTAGAATCCATCACCCACCACTGTAAAACTATTCGAAAACCTAAGGAACATTTGTGTTGAAAACTTATAAAGGCCAAGACAGTCTGATCTAACCACTGCACTTATTTTTTATAACACAATGTGGCAAACAATTATGCAAAAAATCATTTAACAAGTATGTACAACTGTAGGAACGCTACAGCAAAAAGGAAAAAACACTCTTTTGTCATCATAATAGGTGAATCAACTATATGAAACTAGTCAAATATATTATGGAACTGAGGTAAGGTCAAGTCTAACCTACGTAAACTGAACCCGTATCATTTTGACAAGATTAACGATGACAACTCTCCCTACATCTGGCTACTAATCAGTTAAAAAGCTCACATCTGCTTCGCCAAAATAAAATTAAATGAAAAACTAGATTTGGATCCACTCCAACCAATTACTTCAGGACTTGACCGATTTGGTTTTATCGGCTCAATTTATGGTCCTCAACGTGATTGCTAGACAGAGCTGTCAACTGCATACTTTTTAATCTCTAAAGTGCAATAACATAGCCTACTTGTATACTTTACCTATTACCTAGAAAGATCACATAATTTTTATATTTCTTTAAAACAAACTTATATCTAAACACAATAACTAAGGCAATCTTAATGATATTATTATTCGTAGATTAGTGATGAATCTTGCCTCTTTCATGAAATGCAACTCTGTAATGTTTTTTTCCAATTTCCATGTCTTTTTCACAAATAGTAGAAGGTGTTACCTACTAACCTACCCGTGTTTGTTGCCCTGATTCTTCACGGTATTGGTCGCGAAGGAACAGGAGTAAAACCTAGTTTTAAGACGTTTCAAAGTGATCCCAGCGGTCCTACTGAATAAATGCTTTTTGACTTTGACTTTGGTATTACCTACTGTATAAAACTGCACTGTGGCGAAAGAGTACGGCTAATCCAAAATGCATGCATGAACTATTTGACCAACTATAGTCTGCATAGTTTTTGTTAGTTTGTTTGCAGGTAGAGCTTAATTAACGAGCTACCCGGACTGCAAATTCGCTTGGACTGCCAAAAAGTTATCTTAAGAGGTACCTACTCGTATATGTAAACTGGTAGGTATTTAAAATGTACGATGCATCTTTAAGGGTCGGTTCACATCTGACGGAAGATGCGTCGAGCGTATTCAGCAGTCGTTGTTTATCATCATCGCGTATCATCGGTTAAGTGTGAAAGGTTGAACGTTTTCTCATATAATTGTCTGTTCTGGCGGTACGCGACCAATGATATGCGACGCATCTTCCGGCAGATGTGAACCGACCCTAAAACGCATCGTTATAATATATGAGAACAAGAAAGTATAAATTGATTTCCAGTTGAAAACACAATGAATGAAAATTTTCTCAAAATATGCTATAATGCTTATTTATATAATGCTTTGGTCCGTTAAACATCATACATTGATGAAGATATTACAGAAATTTTCGGTCCGACAAAGTCAGTTGAGTCCTACTTATCTGATGTTTTCCATTATCGTTCATTATCAACAGACCAAACAACTAAATAAATAAATAATGCTGGACATTTCACACAGCATCATCTAGCCCCAAACAAAGAAAAGCCTGTACTATGGGAACCAGATAACTGTTATTCTACTTATATACTTTTTGTTTGTAAATACACACATATTATACATAGAAACACCCAGACCCGAGATAAATATTTGCAGATCGAACCCGCAACCTTCTGCGTCCCAAGCAGGCTTTCACCCACTGCGCCAGAGGTCGTCAAACTTTTTGTACACCGCCGTTTTTCTGTATATATTTTCCAGTCCATCCAAATGTTGTCTGGATGAGATCGCTTATAAGGCCGCCCATTGCACCTACTTGTTATTTTATGTTCCTGTTATGTTTCTTCTGTGCCTAATAAAGTGTTTATCTATCTATCTATCAAACCTTCAGAGTCATCTCTCAAAGGTCCCGTCAAGGGATCACAATGTAATTATTACTTGGCAACTTGAATCACACGCTTATAGTATAATTAACTGCCCTATAAACGTGACGTCACAATTATATCCTGGTACAGGTTAATTAATAACCAATTCATTGTATGAACACAACGGTCTCTTGAATTATAAGGACAGATCCGCAGCTTCGGTCGCATTGTTTTAACGATTTTATTTAAACGACGTATTTTTGTGTTTTTACATACCATAATGAAAGTAAAGTGTTTTTTTTTTTAAATCGATGAGGTATTTCTTGAAATGAAAATTAACAAACTCGTTTTGAGTTGGTGTTATGTTCTTATTAGGTATCTATACTAATACTCGTATAATAAAGAGGAAAGATTTTTTTGTTTGTATTGTAACGAACAAGCACTCGAACGTTCTAGAAGACTCGCGCGCAGGATAGATGCCACGAACATTCTCGCTTAGACATACCGAATTAACAATTGGATCGTAATACCCGGACTTAAGGTTCAAGGTCGCTTGTCACGTGTTGTTGTTTATTTATAGAAGCTTCCTGTTTATTTGTAGAGAGTTCCCACGGTGAATGTTCTAGGCGTTTCTGTGGGATATATAAACGGGCGATTTGCGCGTTACAAATCAGTTCTTTGTGAATTACGAGAGTGTTAACTTGAGTGAATAGTGACCAGTGATATTCAGTGCGACTGTTCGTAACTTTAAAGTGTGTTTTGAGTAAATTAGTGTGTAATAAAGTTTCGAACGTTATACCTAGTGTTTATCTTCAGAATCGACGAACCCCAGCACGTAACAATTGGTGTCAGAAGTGGGATGAATCATGCCGATTCTACCAAAGGAGGACACGGATGGTATCCGTACTAGGAGTCAGCGTCAGCAAGAGACGGATCAGAGACGATTTGGAGATACTTCGCAATTATCGAGTGGTCAGCTGATAGCAATGGAAGCCGGCCCTTCCACCGCGACTTCAGTGCCTGCAGCTCCAGACTTTGCAGCCTTGATGGCGATGCTTCAAGAGCAGTCGCGCCGGCAGGAGGAACAGGCCCGTCGGCAGGAGGAACAGGCCCGTCGGCAGGAAGAACAGGCCCGTCGGCAGGAGGAACAGGCCCGTCGCTTAGAAGAACAACTACAGCGCGACAAAGAGGAGCAGGCCAGCCGACAAGAGGAACAGGCCCGTCGGCAGGAGGAACAGGCCCGTCGCTTAGAAGAACAACTACAGCGCGACAAAGAGGAGCAGGCCAGCCGACAGGAGGAACAGATGATCCTCATGAAAGATCTCCACGCGACGTTCAACAAGGAGCTCAAGATGATGAAGGATCAAGTCCATCAACATGGAGAACGCCTCACTGAAGCTGAAACCCGGATTGATGAGGTAAAAACTCAGGTTGCTGATGTGAAGAAGGCTTTAGGTAATCTCAAAGATGGAGACGGGACTGTAATTTCTACAGCTGCCGCACCTTCAATACGTGGATTCAAGGTGCCACCATTCGACGGGACATCTTCATGGTCGGCCTACAAGATACAGTTTGAGGCCGTGATGAAGGCGAACGGATGGAACAAGGCTCAAGCTATGACTGCACTCACCTTAGGCCTTCGAGATCAGGCTTTGACTGTTCTAGAAGCTCTCGGGCAAGAGGTGACTTATGAACAACTACTAGAGGCATTGGAAGCTAGATATGGTGACGCCCACCTGGAGCACGTGTTTCGTGCACAACTTAAGGATCGTGTACAACGCAATGGTGAAAACCTACAACAATGGGCCCTGGAAGTCGAAAAGCTGGTCCGAAAAGCATACCAGTCTGTACCTGCGCTCATTAATGGGAACCTAGTGCAAACATTTATCGACGGGATTCGTGACCTTGAAGTCAGGGCTGCTGTGAGACTTGGGCACCATGAGACACTCAAGGACGCCTTAGCCCATGCATTGGAAGTAGAGGCAGTGAGACAGGACCATCGCGCCCATCGACTCAGAGAGGTCGTAGTACCACCATTGCGCGGACGAGGATATGGCCCCAGATGTTACACCTGTGGGGAAAAAGGCCACCTGCAACTTAATTGTCCGCAGAAAGACTCGCACATGGCTAGACTCGAGAAATTGGCGGAACGTCTGAAGCAGCTGACCAAGGAGTACGAGGCTTGGACGGATGGTCAAGACAAGGGAAACGAGCAATTCAAGAACTACCACTTCAAGCCACACCGTAGCGCGAAGGCCTACGGCAATGCAGGCGCAATCTCGTGGAGACCTCGCTATGAGGCTGATGGACACTTCGTCAAGCAGGAGTCGAGGGATACGACGTGGAAGTATGCGAAACCTTTGGAGTCCTGGAGGGATGATGCCATGAAGAAGGCTCAGAAGGAAAGCTGGTTGCAGTCTGGCAGGAACATAGGAGTCAGATGCGACCGAGGTTTGGACACAAGTGGTTTCAAGGAAGGTGCGTCGGTCTGGTTACAAACTCCAGGTTGTCGAAGAGGAAGATCTCCGAAATTGCGGACTGGATATGTGGCCTCATCCAAGGTGGTACACATCGCCCGGTGGTAGCAACGGTGATGCTCGGGACGAGCATGTCTAAGGAGGGGGCAGTGTAACGAACAAGCACTCGAACGTTCTAGAAGACTCGCGCGCAGGATAGATGCCACGAACATTCTCGCTTAGACATACCGAATTAACAATTGGATCGTAATACCCGGACTTAAGGTTCAAGGTCGCTTGTCACGTGTTGTTGTTTATTTATAGAAGCTTCCTGTTTATTTGTAGAGAGTTCCCACGGTGAATGTTCTAGGCGTTTCTGTGGGATATATAAACGGGCGATTTGCGCGTCACAAATCAGTTCTTTGTGAATTACGAGAGTGTTAACTTGAGTGAATAGTGACCAGTGATATTCAGTGCGACTGTTCGTAACTTTAAAGTGTGTTTTGAGTAAATTAGTGTGTAATAAAGTTTCGAACGTTATACCTAGTGTTTATCTTCAGAATCGACGAACCCCAGCACGTAACAGTATGTTGGTTTGTTTGAATTGAATAGGCTCCGAAACTACTGGTCCGATTTGAAAATTCCTTCACCATTAGAACTCTACATTATCCCTGATGATACATAGGCTATATTTTATCCTGGGAAAGAGAAGTTTTCCCGAGGGACCGCGACGGACAGCTAGGTAGTGAGTTTCAAAAATATACTTACCAAAGAAAGTATGAATTTTGTTGTATAATTTTAACAGCTAAACTTTTATTGCCACCAGTATTTATAATAAAATATTCGCTTTTTATATAAAGTTATTCTAAAAACCGTGACAATGACGGATACCGTCGGTGGATATTCCAATTTTCAACCCTAAAACTGTGACGCGGCAATATCTCACAGTAGCACGAAAACTATCAGTTTGATTAAAACGACGATAGCCAACGCTGAATTTATTTGATAGGTAATTTAGCAGTAGTGTTTTACCTTTATTTATGTGACACTGCATTGATTGTTGGCAACACCGGCGCATTCTCACGCTTTATATAGTACATTGAAGAGTGCGGAAAAAAAGCTCTAGTGTGTTTTAGTTTAGTTACAGCAAAATTTAAATTGATCTCTAGTAATATTGTAGGAATGTTACACAAGATGAGAGAAGAGTGCATGCGACAAAAATACGAATGTTGTGATGGATGTGTGGCGTGAGGCGAATGGATAAGGTGAGGAATGAATATATTCGGGGAAGTCTGAAAGTAGCGCCAGTAACTGATAGGTTAGTGTGGTATGGGCATGTAATGCGGAGGGATGAAAGTCATGTAACTAAAAGGGTGATGGAATTTAATGTGGATGGATATGTGAGTAGAGGTAGACTTAAGAAGACCGAAGGTAGACCGAAGAAAAGATGGATGGATTGTGTGAAAGAAGATATCTAAAAGAAAGGAGTCGATACAGAGATGCCGAGTGATAAGGGAGAGTGGAAGAGGAGAACATGTTGTGCCGATCCCGCATGAGCGGGATAAGGGCAGGCCAATGATGATGAAAGTGACCCTTATTTATTTAATCACGTCTCAAAAACTCCGTATCAAAAAACATCATGTTTACCTGTGATTTAAAACATAAATTTCCCTTAAAGCCTTATCACAAGCGAAGTTACTGAACCAAAAGCGTGCTAATAAAAAACCCGTGACACGCCGAATAAATTAAAACAAATCACGGAACCCTCCTACAACTGCTACTATAAATTAAAACTTTATTCAGCCTAAAATAAGTGAATAACGTTTGAACGCCTCAGAACTCGGGGTCCATAAAGCCATTTAGGAACTTTATAAACGTCAATCGTCTGTCGCGATGGAGGGTTAATCCCGCGAGGCACAAAGACGTAAAGGCGCATTCACACGTCCGAAATCTTCGGCGTAATAAATCACAGGCGACAATGTGTGCGTAAATCTGGCGAACAAATATTTGAGCGGCATGGATACTCGCAGGCTGACTCGCCCCGAGACAAAGGTCCATGGGACAAGCGGAATTGCTAAGCAAACATGAAAATACCACGCCTAGATATCTTTGCTTAAATACACTTGAAAACTAGGTTTCTTTCATACAGATTTGTAGTTTTATGTGAGAACAAATTTTATTCAAATAATTAATAGGTGATTGATGAGGTACCTACATACTTAGGGAACATTGAGCATAAATCGTCAGAATCAGTTGATGAACTGTGATCGTAAGGCCAAGGTTGAGCTTAAATATCTTTGTATATTAATAATAATCTATGACTGACCCTAAACACCTTGAAAGTATCTTGACTGCCTTGAAAAAGTGGATGTTTTTTAATTCCTTTCTCACTTCGAAATTAAATAGACGGCCAATAAGGCCATGTTTGTAAAACATAGCTGCATTTATTTTCAAGGGAGGAGACGGTGACGGGTGTATGCGTTTGAAGTGAGAGGTTGTTTTTTGGAGTTAAAACTTCTTTAGGCGCGTTGGGCATTTTTGGGATGGGAAAAATTTATTGAACTCTGTGTTACCGACACCACCGTCAGCGCCATCTAGTTTTGAACTCGGAAACTAAACACGGTAAAGAACCGTTATTATTTATTTATTACGACGATTCAAAAAATACACACGTTATTGTTCAAGTTTTCACTTCTGTCGGCACTCTTGGAGTGCCACTGTTTTTTTAGTGTATAGGAACTTTTATATTCTTGTTCTATGTTTCAGCGCTCGAAAAGTCACTTGTCTAATAAATAGATCCGTAGTCCTCTCAATGCGAAGCGGGTTAATGTTGGGTCAAATGTTTGTAGAATTTAAATTAAATTACCCCAGAGATTAATTAAACTGTGTCAAAGATGAAACGGGTTTGTTTGCTTACGGATATAAAAGTATTTAAGATAATCAATTTCCTAACTGTTTTCTGATTGGTAGCTTTAATTCAACCTAACGTAACATATTTTATTAAAATTATTAATAGCCTGTAGGGCAAAGCAATCTCCAATGATTCCTGAAGTAAAGGGTTTAAACAGTGTCCCATCACTTGTCCAGTATATCCAAAGATATGTACCAAAAAGGTTCCATGCTAAATCCATGAGTATAACCATGGGCCGGTGAGTGTACGAGTAACTTGTATTCCAAAAAGGTTAGAAATAGTAAATAGTAAATAATTACGTTTATTCAAATCAAGCATAGTACAATCAACAATTAGTTGGCCTTATAATATTTTACAATCAGGTAGGTATTCTATAATTAGGTAGGTAAGGTACCTACACATACTTTACAATCAGGATGGCTTGTGGTTGATGAAGATGTGTAGCGGTATCTACACTAAGTTCAAGACTTGTGTTGTAGATGCCGCGTTACCTTCCAATGTTACTTTAGGCTATAGCCATGTTTAAATTATTACATCAATAAATTAACATTAAGATCAGCACAAATGGTTTACAACATGGATAAACGAAAAACTAAACTGTAATGTTCCTAACCTTTTCTAAATTGCCTTAAGTTATCGAAGGTACTGAATTAGTCTCCCGTTCAAAACAGCCCAAAACTTTTTGAACGCGAAGAAAATCAACAATTTGCTAAAAGCCTACACACGTACAAAGTTTCCTGTAAATGTTTACTGTGAGATTGCCGAGGATTAGAAAACGGGTCGTTTGTCAAAACTTACCTGAACCCAAACTTCTAAGACATAGAATTTGCACCTTTTGAACTTTGCACAAGAATATTAAGAACTTATTCGTGTTACGGATTTATGAATATGGATGAAAAGAATTGACGAAAATATTTAATGGCGGACTTTGGTAAAACCCGTAAGTAATAAAAATTTTTGAAAAAAAAATTGAACCGACTTCACATAGCACATACAGACACTAAGAACCTTCTATGTACCTACACTAAAAAGAGAAAAATAAGAATATACACATGCAATTATTATTTACAGTATTCAATTAATAAATTATTATGTTATATTATAGGTATTTGAAGTCGGTGCCAACTATGCATTTACATCTAAGAAGAAATTACGAGTACAATAGAACTTGGGTGCAAAATTGTATCGAGTAGAATAGTTGGCACCGACTTCAAATGCCTATAATATAACATAATAATTTATTAATTGAATACTGTAAATAATAATTGCATGTGTATATTCTTATTTTTCTCTTTTTAGTGTAGGTACATAGAAGGTTCTTAGTGTCTGTATGTGTTATGTGAAGTCGGTTCAATTTTTTTTTCAAAAATTTTTATTTTTCAATTTTTAGTGTAAATAAAGTGTAAGTGTAAATAATATAGTAGGTTAGGTTAGATATTGGAATAGTCAAGATTAAAGAAGTTAGAGTGAGAATGAGGTTTTTTGAGTTGTACGGGAAAACTATCAATCCCTCAGGAATAAAATTTATATGGGACCACATCGAGAGTATAAACATGTCAAACTATTCAATGTTTGACTCAGATTGTGTAGTGAGAATGAGGTTTTTTGAGTTTTACGGGAAAACTATCAATCCCTCAGGAATAAAATTTATATGGGACCACCTCGAGAGTATAAACATGTCAAACTATTCAACGTTTGACTCAGATTGTGTAGTGAGAATGAGGTTTTTTGAGTTTTACAGGAAAACTATCAATCCCTCAGGAAAAAAAAGTATGAGGACCACCTAGAAATGCATACCCTTTCAAGCAAAAAAAAAATTTTGGAAATCGGTCCACATTTTTCGGAAAGTTCGGTGATTTTTTTTGTTTTACGGGAAAAATATCCATCCCTCAGGAGTAAAATTTTTATGGGACCACTATGGTAACATACCCTTTCAAACAAAAAAATAATTTTGGAAATCGGTTCACAACTGACGGAGATATCGGTGAACATACATAAAAAAAAAAAACATACATACACCCGAACATAGAACCTCCTCCTTTTTTTGAAGTCGGTTAAAAAGTAATGGTGATTTCATCACACAAGTTTGACGTATTTTTGAAGTGAAAACTTCTTTAGGCGCGTTTGGCAGTTTAGAGACGAGAAAAAATTCTTGGATTCGCCTCGAAAAGGTCACGTGCGAGTCACGTGACTGCTCACCGACACCGGGTTATTTGTCAAGTTTAGAACCGTTCAAGTTTTCATTTCTGCCGGCACTATTGGAGTATCACTGTTTTTTTATAGGAAGGTGTATAATAGAAAATCTTGTTCTTTAAGGGCCACGAATCGTCTTAATTTTTTCCCTTGGAAATATTTACTCTAACTCAGAACTATTATCAACGACGTGGTGCCGTAGTATAACGTCAGCTCTGCTTCATCAAGCCAGCCTAGTTCCCACGGCCCGCGTCACATCAAAGAATCTATAACCGAATATGAATCACTAGGGGCTTCCTACACGCTGGCAGTCAATAGTAAAAAAAAAAGCAGCAAAAAGAAGGTTGTCAGTCTCCCAAATGAATGAACAGATTAAAGAACAGTAAAAAAACAGGATCACCGCTGTAACTCATGCCACGGTATATTCTCTACGCTCAAGGTAAAATTCAAGGTCACTTTAAAGAAAGCTTGTTTTTAAAACAACACGTAAACAGGGTCACGACTGTATCCCCAAGGCGCGGTAGACATTCTCTCAGATCTTTATATTCCAGATCCTTTAAAGATGTCTAAGGGGGTAGTCAGAGGCATGTACAAATACATATTTGATACATGCCCACATCTTGCAGAAGTTAGTATTCCATACGTGACAGGTTGCAAGCCCATCGCCGCCTATAAGAATACTAACTGGTTTCCTCACGATGTTTGCGTTTGTTTTTAACCACAATAAATACAAAATCAACGCTTAATTCAGGCATTATGATATTATTACTTTGAAAAATCCTCAGACATTTGTTTAAGGGTGGTCGCACAGTCCAGCCGAGCTGTACGCGACGAACTGTCAATTCAATAGAGAAACTGCTGACATCAGAATCGAGCAGCATTTTCTGACGTCATCAGCGTTTTTTATATAAAAAAATGACTGCGGCGCGTACGGCGCGGCTAAGTGTGCCATCAGGTTTACTATATTATTTTACTTAATAAATTTTATTTGAAGTGCACTTCGCCACACCTGATTTGAATGAACTAGTGACAAGATATCTTGGTTCTTAGAACGTGTGGAACACCCCTGTCGTTCCATTTATCACCGTATTTCACAAGATGGCTGACGCTGAAACAATCGACATCTGACGCGGCAAGATGAAGCACTGACCCTGGTATTGTATGAATATGTATGTGAAATTGAATGCACTTGTGAATTGTGATACATTCAATAATGTGCGTCTATTTCAGACTAGCAACTGAACTAGTGAAGGAAGGACTAAACGCAAAAGAAGTAGTACAATTGAACTATTCGTTCCGGAACTACACCAGACTATTTCAGACATACTCCCATAAACTCAGAGAAGATTGAAGACTTTGACGAGATGAAAAGAAAATTGATACTTGAACTTGATTTTTGTAATATGTACCTATAATTTTCTCTTTTTTTTCTGCTCTAAATATTGTCTAATCTTGACATACTTTTATGAATTAATCCATGTACTTAAATTAAATATTGCACGCCATAACATGGCAGAATACAATGGACATACTATGGAAAATAACATCTTTGTAACATGACATGTATTTCTTGCAATAAATGATACTTTACTTTACTTTACTTTACATGATATTCGAAAATTCATATGTCAATACTACAAGTCCTCAGGTAATTTGTTTGTACAAACTAGTATTTTCATAAAATAGTTTGAATCCACAAATGAACGCAGCAAACGTTAGACATGTCACGCGCATGACATGTTTAATTTCGAAATATCAAGCGACAACATTTGCGCCCGAACAGATGGGCAGTGCGATTAGAACAATGATAATACTATGTACAGTCAGTGTCACCAATTGGTAACCCCTTTAGGCGGTTTGAATGGCAGGGGGGTGACCAGTTGGTGACGCTGAGCGTACAAAGTAACGTGTCACATATAAAGTTTTCAGTAGGCCCGCGTCTTCGATAGGCAGTTCCTTATTTTGATTGCAAATAATTCTATATCTATATCTTTTTCTATATCTGTGGCGCAGTGGGTGAAAGCCCGCTTGGGATGCAGAGGTTCGATCCCCGCCGCGGGATAAATGTTTGTATGATCTGCAGATTTATCTCGGGTCCGGGTGTTTCTATGTATGTATTTACAAACATAAAGTATATCAGTTATCCGGTTCCCATAGTACAAGCTTTGCTTAGTTTGGGGCTAGATGATGCTGTGTGAAATGTCCAGCATTATTTATTTATTTTTGGACGAACAATATTCAAAAGCCTCGTTCTCACTATAAAAGTTGGAATCCATTATCTATTTCACAGATTTAAAAATATTTCGGTAAAAATCGAACCTTTTAAACCCAGTCTACTACGAGTATAACCTCCAGATAAATCAGTCTTCGTATTTACCAAGCCATTTCCGTCACATTCTAGCTATCGGTAAACAAACGTTTCAAACGACAACCGCATTCGCTTGGTGACGTGACGTCGTGACAATTACGATATTTCACCATCTCGCCAGAGAATTCCTGAGTTGTGGCTGCGTTCTACAAGTGATGGCCTGTATCGACGTCGTCGCTATCATGCAAACTCTATTGAGCTGAATTTAAATTAATTCCAAATTCGAAATTTAAAATGCTCTATATTTTTTTTCAGACAATCAAAGGAGGTCGTTATTTAAAATGTTTCCTATTCTCTGTGATCAAGAATAAGTTAATCTTATACTTATAGCTTCTAATATAAAAAGTATTTATGTGAATGTAGCTTTTTACAGAAGAGACTTCCCTGTTGAATTGATTCCGATATATTGCAGTTTATTGAGCAAACTAAGCACATAGCTTTGTAGACGTCTATTTCTTAGCTGATATAAGGTTCTGTGCCGGCATTTGAAAAATGCGCAACTTGGAGCGGGCCCACTATTTATTGACACATACTTCAGCCGAGATCTTGGTCCGTTAGTGTTGGGTTAGGTTAGGTTAGGTTAACTTCGTTTGTATATTCTCGATTTTGTAATATAATTTGCATTTCCGAAATATTTATTAAGTACTAGCTGACCCGCAAAACGTTGTTTGGCTATAGAGATTGGACTTCACTTCACAGCTAGGAACAGATCAAAGTGATCGGACCTCATTTCATAGCCAGGAACATTTTGTACTGCAAAACGAAATTATCGTTTTTATTATTTTCTTTTAATTATTATTTATGTTTCTCAACGTTTAAACCTTCCCTGAACTTTAATAAATATTTCAAGACCAAAATTAACCAAATTGGTTCAGCCGTTCTCGAGTTTTAAGCTAACGACAAACGAACAGCAATTCATTTTTATTTATATAGATATATAGATTATCTAAACTAGTTTTCAAATGACAATTACTATCGTGGTTACTACATCAAAAGTAGTTTCAGTATTACAAGTATTTACCCCAATATTTGCGTGTTTTTGTTCAGTCTTACAGAGTTTTTATTTATTTTATTTCCACAGAAAAATAACATAATTAGCAATGAAAGTAGAACTCCAAACTGAGTTTTTTTCTTTTGTACGCTAACTGTAGATTAAAAGAAGTATGAGTTTATGTAGGGGTTCATTTCATGTTTCTAAACAAAGCAGAGTAAAGTGTTAATTCTAGTGTTTCGTATCTAGCAAAATATCTGGTTATTTATCCCCGGGGAGTGATACAACACTGCTCTATAATAATCGGTGCAGAGAGCATTCTACCAGCAAAGTTAATCTGGTATCTTTATAATTTGGTGTTGTGATACAGTGCCTTTAGGAACGCTTCTTAGTAGTTTTATTTTGTTTTGCAATGCCTGCGTTCTGTAGTTTTCATCATCAATATACAAGGCACCTACTCGTACAATCTCCGTTAGCTTACTGAGTTTGCGAACATAACCAACAGTCGGGTAATATGAAACAGCATTGCTCTTCTTTCACAAAGTAACTTATTCTGTGTTAAACTTTTTAAAATTAATTTAGTTTTTATAGAACCCGCTAAAAAGCCTTGCCAAGAACCGAGACAAAACAACAAGCAATTATTATTCAAAGCCATTGTTGTAACAGCATTTGATTTACGCACAGTAAATTCGCAAGTAGAGTAATAAAATCAACAAAAACTATACAAACAGCCGAACTTACATCGACCCGAGTTTAAATACTGAAAGTTTTCCAGTAAAATTTTATCTCCATCTCAAGGCAATTTAAGGGGAAGTCGTAAATAGGGATGGAGCGGCTATCGGGCCGGGTCGGGTCGGTTCGCAGTCTCTCTTCGCAGAAGTTCCGCAGTTCTCCATAATTCTGTTTGAGACCTAATGTACGGAGATTTGAATACTAGCTCTGCAAGCTTTTACCTGTTTTTAATCTAAATGATTTATTCCTTCTTCACATAGGACCTTTGTCCAGCAGTGGGACTAAGATTGGTAAATTATGTTTATTTTGTACCATTTTCCGCCATATTTGCTACGTGAAGAAGGTACTAATCATTTAGATTAAAAAAAGCCGAACTATTATTTCGATAGAAGATGACAGGCGAATACAGGCGATGAGGCCCTCTATACGTTCGTGACCGTCGGCATTCGTCTATCATCGGCGAATATGTAGAGGGCCCAAGAGAGGCTGGGTAAAGATTGTCAGTATTTGAAGAAATATTGCTAGAGATATGGAAAAAAGTCGGAATTTCCATCCCTAGCCATAAATACTGACTGGAGCGTAAATAAAGTGTAATTTTGACGCGGATATTTACTGCGGGTCAATGTTGCCGCGAATCTAACGTAATGGTGCGGCAACCAGCTGGTGCAGAGGTATTGCCTCTGGGAAGTGTTTTTCTTCGAGTAATGTTTATTTTATAACAAATATTTGCTAAGAAAAACAGGAAAATGTTTCCGAATTTTTTATAGCTTCGACGTAGCATATTCTTAATCCGGTATGCTAAGACCCCTCGCAGACTACAGACTTTCTATCGGCCGATAGTTGAGACGGAATATACTTCGGCTCGTAATGAGTATGGAGAAGTATAGCCCGTCTCAACTATCGGCCGATAGAAAGTCTGTGTCTGCGAGGGGTCTAATTTTCGTTCGTTGTACGCATGTTTTTTATTTCGTACGGAAGAAACTTTGCAAAGGCATTCGATCGTCATACACACACGACTTCGTGTTTTTGTGCGCATATGTATGTAAATGAATCTTCATTTATTGAATCAGACTGTTGGGATAGTCAGTCGATATTTGGAGCTATAGGAGAGGTGGATCCGGTTGGCTTGAATAAAATCTTACAGCATTGCAAACTGAGCAAGCTAGTTCGTTGTAAGCTACGCGATGCGGTGTTTAGCGCGGGCACCGCACGCATTAATTTGACTCAGCTCAGCTCGGAAATTTATCGGAGAAACGGGCTCAGGAGGGCATGTGCCCTTAACACTAGTTCCCGTTATCTTATATCTAAACTATTACATCTACGAAAACGTTGAAAATGTTTATCAACTAGTGGCAATACAAGGAAAATAAGGTACACCCCGTACCTTCTTCAGGAAAATGTAATGGGTGTACCTTATTTTCGCTGGTTCAAAAGAACTAATGATAAGACAATTAGGAAATTGGTATTTTGAACAAGTGTGGCGAAATAATTGTGTGTCAAAGAGTCTCCTATAATTGTACAGTGCCACAAACTTATCTGAACCGGTTAGAGAGGCGCTGTTATTGCATTTGGTGTTGGCAGAAAAAAAAATACAGTAAAATTCGATAGTTCCTCTTTTGGCAACCGTTCCAGATAAGTTTGTGGCACTGTACATAATACCCGTATTTCACTTGAACTGAACGAACTGAACGAAGCGCTTGTGGTCGTGCTTGCTTAATCGTTCTTGATATATCGTCGAAGTCAAACAATGTTCGAAACGGTCTGTAAGTGGATGGGTGACCGCCAGTGGCATTTTCATCTGAGCGCTTCCGTGCTTCGGAGGGCACGTTAAATTGTCGGTCACGGCTATTTAAGTCGTTAAGCCACGACGGAGGCCTAAAGACTCCATCACCAGAGTTGGCCATTGACTCATACGAACTTACTTTTACTTGAACTGAATCAGGATACCAAAATGTAATACTCTCTGGTATAATCAAATAAAAAAGTTCTTGTGAAGGAGCTCTAAACGAAAACAATATTCGAGACAATTCAGCAGATTTAATTAGACGAAATTAATACCATCCAATTCCATCTGACCTTGAAGTCAGTCGAATGTCCTTTATCATGCAGAGCTTAATCAAAGTTACTTGTAGAGAGGTACTCTACAATGTCGAGGAGCAGCTTTTCTTCTTTCAAAATGGGTTTTCTTTGAGCCTTACCTTCTAAGCACCGTTCGTATGCTTGTAATTTGCTTGAAATTATTAAGTTACTGAAGTACTCTTGTAAGTTCTGCTAATGGCTTAGTGCCAGAAGTTGCAAAAATTCTGGAGTTTATTAAAAATAATAACTTTTTTCAAACTAACCTCTGTTTTAAGGATACCCAGAGGGTAAAACGGGAACCTTATTACTAAGACTTCGCTGTCTGTCTGTGTGTTCGTCTGTATCTCATGCGTCATGAACCATGATGGTTAGACCGTTGAAATTTTCACAGATGATGTATTTCTGTGGCCGCTATAACAACAAATACTAAAAAACTGTATCAAATTCATATTTAACGGGGTTCCCATACAACAAACGTGATATTTTTGCCAATGGTGCCAAATATACAAAATCCTAATCCTAATAATATAATAAATCTGAAAGTTTGTGAGTATGTTTGGATGTTTGTATGTTTGTGTATCAATCACGCCTAAACTAGTAAACCGATTTGGATGAAACTTGGAATAGGCGTAGAATAGCATATAGGCTATTCAAAATGTTGGTACCACGCGGGCGAAGCCGCGCGCAGAAGCTAGTGGTACATAAACCTTCGTGCGCGAGTCCAACTCACACTTGGCCGGTTTTTTATAAGTAACTGCGCAGTGTTTGTTACCCTTCAGGATTACTTCATTTCGATATAAAAAGAATTTATAAAAATGCATTATTGCTGGTATTACATTTATCACTATAGAACCGTTCACATACCGAACGCTGCGCCAGCCAAGATTTCCCTTTTCTTACGAAGCATTTTCGATACAATAAAGCTCCCGAATAAAGCTCTTAAAGAAAAACACGAGTATATATCTTTCCAATCATGATGGTGCAAAAAATCCACATTGGGGGTTAACCCGCGGACGGCGGCGGGGAGTTATGGACCACTTCATAAAAGGGCGCAAACACGGCAATAATTTGTACGGCATCGACCGGCCCGGCCGTAAGTCACACGTGCCTCATATTTATCGCGATATGATTGGATGACCCTCATTCGTTTAGATTTAGTGCTTTAGATTATTTGCCATTATGCGGAGGGTACGGCCGATAGGAGTAAGGATTATTTAATTTTTATTGCTCTCGATCTTGATGCTAAGTTGAAGGATAAAATCATTAGTTTTTTCGAGGACAACCGAATAATGAATAATGTGTACCAAACTAAAGTAAAGTAAGTAAAGTAAATATGAAAAATTCTTGTTCTCTTATACAGTTCTTGTTCTACGAAAATTCAACTTTGTGTTCTTAGTTGGTCTAAGAACACAAAGTTGAATTTTCCAATACCTTTATTTCCTATTAGATATCCAATACAAGGCTTGAGGCAAGCTGTTGCTGTTTATACTAAAATTTTACTAATAAAGAACCAATAAAACGCTGGCATGTTAACGTATAAACACGGCCTTACCGGCCGCGTCCGCATAACATCTGGCCGGGGAGACCTTCCGAACTCATTTTGCAGATAAATTCCCTCGAGCCGGAGCGGGTTGAATTAATGCGTGCGGTGGACTTGCTAAATAGCGTAAGTGGGTCAGAACGGTATCTTTATTGTATTGAAACTTTTATGTACGGAATATAAAGATTTCGACCAGTGTTGGCTGATTTAGTCGTCGAATTTCGATGCTATGGGTTTATAGCACATCTTACTCTTTCTTTGACATAGCTTTGCATTAGTAGAAACGGTCACATAGTTTCATAGCTTAGCTTTCACATCCACGCATCTAAGTTGCAGAGCACAATCTCTGGTAGAAAAACAACCTAGGTGCGTCAAAACCACAGGTATCTTTTTTGTATTAAAACTTTTACGGACTATGATATTGTAAAGATCTAGACCAGTAGTAGTAGTGGTCATTAAGGCAATAATAATGTATTGACATATAGATCGTCGAAGTTAAGCATCGTTCCAAACGGTCTGTAAGTGGATGGGTGACCGCCAGTGGCATTTTCATCTGAGCGCTTCCGTGCTTCGGAGGGCACGTTAAGTTGTCGGTCCCGACTATTTAAGTCGTTAAGCCATGACGGAGGCCTTTAGGCGGCCTAAAAACTCCGTCACCAGAGTTGGCCACTGACTCATACGAACTTACTTACTTTAGTATTGGTCGAGATATACCTGGAATTTTGATTTGAGCCTAGTGTTAATCTGTGTCTGGCCTTGTAATGGATTCTTTTGAAATACCAAAGTGCAGTGTATCGTGTATCGAAGTGCAGTGTTCCGAGACCTCCATTTTCGACTTTAGGCTAGTGGCTAAGCCTTGGTTGTGTGTTAATGGATTTTTCTTTCGAAAAATGTGTATGCGTATATCAGCTCGAAATGGAGATGAAACTCTTCGTGTGAACCAGTTAGTAAGCTAACAGGGTGATGAACATGTAATCTGTGATAGGTTTCAAGTACATACGCTTCTGTAAAATGTGAACATGTGCTTATATTGAATAGAGTCAAATCACATTTATGTTTAGGCAAAAAATCATTTCTCCAACCATGATAAAACTCGACTACTACTCGCAGCAGAGGACGGCCCTCCACCAGATGGAAAGACGATCTGGTAAAGGGAGCCGTTGGGTGCAGGCTGCACAAGACCGATCGCTGTAGAAATCGATGGGGGAGGCCTATGTTCAGCAGTAGACGCTAGATGGCTGAGATGATGATGATAAAACTCGAATCAATGTCATTTAAATATATTCCACCATGATGTGGTCATGGTAAGCCGACAGAAGAAAACGCCTGCAGATCTCAAAAGGATGCTTCGAAATGCTAAAATTGATACATCCGTAAATTCAGTTTTTAATGCGGATAAATGTGAAACTCCCCACCCTGAGGCGATTCGTTGCCCTTGCCGAATTATAGCATTTTGTAGCGAATTTTCCTTAAAAGAACATAACAAGAGAATAGAGGCATTTCAGGTTTTTGTAGACATTTGACCTTATTAAATCAGATTTTATATATTTTAGATCCATGCCTAGTGAAATGTAATCTCAACTCATTCTGAAAGTTGCTAGTTTGGATCCCCACCATGAATCAATTGGGCTGTTGCCTGGTGTGACTATGAACTATCAATTGCCTGCCACCACGTTTTCATATAATATATTGTTCAAGATCTGAGAGTAATTACAGATGTGTTTTGATTACTTTTATGCATTTACACGATAGGCACTATTCTGGCAAACCATTTTTGCCTGTTGCTTTCTCAAAATCAACGGCGCAAGAGCTAATATTCTGTGGCAAAAGGAAAGAATTGTATGCCATAATCACCATAATCGTGTAATTGGCGTTTCATTGGAAATATATGGTCTCACAGAGGCGTGATTTAATAATTTAGGTATGTTTATCTAGATTCTAGAACAAAATGATAGCGACAAAATGTTCCGTAATCAAGGATCTGTATTGTTATTTCATTGCTCAAACAAAACATACAATAGAAACAGTAACGAGTTTTTAATAGAAAACAAGCAAGTACTAAATATTTTAGTACTATTGTTGTAACAATGAAAGTTGTTATAATGCAACTTCGCCCGCTGCTAATGTAGATTGGGTGAGTTTGCGGCCAGTCGTGGGCTTCGTAATAATGGATACATGCATACTAGATTACTATTGGTAGTACATGTGCAATTTACGAGTCTGTAGTTCTTTTATGATCCTGAGAAAAGTTTGTATTAGCAAGGTCAAATCAGTTCTAGATGATGTAGCATGAGCTACATCATTCACTATCTCTACAAGACAATGTTTTAAGACAGAACATAAAAGACCTCCTTTTATTATAATGACATTCAACATTCTGATTGAAATGGGCAGTGAACGTATGTATATATTTTACTTCTAAAATACGTTCTGTCCACGGTCTAAAAGCTCTTAAAACTTCGCCAGGACCTTCCCAACGCAAACTTTTTCAATCAGAAAACGGACCAAAGCAATTTTTTTTATCAAGCAGAGTCGTTCAGTATTATCTGCGAACATAAATCTCGATACGGAACCCCAAAAACGGAAATAACCGATACCGCGACGCAATTGCTCGCGCCCCGAGACTTATTGCTTAAAATTGGATGAAATGACCTTAAATATTGACGATACTGGCATATTTTAGGGATGAAATCTATGAAATACAGAACTTTTTTGACGCTATTATTTTGTAAGAGAATTTCTTAGTAGAAAACAGACTAGAACTTTCTGAAATTCAATTTCGGAATCCTAAAACAAATGGCTGATTATGCGCAGTTATGATCTGCGAAAATTAATTTTCAAATTGAGAACTTCAAGTTCGTTGTCAAGCCCCACCTGCGATCTGAGCACGTTTCACAAGTGCTCCAAAGTTGGCGCATTTACCACAAACCCGTGATTACCGCTAACTCGGCCGCTAGATCGTGAGTGCCTAACGAGCCGCTTTAATTTTTGCGTTTGGTTCGCACTCGGGGACAAGATGGTTTTTTGGTCCTGTTTCGAGTTGAAGGCAGTTTAATTAAATTTCAACATTTTAAGCGCTGTTCCAGCCCGCTTTCGGCATTTTCACACCAATTTTTAGATGCTTTTGGTTTATAAAAACTCAATCGAGGCGAATACTTTCCAAATTGAGACAAGAGTCATTGTAAAGCGTAAATGTATTCCGCTCGAAAATGTTATCCCATGAAAAACAAAATATAATCATAAAAACGTGGCATTGAGCTCCACAGCCCACTTCAGCATATCTGGGGGACATAATCATAGCGATATAACCTCAAAACTCTACGTGACACCCCACAAATTCAGGCCCACGCGCGCACTCGGGTAATTCAAATCAAACATACCACATCTCAGTGCCGAATCTAATTTCCCACTCGGATTAAAAGCCGACGCGATTTCGACGGATTGGATTAGCGTTATGGTAAACATTGGCACGTTTACCTTTCCGCATACATCAGGTAATCTTAGCATATCTACGTTTGAAGATTTTATAACGATACAAATAACTGAATTACTCATTGTCTGGTGACTTGGAAAATCTAAAACAAACATCTGTTGTAAATAATTTTGAATGCTACGTAAATAAAAAACGCGGAGTTGGCGGTATGTCTAACAGTTATTGTATGGACAGCGGACCTACCGGCCTACCGCATATTAGTACTACCGAGCGCAACAGATCAGCTGAGATGACGTCACCCCAGGTTGAAACCCGATTAGAGCCTTTGTCCGCCGCGTCGATGGTGCCGGCTTGTGACACAAGCCATCACAGCTGTGCGTCTAGCGAGCGGGATAGTAATAGCAACTCATATCGTCCAATCAAAAACATAAGTTTTGGACGGTCTTGTACTATGGATTCTCAAGTACAAGATAAGATACCGACTGCGCTTGAGTTGCAACGAAAAACATTGCCCGTACAAATAAGTACAATGTGTGAAGGTTCCGGGATAAATTGCGTGTCGGTGTCTACGCCAGAAAAACAACCGAAAACGTTTGCAAGTACTGTTAGTGCGGAGGGACAATGGAAGAAAGAAAAGCCGGATGAGGGATGGATTGTAGCTCAACGTAAGAGACATAGAAACCGGTTTGCTACTACGGAGGGAAATGCCGTAGTACACCCGAACGAAAAGTTTAAGGCTGCAGAAGTAAAGGTACCTTTGTTTATAAATAATGTGGATGGCAATACGACAGAAAAGGATATTGCTGAGTACATATTTACCAGAACGCAGATTAAAGTATCATTGCAGAAAATCAACAGTCGGATACAAAAACAATACAATGCCTATAAAATGGATGTACCTTACTCTAAACTAGCACTATTTTTGGAGGACAGCTTATGGCCGGTAGGAGTGTCTTTTAGGCGCTTTATTGATTTCAAAAACCGGAATTTTAATGGAAAAAGTAAAAGTAAACCATAATAATACATCAACTTTTATAAGCTACAATTGTAAAAATGTGAAAAGAAACATAGACTATGTGAGGTCACTGTGTCGAACAGCAGACATAGTGGCCTTGCAGGAAACATGGATGCTGCCGCATGACATCGCGTTCCTGGGGACAATTGATCCAGATTTTGCCTATGCCGGCAACTCAGCGGTGGACACCTCAGTGGGCATGCTGCAGGGCAGGCCGTACGGCGGGCTAGCTATACTGTGGCGTAAAAGTGTGTTCCAGATGGTTTCTGTGGTACAGTGTGTTAGTTCGCGTATCATGGCAATCAAAGTTGTGCTCGAGGACCGCCAATTTTTAGTGTTCTCAGTGTATATGCCTACCGATAATCCAAGCAAACCAGAAAACCTAGCCGAGTTTGTAAATTGCTTAAGTGAGGTCAGTGCAATTACGGATAACAGTAATGTTGACTCTGTTTTCATACTAGGTGATTTTAACGCAGATCCAAGTGCATCTTTTGGTAAGGAACTTAAACAATTTTGTGCTGAGCTGAAGTGGACCTGTGTGGACATTGAAATTCTTGGGTTAGCATCTGGCGCGTACACTTTTATCAGTGATGCGCACGGTACTACGTCTTGGTTAGATCATGTCGTGACTACTGAAGCTGCCAGAGGGGCTATTAGGGACATTCAGATTAATTATAGTTTTTCTTGTTCTGATCATTTTGCTTTGGAAATCATATGTGAGCTGAATGTTATGCGACCAAAAGTAACTGAGATGAAGTCTGTAACAAACACTGTTAGTTGGGGTGAAAGGGATGAGTTACAAGCTAAGAAATACAGAGAACTATGTTCATCTAGGCTTCGGGAAGTAAACTTTCCTTCTGAGTTCAGAAAGTGTGCCGATTTTCAGTGTGATTTAGCTGAACATAAACTTATCATAGATAACCTGTATCATGAAATAGTTAATATATTAAGTGAGTCGGCCACCAAGTCTTGTAGAATTATTGCTAATAGGGAGAATTGTAAACGAAAGATTAAAATTACTGGTTGGAATAAATATGTAGCTCAAGCTCACCGGGAGGCTCGGAATTGGTTTCAGGAATGGCTATCAGTTGGAAAACCATTGTTTGGATATATTTATCATAAAATGCAGGATACTCGTAAATACTTTAAAGCTAAACTCAAGTGGTGCCAAAATAACCAGACACAAATAAAAATGAATATTTTAGCGACTCAACATACGGCTCATAATTTTAGCAAATTTTGGAAAGAGACAAATAAACTGAACCCGAAACCGAGTGTTCCGGTAAGCGTAGAGGGCATTAGCGATCCCGTCCAAATTGCCAATCTGTTTAAAGAACATTTTAGGGTACAATCTCCTTTGGGGCTTGCAGCTGCAGAAGCCGATAGGGAGGGAGTAAGCGGAGGAGAAAGGGTCATGCTCATCACAGCAAAAGAGGTGGCGCGTGTGGTGACGAACATGAAGCGAGGAAAATCCCCGGGTCATGACTCACTGAGTATTGAACACCTGCAAAATGCAGGCGTGCACTTGCCCAGGGTGCTCGCCATGTTATTCTCACTCTGCGTTGGTCATTCATACTTGCCAGAGGACATGTTAAGAACTATAGTTGTACCCATAATTAAAAATAAAACGGGTGATGCATCTAGCATAGGCAACTACAGACCGATATCTCTGGCCACTGTGATAGCAAAGGTGCTGGATGGTGTTATTGATACGCATTTAGGCAAACATGTGAAACTGCATGACGCCCAGTTCGGTTTTAGAGCTGGGCTTTCCACTGAAACTGCAGTGCTAAGTCTCAAACACACCATTCAGTACTACACTAGCAGAAACACACCTGTCTACGCATGTTTTCTTGATTTATCAAAAGCATTTGATCTAGTGGCGTATGACAGGCTGTGGCAGAAGCTGTACAGTGATACTGATCTCCCCCGTGAACTTATACCACTTCTCAAATATTGGTATGGCAACCAAAGCAATATTGTTAGGTGGTCGGGATCGCTTTCGGCTGCGTATGGGCTGGAATGTGGGGTTCGACAGGGTGGACTGAGCTCGCCCCGACTTTTCAACCTGTACACAGATCGTCTGATACGAGAGCTGAGCGGCGCCGGGGTCGGTTGCTCAATTGATGGTGTTGCAGTAAACAACATCAGCTATGCCGACGATATGGTGCTGCTGAGCCCATCGATCAGTGCGCTCAGAAAATTATTAGGCATCTGTGAGAGATATGCGGAGGCCCACGGGCTCAGATACAATGCTTGCAAAAGTGAGTTTATGGTTTTTAAATCAGGCTCTAAAACGTATAAAACCATACCACCGGTTTACCTTAATGGCAATGAGCTGAAACAGGTTGCGGCATTTAAATATCTGGGCCATTGGGTCACTGATGATCTAGCAGATGACAAGGATATTGAAAGGGAACGCAGGGCAATATCCATAAGAGCGAATATGCTAGCCCGTAGATTTGCACGTTGCACTAGGCAGGTAAAGGCGACTTTGTTTAGAGCTTACTGTCAGTCGTTTTATACGTGCAGCCTATGGGTAAGACATAAAAAAAAGTCGTGGGATGCCCTGCGTATCCAGTACAATAATGCGTTTAGAGTGCTGATGGGGCTACCGCGCTTCTGCAGCGCGTCAGGTATGTTTGCCGACGCACAAGTAGACAGTTTCGCGGCAATAATGCGCAAAAGATCTGCGTCCCTGATGCGTCGCATTCGCGGTAGCTCCAACAGCTACCTACATCTCATTGCAGAGAGGCTAGATACCGATTGCCATTTTATGGAATACTGGACAAGAGCACATATTGCTTTCTTGTCAAAGTAGGTAATATAAATATTAATGTTAGTTTGTAAGTCAAATATGTTTAGTAGTAAGCAACTGCGCATCATTTATAAATATGGACCATGTTTTGAATTGTAGTCTGAAATAAATATATTGAATTGAATTGAATTGAATTGTCATTTTAGTTGGGCCAAACAAATTGGTTGGATTATTCTCGTGGCTGGCACAGCTGTGCGAACACGCTGGATGTGGGTCAGCGGTACGAAGTAGGTTTTGTGAATACGTCACTCAAACAACCACTTCACAGTCAGCCTTTGATTTTTTCCACCAACAAAAACTCGCTAGTAAAGTCAAGTTTTAATTTGGCCCGCATTATGTAGTGTTGAAAACACATATTTTTGACGTCAGTGTGGCTCAGAAAACGTGGGAAACTAAATAGAGTGGCGTTGCAGAGATAAGGTCTACTATATCCAGCAGTGGTAGCAAACTGTGAGATAGACGCCCTTATCCGAAGCTAAGTGGGGTGGGGTCGGCATCTTCTTCCTCCACTCACTCTCACTCTTACTAATCACTGAAACATTCTATGCTATTTAACCAATATTCTATTCTATTCCATTATGAATGGTCATTGCTATACCAAAGAAGATAGTCCAAGCAATAGCCCAATCTATTTCAATTAGCCAGATACATTAGGAATCTTTAAAAGTGAAATAGTTGCAGAAACCAAAACCGCGGTATTTTATACGGAACCTGTAATTTATCTGAGTGTGCCAGCTCTCATTATCCAAAGTGCGGGCTTACTGACTCGTCCGTTTTTTTGTTTCAAAACCAATTTGTATAATGTCTGAAATGGAGCGATTGGTTTCAGGGCTTGTAAAATGCTTCAGGCGCTTGCTTCGGAATGACAGAGATAGCGTGTGCATTTAGTTTTTTGCACAACCCTGTTATGAAATTGATTGTTTTAAAAGTACACACAAAATTTATAAAATGATTTGCTTAAGCGAGTTGCTAATATATATTTCAGGCTAAAATCATAATTTAATTTGCAAAAGTAATTCAAGATTTAAGTTAACATTTTTATAAGCATTTCATCAGCCGCTCCATAAAGCACTTAAAATAATGTCGTACCCACTGAATAATTTACAACTTTTTAAATTAATTTCAAAATGGCAGTAAGGTGGCAAATAAAAGATGCAGCGTGCCCTGCCCTCGTTAATCTGTCTCCGCAGAGACTACACGTCAAAAGGGGTCCGCAAAAAAACCACGCGAACTTTGCGAATGAAAGTCAACTGGGTAAATTCGCAAAAATTGCTCCGGGACCCTGGGATTACAATGCGTCGGCATGCGAAAGTTTTCGGGCACATTTAGGACTTCCAAATAATGAATGGTACATGCTCGAACTTGCAAGGGAAGGAAACGGCGCTTGGATAGAGACGGAAGTAATATTTTTGCGAGTAATGACGTGAAAGGGCGCTTGAAAATGTAGTCGAGTTGAATGCGACTTACAGTAATACTGTTTATGAGTACTGTAAAGATAAAGTACTTGTTATAACCACTCTAACAAAATGCCAATATGAAAATGGTTCTTATACATTTCGGTGGCAAAGAAGAAGCCAAGAGATTACTTTCAAAGTCATAGTCAAAAAGCATTTATTCAGTAGGACCGCTGGGATCACTTAGAATAGTCTTAAAACTAATTTAACTCCCGTAATTTTTAGTCTTTGGTCTTTGCTTTTAACATGGTTGGTCGTAGATTTTTGATTTTTGAAAAATGTGTTATTAGTATCAACCTAGCTCAAAGCAATGTTTTTAACGTTAATATTACCTTTTAAAACAGAGGTACTCGTTACTCGTTCGAGGTACTAATTATTTTAGCAGTGATTTTAAGACAGCGGTACTTTTTCAGAGGGCTTCTTCTAATTAGAGCGAAAGTCCTCTAATGTGTATTAAATTAAACATAAAACTCCTTTTCCAAACAAAATTATTTCTCTAGTCACTAATATTTCTTCACTCTGCGACACACTTTCCTATGTCCGTTGAAAGTTTGGCTTGGTCACCAGATTTAACTTTTAATATTAGTATCAAACGATACTTCTATCCTTGTTTCTTAGTTTAAAAGGTACTTGACCTCTAACTTGCAAAGTGTGCTAAATAATGGCAAGTACTTTAGGCCAAGATGGTTTGCGAAGTGTTTTTCAGTGTTTTTGAAGATGTAATAATATGAATTCGTAAATTCCCTTTTGGGTGATGATGATGACCACCCATTTGGGGGTAGGTTTTATTTCCCCAATCTATGGAAAAGAGATAGTACTACCTGTACTAAGGTCGACTCCAACTGGTCCACATACCTTAGGGCCTTTCAGCCGACAGATAATGTCTGATAGTTCTATATATGTTAATTTGCCAAGATAATGTCACGACAATGTTCTAGAATTTGAATCTTTCCGTTGGCAGCGCGCTAGCGCCATCTAGTGATGAATCGGTGAAGCTCTGCAGTAGCTAGGTCGGCAACTCTGTTACGATGCCCTTGTGGTTCAGGCGATCGCGGTTAGAGGTCGCCACACCCTATATTCTTTCCATTTACTTTTCAGGAGTATAGACACTACAACATGCTCAATTCAACGTGCATGCAAAATTTCAAAAAGATGAACAGGTCATGTAGAGACAAGAAAAGGGAACTAATAAAAGAGAAGTTGGTGTATATATAAGTTCGGGTACAACCTAAATTCCGATTATCTTTCTAATTTCACGTGATAAATCATAAAACACGACAGGTACATTACTGAGCCTAATCTGTGTCGATGCCTTTAATTTAGTTTACTTACCCCAGACCTTGACCTTCGGAGATCGCTCCCTGATTTATGAAGCATACCTTATTTTACGTTAGGAAACGAAAGTGCCATATCACGATCAAGAGGCAATAAAACTTAAATGCTAGGGTTGGTCGGGTTTTATTTAGGTAACTTGTCTTCATTAAGGTGTGTTTGGACGTGTGTTTGACTAACCCCCAAAACATCTTGAGGGATTGAATTTAGTCCCAAGCCTTATGTTGCCAATTGCAAAAAAAAAGTTGTAACTTGTAACACTTATGAAAACTACTAAACTTTATGAATTCAACTTTTTAAATGTACGGTCAGTGTCCGACAAAACGAACTTATGAGTTATGTATGACAAGAGAAAGTCAAATATAAAAAACAGGGTCACGACTGTATCCCCAAGGCGCGGTAGACATTCTCTCAGATCTTTTATGTATTCCAGATCCTATGACGATAGGGGGTAGTTAGGGGCATGTCCTAATACATGTTTGATACATGCCCACATCTTGCAGACGTTAGTATTCCATACGTGACAGGTTGCAAGCCCATCGCTGCCTATAAGAATACTAACTGGTTTCCTCATGATGTTTTCCTTCACCGTTCAGGAGCACGTGTCAAAGCGGATTTAAATTTTCGAATATGAAAGTTATAAAACTTGTGTTCGATAATGATTTCCCGATAATCCATAAACTTACTTTGAAGTTGTCGAGATATGAACACACACAATACAAAATTAATTCTGCCCAACCGCTCGCAACGCCCACCCCTTTCCTCGAATCTTTCTTAAATTAAATTTTTATTACTTTTAGATAATATGTTGATCGAAAACATTTTAAATCCTTCCAAGAATCCAATTAGAGTTCAAAATATCTTTTCAAAGACAGATTTTGAATAAATCTCTATTTATTGCTGTATTTATTAAATCCGTTGAATAAATACAGGGTGTAAAAAGACGTCTACCGAAGCCGAAAGGGGTTGGTACAGCATCCCAACACAAAACCAAATCCAAAAGGATTTTCCGAAAAAATCATTATATCCAGAGAAAACCGCGTTTGAAGATTACGATTTGCGTATGTTCTGGGCGTGTTTTTTTACGTAGGTTGCTAGATTTTGAGTTTAAACTGTTTTTTTCTTTTATAAATGAAATTATTAGGTAGTTATGGTCTTATTATGTGGTACTAGTAGTAAATAACCGAAAATAACATAAAATGACTTAGCTAAGTCAAATATTTTTTTGCGTTTTTTTTTCATCAGACCATGACGCTAAATGTGTTTAGAGTCATGGTATGATTGCAATCTCTCAGTTTTCGGTAGCAGTCTTTTTACACCTTGTGTAAGTATTTAAATTGGAAATACGAACTGTCAATAAAATAAAGTCTGAGAACTGAAACCAATTTTGAAAATTTTAATTTTTCTCGCGAATTGCAGCTGATGGTATTTCGCAGAGAAAATGACACAAACTCTACAAATGTTTAAAGCAAGCAAGCAAACTGTGTTTATTAAACAAGTGACAACTATGCAACATGCATTTTGTACTTGACTATACAAATAGTGTTAGTACAAACAGCTAAATATGATAGTAATAGTTCCAGTTTTGTACCAAAAATGAATCTATTCATCAATGTTTAGTAAAAAGAGCAAATAACGAAAGTGGGCGATGAACTAATAAATACAAAAATTCAAAAAGGGGGCAAAGATCCACAATATGGCTAGAAATAGTAAACGAAATCAGAAAGGGGGCAAGCGGCGATCAGACCAAAATAAATAGTACCAAAATAACTAAAAATCCGCTTTCCAAATCACAATTGTTTTCCACCCCATTCATTAGCAGAATCCACAATCCTTCCACTCAATTGATCTCAACGCTAAGCATTAAAATCTTAATTATAATCAATCTCCATCAAGCAAAGACAGTCCTGTCAGTGATTCGGTTATCAAACCCCACAAATCAAGTCCTGAGACAAAAGGGAAAGGAACAATGCTGTATCTCGACAAAGAAACTCATTACTTGAGAAAGGATACGACTATTATATTTTGAGCTTTGAAACTTCATTAGGCTTCACCAATGCGGAGTGTGCTTATAGAGAGCTTTTTATAATTGTCGTAGATGACGTAATATACACCCCTATTTTGTAATTACCAAAAAAATTTTAAACATGGTCTCAGTGTCTGTTACTGATCACATTTATGTAGTTAAAACTCATAAAAGAGAAAAAAAAATTATAACCTCAAAAGGAGACGAGACGAGTCAGACATGGATTTATGATAGCTACTGCGGTTTTACTGACTGGGGATGATACGAGAACATAGTTCGAATGAGAGTCTGTACGCGATTGTTGATAATATTTATATTTTGTACAATTTTCTTAAAATTTTGTGCGGTTTTGGTTGACTACAATCCTCGATAACTTTGTGATAGTTAAATAAAAAAAAGTTCTGACCATGCCATTATCATTTTCTGCATCTGCTGCAAATGTCCTTAATTTTTTTTG
This sequence comes from Epirrhoe alternata, assembly GCA_963565295.1. Lineage (NCBI taxonomy): Eukaryota > Metazoa > Arthropoda > Insecta > Lepidoptera > Geometridae > Epirrhoe > Epirrhoe alternata. The sequence goes on from OY751379.1 coordinate 12,871,115, forward strand.
GTAGTCATAAAATAGCGGTGTATAATTACGAAAATAAACTGATTCTATTCAATATTTTTAATAATCTAGCTGTGCAATGCAATGCTTCAAAAAAGAGTTTATAATAGGTACACATACCAGCCAGATGGTCTGATGATATTGTGGCGGTAGTAGGAAGGCAATGGATTCGACTGGCACACGATCGGAAAGATTGGCGTGAAAATGGACACCTCAGCAGTGGGTAGATGTAGGCTGATTAGCATACCTACACAATACATAAGCTTAGCTATACAATATACCCGTTTTATATCTTTCTCAATGAAATCATCCGTCAATTCGTTAGTGCATGAAGAAGGAACAAACATTCAATGGTTTATTTTGGTAAAAAAACACATGTCACTTCTTGCGTTTTCAGTAGGTAAAATCCGCACTTTTGAGGGCAACCCTAAAAACGAACTAAAGAACTATTACGTAACTAAAACAATTAAGACTAGCAGTCTATAAAATACTGCTCTATGGTCTCTGAAAGAAAGGAAAGGTCTCGGTAGTCTGGTTGGGCTGGATCTAGATAATTGATGGATAAGGATCTGTAGGTTGAACGGGTTGAGTACTTGTGTTGAATTGATTTCAGTTAAAATGTGGATGGTAGCTTTTTATTCAATTGTATTTTCTTATTTTAATAAACGTAAACAGGGTCACTATATCCCCAAGGCGCGGTAGACATTCTCTTAGACCTTTTATATTTCAGCTCCATTGAAGATGTTTAAGGGGGTAGTCAGAGGTATGTTCAAATACATATTTGATACATGCCCACATCTCGCAGAAGTTAGTATTCCACACGTGACAGGTTGCAAGCCCATCGCCGCTTATAAGAATACTAACTGGTTTCCTCACGATGTTTTCCTTCACCGTTCAGAGCTCGTGTTAAAGCGCATATATTACGAAATTAGTTTTATTATTTCCATTTAAACCCATATGGGTTACATAAAACAAACGTTCCATGTGGAAATCCACATGAAGCATATGTAATTGTATTCAGATGCAATCAAAATACCTATCCAGTTTGTAATAATAATAATATCAAGAATGCAAAGATCAACCACGATAGAAGCTTCTTTGAGGTGCACTTCGAAACTCCTTTCACCACACTAGTTCTACCGAACAATTGACACGCCAAGACAAGGAATGGTGCAAACTATCCGAGTTTAATTTTCTAATCTTAATTCTTGAATTCTTCTCATAGTAAATCGTTTTGCGCATCAAAGAGACTCCTTTCATTCTATTTTCTAATTAACTGCAGGAAGTGGTCAGGGATAAATTCCCTAGTCTTTAGCCCGAGCTCGTCCTCTAATATTTGGCAAAGTAACGTGCTCCGGCTCCCGCCCACAGGATTAGCGATGCACTTGATAAGGATAATGCAATTTAGCGCAAACACTGCTAATTGATGTGTGGAAATTCCAAATTTTCGCCTTGAGTTCCAATCGTCAGTAAGTTTAAAAATTTTAATCATCTTTAAGGATTGATATGTTGATAGTTCTTAAGCGCAATACACACTGAGCCCGCCGGGCCGCCGACATATGTCGGCAACTTTTTGTCGGCGGGCTAGTTGGCGGCTTCATTCGGACAAGTCGGAAAATTTGGTCGGCGGCATGTCGGCGGCTTGAGATGAGTTGTGTGGTTGTGTCATATAATTTATGCCGCCGAGCAACTAAGCGCAGGCAACCCAAGCCGCCAACATGTCGACGGGTGCGTGTTACCCGGTGTCGCATGTTGCCGACATGATTATTTTCATACAGGCCGCTGGGTTGTGTCGCCGGGCTTTGTCGGCGGCCCGGCGGGCTCAGTGTGTATTGCGCTTTAGAACGCTGCGTTTTTCATTTGTGTTTTAAGCATTGATACCAATTTATACAATCTAATACAGTTCCTATTCTGTGATTGATACTTTGACAGCTCTTGCTGGCTCACGACTATCTGAGGCGCGTATTTTATTTATGAACTTTAGAGTTTCTTTGACTAGAAAATGAGGCGTCAAATAAGGAGGCCTATGCTCATTTGGATGTGGACTAATCTCTCTAGATTTTTTCTAAAATGACAAAACAACAACATATTTTTCTACCACAAATTAAATCTTACATTAAAGGAAGATATAGTTTGTTTGTAGGTCACGAAGACATGACTTTTCCCTCTCGAGGGAGAGATGAAAGAGGGATCCCTCTGGACAAAGTACGTGTAAGCTAATATCAAATAAATGTGTTTGTTGAACATCGAAACTCCATTAGCATGTTGAGACAAAACTTGGTTAATTTATGCGTATATTTAAACAACAACGCACGTTGTTCTGTTTTTGTAATGTGATCCCGTTTCTGATATGATGTTCCTGAGTTTACGCAAATTGAGTTTATTTAATTTTAATAAAGTTAATATAACTTGAGAAAGGCATAAACTTTAGCAAACCAATAACAAACGAATGGTACGGTCAGCTAGAAGTTCATTAACATTTTGTTGTTTTAAATGTTATTTACCTTCGGAACTCGTAGAATTGTAATCAAAACTTTAGCTGATATATATTTATTAACAAAAGTATTTTTTTATGATGAATGGGACGGCTCTTGACCTCGAAACTAACATAGGCAAGAATGAGGTCTACGATGGAGCGAGCCTACCCAGAAGGTGCCTATCTTGAAAACAACAGGGTCATAGCTCAGCGGAAATACAGACGCGGGAAGCTGATTCAAAATTTTAAAAGTACCCAAATCTTTAAAATATACATTGATGAAATATCCCACTCATATAATAAAGCTGAAAGTTTGTGAGTTGGTTTAGAAACCAGTGAACCGATTTGGATGAAACTTAGAATAGGCGTAGATGGTGACCTGGAATAGCGTAAAGGCTATTCAAAATGTTGGTATCACGCGGGCAAAGCCGCGCATTAGCTAGTATTCAATAATTGTAATCTCCAAAAATAGATCTTTTTGATTAAAACTGTTCCAGGAAATATTGATGTATTCGTTTGAAGTTCGCTAAAACAATTTATTTTTGACGTAAACGCTTTATTTAGCACGACTGAAATTGCACGCCAATCATTCACGTGCGTGCTTCTGAAATAATAATGTTTGGAAGACGAGGGCTCTGGAAGAAAGAACACGTGTTCCTTCCACCGGGAGGCGTCATTTGTCACACCACTAATAACTGGAGTAACTTTACTCGAAGGGAGATACGTATTTTCTTTAGTACTACTTTTCTCGAACAATGCTGTACGGATGCGTACCTTTGATACTTGAAAAATCTTAGACCATTATCTATACTAATATTATAAAGAGGAAAGGTCGTTTGTTTGTATGTTTGTTTGTTTGAAATGAATAGGCTCCAAAACTACTGGACCAATTTGAAAAATTCTTTCACCAATAGAATCCCACATTATCCCCGATGAACATAGGCTATATTTTATCCCGGGGAAGTGAAGTTTTCCCGAGGGAGCGCGGGTACTCAGATACCTTCCTACTTTTTGTTACATTGTGATTTGTGTTGCAATAAAGCTTTTTTCATTTCATTCGCTCGTGGTCGTGCTTGCTTAGTCGTTCTTGATAGATCGTCGAAGTTAAGCAACGTTCGAAACGGTCTGTAAGTGGATGGGTGACCGCCAGTGACATTTTCATCTGAGCGCTTCCGTGCTTCGGAGGGCACGTTAAATTGTCGGTCCCGGCTATTTAAGTCGTTAAGCCATGACGGAGGCCTTAAGGCGGCCTAAAAACTCCGTCACCAGAGTTGGCCACTGACTCATACGAACTTACTTACTTATTTCATTTCAAAGACATGGTCAATACGTGAGTATGCATGAGTTTCCATCACGATGTTTCCTTTCATCGTTTAGAGTTCGTTTAAATAATATGTACAGTCAGCGTCACCAACTGGTAGCCCCCTTAAATAGGCAGTTTGTTCCTGCGAATCTCGTACGAGGGGGTTATTAATAAATAAAATAAAATAAATAATGCTGGAATTTTTCACACAGCATCATCTAGCCCCAAAGTAAGCAGAACTTGTGTTATGGGTACTAAGATGACTGTTATACTACTTATATACTTTTTTTTATAAAGATATTAAATAAATAAAATAAAAAGCCTTTTATTTCTTGAATAATATACACAATCTTTACCTAACATTCCATGCATTAATTAATGCATGATTGAATTGAATTAACAATTCAAAATTGTAATAGTTATTTTAAATAATTTTCATACTAATTTCATGCAAAATATTAACATTAACATATCATTTTAATTATAGTCTCCCTCTTCTTCTTAGGTAGGAATTTTTTTCTTTGTTAGTGCTCTTAAAGAACCCCTTTCAAGGTAAAGGCCTCCTCCAGAAATTTCCATTGCTCTCTATTTTTTGCCAGCTCTATCCAATCCGGACCTGCTATGTTCCTGATATCGTATAAAGATATTACAAAGATGTTATTTTCCATGTAGCATCTTAATCTTAAGAAACTTCAGTCTAAGCTAATACCAAACATGCACGTAATCTACCTTTGTAAGCGTTGCAACGTAGCACATAACGAAAGGATCAGAGGGGATTTACTAGTCTCATAGTAACCACAGAACTAGCATGAAATTGTTCAAAGTTTCGGCAGTTTCAGCTAATTTATAAAGTGCATAACATTCTCGATTAAGCTTTTCTGAGTTTTAGTAGTATATTTTCATGAGAAGGATTAGTATGTTGCACAAATAACAGGATCACAACTGTATCCCCAGTGCTCGGTAGACATAGACATTCTCTCAGTTCTAATGTGCTATGGATTCAGTCAACACTAGATTTTTTCAACATATACACCTCAAAGTTTTGTTTACATACCTATGATAGGTAAACGAGAAAGTTGTCGGGTTAGGCGAGCCAGCGAGTTATTCCAACTATGCGTTGGTTATTAGAACTGCACTCGATTAGAGCACGTTAACGATGAGGAAGTGGTCATACCTATGAATAAAAGAAATTAAGCGTTTGTGGTGCAAGGTCTACTTTTAGCAACCACAGTCTCAAATGAGTAACTGTAACGTCTACAACAACTGAACGGAGTGTTTTGGAGCGTACGTCAGTGGTTGAAGCCCAGCATTGTTGCCTTGTCTGGAGCGCTAATTATTCAGTTTCCCTTTAGCAGACATACTATTACCAATCGTTTTGGTGTACTCGTTACCGAGTAATTTGCAAAAATTTTTGGCCGATATGGTTCATATTTTTGTGAATATTTCTGCAACCAGACCGTCACAAATAAAAAGAAGCACACCATGCTGCGTCACCTACGATTTCCTAAACATTATGATAGCATCGAAGTCTCTACGTGCTCGGCCACAGGGTTCTGATGTTAGTTGTTAAAATACCAGTCACCAAACTATTACTTAGTATTAAGATGTTGGTTATTCTTCTTCTGTTCTTTCACGACCAAATGGTCGTGACGGTTTCTTTCTCTGAAGAACTAGGGAAAAAACACGGTTTAGGGCCTAGCTTTCTAAATATTTAATATTATTTTCTATTTCGTTCCATACTTTTTGTGATATTATTGCGGCGGGACCAATGTTTGTATGACCTAATGTTTGTCTCGGGTCTGGGTCCTGGGTGTTTCTATGTTTAATAGGTATTTACAAATAAAAAGTATATCAGTCATATAAGTACTCATAACACAAGCTCTGCTTACTTTAGGGCTATAGATGCTGTGTGAAAAGTCCAGCATTATTTATTATTTATATCTTCTTAAAACGATATAGTCACGAACAGGCCCCAGATTATGTTACGCATTGGGCGTGTGCTTTTAAATTGCAAGTTTATTGGAAGAAGATAAAGAGGTGGCTACTCCATCCATTCAAAATATTGAAAGAACCGAGTTCGAAGTAATAATTTTTTACGATTGTTAAAAAGGGTCGGTTTTTGTGTGCGTGGCCGTTCCAAAACAGAATATATTCAACAAACCCAGTAATAACAAAATATGGCCGTCTATAAATACCGAAGAGTAATCCCATCTAATTTTCCTAATAAAAGCCTACGGAATATAAAAAACCTATATTTTATTTCAAAAACTCATATATATTTCATAAAATAAGTAATAAAGTGTTGTGTAAAATAAAATCATGTAATCCGGCAGCGTGAAAAACATTTCATTTGCGCCAAATAAATGATGGCAATTTCCTCTGCGAGTACGGGAGAAGTCACGCGTATCACAATACTCAGAGCACTAGTTTCTGATTGTACTATATTAACACGATATTTACTATTACTTACAAAAAAACTGTAGATTTATCAATGACCTAGTTTTTGAATGCACTATAAAACTATTTTCGAATGCATTATGTAATAATGAACTCGAAATAGCGCTGCAAAAGCTTAAATACGTATACACCGCTATTTTATGACTACCAAAAAAAATTAAGGACAGTTGCAGCAGATGCAGAAAATGATAATGGCAGAACTTTTGTATATTGAACTATCACATAGTTATCGAGTATTGTAGTGAACCAAAACCGAGCAAAATTTTATGAAAACTGTACAAATAAGTACTATAGACAACAATCGCGTACAGACTCTCATTCGAACTATGCTCTCGTATCATCCCCAGTCAGTAAAACCGCAATAGCTATCATACATCCATGTCTGACTCGTCTCGTCTCCTTTTGAGGTTATAATTTTTTTTTCTCTTTGTTTGAGTTTTAACTACATAAATGTGATCAGTAACAGACACCGGGACCATGGTTAAAAATTTTTTGGTAATTAAAAAATAGGGGTGTATACTAGTCTAACTAAAAAATAAGTTTATTTAGACTAGTTTCAGAGTAAACAAGATCGCACACATTTTAAACTTTCGCGACTCGAAGACATTTTAAATTTTATTACGGGACTTAATCGCGTAGGTATAACATTTGTTTATTTACCTCGACGTTTCAGTAGCGTTACAGCTACCGTGGTCACGAGAAGACCAACAACAAATGTTAAATGATAAACAAATGTTATACCTACGCGATTAAGTCCCGTAATAAAATTTAAAATGTAAACAAGATCGCACTGAATACGATAGCGCCAGTAACCACTGCTTACCACGTTTTATGGAAGGGCTAAATTTTATAACCTAGCCTACAATCTGCTGTAACGGGCTCACCAAATACTAAACTGAGTATTTTTACAGCGGCAAAGATGAAACACGCATGATGGGAAGTGGTTTTTAGTTTACCTTTGTCTATGTCGGTCATAGGCTATGCTCAAATCTAGTGTTTGGTATTTCTTTATAGGCTTGTCTCTGTAACTTTACTGCACTTCCGAGTATTGCGGATTCCATAATGGCGAAGAGAATTGGTGACAGTTTTACAGAAATCGAGAGAACAGAGATTTGGACCACAAAATCTACTGTCTCGCAGGTTTAGTAAGATTTTGTCAGAATACAGGTACTTCGTAACTGGTATTGTACAAAATGTTTTTTTCTTCTACCATTACGGATCTCAGGTTTCGTACGCGGCCGAAAAAGAGCTGGCGCTGCAGCACTGAGCTGGATCAACTGATCCAGCTCAGTGGTCAGTATAACTTAAAGATGACTGATCTATCTTTGTAAGTATCTAGCACTTTTAATAAATTATAAAAATACATAAGTAGGTACCTACCTAATTTAATTAAACTAAAGATAAAAAATAGAATTTAAATCAACGACCGCATGTAATGTGCCCAAAAGGCTGTCGGCATTACCTCGTTGGATGGCTATACTTATCTTCTGTCCGAGGTAAGCACCCAGCCCTTATAATTATCATTTTTAATCAGTAATATTTTAAATCTGTAAATATATTGTATAAAATAGTACCTATTTGTAACTGCTGTGCGATTTTATGTGTTAACGTCATTTCATTGTGGTTTTCATTTTGCAGCTCAAATATTGAGCGGTATAAAGTTATGCGGGAGAAGTGAAAATATGGCGAAATGTGTAAGTGTAACATGTGGCTGTGAATGTGGACATCATATGTTAAATTAAAACTAATTCCACTCCATTATTCACAACTGTTGATTTACAAATACAATGCTTTGAAAACGCTTATAGCTGCTTTTTAAGCTTTAACAAGCGTGGTCTTTTTTAATAACCTCAAAGTATCAACCATCGACCACTGGGATAATTAATAGTTCCAAAACTAGGTGTTTCTACTTCTGGTCCTGCGCGACCAAAACGTGGAGAACCAGGGCAACAAACAGGGTTTGGGGCCTAGCTTTCTTTTCTTCCCTTATAACCCCTAGAAGCGATAAAAATTCTCTATGATTAGGGGAAAGGTGTACAAGATGATCCCACGGGGTATGTTGATCCCAGGCCGTTTCGGCGAAACTATGAACGCTATCTATTTATTTTCTTTAGTAGATTGTAGCCCCCAACCCCCCTTTGCATCAGTCAAATCGTAATGGCGGTGTGAGTGGCGAGTGCGCGTGAAAAGGAAAAAATAAAAATTGTGTGCCTCTGATCTAAGGTAAGGTTGACTTTGAGACTATGGTACTTTTGTTGTATACAATCAATTGGAAACATTGTTGTGTTTGTAGCTTTGTACAATGCTCAATTACGGTTTTTGCATGGCACCACAATGGTAGAAGCGTTATAGGTTAAGTTATAAAACAAAGACTAAAAAGTTGTGTTTGGGGTGAGATGATCCGTCGGTGGGTGTACTAGTTGATCCGGCGGATCAACTAGTACCATATAGGGTAAAAACGTAGTTTGTCTAATACCTAGATTGAGAGTTCTGATTTTTGGTTTTTATTTTTATGCGTAAGTAGATAGGAATACCTATATTTTCTATTGCAAGCTCTTATATAGGCTAAAGTATGGATGAAATACCATTGTCGAGGTTAATATTTTTTTGTACTTACTAAAGTACCTAAAATATTTTATTTCACTTGATTTTATAAGTGTATGTTGGTATGTTAAAAGCTTTTAATTAAGTAGCAATGTTTGTATGTTTGTCCGGGTCAAATCTTGCAAGCTGAATTTGGCCCACTTCCTGGTGATCGATTGAACTGAATTTTGAGTCCTCGGTGACAATGCAATAATATGGTAACAGCGAGCTGATCTGATGATGGAGTCATGAGTTGTTCAAATTTAAGGACAGTTGCACTTTTTTTATTTAACTATCACAAAGTTATCGAGGTTTCTAGTCAACCAAAACCGAACAAAATTTTATGAAAACTGTACAAATAAGTACTCAAAAAAAATCAAAATCAAAAATAAAAAATCAGTAGCTAGTAAAACCGCAGTAGCTATCATAAATCCATCTCTGACTCGGCTCGTCTCCTTTGAGGTTATAATTTTTTTTTTCTCTTTTGAGTTTTGACTACAGGAATATGATCAGTCACAGACACCGTTCAAATCATTTACTTCAAAGTAACTATAGGCCTCATGTAGTTCTTCTTCTTCCTGCCCTTATCCCACTAAGTGGGGTCGGCACAACATGTTTCTTTCTTCCATTTCCATCTATCACACGTCATATCAGAACTCACTCCTTTCACTAACATATCCGCATTCACACAGTTCATCCATCTTTTCTTAGGCCTACCCCTAGCGGTATATCCATCCACCTTCATACTCATCACTCGTCGTGTTATATGACTTTCATCCCTCCTCATGACATGCCCATACCACGCCAACCTTCCAATTCTCAATTTGTCAGTCACTGGCGCTACTTTCAAACTTCCCCTGATGTACTTACTCATTCCTTATCTTGTCCATTCTAGTTACTCCACACATCCATCTCAGCATTCTCATCTCTGTTGCATGCACTCTTCTTTCATCCGTCACTTTGGTTGCCCAACACTCTGATCCATACAATACGACAGGTCTAATGATCGATTTGTATATTTTCCCCTTGAGTTTAAGGGGCATCTTCTGATCACATATAACACCAGAGACCTGTCGCCATGAAAACGAAAATCATCAAAATGATGATGATGATGCCCTTATCCCACTTTAATGAAAACGAAAATATAGGAAATAAAAATCTTTTTCAATTTTTTTTATTCAGTTCATGATTTTATCAAAATCGAGCACGTAAGTCCTAACATGATTTTTCGATAGCTCTCATGGTTTCAGAGTTAACCTCAGTGGCCCTGAAAAAAAAACTCACCTGTATATTGAGTTTTTTAATTAAAAATGGTATGGAAATATATAGTACCAATCAAATGAAGGTGTTCTTTTGCTTGGGCCCCGGTGCTGCTCACGGATTCCAGATTGCCGAGCCTAAGTTGTAGGAGGCTTGGCAGAGGTTAGTGGGTAGTTGGGTGGCTTTGGGGTGAGTACTGGTTTTAAGAAGCCTTTGTTTGAGAATAGATTGGCGGATTGGTACTATATATTTCCATACCATTTTTAATATCTTACAATGGACTTCCGCAAAGTCACGCCTGAATCAATTCAATAGTTTTTTAATTGTTTAACTTTTTAATTAATCTCATAACTAATAATGTGACTAATGTCTAAGAAAACTGTGATTTTTAAAGAGCCTGATGTTAAAGACCAAAGTTTAATCAAAAGGTAAAAAATAGTGTGCTTTACCCTAGTAAACTTTGAAACTTATCCTTTAATTTTTGTTAATTTGGATTATGTGATCTCATAGTCTAGTTAAAGCTATTTTTATACTTAAATGATTAAATTAAGACCTTGTAGGCACCTCCAGAGTTTATTTTCAATAAAATTATAACAAAACCTATAATTTTCCTTGAAAAGGGGGCGAGATGATCCGCGGATCATCTTGTCCATACCCCAGGGATCATCTTGGACACCGGGGTGTACAAGATGATCCTTTGGTAGGGTTTTAGAAAAAGTGAAATCTAGGTATCAAAACAAATCAAATTAAATATTTTGAGTATGAGGAAAGTTAGCTAGATAAATTTGCTAACTACGTAAGCTTAAACTTTTGAATTAACTTGATCACTCTTCAAATGCGGAGCATTCTCCCTTAAGGGGATCATCTTGTACACCTTTCCCCTAAGTCAGTCTATCCTTTGACGGGTATTTGATTATGGTAGTCAGTCACCGATGTGTCTGTGTACGTAATAGGTATTAGGCATGTACATAAACTATAATAAAGAGCTCTAGTGTCAAGATAAACCTAATTTAGGATTTAAGACACTACTAACCAGAAAAAAATGTGATCTTTTCAACAATAAATGCTATCTATCTATCTAGAAGCAATACAAAACTATTCTATAGCCTATAATAAATTCTGACTATTTTCAAATAGAATAGAGTAGTCGACTGCTTAAAATAATGACTGTATCTACCCTTATTCCAGCAGACACTTTATCAAACCCCCTAAACAAGGATAGGCATTAACAGTCGCAGGCAGGTGATAGCCGCAGTGCACGGAACCACAGACGAGGTAGAACAGCTCAAACAGTCATAGGTATAGTTAAAAATATGAGAGGAAGTGTTCCTAAAGGAGAACAGAGCCGATCTCAAATATATGAAAATGCGGGTGTTTATTATCTTCAAAAGAAAATAGGTTCCTAAGATTCTAACCACAAAAGAAAAGTCTTTTCGTGTCTAATTAGTCTGTCTGTAGTGCTTTCTCTTGGGTAGGTATTGGTTTGGGCCTTATACCACCACCTTGTACCAAATCTAGTCAAGTCTCCTGCTCAGTGACAATTTAGGTCCACGAGATCTGCTACGAGATCTCCTACAGATCTGCGTATTGTGGACGTCTCTATGTTCACATAGCAAACATTTATTATTTTACCGAGCCATTCTCATAGTTCTGTGCTGTAGAGCGTCGATTAATCTCGCCCTCGGAACCCGCACTGGCATTGTTCTCGCCGGGTCACGGGTACAAGATAAGAGTGCCATTGTTTGGAGAACCGTCGATGTCTTTAGATTAATGTGTACTTGCCCTTATAAATTCTGCGTTAGCACAGCAAATTGGGAGCCCGTAGATAAATTTTAAATAAGGTGTTTGTGTTCTGGGAGCGATGCGAATAGCCAATCAACTGCCTTATTTTGTTTTAATAATTTTCGGGAGTAGAAATTATATTAATCTATCTCTATTCTGTACCCAAAAACCTTTTAGAATTATAATAAAACAGATGTTTGACTGGATGACTATTAAATAAAGCTTGTTGATATAGTCGGCTGATGAATAGACTTATAAAAGACTTTAAAGCAATGCAAAGTCAAACGATAGAACAAAAAGCTTTCAAAAATCTTTTGTTCGCATTAAAATTAAAGAAAATCTTACCCTTCAAGTACCCTAGCGCGAAATTAAATTAATATTTACTAAAAGAAAAGTAGTCTCTACCGAAAATATTCATGGTTTAATCTCTCAGGTATTAAAATATAAGAATTAATTTGTATAAAGTATTATTAATCTAAATCTGTAGTGGTTTTAAGGGTTTTCTCTAAAGGAAAAAACGCAGTTGGTACGAATGAACAAAGGGTGCACGTGGCTGAGATGGGTGTGTGGCACACAGGTTGTCATGGTACGAGCATATAATGAGAAGGGAAGAATGTCATGTCAGTAGTACTTGGTATGAATGTGGATGGACATACGAGTAGAGGTAGGCCGAAGAAGAGATGGATGGATTTTGTGAAAGATCGTACCTTGAGGATACAGACATGATTCTAGTTATTTGCGTTTCTTTAGCATTCTTCTAAACTGACAGGGCTTCATTTTTGGGTTGTGAATAGACGTTTCAACGTATCAATTTAATTCTTAAGCCGATATAAGTTTTCACTTCAAAATGTATCTCTTATTGATTTTTCAGGACATGTTGCATAATGATTTTCAAGGAGAACAGACCTTCCACCAATCACAGCCCGGCTACATCCGAGCGCACACACATGCACGCTCGAATGGACTAAGTTATACAGGAAGCAACAATGAATTGAAAGGATAGTCATTATCGATTTTCTCGAAATTTTCATAACAAGACAAAAAATGGAATTTATGGAAGAGGGGGCAAACGAGCACGTGGCACACCTGATGGTAAATGATTGCCACCGCCCACAGACAACTGCAGCATCAAGAGGCACTGCAGATGCGTATAATTTTTTTTTTATTAATTTATTGAACCCAATTCCTGAATTAAGTTAGTTTAAAATGAAAGACCCGATATATTATACCTACTGTAAGTAGATGCTAATAGTCTTAATTTGAAGATATTATAAAAGAAAGTAATATTTTTGACCGCAACTAATTAGAGGGTAATTTTCATAATTATGAGTTGGTGAGTTAAAGGCATAATGCTGTCTCCTTTTAGAACGCTTTCTATAAAGAAAGGGTGATTTATGAGGTCCTTGTTTTTTGTCATGAGCCCTAAAATTGAAAACAATAATTTTCTTGGCAATTACTTTTCAACTTTTATCAGGAAGAAGAGACATTATTATGAATAATAATGGAAAAATAAAAATGAAAAATATTTATTACTCAGTACAAAAACAAATAACAATAGGATGGAACACAGTAGCAATAATATACATATGATATTATTACCTAGCCCCAGTAGTACACAAATATTTAAGTATTAACTGAGACATATCAATCAACTTAATTAATAAATAATAATAAATAATGCTGGACTTTTACACACAGCATCATCTAGCCCCAAAGTAAGCAGAGCTTGTGTTATGGGTACTACATGACTGATATACTACTTACATACTTTTTGTTTGTAAATACATACATATTATACATAGAAACACCGAGACGCGAGACAAATATTTGTAGATCATACAAACATTGGTCCCGCGGCGGGGATCGAACCCGCAACCTATTGTGTTGCAGGCGGGCCTTCGCCCACTGCGCTACAGAGGTCTTCTCTTTATGGAATTTGACTGATCATCTGAGATCATTATCAATGATACCGCCGTGATCCTGTTCGTTTATTGTTTTTTGCACATTTAAATGAAAACATTATCCAAAATGTAAGAGCAACAAAAGTTTTTCCATTAAATCCTATTCCGTAATGAATAGAGTTCAAGTCTGTATCTTTGTTTGCAATTATGTTTTAACGTCTTAGCCATAAAACATTTTATGCGGGAACTTAATTAAGGGTAAGCACGGGTTGAAATATAACCTGTGACTAGCTCATTGTGGAAACAGATAATACAACATAAAATACAAATCGGATTTTGTCAGAATCCAATATGGATTAACCCCCGGTTTCAAAAGTTTGACAGCTAGAAACCGGACGTAAGTTAGCTGTCAAACTTTGTGTGTGGAAACGAGTCGTAGCTCTTACCTACGACTGTCCGTTGATTATAGAAACCGGGCATAAGACCCCTCGCAGACTACAGACTTCCTATCGGCCGATAGTTGAGACTATACTTCTCCATACTCATTACGAGCCGAAGTATATTCCGTCTCAACTAACAGCCGATGGAAAGTCTGTAGTCTGCGAGGGGTCTAATGCATCATCCTCATTTAAAGCCTGATACCCCACCGCTGGATAGAGACCATTATTTCTTTGAAAATATTATTTTAAACCACAAGTTTTACAATTATGATGTACTAGCTACTCGCCTGCGTAGTACCAATATTTTTAATATACTTGGAATAGGCCTAGTCACTATCTAGGCCTATTCCAAGTTTCATCCAAATCGGTTCACTGGTTTAGGCGTGATTGAAACACAAACATACAAACATCTAAACAAACTCACAAACTTTCAGCTTTATTATTTTAGTGGTCACTTTCATGAGTCACTTTTTCCTCCTATACTTTATTCCGGCATATCTAGTTAGAAAACCACATACGTAGCGTCATTCCATACACGAATTATGTACCATCATTCGACAAGACTAGTGGAATCATGTCAAGTGTGTAAGTAGTTATTTCCTTGCAAACTTCAACCACCCACTTCACCCGCTTTGAGATAGTATTTCAGAAATTCCTTTCTGAGTAGGTACTAGACATCACAAGGACTATGTTCCAACAGGTTTCTGAAACATGCTACAGTCTAATTATGTCTGGTAGAGATCGCTTTTTAGCGATAAGACCGCCGATTGTATATCATAGTTAAGTTTTTTGTTTAGTTTTATATTTTTGTTTAACTTTTTATGTGGTGTATAATAAATCATTTTCTATGTATCTAATTATAGACTGAAAAAATACACACCACAGAGTCTGCCTGAAACGTTGCTAGTCTTATTAATAATTATCATCAGAGTAGAGTAGAGTTTAAATAGAAAACCTGTTGTGCCGACCCCACATAAAAGTGGGATAAGGCCAGGGCAATGAAATTTAAAATGCACATTAAGGATTTCATTATTTACATGAAACAATAATCATAAATATACATAAGTACATAATTTCATTAAACTAAAGATAAAAAAACAGTGTTCAAGTCACTGAACGCAGGTAATGTGCCCAAAAGGCTGGCGGCATTACCTCGTTGGATGGCTATACTTGGCACCAGCCCATTGGTCATTGGTCTCGTCAATCAACCTCTTGGATAATTCTCTTAAAAGGAACCACGCCTCTGGACCCCATGGACCTAAAGTTTCCATGCTAAAAGGCAAAAATATATAAATAAATAAATAATAAATAAATAATAATGCTGGACATTTCACACAGCACCATCTAGCCCCAAACTAAGCAAAGCTTGTACTATGGGAACCAGATAACTGATATACTACTTATATACATTTTGTTTGTAAATACATACATATTATACATAGAAACACCCAGACCCGAGATAAATATTTGCAGATCATACAAACATTTATTCCGCCGCGGGGATCGAACCCGCAACCTTTTGCGTCGCAGGCGGGCCTTCGCCCACTGCGCTACAGAGGTCGTCATATACCGATAGATATGTATTTATTTAGGGAAACGATGATGACTCGTAGTTTAAAGAAGGTATTTTTTGTTAGTCGGTACAAACCGTTGAGAATACGCTATGTACGGTTTGGGCTACAGTTTCCTATTACTGACAAACATTGAATCAGCTTTTCCTGTAGTTGCTGTGGCTATATGGCTTATTAAATGCAGATTTACGAGGGCTATGAATGAACTATGATAAAACTAATAATTTAATTTGTAGACTCAAGTTCAAGTGTGATGAAAGTGATTTTCATATTGTTGTTATGCTTTGAAAGCAAATGTACAAATATTCTTTTATCTTGAAATTCATTGGGCTATTTGTATTAGCTACGTTTTTTTACAATTTCAGATATACCTTCTACTTTTACTTTGATCCTTGTCTTTCTATAAAATAAATTACTTAAATGAAAATTTTTAATTCTCTATTTGTTTGTATTCGTCGACTTCGAAATTCGTCGTCTGACTAAAGTTCAAACGTCGGAAACAGTAATGGAACTCAAATGGAATTGGGCAGGACACTTGGCCAGACGAAGTGACGGCAGGTGGAGTAAGACTGACCGAGTGGTGGCCGAAAGCCGGATGTAGAAACCATGGTCGTCCGATCGCGCGATGGGTCGATGACATTCAAAAAAGTTCATAAATTTTAGATGCGTGAGGCACAGGACCGGAATAAATGGTGTGAACAGAGGGAGGCCTACACCCAACAGTGGGATATTATCAGCTGCGGATGATGATGATTTGTATTTTGTTCTCTTTTTAATTTTAATTAAAATGTGAAAATAATCACAAAAATCACAAAGTATTACCCGAAGAGTCTTATTTTAATCTGATGAGTATATAAAAACCTTGCATAATCCAATATTACATAGAAATCCATTAGTGCTGTTCAATAAAACATTATGCACGTACACTAATTAGGGTTGCGGGCACGTCAGTATTAGCGGTTTTAACAATACGGTCTAATTAGGCTGGTACCTGAGACTTATGAATGGGGTGATAATAGCTCGTTGAATTAGAGGTTTTATACCATTCGACGTAGTTTTCGTGACGTAGGTCGTGATTGTAGTATATTGAAGTGTGCGTCAGAGATACGGTATTTCCATAAATGTGATAACCAATTGGAACTGAAGTGCTTTAAGTTTGAACGAGTTTCTAATGTCGAAATGCATAAAAGACTTGGTCATTGAATACTAGATATCTCGGTGTAAAAAAGATAGCTATAAGTACCTTCTCGCCCAAAAAGTGAGATACTAAAGGTCTATCGGGCCAACAGGTTCCCGAAAAGACGCCACTTGGGCATGGTCGACATTCAGACATTCAGACATCAGAGTTCGTACAAAGCGTTTTGAGTTTACATTTTTCATACGCACCGCCAAATTGTGGAACTCATCGCCGGGCTCTGTATTTCCCGAAAAGTACATAGGGGTCTTCAAATCAAGAGTAAATAGGTTCCTTCTAGGTAAGCATGCTCCATGTTAGACCTCACTACTGATTAACATCAGACAGAGTGAATCAAATGCTGACCTATTTAATTAAAAATAATTAAAAAGAAAATTGAAGTTTTCGTAAAGCTGTTTCTCTCCCTAAAAACCTGCGGGTATAAAAGCAAGCAACACTGACCGATAGATCTCCGCCGTAGAAGGGGTGGATCACGAAGGTCTCGTTGCCGATGTGGATGACCCCCGACACGCCGTTGCACGTGTGGAAGGCCGCGGAGGCCCCGGGGTAGTCTTTGACTGTCCCGTGGTAGTAACAGTGTTCTATCTCCTGTGGACAAGAACAAAATATTAAGAAACATTTTTATCTATCTTATTTTGTTACTGGGCAAAGGTTTCTCCATATCCCTTCGAGATCTCCCACCTCTCTTTCTCGAAGGGGTAGAGATCGCCCCGCCGACGCTTCCTCGGCTGACCGTGACCCCGTCTCTCATCCGTAAGAACAAGTCATGTTTAAAACACTAAATTGTATGACTAAATAACTAAAAACTTCCTTTCGATGTCCAGAGTACCACAAATTGTGCGCCTCGGCAAACTTCATACGAAGTATGTATGAAAACAGTTTTTTTTTCCAAATAGTCGTACTTTATAGCTATTATACCTATAACATCAAAACACGAGTACGAGTTTATCATCTGAATAACATGATCGGTATCAAATAAACGAAAATATCATATCAAAAAAAAATGTTATAAGAGGTGATGGAAAAAATATTTCCCTACGTTTTTAATTTATGTGTCCCCGCCACCTCAAAACCATGGCAGCAATTTGCAATAAAAAGAAATTCTAATAAAACATTCTTTGAGCGCTCGTGCTTTGTGGGACCTCCTAATTTGTCATTCACGAGTATCGCTCGTGAAGGAAGAAAAGCGTACGTGTGTGGCCTCGAAATCAGCGTGTATGGAAATAACGTGCATAAATCTCTTGGAATAACAACTAAATTCGTATGAATATCGGTTGTCTTTGAATTTAAAGTAAGATGTGGATTTGACAGGCTGCAATATGGTAGGAAAATCTGGCTATGATGGTTCTGTTTCTGTTATCCTAGGGCTCGGTAGAAATTCTCTCAGACCAAGATTTTAGTTTGTTTTATTTGAATAATACCAGAGATTCGATTACATGCACTCAAACAATGTTTTAAAGACAATGCCAGTATCACGTGATCGTTCCCTAGCTCCAGATTAAAAAGCTCGCTCGCAATTAGGCGCATGTACTTTTTTCTGTGAATGGCGGCAGTGAGCGGCGTCGGCAAGAAATCGAAAAGGTTTCTTTCATTCGCTATGAAAGGACGAAACATAATTTAGGGCTTCTTTCATCCAATATTTAATTAAACAGATATATTTCTTACGGGACCTCACTCAGATGATTCATATTTCTGAGTAATGTGGTAATGTTGCTAGTTGACTGAAGTTTTTCCTTTAATGTGTTTTTTCGGCTTCAGGCCGCGACAGAGGTCAACATCATACGTAGGTCTCAAAAATTTTGAGGCGCTAGTAAAACCAGCTCACCGCTCCGTTGAAAAAAATCAGTACCAAGAAAAAATATCAAACATCGATATCAAAGGAATACTACATAGAAAGAGAAATATAATGTTGTGCCTGGATCCTAATAATATGGGACACATTTTTGTGCATTCACATTGTCTATATATGAGAGAAACAAAGTAAAATGCAAAATGATGATGAAATAGCTGTAAGTGTACACTTTTTAACTTAATTATCTGTGTAATTCCTTTACAGAAATTGGCACAGTACAAAAAGCAGTCATTGAGTCACACTTTCGCGCCGTCACCGCCGCCATGATGAATCGGCTGCGTTCCCGCCAAAATTGTTGACACATAAATTACCGCCAAGAATTTCTGCGGTAACATTGTGCGAGACGTCGATTAATTTTGTTAATAAATACGGTATGTAAAGTTTTTCGCAATTTATACGGAATGCGAGTGATTTGACAAAGAGACGTGATTTATAAGGAGCGTCACGAAAAATACGTTATTAGTGATTAATTATATAGTTTTATCGAGGTTACGCATAAGGAGTGAGTTCTGATATGACGAGTGATAGAGGGAAATGGAAGAAAGAAACATGTTGTGCCGACCCCACTTAGTGGGATAAGGGCAGGAAGAAGAAGAAGAAGAGGTTACGCATAACCAAAATCCAAAAATCCTTGCTTGTAGGCTAAAAGTAAGCTAAGATAAACAGTAAATATAACTGAGTTTGTTACCATACTTCTTACTGAATACTCTTGACTTTGTACTTTCATAATTGTAATGTAATCAGTTTGTTTCAGACACGTATTTAATTAGGTAAGTACATGAAGGGCCTGATACATCGCTGAGTCAGCAAACTGTCAGTTGAAGTAATGAGTACCGCGCCCGCGGCTTACACCATTGCTGAATCAGCAGACGTTTGTAGGAGTTTTTGGTCAATTTTCCTTACAGAGTAATGATATTGAGGAAGTAACTATACATAACTTTTACTTGGAGATTGTGAAAAGATACTTACAATTTACTATATTTTGTTATAAGTAATTAGAATTCATAAGATCTAAGATTCTGCTTTCATAAGTAATTTTTTTTGAAATGTGGTCCACAATCGAGCGTGAGTCAAGTTCATTTCGGCTTGCAAGTCCTTATTTCTAAGCTATCTTCCTTGGAGAGCACACGTCCCCTACACGCCGTAATTTATACCAGCGCGAAGTGGAACTAATAAATCAGGCACTTTTCACGCGAGAATAGAAAACCGCCGTAAGTTTAGATTACTGCCACTAGTCTGATACATTGAGTGGGAACTGGCTTCATCCAGGCTTTATAGGTGATTTTAGAGCTGATTGCTTTCACTGTGGCTTCATTAGCCAGTAAAAAGGATCGTTTATTTGCGATCTTTTAGTCTCAATTACAGTTTAAGCTTATTAGGGCTTTATTTGAATGTTTTTGAGGAAGTTGTGACTTTTGGTCATCAAATTCAATGTCTGATGTATGTCAGGAAAAAATGACGACCTCTGTGGCGCAGTGGGTGAAAGCTCGCATAGGTTGCGGGTTTGATCCCAAAATGATCTGCAAATATTGATTTTTGGTCTGGGTGTTTATAGAAACAATATAATATGTATGTATTAACAAACAAAAAAGTATGTATGTAGTATATCAGTTATCTTGTTCCCCTATTACAAGCTTTGCTTAGTTTGGGGCTAGCTGATGCTATGTGAAATGTCCAGCATTATTTATTATTATTTATTCATAGTTAATTTTTGTGTTCGACTTTTCATATTTGATGCAAGCTGGGGATAAAACCATGACCTTCGTATCTAAACCAAAGCTCTGTTTTGGCTCGACCAACTTTGCTGAAAAGATACAAGTGGGAATGGCCGATAAAATCAGTCCCCTACAACGCCAACTCGTCTTGTTTATGCTATACCTGCGTCGAATCCTCGCGAGTGACGCGCCTACACCTCTGAGAACGAAATAAATTGAACGGATAGAACATGGGACTCGTCAGGGTGGAACTAGGTGAAAACGGAAATATAAGAGATTGGCCAGAGGTCTAAATCCAAGAAATGCAAAGAAATCAAAAATAAATTATAAGAAACACAATCTTTAGTACTTTGAGGTGTTAAATAATTGTGTCAAGAAAAATTTTAACTTAAAAAATGAAGTAATTTTTTTAAACAACAATTTTTAAACTATCCTAATCAGGAAACAATTTATGCCACTTTCGTAAAACTTTAAATACGTAAACGTAAACAGGGTCACTACTGTATCCCCAAGGCGCGGTAACCATTCTCTCAGATCTTTTTATATAACAGATCCTTTGAAAATGTCTATGGGGATTGTCAGAGGCATGTACAAACACATATTTGATACATGCCCACATCTTGCAGAAGTTAGTATTCCATACGTGACAGGTTGCAAGCATGGTTTCCTCACGATGTTTTCCTTCACCGTTCAGAGCTCGTGTGAAGCGCATATAAATTTTACGAAACGCAAAATCCATTGATACACGGCCGGGATTCGATCCCACGACCTTCGGATTGAAAGTCGAGGTACAACCCCATTCGGCCAACACGGCTTAAAACTTTAAATGCAGATAGCTATTCGGAGGCACCTTCATATTGCCAGTTTAAAATCTTCAAACCCCCATTTCACTTTGCGTTGCCTGTCATTCATCTATTTTTAACCGACTTCAAAAAAAGGAGGAGGTTCTATGTTCGGGTGTATGTATGTTTTTTTTTTTTTTTTTTTATGTATGTTCATCGATATCTCCGTCAGTTATAAACCGATTTCCAAAATTTTTTTTTTTGTTTGAAAGGGTATGCTCCCATAGTGGTCCCATAAAAATTTTACTCCTGAGGGATTGATAGTTTTCCCGTAATACTCAAAAAATCACCGATCTTTCCGAAAAATGTGGACCGATTTCCAAAATTTTTTTTTTTGCTTTAAAGGGTATCCATATCTAGGTGGTCCTCATACTTTTTTTTCCTGAGGGATTGATAGTTTTCCTGTAAATCTCAAAAAACCTCATTCTCACTACAAAATCTGAGTCAAACATTGAATAGTTTGACATGTTTAAATACGCTCGAGGTGATCCCATATAATTTTATTCCTGAGGGATTCTCACTGTAACTTCTTTAATCTTGACTATTCCAATATCTAACCTAACCTACTATATTATTTACACTAAAAATTGAAAAATAAAAATTTTTGAAAAAAAAATTGAACCGACTTCACCTAACACAAATAGACACTAAGAACCTTCTATGTACCTACACTAAAAAGAGAAAAATAAGAATATACACATGCAATTATTACTTACAGTATTCAAATAATAAATTATTATGTTATATTATGTTTGAAGTCGGTGCCAACTATTCTACTCTAACTACTCCATACAATTTTGCACCCAAGTTCTATTGTACTCGTAATTTCTTCTTAGATGTAAATGCATAGGTAGTTGGTACCGACTTCAAAATATAATATAACATAATAATTTATTATTTGAATACTGTAAGTAATAATTGCATGTGTATATTCTTATTTTTCTCTTTTTAGTGTAGGTACATAGAAGGTTCTTAGTGTCTATTTGTGTTAGGTGAAGTCGGTTCAATTTTTTTTTCAAAAATTTTTATGTTATGTCATGATTCGATTCCAAACATATAATTGAGTATGCACTAACAAGGCGTGAATGATGTAAGCACTAAAGTTTGTTCTCTCGCCCCACTCCGCCCCTGCACGCCGGAGCGGGCCAAGGGAGCAAGGAAATTCAAATTGGATTGACGGAAGTTTAGATTAGATTGAATTTACCCTGCCACCTTGTTTAATTTGGCACGGGTGAACGAATGCCTGATGCCTGAGACTCTTCAAATCGACTATTAACGCGATATAGGTAAGCTTTATTGCGAAGTTTTAAGATATAATATTGCTCTGATCAGATCGATTATCAATTTAGTGCTCTTTGATAAGCTAAAATAAGTTCTAATATAAAGATTTTAAGGGTCCATATCGCGTGGCGCGTGGCGTAGAGAAAGATTTTAGTAATGGTCAAAGTGATATTTTCATATTCAGATACTTACTATTGTTTCTTCTGTGGCTGTGATATCTTTTTGTGAAAATGCGTTATTCGTTTTTTGTACCTTTTATATTTTATGAGATTTGAACGTGAAATCAAGCTGCTAATGCCTTGGAATGGATTCACGAGTAATTTTTCGATAATGCGGTATATTTGGTGAACGTCGTGATAAGAAAACCTGTGTTGAGCACGGCTTTCAATATAGATGGCTTTTTAATGGTACTTTCGATAAAAAAATCATCTGCGATGTCTTTGGTTTTTTACCAAACCTACTACCAAACCTTTCATAGATGAAATGAAATAAAAAATAATACTGATTACTGTTATAAGACCGAGTGTGAGTCTACTTTGTCTCTGTTGGATCACAATGGACCAATTTTTCATGCTCTCTGTCCGCATTTTTTCGTAATACACGTTACATTTATCCTCTAGTTTCTCTAAATCCAAAGAATACTTTGTTACGTTTAGTTTAAGACTAGATATAGGATGTTAGTACAGTCTTCTCTAGGCTCTAATTAGATACAATACTCTATACCTTTTTAAAATAATGTCACTGTGAAACAAACATGCATTCAAATATACCACTGAAACAAGATTTTCTATACGCATCGCGTCGCACATTTTACAAATCTATTTTCACCAGTTTTGTAGCTTGGTGCGAAGAAAGGGTGAGGACACAATCATCATCATCATAATCATTTCAGCCATCCAACGTCTACTGCTGAACATAGGCCTCCCCTATAGATTTCCACAGCGATCGATCTTGTGCAGCCTGCACCCAACGGCTCCCAGCAACCTTTACAAGATCGTCTTTCCAGTTCTACATAGCTCGTAGAACTGACGGCCGTTGGGCAGGAAAGTTCTCGAGTGGAGGCCACGCACCGAAAATCGCAGCAGAGGACGGCCCCCCACTAGATGGAAGTCACAATAGCATCTACTAAAACATAATTCATCGTCAAAAACCGTATTTTCGCTTACTTGAAATACGATCTCATAAAATAGCAGTGTTAGGTCGCAGGTCCAGTAAAAATGTAATAACACAAGCCCCTAACAAATTGGAAACCTAATCGTGTAGTGAAATTGCCTCTATAACTCATGTCTGTCCAGATTCAAGTAGGTGTGCGTTTTATCTGACGCAAAGCCTTACATTACGGGAAATACTATCCTCGGACAAAAATAATAGGGTTTTTGTGCCTCAAATGTATCTGTGAAGACCTAGCGCCTGCAAAGATGTGTTAAAAAAGAAAACTGTGTTTTATTTTTTTGATTTTTTTAAACGTAAACGTACTAAAAGCAAACCGACTTCAATGACTACGTCAAGTCTATGTGCGTTTAGCCTCTACGTCGTAAAGTAAGGAGAAGCTGAAGTTTTCAAGAGTTACGAAACATACGGTCCTGAAGAATAAAATTGGTATAGGACTATCGGGAAACCCACCTTAATTTTTTTTTTAAATTGGTTCACACTTGACAGAGAAATCGGTGGACATACAAAAAAAAACAAGCCGAAGAATATGGACCTTCCTCCTAATTTTGAAGTCCGTTCTAAACTAGTTATTACATAATGGATATTAATTGTTGTCTACCTTTAGGCTCGATACTGTTATGTTTCATTGACGGCATCCCTAAGGTATCATCAATCAAACCCTAACATAGGCTTTGCTTTTAAACCAATGTTCCATGAAAAGGGTTTCCTAAAAGAACAACCAACAAAATCTAGTTTAAAGTATTTCTAAGTGGTGCTTATGTTTTTATTTGCTGGTCGGTTTAGGCTTAAAGAAATGGGTTTACTTTGTTATAATGGCGGACAAAAGTTCACTTGAGTAATACAAAAGCATTATAAATGAATAGCAAGGGAGAGCAAGAAAAATTGAGATGTATCTTAGTCGTAGGAGCCTCAATTTTGTTTGACTGGCTCCCCACTGGAGCTTGACTTTTTAGTTTTAAGATGGATCACCTAAAAGAATGCTAGGCCTCAAACCATGTTTGTTGCTCTAATTCTTTATGGTATTGGTCGCGCAAGAACAGGAGTAAAATTAGTTTTAAGACTATTCTAACTGAACCCAGCGGTCCTACTGAATAAATGCTTTTTGACTTTGACGTAGCCCGACGTAGTCATGATAAACCGTCAGGGCCAGGCCACAACAGTGCGTTTACGGTCACACTACGGTTGGATGAACACTAATGCCAATTATGTCTCAACGCTTACGTGCTTGTTGACATTTGTCTTTGATTGTTGGTCGCGGCAAAAAAAGAAAATCTACAGTTTTCTATAACTCCTATAGGCTTTACCCAAAGCGACTATTTCCATGTAAAAGCTTTTATTTCTGATTGTTCAATAAACTAAAAATATTTTGTTTGTATGAGTTCTCTATGGAAAATGGTTTTAGTAATCGTTTGAGCAATCAAAATATTATACGAGCAGCTATCACTGGATTGTTTGTAGTACGGATAAAACTTAATTCCCGTTTCATATTAAAATTTATATTCAGAAAATAAATAAAACGCATTGTTACTGGATATCGTTTTTATAGTTTTTGAACTTCATGTAAGTTTCATATTTATTGTTATTGAGCATGTACAATTTCTCATTACTGTAGGGATAGCCAGGAAAATTTATATGCACTGAAATACAAGTTCTAACTACTTCAAATATCGTGAGAGATTGTATTAAAGGTGATAATGGACCACTATGTCAATATCGTGCATCTGAACTTGACGAGCCTCAATTTCGTTTGACTGGCTTGTTTTGTTTCACTGGAGCTAGACTTTTTAGTTTTAAGATGGATCAAATAAAAGAATGATAGGCCCCAAACCGTATTTGTTGCCCTAATTCTTCACGGTATTGCTCGCGAAAGAACAGGAGTAAAATTAGTTTCAAGAATATTTTAGGTGATCCCAGCGGTCCTACTGAATAAATGCTTTTTGACTTTGACTTTGATATGAAAAGAATGGTGACTGCAAAATCCGGGCATGAGCCAGAATGTATTTGGTCATGCCTTCGACTTCTCCCGTACACATTTTTTTGTACATTTCAAATCTTATCCAAGGATCTGGTAGACACAAAACGATCTAAGAGAATGATCTACTGCGTCATGTGGTTGCGTTTGTGTTTGTTTGTGTTTGAAATGAGTAGGGTTGACAAATGATAAGAAAGAGAAGCATAAGAAATCATGCTGTGCCGACCCCACTGAGCGTGGAATAAGGGCATGGAAATTATAGTTAAACCGGCATAGTCTCTTCGACAGGGGTTGACAGAGTCGGCCCTTATGGGTGAATCATGGTCTAAGCGATGATTCATTGACTCAATTTCCATAAAGAACTGTCAATCGATAGTTGAGCTTATACTCAAGACAAGCACGGACTAAGAATAGTGGTTGATCCCAAAATCTAAAAAGCATAAGCCAGTGAGATGGCGATATCGATACAATTTTACGAGCTTACGAAATAAGTTATCAGATAACGTATGCTATGTTCACGTTTGCA
The DNA here is from genome assembly GCA_963565295.1 of Epirrhoe alternata. Lineage (NCBI taxonomy): Eukaryota > Metazoa > Arthropoda > Insecta > Lepidoptera > Geometridae > Epirrhoe > Epirrhoe alternata. Next base: position 12,897,441 of record OY751379.1, read on the forward strand.
TAAATCTAAGTATGTTTTTCAGCATTTCTAGACAGGGTTGATGCTAAGAAGGTAATGAAGTTGCAAGGGAACACACTTTATCTTGAAACAAAATCTATAAAACATTATTCATACAATGAAGGAATAGTAAAACCTTTAAAAATAAATTATAATTATGGTACAAAAAATTAAGGGTGAAGGCCTGCTTAAAATGAAATATTTTTTGTTCAAAGTGATGCACGTTTTTCATTTCAACTTTTTGCGCAACCATCAAATCAACACAAGCATAAATCCGACATCCTGGCAAATGTCTGAGAGCGACAAAAAGTTCAAATCTCCGCGTAAAATACGAGTACCTGACAGGTCGGACGCAATCCTGACGGATGGGGCAGCCCTAGCTAATGCGTAGTCGGGGAAAGGAAATTGATCGCACGCGGTGGATGTCGATAGATTTTTATCGATATTATTGTTGGACTTCGCATTTATGGATGCACTAGTGATTTTCTGAAAATATGGGGTATGAAAATTTTATTGAGGGTTTCGGACGGAAAAGGTTTGAAAGGCAACAAACTGGCTTCTGGTTTGCATTACTATTGATAGGTTCCATTGTGCGTTATCTAAAGTTGATACTAAGGTTATTGGTTTCCTAGAGAGTGTACATCAAAACCCATATTATGAAGATGTTATATAAATAAATATTGGAGGATATAATGTTTGTCACAACGTATCATGTAGCTAAGCTATGAGACCCAGATAACTAGTTAAATTCAGGTTACACGCCCATCGACACTTACAAATCAAACAAATCACTTTCAATTTAAAATGTAGGTATAATAAATTGCCATCACAAATATCTTGTCTGCCTATGATCAAATTTAAAAATGAATTAAAAAAGTTTTTTGAATCACATCCATTTTACCATATCGATGAATATATGAACTGTTCATTTTCTGATTTGTACTCTGAGTCCTAAGTCTAATAATATGTATTGTACCTTTACCTACCACCTATTTTTAAATTAATGTTACCTACTATATAATAATTGTTAAGTGTACCCATGTAATTTGACGTGCCAATGTTATGTTATGCAACTTCATGGTCAATAAATGAAATCTGAATCTGACAATGCTAAGTTTCAACTCGATGATATCCTTCACCGATGGCTCGTACTATGTTCGCCTGAGTTTAGAAAATATGTTTTTCTCTTTCTTCTTCTGATTATAGATAGGAAATTTAAGCCCCACGACTTAGGTACCTCGTATTAAATTGGCAATTTTACAGAGAAAGCTCATAGATTTCCCGAGCCAGTAATTTTATCTTCTACCTAAGATTGGATAGTGGATTCGTCCAGCCGGGTTTATTTACAAGGAGAACTTTAATTAAGCCGGCTAAGTTGCACTGTTGCCCGGTAATGGCTATACTTTTGCGATATATCAGTTTTGCTTTGTTTAGATGAAGTAATACCACTTCTGGAAAGATACACGACAAGATTATATTGTTTGATATAAAAATAAAGTGAAAATAATTATATTTGGAGATAAAAATCAATGACATCGTTAATGAAGCTGGGAAAGCGTGGGAAAGGACTGCACAGGACCGAAAAGAGTGGCGTTATAGAGAGGAGGCCTATACTTAGCAGTAGGTGCAACCGGGCTGAATAGATAGATAGATAAAAATTAAATTTATTTACAGAAATTAAGCTACTACAATATGTACATAAAATTACAAAATACAATAGAATCAGTCAAGCTATCTAAGGATCGTCGTAAAAACGATCTATAGATATGCTCAACTGATCCAGGTCACTGCCAGTCGGAAGATAAAAATTACATCAACTTTTATGCTGTAGGTATTTCGTTGAAAAAATTAAGACGATGATGACGAAAGATTAAGACTATGTATACGATTGTTATGTATTATACAAAAAAACAAGGTAAGCTTTAATATATACTCGCCAAACGATCAAAGAACTAAGTATCTAGTGTTTCTCCGAATGCAGGGCAAAAGTTTCCCTTTTTTCTGTATTGATTCAAAAAATAATGAAAGGGCCAAATACCAAGGTAAAAATATGTTTGAAGATTATAACAAAACCGATATACCTATTACAGATAGTACAATAACCAAGAAAATTACCCTTAAATATTCACGTTACACCCGCTCCCCACTAAATCAAAACATAAATTGACAGGTAAAGGGTTTACAAGTATCATGCCAATCCCAAGACGCCAATTAATTTCCAACGAACTTAAATTACATCGAATTCCTTTCGTAGTAATACCAACATAATAAGCGTGAAACGAACTTAACCCTGGGATTATACGCGTTACGTCACTCCGAAAGCTCTCCACTCCGAAGACTCCCTACTCCGAAAACTTTAACAATCCGAAATCAGTTTAATCGGGATTATACTTAATTAATTATTTTGCTTTGACATGAAGGACTAACCTGTCAAAGGTTTATTGACATCAGCGCCATTAGCACTGTCTTAGGTGATCGTGTTGATGTTATGCAATGAATTCTTTCTGTTGCAGGTAGAACTTAGTCAAATGGGGTTATTCTGACGTAGTACAGTGCGACTGCGGAGTCCCACAGACCATGCAACATTTGCTGTGCTGTCCGCAGTGCCCCAACACCTGCACTTTGCGCGACCAGTATGTTGCCACGGATGTTGCAGTGAGTGGGGCCAGCTTCTGGGCCCGACATTTTTTATAAATGGAACCATCGACATGACGAAGAAGAAGAAGAATTAATTCTTTTTGTTAAAAAATGAAAACTAATCAAAATTTTGCATTCCGACGGAATTCAAACCCGCAACGATCAGACGATCCTCCTAAAGCCGGAGTGCCTTACCGCTCGGCCACAGAACCCTAGTCGTCAGAATCCAAATTCTTGATAAGCTCATATTTATCGGTTAAGCGTGGAATTTTTTTTGCTTAGTGCTAATTTAACATAATATGCATACATTTTATGTTAAATCTCGACCTTATTATCGGCATTAGATACGTTTTAAAAAAAACTGCTATGCTGCATATGATGACACATTTATGCTAACACTCTAAAAGTTCTAAATCAAAATAAGATTTGAGAATTCTTAGAAAAGTTCAATAACTTTGTAAGACTCATGCTAAGGGCGCATAAACTTGAGCTATTCATAAGCAGACAATCGTGATGGAAAGATTTTAATTGAGTTTTGGAGCGAATCTTTTTGAAGTCGGATTAAGATTGCTGGGACTGAACGGATGATTGTTTTTCGATAAATCTAGAGCTTAAGGATAGTGCGGCACAAGCTGCGGGTAATCCTGTTGAGGAGATTTGGATTATAGCAAATGCAGCGCAAAATAATCTTCGGGTTAAGTGATACTTGTTATTTTTTCATTTTGTGTTTGCTGAGTGAGCTGAAAATAGTTTTACTCAATGGAATTTTGGAGGGTAAACTGTCTAGTTGGTAATTGGTTGAGCTCTGTACATTATATTTTTTTAAGGAAATTACAGTTAATTCAACTGTTATCTAATTACAATATATAAAAAAATGAGACATTTTCTGGTTTTAGATGCATTTATGAAAAGTCTTGAATAAGATAATTGATGGTTAGCATTCTACATTCAAATTTACCATTTAGTTATTCGTAGACTGTAACGTAAAGCATAACGTAGTTATCTAAAGATAAAGTGAAATCTGAATATCCACTCAATATTAACAAAACCTTTCTATATAGAGAGCTCTTAAAGAAACTGTCTCAATCCTAAAGAAAGTTTTCGTATTTCGTCTATTTTCGTCTGTTCCAGAGTGTCAGCGAGTCCCGGGGGACGCTTGGCGCGGATTGCCGCGCGTCCTCTGGGAATAGAATCTATCAAAGTCTATCTTATGCACATAGCTAGCATTATAAGGCGCAGGCCATATCTAAATGGCGTCTGGCGTCGGGCGTTTTCCTATTCGATTCAAATGTCATACTAAATGAATGGAAATAAAGCACAAATTAGGACACACGGTATGTACCGTGTCCTAGGTGGGGCTTGCGGGTGAAGAAGTAAAGATTGTATTGTGGTAGGCTCTAAAACAGTTGAAAACAAATTTGAAAAATGTATTAATAGTGTCTTTGTGGCGTAGGCAATGATTGTACTAATTGTAAAATGACGTCACAAAAGTATAATTATCGCTATACGTGTCGCCGATTATTCCTTATCACAATTATAAAAGTTTGTATCATCATCATCATTTCAGCCATCTAGCGTCCACTGCTGAACAGAGGCCTCCCCCATCGATTTTCAGAGCGATCGATCTTGTGCAGCCTGCACCCAACGGCTCCCAGCAACCTTTACCAGATCGTCTTTCCATCTAGTGAGGGGCCGTCTTCTACTGCGATTTCCAGTGCGTGGCCACCACTCGAGAACTTTGTATTGAAAGTTTGTATGTTTATTATTAATTACAAACTTTTATTTCGATTAAACGAAAACAATTCATAAAATTAAATAAAAACAAGAAGTGAAAACAATGCGAGAACCTGTTAAAACCAGCCATTTGAATAAAGAAAAACAAAGCCTGAGATTAAAATCGATGTAAAACATGAACCATAATTGAAAAACTGCGAAGTTTAAGCCAGTGCGAACTCATTGAAATTAAACAGTAAGTGCCGGTCTCAAGCCGACATCGTTAAACAAAGCGCTGGAAATAAGCCCGCACTGTGAAAAGGATTTAAATAAAAATTACGAATCTATGGAGATCATAATTTGATCATCTGCTCTTATCTTACTTTCGTATGGGGTCAGCACAACAGGTTTTTGGTCTCACACACTCGAGACACTCTTTATCTTTTTTATTTTTTCATTTATGTTTTTGTCTCTAAGTTTATTTTTTCTTTAGTTTTTGAGTTGTTGTTGCAAATAAATATTTTTTCCTTTCTTTCTTTCTTTCTTTTTCTCTTCCACTTGGCTCTATCAGCCGTAATCTCAACATTTACTTTTTTATCCATATTGTATTTCAAACAATCATCAATACCAATATTTAGATAACAAATCACAAATAGGATCGCGACAGCATCCCCGAGGCGTGGTAGACTGTGACAAAGAAAGAAAATGTGGATGACTTGTGTACAGAGAAAGAAGTATACAGAAGGAGAGAACCAAGAACACGTACCGACCTAATAAATGCTAAGATCTTAAGCGTAAATGCATAAACGTAAATATTTTATATATATTTATTTTATTTCACAAGACGGCGCGTAAGTATACTTCAACACAAAGTAATAAGCTTGTTGCGCCCACGCAGACACCGCAGGCCCCATGGCTTGCCTACGCGTCCTAGGCGCATACATAAGTGCCGGTCTCGTTAAAAAAAGCGCTGGATATAAGCCGCACTGTAAAAAGTTACGATTGCAAGAAGCTTCAAGAAAGACTTGATCCGAGGTTGAAATTAAATGAAAGATAAGGTCAAGTTTCCTCTTCGCAATGCCTATAGACATTGACTTGCCACTTAGCTGGCAACTAGCAGCAGTAAATAGGTTTCGGAGCTCGTACTGAAAAATCCGCAAAACAGAACTTTTTTGTATCAATTGGAAGTATTCCCAGGCTTCTTTACAGTCAATTTGTTATAAGGCTTTGATCACACATAACATACAGGGTGTAAAAAGACTGCTACCGAAAACTGAGGGGTTGCAATCGGACCATGATTCTAAACATATTTAGCGAAAAAAAAACGCGATTTTTTTTTTACTTTGCTTAGTCATTTTATGTTATTTTCGGTTATTTACTACTATTACAACAAAATAAATAAATAATGCTGGACTTTTTCGAGACAAATATTTGTAGATCATACAAACATTGGTCCCGCCGCGGGGAGCGAACCCGCAACCTTTGGCGTCGCAGGCGGGCCTTCGCCCACTGCGCTACAGAGGTCGTCAAAAAAAGATCATACCTCAAATAAGATCATACCTATCTAATAATCTCATTTGTAAAAGAAAGAAACAGTTAAAACTCAAAATCCAGCAATCTACGTAAAAAATCGCGCCCAGTACATACGCAAACAGCGCTCTTCAAACGCTGTTTTTTCCGGATAAAATGATTTTTTCGGAAAATCCTTTTGGATTTGGTTGTGTGTTGGGATGCTGTACCTACCCCTTTCGGCTTCGGTAGACGTCTTTTTACACCCTGTATACTAGCAACTTTTATTAAATGTTTCATGGATCTATAAGAGGCTAGGTCGGTGTGCGTTCATTATAGCTCTCGAATCTGACGACCTCTGTAGCGCAGTGGGTAAAGCTGCTTGCGACGCAGTCGGTTGCGGGTTTGATCCCCGCCATGGGACAAAGCCAGGTGCCAGCAGCCAGGTGGGTGGATGATATAGAGGCCATTGAGGGAAAGACATGAATGAGAACAGCACAGGGCCGATCAGAGTGGCGTTTGAGGGAGGAGGCTTATGGCCAACAGTGGGCTATTATTTGAGCTGAAAATGATGATGATGATGACGGGGACAAAATGATTGTATGATCTACAAATATTTATCTCGGGTGTGGGTTTTCACAACATCTTGTGTAGAATGAAGTCTTTAGTGTGCCTCTCAAAGATTCAAATCTGTCTATACATTACGCTACAGCAAACTTGCCCCCTTTCTCCCCTTTTTTGCCCCTCGATTAAAATCAGGATCGACAAATCGAAATTTTTTGCCAATCTCGAAAAGGAGTCGCTTCACTCGCTCGGTCAATAATAAAGCTTTATTTGTCTATGTTGCTAATCATTCTACTCAATAATGTTTTAGCTGCAGTAGCATTCCGATAGAAATAAGAGACCTCTTTTCTGAAACAGACGTCTTAAGCCACACAAACACGAATTCTTTCCCTCAAAGAGTTCGAAGCAATTAATATGAGCTGCAGCTTTGCAGTTTGTTGTTGGAACAATTCGTCTGGTGCCCACTTAATCTTCAGCTCGCCTCGAGTGCGGACTGTTTTAAAGTTTCCCTATAAATCCTTCGTTCCTGTACGAAGAGTTGGGATATGAAGTATCGAATTTTTTATTACTTCAATATTAAACGGTGAAGGAAAACATCGTGAAACCATTATGTATTGTTAAAAACAACTCGTCACGTATACACGTACATACGATATGAACCAATTATTTATTATATTTATTTATAAGTTGTATTTTTATAAAAACATTTTACTCGCATTACCGCCATACAGGCATGGCCTAGTGCGGAGTCCGTTGTATATTTTTATGTACATACATATATACATAAAATCACGCCTCTTTCCCAAAGGGGTAGGCAGAGAACACGGATCTCCACTCGCTACGATCCTGACACACAACTTTCGCCTCATTCACTCTCATTACATTCTTCATACAATGTTTTATGTGTATAAATGAATGAATTAAAGCTATTTAGACCTGTCTCTTATCACCTAAATTAACTTCGTTTAGTCAGTTCGTGGTTAGATTGCATTATAAGAGAGCTATTCTAATATTTACTGTTTATTTGATATAATGTTGGTTCCAGAACACCTTATTTGGCGAGCCAGTAAACATAAGCTATTACACTAGCAAACGACAGTTTCACTGCCATAAATACCACGTAGTGTGATACACGGCCGTTTTCTGACGGAGCCGGCATATTTATGGGCAAATAATGCGCCATAATGCACAGGGCCCACGTACAAGATTATAGCCAACCCTATTACTTTCGGATCTTCACGGCAGAGATCAGTTTACTAAGGTTTTATGCTAATGAGCGTCTAATAAGGCGCTGTGTAGCTTTTTCAGGCACTTTTTAAGAGACGTTTTTCTCAAATCCTGATTATCACCTATATACGAAAAGTAAAGGTGCATTTACACGGTGCGATACTATTTAGCATCGCACGTCAATTTTCCCGTGTGAACGCTCATCGTATGCGATTTTATTAAGACAAATCGCATACGATGAGCGTTCACACGGGAAAAATTGGCGTGAGATGCTAAATCGTATCGCACCGTGTAAATGCACCTTAACAGATAATCTTGAACATATTACACTTCATCATCTGGTTCCAAAAGCACAGCTATGTTATCTTTAACTATTTTGTTTTAATATTTACATTATTATTAAAAGTAATAAAACATTACTAAGACCCGAGACAAATTGTCGAGTTTTGCAGATCAGACAAACATTTGTACATTAGTAAGGGTTCAAGTATTGGGAAAGTCAAAGTCAAAAAGCATTTATTCAGTAGGACCGCTGGGATCAGTTAGAATAGTCATGAAACGAATTTTACTCCTGTTCTTTCGCGACCAATACCGTGAAGAATCAGGGCAACAAACACGGTTTGGGGTCTATCATTCTTTTAGGTGATCTTAAAACTAAAAAGTCAAGCTTCAGTGGGGAGCCAGTCTAACAAAATTGAGGCTCGTCAAAGTAAGTTTAGATGCTCATAAAGTACAAAGAACTAGTGCCACGAGCTCTCTTTCATTTAGCTGTATTTTGACGCTTCTAGTCATCGATACTAGGTGCACCAACAGTCCCTCTCTACAAAGAGAATACTAAAAATGAGGTTTATGCGACGAGAAAAAAGAAATGTCCGTCGGACAGTTGGTGGGAAATTGGCCATGCAGTCTATATTGCATGACTACAGAAACATTTACTGAGTTGTATAATATGACAACTAGTTTTCGCTTGCCGATTTGCTCGCGTGTCACCAAGTTTATTAATAGTTTTAAGTTTTCTGCCTTGGTTAAACGTTTTTAAAGTCAGGACCGGCTAACACAGGTAAGAGTAAGGGAGCCAAAGACTTTTCCTTATTTGAGCAAAGTCAAAATCAAAGCATTATTTATTGCTTGAAATGCATGTACAGAAGTTGTTGGATAATAATGTGTAATAATGTATTCTATATTCTAGGCATGTCAAAGTCAAAAAGCATTTATTCAGTAGGACCGCTGGGATCACTTTGAAACGTCTTAAAACTAAGTAATTTTATTCCTGTTCCTTTGCGACCAATACCGTGAAGAATCAGCAAGAATCATGCAATATTTTATCTATGTTATTATTATTTTTATCAGCCATAAGAGTCCCACTGCTAGGCAAAGGCCTCCCCACTCCCTCTAGGCATCTCGGTCTCTAGCAAAATCCCTCCAGTCTATTAGTTTAGTTTACAAATAAAATCTCTTTTTCAAATTGAAAATAAATATTACAATTAAACTGGTTACTCAACTTTCGTTGTAAATGCCAATGGGACAGACGGGTAGGAGTAAACTACTGTTCCTAAAACAACATTTTTATACAATATTGTTAAACTGCGACACAGGCTCCCTCGATACAGGCCTTGCTTGAGGGAACCAATAATATGGCTTCGAATCAGAATAAGTTCTCTGCAGAATATGAGTGTTCTGATATTCTATGTATCTCCCATTATTTTAGATTGTAAGTTACCTAAGAATGTCCAAGATACTCTGTTTTTGCAGTAATCAATATTTTTTCATTTCTTTCAATACCACTCTTGCCTCTTCCTTTCTCAAACTCAAACGGAGCAAGAACTAATGCTCTGGCAGGCAAGAATAATATGCCAGAAAGATATCGTGTAAATGGTGTTTAATTCGATACAGGATCTAAAACAAACATAAACCAAAAACTCACCGTGCGAATGTCGCTCTCAGCTCCATTTGCGAGGTATTGCGTTTGCTTGAGGTTAGGTGCTAGCAATTGCCTGAAACAAACAATTAAATGTTAATTGGAATTTAAGCCTTATCGCAAGCACATTGAGTTGATTTTGGGTTAGTGTGTAGTGACATTTTCCGATCCGAGTAGATTGGAACTGTTCATGATCAATCGAATGTCAATGTTCTCAAATGATACGGTGAATGATGGGTGAAATTATCATAACCATAATATGATAGTTTACTTAACCCACGTGACTCCGACTACTCTCTTTGGCATAAGTAAATTAGTTGGTGGCCAACTCTGGTGACGAAGTTTTTAGGCTGTTCTGCCCGGTCCATGAAGTTCTACATACAAAATAGTATGTGCAAATAAAGAAAATTCTAAGATTTTTCCTTGACGACCTCTATGGCGCAGTGGGTGAAAGCCCGCTTGTGATGCAGAAGGTTACGGGTTCGATCCCCGCCGCGGGTTAAATGTTTGTCTTCTTCCTGCCCTTATCCCAAGATTAAGTTTGTATCATCAGCTGTAAATATTTATCTTGGGTCTGGGTGTTTCTATGTATAAATGATGTATTTACAAACAAAAAAGTATAAGTAGTATATCAGTTATCTGGTTCCCATAGTACAAGCTTTGGGGCTAGATGATGATGTGTGAAAAATGTCCATCATCACTACATCATCAGCCTATAATAGTCCACTGCTGGACATAGGCCTCCCCTAATGAGCGCCATTGCGCCCTGTCCTCGGCTCGACGCATCCAGCTTCTGCCAGCAGCCTTTCGCAGATCGTCACTCCACCTGGCCGGAGGGCGTCCTACACTACGTTTGCCGAGTCGCGGTCTCCACTCAAGAACTCGTTTACCCCAGCGGTTATCGGTTCTTCGGCAGATATGGCCAGCCCACTGCCACTTCAGCTTGCTAATTCTCTGAGCTATGTCGACAACTTTGGTTCTATGTCGGATAGTCTCATTGCGGATGATGTGAAAAATGTCCAGCATTATTTATTTATTATTTCCTAAAATAATATGAAATCAGCATTAACTGTGGGAAAAAGTGGGAATCTTTGATTCAAAAACCTCACATCCTCAAACAAAAATCCGTGTTCTATTAAATCACCGAAATTACTTTCTCAAGAATCGTACTTGGAGTTCCATGATTACTTTAATTTGCCTCCAAACACTTTCTCTTACAATTTGTTGTCGGAAAGCGAAACTTTGCCGTTCTGCTCCACAATTTTAGGTCGTTTATTGCTCGTTTTAACCAAACCAGTTGATTTTGGGTTTATTTTTAGGTTATTACAGATTTAACCACGCTCTGTTTTGGTTGTTTTCAGCATTTTATCAATTACTAGCTGTCCGCCGCGGTGTTACCCGCGGTCCCTTAGGATAACTTCACTTTCCCAGAATAAAATATAGCCTATGTTCATCAGGGATAATGTAGGATTCTAATGGTGAAAGAATTTTTCAAATCAGTCCAGTAGTTTCGGAGCCTATTCAATTCAAACAAATAAACAAACATACAAACAAATCTTTCCTCTTTATAATGAATGAATGAATGAAAAACTCTATATTGTACACAATAATTACAAAACATACACGAATCAATAAAACCCAACGAGTCAATGTACAATGGGCGGTCTTATCGCTTAGAAACGATTTCTTCCAGACAACCTTTGGCAACCTCTTTATAATATTAGTATAGACTATAAGTTACAACCGCGTCTTCACTTATTACAGTTCCTAATAGTTCTATTCTAATTCGCTTGTACAAAATTAAAAAACTTGGAAGATTTGTAAACTTTGTGTCTAGAACTTTACGAATATTGAACGTTGTACTTTGAAATTTTAATGTAAATCATATTCATATTCACAAGAGTTCTCAACTACGCTGTTCTTAGTTTAAAACTCCAGAATTGTAAATGGCAACTTAAAGTATATTTATAATGTGGCAACATTTTATAAAAAGGACGACTTATTTAAGAGAATAGTCACGACTGTTATAACTCCGTCTCGTAGATTTAGATGTGCTACGGTGCTACGGTGCTACGGCGTAGAGGTAAAGCGTAGCAGAAGACGTTTATTACTTTTGTTTATAAATACGGTGAATGTTTTTGATGTAAATGTTTTGTTTGTGGTATGTTAATGTTAAACAAAGACATACATTTATACAAATATTATTGTTTTGACAACCTCATTGCACAGAGACGCAAGAAGTGCGAGTTAATTTCGTGGCTGGATAATTTTATGCCTATTCTGCATATATTTGGCAAAGAAAAAAAGCAGAAAAAGTAAGTTGATACCAGTTGACACAATCAATCCATGTATCCGAGTAATTTTTGAGCCTTTAATTTTATTCAATATGAACCTGGAATGCATAATTAAGGCTTATGTCTCGAATCTTGCGGGCAGCGGGGCGGCGGCGGCGGCAGCGCGGGAGCGGCAGGATCTTATGCGTAACATCAAAAGGACCAGCCCACGAAAACAGCAGCGGCCTGCAAGATTCGAGGCAGAGGCCTCATAGTTAATCCCACGCATATAATAAAGCTGAAAGTTAGTGAGTTTGTTTAAATGTTTGGATATTTGGATGTTTATATGTTCGTGTATCAATCACGCCTAAACCAGTGAACCGATTTGGATGAAACTTGGTATAGGCATAGATAGTGACCTGGAATAGCATATAGGCTATTCAAAATGTTGGTACCACGCGGGCGAAGCCGCGCAGAAGCTAGTTGTATATATTAATACGAATATAGAATATTGTTACAGAATTAGCCTGTCCTTTTGGCAACACATTATATTGTATTAAAATATTTGCCAAGCCTATTTCAAGTATGGAAATTTATAAACGGGTCAGAAAGTAAACTTTGCCCTGATACCCTTTAATTACCATCACCTAAAATATTGTCCGTAGATTGTTTAGAATATTGGAGGCGTCGTTGCTGCTGAAAAGGAGGTAGGGCAATCATCATCATCATCTCAGCCATCTAGCGACCACTGCTGAACATAGGCCTCTCCCATCGATTTCCACAGCGATCGATCTTGTGCAGCCTGCACCCAACGGCTCCCAGCAACCTTTACCAGATCGTCTTTCCATCTAGTGGAGGGCCGTTCTTTCGGCCTCCACTCCAGAACTTTACTGCTCCAACGGCCGTCAGGGCAATGCCAACTACTAATTAAAAAAAAAACAATTGCACAGTTGGCTATTTCAAATGAAGACTAATTAATAACCCAGTAGGTATGTCAAGCACGTCCTGTGATATTTTTTTAATTCTGTAAACAACAAATTGCCAATTTACTGACCTATTTTTATTCCGCAAAGAAATTTCAATCTTAATCCTATAAACATAACGTACAAATTCCAAAATTATTCCGAACACGTCAATAAACTTTTCACAGCTATTAATGGTTCAGGGGTCGCTTATGCCTTGTTCATGCGGTACAAGTAAGTATATGAGTTGGACTAAAACTTGCTAGCGGTATTAGCCCAAATTGCATGGTGTGTAAGCCACTTTGACTCAATAAATCATCTACTAGAAAGGAAAAATCCTATTAATAGCTGGCCCAATGAAGATAAGAACACAATTTAAACGCTGATACTGTAGCTATTGACAATGGTCGTTTCCAATTATTGCTTTTTACTAACCTCGCATCACCAGATCAAAATTGTCTACCCTTTTTTAAAAGACTCCAAATGCTTGGGTATAAATGCAGCCCAATTCCTATTGGATAATTTTTATTGATGGACATATATCTTATTGGACAAAATTCATGTTGGACTAAATTATTATTGGACGAAATTCATGTTGGACAAAATTATTGTTGGTCATTAGTTCTAATGTGACATTTTTGATTTTGGACATTAGTCGTGCAAAGGCTATAAAGTCACAATATCAATTAGTCTGATGGTTCTTCAGCAAATTAGAAAAAGCATGTTAGTAGCTGGCTCAGTGTAGACAGGCCTCGAGCCGTCACGGCCCAGAGGTCTACAAGGCCCGTCAAATACGATTATTGAAGGCCATTGTTTTTGTATCGACAAGGGTTCATTGTTCCGATATTATATGTAAAATTATATGGGTTTAGAACCCGTACAAAAAGACCGAGACTTTTATGAATTATGCTATATGTTCAGTCGACCAAGGCAAAGCCAGAAATCCATACTTTATATTTACTTTATTACTCTATCCATACTAATATTATAGATGTGAAAGTAACTCTGTCTGTCTGTTTGTTATCTTTCACGCCAAACTACTGTATATACATGGTGTAAAAAGACGTCTACCGAAGCCGAGAGGGGTAGGTACAGCATCCCAACACACAACCAAATCCAAAAGGATTTTCCGAAAATATAATTATATCCGGAGAAAACAGCGTTTGAAGAGTGCTGTTTGCGTATGTTCTGGGCGCATTGTTTTACGTTGATTGCTGGATTTTGAGTTTTAACTGTTTCTTTCTTTTACAAATGAAATTATTAGGCAGGTATGATCTTATAATGTTGTAATAGTAGTAAATAACCGAAAATAAAATAAAATGACTAAGCTGAGTCAAAAAAAAAATTCGCGTTTTTTTTTCGCTAAATATGTTTAGAATCATGGTCTGATTGCAACCCCTCAGTTTTTGGTAGTTGTCTTTTTACACCCTGTATAAGGCTAAAAATTGGCATGGGAAAAGGTTGTATCCCAGGAAAGGACAGGCTATTTTTTATCCCGAAAAAAATAAATAGTCCCGAGGAACCACGGGTCACACGGAGCGCAGCTAGTAGGATATAAATTTAATGTTTTATCCTTGTCACTCTTATATCAATGAAAAGAGATGGCAATAGATTTTGTAAAGCCTGTAAGTTATGGGACAGGATAGAGTTTAAGCGTAGTTTTAGAACACGAGCGAGAACTTTAAAACAAAACTAAGATACAGTAAGTCAACGGTCTGTTTTAAAGTGCAAAGTCCAAGATTGGAAGGTGGAAAGATGAATGTTTTCCGTAAGCGGGCGCCGCAGTCTCATAACCCAAGATTTATGTAAGGAACTGATGTTTACAACTTCGAGTTTACGACGGTGCGGTGTTGGTAGATTCCACTTGGAAGACACAGAGGTGATGGCTCAGCATTGGAAGCAACGGAGGCGCTTTTGAGCCCCATACTAGGTCCCTATTGTGTCTCAACGGGTAGTGGACATCGGCTTCATTTTGACTTTTGAATCCTAGCCTGGACTTCAATTGTCATTTTCGTATTGTGTGGTGGAGCTCTATTAGAATGACAACTGGGAATGGATTTCAAGTTAGACAACAGGGCTGCTGGTTCAAAAGAACACGATTTACAGTGCCACAAACTTATCTGGAACGGTGGCCAAAAGAGGCACTAACGAATTTTACAGTAAAATTTATTTTTCTGCCAACAACAAATGCGATAACAGCGCCTCCCTCACCTTTTCAGATAAGTTTGTGGCAGTGCCACAAGGTATAGTGACATGACAAGATGAAAAATTTGTTCGCCATCTAGCACATATAGAGAAAAAGTGAATTGGCTATTACTAACTTGATCGGCAACTTGCTCGATTAGTGATACGCATTTCCTCTGTGTCTGTTATTCTCTATTATCATGGTCTAAAAAAGGTTCCTAATATCTTCCATTATTTATTTTTATCTGTTTTGTTTGCGCCATGGATGGACCATTAGTAGGTACTTTATTTTTTTCGGTCTACTTGATTTCGGTACTCAGATCAAATTGTTTGTAAACACATTTATTTTTAAATAGGTTTTACTGGTATAGGACCGGAAACAGTGGCGTGAAAATGAGGAGGCCTATACTCAGCAGCCGGCAGAATAGATAGATAGGCTAACCAAAAACAAAATTAAGCCATGTTTAAGTAAACCTAATACCTAACTAAATTAAAAAAACACACTTGCAGAACCTAAGCAGAATAATGACTAAAATAATATTTTGTAGAAAATTCCTTACACCGGCGGATAGATGGCGCTGTACGAAACATCCTTCAAAACTTATTCGTATGATCCCATACGGAAAGTGATGATCAATTGAGATACAATAACTGGACCCCAGAGTCAGTAAAGAGGTGGAATTTAAGCAGATAGCCCATAATTTAGCCTCTACCCATGTCTTATCATTATTCAAACGGCCGAGGGCAAAAATCCCTCTGAGGTCCACCATACATCTCATCAGGGCCACACTCTCATTTACAAGGGACGGAGGCTTAGTGGGGTTCACGTCAGAAAGTGACATACAGGTGCAAAGCTAGTTGGAATAGAAATCTGATGAATAAAGCTAAAGTAGTAGTGTCTGGCAGAGATCGCTCTTTGGCGATAAGGCCGCCGATTGTATGTCATATTAAGTTTTTGTTTAGTTCTATATTTGTTAAAAAAAATTATGTGGTCTGCAATAAAGTATTTTCTATCTATCTAAAGTATATCTGTGTAGTTTGTATTTAGGAGGCGAAGGCTTGCGAAAAGTGGTTGTCAAAAGCCGGGTACTCACTTAGCAGTGTAGCACGTAACGTATCAGATACGGTATCAAGTGAGTACGTAGGCACGAGCCCGCTGCGAGCCGCTCGCGCGTGGAGCGCTGTAAGCTTGCAGTGACCCGCCGAGTGGCGGTTTCACTGCGAACACAAAGGCGGCTCGCCGTGTGCTCGTGGACGGCGTCACGACCGCTTGTGTAGTGAGTACGTACGCGCGAGCTTCAAACGAACTGAATATGAACGCGGCGTGACGTCGTTGCGAGCACTGCGGATCCGGCAGCTCGTAGCTAGATACGCGAGGACTGTGGACGAGCCGTACACACTTGCAGGTTGATACCGTATCTGATACGTTACGTGATACACTGCTAGGTGAGTACCCAGCTAAATATGTATTTCATTATGTGCCGCTGATTTCAAACTTCGATAGAGCTAAACATATGAAAGATATTTGGAAATGTCTGACATAGACTTTAAAGTAAAAGATGATATGAGAAAGGATATGTTGAGATGGTGGCTGATAGAGCAGAGAAAAAAAAACCTGTTGTACCGACCCCATATTAAATTGGGATATGGGCAGGAAAATGATGATGATACGTGTCATGGAAAATTTTCTTCTACATGACATTCTTACTTCATTACAGTTAGAACAAAATTAATAATATAAGTCAAGTCACACATAAAACTTTTGCGGCTGTTCAATTGTCTGAATCGTTACTTCAGAAAACTTCTCCACACGCTACCTTCTAATTCGTATTCGGTATAAAATTCCCATCGCTGAGTCACATCGCCTCCTAAGCTCATTAAAAGCCGTGTATTTGAACTGTAAATGGCTAGATTATCATATTAAGCGGTGACCTCCGAGGTAAGCCCACACATTTAATCTTGCGATGAGAATCACGTGAGAAGTTAATGCAATGAGTTTAACGATTACTTCTTAACGTATTGCTAACTAGCTGTCCGTCGTGGTGCTACCCGCGGTCCCTCGGGAAAACATCATTTTCCTGGGATAAAATATAGCTTATGTTCATCAGGGATAATGTAGTATTCTTATGGTAAAATAATTTTTCAAATCTGTCCAGTAGTTTCGGAGCCTATTCAATTCAAACATACAACCAAATCTTTCCTCTTTATAATATTAGTGTAGATGTTGATCTTTTTTTTTATAAATATACCTTATCTACCTTCTATACCTTCTATTAATAATATTAAATTATACCTATGCATGTTAAACCAATGCACCTATTTCAAAAAAGTATTTCGGTACGAACAAAGCTTGTACAAAGTTACCAAGAAAAAATTGTAGGAAAAATAATGCAAAGCAATTATGGAAACAGGGAATGCATAGAATTATTTATTTATTTATAAGCCTTAAATACAAAAGATACTATCTTAACTAACACACATATGTTTAAATTATGCGACATCGGCATCTTCTGCTTGCCCTTTTTTGGCAAAGGCCTCCTCCAAGCATTTCCACTCCGCTCTATCTCTTGCCATCCTAATCCACGCTTTCCCTGCCAGCTCCCTCAACTCGTCCTCCCATCTTTTAAACTGTCTCCCCCTCTTTCGTTTATTGTATTTCGGGAACCAATCCATCACCGTTTGGCTCCATTCCTCCTTTCCACTTACTGTATGGCCTGTCCATCTCCATTTCCTTTATGAGTGTAGAATAATAGGGGCATACAAAATATTTTAACACCTAACATTATCACATATTTCTAGATGGGACGAACTCATGACCGGAAGGCAGCCGAGCTAGCCATAATAAAATGTTCTTAGTCAAAAATGTATCAAAATACAAGTTAAAATGTATTTTTTGCTAAATAAAGCTTATAAATTCATAGTTGGAATTCAATAACAATAAATTCTAAGGATCACTGAAAATGTCTTACTGTAGTCAAATATGCCCGAATATTTACATGTTAAATTCTGGGTCAAGGCATAAATTATTTCACATTTCTCATAAGTAAGGAAGCAAAAAGCCTTAGCTCGAGATTTTCCCTTAAAACCTACGTTTGGTATTTGACACGCTTGTATTTATTGCGCGGCGCTCCCTCCAAGGAAATGACGTCATAACTTTTAAAAATTGTCGGTTTCTCTGCATTTGGCATAAATTGGTTCGTGGTCTGGCGGGAAGAAACACATACCTACCAACTTGCTTACCAGTAATAACCTAGGAGCAGTCACAGTTGCCGTCCGTGATGAATAACTTTTAAAGGAATTTATTATTAGTTCAGATTTTCAAAAAAGAAAACTAAAAAACATAATCACATCTGGATCCCCAAGGTGCGGTAGTAATAACCGTTTCATGTGACCTTATAAACTTTATATCATGATTTTGTAGTTATCTTGGTGTGATAAATGATTTACCTTAGACAAATGATGTATTTGGACATGCCTCTAATTACCCCCCCCCCCCCCACACACACATCTTTAATCAGGAATACATAAAAGATTTGAGAGAATGTCTACCGCGCCTTGGGGATACAGTCATGACTCTGTTTACGTTTACTTAAAGATACTCATTTCGTGCACTTAATACTTTCACATATTAACCACAATTGTAGGTGCACAATATATGAATGTCGGCAAATCAATGACAAAATTTCGATGTAAATTGATCAATTTGGTTCATAACCATACCGAGTGTGTCTCAATTCCTTTGAAGGAACGTTCCCGTTTTATTCGTTCACTATTCAAATGTAAATCATAGTAACGTCTTTATAAATCATAAGCGAATCAATTCCCACTAATTTACATTCCACGCAAAACATTTACATGCCATAACTGGAAACCATCGTATCCATAAATTTTCGTTATAAAAGAAAAATATGTTGTTCGAATATTGTTTACAGACACCGTGGCAGCCGTAAACAAAATGTTTATGCTTTTATTTTTACTTATAGAGAAAAAAAGAGCGACAATATAATAGTCCATATCACTCACTTGTGAACATCCTCATGTCTCTATGGCATGACATGAGTACCTTATAACGATCTCTGATGGTACCTTAAACGCAGGTTTCAGAAATAACATAAAGGGTGTAACAATTAATAAATAAATCTATACGTCTATACTATATATATATATATACTATTATAAAGAGGAAATATTTGTTTGTTTGTATGTTTGTTTGTTTGTTTGAAATGAATAGGCTCCGAAACTACTGGATCGATTTGAAAAATTCTTTCACCAATAGAATCCTACATTATCCCCGATGAACATAGGCTATATTTTATACCGGGGAAGTAAAGTTTTCCCGAGGGATCGCGGGGGTAACACCGCGGCGGAGAGCTAATAAATAAATTGACGACCTCTGTAGCGCAGTGGGCGAAGGTCCGCTTGCGGTGCAAAAGATTGCGGGTTCGATCCCCGCCGGGGACCAATTGTATGATCTACAAGTATTTGTCTCGGGTCTTGGTATTTCCTATGTATAATATGTACTAGCTGACCCGCGCAACTTCGTCTGCGCATTATTAGGAACAAAGTAGAGGAGTTTTGAGTGAATCGAGAGTAGGTATATACAAAATATAAAACTCCGTCGCTTGATATAATAATAATATTTTTTTTATATTTATGTTTCTCTCAAGAATCCCAAGATAGAGGTAGGGAAAATCTTACCCAGGTGTTGCAATGCTAAGAACAAAACGAATACGGTAATTGGTATAGAATCGCTGAAGCGAGCGGCAATTTTTTTGAAGAAATTGACTCGAAACATAATTTTTTTTGAATAGCAAGTACCTACTGTATGGTGTTGAATTTCGAAATAAAACGATTAACTAATATTACCTACCCGCGACTGCGTCAGCAATATATAAGTATCAAAAACTCTAAGCAAAAATCTCCATTAACTTTTCAAAACTCAAAATCAAAGAAAGTTATACTCCTTCGTATTTCGATCTCCGCTAGAAACGCCACCTAAGAGAAAAAGTGTAAAGTAGTTTTGACCTCTAGACCGATAGATGGCGTTCTAACTATGGCCAAGGAAAAAATATTTTAATATCAAAAAATCATAACTTCGGAGTTCGGATATATTGATGGGTGGGAAGACACATGTTACATGTTTATCATTAATTTTAAAATAATTTATTAAAAAAAAGTAAAAAAATCTAGAGTGCAAAAAGTGGCTGGCGGCGGTCACCCATCCTTTTTATGACCGCGCCCAGGGTTGCTTAACTTTTTTCCCCATACAAACTTCCAACCCTTATTTTCCCGCCCCCTTATGGTAATTGACAAAAAAAAGTAGCCTATGTCCATCCCTGGGGTATACTTTTTATCCATGCCAAATTTCAGCTTAATCGGTTCAGCGGTTTGGGCGTGAAAAGGTAACAAACAGACAGACAGACAGACAGACAGAGTTACTTTCACATTTATAATATTAGTATGGATGTTTTTACAAACAAAAAGTATTTAAGTAGTATATCAGTCATGTAGTATCCATAACACATTTCTGCTTACTTTGGAGCTAGATGATGCAGTGTGAAAAGTCCAGCATTATATATGTATATATTGATTTATTAAATTAAATTGGTCAGAGATGACTTTTACTGCATATGACCGTTAATATACAATCGATATATCTAAATAAAAATAGTGATCGTTTTATTTTTGAAAACTTCCGGGTTGGATTCCCGAGCTGAGTACAAGTTTTTTTTAAATGTATGAATGCAATTTTCCTTGTTACTAAAATAAATGACATGGTTCCTAAGAACAGATCTATATGTCTTATAGTTTCAGACTTTCCCATACGCAACGATCTAAATGTTACGCCCTGTATGTCATTCATTATTTACTTCATTCATTCATTCATCCGTTATTCATGTGAGTGGTTCAATTCCAGAGTAAATGCTTGATTAACAAATGTGTTCCATGATTCCTATTTTAATATTTCTTATCTATCTTCTTATTCAGCTGGAATAGTACTTTACATGAGTTCTAAATAGTGAAGTAGTAAAGTAAGTCCTAGGACTTATTCTTATAAGCGCTAATGGACTTGCCTAAACGTAGACATCTTCTAGTATATAAAAATAAGTCGGGTTTTCCTTCCTGACGCTATAACTCCAGAACGCACGAACCGTGGTGGCGAAACGGAGTTCGCTAGGTTTGCTAGTAAGTCATATATACAGGGTGTAAAAAGACGTCTACCGAAGCCGAAAGAGGTAGGTACAGCATCCCAACACACAACCAAATCCCAAAGGATTTTCCGAAAAAATCATTATATCCAGAGAAAACAGCGTTTGAAGAGTACTGTTTGCGTATGTTCTTGGCGCGTTTTTTTACGTAGATTGCTGGATTTTGAGATTTAACTGTTTTTTTTCTTTTATAAATGAAATGATTTGGTAGGTATGGTCTTATTATGTTGTCCTGGTAGTAAATAACCGAAAATAACATTGCGTTTTTTTTTCGCTAAATATGTTTAGAATCATGGCCTGATTACAACCCCTCAGTTTTCGGTAGTTGTCTTTTTACACCCTGTATAAGACTTATTTTATGTTTACACTTATAATTTTTTAAATATGAACTTTAGAATTTAGGATATGACTACGCTGTTGCATTGGGGCCTGTTATGATATTGTAATGAGAAATAAATAAATAAATAAATATAAAGGATCTAGAAATAATTTCTACCCTGGTTTAAGAATACAGCCTTAACTTATATTAACCTAGATAAACTATTCACAACATCGAAAGACATTACATCACAAAATATCCCAAATACACGACACCCAAATTGATATTCGGAAACAGAAAATTTAATATCCAAAAATCTATTTCTACGAATGTGACCTTACCTACGGCTATATTCACGAGTGACTGCCCCTGATGGCGGTTGCTAAGCAACGGGGGGACTTTGATATCTAACCGACTGCGAACAAGTAGGTATTATTGAATTAGCACAAAATATATCAAGTTGAAGGGGTTGGGATTTGAGCTTGGTGCGTGTTTTTCGAAAATAAGTTGTGATGTTAACCGTGTGAACGGATTTGTATGCCTTGGGGTCAGTGCTCTTTGAGCCCTTACATACATGCATAAAATTCACCTTATTCTCATAAGGGGCAGTGGTACGACTTTCTACATGATGACAATCTTTTGTCGCTCTTTTCTACCAAAGGACATCAAAATAAAATCTACAAAAAAAACTATAGATTTAAGAGAATTTTTACCATGCCGTGATACAGATCCTATTTTTCTATATAATTTCTTGTTTTTCGAACTTGCTTAGAGACTGCAGCTTTTAAAGTATTTTTCAACAAAATGAGAAACTAAATGAAATAATAACCGTTTCAAAGTACAAATGTTGTTCTTTGAAGCTTTTTTCTCTGTATTTAATAAATACTGAATAAATTCACCGTAGTCATTAGTGCAACAAAACAGACCGCGTTTTAAATAAAGTTCGTTCCATTACGAACTTCGGAAACACAAACGATAACAAACAAAATCTTAAACTAACAAACAATACACGAATATACAGACATTTATTCTGTATAGCGGAACGCGCCCTGCTAAGAACTGAGCACTCCGATAAGGGTTGTCAAAGATACAAAAGTTAATTATTTTGCAAGTGATTTTCAACATCAAAGTAAGTATTGTAACAGAACATAGAATCTCCTCATTTATTGAAGTCGGTTAATAAATTACAGATCCTGTCGAAAACAGAAGCATAATAAAACATGTAATTTAGTGTAAGATTTGACAAAAAGGAAAGTGTTTGACAATCGTCTTTTCGAATTAGTTTGGTGAAAGGGTTTTTGACTTTGGCAGTGATGACAGAGTATATTTGATCTAAGATAACTTCATGTCGTTCTGTTGGGCAATGGTCACCTTCAAAACTCCTTCAGAGAACTCGGAGAATCTGGCCAAGTAGCTACAGTAGCTTATTTGGCTCCGCACGTCAATTAATAGATTTAGCTGCCAACGAAGCTATGAAAACCAGAGCTTACGTTTAGCAACCCTAGCCTTGTTCGGTTCCGTTCCATTTAAATAATGTTTACCGTACGCAAACGGCGAAACTAAAAAGCGGGTTATGCAAAAAACTACAACTTTGACGGCACTATTCGTGTTTGAATTTAGAATGCCCAGTAGCAGAGACGAAGTGAGAATATTACCTTGCCTTAGAACCTTCTTGATCGACGCTTAGAACTGTCTGTTTTTTTTTTACCAAATGAATGAATCTATGATAGCTACGCCCAGCTACGCTATGCTACGGTGCTACAAAAATGTCTACGTATGCGCTACGAAGGTAAAGCTTTTTATATTGTGATAATATACCATTCCGTTTGTGTTGGATGTTTTTACGCTTCTTACTACTTAATCAATGTATGCCTGATGGAAAACTCGAATTTATTTAGTTACTGCGTGGTAGTCTGGGAGTCCAAGACATTGCGGAGAAGCTGCAGAAGAACAGGATGAGATGGTGTAGACATGTCAAAGAAGATCACTCAAATACGTTGGCAACCAGGTACTGGGACTGTCCATCTCCGGTAAAAGATCTAGAGGGAGACCAAAAACAACCTGGACAACTGTGTTGCAACTAGATATGAAGGCATGCAACGTTTAGCATGATGACGTCATGGATAGGGCGAAGTGAAGGAGGAGTGTTAGGAAGGCTGACCTCACCACCATGTAGAATAAATAGTCGGGAAGAGAGAGAGAGAGTTACGTGAACAAAACCGCGAGCATAACCTAGTTACAAATATAAATATTACCAAGGAAAGATATTCTGAGCGTTGCGAGAAGAGTGCTCATAAAGAGGCAATAAAATGTAATAACGGCTATTATCGTATCATATCTAATATTAGTCGAAACCGTGCTTATAATTTGCGAGAGCTTTTTGCCAAAATCATGTGCTTTGCACGCTACTCTCGAATTGAAAAGTAATGTTCCAAAACAACGCAGTTTCCACATTTATTGTCTCTCCGGCTTCTGCACTGTAACCCCAAGGTGCGGTAGACATTCTTTCAAACCTTTTGTGTATTTTAGATCTTTTAAAGATATCTAAGGGTCCTGTTTACTTGTGTTAAATAACCAATTTAATAGTAGATTAAGGTAAATAACAAAAAAAGCTTACTATATGAGCTGGTGTAACTCAACTGGCAATCGACATCGACTTCATTTCGTTTATCGTATTGTGGTTGAGCTCTTTTGGGATGACAATCGATTTCAAGTTATACACACTTTTTAACGACCAAAACAATTTAAGGGTAGTTGCAGCAGATGCAGAAAATGATAATAGCATGGTCAGATTTTTTTATATTGAACTATCACAAAGTTATCGAGGATTGTTGTGAACAAAAACATAACAAAATTTTGTGAAAACTATACAAATAAGTATTACAGACATCAATCGCGTACGCACTCTCATTTTACTACTCATTTCACTCTCGTATCATACCGTGTCAGTAAAGCTGCAGTAGCTATCAGAAATCCATGTCTGATTCGTCTCGTCATTTGAAGTTATAATTTTTTTCTCTCGTCTATGAGTTTTAGCGCTCGTGGTCGGGCTTGCTTAGTCGTTCTTGATAGATCGTCGAAGTTAAGCAACGTTCGAAACGGTCTGTAAGCGGATGGGTGACCGCCAGTGGCATTTTCATCTGAGCGCTTCCGTGCTTCGGAGGGCACGTTAAATTGTCGGTCCCGGCTATTGAAGTCGTTAAGCCATGACGGAGGCCTTAAGGTGGCCTAAAAACTCCGTCGCCAGAGTTGGCCACTAACTCATACGAACTTACACCTACATAAATGTGATCAGTAACAGACACTGAGACCATGTTTAAAATTTTTTTGTTAATTAAGAAACAGGGGTGTATTATACGCCGGTGTCGGTAATAGGTCACGGGTTTATCTCAAAAATGCCCAATTCGTTTAAAAAAGTTTTCACTTAACACTTTCAACGCCAAGAGAAAAACTAAGAAGTTCCGTTTGGGCCGTGACGCTCACTGGTGTCCGTCAACTTAGCTTTCCGTTCATGCCGCGCTGGTCACAATGACCCGCGCGTCAGAGCTGTTTTCGATCTTCTCTAGGAGGCCGACGGACTTAGATATCATGCAAATTCATATGAAAGGGGACCCGCGTGGCCCTTTAGACTACCCATTCCATATGGTTCTGAGTTTGCATTAAAAGTCTTAGAAAAATTCAACTTTAAATATTTTTAATACGTTTTTAAGTTAATGAGTGAGTAAATGACTATTTTTGTAAGAGCACATCTTCGTAGCCGCTTATTGAAACAGGAATACACATTGCATAAGACTTAAAAAACATTATCAACTTTTTTTTAATTTATAGGTACCTCGCAAATGGTACCTAGAGGTGACCGGCGGGGTGACCGCATGGCCTCCTGGAACGGAATTTCGATTTCCTGGCCGCGGAGGCCGCGTCGGTCACTGCTGTCCGGCGCACTATAACTCGGTTTATTGCAATAAAATCGGGTCGGTGTTGAATAAAACATGTGTTTTTTTAATCATATCTATTCATTAACCTAAAAAAAACCATCGATGAAATTTGTCAAAATCGATGATTTTCACCTGGCCCCGGGGTGAATTACCCGCGCGGTCACCGTTGACCGGCATGGCGCTTAACGTGTTAAAAAATACACAATTTTTCAATGCGGATTATGATACTCGGTAACAGAATATGTTTATGTTCATTGAAATTCGTCAATTGTAAATTATTCACACGTGTTAGAATTTGATTAGATCAATATCGAACGAGGCTCGGCAGAATTATTCGTGTGGGATTAAAACCGCGTCGATGCTGCGGTTCGCGTTGTTCAAACAAACATTTGCAGCTTAGATAACAATTATATCGATTCTCATCATCATCATCACCTTAGATCTAATGTGAGTGAGTACCGTATAAATACAAATAACTTTATTTACCAAAAAAACTAGGTATACATAATTTTCGGTAATTACATTTAATTACTGATTCCAAATGATAATTATTTTGTAACAGTCTTTAATTAAAACCACACACGAGGTTTTTTTCGTTGTTATGCAATTATTTTGGAAAATGTAATTTGTTTCGTATATATCTACAACATAATTTATGTTGCTTCAATAATCCTAATTGAAAATCTGTGGATCTGAATTGAGATCTGAGGGAAAATAATTTTGGAGTCTAAAGTTTTAATACATTTTTAAATCGTGCAAAATGTATCTAAATATTAATAGCATCGTTACATTTTTCCTTCTTTATCCTGGTTCCTGGAAATTCATCGGCAAATCGCCTGTCAAAGCTTCTAAATTCATATTTTTAAGCGGGATATCGGAGCGGGCGTTGTCATTGAATAATGGAAGCACGATCGATGCCATTCATAATTCGTCGGTGCCACTCGCAGGATCCGGCCTCTTAAGCACTGCATAACGCCTTACACTTTGACTAAAGTTAATGAAGTTGATGGAAATACAGTTTGAGAATATTAGGATTAAAGCCGCAAATCTTATTTGAAATATCTTCACATCATTTGATTCTGAATGTAACTTCGGACAATGAGCTCACAACGAGTTCACTGAGTGACACGTGTAGATGGCGCTTACCGGTGCTTAACCGATAAATATGAGCTAATCAAAGATTTAAATTGTGACGACTAGGGTTCCGTGGCGGAGCGGTAAGGCACTCCTTTAGAAGGATAGGCTGATCGTTGCGGGTTCAAATCCCGTCGGAATCGAATATTTTTCATTTCTCAATGAAATATCTACACTTTTTCGTAATTTCTCATACAAATCGGTTCACTCTGATACTACTACATGTAATTGACATCATAATCACTTAGTTTAATCTGGCCCTAAGGAAAGCAGCGCTTGAGCTATGTATGACTGAAAAATAAATGCATATACTACCGGAGGGCTAGGCGGTGCTCTGCACCGGGGCCAAGCTCAAGGAGCCCCTTGAGCCCCAGACTCCAGAGTCCGAGAAACCTTTTTTGATACCTATTTTTTCACAAAAAATTGATTTGACATGGTTACTTTGGGAAAAGTGTTCCTGACGGGAAAAAGCGTCGATTGAGACCAACTTGTTTTTATTTGACCAATGTCATTTTCTGGTGATACTTTTTTCCATTTTTTATGTTTTTTTCAAAAACCCTGAAATGAATTTGATTTTATTTTTCAAAATACTTAAAGCTGCCCTCAATGTTATAAAATTTTGCCACACCCTGCATATTTATATTTTGACTTGATAAAACCTAAGCCGTTCAGTTAGGGCCCCAGCTTTTTTTACACAAGGGCCCTTGGATACCCAGCTACGCTACTGCTTCTAACATTTATAAATCTGAACATCCCGTGTGGCAACAAGAATAATTTAGTCAAAATATCCAGTTCATAGCTTCGACAGCTGACGACAGCCTGTCGAACCCCTTATCAATTATCACTCAGTGACCCCTTCGTACAGAAAGAGGACAGAAAATTCTCGCGGATATCCAACCAACCGAGATATATGTGCCCCTGGTCCTCTACTCTAATATGAAACGTCTGAATGTTCGGGCCCGACAAAAACACGACTAAATACTACACACGATAAAAATAAAAAGTTAAAACACGACATAAGTTGCGATTGTTGGCCTCAAAGACCCTTTTTCGGTCCAGAATACATGGTCCTAGGTGTTCGATCACTCATAGAACTTATCGACCACAATATAGCTCGTAGTAGGAAAAGTCAGAATAAAACAGAGTCACGACTGTTTCCCCAAAGCGCAGTAGAAATTAAATAAATAAATAATTTAAATAATATTATAATTTTTATATTTAATATTATAATTATTATTATTTTTTTATTTTTAATATTATATTTTTTTTTTTTTTTTTTTTTAATTTTGGAAATTTCACACAGCATCATCTAGCCTCAAACTTAGCAAAGCTTGTAATAAGTGAACCAGATAACTGCAATGGTACACTACTCATATACTTTTTTTTGTAATTAAATACATATTATACATAGAAACACCCAGACCCGAGATAAATATTTGCTGATCATACAAACATTGCATACAACATTGCACACGCAACTATCTACCCACTGTGCCACCGAGGTCGTCAAAATTCTCTCAGATTTTTGTTTTCCAGATCCATTTGAAAATGACTAAGGTAGTCAGAGGCATGTCCAGAAACATTGTTTGATGTTTGACTACATATAGCTTAAAGTCCAAATATTCCACCGAAATATAGCATTATATCACTTTAGAGTAGACGTCGTTTCAGGTATGTGACACAAGCTTATCTGAACCGGTGGCCAAAAGAGGAACTAACGAATTTAATAAGAAAAATTATTCTTCTCCAAACACCAAATGTAACAGTGCCTCTCATCGATCCAGATAATTTTGTGGCACTGTAGCTACGGATTAGTGTAATGACGTTTGACGACTGAACGGAGCCCAATCAGGCGAGCTGATGACGTGACGGCGGATCCGAGGGGACATTTTTTAAAATTTAGACATAAAAGACTTTTGTTGGTGTGGGTGGAATTAGGTCAACAGGGTATTGAATTTTGTGCACAATTTGAAGTAGAACTAGACCTAGAAGCGCTCGTGGTCGTGCTTGCTTAGTCGTTCTTGATAGATCGTCGAAGTTAAGCAACGTTCGAAACGGTCTGTAAGTGGATGGGTGACCGCGAGTGGCATTTTCATCTGAGCGCTTCCGTGCTTCGGAGGGCACGTTAAATTGTCGGTCCCGGCTATTTAAGTCGTTAAGCCATGACGGAGACCTTTCGGCGGCCTAAAAACTCCGTCACCAGAGTTGGCCACTGACTCATACGAACTTACTTTACTTACTTACTAGACCTTTTTTACACAAACAACCTTTACCTAACAAATTGACATAAAGGCGTATTTGGACGCGCCTCTGTCTAACCGACATGGTTAAAGGACAGGATAGACTAGTGATTTGATATTGAACATTGTCTACCGATGCCTTAAGTAAGGTTCGTATGAGTCAGTGGCCAACTCTGGTGACGGAGTTTTCAGGCCGCCTTAAGGCCTCCGTCATGGCTTAAAGACTTAAATAGCCGGGACCGACAATTTACGCTCCGAAGCACGGAAGCGCTCAGATGAAAATGCCACTGGCGGTCACCCATCCACTTACAGACCGTTTAGAACGTTGCTTAACTTCGATCTATCAAGAACGACTAAGCAAGCACGATCACGAGCGCTACAAAAAACCGATGCCTTGATTATACAGTAATGATTACTACAACTATATGGCAGTATTAAGTTCAAGGAAGCTTCTATCATTGATCTGGGAGGACGTCTACCGTGCTTTGGGGGTACAGTCAAAGTACTACAGATGGATCTAGACGGCCTTGTTTCTCCTACAACTATATGGCAGGATTAAGTTCATGGAAGCCTCTATCATTGATCTGGGAGGACGTCTACCGTGCTTTGGGGTCAAGGTCCTACAGATGGATCTAGACGGCCATGTTTCTCCTACAACTATATGGCAGTATTAAGCCCATGGAAGCCTCTATCAGCCGCTGTATCATTGCTGAGCAAACGTTTACTCAGCCTTAACATAAATTAACTTGTTACTCACCCCGCGTGAACGCGACATGCTAAAGACAACTTGGCTAATTATTTTAGTTTGAAGGGTTTGACACAAGGACGAATTTAGTTTGACACTGTAACTGGTTTAAATTTAATACAGGCGAAAAAAATAAAGAAATTGTCAGGACTAACTGCTTTGACGGTTTGCAACGGCGTGACATTGACATCTAAAGTCCATGTCACGTTGACAGTATAGGTGTTGCAAGATCTAGAATCTGCAAATTAATGAGTTGTTTTGAAATCAGTCTCGAGTTGAAATTAATTGTATTCTTTTGTTTTTTCGGATTGTTAGTACGCAATGGCGTAATAGATCGGTTGAGGAATGATCTGGTCTGGTCTGATGTGTGTTCAAGCTTGTCTCTGTCGGACTGGAGGATAGATTCGCTTCCCGGATCCTCCCTCAGGTTTGGAAGGGAGTGAGCGGCGTTGTGGTGGGATCCCTAACTGGAACCTCTTCAGCTGGTATGTATCTTAGTAATCTACCTGTGCGTAGCTTCGGCAGTCCTGAAACTAAAGCCCTGGTTCTTTTGGTTAAAATAGGACCTCGTGGTCGTGACGTGACACGTCCGGAGTCCCGCGGCATCATCACCTGCCCCCCGAGGACATTGCCGAAAGGCCGCCGAGAGGATCTTCCCCTGGAATCGGAGAGCTACGTGCAAGGTAATTTTTATACCGGCGATATGCAGTGCCACGTGTCACCCACTGGGGCTTCCTACCTTGAGGGATACTCCTTAACTCTATTCTTTTGTCCCCCCAGTTCGCTGGCGCGGGGTTCAGCTGAAGGCTCCAATTTTCTCGTTTTGTGTCGTCCCTGGAACGGCCTGTGAGAGGTCGTTCCCTTGGCAGACCGGCACCGAAGGAGGCCGGCCCCTTCCTTTGAGCCAGGCCCTCCGGAGTGGCTGCGGTGTTTCCTGGTAACACAGCTGGACCTTGTCCGCTGTGTATTTTCTATATTCTGTGCTGTGTCCAAAATTAACTCAAAGTCAAAGTCAAAGTCAAAAAGCATTTATTCAGTAGGACCGCTGGGATCACTTTGAAACGTCTTAAAACTAGGTGATTTTACTCCTGTTCCTTCGCGACCAATACCGTGAAGAATCAGGGCAACAAACACGGTTTGGGGCCTAGCTTTCTTTTAGGTGATCCATCTTAAATCTATTACATACTGAATTACAGAGTACTGAGTATTTAAAAACGGAAAAGGACGCATGTCATGCTCAATGATTACACGCACACATACACTACACTTACACCTCAAATTTCTCTGTTTCTTTTATGTTTAAGTAACTTTTTGTTTAAGTAATTTTTCTTTTGCTATGTAGTTCTTTTGTATTTTTATATTCCTGTTATTGTGATAACTGTTCTCCCATAGACATAGGCCTGCCTACAATGTAGTTCTTGATTTTAAGTAATAGGTTGTTTAACCGTGTAGTGAGAGCACCTGGTGACCTGTATTACAGGTTTTTCATAAACCTATCTCAGGCACCAGTCTCGCACAAACAGTTCAACAATTTCGCTCTAACTTTTATATTATGCCAACAACGTGTTATGAACCATTGTGTGAGACAAATAAACGTTATTTCATTCATTCATTCGATTCAATTCAATTTATTCATAAAACTTACATAAATACTACAATTATTATAAATAATTTACCACCAACTCCGCACGTATTAATGAAATCAAAAAATCTGTGGAGTTAGCTGGTCGAAAATATGGGTAATGACTTGAAATGAGTACTTCTACTATGATAGAGTTGTGTTTTTGGAACTACAGCTCTTATTCTAGAAACTCATTTTATTAATAGAAAGTTGTTTAAATTGTGAAAGTATATATCACGTGTGTCATAGTTGAAAGTTATTTGATGAATTTGAACGCAAACATTATTAGGTATTAATAATGGAAAATTCAGTGAAAGCTCAAAACCACCTCAATAAGAAACATTTGCATACAAATATAATTTAGTTATGAATATAATATTGCCACTTTTCTCAACTCACTGATATTAACTTTAAAATGGGAATTTCAGTTGCCACTGAAAATAAATTTAAAATTTTGCGCGTATTTTCTAGAATTATTGTGCATAAATATAGTCATCATCAACATCATCATCATCAAATGCGCGATGGGTAGACGACATCAAATGGCAACATAGATTTTGGATGCGTGAGGCACAAGACCGAAATGAATGGCGTAAACAGAGGGAGGCCTATACCCAACAGTGGGATATTTTTGGACATGATGACTACGATCTCAGGAAAAGGAGTTCTATGATTCCTTGTTATTTTGACTACTACAAATCAGAAAGGAAGGATCAAACGGGGTTTGCTGCTAATTTGGGTATGAAGCATTCGGACCGTTTTTTTGTCCCTTGTAGTGTTAAGAAATGAAAAGTTTTATCAAAATTTTGGATTCCGACGGGATTCGAACCCGCATCGATCAGACGATCATCCTAAAGCCGGAGTGCCTTACCGCTCGGCCACAGAACCCTAATCGGCATCAAACCTTGTGGTGTTTTTCGAAGTATTTTCTATAGGTCTTTTTTCTTACCTCGGCCATTAATATTACCACTAGCTTCCCATCGACAAATTAAATCTAATGCTAATACATTTGCTTGTAAGGTTTGCAGGTACTATAAATAACGAGCACACGACGCGGATTGCTTCCAATGAATTATTACTATGTTTGATTATTTTGCGTAGATGCTCTGATTATTGGAATTTATTGGTACACAACCATGATATTTTACTATAGATTTGTTACGTAGAATTTTAGTCAGTACTACGTACAAGACCGACGTTTGAAACATGAAACATCTGACTGTCACTAACTAACACATCGTACTGTTTTTTTTTATGATGATAGGTCGACTCTTCACCTCGAAACTTACATAGGCAAGAATAAGGTCTACGATGGAGCGAGCCTACCCAGAAGGTGGCTATTAACTCTTTTCTTGAAAACAACAGGGTCGTAGCTGTTTGACGAAATCTGAAGGAAAAACGTCACTACACCACAATAGACAGCCAAAAAGCTAGTCCTTACTTGAAATCTAAAGCTGAGTACGGACTACGCGTACCAAGCTACGCGTTCATCATCATCATCATCATCTCAGCCATCTAGTGTCCACTGCTGAACATAGGCCTCCTCCATAGATTTCCACAGTGATCGATCTTGTGCAGCCTGCACCCAACGGCTCCCAGCAACCTTTACAAGATCGTCTTTCCATCTCGTGGGGGGCCGTCCTCTGCTGCGATTTCCGGTGCGTGGCCTCCACTCGAGAACTTTTCTGCCCCAACGGCCGTCAGCTCTACGAGCTATGTGCCCCGCCCACTGCCACTTCAGCTTGCTAATCCTGTGGGCTATGTCGGTGACTTTAGTGCGTCTACGGATCTCTTCATTCCTGATTCGATCTCGTAGAGAGACACCAAGCATAGCCCTTTCCATAGCTCCATAGGCTACGCGTTGACGCGTTCCAACTGCAGCAATATTTTGACATTTTTCATCGACTCTGAACGTATATGCGTAGCCAGTCCCCCTAGCCATGTCACAAATCGCAATAGAATAGAAATCGAATCGACAGATAACGCTGAGACTCCACCAACGTCAAACTGCATACATTTTATGTCGAGTATCGCGGCACGTGAGTTCCTGACATTATGTCAAACTGACGATTTATATAGAGCCAGGTACTCACGTGCCGCGGTACTTGACATCAAATGTATGAAATTTTGGAAATTAATGCCGTAAGACGCAGGTGGAGTCTCAGCGTTATCTCGATTCGATTTCTATTCTATTGAGATTTGTGTCTAGGGGGGCTGGAACGCGTACCTAGTCCATACTAGGCTTTACGTTACATACCATTGTTTACTAGAACTTCCTACATTTTAGTATTGTCATTCAATCCAAATTGTCAGACAAAATTCAATTAACTCCACTCACAAGCATTGCAATGGAAATCGAAATCTGTGAGTTGTGAGCTCCGTACATTAATTAGTAGGTGCTGTTTAGCTTCCTTGAACACGCCTCGAAGTGATTAACGGTTGGAAGGCTGTGGGTGTGACGTCGAGGGAATGGGCCCCGAAAAACCGAACACGGTTTAGGGAATAGATTCGAAATTGTTGTCTGATATCTATACTAGTACTGGTTCCCATAGTACAAGCTTTGCTTAGTTTGGAGCTAGATGATGCTGTGTGAAATGTCCAGCATTATTTATTATTAATATTAATAGCAGTTAGAAGTATCACTTTAAAAGCTTTCATGTGTCTAAATAAATGTGTTAGGTAATAAGTTAAAATATATACCTCTACCTCAAAACGAAAAATCTCTACCTTAATGAAATATACAGGGTGTAAACAGACTAGTACCGAAAACTGAGGAGTTGCAATCAGATCATGATTCTAAGCATATTTAGCGAAAAAAAAACGCAAAAAAAATCTTGGCTTAATAGCTACGTCATTTTATGTTATTTTCGGTTATGTTCTACTAGCGCCTACAACATAATAAGACCATGTTAAATACTTAATAATTTCATTTATAAAAGAAAAAAACAATTAAAACTCAAAATCGAGTAAAACAACGCGCCCAGTACATACGCACACAGTAATCTTGAAACGCTGTTTTCTTCGGATAAAATGTTTTTTTCGGAAAATCATTTTCGATTTGGTTGTGTGTTGGGATGCCGTACCTACGTTACCCCTTTCAGCTTCAGTAGATGTCTTTTCACAGCCTGTATTTTAAAAAATCTCGGTATGCGAATTATGTTTCAAAATGTTGTGTTTTAGGAACGCTTCTGACTGGCAGTGACCTGGATCAGTTAGTTATCCAAAGAATGGGCCGACTACTCGCAAAGATCGTACAGTGCCCTTCGTGTTCAGTTCAGTAATGCTTCAGGATGTTGGTGGGGCTCCCTCGCTTCTGCAGCGCATCGACGATGTTTGCTGAAGCGCGCGTAGACTGCGCGTACTCAATAATGCGCAAGAGAGACACGTCGCTGGTGCGGCGGGGGCGGAGGAGCACCAACAGCTTGCTGGCCACGCTTGCAGAGAGGCGACACAACGCATAAGTCACTGCTGCAGATTGCATTTGTAACTGTATAATTTAATGTGACTTTAAGCTAACGGACATTGTAATTTTAATGAGTTTTTAATACAAAGAAATAAATGAATTATTATTATTATTAATAATATAGAACATTTTCAATGATACCTAAACGGCTCAACAAACACTTAACAACATAGTTTTTCATAAGTCAATCTTTAAAATTATCCGTTAAAGCGCATGTTCAAATTTTTTCCCCTCTGCTTGACTAATTTTGATGATCTTCTGAATCCGCTCGTATTAAATTAATATCTACGATGATTTTAACTTAAAACCTGCATTACCTTGCAGGGCAAATACCTTCAAAGTCCTAAATATGTTTTTCATCGTGCTACATTGATATTTATTGTAAAAGGCTGCCATCATAAAATTACTTATCCCAGGTGCAAATACTGCCTACCTACGTCCCATCCATCACTTAACGAGGTCCCCGAATTTTCACCTGTAAAATGACTTGATTTAATTTTACTTTATTAAAATTGATACAGCACGGAACATCGTGTAATTGCCCTCGTAAAAGGTATAATTAAAATTATTATTCATAAAAAGGCATACAACGCAGCAATTATGCAAATTTAGAGAATAAAAAGCGTTTTTGAGTACAACGATAGTATCGCCGATTGAATCGTACGATTTTATCGTGGAATTAAATGAATTCATAATTATCGGGCGAATTATGGGCTTCGTTTTATTGTCCCGCGTTTTGTGGGAGTGGTGATTTCTCAATTTTATTGGCGGTATTTTTTATTTGGGATAAGTGTTATTCCATACCTTTTGCGGACTTCGAAAATTAGGAGATAATTATTTCTATATTTTTTTATTTCCCAGGACGGCACGTAAGTAAACTTCGACACAAAGTAATAAGCTTGCTTCCCCCAACCGGGCACCGCAATCCCCATGGCTTGCCTACGCGTCCTAGGCGCATACAGGCTCTTGCCCAGCGATTAGCAGATCTTAGTGCAGCAAGTGTAGATTGTGATGCAGGGGCAGCCGCGATAGTGTGGAGGTAGTGTGGTTCCCTACCAGTAGGGATATGTGGAACTTGCGGATTACACACTTCTATAATTTCACTAATAAACATTGATTTTGTACGCAGTTCAACCGCAATATGCATTTCCTTTAAAATCGAAATTAATTTTCATATTCGGATACGATCATTCATTTTGAATGATGAAATTATTTGTAAATGATATCGCGGACACGGCGCAGCTTCGACGTTAAATAACAATTCAATCAATAATGAAATGAATAAAATGATTTATGGTTTCCAATATGGTCGCTGTGAATTTTGTCATTGTTGTTGATGAGCTTACGCTAATGCGATTTTCTTAATTTATTGTATTTTCAACGAAGGGATTTAGAGACACGTCAAAACATAAACGTGACCTGTTCTTTCAAAATCATCATTATTTTAGCCACATGACGTCCACTTCTGAACAAAGGCCATCGATGTCCACAGCGATCGATCTTGAGCAAAACGCACCTAACGGCTCCCAGCAACTACATTATCATTCCATTCTTTAACGCTAAAAAAAACCATGTCCATTATAACTTTCTACAAAGTTAGACATTCTGAATAGTTCAGCACTTCGCATATTTTTTAATAATAATAAAGCGTAGGAAGATTGAAAAATAAGTACAGATCACGTCTATAACCTATAATTTAACCTTACAATATTATACAGTGTAGTTTAACTAACAAACAATAGAAGCGTGTTAAAAATCCAAAAGATTTCACATGTGAATTCTACGGCTAGAATAATTTGTGCCAGGAATTATTTACCCGCTGAAAAAAATACGTAAAATACGACCGGTGATAACATTTCACGGTGGACTTATTTATGATTTCCTAGTTGTTAAGCCGACGTTTGTATGCGCGAGACACCTGATTTTATAAGTAAAATAGCACTACAATGTATTGTAGTAAAAATCGACACTGATTTGTCCACCTATTTTGATTGCAAGTGACCAATCGGCTTCTGAGATACTCGTATTCAATTGTATAATAGATGATATAATTAGCCTTGTATTGCGTATCAAACTGTGACTTCATCGATATGGAACCGTTCCATCTGAATGAGTTAGGGTGCATGAACATGGCTTGCTTTTTAACCGACTCCAAAAAATGGGAGGTTCCAATTTGGTTGCGAGTATTTTTTATGTATGTTGACCAATACCTCCGTCAATTATTAACCGATTTTAAGATTTTAAAATGTAGTTAATTTCACTTATGCGATCGTTATTAATTAATACATTGGAATATCCAAAGGAATCTAGCAAAGGAATAACAAAATCAAATAGTGCCGGTCAGCGGCGCGACGACGTAGTTCATTACTTATGAATGAATTAATGAATGACAATACATATAGTGCCACAAACATATCTGGATCGGTGGCCAAAAGAGGAACTAACGACGCCATAGTGAAATGTCAATCTGTCTGCCACTGTCTGCCGTTCAATTCCAGTTGCCATATCCGCCATTGCTTGTTTGCTCAGTGTGTTATGTCGTTAATTTTTTTTTTCGTTTGCATTGATATAAAAATTCTGCTAGTTTATTACGACCTCAATATGGATTGGTTTAAAACAGTTTTCAAAAAATATAAA
Organism: Epirrhoe alternata; assembly: GCA_963565295.1. Lineage (NCBI taxonomy): Eukaryota > Metazoa > Arthropoda > Insecta > Lepidoptera > Geometridae > Epirrhoe > Epirrhoe alternata. The sequence continues at coordinate 12,934,728 of OY751379.1, forward strand.
AATACCATATTCTACATTATTAATTCACCACCTTCAAAAAAGAAGGCTATGAATCTACCAGTTTATTATGCTGCTATTGGAACTGCAATCACAGAATCTTGTTGGCAACACCAAATGCCAGAGTAATTTACTTTCTCTATGCCAAATGCGACAGCAGCGCCTCCCTCATCCGAACAGATAAGTTTTTGGGACTATATTGCTGTCATCAAGCTCGTAAAATAAATAAAACCTTTTTTCATTCACTCTTTAACTTTCATAAATTGTTTCATTGTATAAAAGGATTCTCGCAGATTAAAACAACCTATCCATACCCAGTCGTCAGCTTTGCAATCCCACCTTTAGGGCGTAGTTTGTGCAAGTTCGGGTAAATCCACTCAAGTTTCGGGTATTACATTTTCGGGCAACACACAGGGAGAGTCTCTTGCTTGGGCAGATGAATTACGTTCTGTTCGTAGCTGACGGTTTAACCTTTGAAGGTTTCATATCCACAAGGAAATGAGGAGTTGTGAATTATTTATTGGCCACCTTTGAATTTTTAGAAAAGGGTAAAGCTGGGTTCAGTGACTTGAAAGAAACAAACGAATACAAAATCGATGTCACTGTCATTGTATCTTTGTAAGATAAGTATTTTATTGTTATTTGATCACCTGGGGCTGGTATATTCGTGTTACTTTTTTCGTTTGTTTGATGAATGCCACCACGATTTCTGACTTCAAGGGCCAATTTTTTGGTTTGGAATATTTGATCTCAAGTCACTCAAGCAATGGCTAGGACCGTATTTTAAAGGTTGAAAAATTGGCCCTTGAAGTCAGAAATCGTGGTGGGAAGCATCCAAATATTCATCAAACGACCGAAAAAAGAAACGGGTGTCATCTAGTTTGAATTAATACTATTTTTAAGAGTTAAGATTTCCGTAAATTTTTGGTATTACGTAAGCATTTCGCTTGCTAATGCCAAACGAGTTTTAGAGTTGCGAGTCGCGTAAAATGTATCGCGTACGGTAAACAGAAATAGAAAACTCATTTTGTGCAAACAGAACTATAAAACCAAATGCAGCGTAAATTATCTTACACGAATCACATTTGAAAAAATTCTCAATAAGCGTCTCACATATTATCTTCAAAAATATAATATTCTTGCTCCTACTCAATTTGGCTTTCGTCCTGGTTTGTCAGCAGAAAATGCAGTATTTGAACTAACACATATAGTAAATGAACTTGATAACAAAAACAAAGTTATTGGAGTGTTTCTTGATCTTGCCAAAGCGTTCGACAATGTCTCTGTGCCCATCCTAGTGGAAAAACTTGAGCATATCGGAATAAGAGGGATCACTCTTAATTTATTCAGAGACTATCTAACTGGGCGAACCTTGAGAACTAAAGTTAATAATGTTGTTAGTACAGCTGAACATGTTGACCTTAGTGTGCCTCAAGGCAGCGTGCTTGGTCCAAGCTTATTCCTTATCTACGTCAATGAACTATGCAACAAAAAGCTAAAGAATGGAAGAATATTTTCGTACGCAGACGACACAGCACTTATATTTACAGGTAGAACATGGACAGAAGTACAAAACTTTGCCGAACTAGGACTAAAAGAAGTTACTGAATGGCTTTGCGATAATTTACTTACTCTAAATGTAGAGAAAACTAAATATGTCGCATTTACTAATGCCAGGGGTAGAATGCCTACTTTTAATATAAAAGTTCACAGTAACTGCCAAACAACCAGCTGCACATGTCCGAACTTACAAAGTGTTCCGTGTATCAAATATTTAGGTGTGACTCTTGATTGCCACCTTAACTGGAAACAACACATTGAAACTCTAAGCAAGAGAGTTCGTAAACTAATTTACGTTTTCAAGAACCTACGGAATGTTGCTGACAAAATCTTAACCATATCCGTATATAATGCTCTCTGTAGATCCATTTTATGTTACTGCAACACATCGTGGGGAGGAGCTTGCAGTACTCACATGCTGCAGCTTGAACGTGCACAACGGGCTCTACTAAAGGTTGCTACGTATAAGCCATTTAAATTTCCGACATCGGAACTTTATAGAGAATGCGAACTGCTATCGGTCCGACGACTATACATACAAAGTCTTGTATTACTACAGCATGGACATGTAACACCTGATCTAATAGGTCAGATTGGTAGGGGTAACTACTTTATAATCACGCATGTAAATCAATAACTCAACTAGTAACGCTAAGCAGAAGTGATGTCAAAATTGCTATAAATGAGTGGCTAATGAATTTCAATTATCTCGAAACAGAAGCTTTGCTTAAAGTAGCCCAATAATTTCACATACATAGTAGTTTCACACACACACACGAACATTCTCTCATATACAGTATACAAACATACACAAACACTTACACACACACACTCACACACAAATACTTACACACACACACACACACACACACACACACACACACACACACACACACACACACACACACACACAAACTAACACATACACAGAACACACATAAACACACCTGCATGCTAAATCATAATCATATTAATTGTAGTATTGTAAAATTAGGTAATTTTTAATCAGTATCATCTCATATTACCAAATAATGCTCGACTTGGTTTTGTCTCCTATGAAGGAAACGCAGGCACCAGCGATACAAGATTTTCAATCTAAGTGCAGGTCTCTGCAACTCACACACATGTACGATACCTACATTCTATGAAACCAACTGTAACCTAGTACCTACATACTTTTTTGTAAAATCCATACCTGATTGCCTAACCATTTATAAAATAATATTAAGTTTAAGTAAGTAAGTACTTGTCTCACACATTATCTGTACGTTTGTCTATTTTTTTTTGTGAATAAACTTTGATTTGATTTGACTTAAAAAATGACGCTCGCTTGGCCTCACCCTAAATCCCACCTCGGGCCATCGCAAGTTTGCAAAAACGTCTTCACACCCGAATCTCCTCGCATTTCCCCGCGAATAAATTCTCATTTTCCAAGCAAAATATAATCCTCGTCTTGTTAGAGATAAGGAGTGGCATTAATTTGAATTCATCTCATTACCGACTACCCGACGACCACTTGTTCAGAATATATTATGAACGCTGAGACAGACGAAAATGTTTTATTATTAAAGATTATCTATCTCAACTTCGCCCACAACGAGATGGGTGTGGGTGAGGGTGATAGCTATACTTTCATAGAAACATATCAGGGTCTTTTTATTGTGGTATTTTGAGTGAATTGCGTCTGCAGATTACAGCTGAGTCGGCATTGTCGTTTGTATAATCCCGAAACACAATTTATTTGTTTCTTGCTCGCATAATTAAATTCAGCGATAGTATTTTTCAGTTACAGTCAAGGTTCGATATTTGAAAATCCGAATATCATTATGTCAAAGTTCGTTCCAGACACAATTTAAAATTCAAATTACATATATTTCAACTAAAAATTTAACGAATTTAGCACATACTTTTCAACCAAATGTGATGTGTCACTCCTTTGCAACTGCATTACTTAGTGAAAACATAGCAAAGTTTTGTTAATTAATTAAATAATCAAAGTACTAAGTAAATTTGTATGAGTGTACTAATAGTGAGTTAAACGTACAAGCCCCATACATTTTGTAGCCAAGAACATTGCCTAGCATAACCTACCGAACGACTAGTATATTCCACGAGCGCTTCAAGTATGAAACAAAATTTATAACACCTTGCAACAATACCTATGACATAAACATGGTTATTGGTTAACCATACGTGCCGATCACGAAGTATTTTTTGGATGAGTGGAAACAAAAAAAGATTTTTGATCCCGCGTTTTTTGAAAAAACACGTAACCAATAAACTGAGCCGGGATGAGTCCGTCGTTCTTAAAACATTATTTACATAAAACGCTTATGTTTGCTTTATAGAGCCGTATTGTTTTTCAATCGCGCCCCGGGTGACGTCACAACATGGCCGACAATGTTTCACGTCCACTTTTTGTTTGAATGGTAAACTCAAGCTGGGCAGCTGGAAATTAGAATGAACTGGTTCACCTTAAGCACCAGTTATGACTATTTTAAAATTATAAATTTATACAGAGTCTTTCATTTTGAACTACACAAACTGACAAGGTTTTATTTTTGGGTAGTAAATAGACGTTTGACCATATCAATTTAATTCATAAGCCGATTTAAGTTATCACTTCATTTATCTTTTATTGATGTTTTAGGACATGTTGCATAATGATTTTCAAGGACCTGCAATAGCAGCGCAGCTACATCACGTAACACAAGCGTAACACGCTAGAATGGACTAAGTTATACAAGAAGCAACAATCAAATGAAATGATATTCTTTATCGATTTTTACGGAATTTTCAAAAACAAAATATATCATACTTAAAAAAAAATCATTTATTTGTTGAACCCAATTCCTGAAATGTTTTAAATGCCATATAATATAGTAACACTAATAAATGATCCGAAAATTGTTGCGTTCTATACTGCGATAAAATGTAGAAAGCAGCCAATTTAAACCCCTGAAGAATTGCCAATCTAACCCACCGATTATTAAATTGCAAAATTATTATATTGAATTACCGATCTATTTTTGTACAAATATTTACCTGTTGATCTTGAAAATTTAATTATTAAGCTATTACCTACTACCTAAGCTACGCTACACAGCATAATTATTACTATATTTAAGTATTTCTCTGTAAGCGAATTGTAAAATTCTTTTGAGAAAATAAACATCTTAAACCGTAAAAACATCTATAATAATTTTGCCCATACCTAACAATATTGATATCAGTTTTAGGATTCAGATCAACTGTAAGTTAAGAAATGAAAAGTCTTATCAAAATTTTGGATTCCGACGGGATTCGAACTTTCAACGATCAGACCATCCTCCTAAAGCCGGAGTGCTTTACCGCTCGGCCACGGAACCCTTAGTCGTCATAGTCCAAATTTTTGATAAGGTCATATTTATCGAAGCACGTAACTAAGTAAGCGGTTAGCTGTAAGTTAAATGTTTATCTATCACACAAACATAAAAGATCATACAGAAGACAACACACATAACATACATAAGATCATAGATATATAGAAACAGACTAAATTTTGAGTAATTCCAAAAAGTTTGGAAGTGATTCGAGCACTAGACTGGTGCTGGGAGTACTTAAACTAAATGGTTCAAATATTATTCCACAGTGCTGGTTCTAGCTGCGGAAAATCAACATGGATTTTAATTGGTTTTTCAGCGTCTTTTTAACGTGTAAAAATATTATTTTGTGAAATATTTAAAACTAGAAGATACATGCAATTTTAGTGTTATCCTCACCAAGTGTGAGGTGAACACTAAAATTGCATAGTCTTAACTTATATTTAGAATTTCGATCGAACGATCGATAGACCTTAGATAGTATAAGTAATTATATTTTTACACTAAAAGTAAGAGTACACGTATTAAATGAGAATGCCAGTGGCGGTCACCCATCCACTTACGGACTGTTTAGAACGTTGCTTAACTTCGAACTATCAAGAACGACTAAGCAAGCACGACCACGAGCATTTCAATCCCCGCACTACAGCAGTCCGGCATCAATCGTCTAATTTGAAAGCGCCTTTAGCCAACACGGTTCTAATAATACATCCTATTTCATTCTATTTCCAGCCGTTTTGCACAATGATCCGTGTTTTCAGTACACAGATTAAAAAGTATTATTTAACTAGTGTGTTTGTTGTACACGTTTTGATGAAGTTGTTGAACATGGCATGGAGTGGCGAAAGATGTACAATCAGCGACGAAAATCTATTATAAGTTTGATTCTCGCTCGCGTGAAAAAAAAATTGTATGATGATATTGATTCCAAGTCTAGATTTTGTACTCAAAGTTGCTGATACCCACGAAACAGGGAACTCTAATGTGGGTTCAGTACTATGGTGACTTTGGGTTTTATATGTATATTTATTTATCAGCATTTTCTCCCCTTATTCCACGCTAAATGAGGTCGGGACCGGGCTTCCGTGTGTTGGCTGGCCATGTATCAACTCGGGACAACAGTCCCAAGATGTTTAACTTCACTAATTTTCACTAATAATTTTGCTGTGTCTGTCTGTGTCTGTGTTGTACTAAAAAGTAATTATAAACATTAACAGAAGAGCGGGATCCTCTAATACAGGTATTTTCTTACTTAAAAGAGGATCCCAACCCCATGAAGTTGTATTTAGTTTAAGTTAAAGAAATAAAATATTTTGTATTTTTTTTTTTTGTAATTTTGGGAAACATTTTTGAGAAGGGCCAGGTCAATAGAAAAGAGTTTTTATGGAGTAATGAGAGCGAATGACGCAAAAGATGTGTGTCAGGATCGTAGCATGAGAAAATCCGTGGTCTTTGTTTAGCCCTATGCGACAGGGGCATGAGTTTATGTCTAAAAACCTACGACCTTATTCCGCCTTCACCGTTCTTTTACAGGGACTTCAGACGTACAGCTGATTATCATCCTCACCTGGTTGATATTCCACTTATTAGAACTAAGCGCTTTCAAAGTTCTTTTGTTATGCGCACTGCAAAAATCTGGAATCAGCTTCCCGCGTCTGTATTTCCGCTGAGCTATGACCCTGTTGTTTTCAAGAAGAGAGTTAATAGGCACCTTCTGGGTAGGCTCGCTCCATCGTAGACCTCATTCTTGACTATGTTAGTTTCGAGGTCAAGAGCCGACCCATTCATCATAAAAAAAAGAAGAACTCACGAAACTGTTGATACACATACGAAAATCCAGAAAGGAACCTAAAAGGTCTAGCGGAGCTCAAAATTGGCAAATGACAGTGCACCTCACACAATGGCGCTTAACCGGATCGATCCGGTTCAATCGGGATATAAATTAGCAAGTGGATTCATGTAATCCGTGAAAAGGCTCATTCGCAGTCTTTGTGAGGTAATGATGTGATATTTCCTCGACTTTTGAGCTTAGATTTCAGCTATCAAACCTCATTGGAAGGTAAAGTTAGATTCTTTAATATTTACTAGACAATTATGTGTATTTATTTTTGCGGCGATGGCCTTGCAACCTGTCACGTATACTCGTAAAATACTAACTTCTCGAACTCTTCTCGACAAAAGCTCTGTGAGAATGTCTACCACGCCTTAGGAATACTGCATGATCCTGTGTTTTTTTACTAGATATAAAAAACTTAGGCCTTTACATCTTTGATGATTACAAATTAGATGATTTATACAGCGTCAGGAGGCAACCTTTGCCTACACATACGACATTGTTTGCGATGGAATAGGCTTGCCCAGCACCTGAACCATCCTCTCAGCTTAATCAGCCTGGCCTACAGGAAAGACAACGTCAATTCGTGTGGAGCTGACTAAGCTGCGGGCTTCCTCACGATGTTTTCCTTCACCGCTAAGAGCTCGTGTTAAAGCGCATATAAATTTTACGAAATGAAAAATCCATTGATGCACGTCCGGGATTTGAACCTTCGGATTGAAAGTTGAGGCACAACCCCATTCGACCTACACGGCTTACTTGATTGCAACACAATAAGTAGGATCATTCAATAGTTGCGTTTTCTTTCGATATTCCACAAATCGAAGATATCTCTTTTTAATATTCCACAAATCAGAAAACAAAAAGCATGCAAAAATAAGAGTAATAAAAGTAAGTTCTATGTCCTTTTTGGAACGGCGATTGGAATATCCAGGCTTTTAACGAGTAAGTGCAAATGACTGAAATTGTATCGCTTTGTACAGTCACGGACAATAAGATGTATACACTCCATACTTTTAAAATTAATATAACTCTAAAACTAATAGATGTAGGTTAAAAACAAAAAGTGGAAATTGATTGAGACGCAGAAGGTTGCGGGTTCGATCCCCGCCGCGGGATAAATGTTTGTATGATCTGCAAATATTTATCTCGGGTCTGGGTGTTTCTATGTATAATATGTATGTATTTACAAACAAAAAGTATATAAGTAGTATATCAGTTATCTGGTTCCCATAGTACAAGCTATGCTTAGTTTGGGGCTAGATGATGCTGTGTGAAATGTCCAGCATTATTTATTTATTTGATTTCACATTGAACTAGTGGCGAAATCAATAAAAATACAGAACATTGTTGGACATGTTGACCTGTACATTGAAACATTATGGAGTGTATACATCTTATTGAACGTGACTGTACAGATGATTAATGAATGGAACACGGGAATACAAACGAAATGAACTATTTCATGTTCAATGCTCACGGCTTCGATCAAGAATATTATAGATAAAGCGTAAGGTACAAAATCAAAGGTAAAATCAAAAAAAGGTTTAAGATTAACAGAATAACCCTTTGCACCTAGTAAAGGTACAGAGTAACAAAAAAGCTGAGACTGGTCCTATTTGGCACACCATATCACAGACCTTGCACCTACCTATAACTGTTTTGTGTTTTTCTTTTTTTATGCTTTAGGTTAGTTATGCAGTTTTATCTTGTGTTAGTTTAAGTACCTGCCTATGTTTTTGTTTTATTATTAAGTTTAGTGTGTCTGTGTATCTGTGCCAATAAAGTTGTATCTATCACAAATCCTCAAAACATTATCATCAACGATCATTCATCACGAAAAACGTCAAAATGCAATGCTAACGGCACGAGCTGTTTTGGACAAAATTTGGGCTAGTGCTTAGGCAAAATGCGAGAGGGGCACCGGCGTGTTCTGTAGGAGGTCCCCAAGCCCCTTGACATGTATGGAAGCCGGTCACGCGTCAGTTTTTAGTCGGTGAGAGTCCGACATAATCCTTTCGCTGTCCCCACGGCGGTAGAGTATCCATAATGGATTTTCTGACGCCATAAAAAAAATAAAAAGGTGATGTGAGTATTGTTCCTTTGTAGCTGCGAAATAGCATATCTGCTCTGACCCAGAAGGATGTACCTACGAAGAAAACAAGTCGATGGAAGTTGCAAAGAAACTTGAAAATACTTCGTACCAATGAAACGTAAAAGGACAGAGGGTCGCAATGATAACGTGACACGAGGGAGCAGGATAGATGATGGATGTAAACGTGAGTGAGTGAGAAGGCATGATTGCTGACAAATCATGGAAATAGGGTTTTAGAAACTCATCTAGTAGATGTTTGAAGTGAAAACTTCTTTAGGCGCGTTTGGCAGTTTCGAGATGAGAAAAAATCTTGGATTCGACTCGAAAAGGTCACGTGCGAGTCACGTGACTGCTCACCGACACCGGGCTATTTGTCAAGTTTAGAACGGTTCAAGTTTTCACTTCTGCCGGCACTCCTGGAGTTCCACGGTTTTTTTTATAATTATAAGTTATTACCAACTTACTTACTTTATTGCTTACTTAAAAATAAACCAAGATGTTCGTTTACTTCAAAGTATTCACAAATCGGGAAGTTAGACGAACATACCTATACCTTTACAAGGACGCTATATTGCGTTTGGGGAAATCATTCGCTTGGGATTTTCGCGTTTTTAGATACCTAAGCTTTTTGTAATATGAGAGGGAAACGGTTGTTTGGTAAGTGTTCCTTTCATCTTTATGATTTATTATTATTATTTCACGATTGCTGGATAAATCTACCGCTGACAGTGATGAAACTGTCTTATGATAATAGCGGAGCTGGATTTGACCTTTGAAAGCAAGTTTAGAAGGTCTATCATTCCAAAAAAGTAAAAAAAAAATTGGTTGTCTGTAAAGTCGGTTTACTGACGATAGTTGAACGTGACAACGTTTGTGCTTCTTTGTCGCTCGTTCCGCGCTCTCGCTTGCACTTCAAGCCTTACATGGAACGCCTCAGAGCGAGGTAACGCCGCATTTTTTCGTGCGTGCAGCCGGCTCTATCGAATTATAAGACGTCACGTCAAAAAAAACTTTTTTCTTCTTTGGTTGTATAAGTGGTTGATGGCCGTAAAAGCTACTCTTCAAATGAAAAAACAGGTACTTACGTGTTAAGCTCGAGGTCCAGTCTGAACTTGTGGTTGAAAGCTTTGATGAGGAGTGATGTCCGATGAAAATGTTTGCCAGTCTGTAACAAAAATAACAGATTACCTACTTATTCAATTAGTAAGTTCATAACTTTTTAAACTATCATGGTAGGCTTGTGTAGTTCCTGAACTAAGTACTAATAGGAATTCATTCCCACAAGTGTACTAGTTGAACTAGTTCACATAACTCGGTCCTAATAGGACTATTAGTACACTAGTTCATTCGATCGTTTCGTTAAGGAAATTATCATAACTGCGCCTTCCTGCACTGTAATAGGGTTCAAATCGGCATGCGTATCTACCCTTGTACTAGGACGGAATGAAAAGAACTACACGATCATATTAAGACTCTAGTTCATTCGATCGTTCGGAAAAAGAACTGTTAGCTAATGGAAATGTATTCACATGTCAGTGTCTGATTGGTTTGTCAAGCGCAGACAGAGATAGACTCATTAGGCGAGTAAGCGGTAATAAATAAAAGAGACAGACATATCACGGTGGCGGGCGTTTCATTCGATCTTTAGTTTAGTACGAACATCGTTCATGTCCTACAAAACACAAAGCTAGTACGTAGTTCAGGACCGACCGACCGACCGAGCGACTCATTATTGTACTGAAGATCTACTGTACTAGATGTACTAATAGTACTAGAAGTCCGATCTAGTTCTTCACAACGATCGTACTAGTACGGAGCGCTCTCTGTACTGACCGAGCAAGCACAAGCCTATATCATGGTTACGAACACTAATTCGTAACTACCTATCTCGCTCGTGACTGATATTAACAGAAATATCGATAAAAAATATTCTTCTTCTTGTCGTGTCGATGATTCATCAGATACACTTGGAATAATGATAGACCTTGATAGCTCTATCTGAAGCAGCATTGAGATCCTCTCTTGTGCAGGAAAAAATACTTATTTCCCACTACAACAAACGTAGTAAAAATTTTGACGCAGCGCACAAAGGCACTACCAAAATTAGACCTCAGCGGGTCAAACCTACGAAATGGGTTTGATGCTGATTTTTACTCACATTTCCCATTTCCAGTTCGATTCAAACCATCTTAACTTTTAATTAAGCCGCAGCAAATCGCGTAAAACGGAACGTGCCATCCCGATTAATATCCACGAACATAAATTCCGTCCCTACAGAGGTAAACAATGGAGCTACGATCTGCTAATGCGCGTGATAAGGGTCCAATACAAGAAGGTATGGATCATAAACTGGGAGAGAATTGGGAATTATTTTGTTTAAAGGCAACGTAAAGCGAAGTTTCTGTTTTTTGCTAAAAGTCTCGTTTTTTGAAATCCCTGCAATTCTATGAAAAATGCGTGGTTTTATGTTTGAAGTAATCACATTTATGAAACTGGCTACGAAAATCGTTGTACGTTTTTAGACGACCTCTGTCCGCAGTGGGTGAAAGCCCGATTGGGACGCAGAAGGTTGCGGGTTCGATACCAGCGGCGGGATAAATTTTTGTATGATCTGCAAATATTTATCTCGGGTCTGGGTGTTTCTATGTATGTATTTACAAACCAAAAGTATATATGTATAGTATATCATCTATCTGGTTCCCATAGTACAAGCTTTGCTTAGTTTGGGGCTAGATGATGCTGTGTAAAATGTCCAGCATTCGTTTATACAAACTTAATTGCAAAGATTTTTGAGTTTCTTATTCCCGATTATATTAACGCAGATGCCTGCGACATAATCAAGGAGAAGCCTATATTTGATGGTTAATCTGTATGTAGAACAATCTATAACACACAGAAATTAAGTAAGTTTGTATGCAATGTGTCAGTGGCCAATTCTCGTGACGATATGACATAGTTAGCCTAACTTTTTGGTGGGTTCTTCATAATCATCTCCCTGCCCTTTTCCCACATTATGTGGGGTCTGCACAACATGTGTTTTTCTTCCATTCTCCGCTATCAGCCGTCATCTCAACACTCACTCCTGTCTTACTCATGTCATCCTTCACACAATCCATCTTTTCTTTGGCCTACCTCTACTCGTAAATCCATCATTTGGGGGGTTCTTCATACGGTTCTTATTTTATGAATAAATTATCTAAAACTAGGTAATATTTCTACGTTTTTCTTAGACATAAATATTCACATTATAATTACATAACATTAGATGACATTAATGTAAAAAAACGATCAAATAGCAATTAAATTATATTTTCTCAGGCAGAAAAAACTCTAATCATTTCGATAAAAGCAAGTTCAAAGACATTTAAGCTCCTTAGAATATGTAAAAAGTAAATAAGACGTTTGTAATGTACGAACCTATTTATTTTTAAGAGTTTGCCTAAAGGTGTAGGAAATTGAGGTTATGTTAGGCTGTTTTTCCACTGGAATATGCTTCAGAAAGGTTTTAGATGATAACATTTACAAATTCTATGTGAGAATATTTAAATTGGGCTCTATTTCCGTGACAAATTATAACAAATGCAGTCAGGTAAAGATGTGAGTTGTGGAAACAAAAACACCCCCCTCTGGACTTCATCACTCCAGCAGAACGTCTACCTTCTGGCCACGGTCTGCAGCGGATGACTTGGAAGTCGCTCAACAGACTCCGGCCAAGTGGGGTATAATCGACGCAAACAAAGCCCAGTGCCAGTGTGGGGACCACGTAGACAATGTCACGCTTGCTCTCCTGCCTACAGTGCCCCACTACCTGCACCCGGGAACAGCTTAACCTAGCAACAGAACAGGCCGTAGAGGTGGCTGAATACTGGCCTAAAGTTATATGAGTACCATTGACTCGAAATGAATGAATGATGAGGTAAAATGTATACTGCGTAGCGTAGAAAATTGGTTACTAACAATGATCTCAAAAGAGTATGTTTGTATTAGATAATAGCTAAATCTTGTGACGTGGACAAGCAGTTTTCAGGCATTCTAAAAAGACCTAAGCTTAGCTTGTTATGTAACCTTTATTTGATTCTATAAAGGTACGGTTTTATAAATAAGACGATATAAAATCGTACTGCTTAAAATCGATTCGGTCGAAAATAGACGCACATGTATGGCCTCCGGCTGTTTAAATGACAGTGGGCAGTAGCCCTTACAAAAATACGGCACGACTCATTGAATCGGACATTATTTTGTTTGAGTTACAAACCATATTGGTAGGAAGCTTGGACGAAAACATAATTATATTTGGGTAGCTTTTTGATCGAATTTTGCCGGTTCCATTGGTGTTTTTGATTTAGATTATTTTTATGACATTATTTTTGTACTTGGTTGTAAATGTATTGGCTCAGAATTCATTTTTCCATATTTTTTATAAAAGAGATACAATCGTGATCCTTCCTTTTTTGAAACGAGTGACTGTAGAGACCACTGTATCCTCAAGGTATGGTAGACATTATCTTGTGCTGGAAATATTTATTAAAAAATGACACCATTCTAACAAAGCACGTACACTATAGTAAAATACCTGGAAAATCGAAGTGTTTCCGAAACCAGAGCTTTCCAAGAACAAAACCCCTACAAAAGCGTGTCAAGGCATTTTTAAAGAGCTCACTAATGAGGTAATCTTACGTGTACGCTTTGTTATACAATAGACAAAGAGAACCGACACAAAGGAAGGGATAACAGTTCTTTATTATCAAATATGTACGAAATAATAAAAGGTAAAAGCTTCGCAATGATATTTAGGTTTTCACGAGCCTAGCTCCATTTTCAGATTGGATATTAAGCGGAATCGGCGAAATAAGACATCAAAGTGAGGTTTTTTCCCGAGAAACAATTTCGCAGGAGAGTATTTTATTTTTTAGTGGCTTGAGCCTCATGATTGATTCAAAGTTTGAGATCTTGTTGGAAATTGAATAAAATGGGTACTTTATCAATATTTCTTCTTTTATTATAATATATCAATTTGTATGTAGAGATGTTTATTTGTGTTCAATCGCGCCACCAGTTGAGCGATTTGGATGAAAAATTATAGGCACGGAAAACATTTTCAGATATTTTTATGTATTTCTTATGCTTTTTTTTACGATGAATATCTCGGCCGTTGACCTCGAAACTTACACAGGCAAGAATGAAGTCTACGATGAAGCGAGCCTACCCAGAAGGTGCCTACTAACTCTCTTCGTAAAAACACAAAGGTCTAATTTGATTAAGAGGTTAGATACATAGAGATATTATTATATACAAACTACGTGACAAAACTGGAATATTTTATCGTGACAAATGTTTCTGCAGTCACAGGCCATCACTAAAAGTATTAAAACTCAATTTTTCATCCGAAATAAAACCGCAGATAACGAATTTATATAGTTCTATATTGTAAAACGAATAAATGAATTTCCGTGACTGGCGTTACTAACATAACAATTTAGCAGTAGGAGCATTATTATCAATGTAGTAGTAGGTTTATTGTGGTAAGTATATGCGCATTTAAGTCTTGAAGATAAGCGCAAAAAATGAAAACAGTTTTAAGTGTCAGAACCGTGATTGTTTTTTTTTAAATACCTTTAATAGCAAAAATATTTTTGATACCCAATCTACCAATCTATTTTTGATACCTATCGCGAAGAGTGGAAGAAGGGAAGAGAGGACTTTGCCCTGCAGTGGGACAACACGGGCTAAATAATAATAATAAGCTATTCACTCAGACTGCTGTCAAAAAGGAAACATTTTAAATAAAAAGTCAACAGCACTCGTTCTACAGACACAGAAAATGAAATTTTGAACACATCAAGGTATTTTCGAGCAAAATATGGCTGAGAGGGAGATGCGTCAGGTTATTGCAGCGGGCGCGACTGAAATTTAATAATCTGCTGCTTTAGGCGTTTTGCCGCGCGTCCATGTGTAATGAAAAACAGCTTTTGCACCTGTTTTTATTATGACGATATTAGTTTGTCGTGTATTTTTTCAATAAAGTACTCGATTACCGTTATTATGTTAGTATCAGTCGATCATCGTCATTGACTGTCATTTAACTAGTGTTAAATATTTTAGGATATTTTAAACGACGCCGACGCCACCTAGCCCGAACATAGCAAAGCTGGTTAAATGGGTAAAAGTTAACTTCACAGAATTCTGTTTGTCTTTTTGTTTGAATACATTTCTAAGATAAATATCAGATCTGTTTGACTGACTGTTTTCATTTCATCACACAAACTTTTGACATGGATAGGAATCGAACCCATGAGCAAAATCGCGGACCCAAAAAACCACCCCTAATGGAATCCATGAAGAATATCTTCTCTAATTCTTCATGGATTCAATTAAAAAACGTAAAATAGAACCTTTTGAAACTAATACGAGTTATCCCAGAGTCCCAATTAATTTTTGACAGCTCATTCTGCTTGCCAAAGGGACAGTAAACAGTTTTCATCTACACAAACAGTCCGACGAATAATTTGCATCTAGCCACTCTTCGCCGAAAACCTTCAAACCTTTTAAAACTAATGTTTGCTTGGGAGCCCGTATACCAAACCCAATTATTCGAGTACAGTTCACGACAGAAATGCGTCAGATAGTTGTTTTTTTGATCAAGTGGTCAATGCATCAGATTGAAAACTAATGGCCCACCATTGGTTATACTCAGGTGGGACCAAACTAGAAACATTTAACGTGACGTAAAGTTATTTTTCGGAATAAAACAAGAATAGCCATACATTTTGACAGTTTACACTCAGGAATAACTTTATACCAGGTTTATTAGTAGGCGCCAACATCTTTAAGTGCGTACCTAAATTCAATAAAAGACTACGTAAATTCGATAATCTACTATAAAAAATTTTTGAAAAAAAAATTGAACCGACTTCACATAACACAAATAGACACTAAGAACCTTCTATGTACCTACACTAAAAAGAGAAAAATAAGAATATACACATGCAATTATTACTTACAGTATTCAAATACTTAATAAATTATTATGTTCCAATGTATCCAAAAAAAATTTTGGAAATCAGTTTACAACTGACGGAGATATCGATGAACATACATCCAAAAAAAAAAAAAAAAAAAAAAACATACATACACCCGAACATAGAACCTCCTCCTTTTTTTGAAGTCGGTTAAAAATGGGGAGAAACTGACCTCGGACATACAACGCTAGCGCTAATGCTAGTTCAAGAGATAGAGCTTTCACTGTAGGTAGGTACAATTATTTAATTATGATGTTTCATTGGTTTGCAATGTTATTTTATTATTTTAATCGTATGTCAAACTTTTGCCGCCGACTGTCCCACAGAAGTTGTCAATACGCATTATGAACGCTCGGACGAGGGTCTTGATTTAATATACAATTATCGGGGGTTAATTAGTGCGCCACTTGTCGCCTTTGACGGGGCTGACGGCAATATTGATCAATGGAAAAATTTGCAAAATGCTAGTAATGCTAACCAAGGACGAATTTAATTCGTCCTTGTATGTAACTAATCTGTTGTAAGTTTCGAAAGTACAAATCATTGTGGTAACTTTTGTACAGTTACCAACGGAAGTCTATTAACAGTCTGATTTCTTAAAACGCCATTTTGTTTTCAATTTCTAAGAAAAAATAATCTTTACAGGGGAAATTAACATGGGTTGGCACTTATTCATCAAATATTTGTCAAAATATTGGTCATAATGTTACAGATTTTGGAAATATTGAGTCTGGTGAAACATTCTTAATAATTCCACGAAAGTCGCTAAGCATTAATTTAATGTTAATTTGCGTCTTTTGTTGCTGACTGTACCTATAGTCTTTTTATTCCTATAGTTTTTTTTTTTTTGAAAATAGAGGTATTTTGCAATAAATCCTCCTGGCGACTACAGTCGTAATGACAATGTTTTTATCTATCATTATCAAAGGTTTCACTACTTTGTTACCTATATTTCTAAGTGCCAATTTATATCAATGCTTAATATAACACAGATTTGGGTAGAAAAGTAGCATTATCGGGAAATCTTAACATCACAAGCATTCCACGTCCATTCGGTGTTTCTTGGGTATTTGTAAACTATTTCAGATATCTCCCAAATTATAAAATACCTTCCCTTATTCCTTCAAACGTCAATACCAAGATCCGATGTCAAAGCGGATGCAAACTTGGGATTGGGATCAAATCCGTGCTCTTAGCACGCGTTTCTGGTATGAGAGAGTGAATCTTTCAGCCTGGTTGCACCCACTACTTGGTATCCGGTATCCTCTTTGCGCCAGTCTGTCCGATCTGAGGCAGTTTTTTCATGCGTTCACAGCATCTTAGACAATATCCGACTATTTTGTGTGGCTAATTTTAAACCTCAGGAATATGTGACAACAAAATATAATGGAATGAGTATCTTGTATGTAAAAAGTATGTGTAATTAATAATCATGGTGTTTTATGGATTTATTATGATCTGAAATAAATGAATAATAATAATAATTACTCTTGTCATCACACATTATGTATAGTGCTAAAAAAATTGCCATCAGAATTAAGTTGCTAATAACTTGGATGTTATAGTTATTTAGACATCATTTATTTTGATACAAAGTTTAATATTCTGTAATTTTTTGTGTACCTATTCTGTCATCACATCAGTCACCGAACCATGTCAAACGATTGCCTGGAAGAGGTTGCTTCTCAGCGATAGGGCCGCCCATTGTGCATTGTATTATGGTTCTCTTTTTTACTGTATTTTGTAGTTATAAGGTGTGCATTGTGCAATAAAGTATTTTCATTCATTCATTCTTTTATGTCTAGAAGTGTAACAAAATCCCCGAATGTCATAAGTTTATTGGTATTATGTGATGTCGTACAATAAAATTGAATGGTGTAGTAAAAAGTAAGTAAGTTCGTATGAGTCAGTGGCCAACTCTGGTGACGGAGTTTTTAGGCCGCCTTAAGGCCTCCGTCATGGCTTAACGACTTAAATAGCCGGGACCGACAATTTAACGTGCCCTCCGAAGCACGGAAGCGCTCAGTTGAAAATGCCACTGACGGTCACCCATCCACTTACAGACCGTTTCGAACGTTGCTTAACTTCGACGATCTATCAAGAACGACTAAGCAAGCACGACCACGAGCGCTTCTAATGGTGTAGTATCTTTGATTAAATTGTATAGCTCTTCTAACAAACTAGTGCTACAAGTACCATCTGACGTACAATCTCAAACCGGCATCGACAATAACTCGAAAGAAGTTGTACAATTTATGAAACTTCACAGAAGTATTGAAGTATTTCCTTCTGCTTCGATAGCCAACTTGTTAACTGATTTTGATAGTTCTGGTAAACAGATATTACATTTATTAATCACTCTGTTGCCGATACAATTGAATGATTTACCTATTTGTTTAATTAAATGAGAAGTGATCGCGTAAGTTACTTAATTTTTACAGAGATTGTATTGAAGCAATACCCACTTGGCCAACACAAGTCTAGTCAGAATTAAGCATTAAAATCCCTCCAATTATACTCGTATACACGGCAACCCTTCGTCGTAAACTACCTTTCATGGTGTTCTGATCAAAGTTGTTGAGCAAACATACCAACAAACAAGCCTAGTGGCCACTCAGTAATCACTTTATTTCTATTTTTTTTTTTTAGCTTTTGCCTACGGTTTTATTATAAAGTTTACTTACTTTATTGATAAGCCCCCTCGCAGACTGCAGATTTTCTATCGGCCGATAGTTGAAACGGAATATACTTCGGCTCGTAATGCGTATGGAGAAGTATAGCAGGGCTTCATCTTTTTAAATTTCTTGTTAGATAAACTTAAAAAATAATAATTTGTTTCAAGAATACTAGAAAAACTAAACAGAAGTTTATGCTAATTTACTAGAACGCGTCACACAAAATGTTTCCAAGTTTTTCGCCCAAACTCTTCATAGTTACACGTTGGTACGCAAAATATTTCAAAGTTTTTGTACAAAACTGTCCAAAAGTATTTACCAACTTTATAAACCATACAACAGAAATAGCGTACAAAATTCAGTACTCAGAAGACATATTTGCCGCGAACTGGCAAAGTGATACAACCCCCTATCTCGACCATTATTTACGTAGATACGCCTACTTTAAATGCTTCTTTAACGGCCGGGTATACATTCACATACAAATAGACCCGCTGTGGGCCCAAAGGGTCGAATCCAGGATTTTCTGAAAAAATGCTGGAATAAAATCACGCTAGATTTTCGAGACCTTTCTTGATTTGATCAGCGCAATCGGATTGGGTTTTGTCCTAGAAATGGCGTTAACAAGGTTTGCTTGTCAACTACTGGGTAATGTTATCACGACATTAACACAACTTTTACATCGAAGGTATTAAGTTCTTCTAGTGCTAAGTACGCTCAACCGATCTTTGTCTCTATGGAGTGAGGTGCACTAAACGATTGTGCAGGTTTGGTAGAGTAAACGATAGTACGATGCAACAAACTAGCGAGTGAGCGAGGCAGCTATGCAACGCTGTCTTCGTCTTTTAGGCGCCATCAAATATGGGTTCTGCGCAGCTACTTCAGAGAGCTAAAGATTGATTGTACGTATTGTACTTACTAAGATATTATTTGGAACTGGTTGGATTTAAACGGAAAATGGCAGAAGCTGGATATGTCGATCTAAAGATAGGGCGCAATGGCGCTCATTAGAGGAGGACTATGTCCAGCAGTGGACTGCTATAGGCTTATGATGATGATGGTTTTAAATTGTCTATAAGCGGAATTGAGTGAAATTTTACACAATAAAAAAATCTACATCCATCCCCGTCCTGATGCTGTGGGTCTTTAGTTTTTTTCATCTTAAATTGTCTATTCGAATTCTATGCAAATTCAGACCTTAACATGAACAAAATAAGATATAATTATCTTCTTCACAATGTTAGCAAACAAAAAAATTACCTATAATGTCTTGTTATGATCGCTCAGGCTCATAAGATGAGATTTATGAGAAAACTAAGGTCCAATCCACTCATGGATCCTCAATTTATTCATGCAGACTACACTGGGTCAGAATGGTATATCATTTTAATTAACAAAAGAGGTCTATGTATCAAGTCTACAGCCATTGTTCGTTCACCGCTTACTGCAGAGCCAACCTTTTAAGACCTTGCGAGCCAGCAGCAACGGCATCCTACAGATGATTGTCTCTAGACTGGATTGCCCAATACAACATAAGTGGATGCAGGTGGTAATGGGTCAATAAGTTAAGTCTCTTTGGTCTCTACAATTTTTATTTTATTTTTATAAGTATTATTTAGACATTTTCATTGTATTTATGTTTTGATTCATGTATTTCTTTTTATTTTTGTATCCTTGACATGTATATTTAATTGAATTGTGTGTAACTATGGATTTAATATCTGAAATAAATAATAATAATAATAAGAAGCAATGACCGCAGTATGATTGTTGCTTAGTCGCATTTGAGCGTGGTTACGCTTAGGGCTACTTGAACAAGGGATTGCGTTGAAATATAGAAAAGTAACTTTAGTTGCTTGAACATTTTTCAATTATGTTGACAAAGTAAGAGGTATGAAACGTTAACAGGATCACCACTGTATTCCAAAGGCACGGTTCCTAAATATTTTCTCAGATACATACAGTGTGTAAAAAGACATCTACCGAAGCCGAAAGGGGTAGGTACAGCATCTCAACACACACCCAAATCCAAAATGATTTTCCGAAAAATTATTAGGTGTTGTAATAGAAGTAAATAACCGAAAATAACATAAAATGACGTAGCTAGGTAATTTTTTTTTATTTCTTTTTCACTAAATATGTTTAGAATCATGGTCTGATTGCAACCCCTCAGTTTTCGGTAGTTGTCTTTTTACACCCTGTATACATAATATCACGTCTCTTTCCCATAGGGGTAGGCAGAGACCACGGCTCTCCACTTGCTACGATCCTGACACACAACTTTCGCCTCATTCACTCTCAATACGTTCTTCGTACATTTCCTCAGTTATGTAGGCCAACATCCTTTGAAGATGATGACTTTTTTTTTTTTTTTTTAATAGCTAGTACATTACCAGTGTGAGTTTAATCCTAGAAATGTACAACTATGATAGGTAGGACCGTTTATTAAGCATATTAAGCTTCTCAAAACTTTTAAAAATAAAAATTTAATTGGTAGGATAACAATAAATACATTGTGTCAGAAATAACTCTCATGCATAAAAGTTTTACAAGTATGTTTTAGTTATTTATTTAGTTGAGCATTACATTTAAAAACAATAAGTGATTACAATAATTGGCTACTTTCTTAGCTACTTACAATAGTTTAGTAACAGGTACTATACCTACTAGAAGTATTGCAAAAGCGGGTACCTACACTTAAAAATAACTTAGAAGCTAGCAAGAAGATGATGACTGTTTATCTTTTAAACTTAAGATCTTAAATTGTCTACTAAGAAAAACATCCCATTATTACGAAATTCACTCAAACAAAAAGGCAGAAGACTTAGTAAACCTCAACACATCTCAAATTACTCAATACTCATATGTCAGATACAAAGTTACCGCAAACGTAATAAAGTAGAGTCTTAACTTAACCATAAGCATTATTTCTGTAAGACTGCCGAATCGGCGGTACTGTGCCCTGAGCACTGGTTGCTTTGTATCCAGTGAGGCCGTCGAAGCTTTTCGAATTTTGGCTATGGCGGATTCACCTCACATAAATGACACATTTTCTTCATTGTATGGTCTACGTAATTGGGTTTTTCTAAGCGAATTGCAAAAGTTAATCACTTAATTTTAAGCAGAAGCTGGATGCGTCGAGCTGAGGACAGGGCGCAATGGCGCTCATTAGTGGAGGCCGTCCAGCAGTGGACTGATGATGATGATGATGATGATGACTTAATTTTAAATCTTATTAAACGCATTTAACATACGAGCTTATTAAAATATTTTAATTTCAAAATTATGTACCTACATAATATGTTTGTTAATATTATTAACAAAAAGTCTTGCAAATGCAGATTTTTATGACTCCACTCGTCTTTATTTCATTAATTGAAATACATAATCATTGTTAGATGTTTTTGAACTAAGTGTCTAAACTACAAAGTGATTTTGTAGTTGAGTTGAGTATTTTACTTTTTTTTTTAATTAAACTTAAAAAACCTGGAGTAAGTAAAAGCCCAGTGACGTCAGAAACTGGTGCCAACAATTCGTCTGTTTCAACAAGACAGTATAAATACCTAAATGCTAAATCCACGTTCGTGTACAGTCAGCACAACATGTGAACACTTAGTGTAATATATTGCTCGGCGCTAATGCGAGCTGTACACTGCCGGCCGCGATAACGTCTTAGGGTTTTTCAGAGAAAAATGCCGGTGATAGTTGGAGTGAAATATTGTAAGCATTAACTTTTTTCGGTTTTAGTGTGATGCTCTGATACTGGATCCAGACAACAAAGGAGCATTTATATTTATTGTTGTTTCAACCTAAGTACCACTTGCTAGTAGGCATTAGACATTTTGTACGTACATTATTACTTTAGGGTAGCTAGAGTATAGTGCAAATTAAAAAAAGTATAAAGTTATTTTGAATAAATAAATAAATAATGCTGGATAATTTCACACAGCATCATCTAGCCCCAAACTAAGCAAAGCTTGTACTATGGGAACCAGATAACTGATATACTACTTATATACTTTTTTATTTGTAAATACATACATCTTATACATAGACACCCAGAACCGAGATAAATATTTGCAGATCATACAAACATTTATCCCGCGGCGGGGATCGAACCAGCAACCTTCTGTGCCCCAAGCGGGCTTTCACCCACTGCGCCACAGAGGTCGTCAAAGTCGAATCTTTATTCAGAATTTGATATGAGAATAACACGGTAATTTCTCGTGTGAAAAATATTCAATCCAACTACTATTGTTATTAGCTTTCATACGTCATGTCACTACTAGTTTTATTGAGTGGGTTAGTTTGAATACTTATTTATTAGGATTAATGTATTTATACAATATTACAGTTATTCGTACATAGTAGGTATATATTTATTTATTTGTTTTTATAAGCATATTTTATTTACACCGCCTTTTTGCCTTCCTTTAATCCAGTTCATCCTAAGGTTGTCTGGAAGAAATCGCTGTCAGCGATAAGACCGCCCATTGTACTTCGCTTCAAATGTTTTCTTGTATCTTTGTTTGTATTTTGTAATGTCCATGTGGTGTACAATAAAGTATTTTCTATGTATCTATTGTTATTATGTTTCGTACAACTTAGGACTGTTTTTGTAAATAAAAAAAGCTTTTGTTGTTATTTCAAACATAATACACACTGTCCACATCAGAACTATAATTTGTCCCTGTCTTAGAACCACGCTGTAATTCACTATTGCAACTATATTGCAATATCCTGTGAGACGATATATCATCTAGAAAATACCCGTCGCTGACGTTACAGAAAACAATAAACGTCTGCGAAACATACCTACAGCTAATTTCGATAAAGGCACGCGAGGTAGGCAGGCTGCCCACTTTTTGTGGCCCGCAGTGTACACATGAAATGTTACGCGTTTTAGCCAAAACGTTCTCTATGGCCATCTTGGGCCAGATTTGGGTTCCGACCCAAAATAACGCATCTCCCGGGTCCCGGTTTTTATTTAGCCCTTTTCGGAAATAATTTTGATTGTTTGCGGCCAAATTTTTTGTTTAACTTTTCCCTCGGAAAGTACGGTTTATTAATTTGCGCCTCGTGGGCTCCGTTGATAATACGTACTTTATTAATTAAAACCTTTTTTGTGACTTCGTGTTGAAAACTTGAATAGAGTTTTTACGCTTGTCGAAGCGTGGTGAAATTGGTTTTAATTTTATTTTCAGTCATATTTCAGTTATTTTCTGGCATGTTAATATAAAAATAATAAATATACAGTATTTTATTGTACCTTGTACCTATGCAATAGTGAGTCACTTTAGAAAAATATATTTAACTGGCTTCTGCGTGTGGCTTCACCCACGTGGTACCAATATTTTGAATAGTCTATATGCTATTCGGTCACTATCTACACCTATTCCAAGTTTCATACAAATCGGTTCACTGGTTTAGGCGTGATTGTTACACAAACATCTAAACAAACTCGCAAACTTTCAGCTTTATTATATGAAGTATGATTATATGAGTACCTATGATATATGACTTTGATACATGAGTGGGATTAGGTAATCTGTTGTTTTCCGCGTATGGGCATAATAATATGATTCCCTCTGTTTCTAAAACTTGCACGCTAATAGGTTTGCCCAGTTATAGTTCGCCAGATCGTCACGCCACCTTCTAATCCTGACTTTACCGCGATGTCTTGGGACTATCCTGGGGTATTGTTTCCCCCGAACTTTAACTTACCGTTTTTGACCTAAATTGGTCTACGTTAAGTAGTGTGAAAACGAACAGCATTTCATTTTGTTTTATGGGACTATAACTATTCTATTATGTGGTTTGGTCTAGGATAAGCTTTTCTTTCAAGTTTTGAGAAAAACACCACTTATAAGCACAAGTAATACATTTTAACTACTTTATTAACCGACTTCAAAAAAAGGAGGAGGTTCTATGTTAGGCTGTATGTGTGTTTTTTAATGTATGTTCACCAATATATATAAAGGTAGAGTCTAAGCGGTATCTGTGGATTCGATTTCTATTCTATTTCGACTTGTATGGTGGGCCTATGGCCTCACTTGACGCCCTGAGTCACGCCGCGTTCTAGTCAAACATTGAAGTCGGTTTCCTTTTTAGTTTTTAAAAAAAGGTATTATTATTAACATGTAGAGCCGCGGACAGGAGCCAGTGTGTTTATAAAAGCAGCAATCGTTTCGGCGCATTCCTTTGAAAACCAATCGCTACCCTTTCGTTCGTTGTCATTTGCAGATTATGAGCAATATGTTTACCGGTCCTTCGCAAACACACCCGTGTGGACACAGTGTAAACACGGTTTTATGACGTACTTCAAATGTCACCGGTGTGCACTCGGCCGTATATTTGGGTACACTTGACGTTTTTCACGGTAAACAGTGCTTGACAAGTTTTTATTGAACTTACGCTATGGAGCCAACGATTTTGGGGCAACCCTTTTCGCATTGGTTTTCTACTTTACTTTGCATATTCTTTTCTTTGTTATTTGGGGGTGATTGGAATTCCTCCAGTTTAGAGGTAGACCTCACCAGATCGGCCCATCTGGTCCACTTAAGTACTACTACAGTTACTTTACACACCTACCAACGGTTATTGATTTTTTTTTAATGATTGTGTTGAATTCAAAGTACTGACTTAGGTAAATACCAATAGACAAAAGTGCAAGATCTTGCCTTGGTTTCCAAGACTTGCGTTTCAATGCTTGGTTTAGTCATAGGTATCGTGTTTTAAAAGATCTTTAACATAACTACCTCTGTAGCGCAGTGGGTGAAAGCCCACTTGGGGCGCAGAAGGTTGCGGGTTCGATGCCCGTCGCGGGATAAATGTTTGTACGATCTGCAAATATTTATCTCGGGTCTCGGTGTTTCTATGTATAATATGTATGTATTTACCAACAAAAAGTATATAAGTAGTAATTATATCAGTTATCTGGTTCCCATAGTACAAGCTTTGCTTAGTTTGGGGCTAGATGATGCTGTGTGAAATGTCCAGCATTATTTATTTTTTTATAAATCACGAGTAGGTACGGTCAGCAAAGAAAGTGGTCTACCACTTTTGACAACAGTTTCTGTGAAATCTAACTACCGCTTTTCTAACTGTCATAATAGTAATATAATCCGTGATGTTTCATAACGTTCAAATGAACCTCAACCGTAGGGTGGTAGACCACATTTTTTGCTGAGTGTACAATGGAGCTACATGATTCTGTAGAAATCTATACGCTTCGTTCTAGTTTTTCTTGCACCAAGCCTCAAATATTTAGCGGCAAATGATTTCAATGTGAAAGCACCCGTATTCCCTTATATTTTTCCAATAAGAACGCGCTCACTGAAGCGTGCCGTCCAACAGAGAATGCTCGGCTGAATCCATGTAGAGACACACCTGCTCAGTGCGTCTCCACCTTTATATACAAATCGACGACACGCAAAAATACGCCCTTTTCACACTACATTACGGATGATTATCCTATCTCCTGTTTGCACGATTGATTAGGCAATTCGAATCGAAAACTGAAACTTGTTACGTTCGGGAAAATGAGGATGCAAGATTTAAAGTTGTCTGATTTTGCGATGCAAGCGAAATTGAAATGTGTAATCAGATGTAAAAGGATCTTTTTTGTATGATATCAATGTTTGATGTATTCATAAGAGTTAGGCGTTATGTGCGCATGTAGTTGGATGGATGCTTCGTGATATTTTATGATGGGAAGAAACGACGCAATATCGTCGAATGAGTCCTATATTATGCAACGGCTCTTTAAGAGGGCTATGGGTACGTTTAAGTTCGTCCTACCTTCTACGCAAGAAATAAATTAACTTTGAAGACCTCAGTGCGTAGTAGTAAGTACGCGTGATAAGTGCAAGTTCGATTTTTGCGGCAGTACAAAACAATGCATCTTAATTGAATATGTTTTTCTCTTTAACTCTATCTATAGCTTTAAGCCATCCATACTATATAATATACTATAATATTATAAATGTGAAAGTAACTCTGTCTGTCTGTCTGTCTGTCTATCTGTCTGTCTGTCTGTCTGTCTGTCTGTCTGTTTGTTACCTTTTCACGCCCAAACCACTGAACAGATTAGTCTGAAAATTGGCATGGATAAAGGTTGTATCCCAGGGAAGGACATAGGCTACTTTTTATCCCGAGGGAACGCGGGTTACACCGCGGGAGCGCAGCTAGTTAGAAAATAAATGTTTCTAATACATACAATAATCAAATTTACCTGCAAACAAAACTTTATCTAGCTCTGAGTTTTAAATAAGTTTATTTTCAAAGAGAATTCCTTTCATGGATGCACCACGTTTATTATCAAAAGGCAAGTTGTTTCTTTTCTTCATTCCCTTTGACTACAGAGGTGGAAGTTTGACTACATACGCAGCAGTTTCCAGCTTTAATAAGTACTGCATTCAGCTAAGTTCGCCTCGGGCACTGTGCTCGTGTTATTTCTCACCCGAATGTTCTACAAGATGGTTGTTATCGGTATCATTACTCTACTCAAACTTATGCTCAGAGTTCTATGCTTGTTTAGAATAGAATAGAATAATTATTATTTTGTGCAAAAAAAGGGTTAACATTAAAATTTAAGAACTATACTTATCTCAACTAAGCACAAAATAGGTCACCACTCAGCATGTTTTAAAAGATAAAGATAGTTTATTTGCCAGAACATATGTATAACAACAGTAAGATACATGTATACTAACAGTAAGATCTTAATATAGGGTATTCTTCCAAATAAGTTCTATCTCACTAGTCAGGCATATACAGGGTGTAAAAAGACGTCTACCGAAGCCGAAAGGGGTAGGTATAGCATCTCAACACAAAATCAAATCCAAAAGGATTTTTCGAAAACCAACCTACGTAAAAAAACGCGTCCAGAATATTCTGGGCGTAGGTTGCTGGATTTTGAGTTTAAACTGTTTTTTTTCTTTTATAAATGAAATTATTAGGTAGTATGGTCTTATTATGTCGCACTAGTAGTAAATAACTGAAAATAACATAAAATTACTTAGCTAAGTAAATTTTTTTTATGCGTTTTTTTTTCGCTAAATATGTTTAGAAACATGGTCTGATTGCAACCCCTCAGTTTTCGGTAGTTGTCTTTTTACACCCTGTATATGTGGTAACCGATAAATAATGAGCTTATAAAAAAAATCGACTGTGACGACTAAGGGTTCCGTGGCCGAGCGATAAAGCACTCCAGCTTTAGGAGGATTGTCTGATCATTGCGGGTTCGAATCCCGTCGGAATCGCAAATATTATTAGAGATAGCAAAGCATGGTAAGGTACTAGAAATCTGTAAATTCGTGAATGTAGTATGTACATTATTTAGCAAGACTCATCGCGGTCAAATTTGTGTTATCTAATTATGTTTTACTTCTGAGAAGTTATATGCGCATTACACTCTACGGCGACAAAGAACTTCGTAAGGAAACCAGGTTATATTATAGAGGGCGATGGGCTTGCAACCTGTTACGTATGGATTGCTACCTTCTGTAAATGCATGCCAACAATGCCGGCATGTGCCAACAAATATTAATTTAATACAGGCGTCTTTATAGCTACCTAGCTGTCCGCCGCGGTGTTACCCGCGATCCCTCGGGAAAACTTCACTTCCTTGGGTTAAAATATAGCCTATGTTCATTGAGGATAATGTAGCATTCTATTGGTGAAATTTTTTTTCCAGAAATCGGTCCAGTAGTTTCGGAGCCATTTCAAACAAACAAATCTTTCTTCTTTATAATATTAGTATAGATGAACTAGAAATTTCTGCCGCCTATACGACATATGCATAGAAAAATCGAATAAAAATCAGTGATCTGATTTAAATTAATTTATTTACAGAAACTAAGCCACTACAATATGTACATAAAATTACAAAATACAATAGAATCAGTCAAGCTATCTAAGGATCGTCGTAAAAACGATCTATAGATAGCTCAACTGATCCAGGTCACTGCCAGTCGGAAGCGACTAAATTAAATTTAAATTAATTAAGTTCATAGTCATTATTTCTGCTGCAAATCCATAGTCGACCGCGGACACCGCGGCATAATGAATTTAAAATTAAAATGTTCATTTAATTGTGGTATCCGAACGTATTTAAAAGAAATTATTCCACATTATTGAACTTTAATTATTATGATTTTGTTATCCTTTTGTAAGTACTTCATTTTGGATATTATAACACGGGAATAACGTATTGAGTATCGTTAAGCTGGCAATCGACGATTTACACCCACCCAACAGTCATTCCGGTCATTCCGTCAATGACGACCTCTGTGGCGCAGTGGGTCTGGGTGTTTCTATGTATAATATGTATGTATTTACAAACAAAAAGTATATAAGTAGTATATCAGATAACTGGTTCCCATGTACAAGCTATGCTTAGTTTGGGGCTAGATGATGCTGTGTGAAATGTCCAGCATTATTTATTATTATTTATTTATTTATTCCATTGTACTATGATGCCCAGGTTCCAGTGGCGTAGCTAGCTAGCCAAGGGCCCTGGTGAAAAATAAACTGGGGCCCTAACTGGACGGTTTAGGTTTTATCAAGTTAAAATATGCAGGGTGTGGCAAAATGTAAACGTATTTTGAATTGATTCGTAATTTTTTGACCTCACTTTAAGTTCATTTAAAAATAAATCTGATAATTCAGTTTTCTAAGAACAAAACATTCCGGACCCCAGGCTCTGACTCAGAGTCCGAAGACCCCTTGAGCTTGGGGGCCCCGGTGCACTGCACCGCCTAGCCCTCCGGTAGCTACGCCACCGTCAAGTACCTATCACCTCAAAGAAGAAAGAAAGAAGATCACATCATTTGATCCACGGTGAGACTCGGACATACACCTCTTTATGTCTTACTCAAACAGTAGCCAATGAGGTCATATTCATATAGAAAATCAACATCTGGGTCTGGGAAGACTTGCGGTACGGTTCTTTAAAAGCTTTTTTAAATGAAATACCTAGTCTGAATACTCGTGCATGCTGAACGATTCGAACTTGCATCGCTTGGATAAAATAAATAAATAACCATTTATTTCAGGCAACACATAACAAATTATACAATAAAATGCCATTGGCCCATATTTATACATACCTACCTTACAGACTAACATACATAAAAATATTAAATATTCGAGTCATCGACGCTCCGATGACGTACGCGCGTAAAAGTCAAGCCACATCTCACTGGGCCAAAATACAAGTAAATAAAGTTAGCACACTAAATTACTATGAATATGAATAAATTCCCGTATCATTATGTGATTTTCCAGCCCACAACATGGCCATACAACGACACAAACATATGGATTAAGCCATAACATGCTAACCCCAAAACGTTCCAAAAATCGTAAATCGACCAACGTTTTACTTTCGACAATAATATTAAAATTTATCGGCGAAACATAAACCCGGGGTTAAAAGTAAATAATCGTTTAGTTACGGCTTAAGTTATCAGCTGAGCGATGTAGGGAATTATTGTGAATTATTAATATTGATATACGTTCTTTAATTTTTTAAGTAAACTATTTTTTTTACAATCCCAGAACAGTAAAGCGGGTTTCAGACTACGCTATAATATAATAGCATATAACAATAGCTCATAGCACAACAATATCGCACACCGTACATTTATTATGGACACGTTCAGTCGTTCACACTATAGTGTACTATACTATATTATTGGCTTACTATAAAAAAGTGCAAGATATTTGTTGTGCTATGAACTAACTATATGCTGTACGTAGTCTGAAATGCGCATAAGAGTGGCGTATTTGAAAGGAAGCATACACCCAGCTGAGGATACATCAACAAGCGAATATTGTCAAAGTCAAAGTCAAAAAGCATTTATTCAGTAGGACCGATGGGATTACTTTTTTTTTCATTTATTTACCGTTTAAACAATAATAAGCCTTAAAATTAAATTATATAGTATCTAAAAACCACTAAGGTTTGTCCTGACACTATTTACTGGCAAGTTTACGCTAGTAGATAAGTAAAAAAGTAGGTACCTAATTTACACATAATTTAACATCTAATAGTTAGCTAACTGGTAGGTATACAATTTAACGTAGTAGATAGGCAGGAAACTACAACATTTACCTATGTTTTCGCTACTTAGAATAGTCTTAGAACAAATTTTACTCCTGTTCTTTCGCGACCAATGCCGTGAAGAATCAGGGGAACAAACACGGTTTGGGGCCTATTGGTACTCAATCAATTGATTGGTCCCAGAAGGGCAGAAGAGGTTGTCAGTCGTCAGTCTACAAAGATCCAGTATAATGTCAAGATGGTAGATGCACAAGCGCAAAGATTTATGCCTAGCAGTAGGATGAAACAGTCACGTGATAATGATAAATATGGTTGGCTGTGAATATGTGATGATGATATAGGTGGAGTCAATGTTTTTCACTAGTTTTTGCCAGAAGGTTGCAACCTCCACAGTGACTCTACTTACAATTCTTTTAGTAGTAGGTAACAAGATTTCGTTTCCCATTTAGCCCAAACGGTACATTTTTCTGGTATGGCTATGGCTATTGTTATAATTTATTTTATGAATGTAAATCACTTTCCGAGCTATTAAACTTTTCGGATATTTGGAGATTGTAAATATTTCGGATATTAGAGTTTCACGAAATAATGAACAAAAGAATGCTAACGTACTTGTTTATTATTATGTAAAATGTTTTACCTTTTTCTGCTTACATTAGAGTTCAAAATACAACAGTCGAATAGTGAATAAAGGCATTGTTTCTGTTAATGTAATGAATTTTGTTCATAGTTCATTGTGGTTATGTTTCCAAAGGCTTGAAGTATTTCATTTTTATGCTTTTATATCACATTTTCTCTCAGCGAATAATTTTTATGGAACTTTTTTATTTCCTCCTCGAAGTAGGATCGAAAATGAACATGTCAAAGACCAAATTAATGACCAACAGCCGAAAGCACAAGATATCTGTGGGTGGTGGGGAGATTGCATACGTCAATGACTACATATACCTTGGGCAAATAATCTCTTTCCAGGCGAGACAGGAAAAAGAAGTCACTAGACGCACAGAAAACGCCTGGAGGAGTTATTGGGCAATGAAAAACCTAATGAAAGGCGACTTGCCACTTTCCCTCAAACGCAAGCTCATGGACGTATGCATTCTCCCTATTCTTACCTATGGCGCACAAACATGGTCTTTGACAGTTCAACAGAGGTCTGCGCTCGAGGTTTGTCAGAGGGCTATGGAGCGCAGCATCCTCGGAGTGAAGCTTACCGATAGGATAAGAAACACTATTCTGCGCTCCAAAACGAAGATCGTCGACGTGAGCCAGAAGGCCGCTAGATTGAAATGGGACTGGGCCTGACACGTCTGCCGCATTTCGGATGACCTTTGGGCCAAATTAACAACCGAATGGGCCCCCAATGGCGGAAGACGACGTCGCGGCAGACCTAGATTGAGGTGGAGAGACGAGCTGGACTCGTTCATGGAAAGCTGGTCCTCCATAGCACAAGACCGAGAAAGGTGGAAGGGGGATAGGGAGGCCTTTGCCCTGCAGTGGGACGATGCGGGCTAGCAATAATAATAATAATAATTTTTTATTTCCAGAGATTTGTACTAGTGGAATGTTGTGCTATTTTCTACACTTAAAGTGTAGGAACGGATTGTCTACTGACTCTATAAATAATATTGATCAGATAAGCCAAAGGATTTTCTTCATGAATAATTTAAGGATCTATGTGTTAAGCGAAGGGTACATCTTCGGTGCTACTTCTAGGTATTTTTTTTGGAAAAAAACATCTTTGAAAACGTACCAATATCTAACAAGAGTTCACAAGCAATCATAAACTCAAAACAATGATAGCATGATTATTATTCTAATCCCCCGATACTGACAAAAACGTTAAACCACGTTTTACAGACGTATAATTTTAGACACCTATTAAACCGTCCGTTACGCTAATTGTCAGATCATATCAAACGTCAACTCCACAGCTCTGAAGTGCTGATAGCTCCATTTTATTCAGGGATTTTCCGATGAGCGAAATCGCAAAAGTATTGCCACATTTCACATACAATTTTATCACCTACATGTTGTAGAACCGAAAATTACGACCTCATCGGCATTAAAAGTTCCATCAAGCGGAAAAATAAGCTTTATAAGAACGGAGTAAGGCTTATTCTCTATTGGCTGTGTTGGATAGTTGATCCGAACGAAGTTGTCAGCATGATTTAGTGATGGCGGGGTAGATGAAAAATTGTTAGCAACAGGCCACAAATCATTGGCGCGCCTCGTCGGATGGACAATAATTTAGTGTTTATCGATGTTTATTCACGATTGATTTAGAATTCTAATTGCATATTGATTTATGAAAATTGAATACAATCTGGTAATCACTGGTCTCACTGTTCATTGTTCAATCAGTAGGTAGCTAGGCCTTTCACGCTGTAGGGTACGATTACCGTTCGGGACAAATATTTGTGATGAATATGGATGTTATTTCTGTGTCTGGGTATTATAGTACTTATACAGGGTCTTTCATTTTAAACTACACAAACTGACAGGGCTTCATTTTTGGGTTGTAAATAGAGTTTGACCGTATCAATTTACTTCCTAAACCGATATAAGTTTTCACTTCAAAATTTATCTTTTATTGATTTTTTAGGACATGTTGCATAATGATTTTCAAGGAGAACAGACATTCCACCAATCGCAACCCGGCTACATCCGAGCGCACACATATGCACGCTCGAATGGACTAAGTTATACAGGAAGCAACAATGAATTGAAAGGATAGTCATTATCGATTATCTCGGGATTTTCATAACAAAACAAAGAAAAATCATTACATAAATATTTTTTAATTAATTTGTTGAACCCAATTCCTGAATTAAGTTAGTTTTAAATGAAAGACCCTATATTATAAGAATTTCATACAAGTATATTTGTATAGTGTATCATACAAATTACATAATAGTCAATTCAGAATGACTATAAGAATCCTGACCAGCAGAAATAATCTTATATCTCAAGAAAACCTTCTTCCCTACAAACACATACCATACCGCCATTATTATCAATCAAGCGGAGACCCTGAGGTCAATCAGCTACCCTATAATATTTGATTAGATGAATGCTAATGAGATTCTGAAGGTGAAGTAGGAAGTGAGAGCAATCATTGTAATGTAATCTTGTGAAGGGGGACGGTTGAATGAACGAGAAGATAAATTCGAGATCAGTGGACTGTATTGGGAATTGTACGTATTGACGTTCTCTTGCTGTGGAGGGATGGTTTACGTGCTGGGCAAGCCTATTCCATCTCAAATGTCCCAGGCACTACAGCGTCCCGTTGAGCGTAGTTATTATGTAGGTAGATGTAGAGGCCTAAGTTATAGTAGAAGATAACAATAATAATATTATGCCATGATAGCAGACAGAAGGAATAGTTGGATGGGACGATTCATCACGCACTATCCACGCTGACAGGTGGGTCAATTGTCCAGCCATCGCTCAGCCGTATTCACGCACTGTAACTTGACGTTATTAATCTAGATTTATACATGCGTTAAGTGTATACTACGAGTATACATTCAGTGAGTATCTCCATTTATAACCCACCATATAGGCACTTTGATACCGGTGTTACTCGTGCAAGGGGTAACAAGTTGGTGTCGCTGACTGTACCTTCTCCTCTTCTATTACCTGATCTTTTTGTTTGTTTAGTGGTCAAAATAAAGGCTCACTAAAATGAAAGCTAGGAACAAAACCGTGTTGTTGGCGTTATCGCGAAGGAACAAGAGGCGTATCGCCGAGATTTTAAGAATATTTTAATTATCAAACTACTCCTAAATGCTTTTTGATTTTGACTTTTGTGTATGAAAATATTTGATACTAGCTGTCCGTCGTGCTGTTGTCCGCGGTTCCTCGGGAAAACTTCACTTTCCCGGGATAAAATATAGCCTATGTTCACCAGAGATAGCGGAAGATTCTAGTGGTGAAAGAATTTTTCAAATCGGTCCAGTAGTTTCGGAGCCTTTTCAATTCAAACAAACAAACATACAAACAAATAAAACATTCCTCTTTATAATATTAGTGTAGACAAATTCCACATGAAAACTTTCATCTGCATTAAAAAAAAAATATCCGTAAATGATTCATTACAATACTGGTTTAAAAATGCTGACGATCTGTTTTGAACTTTCAGTATTTCTAGAATATTTTATGTCAGCAAACGACAATTACAAGCGATAAAACTGCGCGTCAGTTGTAAAGGTCGTGGACCCTCGATTCAGCTGCCTCAGACAGGCTTCCAATTAGAGGCCTTTGTGCTGGAAGCAGCTCAGTTCCTTATTGACATTGAAGAGTCTGTGATCTCAGGAAATTACCTCGTTATAATGGACGTGCTTCTATTAACAAATTGCAAGTATACAAAAGCTAGTACTAAGTGGACGAACCTGTTCAGTTAAGTACGTTTGCGTACTGATTACGTATTTTTATTAACCAACCTAACTAATAGGCAATAAAGTCTATTGTTGAGTGGGAGTTGGTAATATTTTCCCTTCTTTGTAATGATTTTAGCAGATATTCATGTTTGTAAGTAATATATTATCTAACTAAGCTTCTAAACTAGTAATCCGATTCTGATGAATGAGCTATCAATCGATTCGTTTGTAAAGTCGACAAGGGGTTTTCGTAGAAAGCTGTACTAATTTGGTTTAGTTAAAATGCAAATCTCGTTTAACTAGAGAGGTAGCAAGCCCATGGTTGTTTATAAGGTCTTTTATTTTAAACTACGCAAACTGACAGGGCTTCATTTTTGTAGACGTTTGGCCGTATCAATTTGATTCCTAAGCCGTTATAAGTTTTCACTTCAAAATTTATATTTTATTGATTTTTAAAGACTGTTGCATAATGATTTTTAAGGGGAACAGACATTCCACCAATCGCAACCCGGCTACATCCAAGCGCACACACATGCACGCTCGAATGGACTAAGTTATACAGGAAGTAACAATGAAGTGAAGGGATAGTCATTATCGATTTTCTCGGGATTTTCTTATTAAAACAAAAAAACACTTTGCATAATTTTTTTTTAATTTATTTGTTGAACCCAATTCCTGAATAAAGTTAGTTTAAAATGAAAGGCCAAAATAAAAGAGTGGATGTAGGGATCTTTGATCACTTAATCAACTTTCGCCATACTCCGGTTTGAGAGCACTAGTGACATAAGAAGAAAATGGTTATATCTTAGAATAAGATTATTTCTAATTCAAAGAAAAGTTCAATTAAGATGTAGGAAGACACCTCAGCTTCAGCCTACGGCAAGATAAAGCCTCGTCCACACATCACGCGGGCGGGCGACGGCTAATGCCGTCAATTACACGAACTAACGGAGCGAGTGGAAGCGCCCGTGCTTCATTACACCGCTGCCTCCTCGGGCGTAATGTCCTAGAAAATGGCGCGCTGTGACGATCTTTGACGTTTGTTTACGCGTCAAATTGACGTTCCAAGGCTTAATTTTTGACGGGCTTTGAAAGTAGCTTTATCTTGAGCCGACTTGCCTGAATGGCTCTGAACTAGAACGGACTGTTTGTTTCAATCCTGTAACACAGGGAATATTCAAATATCTTGTGAAATGTTCTACATTGTTTTTGAAGCAAACTTATTGATAAAATTTTTGAAACTACCTTTGGGTAAACAGATTATGTAAGACTAGCTGTCCGCCGCGGTGTTAACCCCGCGATCCCTCGGGAAATTTTCACTTCCCCGGGATAAAATATAGCTGATGTTCATCGCGGATAATGTAGAATTCTTTTAGTGAAAGAATTTTTCAAATCGGTCCAGTAGTTTCGGAGCCTATTCATTTCAAACAAACAAACATACATACAAACAAACAAACAAACAAATCTTTCCTCTTTATATTACTATAAGTAATAAGTATAGAAAATATTAATTTCAGTTGATTAGAAATAGGTTATAAAGTTGCCCTTTTAAACTATTGTTTTCAAAATAAAATGAAGTGAACGAAAGCTAGGTTTATCTTGCTTTTGTTTGTCAGTCGATGTGTCTCAAATAAGTAGAATTAAATTGACTTGCCAGATATATTTTATCACAAAATACGGTCGGAAATACCCCTGTGTTGCAATATTAAAAATATTTCATTTCAAGTCAAGAATTTAGACGCGGAATTGCGTTGACAATTCACTCAAGCACAACAATGAATGCGCAAAAATATATCTCAGCTCCAGAAAGCCATATCTTTAATTAAAAAAACATCGCAAAGAGATTACTCGGCCATATTGTATGCACAATATTTGCATTTCCATTTGTACTGGGTTTCAATCAAAAAGGAAGAAATACTATCACGGTGTCCTTATTCACAAAGGATACTTTTGTATCCTGTTATGTCGATGGTTTGTGGAATTGGAGAGGCGTAGGCTGTAATTATTGGAGAGTTCACCTATAGCTATTTATAGCTTTTTAAAACTTGGGTATAGATCCATACTATACTATACTATTATACTATATACTATATATACTATATACTATATCCATACTTCCATACTATACTATACTATATACTATATACTATAATATTATAAATGTGAAAGTAACTCTGTCTGTCTGTCTGTCTGTTTGTTACCTTTTCACGCCCAAACCACTGAACAGATTAGGCTGAAAATTGGCATGGATAAAGGTTGTATCCCAGGGACGAACATAGGCTACTTTTTATCCCGAAAAAATCCCGAGGGACCGCAGGTTGCACCGCGGGAGCGCAGCTAGTACTATATATATATACTATATTACTATATACTATATACTATATACTATATACTATATACTATATACTATATACTATATACTATATACTATATACTATATACTATATACTATATACTATATACTATATACTATATACTATATACTATATACTATATACTATATACTATATACTATATACTATATACTATATACTATATACTATATACTATATTACTATATATTACTATATACTATATACCTACTATATAATATTATAAATGTGAAAGTAACTCTGTCTGTCTGTTTGTTACCTTTTCACGCCCAAACCACTGAACAGATTAGGCTGAAAATTGGCATGGATAAAGGTTGTATCCCAGGAACGGACATAGGCTACTTTTTATCCCGAAAAAATCCCGAGGGACCGCGGGTTGCACCGCGGGAGCGCAGCTAGTTAAAAATATTTGTGAAAAGCTTTAGGTTAAGTAGTAGAGATGGTATAAAGAATGAAATGAGAGGAAATGAAGTTTATGAATACAGCTGCTTAAGAAGGACTGGTCGATTCCAATCTGGAATAAGACACCATTGGGTCGCAGTTCATTCTCCACAATGCTGATAGTAAAATGATCCAAAGTTCCATTGTCATGGGCTTCTCAGGTTAAATTGTTTTTCTTGATTGAAAATTCTTTATATAGTGTCTTATATTTAGAAAATTGGTTTTATTTGAAGAACTATAATAGCAGTCTGTTGCCAGGGCGAGGTTTTTGTTTGTGGAAAACGATTTTCAACAAGTATTTATTGGTATTCTATCTGGTGTTTTTCTTATGGTAAGACATAACATGGCAAAGAAAAGTTGGTTAAAATTCAATGTTTCTCTTATCCACTCGGTACGTGTAATCCCGCTTTTCGTGATAAAAAGTAGCCTATGTCCTTCCCCGGGATACAACCTATATCCAAGCCAATTTTCAGCATAATCTGTTTAGTGGTTTGGGCGTGAAAAAAAGGTAACAAACAGACAGATAGACAGAGACAGAGTTACTTTCACATGGAGTATGATGACGCCGGAAAAATTTTGTGAGTGGATGTGAGAGGCTGATAGAAAGACCTAACAGTAAGAAAAACTACTAACATTATTTAAGTAAAAAAACTTGACTCACAATTTTGGTAATTTTTTTTGTTATTGCGATCAAAAACCAAAGTAAAATACCAAGGTTCACCCACAAACCTGCCCCAAACACGGCGAAAACACTCTTGTTTTCGGAGCACCAACGGAGGGTGCTCCTGGGGGAAATGCTTTGAATCCCCCCCCCCCTTTCCCCAGCTTAATTACACCCCCTACGTGATCGGGGCAAAGCCTTGCCGTAATTATTTCCTTTACGTATTTTCCCGTAGAAAAAGGGAATTGAATGGGATTCAATCATAGTGGGTGAATGATCTCAATCGGCCGTTGATAGGGGTTATTAATAAATAATACTGGGGATGGTACTTGATATCAAGTCTACCTTGACAAACGTTTTGTTTAGGGTGACTTTTTATTTTATTTTTGAAAATTTGTTTCACCAAATTACAGTTTTAAGATGCGGTTTTGAAGTCATATAAATAAACTCCCATGAATATGCATGTGCATGATAATTTATTAGTAAACATTAAAAACTCATTCGTGTACTACTTAGACCTCACTAATGCTTAACATTAGGCAGAGTGAGGTCAAATGCTGACCTATTTAATAAAAAAAAAACTTTTCTGTCTTTGTTTGTGTATCAGTTATAGTATTTTTATGGTGTTAGTTTACCTATGTACTTATCTAATTATGTTCATATGTGTGTGTGTTTTTCCAAATAAATTATATATAGTTAATATACCTAATCCATCTTGTTATTTTACAATAAAGTTGAATTGAGAATAAATAAAAATTCTACTGGAGAAAAGATCACGTTTTTTTATTAAATCGATTTTATTTTTATTATTTCAAAATCTCAAGTGAATAGAGAACGAACTTCGAACATTCCAATCACAATATACATTACCCAGATCACACATTCATACGTATGCAAGCTCGCTTAGTATTCACACTTGCTGCGGCAAACCCGACACCTACCCATTGTTTGCTAGTCATGTCAGAGAATATCTAATAATACTACATATATAATGGTCACCCTGCACTATTGAGACTGGCTGACCCTCGAGTTTTCAATGTAAGCAGGTAAGTATGCGGCGTTTGTGTGAAGTTCTAGGTAATCATAATATTACGACCACTCTACACATTCGCCGAACTATTCGCCAGACTATTATTTGGAAAGACGATGACAGGCGAATAAAGACGATGAGGCCCTCTACACATTAGTGAACGTAGGCATTCGTCTATCTTCGCCGAATATGTAGAGGGCCCATTAGGCAATGCACCAACATCTTTTATCATTGTAATAAACTGGGTTATCTATGGAATTCCTTTTATGAATCAGATAAGCATTCCAAATTTGAAATTATAGTACAGGTTTATTGCCAATCCATAAAGTATGAACTACATTAACATTCTAAATTCGAAATTTTACTGGGTTGTCATAGCCGGGGTCACGAGGGGTCAGACATTCATTCACAGATCTATGGATATGTGAATCGGTTTGAATACTCAATACGCGGACGATTTTCACGAATGCCTGTGAAATTTTCCTTTTGGTCTTAGCAATTAATGTTTATAGAAACGAACACAGGTGGAGTAAAACTATTAATGCAGTTTCGCATAATGATAATACATTAGTTTTCATAGTTTTTACTCGGCTACAGCAAAATAAAATAAGGATATTATGTTGAACAGAGTTAGCAGTGCTAGTGTCACTGATGTAGTCATTTGACCCTTGCTTATTTCATTTTCCTTATACTTTTATTTTCCGAGTGTACCTACATCAGTCATGGCAGGGTGTTATGGACATAATTCAGGTAGGTACTTACCCGAGCACGTGATCTCGTCCCTTGCTGGTAGTCGTAGCCGCGGCCCTGTTGGCAAAATAGTATATTACAACCTTTTTATAAATAGTCATAGCGTGAGGAAATCTACCATTTAGTCCAAAAATATTTTATTCTTCTAATAAAACTTAGACTGCAAATGTTTTCTGGATTATTTACATAGTATTAGACTTCCCTGGACAAAAACTTGGTTGAGACACAAAAACTACGAACTCTATTTTGCGTACTCGTAATCTCTTTATCTTTAATCTATTTAGCATTAATTTCGTTTGTATATCATAGTTAAGTTATTTGTTTAGTTTTTATATTTTTGTTTTACTTTTTATGTGTAATAAAGTTTTTTTCATTCTATCTATTTTAATCCTTTAGCGGTCACCCTTTGTTACGCATTTTGTTATTGAGGCTTTTTATTTTATGTTTGTGTTACTAGGGTGTAGGTACAATAAAGTTATAATCTAATCTAATCCAAGCACATATCATCATTATGCCACTGAAGTCGTAGAGTTTTTTAACTCTACAGA
Source organism: Epirrhoe alternata (assembly GCA_963565295.1). Lineage (NCBI taxonomy): Eukaryota > Metazoa > Arthropoda > Insecta > Lepidoptera > Geometridae > Epirrhoe > Epirrhoe alternata. The sequence goes on from OY751379.1 coordinate 12,975,518, forward strand.
TACATACGTTCCTTCTAGGTAAGCATACTCCATCTTAGACCTCACTACTTAACATCAGGCAGAGTGAGGTCAAATCCTGACTCATTTAATAAAAAAAACTACTCAGGCAGGCTTACTTTATAAAACTGCCGCCAAACAAAGTCCGTAAGTAAATCCTCAAGGACCACGTAACGCTTACTCTGTTATTTCAATTATAAACTGAAGTTAAGCGAACTTTTAGTTAAGATGTTGCGGTTAAAGGGACGATGTTGCAAACTATGGTGCTAAGCAAGTTTTGTATTTTAATTGGTATGAAAATAGTTGACCTAATTTTGTCTTGTCTCATCATCAACATCTCAGCAATTTAGCGTCCACTGCTGAACATAGGCCTCCACCATCGATTTCCATAGCGATCGATCTTGTGCAGCCTGCACCCAACGGCTCCCAGCAACCTTTACAAGATCGTCTTTCCATCTAGTAGGGGGCCGTCCTCTACTGCGATTGTCTTGTGTACGTTGAGAGAAAAAAGTGTGGGAAACGTTAGGCTACGGAAGATGAAGTTAGAAATTATATTTTATGAATGGCTTGATTTAATAACAAGGAAAGTTTTTCTGTAAGCTAATTCAAAATCCTTTTTGAAAATATGTATAAGGGACTTGTCTATTTGTTGTGTAACTACATTTAAGTCAGAGAAAAACACGATATTGTAAATAGGTTTCTTCTAGGAAAGCATGCCTCATCTTAGACCTCACTATTGCTTGAAATCAGGCAGAGTGAGGTCAAATGCTGACCTATTTATTAAAAAAAATGTAGAGGTACATAGTCGTGTTTTTCTCTGACTCTCTGATAAATGTATTTTTGATGCAAAAAAGTGGGCGAAGAACTAATAAAAAGTACCTACAAGAATTCAAAAAGGGGGCAAAGATCCACAATTTCTATGGATGGCAGGAAATAGTAGACGAAATCAGAAAGGGGGCAAGCGGCGAACAGACCAGTAAATAAAATGTAGGTATCTGTTCCTACTCTTAACTGACATTATAGGATTGCGTAGATATCTACAGTCCCTGAAGTACTGAACAGTGATCTTGTTTCATAGCACAAAGTTGTCTAACAACGATCAATAAAACACACGTGTCACATACACGTGCTTAGAATTTCAAGTTAATATCTTACACAGTTTAACTTTCAACAACCGTTCGTTATCCTACAACAAAATCTAACTCGATTTTTCTATAAGTTTGCCTTTACTTTATACAGAAGCTAGAATTTTTACGTTGTGAAGTTTAAATTGAATATTTATCAACCAAAGCCGCGGTGACTGAGCGTGATACTTTTTGCTTAGCATTTAGGATTTGCCAAGCAATTTAGTGTCTTATTCATATTGTTTATTTGTTTTATTTGTACTTGTGAAATCAACAAAATATTATTCAAATGTCAATGCAAATCGTTTAAGAGCTTCTAATTATTAGTCTCTCATGTTCTCCAATAAACAAAATTTCTCCATTGTTAACTTGGCTCGTCGGACGCCCGCAATACAGGCTAGCCCTAGTGCGGGGTCCACTGAATCTTATCTTGTAACCTGTATCCTTCTTTTGGAAAATAAATTTGAAAACTATTTGATTTGATTTGAAATTATCCCAGCAAGCTACAACCAAAGAAAGTTGTTCTGTTGCGCGGACAGGTAATAAAAAAGCGACTTCCAAATCGCAAAATCAATTAATATGGAACTTATTTCAAATCAAAAAGGTATAAAGTTCAGTGACAGCGCAAGTGGTGTTCAGCGCAGCGGCTCATCGTGAAGCCCAAGGCGCAAGCCTAGCTGGCGTCTTGCATATCAGACGTCCGACCGTGTGTCCTAAATTGTGATTTATTTCCATGTATTTAGTATGACATTTGAATGGAATAAGAAGACGCACGACGCCAGACGCCAGGTAGGTGGCGCTTGCACCCAAAGTTGCGGTATTCAGGTCAGAAAAACACATTCCAACGTAAAATTAGCAAAAAGTTCTGTTTAAGAAGCGACGATTGTAAATCCATGGAAATCTCCGCAGATCGCCCACTGGGACGCTACTCACTCCGCCCACGGGAAGACATCGGCTTAAATCATGAAAGACTTGAGATAATACTTCAAGTTTTTGTTTTAGTTAAAGTGAAGAAAGTCAAAGTGACTTAAAGCTTGACACTGTTTAAAGAACTGTAAACTATAGAAAACTAGCTGTGCTCCCGCGGTGTAAAAAGTAGCCTATATCCTTTCTAGGGATACAACCTTTATCCATGCCAATTTTTAGCCTAATCTGTTCAGTGGTGTGTGGTGTGACAACAGACAGACAGTTAGTATATTTATTAGTATTAGTATATATTAATATGGATAGTAGTAGTTATAGTATGAATACACTTTTCCCTTACTGTCGTAAATTGCTCACGTCATAGTTCCGTAGATGGGGCCAAAATTAGAAACAAGTTGCTTTTAAGATGAAGAAAAAACATTTAACAAAAACCGCTTTAACTTGCACCCTTCGAAAAAAATTTACATACAACCATCCAGACATTAGGTAAACAAAATTAGTCCTCGGTAAACGTACCGACTTGTTTATACAGAGCATGTAATTACTTGCCATCTAAAAGGGATTTTTTCCCGAAAAATACATTGCGTTGCTTTTGAACACGCAGAAAAAATATCTTCCATCCTTCTCTGTGATTCCATTTGGATTGAATATTTAGATATCGCTCGTCAGATTTTTGTGTCCTTGTTGGGAGAGTCAATAAACGATTTCGTAATATTATTTTCGAAACTTTTTTTTTACTTTAATTATTGCGACGACTAAGAGTTCCGTGGCCGAGCGGTAAGGCACTCTGGCTTTAGGAAGATCGTCTGATCGTTGCGGGTTCGTATCTCGTCATTTCTCAATGAAATACCTAAGTATGGATTAACACTTTATAATTATATTTTCTAAATTAGAGACGAGCAAAATAAAATCATGAGCTTTGTAGTGTTTCATCTTCAGCGTCTTTGCTTAATTTCACCATATCTATCTGTTTTATTAGTTTTATGGCAAGAACATATTTTCGACGATTTTTTATCATCGACTCCGTTGGCTTGGCCACGTTCTGCGTATGGGGGACGAGCAAAGTGCCAAGAGAGCGTTCCGGGGCCGTCCGGTCGGTCGCAGGCCGGTTGGTCACCCCAAGTACCGATGGAGTGACCGGACGGAAGCTGATCTGCGGGATCTACAAGCCGGCAATTGGCAGGAAACTGCGTTGGACAGGAACAAGTGGCGAGTTCTCGTATCGGAGGCCAAGACTCACTTTGGGTCACTGAGCCAAAGGAGTAAGTAAGTAAGAACATATTTTACTACCTAAATAATCAGTCAAATTGAAAAAGTATAGCGTTCAATAAAAATCTTCTTAAAGCAGTTGGTTTTATAACAGACATTAGTATAACCTTTATACGTCCACGTACTAAGTGTTTGTTACCTTCCTAAATCTCATTTTATGTCCACGTAATCACATTATACAACCCTTTTACGACTAAACCTAAACTAAAGGCTCCATAACCAAACTGTCATCAAGCAACTTTGCAATAACTCGTAAGTTTACAATCTCTTAGTCTCGACACACGTTTCGTCGCTGCGCGGCGCGATGTACGCACGTTATTTTCTCGAGCGAAGCGAAGTGCTCGTGGTCGTGCTTGCTTAGTCGTTCTTGATAGATCATTGAAGTTAAGCATCGTTCTAAATGGTCTGTAAGTGGATGGGTGGCCGCCAGTGGCATTTTCATCTGAGCGCTTCCGTGCTTCGGAGGGCACGTCAAATTGTCGTTAAGCCATGATGGAGACCTTAAGGCGGCCTTAAAAATCGTCACCAGAGTTGGCCACTGACTGATACGAACTTACTTATTTTCTCGAGAATCACCTGTGTCGAATTCTACTCACAATATTTGTTATAAAAAAACACATGTTTTTATTAGGTTTTAGGTTTAAAATAGAAGGAAAAAGACTTCGTGGGCGAAGTCCGATGCGCTGGTCTGACCAAATTCGCACCACTCTCGAAACCACGATCCACAATGCTCTTCATACTGCCGGGGACAGAGGAAGATGGAGGAATATAATAAGGGAGAAAGTGATACCTAAAGGAGGTCACGACCCTCAGCACTGAGGAATACGACTCAAGGAGGAGGAGGTTTATAATATTTTCAAAAAGACAATAAACAATGTCACTTATATGAGAACAGTTGAAAAGAGGTAGTCAGGAGACAAATTTGTCTACTCCCCTTTGAAATAAAATACATAATTATCGAGCAAACGATAACGGTACCGCAACCGCATCGGTTTCAATGTGGCTTTAGGTTGTAAAGATCATCCCACACCCACACTCTCAAAATATTCTGAACCAATTTAACTTGCTCGAAAGTTCTCGAGATTCTTCGATCGGTTCTACCTTTTAAAGGCATTGAAGTAATTATACAAACATCTCCCGAGCTCTGAAACTTCATGGTAATGAAGTTGTTTGTTTGATTTTCATATAACAAGGGTGTTATCTCAAATGATTTATTCGATTTTAGATTCCCATCTAAAACAAAATGTTTGTTTAATATGTATTATGAAGTATTCTAAGTATTATTTATTATTATTTCGAGAGCTGGCGATTCTTTGGCACAAAGAATCAGCATTGCCATTCAGCGTGGCAATGCCGCCAGTGTTTTGGGCACGCTTCCGACTGGCAGTGACCTGGATCAGTTGAGCTATCTATAGATAGTTTTTACGAAGATCCTTAGATAGCTTGACTGATTCTATTGTATTTTGTAATTTTATGTACGTATTGTAGTAGCTTAGTTTCTGTAAATAAAATTAATTTCTAAGTATTTATTTATAAATACTATAATATTTTACTTTGTTACTTTTAGACAGCTTTCGGGCATGCGGATGCTGTGTGAAATGTCCTTTTCTTTTATTTAGTTGTTTATTTAAATTTTCAAATAAGTACTATAATTTTTGTAATTTTATAGTGCTAATCCACACTTGTATTTCATTAAGAAATGAAAAGTCTTAAGTACCCTAAACCGACGAGCATGTATGAAGAATGTAATGAGAGTGAATGAGGCGAAAGTTGTGGTCTCTGCCTACCCCTTTGGGAAAGAGGCGTGACTTTATGTATGTATGTATGTATGTAAGTCTTATCAAAATTTTAGATTCCGACGGGATTCGAACTACGATTGATTGAGTACGAATCACTAAACGACATACCTATGAATTATATAAGCTATGAATGATTTCATTGTAGATAATGGCAACTTTTATTTTATGCTTACATCGCAAACAGTTTGTCACCTTATCACCAACAATAGTGTAACTTTTCGTGTCAATATAGGTGACAGAGACAAGGATAACAAAAAATAACTCGATACGTCTCCAGCCAATCACTATTTTCCCTACATTTCGGGACATACATTATGCATTAGAACCCCAGGATTATTATGTTAAGACTCGTATATTCTGGAAATAACGACCCCTTGACCAAGGGAAATAGAATGCTGAAGGTCACAAACACAGAGTAGAATTATAGGAATGGAGCTAGTTGGTTCAATGAAAGGTATACATTTTTGAAGTGAAAACTTTAGGCGCGTTGAACAGTTTTGGGTTGGATAAAAAACTTTCGATTCGCCTTGCGAGTCATGTGACCTTTTACGTGATGTGATGACACCGGCTTATTTTTGTACTTTTATTTTTGCATTGCACCCGGTTTCGCACGGGTGCAATGCTGATACTAAAATGTGCATGTATTATACATATAAACCTTCCTTTTGAATCACTCTATCTATTAAAAAAAACCGCATCAAAATCCGTTGCGTAGTTTTAAAGATTTAAGCATACATAGGGACGGAGAAAGCGACTTTGTTTTATACTATGTACTACATAGTATAAAACAAAGTATTAAGTATTACTACATAGTATGTAGTAATACGTAATCTCATAGCTACTCAATTCGCCACACTAGGATTCCCTGTGTCGTTATCAGAAATGCAAGTCTCTTTCACCATTCTCTCATAAGATTTTTTTTTTCTTAAGAAAGGTATTGAGTACCTAATAAGTTCATACAGCTACAGTTCATACTTTCACCTTCGTTATTCTCATAGCTCTGGGAATATACCGATGAAGAAGGGAACGTTGATTGAGATAGGAGAAGTGGTATAAATAGGGATTTGGCTCAGGCTACTAATGCAGAATTGGCAGCGAGATCTCAAGTCCTTTGCAAAAATAGAATTTCGCCCAAAACTTAGAGGAAATCTCGGTCCATGATGTCAAAAAACAACAGATTGCTTAGCTTATTTAAGTATTTTAGCCGAAAGGGGTAGGTACAGCATTCCAACACACAACCAAATCCAAAAAGATTTTCTGAAAAAAGCATTATATCCGGAGAAAACAGCGTAGATTGCTGCATTTTGAGTTTTAATTATTTTTTTCTTTTATAAATGAAATTAAAAGGAAAGTATGGTCTTATTATGTTGAACTAGTAGTAAATATCCGAAAATAACATAAAATATTTTTTTTGCGATTTTTTTTCGCTTAATATGTTTAGAATCATGGTCTGATTGCAACCCCTCAGTTTTCGCCCCCTCTTTATACAGGTATCTCTGTATTGCAAGTATCTAAAACAGAATAGAATATGAGAAACTAGTGTTGAATAAAACATTGTGAAAAGGTTTTGTTGTGAATCCAAAATAAAAGAAAATTCACTTTTTAAACAACGAAAAAAAAATTGTTACGTTACTCCTTTCTGAAATTTTATTCGGGATCTGAAACTTTTATTGAAAGTTTTAAATATACCACAGAATGCAACCAAAGGAACTGAAAACAATTCAAACATACCAATAAATTCTCTAACGTCCTTACTAAAAGATTAGTGTCCAACATGATTACTGCAAACGATGAACCATTGAATTTTACTGGAGGGAGCGAGATAGGGCGATTAGCTTAGACTGCAGATAGAGAGAGACAGCATGCGTCGTAAACCGGTGGATGCCACTAGTAAATCTGATCTAATGCAAGCGATTCTCCGATTGCAGTCTTGAGCAAAAGCTAGGGTTTTATAAAATAGCGATGTTGGCAGTATTTATGGATGTTCTTACAAATTCACTTATACCATAATAGAAAAAGAGTCTTTGTAACTTAGGAATCAACGATCCTGAACGAACGAAGAAAAATATCTTGAGTCACAGAATTAGCAATCAACATAGGGAATAAAATAAAACCACTTTTGAAGTTTAAAGCTGATCATAGTGTTCGCGCCGTACGCGCCGCAGTCATTTTTCTATAGAAAAAAATACTGATGACGTTCGAAAATGCAGATAGCTTTTGACGTCTCAGCATGCCAGAATCTTAGATCATAAAGACGGGATGAGACTATACCTTGAATTTGCCCTCTGCCAAAATGTACACGATTCCAAATCATGTAGTACGTCATATACGAAGTTTGCAAGAGTGTGCGTAAAATTTAGGATATATTGTCATTTTTTATGCATAAGTGTGTGTAAAATGCGTTCGTGTGCTACCTCTGTCCCCCGCAAAACCGGTAGAAAATGTTGAAAGAGGAATTCTGTCAATAACTCAACCATCCTATTTTGTCTGTGGCCAGAATAAAAAGAAGAAGAAGACGTCTCAGCATTTCGTTTATTGAATAGACAGTTCGGCGTGGATGGGTCGTGCTCAGTGATTTGGTATTCTAGTAGTTTCTCTGGTCGTGCTATGAGGTTGCATGATCATAAAAGTATTATAAGCGAGCGGCGTCTGTGTGTTTTTATTTACATTTGCACCCAATTTTGTAAAGGACCTACAGAACCGTATACTTCTGTTGAGTCTGCGTCATGCCCCAGGTCTTAGCCAATCTGGTTAATTTCCATTTCATTTTGTAACCATCATGCGTGTTCCCACGCGTTGTATAAATTGAGAGCAACACCTCGTCAAGAAATTACAACTCGATTTATGTAAGTCTGAGAACTTTTCGAGGCTTCACAACAACACTCGCTGAAATCACCCCAAATTTCGGAGCAAAGACGGAAACACAAGTTTAAAGCTATGATTGTAAGAAAATTTTACCGCTTTATGATGAAACCATCTCTAACAATATCTAAATCACTATTATTATTATGCTAGGCAAAGGCCTCCCTTCCGTCCCTCCACGCTTTTCCGTCCTGGGCCATAACAGACCAATCTTTTCTGTAGGAGTCTAGCTCATCCCACCATTGTCGCTTGTTAAATCGCTATTGAGAATACAATTTCTAAATCACTAATCTTCATTGCAACCTACAGATGAGTCCCTGTCATAATAATAAATTGATGATTTAAATTATGTGTTGATATGGGCCGAAATAGAACTGTAAAGACTAATTACGTAATGCAGTTTTTCTTCCAATCAATACTTCTTAGTTTGAATTGAAAATATCAATGCTATTTCACGTCCATTACAAACGTTCTCCGTTTTATAAGAACCCTTTAGAATCGACTCTGCTAGAGACACCCGAGTTGTTCCAATCATTTTAAAAGGACTTAATCTTGAGTTGTGAAGTTCTGCGTATAAGAGTTTATCAAATGTTGTACGTTGTTCTTTGGTATTGTTCGAGTTCGAAATATCTTCATGTGCGTACTTGCAGAGTATTATGAACCAAGGAGCCTAAAAGATGAATGTTATTCGTATAATGAATTGGACTCACATTGTATTTGTTTAATGATGTTTCACCTATTACAATAGGCGCTGTGTTATAGCTTGCTTACCCTGCGTCTTAAGCTGGGTGGATACCCAGCCTCTAGTGGATACTAGAGGCAGCCTCGGGCCGAGTAACCTTGACTTGAGGCAAACTAAGGCAGCTTTTTTGCTTCTATTGGATACGCTTTGAGGCAAGCACGTTGCGGATCCAAAGTAAGGCCTGTCGCCTCAACTTGATCCACAACTTATGGCTCGGCCCGCGGCGACGAAGTTGTCTCAGGGCGCGGCGTGCCTCATATTGAGGCAGCGTCTCCACTTGTGCGGCCTCGGAGCGAGGTGCCTCTAGTGGGTACCCGGCTTTACGTGGGCGACTTGACGCGAACGCGATTGTGAAGCAAAGCGATGCGATTCGATGCGGCGCGGCGCGGCGCGGCGAGTCTGGCCTACGTGCGTGCGAATCGTCCTACATAGTTTACGTCAAATCATACATAGTGTCAAACTTCGCAAAAATTCTGATCGCGTTCGATTCAATACGCGTGGCGCCGCTGCGCACCGGTCACGTAGGACACTTCAATAGTAAATCGACGTTTCTTGTTTCCGTGCCACACCGCATGGCTTCGCGTTCGCATCGCCCACGTAAGCCACAGGGTTAATTTTTTTGGGTATAGCGTCGATATTAAGCAACGTTTTGTGTGGTCAGTTGTTAAGAGCATGTTTGCTTACTGTAATGTACACTGAGCGCTTCAGGCTTCTGTACTTTGGAGAGCACGTTGAATTATTGGTCCAGGCTATTAAGTCTTTAAGCTATGTTGGAGGCCTTAAGGCGGAGTAAAAAAAACTCCGTCACCAGAGTTGGCCACTCACTCATACGAACTTACTTATAACGAGACTCTAGTCTGTTTAACAGAATCTAATTTACGTAGCTAGTTACCTTCTGCGTGTTGACCTCCCTGGTGGATATCCCCATCTTCTCGTGGTGGCGCAGCTGCACCGGGTATATGATCTGGTAGTAATGCGCGCCAATGTTCCGCACCAGCTCCTGGTTTTGTCTGTATTCGCGCAGTAACCGCTCCACTTCACCTGCAACAAAATACCATGTTCATAGACCAAACTTTAATCTAGCTGTCCACTGGAGCTTCGTTTAGTTTTAAGATGAATCACGGAAGTACGCTAGGCCCTACATCGTGTTCGTTGCCCAGGTTCTTCACGGTATTCGTTGGTAAAGAACAGGAGTAGAATCACAATAGTTTTAAGATTTCAAAAGTCAAAAAGCATTTATTGTGTTGGACTGCTGCTGAGATAACAATGAATTGGTGGTTCATAGAATCAAATCAAGATGGATACACAGAAAAATTTAAATTTATGACAAAAAGGGGCTAATAATAATCTTATGATTTTTTTTATGATGAATGGGTCGGCTCTTGACCTCGAAACATAGGTCTGCGATGAAGCAAGCCTACCCAGAAGGTGCCTATTAACTCTCTTCTTAAAAACAACAGGGTCGTAGCTCAAACAGACGCTGATTCCAAATTTTTGCAGTGCACAAAATAAAAGAACTTTCAAAGCGCTTAGTTCTAATTAGTGGAATGTAGAGTGATAGGTACAAGGGGCGCTTTTTTTTAATAAGTCAACTGCAATTGCAACGTGAAGACCCCAAGTAATAAAACAAGATCCGCCGGTCAAGGCGTAAAGCCTTTACGATGCCTTTAAGCCAACAATGGCCGTCCAGATTGAAACTCATTTAGGTCATGAGTGTTACACTCACGCGGTCTAGCTCACGTTTATAGGGCGCTGAAAAATGACGTTAAGGTACTTAAGTGCAAGGCTGTAAAAACTCGGTTTAAAGGAAGATTTTATACGTTAAACGTGATGTTTTAAGCTTAATCGGAAATTGAATAGCTGTGCTGTGAGAGCTAACGTAAGAATAGGCTATTGACTTGCGACTAGGCACTGCAATATGTAGACTTCTTAAAATATTTGGGAAAATTCTTTTCAAATAAATACTTTGTTCTTGTCTAGATAGATAGATAGAAAACACTTTATTGCACATACACCATAACAAACACAGAGAAAGGAAAAGTAACGTTAAACGTAAAAGGTTGAATGTACAATGGGCGGTCTTATTGCTAAAAGCTATTTTTTCAAGACAACCTAGATTTTACATGAACAATAGAGGACGAATGGTAATGCCAATAAAACACATAGTTAATTAAACTTACACAAAAAAACACAAAATAACATAACTAAACTAAAAACTTACAAAAAATAAATCTTACATAAAACAAACAGGCACCTATACCTACATTGTTCTTAACTAGACAAGAAGTGAGTGTGTCTATTGAACATTCTGAATTTTACCTGTAAATTTCCCACAAAATTTTGACCATAACTTGATCCTAAGCTCAATTGCCAGTGCGTTGGAAGATTGAATTCATATACCACGATTTTTTTTTTGTTAACCTATACAATCCCACTGCTGGGCAAAGGTCTCCCCCATATCCCTCCAACCATCTCTCTCCTTCGAAATTTCCCACCACTCTCTCCAAGGAGTCGAGGTCGTCCCGCCAACGCTTCCTCGGCCGACCGCGATCACGTCTCCCATCGGGCTGCCAAGACGTTGAGGCATTCGCCCATTTGTCGGGATTCATCCGGCTTATATGACAGCTACTACTGGGCGAGTCATACACCGCTATTTTATGACTACCAAAAAAAAATGAAGTACAGTTGCAGCAGATGCAGAAAATGTTAATGGCATGGTCAAAACTTGTTTTTATTTAACTATCACAAAGTTATCAAGGATTGTAGTCAACCAAAAAAGCACAAAATTTTATGAAAACTGTACAAATAAGTACGATAGACAACAATCACGTACAGACTGTCATTTTAACTATGTTCTCGTATCATCCCCAATCAGTAAAACCGCAGTAGCTATCATAAATCCATGTCTGACTCGTCTCGTCTCCTTTTGAGGTTATAATTTTTTTTTCTCTTTTTTTGAGTTTTATCTACATAAATGTGATCAGTAACAGACACCGAGACCATGTTTAAAATTTTTTTGGTAATTAAAAAATAGGGGTGTATAAGTAAATGCAATATTTACGATTTAAAAAATCATTAAGCCAAAGAGACAAGTAAAACTTTAACGCCTAAGTTTATCGAATGTTCAACAAAGTAAAACCTTAATAAGCCACAAAAAATCTTATCTCAAAACTCGATAAAGTAACTCCAATAACATTCTTATAAGGTGAGTTCGACGAAGCTTTAAAATTTTATCCTGGAACCTTAGATTTTATGGCGATCGATCAGTCGCTCAATGGGTGCGATAGTGGATGCTTTCAATGCAACCCGATGATAGTGACCATGCCTTTATCTGTGCTCGTTCAGAAACTTTGCTACTTTTGAACTCTTTGTTATCTTCCGAGAATTTTGTTATGAAGAGTTTTCGTTGGAAACTCTTCAATATCAAATTCACGGCAAAAAAATCGAGACAATGTTGCAGCGTTTTTAAGTTTCGTCTAGACGACCTCCGTAGCGCTGTGCGAAGGCCCGCCTGCGACGCAAGAGGTTGCGGGTTCGATCCCCGCGGCGGGACCAATGTTTGTATGATATACAAATATTTATCTGGGTCTGGGTGTATCTTTATATAATATGTATGTCATATTATATAAAGTCATGTATGTACAAACACAAGCTCTGCTTACTTCGTTGCTCGATGATGCTGTGTGAGAAAAGTCCTGCATTATTTCTATTTTTGCAGTCCGATATGCAATGTGATTCAAATAGAAAATAATAGTTATTTTCTTTTGACTGCATGATCTTATTTGTTATTTTCTCTTTATGATCCAGTGATCATCATCATCTACTACACTTTGTTCTAGGTCTGACTAGGCTTCGCACATGACCGCACATGACCTTTTCAAGGCGAATCCAAGAATTTTTTCTCATCTCAAAACTGCCAAACGCGCCTAAAAAAGTTTCCACTCCAAAAATCAAACAAGAAAATTAATAGCGTACATATCCCATTAAAACTGTTTTAATTGCCAGTAATAATATATTCTCAGCTAATAATTCAGGCAATCGAAGTTTATGGGAAAAGTTAGGTAATATATGTTTCGAACTAATTTGGCGATGATGTGTGTCGAGATTAATTTATGTGATTGGCAGCATGAAATGGCCTTTCAATGGGTGCTGCGGCGCGAAATAAGTACGTCTATCGAATTATTTAGTGTTTGGGATGGATTGCATTTTGGTGTTGTATATATGGTGAGGCAAAATTCCATCTTATTCAAGGTGCATTTACACGATGCGATTTAAACCCATGCGATATCGTATCGCACGGCAATTCTTCACGTGTAAACGCTCATCGTACGCGACTTGTTAGCGCGACTCTCGTCGACACGTTCAATTGTCGGGGCTAAGCAAATCGTACGAAAAATCGCATAATGTAAAGGGTCACCTTCTCTTTCATCTTTAGCTTTTGTTAAGGATACTATTGGTTTATTTCGAAGAAAATATGTAGATTTTTTAATGCAGTCACCCTAGAAATGTTGTGTGTGTGTGTTTATATCGACCGACGCCAAGGTGGCCCAGAGTGACTTATAATCGGATCACTTACATCTGTAAGTGATCCCATAAACCACATAACTCGTATCTACGAGTTATGTGATTTTACTCCTGCCCTTCACGATCAATACTGTGAAGAACTAGGGCTACAAACACGGTCTGGGGCACTTTTCCTTAAGATCTATCTTGTAGTCAAACTAGTCAAGTTCTAGGAGGTAATGTACATTCGACATCAATCTGATTACAGCGCAAGAAGCCTGCGCGCTCACGCTCCAGATCCACGCCACAATGCGCCCGCCACTGTCCCGAATTGCCATCCAGACTCATGCCCTGATTGTTAGCTATGCCTTCATTTTGATGACTTGTTATTGTGCCTCCGATGTTTTTTGATATTATATCTTTTTGAACATTTCATTTTTGAGATTATGTCGCTTCGTTCTTTGTTTGGATTAAACATGGTGGTTTTATTTGTGTAATGGCTTTGTTCAGCTTAAAATGTTTCGGCAAAAATACGGTACGCTTTTCGAAAAGGCTGTGGTTTATTTATTTTTGAATGTTCTCTATGGTTTGTTTAATATGTACAAAAACGTGATTACATGTTTAGGAAACAAATTAATAGGCGTGTTATTTTACTGGGTGTAACTCGACTCTTGAAATTACATTTCACATGATCCGTTTCGTAACGTATACAGGATGTAAAAAGACGTCTACCGAAGCCGAAAGGGGTAGGTACAGCATCCCATTAGACAACCAAATCCAAAAGGATTTTCCGAAATATGCACTAAATCCGGAGAAAACAGCGTTTGAAGAGTACTGTTTGCGTATGTTTTGGGGGCGTTTTTTTACATAGATTGCTGGATTTTGAGTTTTAAATGTTTTTTTCTTTTATAAATGAAATTATTAGGTAGGTATGGTCTTATTATGTTGTAATAGTAGTAAATAGCCGAAAATAACATAGCCTGACGAAGCTAAGTCAAAAAAAAACGGTGCGTTTTTTTCGCTAAATATGTTTAGAATCATGGTCTGATTACAACCCCTCAGTTTTCGGTAGCAGTCTTTTTACACCCTGTATAACGCGCGCGTTTCATTTCGGTCTCGGAATTTCGAATTCTCAATAGTCTGAAACAGCCTTTACGCCCAAAAATATCAATCTAGCAATATCGATTACTTGAAAACTAATACAAACGACGTTTGGTAATTATCAAAGAGCAAAGTTACCAAGTTGCGCACAGTTTGCGCGTGCCAGCTATTAATCATTACTTATGAACACAACTAATTTATGGCGCCAAGTTGATATTGGGAATCAAATGTCACTGAGTGGGTTGATACTATGTATCTTAGAAGCTACATAATTGTCCTGGTTCTTTACGGTATTGGTTGCGAAACAGCAGTGAGTGATCCCAGCGGTTCTACTGAATAATTGCTTTTTGAATTGGGATAGATGCAGATCGTACGTAGCTGAAGGAATGATATAAAGGTAATGAGAGCAAATCTGCGGGCGGAAGCTATCTGGTCTTTTTCTTTCGTATCAATGTTTTCCATTTTTTTTGCAAGTTAATAAATAAATAATGCTGGACTTTTCACACAGCATCATCTAGCCCCAAAGTAAGCAGAGCTTGTGTTATGGGTACTAAGATGACTGATATACTACTTATATACTTTTTGTTTGTAAATACATACATATTATACATAGAAACACCCAGACCCGAGACAAATATTTATAGATCACACAAACATTGGTCCCGCCGCGGGGATTGAACCCGCAACCTTTGGCGTCGCAGGCGGGCCTTCGCCCACTGCGCTACAGAGGTCGTCAGTAAGAGGCCACTGTGCTATCTATACTAATATTATAAAGATTTGTTCGTTTGTTTGTATGTTTGTTTGTTTGAATTGAATAGGCTCCGAAACTACTAGACCGATTTGAAAAATTCTTTCACCATTAGAATCCTACAATATCCCTGATGAACATAGGCTATATTTTATCCCGGAAAAGTGATGTTTTCCCGAGAGACCGCAGGTAACACCGCGATGGACAGCTAGTGTGGTATAAATGAGTATCTGGTAAAAGATGCAAAGATCTCTTTGGAAGTATTTCTATAAAACTTTGATTACGTTCAGTTCAGCTGTTCTTAAAGCTACAGTTTGTTTAAAATTAGGGGCCAACTTGATGATTAGTTTGGGTTCTAATGCAAAAGGGTTCTGTTTACTGAATTCGTTTGGGCTACACCCGAAACGGTGAAACTTTTACTATTACGTAAGCAATTAGCGAGCGTTTAACGCAGCAATTTAAATGTTTGCATTGTAACATTTATTTTAATGTGGAACACTTCACATTTTTCATAAAGTTTTAGCAAGCCACAGAATTAGGGAAGTAATTGAATACCGTTCATTGTACACACGGAAATCACGTACAATTTATCGTTTACTAGCTGTCCGCCGCGGTGTTACCCGCGTTCCCTCGGGAAAACTTCACTTCCCCGGGATAAATGTATGTTCATCGGGGATAATGTAGGATTATATTGGTGAAAGAATTTTTCAAATCGGCTCAGTAGTTTAGGAGCCTATTCAATTCAAACAAACAAACATAGAAATAAACAAATCATTCCTCTTTATAATATTAGTATAGAGTATAGATAAGACCTCATTACTAAAAAAATACTTTGCCCTTTATGCAATTATATATTTTTGACGACCTCTTTAGCGCAGTGGGCGAAGGTCCGCCTGCGAGAAAGTTGCGGGTTAGATCCCTACCGCGGGACAAATGTTTGTATGCTCTACATATTTGTCTCGGGTCTGGATGTTTTCAATGTATGTATTTACAAACAAAAAGTATAGCAGTCATGTAGTCACCCATAACAGAAGCTCTGCTTACTTTGGGGCTAGATGATGTTGTGTGAAAAGTCAAGCATTATTTATTTATTTGTCCTGCCACGAGAATTTAACTCCTTTCGTCAAAGGCAAGCGTTCACTCACTGCGCCACAGACATAGTCGGTAGAAGAAAAGAACGCATTACTTTCTAGCATCCTAAGGTGCATTTACACGATGTGATTTTTCGTACGATTTGCAAAGCCTCGCCCATTGAACGTGCTAACGAGCGTCGCGCTAACTATGACGAATCGCATACGATGAGCTTTTACACGTGAAAAATTGCCGTGCGATACGGTATCGTATGGGTGGAAATCATCGTGTCGCGCACCTTTGGAAATACTTCCACGAGTCAACTTGGAGCATGTAACATAATACATCAACAAGTGCTAAATCTCAATACGATTATACTTCATTCAATTTAGTTCTCAAACGGTTAAATCTTTTGTGATACGAGACAATAGCATAAGAGGTACAAAGGGGTGAAAGTGGGTGAAAAAGGGGTTGAAAGGGAGGGTATAGTAATTATTCCTATACTCAACTAATTGAGCTCGGAACTTAGTTTCAATTATGACACTGTAAAACTTTATACGTTATTGAAATACGGTTTTGAACTTTTAGATCGACAGCTTATAGTTTGAAGTAGCGTGTGGGTGGAAAGTAGAAACTGCTTATATTTTGGGAGCAGCCTTTTAAATACGCCAAATATGTTTTTGAGCGTATTTTTAATACCCCCTAATGGGCCCTCTACATATTTGGCGAAGAGAAAGACGAAGGTGACGAACGTGTAGAGGGTTTTATTCGCCTGTCATCTTCTAAATAATAGTTTGGAGAATAGTTCGGCGAAGGTGTAAAGTGGCCATAGACTTTTTAATGGATGTTGGATTCTCGTAAATCACACGTCAGTTACGTTTGTGTGACGTTCACCGCTATTTTATAACTGCCAAAAAAAAATTAAGGACAGTTGCAGCAGATGCAGAAAATGATAATGGCGTGGTCAGATTTTTTTTATTTAACTATCACAAAGTTATCGAGGATTGTAGTCAATCAAAACCGAACAAAATTTTATGAAAACTGTGCAAATAAGTACTACAGACAAGAATCGCGTACAGACTCTAATTCAAAGTATGTTCTCGCAGTCAGTAAAACCGCAGTAGCTATCATAAATCCATGTCTGACTATCTCGTCGCCATTTTATTAGGTTTTAATTATTTTTTTGAGTTTTAACTACAGAAATGTGATCAGTAACAGACACCGAGACCACATTTAAATATTTTTGGTAATTAAAAAATAGGTGTAAGTATATAATAAGTAAGGAATAAAAATGAGCTATATATAAATAAATAAATAAATAATGCTGCACAATTTCACACAGCCTAGCCCCAAACTAAGCATAGCTTGTATATACTACTTATATACTTTTTGTTCGTAAATACATACATATTATACATAGAAACACCCAGACCCGAGATAAATATTTGCAGATCATACAAACATTTATCCCGCGGCGGGGATCAAACCCGCAACCTTCTGCGTCTCAAGCGGGTTTTCACCCACTGCGCCACAGAGGTCGTCGTACTTGCAACATTTCAAAGAAACCCTAAGTATTCATGGCATCAAAGTACAGTCAGCCTCATTAAGTAAAGTAAAGCCAAATAGCAACCCGTGACAGTATCGCTTTAAACCTATCGTTAATTAAGCAATACATCAAACGGTACCGGCAAAATCCATTCAAGTTAAGTTTTGAATGTTACCTAGAACCACGACCAATTTACCCTGACCTCTCGAAACCCTTTACGAGATTCAAAACCATGTGCTATTCGTTACATTCACTATTTCACAGAGCTCTTAGTTATCTGGTCGTGGTTCGCCGAAAACGTTCCGTAAAGATAGACGTATGTATTTTATTCACCATCTGCTTAACTTAATTAAGTCGTGTAAGGGTTTTTGCTTGTTTTGCACGCTCGCCTTAAAATGCATGTTCTTTAATAGCACTCTCGTTTGATGAATGTTTTATGATGAGTTTGTGAATAAGGGTGAAGTAATAGAGACCGGTTTTAAATGTACACTGTATAAATGTGAAATGCTTAATTTTAATCATCTTAAAGTTGACAGTTTGCTTTAGAATATACGAAACGGCGCGGCGTCAAATATTCACTTTTAAAGTATTATAACACCAAAACTCAAACCAACTTCATATAGCACTAAGCCCCTTTACGCATTTACGGTTGAATCGTGTCTCGCGGTTCAAATTTTAGTACAATTTTGTGGCGGTTAGTGGCGGTTAGGTGCGTACAATGGACAAGTGGTTGCATACTAAAACTGGGAGAACGGCCCACCACGTGGCTAGTCGCCCCGGCGCCCCGCGGTTCAACTGCTAGTGCGTAAGAGTGCTAAAACTCAAACCAACTTTAGAAATGCCGTGTCAAAGTCAAAAAGCAAAGGCAAAGTCAAAATTTTATTGTTATTGTAACGTCAGATACCGAGGCTTTGTTTTTTTTGTTTTTTTTTGTTTTGAGTATATTTTGCTGATAGATTTTTATTATGTTTACTTGTATTTATTAGCTAAAACGATTTGGATTTATCTGTGATGTTATAGATAAGTTTGTAAATAAATAAATAAAAAGCATTTATTCAGAAGGACCGCTGAGATCACTTTAAATGCGGAATAGTTAGTACATAGCAAGTTTAGTATTATTGTTTACAATAAAACATAACCACCACAATTTGAATGTTGAATCACAGTTGAATATAGACCACACACAGGGCAACCGTAGTACCTATAATGTGATCACTATATTCTTTATTTCAAAACTGTTGGTATTAAACAAACATACCATAATGTATATAGAGATACAACAGACTATCCGGCATCCGGCTTTTTATATCAAACACAGTTAATGCATGTGTGTGTGTGTGATTGAGTACATCCATATGTACTCAATCTATTCTTAGTTTGAAATCGAGCGACTTTAGATTATACGCTAGATGAGCGGAGCTCCGGCCTAAAGGTGGACTGACTAACGGGTCCCTAATGATTCACATAACGTCTCTTATCCTATTTTTAATTCCCATACTGTATTTGGTACTAATATTAAATTGTCCTAATGATTACTCGACATAACAATACTACACCTAATTAACAATAGTCATAGTATTAGGTGAACATAACATTAAATAGTCATAAAATCACATCTCCTAACATACGGTAATCCTAAAGTTATAAGCCCTAACAATATTTACTCCTAAAGTTATAAGCCCTAACAATATTACTCCTAATAATCAAACATAATAACAATTGAAATCATAATAGCATTAAATCCTAAAAAAATACCATATATACCCAAATAGATTCCTAACTATGTCAACTTTGTAAGGTTTAATAAATTAACTAACATAACTTCGGGTTCGCTATGTTTTCCAATAAACCCACTTTTACTAATTGCGTTTGCTATAACTTCAGCAGCTATAACCGAAAAAACGATTGTATAAATAAAATACTAGACTTTTTTCTACCTATAACAAGTTTAATATAATATGGTTTAAGAGAAACAAGTCGGTTCTGGCACTCGCCGGCCGCTACCGCGGCACGCTTCGCTCGGCTCGTGCATGGTTTGGTCCCTATTGAAACCATGCTCGTCGCTACGCTCCTCGCAATTATTCTACAGGTCTGTTAGCCTGTTATGGCAACACGATAAATTTACAGAAAGTTCCTATTTAGAGCAATTATAATTTTATGTAATATTTCAGTTATATTTATAATAATTATATAAACTGCACAATATAGCAATATTAAACTATATTAAATGATACAATTATAACAAAATAACTCAACTTTATATACTATATAATATAACTTTATATAACTATAAATAGTATTTATTAGGATAAATAAACATTAGGACGATCAAAAATAGGACAAAATAGTTTATGCAACTTAAAAATAGTAATAATAACTATTATGATAACATATATTAGGAGTTGAGACGAATATGTAAATATAATGGTATGTCTTTAATATATTAGGACAAAATATATGTATGTCAGTTTAAGTCTATGGAAATTTAACAGTATGACTACAGTATTTTAGGACTAGTATGTTATGTGTATTTATATTAGGACAATTAACATTATGTAAATCGACAGGATCCCCTGACTAACAAGTTTGCAGTCGCAATTTCGATATTGGATCAATGTTGCCTCCTAAATTGTAATTTGTATGTATATGGTCCCTATAGCACGAGCGGGACCTTCTTGCTTCCTAGATTGTCCCTTGAAATTTCAAATTGCCCTGTCAGGCTCCGGTTATTCGAAATTCAGTATCCGACCAAAACACTACCCCTTGTGTCACTATTATAAACTATAACAATTACATAGAGTAATTAAACACATTCATTTCCCAGCATATGTATTTGCGGTTCAAACACAGCATCATCAATTTATCTGTAATATTATTTAACGTAAAATATGCCATTTGAATATTGAAATGAAATAACAGATTTGTATTCAAAGTGGAACGATAAATCAAATCGTTTCGCGTAAATAATAATAAACTTAATAAATTGTTGTTGGTCGTTGTGGTATTTAGTTTTGACGAGCCTCAATTTTGTTTGACTGGTTCCCCACTGGAGTTTGACTTTTTAGTTTTAAGATGGATCATCTAAAATAATGCTAGGCCCCAAACCATGTTCGTTGCACTGATTCTTCACGGTATTAGTCGCAAAAGAACAGGAGTAAAATTCTAAGTGATCCCAGCGGCCCTACTGAGTAAATGCTTTTTTACTTTGACTTTGAGTTCAATTTATTAGACTTAAAAAACCACTAATAAGTGTATAATGGTGTGTTTACATAACAAGTTAAAGTCGAGGTAATGTCTTGTTTTGTACTGTCATAAAACAGGCTTTTTTGTAATGCTAGAATTAACATGACTACAGAATATACAAGTTGTTGTAGTTTCCAGTAGGATACAAATAATTTTAATTTTAATGTGAAAATAAAAAATGCGTGATTCGTGAGCTGGCAACTTTTTGGCACTGAGAATAAGCATTGCAATTCAGCGTGGCAATGCCGCCAGTATTTTGGGCACGCTTCCGACTGGCAGTGACCTGGATCAGTTGAGCTATCTTGAGATCGTTTTTATGACGATCCTTAGATAGCTTGACTGATTCTATTGTATTTTGTAATTTTATGTAGCTTAGTTTCTGTAAATAAAGACTGTTTCAAAATATATGCTTAGAAACTTTCGAAAACATAACCCTTGTAACTTGACAAACGGGCAATATACCTGAAATAAGTTGATAAAAGTTGTATAAAAATGTAATATAATACATAAATAGCAATTCGTATACCTTACGCATGAGTACACGGTTATAATGACGTCATCGTTTGCAATAACCAGGGCGGTATGCATGGAGAACTATGCGAGCGTGTTATTACAGCAATGAATTTGCTTAGCAATTATATGCTGGTTTATTTTGCGGCATAATGAGCTCGGCATCAGGCTACTGGTAAAACATTTTATTGGAACAAAGACAGTTCATACATGATAGAATAATATTCCTAATGGTGAAAATACTCATTATTTTAGATATCTAACTTATGATTGCTGACCTCTGAGCGCAGTGGGCGAAGGTCCGGTTGCGGGCTCGATCCCCGCTACGGAACAAATGTTTGCAAGATTACACACTACACAAAGAAGTATATTTTTCTCACTTACGCGCTCCTGCGGTGTGACCCGCGGTCCCTCGGGATTTTTTGGAGATAAAAAGTAGCCTGTGTCCGTCCCTGGGATACAACCTTTATCCATGCCAATTTTCAGCCTAATCTGTTCAGTGGTTTAGGCGTGAAAAGGTAACAAACAGACAGAGTTAATTTCACATTATAATTAGTATCATATAATATGGATGGATACATATGGATCTGGAAACAAGAGATAGCTTAGACTTTGGCAGTCATGGACTACTTAATAATAGTTAAGCTTTTAATCCATAATGAATAGATGCTGTTCGGTTAAGAACCTAGTAAATATTTTATGTTTCTAGCATTATATTAAAGGTAAAATCTTAACGCAGTAGAAACTAGTAAAAAAGTTATAATTGTTTTATGATACGACCAACTGGGTGCATTAAGCATTAAAATACCATTATTTTAATATCTAGATATATTATTTTAATATCTCCTTAAAAGTAAATGTTTAAATATTCCCACATTATAACGTCAATAATTCGTTAATTTAAAAAATTTGGTCATTATTAAAATCCTAATTACCCCTGATGAACATAAGCGATATTTATCCCGGGAAAGTGAAGTTTTCCCGTGGGACCGCAGGTAACACCGCGACAAACAGCTAATGTTTTATAAGTTTGTTTTCCATTTTGTCTTTTTTATTTTAGATATTCAAAATCAAACAAAAAAGATACGCCTTTTATCTTCACTAGATGGTTCGTGCTAGTGTATAACTTATAGCCACACCTATCGAGCTGTAGTGCCTGGAACATGATATAAAACAATAAATTTCAGTCTTCTTCTTGTCGTGTCCCTAGTATTTTTAAACCATCGTTTTTGGATATACGTAAAACATTATCTTCCGCTCCGCTACTATCCCCGTTACAACTCGGCCCACATCGGCAGCTCGGAGCGGTACGTAGATGACAGGTACATTATGCATGCCACTGCATTTAGATGCAAGAGCCGAGACCCACTGCTTGATAAAATAATGTCTTCAAACACATTATTGTGGGATCTTTACCTTTAAAGCAGATTTTATCCGCAGTTTCTTTCGAAAAATGCCTGCGGCGCGTACAGGTTAAAGTAGACCGCATTGGAAAGGAAGAGGTGAAGGAAGTTGCATCATTGCACCGATAAGAGCCTGAGCCCTTTTTGATGATGATGAAGATCCCAAAGTGCGTGTGTTAGTTTTTCTTCTAAGGAAAATACATGTCTTGATGTCTCCTTCTAAACAATTTGATGTATTTCCTTGAACGACAGGAACTATTTGTTGTTATTATTATGTGATGTTCAATCCAAGGCAAAATCCTCCTTTCAATTTTCTGTTGCGAAAACAGCTAGAATTGATCCCGCGGGACAGGAAACGACTACGCGGCAGACCGCTGCAAACTTGCTCACACACTCCACATGAACAATTTAAGACTTTAAAATTCCTGTTCTATTATGTTAGTAAAAGCAATCAAAGTGCTGGAAGTTAGACCCCTCGCAGACTACAGATTTTTTATCCGCCTATACGTAGTTGAGACGGGCTACACTTCTCCATAAATACTCATTACGAGCCGAAGTATATTTTTTCTCAACTATCGGCCGATAGAATGTCTGTAGTCTGCGAGGGGTCTTAAAATAAGTGACTAAAACCATAAAGAACTAGAGCAACAAACACGGTTTGGTTTGGACGGTGATTGGTCCATTCAAATACGCGTGATAATGTCCCAAGAAATAGCGAAATCGTATGTCAAGTGCCACACGTATGACCTCTAGAACTATATCAGAGTTGTGTACAGTGGCATAGTGGCAGCCAATGACAGCGCTGGTTGTTCAAGCACAGTGGAACCCAGTTATTTTCTTTGGACTCTAAGACCCCTCGCAGACTGCAGACTTTCTATCGACCGATAGTTGAGACGGAATATACTTCGGCTGGTAATGAGTATGGAGAAGTATAGCCCGTCTCAACTGGCCGATAGAAAGTCTGTAGTCTGCGAGGGGTCTAATAAATAAGCGAGTTATTTCAGAAACAATTGAGAAACGCCAAAACTGCGACCACGCCTCTCGCCCGAAGCTGCGAGCAGATGACGCGTACATAATGCATGCGCTGCATTTAGCGATAGTGGAATGAGCAGGGCTGCGGATCACTAAGCCGTCACTGAGGAATTTACTGTACAAACCTGACAGAGGAATTCACGCTGCAGACTGTCACATTCTATTATAATGAATGTTAGTTGGGTACGGTTTTGCTTAGAGCATGTTATGTATTCCAAAGCTTTGTCTTTGATTTTTATTTCACGGACAGACAATTTAATTTATTTTACAAATAAAATTGGTGTGTATGTCTATGATTACAAAATAACTTTGTCCAATTGCTTATAGTTATTGGTACAATACAAAAGTAAAACACAAACAAAATCTTTTAAAATTGTTGTATTTTTGTTTGAAATAAAATTATTATTCAAATGAGACGATGGTTGTGTGTCAGGATTACGATCCTGACACACAACCATCGCCTCATTTGAATAATAATTTGCTACGACAAGTGGAGATCCGTGGTCTCCGGGAAAGAGGCCTGATTTTATGTATGTATTTTCAAAAGCACCATGCAGTGCTAGAACGAATGACCTCGAATTGTGGAACTCATTAGTGGGCTCTCTATTTCCCAAAAAGTACAAATCAAGAGTAAATAGGTTCCTTCTAGGTAAGCATGCTCCATCTTAGACCTCACTACTGCTTAACATCAGGCAGAGTGAGGTCAAATGCTGACCTATTTACTTAAAAACAACCTAGCTGATCCGTAGCTTGTTTTAAACAAGTAAACTAAGTAACACTTTATGTAATAAAAGATTTCGTAACCCTGAAGATATTCGAATTCCTGTTCAATTCTATCTTTACCTAAACATAACTGAAGCACTCATAGTCGTGCTTGCCTAGCCGTTCTTGATAGATCGTCAAAGTGAAGCAACGTTTGAAACGGTCTATAATTGGATGGGTGACCGCCAGTAGCATTTTCATCTGAGCGCTTCCGTGCTTCGGAGGGCACGTTAAATTGTCGGTTCCGGCTATTTAAGTCGTCAAGTCGGAGGCCTTAAGGCGGCCTAAAAACTCTGTCACCAGAGTTGGCCACTGACTCATTCGAACTTACCTAAACATATTCAATTCAATTTTTAGTAGCAACCCTATTGTCAACGGAGGCACGCACGCATGAAACCCGATATTGTTGTGGATGCGCTTCTCGGTTAGAAAATGACGCTAATGTATTTCTATGACAGATGTGGCCATGCAATTTCCACTGCCTAATACGATATCAACTCATGATGAAATTCAATAGCTTTGAGGCTTTCTATGCTAATTATAGGGAGCTGGTGTTTGAACTGAGGCTGTGCTATATGTACGCATAGATTTCTATTAGATCCCCATAAACAAACACACTGTAATAAGTTCTGAATAAATATATTTTTATTCATATTTCATATTAACACTATTCATATTAATTTATTATTACAAAAACAAAACAAAAAAAAACAAAAAACAAACAGGGTCACGACTGTATCCCCAAGGCACGGTAGACATTCTCTCAGATCTTTATATTCCAGATCCTTTGAAGATGTCTAAGGGGGTAGTCAGAGGCATGTACAAATACATATTTAATACATGCCCACATCTTGCAAAGTTAGTATTCCATACGTGACAGGTTGCAAGCCCATCGCCGCCTATAAGAATACTAACTGGTTTCCTCACGATGTTTTCCTTCACCGTTCAGAGCTCGTGTTAAAGCGCATATAAATTTTACGAAACGCAAAATCCATTGATGCACGGCCGGGATTCGATATTAAACAAGCTGCTAAATAAATAAATTTCATTTCATTTCAATTAATCGCAAACAATTTTCCGATGTTCCGCCTTTTCAACAGGCGTTCACGGACCATCCCTTTTAGTAAAAAACTTTTTTTAAGCTAGACCATGAATGTATTCATAACCCCACTAAACCCCACGAAGCGCTCGTGGTCGTGCTTGCTCAGTCGTTCTTGATAGATCGTCGAAGTTAAGCAACGTTCAAAACGGTCTGTAAGTGGATGGGTGACCGCCAGTGGCATTTTCATCTAAACGCTTCCGTGCTTCGGAGGGCACGTTAAATTGTCGGTCCGGGCTATTTAAGTCGTTAAGCCATGACGTAGGCCTTAAGGTAGCCTGAAAACTTCGTCACCAGAGTTGGCCACTGACTCATACGAACTTTCTTACCCCACTCTACGTAACGCAAACTTCATTCATGCTTACTCGTATACTATAAAATCCTGCATAACTTATTACAAGCACAACCTAACCCCATTCCGTAAATTATTGAGCATTACTGCCTCCGACAGGCTCTGTGAGTGACAAGTTAAAAACGTTCACAAGTGAGAAAGTTCACGACACGACGCGGTTCAGAATAAAGCTGCTGTTTTACTAAAGCGGATATGAGTTGTGGAGACGAGGCGCTGAGAAAATTGTTGGAAAATTGTTTATTTTTTAAGTTAAATCAATAACTACGGCTACGGATCCACTACGGCTTCCAGCATTCATATTTTCAAACAATCCATACTTTATTAAATCAAATCAAATCAAATCAAAGTACTTTATTGCGTCATATGGGTTTGTTCTTTGGTGTTCTCTGGTGACACAATTTAGTGCAGCCATACTCAGCGTGATCCGCATGCAATTTTTCACATAATACATTCAACTAATAATACAATTCCATTTTAATTGAGATTAATACAATAACATTATCTAGGTATAAGTAGTTAATAAATTTAATGTCAATGAAATTAGATGTGGTTTTAATTAATGTCAATATTTTTATCATTCAAATAATCGTCCTACTTCTGCCACGTATCTCCGTGACGACTTAACTAATTTTGATGAAATTTGGAATGTAGATGGTTTATGTTTTGGAATAACAATAATTACCTTTTTACGCCCAAACGTGACAGATTTGGCATGGATAAAGGTTGTATCCCAGGAAAGGACATAGGCTACTTTTATCCCGGAAAAAATCCGAGGGACCGCGGGTCACACCGCGGGAGCGCAGCTAGTAATAATTGATATGTCTCTTTTCAATTTGTATAAGTGACACTTTTAACCGTAAGCCGTTTCTTCTGAATAATTGACGTAGATTAATTAAAAAAATATAATGAGTCTCAATTTGTTCTCGCAATAACATGGTCACTAACTCATATGGCTGTACTAGGGTTAAACCAATAACTATTTTAAATTTTATTCTTTTCACCATTTGACGTTGAGCTCCGCCTAACTTTGATAGAAACGCACCTTTACATTCATAAAATAAGCGGTAGCTTGCCCTGTTTTAAGTTTGAATTGGTATATGCCGCTTTATTTGAGTTTAATGAGGTGTACAAAATTTCGAAATAATTTTAAGCTACATTTTTCAGAAAAATTAATTTTGGAGAGCTAAAAGTTTATTTTATATTTTCTACAAACTTTTTTGGATTTTTTTATGTATTTATTATTTAGATTTATTATTCTCGTACTGTTTTTTGCGAGAGATAATAAATAAATATTTTTATTTTTTTGCTCGGTTCATTATGTTAAACCGCTTTTTCTATTATTATTATGTTATTTGATTACTTACTAACAATTAGGCTAAGCATTTTACTAATATAATATGGTGGACTTGTGAAACTTAAATAAATGATTTGAATTATTATTTCCTTCAATGCAGATTTTTTGTTTTAAATGAAATGAAATGAAATTTATTTATTTAGCAGCTTGTTTACAAAGTAGTTAGGTGGGTAGGTACAAATTGCACACTGTAGGTTGTTGACTGGGAAGAAGGAGCAAGGTAGTACCTACAGGGTTGTACTAAGGTAAAGGATAGAAAGCTACTTATTATGATGATAATCAACATCTGAGCCCTAGGCCTCACACTAGGATAACCTGTGTCGTGAGGTCTAGTTCCCGCCCTTGTGCACTAGAATTGTATGGTAAACAAATTTATAAGGGTAAATTATAAATAAATATAGCAAAAATATATAAATAACGTTAAAAAATAATATAATATACAAGTAAATGAATAAGTGATAAAAAAAATAATAATAATCAAATGTAGCAGGTTTAACAAAGCTATTATTAGGAACTTCGATTTAGAGATTAAGATGACATAAGAATGTAATCGTAAAAAAATCTTAGATACTTATAGTAATGGTAAATACAGCTGATTCAAAAAGAATGTCTTTTTTTTTTTGCTAGTTTTTGATGTTTTGTGGGATTTATATTTGTAGTTACACGCACCTTGCGCAGTAGTTAGTCGAGAAAATTTTAGGTGTTGGTAGTGTTCGTTTCGTTGGGGCCTGATCCTCTCGCTAGGACTGACATCGATCATGGAGCAGGCCCCTATCGTCATACTTGAGGTTTTATTAAGCTTTCAGTACCTTCATATCCCTTGAATTAGAGAGTTATTCTAAATCTGAGTAGATTTTTACTAAGCTAACCATGTTTGTTGAATTCGTTTACGGTATTGGTCGCGAAATCGAAGTGATCTCAGCGGTCCTACTGAATAAATGCTTTTTGACTTTGACTTTAAAAGAACATAATTAAGTAAACTCACCGAGCTCTTAAGACTATTGTAAGTTACCCTACTGATTAATGCTTTAAGATGTTGACTTCACAAACATTAATACACAAACACATGATTACAATCATTACTCCGCACGGCAGAAATTCTCTCAGATTTTTTGTGACAGTAGATCATAAATAATTCTTAGATACCCTTGAAAATTTCTCAGCAATAATTTAAAAATAATTGAAAGAAAGTATTATAAACCGCAGTCAATCCATCATCCAAGCGAGTGCGCTCCACAACCGAACTTACACAAAACAACTGAAACTCTTCGACCTCAATAAACTCGTGCAAAAATTGAAAAGTTCCAAGTTCGAGTCAACACGCAAATTACAAAACTCTTTTTAGAATAAAATGTATGCTGTTTAAAGTTGAGCGGGTCTCTGACTTTTTATAATTCATTTCCGGGAAAAAGATTGGATAACTATTATAGTGGCTAATATTTATTTATCACACACATGTTATATTTATATTATGTACTAAAGTGATAATCTGAAACGCAAACTGTCTTTCAAATGTAAATCAGTTGTGGTAAAACCAATTTGATTATACTATTACACCAACATTAGTATCGACGATTTCAAGTGCCTTATTAATATTCAGTCAGTAATAGCACCTATCACAACGCAATAAGGCTTTAAATAATAATAAGATTTAATTAATACGCACATCACCTCAAACCGTTGATAAATTACCTAAACATTAAGCGGTGGAACAAATGATAGCTCGTAGCAAGTCTACGGCGTAGTACAACTCGTAGCACAGGCGTAGCAACTAAATCACGCAGGGTGTTCAGATTTATTGATTTCGTGAGCGCTCCCCTAAGCTATTGAGATGCTAATACAACTTTGCATGTTGGATAAGCAACTCTATATCAAGGGTGTAAGGTCTGATTTATATTGAAGAGGCATGATGAGTCAATGAAAGCTTGCTGAATAAATTGTTGTGTATTTACCGCGTGACATGACAGCCTCTCATTACAATTTATGATGAGTCGGTATGTAAGTAAATGATGTTGAGGATAACAAGAAAATATTTATTTTTCTGTGAAAAGAAGCCCACTCTAATCCATTTTGCGAACCGATGCGAAGGTCATAAAAGTGGGTTAGGGGATCTTTTGTGTAATAAAGAATTGAAAAGGAATAGCAAACTTAGAGTTTATTTTATTATTTAAGGTTTTATTGCTTTTTAATAATTTTGTGGATCAATTTCAGAGGCATTATAGACCCATAAGTCAACAAATGACGATCTCTGGAGATTTATAAATAATATTTGCTGGAGATAACATTCAAAATTACATAAGTGATTTCAAAAAACTGATCCGAATCATAAATATACTTTATTAACAAAGCCATAACGGTGGCCTAAGAACTCCGTCACCAGAGACTACTGCAACCTTCCAATATGCTTCTCAACAAACTCTTAGTGTGTTCATAGCGTGTGCTTTATGTATCACCAGCTTCTGCGCGCGGCTTCATGGTACCAACATTTTGAATAGCCTGTTTGCTATTCCAGGTCACTATCTATGCCTATACCAAGTTTCATTTAAATCGGTTCACTGGTTTAGGCGTGATTGATACACAAACATACAAACATCTAAAGAAACTCACAAACTTTCAGCTTTATTATATGAGTGGGATGGGATTTTCAGTATTAATGTATCACTCAACAATTTAATATATTTCAAAGCAAATACTTACTTGCTAGAATTCCTCATCTCAGTCTACAGTTAGTCACAATTACTACGATATTCGTACATTGGTGTACAGCAGGCGGCACAGTGGCAGTCGCCGGAGCGTAGCAATCAAGGGGCGTGGTGTGCAAGCATGCGTGGTGAACCCTTTACTACACTTAAGCGTTCCAACTGGCGGTTATACGGAATAGCGTTTTGTCATTGCGTACGAATATTTTAATGTTTTGTGCATTCTATGTTTTCAAGCTACATACTTGTATTCTTTTTTTTTATGATGAATGGGTCGGCTCTTGACCCAAACTAACATAGGCAAGAATGAGGTTTACGATGGAGCGAGCCTACCCAGAAGGTGCCTATTAACTCTCTTCTTGAAAACAACAGGGTCATAGCTCAGCGGAAATACAGACGCGGGAAGCTGATTCCAAATTTTTGCAGTGCGCATGATAAAAGAACTTTGAAAGCGTATTCAATTTGTATTCGTTCTTCTATACTATCTATACTAATATTATAAAGAGGAAAGATTTGTTTTTTTGTATGTTTGTTTGAATTAAATAGGCTCCGAAACTACTGGACCGATTTGAAAAATTCTTTCACCATTAGATTCCTACATTATTCCTGATGAACATAGGCTATATTTTATCCCGGAAAAGTGAAGTTTTTCCGAGGGACCGCGGGTAACACCGCGACGTACAGCTAGTTGTACATATAAAGCCAGAGATGGTCTGTTCTTTCGACCTTTAATCCGCTATACGTCAGGAAGCAACTCAACGGGACGCTGTAGTGCCTACAAACACAATCAACAGTATCAAACACAATACCTACACATACCACAACTCCACTCTGGATTTATAGATTATGCAAACAAGACAGACTATGCAAACGTTTGTCCTGCGTGGGATTCGAACCCATTGCAGCTCAGAGCACTCATCTACCTTCAGATGTAGTAGAGATTAAGGAATAAGTCCATTCTTTTCTTTTCCATTCAATTTTCAATAATATTCTATTAAGAATCTAGAAAGTGAGTACATTTGGATTTTTGTGTTTCAATCACACCTCAACCGGTGAACCAATGGCCTGTAATGAAAGAAAGAAAGAAAGAAAGAAAGAAAAATATTTTTATTTTGCAACAAATAGTAAGTACAAACAAAATAATAGATAAAAGGAACAAAAAAAATATAATGTTGCAAAACGGGCCTTAACTCAGCATATGCTGGGTTGTAAACAACCAGCGCTGGTCTTCCGTTAAGGCCGTTTTGGGACCGAAAAATGTATACTCAATTAGGTAGCGGACTAATACACAGCAAAATAAACAACACAAAACGTAATATAATATGAGCAAAGCAATAAATGGTAAACCTTAGGTAATTACATATTTGTTATAAAAATGAAAATTGACTCTATATATATATTATAATATTACATACATATTTATATTATGTGCATACTTATAGGCAAACAAATTAAATAATTATGGGACATACTGATTATGTAGATAATACAAATAAATAGAAATAGCGAGTAGGTATGTAAGTAGTAAATACTTGGCTTTGATATTTATATAGCACTAGTATCGTGTTTAAGAAGTTCCTGCTTCTTTTGCCAATCAAATAGGTATTTCCTTAAATGCAATTTAAAACCATAAATACTTTGCAGGTTCCTTATCGGCGGTGGTATATTATTCCAGCATTTCGATGCGTTAGTAATAGCGTTTTGGCTATTCAAAGTGCTACAAACGCGCAAAACCACGAGTGGAAGTTAGTAAATAAAGAGCTTAAAGCTTACCTGGAAGAGATTACTTTCAGCAATAAAATCGCCTATTGTAACATAAAATTGAAGCTATGTTTTTTGTATGGTGTACAATAAAGCTACTCGTATAAGCAGGATCACGACTATCCCCAAGGCACGGTAGACATTCTCTCAGATCTTTTTTGTATTCCAGATCCTTTAAAGGTGTCCAAGGAGGGCATATCCAAATACATATTTGCTAAAATCTATTATTTTCTAAAGGTCTATGGCCGTTATTAATAAACGTGGTATAAAGTTACGCCAGGTCTAAACTCCAAAAATTGTATGGTTACTCCTAAGTTACACCCGGCGTAACTTTACATAAAGTTTATTAATAACAGCCTTAATGTATAAATATTTATTATTATTTACATTTACACATTTTCTACGACAACCGATGGACCAAAGCGGCTACCGAGTGGTGGCCAAGAGATATGCGGCAGCCTCGAGGCAGACCACATGGTCATACGACATTGTGGGGGCTGTAGGAGAGCAGTGAATCCGGCTGGCACAAAGCCGCCAGGAGTGGCGTGAAAGAGAAGAGGCCTCGGTTACACATTTTCTACGACAACCGATGGACCAAAGCGGCTACCGAGTGGTGGCCAAGAGATATGTGGCGGCCTCGAGGCAGACCACCTGCCCGATGGTCATACGACATTGTGGGGGCTGTAGGAGAGCAGTGAATCCGGCTGGCACAAAACCGCCAGGAGTGGCGTGAAAGAGAAGAGCCAACAGTGGGTGTTACCGTCTGGATAGATAGATAGACACATCCTAATAATATAATAAATCTGAAAGTTTGTGAGTATGTTTGTATGTTTGTGTAACCCTCATCCTCCTTGCGTCGTTTCCCCAATGCTGGGGGTAGTGACCCATCACGAAAGTATCCTTTCTCGGACGATGTTCCGCCATCTGTTCCGGTTTTCAGCCAGTTTGTGTAACAATCACGCCTAAACCAGTGAACCGATTTAGATGAAACTTGGAATAGGTGTAGATAATGACCTGGAATAGCATATAGGCTATTCTAAATGTTGGTACCACGCGGGCGAAGCCGCGCGCATTAGCTAGTTTTCTATATTTGTAGAATAAAACGGTCTTACAAATCGATTATCACAACAGAATGTAACAATTTAAACATCACGTGCCGCGGCGCGCCGGGGCGTCTTGTGCTCGCATTTCCATCTCAATGCATTCGACATGTAAATTCAAACATTCATACACACGGACGTGACTCCGCGTCTAATCGATTGCGTATAACGCAACATCCTGGATAGGCGTTTTTTGACCTATTATAAAACAAGCTTTTCAACGTCGAGGAAGCAATTGTTGCATTTTAATAAGTAGATAGTCTTTTAACTTCTGAAAAATGGTAGTATGTCTGAAATTATATGCATTCTCTCTTCTTAAGGCGCACAAACGTGGTCTTTGACAGTTCAACAGAGATCTGCACTCAGGGTTTGTCAGAGGGCTATGGAGAGCAGCATCCTCGGAGTAAGTAAGTAAGTTCGTATGAGTCAGATGGCCAACTCTGGAGACAGAGTTTTTAAGCCGCCTGAAGGCCTCCGTCATGGCTTAACAACGTAAATAGCCGGGACCAACATTAAACGAGCCCTCCGAAGCACGGAAGCGCTCGAATGAAAATGACCCTGGCGGTCAGCCCTCCACTTACAGACCGTTTCGAACGTTGCCTAACTTCGACGATCTATCAAGAATGACTAAGCAAGCACGACCACGAGCGCTTCCTCGGCTCCTATCCTCGGAGTGAAGCTTACCGATAGGATAAGGAACACTATTCTGCGCTCCAAAACGAAGATCGTCGACGTGAGCTAGAAGGTCGCTAGATTAAAATGGGACTGGGCCGTCCTTGGAGCCAAATTTACTGCCGAATGGGCCCCCAATGGCGGAAGATGACGTCGCGGCAAACCTAGATTGAGGTGGAGAGACAAACTGGACTCGTTTATGGAATGGTCCTCCATAGCAAGACCGAGAAAAGTGGAAGGGAGATAGGGAGGCCTTTGCCCTGCAGTGGGACGATGCGGGCTAGTAATAATAATAATAATAATGGCGACCTCTGTAGCGCAGTGGGCGAAGGCCCGCCTGCGACGCAAAAGGTTGCGGGTTCTATCCCCGCGGCGGGACCAATGTTTGTATGATCTACAAATATTTGTCTCGGGTCTGGGTGTTTCTATGTATAAAATGTATGTATTTACAAACAAAAAGTATATAAGTAATATATCAGTCATCTTAGTACCCATAACACAAGCTCTGCTTACTTTGGGACTGCTACTGTGTGAATAGTCCAGCATTGTCTACTATATAAAAATAAGTCGGGTTTTCCTTCCTGACGCTATAACTCCAGAACGCACGAACCGATTTCCACGGTTTTGCATTCGTTGGAAAGGTCTCGGGCTCCGTGAGGTTTATAGCAAAGAAAATTCAGGAAAAATCTGGTGGCATCTGGTGGCGAAACGGAGTTCGCTGGGTTTGCTAGTAATGTATAAGTAACTTATAACGGTGAATCGCTTTGACCCTACTATACAGGCTTTTTAGTCCTAGTGCGGGGAAGAGAGGTATAACCAGGGTTAAACCCTCTGTTCCCCTACAGACCTATCATGAAATTGCAAATACACCAATATTGTTTTTAGTGAAACCATTGTACTGCTTTAACTGTTTCCGTCACAATAAACTTTATCTTATCTTATCTAATGCCTGAAATTCCGGGATAAAATAAAGTATGTGTGCTTTTTCTGACTTTATCTATCTCTGTGCTAAATCTCATCCTAATTCTTTGACGTGAAAGAGTTACAAACATCCATACATCTTCACTTATGCATTTGTAATACTGTATATCATAACCTTGATGTCATACCATGTAGATAATTGTCTTTAGATTGGTTCCGCAGAGCGGTTCAATTTCATCGTTTGAACTATTGAAGATTGGATTTCAAGGTTCAGTTGATTCGGTCATCATCCGCGATGGGATTCCCAATTTTCTTTATCGGTTATGCGAACATGAACGAAAAAAAAATCGGTGGCATCATTTTTAATACCTAGTTAATGATTTTGAGTAATTGCAGTGACAAACAATATCAATCTTAAGAAATGAAAAGTCTTATCAAAATGTTCAATTCCGACGGGATTCGAACCCGCGAGTCTGACGTCAGGGTTCCGTGGCCGAGCGGTTGAAGGCACTCCGGCTTTAGGATGATCGTCTGGTCGTTGCGGGTTCGAATCCCGTAGGAATCGAAAATGATAAGACTTTTAATTTCTTAATGAATTACCAAGTGTGGATTAACACTATAAAAATATAAATCTTCACATAAATCTATAACCAATAACTTTTTATTTTTTGTTAAAGATATTCGACTAATCCCTTACAACAAAGCAATAGTTGTATCGTTTGGGGGTTTGCAGCTATGATGCCAGAAACAATAAAAATTCACAGATGCACACAATAATACCCCTTTTAGAGCCAGAATGAATAAATGAATAAAAATACTTTATTGCAAAAAAAATACAGAAAACAAGAGAAAAAAATCAGATAAATATGTGCAATGGGCGGCTTTATCGCTAAGGAACGATCTCTTAAAACCAGAGCTTAAAACAAAGAGCTTTGTGGACAACATTTTCTATGTTTTTAAGACTAAAATAGGGTGTAGAGCTTCCTATATCTTGCTGTAGATATATCTCTACCGAATTAACCCCTAACTACAGACTTAACATAATAAACTTACAATCAATTCATCACCCGGATGAAACTGTCTCAAACAAGCTCTGGTAGTTTCGAATCAAAACTGTTAACGTCTTTGATCATCACAAAATTACCATTTTAGTTGTTCAGAGACAATTACTCTTCGTTAGAGACATTAGATTTCATACATCAATGACGTGTTACATCTTCTTCTTCTTTTATTTAATGGCAACTGCATAATTAGGTATAATTCTGCCAATGTCAAGTTTTAAATATAGATTTATATCATGTCAGTCAGTCAGTCCTGTCACTGGTTTGAACAAAACAGTTTTCAACAACTTGTTTTCTTCAAAACTTCAACGGAAATTTTTCATTGGATTTAATTTTGGTATGCGTCTTTCAAAGTGTACGTATACGCGCAATAAAATTTAGAAATATTTGTGATCTACTCATGTATGAAACTAAACAAACTAGCACAGCATTTACCAAATCCATTGACTGCCGAGTTCCAACGAGTTTTGGATCAAAATTCGAGTCACTACCCCTCGGCTGACTCGCTGTCTTAAGCCGGGTCCGCAGCGACTTGTTTTTGTGTTTTTGTACAAAATAAAAACATAACCGCCCGTCCTCTGCGCCTATTTGTAGTTATTGTTTTTGTTTACATTTCAAAAATGAGTTCCGACGCAGAAGACATGAAAACTGTTTTATCCATATAAAAATAGGATGTATCAAAGAGGTACCATGCTAAATATAAAGGTTTTAGATTTCCAACGTAAAATCCCAAAGCACCGTTCTTACTCCTAACAGTTGTATTTAAAGCAAAGTTTTTTCTTTAGTCCACTGCATTTCCACAATAATGGTCGCTGTTAATGGTCACCTTCTTGAAGTTGTCTCGCAGTACACATGCCTCGGGCAGATTTTGCCGTTAGGTAGAAGCAACTTTGAGAAGGAGGCCAAGAGAAGGATTCAGCTAGGTTGGGCAGCATTTGAAAAACTACGTCGAGTCTTCTCGTCACCTATACCGCAATGTTTGAAAACGAAAGTCTTCTCAGTGCGTCTGTCATTTAGGGGAGGCCTATGTCCAGCAGTCATATAGGCCGATGATGAGATGATGAAAATCTAAGCGCTAAACCAATAATTCAAGACGTTCCAGACCATGGATTTAGCATGGTACCTCTTTGGTACACTATTTATCTTAGTTCCAGACCAAAAAAATTTACACATTTGATATTGACTTCTTCAACACAAACCACTTTCCCTCCCCGCAGGCAAATGCGGGGGATGTTATCCATTCTTCTCGGAAAACATTTTGTTGTTATTTTTGTCTATGCCAAGCCCGAATTGACAGGTTATTTTGTACAAAAACACGAAAACACGTCGCTGCGGACCCGGCTTAAAGCCGGGTCCGCAGCGACTTGTTTTTGTGTTTTTGTACAAAATAAAAACATAACCGCCCGTCCTCTGCGCCTATTTGTAGTTATTGTTTTTGTTTACATTTCAAAAATGAGTTCCGACGCAGAAGACATGAAAACTGTTTTATCCATATAAAAATAGGATGTATCAAAGAGGTACCATGCTAAATATAAAGGTTTTAGATTTCCAACGTAAAATCCCAAAGCACCGTTCTTACTCCTAACAGTTGTATTTAAAGCAAAGTTTTTTCTTTAGTCCACTGCATTTCCACAATAATGGTCGCTGTTAATGGTCACCTTCTTGAAGTTGTCTCGCAGTACACATGCCTCGGGCAGATTTTGCCGTTAGGTAGAAGCAACTTTGAGAAGGAGGCCAAGAGAAGGATTCAGCTAGGTTGGGCAGCATTTGAAAAACTACGTCGAGTCTTCTCGTCACCTATACCGCAATGTTTGAAAACGAAAGTCTTCTCAGTGCGTCTGTCATTTAGGGGAGGCCTATGTCCAGCAGTCATATAGGCCGATGATGAGATGATGAAAATCTAAGCGCTAAACCAATAATTCAAGACGTTCCAGACCATGGATTTAGCATGGTACCTCTTTGGTACACTATTTATCTTAGTTCCAGACCAAAAAAATTTACACATTTGATATTGACTTCTTCAACACAAACCACTTTCCCTCCCCGCAGGCAAATGCGGGGGATGTTATCCATTCTTCTCGGAAAACATTTTGTTGTTATTTTTGTCTATGCCAAGCCCGAATTGACAGGTTATTTTGTACAAAAACACGAAAACACGTCGCTGCGGACCCGGCTTAAAGCCGGGTCCGCAGCGACTTGTTTTTGTGTTTTTGTACAAAATAAAAACATAACCGCCCGTCCTCTGCGCCTATTTGTAGTTATTGTTTTTGTTTACATTTCAAAAATGAGTTCCGACGCAGAAGACATGAAAACTGTTTTATCCATATAAAAATAGGATGTATCAAAGAGGTACCATGCTAAATATAAAGGTTTTAGATTTAGTTTTTTTCTTTAGTCTTCCAACGTAAAATCCCAAAGCACCGTTCTTACTCCTAACAGTTGTATTTAAAGCAAAGTTTTTTCTTTAGTCCACTGCATTTCCACAATAATGGTCGCTGTTAATGGTCACCTTCTTGAAGTTGTCTCGCAGTACACATACCTCGGGCAGATTTTGCCGTTAGGTAGAAGCAACTTTGAGAAGGAGGCCAAGAGAAGGATTCAGCTGGGTTGGGCAGCATTTGAAAAACTACGTCGAGTCTTCTCGTCACCTATACCGCAATGTTTGAAAACGAAAGTCTTCTCAGTGCGTCTGTCATTTAGGGGAGGCCTATGTCCAGCAGTCATTTAAGCCGATGATGAGATGATGAAAATCTAAGTGCTAAACCAAGACAAGTAAGTATTCAAGACGTTCCAGACCATGGATTTAGCATGGTACCTCTTTGGTACACTATTTATCTTAGGTCCAGACCAAAAAAATTTACACATTTGACATTGACTTCTTCAACACACCACTTTCTCCCTCCCCGCAGGCAAATGCGGGGGATGTTATCCATTCTTCTCGGAAAACATTTTGTTGTTATTTTTGTCTATGCCAAGCCCGAATTGACAGGTTATTTTGTACAAAAACACGAAAACACGTCGCTGCGGACCCGGCTTAAAGCCGGGTCCGCAGCGACTTGTTTTTGTGTTTTTGTACAAAATAAAAACATAACCGCCCGTCCTCTGCGCCTATTTGTAGTTATTGTTTTTGTTTACATTTCAAAAATGAGTTCCGACGCAGAAGACATGAAAACTGTTTTATCCATATAAAAATAGGATGTATCAAAGAGGTACCATGCTAAATATAAAGGTTTTAGATTTAGTTTTTTTCTTTAGTCTTCCAACGTAAAATCCCAAAGCACCGTTCTTACTCCTAACAGTTGTATTTAAAGCAAAGTTTTTTCTTTAGTCCACTGCATTTCCACAATAATGGTCGCTGTTAATGGTCACCTTCTTGAAGTTGTCTCGCAGTACACATACCTCGGGCAGATTTTGCCGTTAGGTAGAAGCAACTTTGAGAAGGAGGCCAAGAGAAGGATTCAGCTGGGTTGGGCAGCATTTGAAAAACTACGTCGAGTCTTCTCGTCACCTATACCGCAATGTTTGAAAACGAAAGTCTTCTCAGTGCGTCTGTCATTTAGGGGAGGCCTATGTCCAGCAGTCATTTAAGCCGATGATGAGATGATGAAAATCTAAGTGCTAAAC
This sequence comes from Epirrhoe alternata, assembly GCA_963565295.1. NCBI lineage: Eukaryota > Metazoa > Arthropoda > Insecta > Lepidoptera > Geometridae > Epirrhoe > Epirrhoe alternata. The sequence goes on from OY751379.1 coordinate 13,014,797, forward strand.
CAAGACAAGTAAGTATTCAAGACGTTCCAGACCATGGATTTAGCATGGTACCTCTTTGGTACACTATTTATCTTAGGTCCAGACCAAAAAAATTTACACATTTGACATTGACTTCTTCAACACACCACTTTCTCCCTCCCCGCAGGCAAATGCGGGGGATGTTATCCATTCTTCTCGGAAAACATTTTGTTGTTATTTTTGTCTATGCCAAGCCCGAATTGACAGGTTATTTTGTACAAAAACACGAAAACACGTCGCTGCGGACCCGGCTTTATAGTCATGAGCTAGACCTCCTAAATAATAAAACATTGTTCATCAAACGCACCCCACGTTCAAACACTACATAACATGACGTACGTGCGGAGGCAAACTTTTGTGCTCTCAAAGGGTTGCGTATGAAATCTCTTTAGATTTTTATGTTCATGAAAAAGACCGCGATTGGTTTTCTCTTTGTTGAACCGCAAACTCGTGGCTTGGATAGTTGTGAACGGAATTGGAATTGTGTTTGGTAGGGAGATGCGTTTAGGTATAAACTTTTGCGAGATTTTAAACGAATGAAATAGAGTACAAAATCACCAAGTTTTTTCAAAAATTTAAGTTGAAGTAAAATATTTATTGGGATTACATTTATTGGCAATATCCTCAAAAATAGGTAGGTAATCTTGTTCGTATAATTTTATCCATAAACAGTAAAAATTTAAGATTAAAATACTGTATCAACAATAAGCCACTCTCAATTCCATTACCGGATCTTAAAATTGCCAAAATAATTTACCAAGAATGGGAGAAAAAACAATTTCCCTAATGCCACACGCAGCCCACAACAATTTGCAAAGTAGCTCCCTCAACTCCTTACCTACAATAAAAATACTCCTTACCTGTTATAATAAAATGCTGGTTAAAAATTCATAACAGAGTCCCGGCATTGCCCGCTCAGTTATAGCCCGTTTCCCGGTTTCTCCCGTGATAAACGAGGGCCCGCGTCCGGTAGACGTTTTTACAACTCGTTGGCGATAATGTTTCAAGTACTATGGTTAAGCGAAATTTAAATTTTACAAGATGCCATATGGTTTGGTTACTAGGTGAGTTTATTTATATGAGTCTAGCGTATCTACTTTTTATCAAATTTAATTCATTCAGTAGGGCTACTGAGACGAGTGCAGAGCGCTAGGGTGATTCTACTCCTGTTAGCGACCAATACCTCGAAGAACTTGCGTAACGTTAGGCGTCTTAACTTTTTTATTGTTTATTTATTTCATACATAAAATAATTTACAACGGACCCCGCACTAGGCCAAGCCTGTATCCCGGTAGACTGAGTAAAAAGATTTTTATAAAAATACACGGTATTAACAAATATAATAAAAATTATTTAGACTATTGCTATAAATAAATATCTTAGATACAACTATGTATAATGTATTATTTTGTTTGTTTTTAGATGATGCATTATTTTGTAAATGTAAAGATAAAATAGTCAAGTTCCAGTGGCGAGAAGAGATATTAACTCATGTCACACTGGGCAAAGGTCTCCCTTCTTATGTTCCAGTTTTTTCTGTCTTATTATTGACCAGTCTGGCAGCATTCAGCTCATCCCGGCATTTACTTCGGCCACGCGGACGTCTTCCGTCGCGAGTACTCATTAGTAAAGATTTTAACTCATAGTCATAGGTCGTAGACATGCGACAATCATGGCCTTCAAATAAGTATTCATTTATTACCTAAATGACTTATAATAAAAGAAATGTAGAGCTACGAACAAGCTACACGGGCAGCTGTCGCTACGATTGTTGGAGAATGAGTGATTAATGATAGGTCTATTGGATGGTTTAATTATTATCGGTGAGTATGAATATCTACTGAGGGTTTTTCTATAGTAAAATATTCATTTATCACTCACCAACTGGGCTTTCTTCATTCCAAAATGAGTCGTCCAGTGTATAATCGGCTTCTGCGACAATAGAAAATATCTAGTCAGTTACTAATAGGAGCTAAGATAATGAAAGTGAGAATGTCTCGTGCCTTAGATAGGATCACGGCTGTATTTTCAAGGATTTCAAGGTATATCAAGTCATTACATTTATCTTATGACGATGTCTAGGTAGGACACGTGCAAATACACACACACACACTTGTTTATGTATTCGACACATGCCCGTATTTTGAAGAATTTAGCATTTCTTACTAAAGATATGGTGCGTCGTTATTATAAGGATAGTACCTAAATATTTCCGAAGAAATTAGATTCGTTACGAAGAACTCATTGGTACATGGCTGTGATTCAAACTCCCAAACGACCTATGAATAGAAAGTTGACTATATCGAACTCGGCAAACGCGGAACACGTACCTACAAATGTATAAATAAGTACAAAGAAAATATATTGTAAAAATGCAATAACGTAATTCCTACTAGTTCACGAAAAATTGATGTAATAACCACGCCGGAAATAGACTCAATATTAAGGTACCTCGTAGGTACACGACAAAATATCGTGAAGAGGAAAAAAATAGTTCTACATTTTGCTGTCTCATTTTGTCAGAGCTATTCAAATCAATTCAACCGGCAACGAATTAATCAAAATCCTCCACAAAAAACGGGGGCGTGCAAAAAAAGAAACAATAATTACCGGTAGTGACATTGCCACAATAAATTACACAATGGGGTTGTTCGCGATGGAATGACGGGTTTTTTTAGCCCATTCATCGCAGGGTGGGTACCGCCATTGTTATTGTAATTACCTCGTTACCCGGCAGTGGATTCAAAACAAAAGCTACTGAAAAATTTACGTGTGAAAGTGTATAAATTAAAACGTAATTATATTTGACGGGCGAAGGGAGCAGGTAATTTTGACCTGATGGTAATAGTACCATGTTTTAATTAGCAAGTTCATTCTCGGCTTAAAAAGATATATTTTTAAGAAAATGCTCGCAATAACTCACAACTCATAATAATACTAATTGAAGGTCGAGGAAAATATACTTGGGGGTTCGTTAAAGACATTTTCGCTCTTATAAACGCCATCTTATCGCACATAACAGGTTATAACCTCGCGTTATAAAGGCCAGCCCTAAAAACAATATGATACAGAGATGTTGCCATTAGCTTTTATGGCACAATAAGGGCATGATAGTCAACTTGACGTACTGCGGTACAAATGACGAGTCTGGCCATCTTTTTGAGTCTCAGTTTTGAGTTAACGACTTTTCTTTTCAGTCGTGTGTGCATTGCTTTAACTGCCAGTGTCTCATTATTACCTCTTGAAACGTAAGAAAACAGCTAAAAAACGCTAAAAACATACATTTTAAAATAGCTTAAAAACGTTCATAATTCAGTAAAGCCGATAAAAAACATTAAAAAGTCAGTGTAAATTCCTGAAAACTCCTTAAGAAGTACTCTTTTCTCTAGTAACGAAAGTGGAATTTGATTTTAAGGAGTTTCAACATTTCGATGTAGAATTAGACTGTCGAGAAGTTCAATTTGAATTCAGTCAATAATAATAACATGGTTCACAACAGTTCCCATGGGATTATGCACGCAACATGTTATCATCAGTCAACGATGTAATTACTAATTAGATTGAGATTAACAGGGATTGTGCTAATTATCTTGATTGTTGTTATCGAAGATGACATTTTGATGAGACTATAACTCATCAAAATTCAAATTAACTTGCCATTCAAAACTATACCTAATAAAATTGTAGCTAAGATCGAAATTTCTAAATAATGAACAATGCTAGTACCCAACTTGAGAGCATCCTGAACGATATCATGTTCAGTGTTCAAGGTATTCGAGAACTCAATTAATCGCGAGTACATTATACCCAGGTCAGTTGGGTCGGGCGGAAGTACTCTTGCCATTACTGCTGGACACCGGAAGTGATTTAGAGCATACCCTGTATTGGCGCCCCAACGTGGGGCTAGGAGTTGCTTAAAGGCTTTCAAATTCTTTGAAACAACAAAAACATTTTCATAAATCACCCCAATTAGTACTATTTCTGTTAGAATTATTTTAAAAATAATGATATCAAAGACAAAACTTCAAAAAAATCTGTTTGTTTAAAATTGGCGCCCAAACGAGGGACCAATATGGATTGCCAATAAACTTAGCTAGCCATTTTTTTTAATTTATTTAAAAAAATACAAGTAAAATGAAGCTGCGTCAAATCAGCAACAATTCAAATAAACGCACTGAATTTTTATCCTTACAAATATTTACTAGAAAAGCTAAGAAACTTCCTTCATGGAATGGGATCACAGACTACTGAACTCTATTAATTGGTGTTCTAGGTCAGGGCGGAAGAGTACACTCGCTATTACTGCTAGGCATTGGAAGTGATTTAGAGTTTGTATAATGGCGCCCAACGTGGGGCATATTTACTATAATAGTCACAAAATAAACAAACATAATAAAACGTAAACAGCACTGGATATAAAAAAGCCTTGGTTATTTTGGGTCACATAAGAATTGGCAAGCCCATCGCTGCCTATTGAGATACTAACTACTTTCTTCGTAAGAAGAACCGACCCAAGCCTTGTTATACCTACACTTACGACGCCGCAGGCCGGTTACACTGTGCACCCTGTGACAGAACCTTTAAAACTAAGTTTGGCTTTGCAAGCCGTCTTAGAGCTCACAACCAGAGATAACAAGATTTGCCGTTGACGGACACATCTAGGAGGACATCATCATCATCAGTTTCTTCGTGATGTTTTCCTTAACACTTAATGTTTCATCTACTTGTGTAAACTTTAGAATAATATTATGAACGGCCGGGCCCATGTAGAACTCACAGCTTTCGGATCAAACGTCAATGCAAAACCCACTCGGCAACAACAGCATTCTCTGTAATGATGATGATTGAATTTTTCATTGTGAAAAACAAATTATGTTTTGTCTTCTCATTTTTTGTTATCACATTTTGTTATTCCCAAAGCCTTTATTCTAAGAAAAGCCTGAGTAGCAAAAACATTTACCGAATCTGTTTTGAAGCAAACTCTCTGCAGCCTTGTTTGGTACAAAACATGGGTGACTTTTGTTGAAATGTTTTTTCTCCTTTCCCAAGTGTTTCTAATTAAAATTAATTGTGTTCGTTGAAGTTAATTGTAGCAAGGAACGAACGCTTTAACATAAATTGCCAAATAAATGAAGGAACCTCGGGTCGTTATTTGTTAGTTTGTCGCACAATTTATTATAATTTTCATGGTGTTATTTCGTTATGAAACTTGTTGAGGAAAATAAATTTGTAAGCTTTCGTTATTACACTATTCGTCTGGTAAAAATATTTTTTATTCATGTTATTTGATAACCACTATGATTTTGAGTATATGATAAATTTTTATTATTTCTTACAGACCTTATTTATCATTCGGATCAGCTCGTTGTCTCCAGGATATTAAATTGTCATTGGATACAGGTTAAGCTCATAAAAAAAATGTTGTGAAAAAGTTCTCTTTAACGACAAACTATCTTTGAATATAAATATTTTGTTATCTAAGAGGTTGTACAAGAAAGTCACGCAAAAAGAAAGCTAGTTAAAACTACTCGATTATACTTGAATTTCCTGTAAAATATCTAGTATTATTACTCGTCAAGACAACGCCGCACCTAATCCAGTAAAGCCGCTTATCTCTACACAGCATTTTATAAAATGCACCTAAAACGCAGTACCACATCATTTAAGCTCTTCGCTGTGAATACAGATGAGGTTTTACGTTTACTGGGCAATTACTAATCTGCCTGAGCATGGGTAGATGGAGAATGGTACGTTAGTCTTTCAATTTCGTATACCTGACTTGTCGTTGTGTTTCTCTATGCTGGCTTTCTTTACCGTTTTTCTGCCCTAATTAATTTCAAATTGTTCTTCTAGAATATTTTAAGGTTGGCTATCTAAAAGGTACCAACTGGATCTACATACTAGTAGTATACCTACTGCTACGGCCTCACTGTTAAGCAATCAGGTATACTCATTCATTCATTCATTCATTGATCAGGTATACTGTATTTTTATGTACTCTTCATGTGAGAGTTTGACTTTAATACAGTTTAGTTTTACTTCAGTAAATTGTAAATTGTTTATTTGAGCACCTTAGATAATTAGTTTACATTAGAAGTTAAACATAAATTTCTAAGCCTAAGGAAGTTATAAGTTTAACAATGTGATACAACTGATACCTAAACTAAGATTAGAAAAATCCTGTGTGATAGGTATCAGCGCCCACCCTCGTATATAGGTGTATTCAGTATACTTGAGATACAAATATACGACAGTTCAAATAAGTTTAGTTTCGTTCTGGAACGTTCTACGAGTATGATGTAAGTCGGCAAAAGACCGCAGCTTTTCGAATATTAGATGCAGCAAATTTCTCGGTTGTTATAATGCGACCATAATTTCAGGCGCCAGAACCTAACAGTCGTGTGCTGCATAACAAAATCAAGAAAATAAATACCTAAATTCTACTGCGTGGAATTGTCATGTCAAATTCAAATTCATATCAGATTGTACGTATTTTATTTTATAGTTATATAAGTATACAGGAAATTATAAATCATATTTGTTAGCTTATTGCCTTTTGAATGACGTAACTGGGTTTTAAACTTGTGGGAAGCTAAATAGGTACCTCTGTGTGATGATTTTCGTGTATAATATTTTGACATTGGTAGCTTTTTTTGTCATTGTTTTCGATTAGCGCAGGATCGTGGTGGATGGCACAAACTTAGGGAGGCCTATACCCAGCAGTGGGTGAAGTCAGGGAGGATGATGATGATGATGGTAGCTTTAAAAAAAAAAATTAAGAAGCGACAACTTTTTCTGCAATCATAGTAATGGGTTTGGTTAACAGAGTTCTTGCAAAAATGCCAACACATTTTGTTTGGATTTTATTTTATCTTAACGCTACAATCAAGTCTAGAAGATTTTTCCTCGAGTTGAAACAAGGAGCGGGTTTAAAGTGTGATCTTATAAATATTAAATGTGGCAAAAGTGTTGAGGGAATAACTTTTACTTTCTTGAAAAGGAAATCTGTTGGAAGAGTTAAAAGCTATTTACAGTTTACTTCTTAAGTACTTTAGATACAACAGAACTTATAAAACATTTAGAAATATCCAAAATATTTTGCTTTACACTACCAAGCTTGAAGTATAAGTGCACTATAGAATAGAATAGAAAATACTTTATTGCACACCACTTCAAAAGAAAAACAAATATACAGGGTGTAAAAAGACGTCTATCGAAGCCGAAAGAGGTAGGTACAGCATCCCAACACAAAACTAAATCCAAAAGGATTTTCCGAAAAAATCATTATATCCGGAGAAAACAGCGTTTGAAGAGTACTGTTTGCGTATGTTCTGTACGCGTTGTTTTACGTAGATTGCTGGATTTTGAGTTTTCACTGTTTCTTTCTTTTACAAATTAAATTATTAGTGATCTTATTATGTTGTAATAGTAGTAAATAACCGAAAATAAACAAAAAGTCTAAGCTAAGTAAAAAAAAAATTGCGTTTTTTTTCGCTAAATATGTTTAGAATCATGGTCTGATTGCAACCCCTCAGTTTTCGGTAGTTGTCTTTTTACACCTTGTATAAAACTAAACAAAAAAACTTACCTATGATATTATAAAATCGCCAGTCTTATCGCTAAAAAGCAACCTGAAATCTAAATACATAAAATTACGTCTCTTTAGGCAGAAACTAGAAAGGAGAACGGGCAGGCATGTATGAAGCGCCGCCCAAGTCAAAAAACGATCGCCCGCAGAGTGGACGTATAGTGGAATGGGTAGACCTTCTAAAACACTACATTTGATTGTATGACAGCAAAAAAATCCATCCTACAGAAATCGAGATATTTGCAGTTAAAGGTGGTGACTTTTACCATCATGTTTTTTGACTTACAGCCTTCCCGCAGACAAGCCACTATGGGCATTCCATAGAACTTTAGAAGCACTACATTTCATTGTATGACAGTGAAAAAATCCATCCTGCAGAAATCGAGATATTTGCAGTTAAAGGTGGTAACTTTTACCATCATGTTTTTTGACTTACAGGCCACCCGCAGACAAGCCACTATGGGCATTCGATAGAACTTTAGAAGCACTACATTTCATTGTATGACAGCAAAAAAATCCATCCTGCAGAAATCGAGATATTTGCAGTTAAAAGTGGTGACTTTTACCATGCTGTTTTTTGACTTACAGCCTTCCCGCAGACAAGCCACTATGGACATTCCATAGAACTTTAGAAGCACTACATTTTATTGTATGACAGTGAAAAAATCCATCCTGCAGAAATCGAGATATTTGCAGTTAAAGGTGGTGACTTTTACCATCATGTTTTTTGACTTACAGGCCTCCCGCAGACAAGCCACTATGGGCATTCGATAGAACTTTAAAAGCACTACATTTTATTGTATGACAGCTAAAAAATCCATCCTGCAGAAATCGAGATATTAGCAGTTAAATGTGGTGATTTTTACCATCATGTTTTTTGACTTCTAGCCTTCCCGCAGACAAGCCACTATAGGCATTCGATAGAACTTTAGAAGCACTACATTTCATTATATGACAGCTAAAAAATCTATCCTGCAGAAATCAAGATATTTGCAGTTAAATGTGGTGACTTTTACCATCACATTTTTTGACTTATAGCCTTCCCGCAGATAAGCCACTTTAGGCAATCGATAGAACTTTAGAAGCACTACATTTCATTGTATGACAGCTAAAAAATTCATCCTGCAGAAATCGAGATATTTGCAGTTAAAGGTGGTGACTTTTACCATCATACGAGTATTTTTTGACTTACAGGCTTCCCGCAGACTAGCCACTATGGGCAATCGATAGAACTTTAAAGCACTACATTTCATTAGATGACAGCTAAAAAATCCATCCTGCAGAAATCGAGATATAAGATAGATAGATAAAAAAATTATATGGGAAAACACACACACAGACGAACATAACTAGGTACAATGTAAAGTGACACAGCAAAAAAAATTTATATAATAGATCGACTACAGGCAAAGACAGAAAAGTATAAAAGAAAACAAATAGAAAATAAAGAAGGACGTCTGTGTTGGTGCAGTCCAAAAAGGAACAAATCTCAGCTTTGTGTTGCTCTGCACCGGGGAGGTATAGAGCAACGCTGGTTTTCCACGGATTTATTATAAATCAGACTGCTCCTAGTTGGGTGACATCACGTTATTAAAAAAAAGACAATTAAAATGAAGAGCTGTTAGTTCATAAATACTTAAATTATTACAGAATAAGATACGGTTAGATTAGATTATTATTATAATTATTATTAGATATTAGATTTCTGCAGGATGGTTTTTTTTAGCTGTCATACAATGAAATGTAGTGCTTCTAAAGTTCTATCGATTGCCCATAATGGCTTATCTGCGGGAAGGCGGTAAGTTAAAAAAGGTGATGGTAAAAGTCACCACTTTTAACTGCAAATATCTCGATTTCTGCAGGATGGATTTTTTTGCTGTCATACAATGAAATGTAGTGCTTTTAAAGTTCTATCAAATGCCCATAGTGGCTTGTCTGCGGGTGGCTTGTAAGTCAAAAAACATGATGGTAAAAGTTACCACCTTTAACTGCAAATATCTCGATTTCTGCAGGATGGATTTTTTCACTGTCATACAATGAAATGTAGTGCTTCTAAAGTTCTATCGATTGCTCATAATGGCTTATCTGCGGGAAGGCTGTAAGTTAAAAAAGGTGATGGTAAAAGTCACCACTTTTAACTGCAAATATCTCGATTTCTGCAGGATGAATTTTTTAGCTGTCATACAATGAAATGTAGTGCTTCTAAAGTTCTATCGATTGCCCATAATGGCTTATCTGCGGGAAGGCTGTAAGTTAAAAAAGGTGTTGGTAAAAGTCACCACTTTTAACTGCAAATATCTCGATTTCTGCAGGATGGATTTTTTTGCTGTCATACAATGAAATGTAGTGCTTCTAAAGTTCTATCAAATGCCCATAGTGACTTGTCTGCGGGTGGCTTGTAAGTCAAAAAACATGATGGTAAAAGTTACCACCTTTAACTGCAAATATCTCGATTTCTGCAGGATGGATTTTTTCACTGTCATACAATGAAATGTAGTGCTTCTAAAGTTCTATGGAATGCCCATAGTGGCTTGTCTGCGGAAAGGCTGTAAGTCAAAAAACATGATGGTAAAAATCACTACCTTTAAATGCAATTATCTCGATTTCTGCAGGATGGATTTTTTTGCCGTCATACAATAAAATGTAATGCTTTTAAAGTTCTATCGATTACTCATAGTGGCTTATCTGCGGGAAGCCTGTAAGTCAAAAAACATGATGGTAAGAGTCACCACCTTTAACTGCAAATATCTCGATTTCTGTAGGATAGATTTTTTAGCTGTCATACAATGAAATGGAGTGTTTTTGAAGGTCTACCCATTCCACCATACGCCTACTCTGCGGGCGATAGTTTTTTGATTTGGGCGGGAATGCCCATTCTCCAAATTTCTGCTAGCTACAATCTTGATACACCTTTCGCCATACAAGCTCGCTGGGTTATAGTACTTTATGGTACTTTAAACCAGCGTTCCAGGTTCTTTTATGAAACAACATTGGAATGTTCTTATTTTATACAAATTTTTGAAACGTTTTCCGGGTTCCTTTACCGTTATGCAGAAACAGATGTCAAATCCAACGAACAATGAATACGACAGAATTCTCAGTCAAATTGCGTGTCGCAATAAAATTCTTTCTCCGCGCGCTCAAAGAAGTATCGTCTGGAAATCAAATTACCAACCTTCCCGTAGTTATGTTGGGTTCGTTTTGTTGGTACAATTGTATCAATATTGGACATCGTAACTCGATTTCGGAACGGAGTGCTGTCAAGTCACGCTTGAAGCCGGCCGGCAAAATGGCGCGAACCAAACGTCAGTTTTTCTCTACCAACCAGAGAAATGGGATACTACTTATAGTATATAACATCATTGCTACCAACTATTCAACTGACATAATGCCATTAAACATTAATCATAATTATCATCAGCTTTTCTCATCCCACTGCTCGGTATAGGCCTCTCTTCGCTTCTCTCTTCGCCCATTCACCTCTATCCTGAGCCAGTCTTGCAGTACGACCTGCGGTTTTCACGATGTAACGATGTCGTCATTTAACATTATGTTGTTTCAACAAATTATTCCTATGGTTTAAAAACAACTGGGAATTCATTATGCTATGTCTTGGTAGTGAAATTGATAGATTTATTCTCAAGCGACGCTTGACAGAATGAATAAATAAAATAAGTATACCTCTACTTCTACTAAGCTAAACCAGTGATATAGGCTATCATTTGAGCTGCCGATGATGAAGCCAGTATCCTTTTTGCATAATCTCAAAGCGTAAGCGGCAAAGGCTCATTATAGAAGGTTAATCTCCACAAACAACGATGACAAGCGTAATAACCTGACCGCACGCCTATCTGCACCGGACACTAACAAATTGCCGCGAAACTACTTTTAGTTTCGCTTTGCCGCAAAAACTAGGGGCTGATGAAATTAAGAACAGCATTTTCAGTTTACCTATATAACAGCTAAGTCACTTATGAAAAACAAACACTTTAAGGCACTTAGCGTTTGCGCGTAAGTGCCTTAAAGCCATTACTCGTTTCATTGATATTATATATTTTTTAATACCTTTAAGAAGAATTCACCATTATACAGGGTGTAAAAAGACTGCTACCGAAAACTGAGGGGTTGCAATCAGACCATGATTCTAAACATATTTAGCGAAAAAAAAACGCAAAAAAAAATTTGACTTAATTTGGTCATGCTATGTTATTTTCGGTTATTTACTACTAGTACGACATAATAAGACCATACCTACCTGATAATTTCATATAAAAAAGAAAAAATCCATTTAAACTCAAAATCCAGCAACCTACGTAAAAAAACGCGCCCAGAACATACGCAAACAGTACTCTTCAAATGCTGTTTTCTCCGGATATAATGATTTTTTCGGAAAATCCTTTTGGATTTTGTGTGTTGGGATGCTGTACCTACCCCTTTCGGCTTCGGTAGACGTCTTTTTACACCATTATATGATTTGCTCTATGTTACCTTTTATTTGCCCTATTGAATACAGCACAGGGTCACGACTGTATCCCCAAGGCGCGGTAGACATTCTCTCAGATCTTTTTATGTATTCCAGATCCTTTGATGATGTCTAAGGGGGTAGTCAGAGGCATGTCCAAACACATATTTGATACATGCCCACATCTTGCGGAAGTTCGTATTTCATACGTGACAGGTTGCAAGCCCATCGCCGCCTATAAGAATACTAACTGGTTTCCTCACAATGTTTTCCTTCAACGCTTAAAGCAGGTGTTATAGCGCATATAAAATCGAGGTACCTTTCGGCCAACACGGCTATTTAATATTTATTAATAATTTGTTATCTATATTGAAATAAATTGAATTGAATTAGAATTACTATCAAATAAAAGTTTAATTAATAGCGGATTAAAAATAGCGGAAATATAACAGGATCACTACTGTATTCCCAAGGCGTATTAGACATTCTCTCAGATAAAGGGGGAAAAAGTGTACCAGCTTCTTTCGCTTGTCCAGCCATGACACACGGGTACCGCGAGGCCCATGACATGTGTGAAAGTCACGTTGCTATTTAATTAATAATTTGAACAGGCTTTCCGGACGGACGGTAAATCGTAATTTGATTGGAGAGTTTCAGTGTTGACGTAACGGCTTTTTGTGGGCGTTAGGACTGCTTTCTAACACTAATTATGGAGAAGTAATTTTAACTTAAGGATCACCTGGGCAATTTTTGATTAGGTTGGAAATTCTAATTATAATTAAAAATTTAGTTATACGCTGGACTGTGGCAAATAAATAGTTTACATAGTAATTGGTCGGATTTGAGCTTAGGTATTTGGGCTCATAACCGAATTTAGTTCAATTTCAGCCCAGGTTTCCCATTGTCGGATCCGACACGGAGGACGTTATGTAGGTTTTTATCATCGTTTACGAATGGAATGCTAAATAGCTAACTTCTGATTTCTTTCAAGCAATCACACGCATTCTGATAGAATGCGTGTGATTGCTTGAAAGACATTTAAATTTGATTTTATTGAATAACTTATCTCTAAACACATTACTCCAAACTTTCTACATAACTTAGGTATAATTGTTTTCTATAAGTTTTTCGTTTGAAGGAACCAGCAGATTTCATGTGTGGGAGGCTTTTTTGTTTGAAAAACGAACTGCTCACGGAAATTGAGCTACAGCTTATTTACTTTTTTATCGTGTCAGCGGAAATGTGATTGTATGTATATTGTGTTATGTTATAACACTGTATTATTATGTAACTACCAAATTAATTAAAGTGTTTAATGAGAATCATAACAATGCTCAATAATAACATATGTTTACATAATTATGTTATGTTTATAAACCATAATCTCTTGTTTTATGAGGTAGGTAAATAAAACCTTTCTTACTTATATTTATCAAATAATCATTTTATACGATAAGATTTATTTATATGTTATTCGTAACTTATTCAGGCTGAAACTGTTTAAATATTATACAATATGAAACTTTGAAAAGATAGATCCTGGCTTACACACAGGTAATAAAAAATCTAGTGATGTACGGCTGGGTTTTGCTATCTCAGCCAATACAATACTACGAAAGGAGAAACTACTTGAAGCTTGTAAAAAATACAAAACAAAATTAGCTATATTATTATTATATTCTCTGAAAGTACCACACAGATATACAATACGCAGTCAATCAAGCCTGCTTAACCCTATCAAAGCAGGTCAGGTGTCAGAACGACCAGGCATTGCCACCGATTGAAAGCCGGGCGTGGCTAGCAAATCATTGAATGCGGGCTCCCCACCCGTACCTAGAGGGGTTAAACCACAGACAAAATCACCTCCATTACGATGTTTTTAATAATATAATGTGTAATGCAGGTTTTGTTTATTTAAACTACTGATATATGTAAACTATAATATAAAAACTTCACAAATGAGGAAGACCTTACTGTATATGGATTACCTAAAAGAATGATAGGCCCCAAACCGTGTTTGTTGCCCTGATTCTTCACGGTATTGGTCGCGAAAGAACAGGAGTAAAATTAGTTTTAAGACTATTCTAAGTGATCCCAGCGGTCCTACTGAATTGCTTTTTGACTTTGACTTTATCACTGATACTTAGTGGTTTTTTTTCACAGATTTTTTCGTCAGCAAAAATACTTAGGCCTGTTTAGCTTAGGGATCTTTTTTGATCAATCTATGTAGTCCCACTGCTGGGCAAAGGTCTCCCTTAAACTCTTCCAACGGTCTCTATCCGCCGCCACGTTTCACCTAGTTTAGGGATCTTTTAGATGTTTAAAATGCATAATTGTCACTCAGCGAATGGGGCTTAAGGATGTACGTACCACACAATACTCCACGCAAAACCTAAAGTAACATTTAAGCGAACACCGACTTAAACTTTGAGCAAATAGAATACATTATACAATGGCAGCCGAGTGGCAGAGACATGTGCTCTACCCGAACTCATTTGCCACAGAACCGCGTCACGTCCGTGAAAGCCGTCGCGTAATTACAAAAATGGATTCGGATTTTGTTTTGTACACGTGTGTTATGACATAATTATGTTAATTTGTGTTTTAATATGAATTGGGTCAAGTTTGTTCTGAAAATATGGAACAAAATTCTGCTAATGTTCTGTTTTTCTTTATGATTTAGAGTCATTTTTGCACAATGGTATTATGCCTCAACCTTACAAATGTGTGGGTTGTAGTCCCAACCTAATGGCACATCCTATTTTTTTTATTTTTTCACTGTGTGCTTTATAAAATGTGAAGGAAACACATTTTGCTATACGAAAATGTGTAATTAGGTACAATAATTATATTAACAGAAACTTAGCTACATACATATATGTACATAAAATCACAAAATACAATAGAATCAATCGGTGCTCAATCGAAAAATATAAGCTTATCGAAAATTTGGATGCCAGCAACAGGGATTCTGAGGCCGAGCGGTAAGGCACTCCGGCTTTAGGAGGATCGTCTGATCGATGCGGGTTCGAATCCCGTCGGAATTCAAAATTTTGATAAGACTTTTCATTTCTTAATGAAATACCAAGTGTGGATCAGCACTATAAAAATTACAAATAATTACAATAGAATCAGCCAAGCTATCTAAGGATCGTCGTAAAAACTATCTATAGATAGCTCAACTGATCTAGATCACTGCCAGTCGGAAGCGTGCCCAATACTGGCGGCATTGCCACGCTGAATTGCAATGCTGATTCTCTGTGCCAAAAAATCGCCAGCTCGAATCACGCGACGCTTCGACCAGACGCCCTGAAAGATTTTTGAAGACGCGATGGGCCCCGGAACCCCACGGATCCATGGTCTTGACCTTATACGGTGTTTTACGGCTAGTTCTTGTGTATTCAAATCTAGGTTATTTTATAATAATTACATTTTAATTTAATTTCAATTCATTTATTTATTGCGATAATGGGTACAACAAAGAGTCATGTCAGATTAAATAAAAATTACAGATCAGCCATTATCAACTTTTCAGCATGCAATATTTGGTAGTTACATAATCATAGAATAAACATTTTTATTATTAAGCTTTGTAATTAATGTCATAAATTAGATTCATACTCTTTAAGTGTGTGTAATTTAAAGCATACTTTTCAAATCTAAATGCTGTATAAACAAATAAAACAACATCTCAACAGCTAGTAAAAGGTCAGCCCAGGAATGTATTCTAAAACTTCACAGCATTCTACAATCCAATCGTAATCCAAACCCCACAACTTCACCACCATAAGTTTGTTAGTGAAATAAGTGAACAGTTAACACTTTGAAGGCTTAACCTCAAAAATGCTACGTCGACCGGTCTACCTCGAAACTCGGTCGAAATTGCTTCGAAGCCGAGTATGTTTTGACCAGCCATTTCCGCACGCAATCGTATAATACTCATTAGTTTACAAATGCAAATGATAAAGTTAAAAAATACAAAAAATTATTATGATTTTTAAACGCCTCACTTGATACAACTAGAATAGTTAATGGTAAATTTGATCAAGTAGGGGAAAATGGATTATAAAATTCACAAAATAATCTTAAATAATTATTTAAGTAACTAATTTCTACTTTGATGAGGCTCATTTAGTTCAAGCCTTTGTATTATTTAATCATTGTTAGTTTCAACACAGATTTACAACACAAACGCCATCACACTCTAAACACAGTATGAAAGAAAACCACAAAAAGCGATATCGTGCGGGCATCTATGGATGAAACATAAGCCGGGAAACTTCGTAATTATGTCAGCAGACCGCCCGAGGTTAGCTGACCCGGATATATGGGCAGCAGATGAATAGCCAAACTATTGGACCAGCCGTCTTAGCATCGAACTCGTAAGTAGTAGACAATACCTTGAAACTTAATATTAATAGTGTATAGGAGATACTATGCCTGACAGTGGGACGGACTACACGATGATGAATGATAAGAACTTCTAAATTTAAATTTCAAAATATTGACTTCGTTCGAATTTTGAATGATGGCAAGCGGAGAGTGAACATGCAGTGGGATAGACCCAAGTTAAAAAATATAGATAGGTTACAAGCGCGTGGAAATTGAAGACTCGAAATTGTCATATAAGAAGATTTTTTTGCGTCAAACAGAGCGACGTTTTTGTCAGTGACAGTGACATGTTCTAAGCTCGGATTTCATAATCGAACATAACGTAACTATAGTTAATTTAAAATATAATTGTCTTGATAGATCGTCAAAGTTAAGCAACATTCGAACGGTCTGTAAGTGAATGGGTCAGTGGCATTTCTATCTCAGCGCTTCCGTGCTTTGGAGGGCACGTTAAGGGCGCGTCGAAGCAGTTAGAGGTAGTCTAACTGCTTCGACTCTGGATCATACAGGGTGTAAAAAGACTGCTACCGAAAACTGAGGGGTTGTAATCAGACCATGATTCTAAACATATTTAGCGAAAAAAAACGCAAAAAAATTTTTTTGACTTAACTTCGTCATGCTATGTTATTTTCGGCTATTCACTACTATTACAATATAATAAGACCATACCTACCTAATAATTTCATTTATAAAAGAAAAATACATTTAAAACTCAAAATACAGCAATCTACGTAAAAAAACGCGACCAAAACATACGCAAACAGTACTCTTCAAACGCTGTTTTCTCCGGATTTAGTGCATATTTCGGAAAATCCTTTTGGATTTGGTTGTCTATTGGGATGCTGTACCTGCCCCTTTCGGCTTCGGTAGACGACTTTTTACACCCTGTATAAAAGTATTGAACCAATATTATTGAAAAAAATATAAATTGTAGTTGAGGATATAAACTGAGTCCCCGTTGTAGTGAAAACACGATTACTAAATATTTTCTCGATAGAAAATAATCACAAACTTCCCTCTGAATTTTACTTAAAAACAAAAGTACTCAATGAATACTTTAGCTAGACTAGTAAATCTTTGTATCTAAACTCAGCTTAGTACACTACGTGGTCCCGTTGTTCCGAATTTTGATCTTTTTTTGTTTTTGTACTTTTAGTTAGCTAAAAAGTGTTTTAGCACCGTAAATAACGTTGCGCATCCATAGCTCTGTACCCCTCACACGCCGAACAAATCACACTCGCTGTCCCGCTTACAAAATGGCAGGGTACTACAGGCTCTTAAATTGTCGGTCCCGGCTATCAGAGGCCTTATGGCAGCCTAAAAACTTTGTCACCAGTGTTGGCCACTGAGTCATACGAACTTAGTCATGATCCTCTTTTATTTAGTTTAAATAAACATTGCGCGTGTGAGACTCTCACTTGACCGGTTTTATTTTAGGTTTACTTGCACGGATCGGTGATCGTACATAAAATAGCACAATCGCACAAAGATTGTCTATGGTATGTTCAATACTCTTTTATGTTCTTTAGATGTGTCAATATTGGGAATTTTCGTTTTATTTGTGATTTTGTACGGGATGTTTTGTCGGTCCCCCCTCTTTTAACAAAAGGCTGATAGGGTGGCTGTTTTTGTAGGATATGATAAGGTTTCCGTTTCCTAATTTTTGTTTATTCGTGAAAATGTAATAATAAATACGAATGACTTTTATATGTATAAGAATAAAGCAGGGTTTCAAAAAAACAGTGGCACTCCAAGAGTGCCAACAGAAGTGAAAACTTGAACAATTACGTGTAATTGGAATCGTGAGGAAATATTTTTGAATCGTCACCGGGCGCGCGGTGAAAACGACGTGATAAAGGTTCTTTACTGTGTTTCGTTACAGAGTTCAAAACTAGATGGCGCTGACGGTTGTGTCGGTAACACTGTCAGTCTGAGTTCAATACAACAACCATAGTACAAGCTTTGTTTAAGAAATGAAAAGTCTTATCAAAATTTTGGATTCCTACGGGATTCGAACCCGCATCGATCAGACGATCCTCCTAAAGCCGGAGTGAAATTTTGATAAGACTTTTCATTTCTTAATGAAATACCAAGTGTGGATTAGCACTATAAAATTACAAAAATTATAGATTTAGCAGAAGCGACATCTCTTAGTCATTGGATTCTGAATGTAATTTCAGACAATGAGCATGAGTTCACTAGTGAACGTGTAGATGGCGCTAATCGGTGCTTAACCGAAAAATATGAGCTTATCGAAAAGGACCCCGGCAAGTAGGATTTCGTGGCCGAACGGTAAGGCACTCCGGCTTTAGGAGGATCGTCTGATCGATGCGGGTTCGAATCCCGTCGGAATCCAAAATTTTGATAAGACTTTTCATTTCTTAATGAAATACCAAGTGTGGATTAGCACTATAAAATTACAAAAAAGCTTTGTTTAGTTTGGGGCTAGATAATGCTGTGTGAAATGTCCAGCATTATTTTATTTCTTTAATAGATTTTTCTCATCTCAAAAATGCCCAACGCTTTAAGATATTTTCACTTTAAAAACGAAAGTTTCCGCAATTTCTATTTTAAAATCTGTGTATTATTCAAGAATCACTCGCAGCTTAAGCCGAAATGATCTGCTAACTAAGTGAGACAACGATATTGAGAGCTTGATTACTGGTTAAGTCTTCGTTTAAATAGCTTATAATTACCGTAACGAGGGTGACGGTGCCATTTCCTGACAATCTAAGTCAACTTGTTTTTAATGTTATTTTATTCTTCAAGTGTTGCTTGGATGTGATCACTTGTTAGCAATAAGGCCACCCATTGTGCAGTGTAATATAAGCTTTCTTATTTTGTTGTACTGATTTTGTTTCATGGTTGTCTATGTTGTGCAATATTATGAACACTACTCTATGTTGTACTATCTACATGTGAAAATGTTACATGTTATGAAAACCTGTTGTGCCGACCCAACACAAAAGTTGGATAAGGGCAGGGAAATGATGATGATGACTACTCTATGTTACACATATTTATTTCCTAGGCCTGTAAGTGGTTATGTACCTAAATGTCTTTAAAAAAAATATTCAACGTGCAATTTTCCAGTACGAACAAGTTGTTAGAATAGAATAGAAAAGACTTTATTGCATACCACATAACGGCCACTCTGCACATTTGCCGAACTATTATTTGGAAAGAATATGAAAGGCGAATATAGGCAATGAAGCCCTCGTTCGTGAACGTCGGCATTCGTCTACCTTTGCCGAATGTGTAGAGGGCCCATAATAAGTAAAACAAAAATATACAAAAACTTAATTTATCGCTAAAGCGGTCTCTACCAGATTAATTACTAACGTAATTTTGATAAGACTTTTAATTTTTTATTAACATTTTATAATGTAATTACTTATATTACTGATTAAATATTGTTTTTCATCAAGACAGAACTTTTAAATGTCACCGAATGGCCCCTAGGCTATCCTAGCATTAATTGGACAAACAAACTGACAACTTTATAATTGGACGGCTCTCAGGTAAATTCAATCAATATCCAATTCTCGTGCGAATAAAACGTTACCTGAATAATTTTGCATTATCGTGTCGGTTACATTACGATTCAAAGACAAGGGCCGAGTATCAAGCCCCAAATCATTTTGAATCATAGAGCTGTTAGAATAAAGAATATTTTCGCCTACACGATTATTCGGGTCGGTTATCATACAGATAGTATATTGAAATAGGGGGATGATTCAACGGTCGTAAGCAATTTCTAAATTGGATTTTGTTAGGGCAGGAGTACCGTGGAGAGCTAAGTGATGTTTCATTAAAACTTATCAAGGACATGGTCCACCTCTCTGTCAATGTCTGTAAAAAGTAGGTTTTTGGTTTTCCTATCATTCTTAAAGTCAATTACGAATGATTCGAACTTTCCCAATAAAAATAAACTTAGACTTTTACATATTAAGAGCCGTGTTGGCCGAATGGGGTTGTACCTCGACTTTCAATCCGAAGGTCGTGGGATCGAATCCCGGCCATGCATCAATGGATTTGGCGATTCGTAAAATTTATATGCGCTTTAATACGAGCTCTAAACGGTGAAGGAAAACATCGTGAGGAAACCAGTTAGTATTCTTATAGGCGGCGATGGGCTTGCAACCTGTCACGTATGGAATACTAACTACTGCAAGATGTGGGCATGTATCAAATATGTATTTGTACATGCCTCTGACTACCCCCTTAGACATCTTCAAAGGATCTGGAATATAAAGATCTGAGAGAATGTCTACTGCGCCTTGGGGATACAGTCGTGACCCTGTTTACGTTTACGTTTTTACTTTTACATATTAGAGGATTTATACAGCGTCAGGAGGCAACCTATGCCTACACTCAACGGGACGCTGTAGTGCCTGGGATATTGTTTGAGATGGAATAGGCTTGCCCAGCACCTAAACCATCCTCTCAGCTTAATAAGCCTGGTCCACAGGAAAGACAACGTCAATACTTGCGGAGCTGACTAAGCTGTGGGTTTCCTCACGATGTTTTCCTTCACCATTAAAAGCTCGTGTTAAAGTGCATATTTTTACGAAACGAAAAATCAATTGATTCACGGCCGGGATTCGAACCTTTCGGATTGAAAGTCGAGGAACAACCCCATTCGACCAACGCGACTCAATAGAAATTCATAATAAAAAATACAATAACATATTGAAGCCAGATCTATAAAAATACAAAATAAAAAAACCTTGTAGGTATCCATCCCCAAGGCGCGTTCACAATTTTTGAAATGAAAACTTCATTAGGCGCATTGAGCATTTTTAAGATGAAAATAAATTCTTGGATTCACCTCGAAAGGTCACGTGCGAGTCACGTGCTGCTCACCAATACCCACCAGTAGCGCCATCTAGTTCTGTACTGGGTAAATTTTTACGGCAATATTTTTACATTTTAAAAAGCTCATTTTATAACTAAACGGGTAAATAAAAATGCATAAAATTACGAAATTACCTAACTCGTTGCGACGTGCTGTCATTATCTTTCGATATTTTTCGATTTCCTAACATAATAATATGAAAAGATGGATGGATTGTGGATGTGGAGATGACGAATGATAGAGGAGAGTGGAGAAGGAGAACTTGTTGTGCCGACCCCGCATAATACCCCGCATAGTAAATGGATCTCGTGTCTGCAATAAAGATTTATAAAAAAATGAAAATGAAAAGAATGTAATTTTTCCGAAATACATGCCTGGGACTCGCAACAAAAGTTATCCTACTAAGCCAAAATGGCAAATAAACGCATTGCAATTATATTGGTTCATTTTACTTGTACATTTAGTGGATGTCGGGCCTATCAAAGGGCGTCTGCGTCCCGAGCTAATCTCTAAAAGGTTTCTGTAATGAACAAAATGAGTTTTTTTTCATCAAATCCGATTGAAACGCGTAATGAGTACAATTATACTGATTACTAAGGACCTAATGTCACCTTGATTGGCTCTGAGACAAGGTCTGAGCGTCGAGAGAAATTGCGTTTGGTTACTGAGACGGAAAAAATACCTTTTTTTTAACGTTAAAACGAATGTCTAATAGATCTTACGACAAATTTTCAATGTCTAAAGATTATTACGACCTCTTTAGCACAGTGGGCGTGCACTTGTTTGCGGGTTCGATCCCCGCCGTGGGACAAATGTTTGTATGATCTACAGATATTTGTCTCGGGTCTGGGTGTTTCTATAATATGTATATATTTTAAAAAAAAGTATATAAGTAGTATATCAGTAATCCGGTTCCCATAGTACAAGCTTGCTTAGTTTGGGGCTAGATGATGCTGTGTGAAATTGTCCAGCATTATTTATTTATTTATAGTTTCTAGAAGAACGAGTTTTAAGTTTTTTTAGAATAAACTAGATTTTTTTGTAACACAACATTTCATTTAACTCGATTATCAAAATTTTTGAGTTGTGTCATCCGTGTCGCAAATGCCATACGAATGTAATTTTTTCTGAAATAAAAAATATATGGTGAATCTAATCGTAACAAATGCCACAAGCTCTTTATTATGTCACTATTTTACGACCACTAAAAGCAGTGAGTTGCTATGTGTACACAATATGGACAAATACTCATGTACAATTTTAAAAGCACACAACAATAGAACACTCATAGAAAAAGGTGAAGCAACACACGTTATTCAATAGGTCTAAAACGTGTTGCATGTGAGCTTACTCGACTCAAACATGACTCCAACATCTTAACTTGGTGCAAATACCTTGTTTACTCTACACGCAAAATGGCGTGTTGTAACTTTACCTCGTTTGGAGCTAAAATACCAAATTACGTGGTAATTATGTTATTTGTAAGATTAAATCGGGAATGTTCATTTTGATTTGTCAAAGTCAAAAGAGTTGTGGAATTTCGTGTTTCAATTGTTTTTGATTTATGCCGTGTTGGCTAAGTTTGATTTTTGGCATTGAGTTAGGATCAATGATCTTTTATACTTCTGGTTAGCATACTAAAGAGTCACAATCTCTGACAGCACTCAAAAAATATCGGAGCACCGTTCTTTGATGACATTTGCTCAAATGTAGACGTTATCTCACTTGTATAAGTGTTCAATGTCGCTTGTACGCAAAAACAAAAACTCGGCGCACTGCGTAGCGTGTGCTGAGTTTTGGCGCGGACATTTTATTTGTCAGATTGTAACTCTATAGTATCCTAGCTCAATTGTTGTTGGTATCTCAGATAAATAAAGGTTTTTTTTTGTTTTAATAATTAGAAAATATTCCACTGTGTTGCTTTGGAAAACTGATTTGTAGGTACAAAACATAAAGTTATTAATTATGCAAGTTATCAATACAGGATAACGACTGCATCCCCAAGGCACGGTCATGGCATTCAATAAATATCCAATTATACAAAGGTTTTTAGAAAACCGATTAGGACTCTAATCTCTTTTGTGAAATGACAGAAACAAAACATCACCATTACATGAATCAACGCAGCATGGTAACAGTGCCAACATAAAACAAAACCCCTAAGTAGGAACTAGGTCGCCTAACTACATCCAACTGAAACATACTCCAAGTTGCAACAAAAACAATTCAACACACTGTAGTGCAAACAAAACAAGCATCGCTCCAAATATGGATCTATTTCAATCAACACGAGTGAATAATTACCATGAAATAAAATGCGGGAATTGGAATGAAAGTAACAGTTGAGTGTGCAGAAAAAATAGTTGTGTTCACGCAGCAGAATTACGTGTATTGGTATTTAATATGAGAATGGGTTAATTGTATTCAATAACTTTTTTTGCCTTTTTTGCAATGTTTCCGAAAATTGCTATATATTTCCAATCCAGCACCCTTCGTCTAAAAAAAAAAAATAATGCTGGACTATTCACACAGCATCATCTAAGCCCCAAAGTAAGCAGAGCTTGTGTTATGGGTACTAAGATGACTGATATATTACTTATATACTTTTTGTTTGTAAATACATACATATTATACATAGAAACACCCAGACCCGAGACAAATATTTGTAGATCATACAAACATTGGTCCCGCCGCGGGGATCGAACCCGCAACCTTTTGCGTCGCAGGCGGGCCTTCGCCCACTGCGCTACAGAGGTCGTCTAGGTACTGGAGAATAGACAAAAATGACAGTAATAACATTAGTGTAAATAAGAAAAATTTATTGTTCAACTGTGTTTTACAAAGATGTAAAGATATTTATAAATAGGTATCAACAGTTTGCCCATCGTGGGCGTACAATAATATAGTATGAAGGTAGGTATTGGATACCTACCTTCATAGAAAATTCTGCCTAAATGTGTGTTTTTGATCGCTCTAATGTCAGTACTGACATTTTTATCGTGGTCAATGTATTCGTGTAATGTTTTAGTTTATTACATGATCATGTTTCTTTAACTTTAATATACTTTACCAGTATATTTAATGTTTTTAAACAAGCTTTTAAGAGGAACATTTTGAATCATCTAATAAATTAGTGGTATTTACGGCTGTTCTTAGCGACCCTTCTCAAAAGGACTACGTCACTGGCCTGACGTGACTCTGGTTCCTGACATGATACAATGAACAAAGAAGTTTCTGTTCGGAGCTACAAGACAGGCTTTACCGACAATCGTTATTATCCTTTTTTTTTATTGTTAGTTAGTTCGACGAATGATTTTAGGCAAACTCAATTCATTTAACTTCTTGTGAACGTGACACTACTTTGAACCAGTTTGGGGCGTCTAAAAGGCTCCTTTCGAGCACTTCGATTCAAAAACGTGGAGGCCACGCACCGAAAATCGTAGCAGAGAACGGCCCCCCACTAGATGGAAAGACGCTCTGGTAAAGGTTGCTGTGAGCCGTTGGGTGCAGGCTGCACAAGATCGGTCGCTGTGGAAATCGATGGGGGAGGTTCAGCAGTGGACGCTAGATGGCTAAGATGATGATGATGATAACGAACGATCATGGCCGTACTTCAAGAAGCAGTAGCATTTTTCGTGTCTTTCAGATACTTTGAAGATGTCTAAGGGTTCTATTGAAAGAGTTTGATCGAATGATTTTTATGAACTCCTTTTTGTGTCAAACTTTTATGTATTCTGCACAGATCTTACCGGATAAAACCTTCACCAAGTTGTAAGCGTAAATTGCGTCGCGGCCGAATTTAAAACTCGCGTGAAATGTCCGGAATTACTTACTCCCAGTTTAATGAATCACTTTTTGATAATATACGTTGTTTACTCGGTGGTTTCATTAGTTCATGAATCTACCCACCACGTAAAAGCTTGGAGTAAGAGCTTGACGTCAGAGCTAATGCAGTATCGAATAAAAAGAACTGAAGTAATTTTGAAAATTAAAAGTGAAAATATCTGCCGTAATGGCTCAAACAACCCTTAGCATGGAGGTATGTACAAGAATATTGAAAATGAACGAAAATTTCAACTGAATCTGGCTCATAATTTCTTATGACTTCTGTAGTGCAGTGGGCGAAGGTCCGCTTGCGACGCAGTAGGTTGCGGGTTCGATCCCCGCCGCGGGGCAAATGTTTGTATGATCTACTAATATTTGTCTCGGGTCTGGGTGTTTCTATGTATAATATGTATGTTACAAACAAAAAGTATAAAATTAGTATATCAGTTATCTGGTTCCCATAGCAAGCTTTGCTCAGTTTGGGGCTAGATGATGCTGTGTGAAATTGTCCAGCATTATTTATTTATTATTTATGTATAAAAGACATGAAAAGCACGAAACCCTGAGGAGTACTAGGTAAAAACTCCATCGACTGTCTATCAATACACAACGATAAAAACAATGGGAAGGAATATTTCAGCAAAACATCGGATAAGAAAGAGCTTTATCCAGTTGGTTCGAAAACTATAAAACACTAGTTCGGCTGAATCGGCAACCGACACGGAGTGTGTCGATAAAACTTTTAACCGCCATCTCGTGAACTGTTGAATGTCACTCCACTTTGTCCGATCGTTTCGATTTCAACTTTGGAGTCTTGATTCAGAATAGGTTTGTATCGTGTTTCTGATGGAAAAAATTGTTGCAAAAATTGAAAATATGTCTGCTCTCGGCGTGGCTGTGGCTGACATGTGTCATGCTGTGTAGGTTTTGTGATACTTTTATTTACTTTTCTAGGAATATACAAGTATTTAAATAACTATTGGATTATAAGAAGTATCTAATCAATCACGGTGTACTCTAGGACCAGTTGATGCTGTGAAATATGCATCAATATTGATTTATATAAATTACTAGCTCTCCGTCGCGGTGTTACCCGCCTCGGGAAAACATCACTTTCCCGGGAGAAATATAACCTATGTTCATCAGAGATAATAAATAAATAAATAAATAAATAATGCTGGACTTTTCACACAGCATCATCTAGCCCCAAAGTAAGCAGAGCTTGTGTTATGGGTACTAGATGACTGATATACTACTTATATACTTTTTGTTTGTAAATACATACATATTATACATAGAAACACCCAGACCCGAGACAAATATTTGTAGATCATACAAACATTGGTCCCGCCGCGGGGATCGAACCCGCAACCTCTTGCGTCGCAGGCGGGCCTTCGCCCACTGCGCTACAGAGGTCGTCAAAATAATGTAGAATTCTAATGGTGAAAGAATTTTTCAAATCGGTCCAGTAGTTTCGGAGCCTATTCAGTTCAAACATACAAACAAATCTTTCCTCTTTATAATATTAGTATAGATACATTCTTATGCTATCCCAAACTCATCATTTTGAAAATGCCCAAATAATAGATACCTTGAACTTATTTTAGATAGCAAATGTTGCAAGCCAAAAAACAACAGAATGATTGGAAGTTATTATTTGTCTTCAAAGTTCTAAATCGAAAACTACGCATTTAATTTAAAAGAACCTCCATTTACTAAGAACAAATCAGACGCTGTCAAACCTAACATGCAAAACGTATGAGTTTTTAAAAGTGACATGCAAAGTTCACTCAAACGTATTCTACAAATCTGAGTAAACTTTTTAAAACACCCTCAATCGCAGAGCTTTCTTCATGAACTCAAGTCATTACGTAAAAAACTTTATAAAGGTAGCATCTCGGCTGTTTTAATTACGCCTCAAGTTTATAGACAATTGAAAAGTTTGTTAGTCATTTTCAACTTGAGATTTTGAAGAGAAAAATTAGGGCAAGGGCAGGTCTTGTAAATTTGGCGGTAAAAAGGGTTCGTTGTTCATATATTTTTTTAATATGGGTTTTAATTATTCTTCATCATCATCATCTCAGCCATCTAGCGTCCACTGCTGAACATAGGCCTCCCCCATCGATTTCCACAGCGATCGATCTTGTGCAGCCTGCACCCAACGGCTCCCAGCAACCCTTACAAGATCGTCTTTCCATCTCGTGGGGGGCCGTCCTCTACTGCGATTTCCGGTGCGTGGCCTCCACTCGAGAACTTTTGATTATTTTTAACGTTTATGATATCTAAGCTCACCTGTTGTGATTAATGATGTAAAACGATTAAACGAGCAAATCAATCTTGGAAGAGATCGCTTCTCAGCGATAGGGCCGTCCATCGTGCTTTGTATTATGGTTCTCTTTTCTACTGTATTTTAAAATAATAAATAATAAAAACTTTATTGAGCAAAACATTGTTACAGAGGTATACCTACCTACTTACCTAATTCTAGACTTAATTTAGCATTCTGACACAAACTTACCTACTGACAATTACTTTGAGAACACTACTAAACTCACTCGATTTAATCTCATTTTTGTTTTATTTTGAAGTTATAAGGTGAACTCACTCGATTTAATCTCATTTTTGTTTTATTTTGAAGTTATAAGGTGAACTCACTCGATTTAATCTCATTTTTGTTTTATTTTGAAGTTATAAGGTGTGCATGTGCAATAAAGTATTTTCATTCATTCAATCTAAAGATAGACGTGTCGGAAATGTTTGATGGAAAATGTAGATTAAAAAAAACTAAATATTCGTAAACATACGTTTAATCAACATTTTTCATAAAATCTGTTTATCCCAAAACGCAGGTGAACAAAATGTTTCGCAAAATATATTTTTCTGAATCTTCCAATCCATTACCCGAAAATCATAAACTAAACTGCGACATATCACTACATATTTATGAGCAAAAAATATCCGAACTAGCACCTGCGGTATACAAAATTCGACCTTATATATTTGAGATAAGGTTGTGGGAATTCAGTCTGCTTGCGAAGGATTTTGATACATTTCACAATAATGTAGTTTTTTATATTGGAAGATATTAGTTATTATGGCTGGATGAGATAAAAATTTGGTTTGAAGTTCATGAACATCACAAATCATAATAGATATTATGAAAACATCAAACTAATGTTTTCATTACTTAACCTTTGCTTAGATTTCTTTTCTTTTATTAAAGTTTAAGAGAATACGCTTAGATACCATGTAACTGGGAGTCATGTAACTAGGAGAGTACTTGGTATGAATGTTGATGGATTTAGAAAGAAAGAAAGAAAGAAAGAAATATTATTTATTTGCCACCAGAAAAATACACAATACTTAATACAATAACAATTTAGGGTAAAATTTATATAAAGTTGCGAAAAAGAAATAACCAAAAATAGTACAACAAAAACAGTAAAACTAAATATTTAAAAGAAAAAGCAATAATATCAATTAATATGGTGGCGAAATTGGCCGTAAGCTCAGCATAATGCTTTACAAGTAGAGGCAGGCTAAAGAAAAGATGGATGGATTGTGTGAAGGATGACATGAGTAAGAAGGGAGTGAGTGGTGAGATGACGGCTGATAGAGGAGAATGGAAGAAGAATACACGTTGTGCCCACCCCGCATAATGTGGGGAAAGGACAAGAAAAAAAACCTAGTTTTTTTCGGTTTTAAATATTTATATTTAATTTCAACCTGGTTGCTCTGAAACGTCGACGTAATAACAGTGCGAATACTATCCAAAAACCTATTCTATTCAATTCTATTGAAAACAATCAAAGGTCTTTTGTTTTCTCTTCATACCCATAGACATAAAGGTAAATATTATTGCTTGATTATTCTACTAATTAATGTACTGTTGTATCCGAAAATCATTGGTACAATAACCGACCTAATTACCGGTATTGTTAGCAGCCACGTGTCGAAGACACGTCGTCATGACGCCTTACGTACTGTACGAGCTACGAATTCACGAAATTACCTTCATAGACATTTATGATATGTTTATTGGACAAGAAAACTAACTGTGGATTACAGTTAGACAAGAAAATAGCTGTAGAAAGCTTTTAATGATCCTTAGATGACTTAGCTGATCCTATTGCATTTTATAGTAGTTTATAAATAATGCTGGACTTTTCACACAGCATCATCTAGCCCCAAACTAAGCAAAGCTTGTACTATGGGAACCGTCTTGTCAATGTGCTCCTATTAAAGCTTGCTCCAAAATGAAGCCACCGCTATTGCCCTATCTGAAGCCGCAACAAGGTCTTCCTGGGTGCAGCTGGTGGGCTCTTCAGCAGTATTCTACACAGACAATACCGTCCGCCGAAAGAGCTGGTAAACTCTTGATACCAGCTTTACCTTAAATAAAATAAATACGTACATTCCTGTCAGCACAACATCTGAGACGGGAGCTCGCACACAACACACGTCGCCTCATTACGGACACAATAAAGAACCGTCGTCGGAACTTCAAACAATGAACGGTCCAGAATTCATTTTAGTCCTGTCTTGCTTACTGGCTAGGGTTTTCACGGCAACTAACTTTACTAAATACTTTCGTATATAATAGATTTGGTATGCGTCGCGGGCCGCACCTGGATGAGGTTAGCACGAGACCGTAAGAAGTGGCTTAGAGAAAGAGAGGCCCATACCCAGCAGTGCGCAAAGGCTGTGATGATGAAGGATGATGATGATGACTATAATAAATGGGAAAGTGACGTGTGTGTGTGTGAATTGAATTTTTACGCTGACATCTGAACAGATTTCAATAAAAATTTCTAAGCATATAAATTGTATCTCGGAGTTAGGTAAGTTTCTTTTTTGGAAATAATTATTATATACCCCACTATGATTATTTCCAAAAAAGAACGTCAAGAAATGTCATGAACGTTTTTAGAGAAAACCAAGCCAACAGCAACATTTTCAAATTATTCAGAACTTGCTTTGTAACTGATAGATCAATTCTTGAAGATAATCTTTAAAGTGTTCGCAAAGCTAGCTTGAATCTTTTAGTAATTTTGATGAAAAAATAACCTAAAATAGATAAAAATTCTGGCTAACTGTTACCTACGTATAATGTTTTACAAGACTCCTTTCTAAGAATTCTATTCTTTTTAAGAAAAGTCTAGGTGGCTACTCAGACATCTTTAAGACTTTAAGATATACCGAGGTAGTAATAATTGTATTATTGTAACAAGTACTAAACAAAATGTTACGAAAGAAACCACTCAAACGAGATTCTTTTCGTTTTTGTCTTCTCAATCGTGGCAACCCTAACGTCTTATTTTTCGTCGTCTCTTTCGCCAGTTGCATTTTTTGGAAGCATTCGAATGGAGTTCTCTCGGAGAATTCTAGGTTTCTGTACCCACAGCACACGTGGCTGACACTATCGAGCTGTGGTGGTAGTCTTTTCAA
Source organism: Epirrhoe alternata (assembly GCA_963565295.1). Taxonomy (NCBI): domain Eukaryota; kingdom Metazoa; phylum Arthropoda; class Insecta; order Lepidoptera; family Geometridae; genus Epirrhoe; species Epirrhoe alternata. Next base: position 13,045,388 of record OY751379.1, read on the forward strand.
GGAAGGTCGTCTTTTTTTCTAGTAAATTATAAAAATATGAACACGGCCTGATGCTACTTTTTCGGTGATTATTCTGAAAAATCGTCGGATGCGTTGTGGGCGAAAACCACCACAGAGTGGACGCCTCTAAACGGGAACAGACCACGCCGTAGATGGAGGGACAAATTGGATGCCCACCTAAAGGACTGGTCCACATTAGCCCAAAATAGAGATAAATGGAGAGTTGTCTTTCCTGTGGGCCAGGCTGATTAAGCTGAGAGGATGGTTTAGGTGCTGAGCAAGCCTCTTCCATCTCAAACAATGTCCCAGGCACTACAGCGTCCCGTTGAGTGTAGGCATGGATTCAAGATAAATCATCTATTAAAGATGTAAAGGCCTAAATTAGAGGAGGAAAAGTATAAATTTCTCTGTTAATAGAAAATAGAGTTCAAATCACCGACTGCAGAACCCAAAAGGCTGGCGGCATCAGTACCTACAGGTAGTACAGTGCCACATCAGGACAAGAAACCAGTGCTAAAGGCACAGCACTACTGACTTTATTTATTCTGTAGAGCTTTTTGTACCTGGTATCGAGATGAGTCGGAATCGGTTTGTTTATTTTTCTTCTGCAGTTGCTACACAAACTTTCCATTTAGTACAATAATAACAAAATGGAAATGAGTGCCATACGTACTAAGAGTTATTGTAACATATCCTTTGAAAGGCACAAATAAACAATGCTGGACTTTTCACAGAGCATCATCTAGCCCCAAAGTAAGCAGAGCTTGTGTTCTGGGTATGTACTTTTTGTTTGTAAATGCATACCTACATATTTCAACCTCTGCGGCGCAAAAAGAAAGTTTGGAATACAGAAGGATGCCGGTTCGATCCCCGCCACGGGATAAATGTTTGTACGATCTGCAAATATTTATCTCGTGTAATATGTATGTATTTACGAAAAAAAAGTATATATGTAGTATATCAGTTATCTGGTTCTCATGGTATAAGCTTTGCTTAGTATGGGGCTAAATGATGCTGTGTGAAATGTCCAGTATTATTTATTATTTATTTATTTATAATTTACATAGAAAACACCCAGACCCGAGACAAAACTCTGTAAATCATACAAACGTTTGTCCCGCGGCGGGGATCGAACCCGCAACCTTCTGCATCGCAAGTGAACTTTCGCCCACTGCACTTAAGAGGTCGTCTAAATAAACTCATTTTTCATAAAGATTTTGCATAAAATTGAATCTCTTACAATAGCAAGCACATCTGTTGATTTGAATACGACGCATATTTTCCGACGAATATCCCATTGATGCATAATCGGGATTTCAACCCACGACCTTAATATGATAGTAAACGTTCTCTCCCACTCGGCTAACAAGGTTCTTATAACAAGTTTATTATGAAAACTACAGCCCAAAGACTAATAGCTTGGTACTAATAGAACAACGATACCGCTATTAACATGCGTGCTAGCTATTAACGCGTTTACAGAACAAACAGGTTGAACATAATTATGTGAGCATAAACATTATACATACCCCTATAAAGTACGGTCAAACCTGCAGTCTAATATGAACCGTAAGTTGAGCAAATAAAGCTGAAAGTTCCTATTGTAAAATGTTGAAGGATATCGAGTTTGTATTGAATAGTTTGTTTAGTTTATAAGAATTGTTTTTATAGTTTAAATGAACTTCCATTATCGCTTTTTTCATATAAGACTAAAGTCGGGTCTCATCGGGCGACACTGTTTTTGTGTTTTCTAACATCAAACATTTGTATTTGTATTTGTATTTATTTAAAACATTACATCTATTATTACAGGTATGACCTAATGCAATAGAGTAGTCACCATAATATTATTCTATTCTATACTTTATACAATTCTATTCTAATCTAAATAACCAGCAAAGTAATTCCATTTAAATGTCAATGCACAACTCAAAACATCTAACAAAATATCTTTTGCAAGCATAATGTTATCCGATGGCGGACGGAAACATGTTTTGTTGTGTTATTTTTAGTCGCAGGATACGCCTTAAGATCAAATGAACCAAAAATGATTTAAAATTTCTGAACGATAATAACGCACGTCTGATTAAAGATTATTTTTATATGTAGAATAGAGAGAATGAATGAATGAAAACTTTATTGCACACCAAGAAATTAAAAAAAAAAAACAATAACAAGTTAGTAGTACAACGGCCGTCCTTATCATTGAAAGCGATTTCTTCCAGACAACCTTTATTAGAGATTAGAGAGGTAGGAGGTAGGTGAATGCAGATGCAAATTCACACAATAATCGCAATCTTGAGACATTGGAGATAGATTTTTATAAATACTGAAGGTCTCAGAAACACGTTCAAATAATATTTTGTGGTTCATTGGCATGTAATTTATATCTATCACATTTCATGTGTTCATCATTTCTTTCAACCTTTGTCTCATGCGAGACCTCAATCGATCGACCAGAAAGATAGACCCCTATTTTCTTCAGTATGTTTTAACAACCTCACCTTTTCGAGAGGTCTATGTAACTGGGTAATATTTCCTATCTCTTTCTTCATACCTTCGTAATGAGAATAGTAAATGGGGCAATATGAGTACAGGTAGCCCCAAATTATAAGTTACTTGTGCATTCAATGGTAAAGTAGCTCATCAACTATTTTGTCTTACTCTCAATACGTCGAGCTTGCTACGGAATTTTCGAGAAAACTTTTTAATTATTTTATTGTTTTAAAATCGCAACCTTTATACTTGTATTGTGTTGTAGTAGATATTGAATAATATAGGGTCTTTTATTTTAAACTATCTTAGGTAATTCAGGAATTGAGTTCAAGAAATTAATTTAAAAATATTTGTGTAATATTTTTTTTTTGTTTTGTTATGAAAATCCCGAGATAATCGACAATGACTATGCTTTCAATTCATTGTTACTTCCTGTATAACTTAGTCCATTCGAGCGTGCATGTTGTGCGCTTGGATGTAGCCGGGTTGCGATTGGTGGAATGTCTGTTCTCCTTGAATCATTATGCAACATGTCCTAAAAAATCAATAAAAAATAAATTTTAAAGTGAATTAAATTGATACCGTCAAACGTCTATTTACAACCCAAAAATGAAGCCCTCTCAGTTCGGGTACTTTAATATGAAAGACCCTGTATAGTGTATAATATAATAAAAAAAATTGCAATAAGACTCTGTAATGTCTTGGTATTTGTATCTTGATCGGGTCTTGGTATTTGGTATTATTGTTATTGGGCTTTTAATATATATTAAGAGCCTTCGTCGAAAGCCATTAAGTTGCGGAAATACTTGACCTTATCAGTTTTGTGCTAATTTTAGAAAGATTATTTTGTTTTCGGTGAGAAATGTCAATTATAACTAACATTATTTTGTATTTCATATGAAAAGGTGTGTAGCATCAATAGAATCTGACGACCTTTGTAGCGCAGTGGGCGAAGGCCCGCCTGCGACGCAAAAGGTTGCGGGTTCGATCCCCGCGGCGGGACCAATGTTTGCATGATCGACAAATATTTATCTCGGGTCTGGGTGTTTCTATGTATAATATGTATGTATTTACAAACAAAAAGTATTTATGTAGTATATCAATCATCTTAGTACCCATAACACAAGCTCTGCTTACTTTAGGGCTAGATGATGCTGTGTGAAAAGTCCAGCATTATTTATTATGTATTATTTATAATAGAACTAGAGAGATACTATCAAGATAACTACCCCTAGGGGTTGTGCATGGCAGTTCCAAAGATCTTATGACGAAACAATGCGCAGACGAAGCGCGCGTGGGTCAGCTAGTATTCACTAAAACTCATTTTTCTAGTCTTCTATACTAGGAAGTTTGTATAAATAAATAAATAAATAATGCTGGACTTTTTCACACAGCATCATCTAGCCCCAAAGTACTAAGATGACTGATATACTACTTATATACTTTTTGTTTGTAAATACATAAATAATATACATAGAAACACCCAGACCCGAGATAAATATTTGCAGATCATACAAACATTTATCCCGCGGCGGGGATCGAACCCGCAACCTTCGGCGTCTCAAGCGGGTTTTCACCCACTGAGCCACAGAGGTTGTCAAAATGTTGTATGTATTATATATACCCTTACCATAAAAATGTTCACACTAAAAGTTATCATATTATTTAATTTAATAACTATTCTCTAAAAGCTCAGTTTTTAATGTGATACTTCTCTGGAATCGTGCCAGAGGCTTCGGGATTATTCTGAAAGCGTCCACATTCTGCATCTTTCAAATCACCTCGATTCATAGGATTTTTTGAAAGAGTTAGTTCGGCTCGAACGGTCGGTTCTAAGAGCGCTCGATAAAATATCACGCGATTTTTATTCGTAACTCATAACGTTTTATGGCTTAGTGAACTGCGTGGCGTGGTTTATAGGTGTCGCATTTCATATTTTGTGACGAGATGCTCGTAAATCCACGCCTTACGATAGAGGTGTCGTTTTGTTAACGAGATGTCTGTGATTTTTAGTTGACGATATTTATCAGATTGTTGTTATTTGTTTTTGGAGTTGATTTGATGAGGTTGGTAAAAGTTTTTGACACTGAAATAACTTTCAAAGCGTTACCTTATTGAATTTTCTTATTTTATTACAAGTTTTAGAGTAGAAATCATTTGTAATTGTAAAGGCGCTGCCGCGGTAGGAGTAAGGTTTTTGTTCAGTCTTTCTATTATATCGCTTTTAGAAGCAAATAAGCTCAATATGTTCAACCCAATTTTCTTTTCAAAATTATGTTTGCTTCAAAAACATAATATATGTAACAATTTGTATGCGCGCTATCGAACGCTTCGTAAATACCGCCCCGGGCAGGGTCCCGGAGTCCTGAATAAGTTGTGCAAAGCGCGTACGTGTCCCAGATCCACAGACTTTATTAGTCAATGGAATGTGAAAACAAGTTTCCCTAAAATTCTTAGTTGATGAAAAATATCGAATAGTTTGGATATTTGGTGTAAATTTATCGAGTAAAATTTTTATTTCAGAATTGCAACCTCAAAACAAGTTCACTAGGTCATGAGGTAAGGGAGACATTCTCCTAGATCAAGCCTTTGTGACCCAATCCAGTCCCGCTGCGAGAATCAAACTTGCACCTCGTCACAGGCAGGCCTTGCTGCACGTAGGTTGTCCAAATAAATCATTTGTGTCGAAAACGATTGTATTATTGTGATGAAATATTAGATCCATAATGCAATGGACATTTTCTATCTCCACTGGCAGTAATAGATATATCTTTCTCGGTCCATTGGACAAAAAATATACCCCCTTTTGTCAGAGCGTCCGTCATGTCATGCTGAATCACAAAATCTATTATTTACAATAACGTTATATTATTATGAGTCATTCTCATAACTATAGACATAGATAGTATATTTAATGCGATGTTACATGAATGAATGAACACTTTATTGTACACCAAGAAATTAACAAAAACCAAACATTTAAATTAATTACAAGTCCTTAGTACAATGGGTGGTCTTATCGCAGAAAGCTAAAATTTCTTTCAGGCAACCTTTACATTTACAGATAATCAAAAAGTGATGTAAATTATACATGAAAGAAGTATGTTTATAAAATACATAGGTAAAAACACGAATTCTTATAGAATTATATTTCATAAAAAATACACAAAAAATAAATATATACCTACTACCAACGAATAAATAAAATATACAGCATGTTATTCTAACGTCATGGTCAAACATCAAAAAGATCATCGAAAGCTGCTTACTGGAGGGCTCCTCAGCTCTCTAGAATCGAGGCCTGGCGCGCCGCCAGCCTCGTATCAATTTGAAATCCCCCTGTACCTACTGCTTTGTTTTTCTGTATACAGTCAAGATTCTGCGCAGTTTTAAGTGCAGACTTGGTTTTGTTTACATTGTACCTTTTTGTAAGAATTTTGCAGATGTTTTTTATGTGTAAGTATGACGATGGCGCTTGTTGATGCGAAGCTACTTCTATGTAGTACATGCATACCGTAGACGGATGAATTATTCTATTGTGAAAGTTAATAAGTTTTGACGTTTTAGTGTGGTTTTCGCTTCACGCGTCATCTTCGAGTTGTTTTTGAAAAACTCTAGATACCTAAGCCTTCAAAAAAACTGTTGCTTGAGATAGCAAAAAATACACCCCTATTTTTTAATTACCAAAAACATTTTAAAAATGGTCTCGGTGCATGTCACTGATCACATTTATGTAGTCAAAACTCAAAAAAAAATGAAAAAAAATATCCTCAAAAGAAGACGAGACGAGTCTGACATAGATTTATGATAGCTACCGCGGTTTTACTAGCTGGGGATGATACGAGAGCATAGTTCGAATGAGAGTCTGTACGCGATTGTTGTCTATGTACTTATTTGTACAGTTTTCATAAAATTTTGTTCGGTTTTGGTTGACTACAATCCTCGATCGATAAAGTTATCGAGGATTGTAGTCAGCTTAAATAAAAAAGTTCTGACCATGCCATTATCATTTTCTGCATCTGCTGCAACTTTCCTTAAATTTTTTTGGGTAGTCATAAAATAGCGGTGTATACACGAAATATAAAAATCAAAAAATGTTGCTCAAAATTTCACCAAAATGTTCAAACTCAGCTTTCATTAAAAGTTACCGAGAGAGCGTTACACTCTGCCACCTACCAAGAGTGCAAAATAGTGGTTCCTAAATAATGCAAATTAGCACCATAATGCACTAATAACTTCACAAGTTTACTACATTCCAACAGCTGTTAGTTTTTAAAAGCACATGACACCAAAACGCTTCCAGTAAATTAACACGTTCAGTGCGAGACCTGATTTCCAAGACTTTCAGACAGTGCGTTACAAGTCATTTATGATATGTACGAGATTTACTTCTGGTGCGTTACATACCGTTTTTGCCCTGTACAAAAAAAAATTTGAAGAGCCTATAATTCAGTCAATAAGTTAAAATATTGTTTTTTTTTTAAACATATGGGTAGATTACAATATTACCTTACATCATCTAAGCCAGGACGGGGATCTGGTAAATACTTTAGAAGATATACCTAAAACTAAATACCTACTATATATGTCCTGTACCGCACTGAATATAGGGGTAAAACTTTTGTCCTGTATACAAGGTTTAGTGATGTTCTAAACGTAAATGAACCTACCGATATCGATTTAGGGCATTTATTTATCTTAATGTAACATAATATAAGAAAATCACAAGTTTATAGGCCCTGGCATGGATTTACGGTATTTTTTTTGGTAATTGTTGATCAAATTAGTTTTTGAACATTGAACACTTATTTTCTGAGCAAGGGCTGGACATTTCATTAGTAGTAATTGGGCTATTTACTTCAGTTCTTCCTTTTGTAATAGTCACGCTATCCAGGATGTTAATTTTTTTTGAGTTCGATGAACTTGGTAATACTGTTGATTTTCCGGCTTTAATAATTTTCCGACCATCCTCATTCCTTTCATCGTTTTTAAACACCTTTGATAAGATTTTACGCGACCGCTTCATTTTGGCGCGAAAAACAATGAAATGACGTGCAAATTAGATGAATTGACACAACACTAATTAGAAAAAACAGTGCAATACCGGGTTTCTGCATACAGGACGTTTTTGACATGTAACGCACTGAATTAACAAAATTGTTTTCTAGTGCGTTACTACCCGTAAATGTCCTGTACAATTTTTTCCAATATTTTGTTTATATTTTTAATAAGCTACAGAAAAGTATACTTGACTCTTTTCTACTCGTTGGATTTCGTATAGAAATACCCTTCGCACCAGGGGCATAACTACATTTTTAAGCTCCGCACCAGGGGAAAGTTACGTACAGGACGTTTATGTCCTGTATCGCACTGAACGTGTTAACGTGTTTTTAAAATTTCACCTTTCCGCATTATACACAGACAATGGAAAATGAGCTGTAAGTACTTGAGATAGGGATGAAAATCGAGTTGTGTAACACATGTCATCATTGTCTTTGTGTAATAATGAAATACGTAAATGTCTTTTTCCTGCGCTTGGATTAGTGAGAGAAGCTAACGAGGCTCATTAGAGCTGAGGTAGTGTGCACGCGGACTTATAATGTAGGAACGTTTTTGGGACAAAATTCCTTATTTTCGCAAATTACATTGAATACAAATTACATATTAGCTTAGAATTTTAAAAACTGTAGTCCATTAAGGACATACAAAACCTAGAGCATACAATTTTGATTATTAATTTTTATTTTAAAAGTAAATCAACACAACAAGTTTTAATATTATGTAGGTAAGTTTCAAATTTTATTGTCCTCTGATGTTCAAACTAATTCAGAGGACTAAATCATTGTTACATTTTGATTATTAACCCATATAGATATGTCTAACACAATGTACTGTATAAATTGTCTTAATGTTATAATAAAAATTAATTAAAATTAACTTTTATCAAAATCAAGGGAGGAGAAAACAAAGAAACGCACACCTGATTATTTTTCGTCTAAAAGATATAAGTTTCATATAAATTCTGCCTACTCCATGTTTTTTTACAAATTATTTTCTACAGAAAATATATTTTTTTAAATTAGTGTCTAAATATTATTATTAAACCCTAATAATATTACAATCTGGCCAAGTAGGCCAATGAGTAATTTGTCTCTGACATAGTTTTATACAGAAAAAAATACAACTAAGAATGTCCAATAGCACTTTTCTTACTTGTATATAGAAAAGATGGTGAAGATCATTTTATGGAGCTGCTTTTAGTTTACGTAACAATTTCTGAGAATCACCATATCACTGAACCGTAACAAGCAACCTACGCTTATACAATGTAGACAATATTGTTTTTAATAACGGAACGAGATCGCGTAAAGGTTTTTGGATATTCCTACATTATTTGGTTCACATTCTAGGTCATCTTGTATCTAGGGCTACCGGTTGTAAACTTCAGCGTTTGTCGCTTTTTTGCCACTCCAAACTTCTCAAATAACATAATGGATTTTTGCGGATGAGTTGTGGGTTAAAGAAAAAGTTAAAGATATTTACTAAAACATGTGTAAATAGGACATTTTAGGTAAGTTTGTTGTTTGTCACGTGACTGCTCACCGACCAACAGTAGCGCCATCGAGTTCTGTACTCGATAAACTTTTACGGAAATATTTTTACATTTCAAAGCTCATTTTATAACTAAACGAGTGAAGTTCAAAAAAAAATACTCTAGGCGCCTAATTGTTCAAGTTCTCTCGGCACTCTCGGGAGTGCCACTGTTTTTTACGTTTTAAGAACATAGTTACTTGTGAACATAGTTACAACCTTCTTGGATCAAATTGGCGACATTTTGGAGAAGGGCCAGGTAAAAAGTACCCTAAACCGACGAGCATGTATGAAGAATGTAATGAGAGTGAATGAGGCGAAAGTTGTGTGTCAGGATCGTAGCGACTGGAGATCCGTGGTCTCTGCCTACCCCTTTGGGAAAGAGGCGTGACTTTATGTATGTATGTATGTTAATCATCCTAAATTTTAAAATCGCCTCTTGATATCTTTATGGTTAATTATTTACCATTTAAAGTTTTTACAGTCCCGTAATCTTAAAACAAGCCGGCAAAGGGAATCAAATACGCATTACGGTCCACACAGCCATCAACCGATGTTATGGGCCAACTTGCCCCATAAAGGACCTTCTGCTTTTTCCCCAAATTTATTTTATTTTCAAGTCGTGAATCCGAATTGCGAGTTTGAAGAGGTAGGATTGTATTTGCGAATTAACAACGAATCTAGCACCGGTTTTATGACACTAAGACAGTCTTAAGTTACTAGTAGGTTATTAATAAATGAATAAATAAATAAACAAATAATTAATGCTGGACTTTTCACACAGCATCATCTAGCCTCAAAGTAAGCAGAGCCTGTGTTATGGGTACTAAGATTCTACTTATATACTTTTTGTTTGTAAATAAATAATAATAAATACATACATATTATACATAGAAACACCCAGGCCCGAGACAATTATTTGTAGATCATACAAACATTGGTCCCGCCGCGGGGATCGATCCCGCAACCTTTCCCAGGCAGGCCTTCACCCACTGCGCTACAGAGGTCGTCGATAATATTTTTATAATGCTAAGTAGACTTATCGGACAGCATCATCTGGCCCTGAAGTTAGCAAAGCTGTGATAAGGGAACCGTATGACTGAATAACTACTTGTATACTGTTTTCATAGAAAACACGAGAAAAATATTTGCAGGTCATGCAAGCATCCTCCGCAGTGGGAATGGAACCGAATTGAATTTATTAAAGCAATTAAATATTACGTATATATAATATTACGTATTATACAATTCGCAGCCAATTTTGTCAAAAACAGTAATTTCTAACAATTTGATTGTTACAAATTTTTGTTCAAAAAAATTGTGAACATTTCTGCAAAAATATTGAGAATAAACATACGGATATTTGTAGCTCGAGTCCGAAATGAAAATTTTGGTAATAAAATCCATGGTAATACAGAGTTTGTTTTTAAATTAGGAGTATTTTGTTGGACAACAATTAGGTCAATTATGGTGCAAATATGTACCTCCACAGGGCTAAAAGAGGGGTGGATGATTTGATTACCTTAATATTTCGGGGTTGGCATCTCAAAAATATGGGGGAACTCTTAATAAAAGGTTTTTTCTATCAGGCTGTCATAAAACTTCTCAAAACGAATGATGAGGTCAAACTCGTCGAAAGTAATTTTATAATAATGCGAAAATGCGGTTGTTTATTTTTTCAAAATCGAAAGTACTATGCATTTGACTTTGACTTTAATTTCGATTTGATAATACTTTCAGATCTAACAGGCAGCTAAAGGATCTTAAATAAATAGATAATTCTTTATTGTTACACCAAAAAGTCAAAATTCAGTGGCACAATGGGTGGCCTTATCACTCAGAGTGATCTCTTCCAGGCAACCTTATAGATCAGGCGATCTTATATCTCTTAAAAAGATATGAGACACTGTGTGCTTTTAATATTTTTATACGGGACTTACGTAGGTATAACCTAATTGTTTTACCTCGCAGACAAACTAAACATCGCTGAGATCCAGTGCATTAACAGAGTTGCAGCGTGATTGGTGGTCGCGCACAAAAGGCGCTCTGGCTCCAAGCCAAAGCTTTTGTTGACATACATTGAAAATTTTCTCGAGCCACGGCGTAACTGTTACGCAATCGGTCTGTCTGTTTGGTCTTAGTGCTAATGGTTTTAGTTATTATTAGATAAATGTGTCTAATTTTGGATTTTTTTATTTCATACATAAAATACTGATTTCCTATACACATTGATGTTAAAATTACTAAGTAACCCAATTCTATTGATATCTTCTGTTAGATGTAGTAGTAATTAAAAGGCGTTTTATGATTTTTTATAGTGATAATCCACACTGGTATTTTGGTTTTACTACTGAAACGTGCAGATGGCGCTAACCGGTGCTTAACCGATAAATATGAGCTTATCAAGAATTTCGAGTTTGACGTCAGGGTTCCGTGGCCGAGTGGTTCAAGGCACTCCGGCTTTAGAAGGATCGTCTGATCGTCGCGGGTTTGAATCACGTCGGAATCGAAAATTTTGATAAGACTTTTCATTTCTTAATCATTTTATGGTTAAACTGTTTTTAGTATATTTTTTACTTAAGTAAATATTAATAAATATTATACAAGATACTAAATTAAAGATAAAAATGATGATAATATATTCGACGATACAATACTCCCGTAACTCTAAATCTTTGTTACAATCTCGGCAGCAAGAACAGCACAAAACATGAAACTAAACAGTCCAAATCCACCAAAAATCCAGCACCAATTACGCTAGTTCTAACATGGCCCATAAATATTATCAGATCAAAACAAAGCCCGGGCTATATATCAGTTGGACACGCGTTTCTGTCAAAGATACTGCTTTTTATTTATGACTTTTGCCCGCAGCCATTGGTTATGTTAGTTAGAATTTTCTAAAGGGGAGGTTCTGTCGTATGTGTATTGTGTGTTCATCATGGCCCAACACCAGAATAATAAACATTACTTTGTCGTTACACAGAGCGCGCGGACGCACAGGGTCCCAAAACCAGGAGGTTTTTGGGACACTGTGCGTCTGCACTGTGGGAAACATTACTATGAAAGAAAGAAAGAAGAAAGAAAATACGTTTATTCAGCACGAACGAAACGACACAATAATAAAACAGAGTACTTAATACATTTAGGTAAGGTACTTAGGTACTAAAATATTCCATATTGAACAATTACCTACTTAACATATTAACATGCCCATGTACTTTGTTCGTCCGCTTGCTGAATAGGTGAGGACTCAGCATTTGTCTGGTTTTCTATGAGGTCTCACCTCATAGTAGTGTTTGTGGATACCGATGTAAAAGACTGTTGCTTACTGCATGCTCAAATAACGCCGTGGCTGTAACATTTTGATGTTTTGAATTTTGACACACTGAAGAAGAAAAAGAGGTTACAAAACGTCCTATAAAACGTGTGTTAAGCTCATTTTGAAACAAATGTTACCTAGTTTAGTTCGTTATTTTAACTAGATGTCGTAACTACAATACCTTCATATAAATCAAGAGTAAATAGGTTTCTTCTAGGAAAGCATGCTTCATCTTAGATCTCACTATTGCTTAACATCAGAGGTCAATGTTGCTTAAAATTTGGCAGCTTGAGGTCAAATGCTGACCAATTTCTATATTAATATTATAAAGAGAAAAGATTTGTTTGTTTGTATGTTTGAATTGAATAGGCTCCGAAACTACTGGACCAATTTGAAAAATTCTTTCACCATTAGAATCCTGCATTATTCCTGATGAAATAGGCTATTTTATCCTGGGAAAGTGAAGTTTTCACGAAGGAACGCGGGTAACACCACGACGGACAGCTAGTATATATACAGGGTGTAAAAGACGTCTACCGAAGCCGAAAGGGGTAGGTATAGCATCCAAACACACAACCAAATGTTTTTTTTTTCGCTAAAAAAAACGCAAAAAAATTTTTTGACATTGCTTCGTCATGCTATGTTATTTTCGGCTATTTACTACTATTACAACATAACAAGACCATACCTACCTAATAATTTCATTTATAAAAGAAAAAAACATTTAAAACTCAAAATCCAGCAACCTACGTAAAAAAACGCGCCCAAAACATACGCAAACAGTACTCTTCAAACGCTGTTTTCTCCGGATTTAGTGCATATTTCGGAAAATCCTTTTGGATTTGGTTGTCTATTGGGATGCTGTACCTACCCCTTTCAGCTTCGGTAGACGTCTTTTTACACCCTGTATATGTAGGTAACTTAATCGTAGAACGCTAACGAAAACATGTGGCTACCAGGGTCGTTAATTAACCACTTACTAATTAATCCGGTTTCAATATACTCTCTAACTAGTTGGTAACTAACTTTAGCTCTGCATAGGCTCATCATCATTGGCCTGCCCTGGTCCCGTTATAATAATAATAATAATAACATTTTTATTGATCAATTAAAGAGTACTAGTACATAGGTACATAGATCTTAGTTTAAACTTATCTATACGTATTATATGAAGCGCTCGTGGTCGTGCTTGCTTAGTCGTTCGTGATAGATCGTCGAAGTTAAGCAACATTCGAAACGGTCTGTAAGAGGATGGGTGACTGCTAGTGGCATTTTCATCTGAGCGCTTCCGGAGGGCACGCTAAATTGTCGGTCCCGGCTATTTAAGTCGTTAAGCCATGACGGAGGCCTTAAGGCGGCCTAAAAACTCCGTCACCAGAGTTGGCCACTGACTCATACTAACTCAGTTATGAATCTACACGGTTACACTCTTTATTGGTAACAACAATCGTATAATGTCGCGGTTCATGAAACACCGGTTTAAAATGTCTGTTTTTTGTTGCTTAAGGCTTATGTTGGTCCCAGATAGACAAGAACTAGGGACTTTGTATTTCAGACAGCATAATAAGTTTCATATTTTAGTTCTGTCGTTTTACACTACTAAACCTCATTCTAAACCAAGCTGGGAATAAGGAATGAACGAAAAATGAACAGAGAACGAACAAGTGACCGACTCAGGGTGATTATTCCCGTTCGTTTTTTTGTTCGATATATGAATATTCGGATGTTTCTTGCTATGAACTACATTGTATTTGGTCGATAAGATCAACGTTAAATCACGGTCCTAGGACCAAATATTCCAAACCGAAAAATTGGCCCTTGAAGCCAGATATCGTAGTAAGAAACATCCAAATATTCATCAAACGAGCAAAAAAACAAACGGGAATAATCGCCCTGAGTCGGTCATTTGTTCGTTCTCTGTTAATTTTTTGTTCATTCCTTATTCCTAGCTTGGTTTAGAATGAAGTTCAAAAGAACGAAAATACGGGCATACGGCCCCTGGTGTTGGAGTTTTATGCACTTTGCGTTTTATAAACTAAAAAACTGACTCAATATTGAACTACGCGGAGTTGCCCATTTGCAAAATCAATGTTACACTCAGCACCTATGGTTTTCCAAATTCAAATGCCGAACATAAACCAACCTTAATTTTGAAGTCGGTAAAAATATGAATACGGTCCCATGTTTCTTCTGGGCTTAAGCACAAGAACTGGTTATCCTAAGCCTAAGCCTTCATCTGCAAAAACCGTAGACCCAGCACTAACTTGCTTTCACAACTGAGCAATTCCACTTAGCGCCTGCGTTTTTGCGCATTTTGCCCGCAAACAGCATTTTACGAGTCTGTTATTCTACATTTTAACGCGTTCTTAGAGCTAGTGACTTACTCTCTTGTTGTTTTATATTATTTTAAAATGCTGGAGTTTTGCGGCGCCAAAAGAACTAGGAATTCGTACTTATAAGCACTATTTTAAGAGAACTGACGAGGCGAGTCGGGCGAGTGTTCGAATGAGGTGCGAGTTTCAAAAGACCAAAACAAAATTGTTTCATATTAAGTTTATGATAATTAGCTAAACATATGACCTCTGTAGCGCAGTGGGCGAAGGCCCGCCTGCGACGCAAAAGGTTGCGGGTTCGATCCCCGCGGTGGGACCAATGTTTTTATGATCTACAAATATTTGTCTGGGGTCTGGGTTTTGTATAATATGTATGTATTTACAAACAAAAAGTATATAAGTAGTAATATCAGTCATCTTAGCACCCATAACATAAGCTCAGCTTACTTTGGGGCTAGATGATGCTGTGTAAAAAGTCTAGCATAATTTAAAAATTATTTAATTTAATTTAAATTTAAATATTGACCAATCATAAATTCAACCGCAATTTTCCTACCGTAGTTCGTGAGCAATGCGGCGAAGCCTTACTTATTTGTTTCCATCTGTTACAGAGAATTTGGGGGCGCAAATATCCCCTATCTCTGCATACCGCAAACACGCCATTTCAACAGTTTTTAGAACTATTGGGACACAATTTTAGCTGTAAATTTTTCGTCGACAAATGCTGGAACAAAATTTACATGTTTTAACCCTTGGCTATAACAAACAGCTATAATAAGCCGTGGTTTGCAACCTGTCACGTATGTAATGCTAACTTCTGCAATTGTGGGCATGTGCCAAAAAAGTGTACGTGCTTTTGACTACCTCTTTAGATACATTCAAAAAGAAATTAAAATTTATAAATAAATTAAAGACCTGAGACAATTATGCCATGCTCATGGTCGCCATTTCGTTTCATCATCATCTTCTTGCCCTTGTTCCACTCTATGTGGAGTCAGCACTACATGTATTCCTCCTCCATTTCCCTCTATCAGCCGTCATCTCAGCACTAACTCTTTTCTTACTCATATCATCTTTCACACAATCCATCCATTCTTCGGTCTACCTCTACTCGTATGTCCATCCGCATTCATACCAAGAAATATATTTTTTAAATTATAACAAAAATGCTGAAACGTGTCTTGACAATTTTACAAGCTTACAGTGCAGGAACTTACAGTGTTTGCAATGTTATAGCTATAGAGCCCAAAACATGACCTGACAAGAAAACATTTTCCGAAATATCCGTGAACACGTCCGCGAAACCAGTTTTATCAAACATAAATTGCCTTGCTCGCTTCACCCTAAAACCTCGGAAGCACCCTTCAAACATATCTGACAACAGTTCCAAATGAAATGTTTCCTGTTATTTCTGAAATAATATTCGTTATACATCTACCCGCGTAAGCCGCGCGATCCCTCAATCAAGGCGGATTATACCGTTGCAGCGTGCCTTACTCCACAATTGGTATATAAAACAACTAGAAAGGTATCTTGTACTAACCATGATATTATTGTATTTATAATCATTAGTCTTTTGTATCTACGTGGCTTTTTCTGTGAACAAGGCTGATTAAGAAATGAAAGTCTTATCAAAATATTCGATTCCGACGCACTCCGGCTTTGTCTAATCGTTGCGGGTTCAGATCCCGTCGGAATCGAAAATTTTGATAAGACTTTTCATTTGTCAATGAAATACCTAAGTGCGGTTTAACACTTTAAAAATTACAAAATTAAAGGCTGATTAAGTTGAAAGGATGGCTTAGGTACTGGGCATTGGGCAAGCCTATTCAATATGAAACAATGTCCCAGACAATACAGCGTACCGTTAGGTGTTGGATAAGTTGCCTCCTGAGGCTGTATAAATCATGTGTAGTATATAATTTTGGTGGCGTAAATCATCGTGCTTACCATGGTAAGTTTGATAAGTTTACTTTATCATAACATATTATCACTTAACAGTTTTAGCCAATCAATAAAACGGTTTGTTTTCAAGTTATAATTATAACAGATTTAAAGAAAAACTACTAAACTAATTTAAAAAAAGTTCTTTTAATCTGAAAGACGTGAAAACAATTTCAAAATTGCTAACCAGATTTTCTAACTTTCAAATACAAAGTAATTGAGTTTCTAAGCTCAGAAAAATAACTTGATTTCACTGTAAAATAAACAGCTCTAAATCTTTGTAAGGTAAACCATGTTAATAAATAATACATTATTTTCCTTAGGCGCGGGACAAATAAAAGAGGCGTGGTGCAGGTGTGGCGTAACTTCTATACTTTTATAAAATATCAGGAAGTGCCTCACCTCTTATAATTGTCCCGCGCCTTCTGCGTCACACAATTCAAGTAGTTAATCTCACATTTCATTACAAAGTTAGGCTTAAACTTGAGGTTGCTTAGACACAACTTAGTCTTCACTCGTGTCACGCTTTTATGTAACTTAAACCTGCTTAGCAGGATTTAGGTTTACAACTTGAAATTAGGTTAATGAGTTAACATGGTGCATACGAACTTTGTTGCAGTGCGCTTGGAACGCATGCCTTATTATTAAAGCTTTAATTTAAGCTAAATATTTATTAGAAACTGTATAGTAATAATAAATAAATAATGCTGGACCATTCACACAGCATTATCTAGCCCCTAACTGATATACTCCTTTAAAACTTTTTGTTGGTGCTGTGCGAAATTGTCCAGCATTATTTATTTAAAAAATCCTAAACGGTCAATAGCATTGCACAATTCGTAATATTGCGCAATATCAATAATCCAAGATGATAAATTGTATTGCGCAATAATGACGCAATAATAAAATAAAACAAAATAAAATAAAAGTATCTATACTATATGTATATATAATAATAATATTATAAAGAGGAAAGATTTGTTTGTTTGTATGTTTGTTTGTTTGAAATGAATAGGCTCCGAAACTCCTGGACCAATTTGAAAAATTCTTTCACCAATAGAATCCTACACTATCCCTGATGAACATAGGCTATATTTTATCCCGGGGAAGTAAAGTTTTCCCGAGGGAACGCGGGTAACACCGCGGCGGACAGCTAGTCTTCAATACGTTCGTAAAAAACTGAGCAATAGAAGTAAATCGTTCAAGTGTACCATAAACCGTCTCTAACGAGCACAGTGATCCGGGTACAATCGGACTCGCCATAAAACTGAGAATGTCCCGCGAATAATCGACTAGGTGGGCCCTAATGCATTTAAATGTCTCACAGTCGACGACTTTTAGTGGCTTTAAGGCTAAGCGCGCATTACGGTTTTTAATAGCGCGATATTTTTGTCGCAGAAATATAACGGACCTATAAGTTTCTATCATCATCATCTCCCTGCCCTTGTCCCACATTACGTGGGGTCGGCACAACATGTGTTCTTCTTCCATTCTCCTCTATCAGCCGTCATCTCAACACTCACTCACTATGAGTTTCTATGTCAGTGCGATAAAAATATCTAGGAATTTCGTTTTGCAGCGCGATTAAAATCGTGTCACAAAAATTGTAATGCGCGCTTAGGCTTAGATACTTTTTAAAATGAGCTGACCGTTATATTACAACCATAATGTTAAGAAATGATGTCTTATTATTTTCGAATCTGACGACTGTGGGTTCTGTGGCCGAGCGGTTGAAGGCACACTGGCTTTAGGAAGATTGTCTGATCGTCGCGGGTTCGAATCAATTATAAGACTTTTCATTTCACAATGAAATACATAATTGGATAACCACTTTAAAAATAAAAAAATTAACATGTTTTTTTATTAAGTTTGGTATGTCATTCAGAAAATTACTACTGAGGTAGATTTTTTTATTAAACTGTACCGAATTGTATTATACTTTTTTTGTTTAATATAAAAAAAGCTATTATTTTTAGGTACCTATTTTATTATTATAACCCTAAACATACAACACATGCAATTTTTTTCCCGAGTCTACAACCAGAATTTATTACATGCTTTCGACTTTCGTTTCCTACTTTCTTTAGGGCTATTTTTAAACAATTAAAATTTTCAATACTAAAAAAGTCTACTTTAAGTCAAAGTCAAAGTCAAAAAGCATTTATTCAGTAGGACCGCTGGGATCACTTTGAAACGTCTTAAAACTAGGTGATTTTACTCCTGTTCCTTCGCGACCAATACCGTGAAGAATCAGGGCAACAAACACGGTTTGGGGCCTAGCTTTATTTTAGGTCTATCTATCTATCTATTCAGCCCGGTTGCACCCACTGCTGAGTATAGGCCTCCTCTCTATCACGCCACTCTTCTCGGTCCTGTGCAGTCCTTTCCCACGCTTTCCCAGCTACATTAACGATGTCATCCGACCATCGGACGGGTGGTCTGCCTCGTGGTCTTTGTGCATCTCTGGGCCACCATTTCGTAATTGCTGTAGTCCATCTTCCGTCTTTTCGTCTAGCCAGGTGTCCTGCCCATATCTCCACTTGAGACTTGCGATGCGCATACCTACGTCTACGACCTTGGTTCGACGTCGTATTTCTACGTTGGGTATGTGATCGAGGAGGGAGATGCCGAGCATGGCATAGGTGATCCATCTTAAATCTAAACTTAAGACCCCACACAGACTACAGACTTTCTATCGGCCGATAGTTGAGACAGGCTATACTTCTCCATACTCATTACGAGATGAAGTATATTTCGTCTCAACTATCGGCCGATACAAAGTCTGTAGTCTGCGAGGGGTCTAAAAGTACTTTATATAACTTAAGACTGTAAAAACTTAACAGTGTCGAGTTCTCGGTACATTTGAAACTGGAAAAGGAGAAATCTCTTTGTTCAATTAACGCATTTGCATGTTACTGCATTTTAATGGACGTATTTTAAATCCTGGCAATTTTCAAGTTCATTTGAAATTAGTTGCTTAGTATTTTTTTATCATGTTAAGCTGATCACATATATGTCCGCGTTGTACACACCAGTCTTTTTTTCAAAAAATACTGATGACGTCAGAAAATGCGTCTCGCTTCTGACGTCTCAGCATTTTTCATAGTGAATTGATAGTTCGGTGCGTTCGGCGCGAATGGAGAGTGTGATGAGCTGTAATAGAATTTATGTAAGTGCCTATTTTTTTCAATTTGAGAAGCATGACACAGGTCCATAGACAAAAATGATGCAAATAATTCATGACATCCTGAAAATAAAATATAGTTAAACGAATGTCAAATAAGTATACAGCATCTTATTAACTAGTTTATCGTAATTGCTTTCGTAAATATAACTTACTCTCCTTCTGATCGTAGACATCATAATTATTATTTCCTAGAAAATCTATTCTTGTAGCGCCGTAGACGTTTGTAGATCTTCGTAGTATTTCACGTCGTAGCGCTCGTAGAGTTTCGTAGCTTCGTAGACGTACAGTTATTTTGTTTTAGAATCCAAACGCTTTGCCCAACAGCTTGGCAACGGTAAAGCGTAGGAATTCTAAAGCGAAAATACTGCATTTTCTCGATGTCTTCGTCTTGATGACGTAATTAGGAGCTGCTTTGTACATTAGTGGAACGGTTTGTCTGAGCGCTGAATGGCTTTCTTAGGAAATTGAAAGTTTTTTTTTAGTTTTTGCTTTCCTGATTAAAACAACAGTGACGGGATAAGTGTATCCAGCTTTTTTGGCTATCCCAAAAAAATATATAAACAATAACATTTAAAATTAATATTTGAATAATTTAAGTCCCCTTATTGTATTGTATTGTATATAAAAATTGGTATAGAAAGAAAACACATTTATTTTTCAAAAATAAATGATTATCTCACCTGAAGAGCAAAACAACGTCGCGAGCAGGAAATACGACATACCTGTGAACAAAGGAAAAACTTTGATAAAATTCATCAATTGAATTTATTTCTGAAAATACTTAATTCCATTAATTGAAAAACCAGATACAAACATAAGACTTAAAATGTATTAAAAAACATCATTAATTTTTTATTGATTGTAATCTGAATAAAATATTTCAGATGGCTTATTAAATGTAGTCTAAATGGGCAGCGGCCACTTTGTCCGCAAATTACTTCGCAAAACGAACACCGAATTATAATTATAACTGGCTGTTTCCATCCCAGATAACATCGGGGCCGAGACACAGTGCTTGTGACACAGCTAGAACACTCACTTCTAATGAACACTAAAATAAAAGAAAGGTTCTATGTTATACTGTACGAATATATATGTTTTTGAGTGAGTTCACCGTTTTCACACAAGTGTTTACGTCACAATCGATCTGATATGTACACTACCTAGTTTTTATGAATTGTACGTGGTTGCAATGTGTTGTTGTGTGTGAATAAATAAATAAAAAATAAAATAAATAAGTGCTGAGTCACTGGTTCCATAACTCAGCTCAATAATAGATAGCGTATACACAAATTGTCTAATAATTTTGTTAATGAATGAATGAATGATATGTTCACAAAAGTAAAACGTAGCTCACACTGGTAATTCATAAGCACAGTGAACTAACTTGCACTGCACAAGTACATACATGAGCAAGCATTGTTCTTGTATTTTATGCGTAACACCTTAAAAAGTAAACGAGCTGAACTTTTATAGACTGCGTTTGAGCCCGAGTAAGTCTGCAACCATCTCTTTTATGTAACAGCGGTAAATTTAAGTGTCTATAGAGATAATTCACGTCAACCGTGACGAGTTTAAAATTTTATGCCCCTTTTGCGTTCGCCAAGGTGCTTTCAGGCGTTTTATGAAATTTACAATTATTTTTGACTTTTTGGTCTCTTTAGGCCTGTTGTTTTTAACATACCACATTTCGGGGATACAGATACTAATCATGGTTTTTTTTTGCTATAATTATTTGTCAGTTTTTTATATAATTTTTTCATTCCTCAGACCTTTTGTGTATCTATTTTTAGGGCAATTTTTAATTCGATATAAAAAATACATCCATCCCCCTTCTACCACCAACCTTTATTTTTTAAAAGCAATTATTATCTTGACTGATTCTATTGTATTTTGTAATTTTATGTACATATTGTAGTAGCTTAGTTTCTGTAAATAAATATAATTTTATTATTATCTATACTAATATTATAAAAAATAAACATACAAACAAACAAACAAATCTTTCCTGAAATCTTTCCTGAATTGAATAGGCTCCGAAACTACTGGACCGATTTGAAAAATTCTTTCACCATTAGAATCGTACATTATTCCTGATGAACATAGGTTATATTTTATCCCGACAAGTGAAGTTATCCCGAGGGACCGCGGGTAACACCGCGACGGACAGCTAGTAAAGTTAATAAACAGTATAATCAAAGTACATTAAAATCAACCACAAACTCAACCCAAATACGTCGGTGCTCCACAAAAGCCTCCTGTTGACACGTAGCAAGCCACTACACTAGGGTGCATTCCTTGAGAGCCTTAATAAAGGATACCGCTAATTTTATTACACAAAAACCACTTTGAAGGGTTTTTCGAGTAAGTGAGGATAAATGAGCGTTATTTGAGTTGTGAGTTGCGTAAAATGATCAATAGAAAACACATTTTTCGTCACCGTTGACCAGAAATATTGGATACACCAAATGCAAGGTTACACAACTCATTTTTAAACTTTCGTGATTTGGTGACATAATGATTATTTTTAAACCGGGTATTTATCACGTACCTATAGGTAGGTATTTATCACGTACCTATAGGTAGGTATGTGATAAATACCCGGTTTAATAATAATCATTATGTCACCAAATCACGAAAGTTTAAAAATGAGTTGTGTAACCTTGCATTTGGTGTATCCAATATTTCTGGTCAACGGTGACGAAAAATGTGTTTTCTATGGATCGTTTTACGCAATTGGAATCAGATTCCCGCGTCTATATTTCCGCTGAGCTACGACCCTGTTGTTTTTAAGAAGAGAGTTAATAGGCACCTTCTGGGTAGGCTCGCTCCATCGTAGACCTAATTCTTGCCTATGTAAGTTTCGAGGTCAAGAGTCGACCCATTCATCATAAAAAAAACCTAAAAATTAAAAAAGATTTTGAGTATTTGTATGTTAAATAGTTCTGATCCCACACTACGCGCTCTTACGCACTAGCGGTTGAACCGCGGAGCGCCTAGCCGCGTGGCGGGCCGCTTTTCCAGTTTTAGTATGCAACCGCTTGTCATATGCACCTAACCACCACTAACCGCCACAAAATTTTAAGTACTAATATTGGCGGCGATAGGCTTGCAACCTGTCACGTATGGAATACTGACTTCTGCAAGATGTGGGCATGTATAAAATATGTATTTGGACATGCCTCTGACTTCCCCCTCCTTAGACATCTTCAGAGGATCTGGAATACATAAAAAGATCTGAGAGAATGTCTACCCCCCAGTCGTGACCCTCTTTTTTTTTTTTTAATATTGGACCCGCGGGGCGCGATTCAACCGCTATGCGTAAGCGGGCTAAGATTCCCTGTTGTCGGTATTAGAAACAGTAAAGCCTAAGGTATACAATCATTTACAGAACAAGCACTGCCCCCGCCTCAAGAATCGGACTCGCTTCAAAGATAAACGTTTTTTAAATTTTTGTAATTTTATAGTGTTAATCCACACTTGGTATTTCATTAAGAAATGAAAAGTCTTATCAAAATTTTTTTTTGTTGACGACAGGTGGAGTAGAGTATTGACTGAATGGTGGCCCAGATCTGGGTACAGGAATGTAGGAAGTCCGGCGGCCAGATGGGCAGACGATATTGTACATGTCGCGGGTCGTCACTGGGTCCGATTAGCGCAGGATCGTGGTGGATGGCACAAACTTAGGGAGGCCTATACCCAGCAGTGGGTGAAGTCAGGCTGTGGATGATGATGATGATCAAAATTTTGGATTCCAACGGGATTCGAACACGCATCGATCAGACGATCCTCCTAATAATGAGCTTATCAAAGATTTGAATTCTGACGAGTAGGGTTCTGTGGCCGGTTAGGCACTCCGGCTTTAGGAGGATCGTCTGATCATCGCGGGTTAGAATCCCATCGGAATCTAAAATTTTGATAAGACTTTTCATTTCGTTATGAAACGAAAGATAAAGAAACTTCCAAGTTTTACGCGTGAGTATACTCAGACTAAGCTACGATATAAGCTAGCCTAAGCTACTTCAAGACACCGCTGAGCGAGGATTAAAATAATAAACATTATTCACTGCTTTAGGTGAACCTAATGCTTATTACTCGCAGAATTTAGCTCGCGTGAACTTCGACCTACTAAACCAACAAGTCTCGCTATTTTCCCGCTTTCTGCTTACATATTCCCAGTAATTCCAGCGAGTTTGTAAGCCCACATAAAGTAATTGCTCTTGGAATAAAAATGTAGATGAAAGCATCAATTTGTACTTTTCTTAGCTAAATGGGTTTTATTACGTGTCTCCGTTTTTGTTAACTTAGACCCCTCGCAGACTACAGACTTTCTATCGGCCGATAGTTGAGACGGGCTATACTTCTCCGTACTCATTGCGAGCCGAAGTATCTTCCGTCTCAACTATCGGCCGATAGAAAGTCTGTAGTCTGCGAGGGGTCTTAAACTTTGGTAGAACCTGTCAGCACGGGTCAAATTATAAGAGGTGTAGTGATGGCGTGGCGCGGGCGTGGCGCTACTTCTATACATTTTGTATAAGGACGACCTCTGTGGCGCAGTGGGTGAAAGCCCGCTTTGGACGCAGAAGGTCGCGGGTAAATGTTTTTATGATCTGCAAATATTTATCTCGGGTCTGGGTGTTTTTAGTATGTATTTACAAACAAAAAGTATATATAAGTAGTATATCAGTTATCTGGTTCCCATAATACAAGCTTTGCTTAGTTTGGGGCCAGATGGTGCTGTGTGAAATGTCCAGCATTATTTATTTATTCATTAAATTTCAAAGAAGTGGCGAAGCGGCGCCACGCACGCGCCTCACCTCTTGTATTTGTCATCATCATCATCAGCCTATAGCAGTCCACTGCTGGACATAGGCTTCTCCTAATGAGCGCCATGGTGCCCTGTCCTCAGCTCGACGCATCCAGCTTCTGCCAGCAGCCTTTCGCAGTTAGCGTTTGTCGCGCGTCTATTTTAGATCTTGTTTGGAATAATTTTAACATTAGTATTTGACTTCTTGACTCGTCCTTATATATATAGTTATTTATACATACAAATACGAAATTGCAACAAATAAGATCGCGCTATCGATAAGTTTTATAAAGTTGAATGACCGAAACTTACTATAAATAAATAATAAATAATGCTGGACATTTCACACAGCCTCATCTAGCCCCAAACTAAGCATAGCTTGTACTATGGGAACCAGATAAATGATATACTACTTATATACTTTTTGTTTGTAAATACATACATATTATACATAGAAACACCCAGACCAGAGATAAATATTTGCAGATCATACAAACATTTATCCCGCGGCGGAGATCGAACCCGCAACCTTCTGCGTCCCAAGCGGGCTTTCACCCACTGCGCCACAGAGGTCGTCAACTATACAATGCCATACCTAAAAGATACTGAAAATTATAATGCTGAGCGAGAACTGAGCTCCTTAACCCACCAGCATTAAACAAGTGAACACGTACAAAAAGAAACCTCCAGTATTATGAAGTAAGATAATAAGCTAGAATTGGATCTTCATACGTAAAGGTAAAGAATTCCTGAGAAACGGTCACCATCACAAAACAGCCGTACAATCCTTGATACATCTTATGCTGATGAGAGATTATTTGTTATTATTATTATTATTTTATTATTTTCAGCCGTTAGTGTCCCACTGCTGGGCAAAGGCCTCCCCCCACTCCCTCCAGACATCTCGGTCCCCAGCAACATCCCTCCAGTCCGTCAGAAACTGGTCGAGCTCGTCTCGCCATCTGCGTTTTGGTCTGCGTTTGATTATTTGTTATCAAGTAAAAACTAAACATGATTCATGACACTATCCCTAGGGCAGTGGCGTAGCTAGGTAAGCACTGGTGCAAAAAAACTGGGGTAACTGATCGGTTTAGGTTTCGCTCGCGGCCTCGCTCACGGGGTCACCATCTCGGGCCCTCTCGGGCTCTGACTTAGAGTCCGAGGGCCCCTTGAACTGAGGGGCCCCGATGCACAGCACCGTGGCGTAGCTACCGGAGGGCTAGACCTCCGGTAGCTACGCCACTGCCCTAGGGAGAGCCATGGGCCTACCTCTTTCCATTGTTTTTAATAACGGAACGAGATCGCGTAAAGGTTTTTGAATAATATTCGCATTATTATCTTTACGTTTCGATCGGGTGCAAGCTTACATTCATAACATGGGCTTTCCTGATTTTGTTTTTATCATCATTTAGATCTAAGAGAATATCTACCTTGACAAGATCTGTATCAGTTTTAATCCTTTTTTTTTATAAAAAAATAATATCGTCATGTGGGATTATGAAGTACGTGATATGACGGCTGCCTCTTTCTAGAAATGCGAAGTTAACCCGTAGGTGAGTACGTGCTTGCAATACAAACCCTCTCAGGCTCTTGGGGAAATAAAATTAAGGCAGTTAATAGGGTTTGAAACGGTATTTTGGTAAAGTTTAGATAGTATGGGCGCAATTAGGCTTCGGTATTGATTTGGTTTAAGTACCGATACGCCTCGCTTCGGCTGATAGCTCGCTGTTTGATTTTCTATGGAGTGGATTGAGTATTAACATGTTTTAGGTTCGTGTCTGGAATAAGTTAACCATAGATACTTAAAACTACTCCCGTATACTACACTGACTTTTAGTAGTGGGCCAAAGTGCGAAACATGTTTTTTTATACCTAATTGGATCACTACAAGTATGAACGAGGAGGTTCTATGTTCGGCTGTATTTATGTATGTTTATTTTGCAATATACAGTCTTTTAAAGAGTTTGACCGAATTGGGTTAGGCCTCGACTTTCAATCTAAATTTGAAATCCGAAGGTCGTGGGTTCGAATCCCGGCCGAGCATCACTGGATTTTTAGTTTCATAAAATTTATATGCACTTAAAAAAGAGCTCTTAACGGTGAAGGAAAACATCGTGCGGAAACCCGCAGCTTAGTCAGCTCCACACATACTAACGATCTCTTTCCTGTGGACTATGCCGATTAAGCTGAGAAGATGGTTCAGCCGGCAAGCCTATTCCATCTCAAACAATGTCCCAGGCACTACAGCGTCCCGTTAAGTGTAGGCATGGATTGCCTCCTGACGCTGTACAAATCATCTATTAGAGAAGTAGTGGCTTAATGTTTACAGTCTTTCACAATAATTTTTCAATCATGTAATCACAATTTATTGCAATCAGCTATTTATATTAGAATTGAATGTTACGAGTAGTATCCGAAATACTGAGATCCGACGTCGTACCAAGGTCTATGAAGGTCGGCGATAGAGCGATAAATCTCAAGTGGAGTTGGGAAGACACCTGGCTAGACGTGGTGATGGCCGGTGGAGTAAATCTTTGACCGAGTGGTGGCCAAGATCGGACCAACGAAATCGAGATCGTCCGAGAGCACGTTGGGTCAACGACAAGAAGATCGTAGGGAATATTTGGACGCGAGAGGCGCAAGATAGAGGAGACTGGCATGAAAGGAAGGCCTATACCCAGTAGTGGGTGATATCGGGCTGAGATGATGCTGATCATGTTAGAATTGTCTCCTGTAAAAATAATCCACGTTTTCCTCAACTTGTAATTTGCTGAGCGTATTACAAAAAATCGAACATTTTATCTATCTGCTTTCCCAAATAAAATGGAAAAGGTTCCTCAATTACGGACTGGAAAAGTCTAATCCAACAAAACACTCTTTTGACACACGATAATAAGGAAACGTTTTAAATTGAGGACGAAAAAATCTTGAAATGTCTACAGGCCCGTAACCAACTGTATGATGAAAGCAGGTTAGGTCGGCGCGGGCAGTCATTTTTCTATACAAAAAATGCTGATGACGTCAGAAAATGCGGCTCGCCTCTGAGGTCAACAGTTCGCCGCGTTCGGCTCGGCTGCACTGTGCGAGCCCTTATAAAATAACTAGCTGACCCGTGGCAAACGTTGTTTTGCCATATAAGTACTAATATCACTATTAAAAATTAAGGTTTGGAGGTAGAAAGGTGAAAATTTAGGTCGAATCTTTAAAAATTAAAATACTTAAAAATAAATGTAAAAAAATGACAATTTGAGGTGGACCGCCCTTATTACTCAGGGGTATAGTTTACATCCGATTCTCAGACCTGCCGAATAAACACACTATTTTTTTTATTTAATTAAAATGATCTCTCAAAGATCCCTTATTTTTTTGTTTATCTACAAACTTTACTATTACATCATTTTGAGTCAGTTCATCAGCTTTAATAATTGAAACAAAAATAAAAGTCATATCATAACATTCTTACGGCCAGTTTCTCACAAATCATCTTCAAAATTAACTAATCATTTGTCAAATCTATCATCTGAATGATTACCAAGTATTCCAAGTTTAATCAGCTTGTCAATTTGAAAAGCTTTCGAGAAACCAGCCGTTATTCTATTTACTTACATATGGCATAAATCTTATAATGCCCGGTTTCTATATTCAACGGACATTCGTAGGTAAGAGCTACGACTCGTTTCTACGTACAAAAGTTTGACAGCTAGAAACCGGCGATAAGTTTGCTGTCAAAATTTGTATGTGGAAACGAGTCGTAGCTCTTACCTACGAATGTCCGTTGAATATAGAAACCGGGCATTAGAGTACTTGCTATGAATGTGGATGGATATACGAGTAGAGGTAGGCCGAAGAAGAGATGGATGGATTGTGTGAAAGATGATATGAGTAAGAAAGGAGTGAGTGCTGAGATAAAAGCTGATAGAGGGAAATGGAAGAGGAATACATGTTGTGCCCCACATAGAGTGGGACAAGGGCAAGAAGACGATGATGATTATGGCATAAATCTTATTTGATTTTACAGTCATAATTGCATAAATGCTTGAAAGTTTATTACAATTAAAAATAACAAAACAAAGCACCTAAAGAAAGACACCGTCTACAGGATACCATGGTTGCCTCTTGCTTTCCCAAATTCAACACCGCAAGAGCTAAATCAAATATTTTGTAGTAGGAATAGTATGCCAGAAAGGTATTGTCTAATTCAAAATACTAGGCGCTGGTACCAAGCTTTCTACGAGGAATCAGTCCAAGTTCCCCTGAAGACGCCAGTCCGAGCCAATTTGGACGAGATTAAATCCCGGGACCAACCGGGCGTGCGCGGCCTAGGGCCCGTCACGATGCCCCGGGCACGCCGAATATTAACAGAAATACTTGTTTTGAATTTTGGATTAGTCAATTGAATCAACAAAAATATGAGTAGGTTAATTCGGGTCAGATTGCCGCAAAATCCTAGTAGATGGCACAAGCGTAGGGCTATTACCCAGTAGTGGGTTTATAGATTAATGATAAATTCGTCTTTTATTTTGATTTCAGTGATTCGAGTTTTTTTTTTATATTCAGTTAGTAAGTTTGTATGAGGCAGTAGGCAACTCTGGTGACGGAGTTTTTAGGCTGCCTCAAGGCCTCCGTCATGGCTTAATGTCTTAAATAGCAGGGACCGAGAATATAACGTTCCATCCGAAGCACGGAAACGCTCCGTTGAAAATGCCACTGGCGGTCACCCATCAACTCATGGATCATTTAGAACGTTGATTCACTTCGACGATCTATCAAGCACGACCACAAGCGCTTCAAGTTTTTCAGAAAATGAAAAATATTGGTGTCCTTGGATAGAAGAACTATGCTACGTAGGAACTAAAACATTAAACAGTTTCATTTATTGCTTTTCTCGGACACTTAGACCCCTCGCAGACGATAGTTGAGACGGGCTATACTTCTCCATAGTAATTACGAGCCGAGGTATATTCCGTCTCAACTATCGGCTGATAGAAAGTCTGCAGTCTGCGAGGAGGCTTGAAACATAGAAAAACTAGCTTGAAGAAGTAATAACTTAAAAGCTAACATCTTGGGTAAATTTTCAGAAAATGCACAACTTAAGTATCTTCAGTTCAACTTTAAAGATTTATTAAACGAACAACGTAGTTTACGCCACTTTATTAAACCGAAATTTGTAGACATTTGAAAGATTACTTGAAAGAAACGAACATATATTTTTATTACAGAGAGAAACAGGATCATAGTTATATCCCAAAAGCATGGTAGATATTCTTCTCCACCAGATCTTCAATTCATAAATACTCGTACTTGAAATGATTGGCTCATGATATTATTATCTGTGGTGTCATCTCTGTAGCCAATTTTTTCTACAGCAACATTGTGCACCCCAGTGCAGCCCAGTGGTCAAAGGTCCGCCTGCGATGCAAAAGGTGGCGAGTTCGATCCCCGCGACGGGAAATATTGTAATGATCTACAAATATTTGTCTCGCGTCTGAGTGTTTTCTATGTATAATATGTATGTATTTATAAAAAAAATGTATGTATAAGTTATCAGTCACATAGTAGGTAGGCTCTCCTAACTTTGGGCCTAGATAATGGTATGTGAAAAGTCCAGCATTATTATTTTGAAGTGAAACTTTCTTAGGCGCATTTGGCAGTTTAGAGATGAGAAAAAATTCTTGGATTCTCCTCGAAAAGGTCACGTGCGAGTCACGTGACCGCTCACCGACACCGGGTTATTTGTGAAGTTTAGAACCGTTCAAGTCTTCACTTCTGCTGGCACTCCTGGAGTGCCACTTTTTTATTTTTTCAGTCAATTTGAAATAATTGTAAATCTGTAAAGTTTTAGCACACATAGTTCTAGATTTTTTCTATTTTCTCCTTAATCGATTCCACATCATTCGTTATATTGGGCATAAACCTTATTACCCTTCTTATTTCGTAGGTATCATCCATCATATTTATTTTGCACAAGCGTATTCAGTTATTTCAAAACATACTCCATTTATTTGTATTTTATTTTCCTTCGGCGGCTTACAGCCATTACTTGAACAAATATTTGTTGTGTTGAAAGCCCACCGACGTTGTGTATTTTTACGTTATTATGACGTTATGTTTTATTTCAGGGGTATAAAAGAGTCGTGGACTAGTAGAATAGTATGTCAACCTTTGATTTAAAGGTTGTTGATTCAAACCGCAAGTCGAAGCTTTCCGCCAAAGCAGTGTCTGCAAACTGTGAGCCTTGTACTGACCACGCGTTCACGCGTTCCACGCTCGCACAAGTCGTCAAAATCGGTATTCATTTTGACGTAAAATGTTTGCACGAGCCTTGGAATGCGTTATCTGGAACGCTTAGTCCGTATGCAGCTTAATTGTATTTGGAAATGCCTCTGAAAACACCTTTAGATATTTATAAAACATTTTGAATATCTTAAAAATCTGAGTGTTTTCCATTAAGTAGAATAAAGTTGTAGTATTATTCAATTTTTACGTTAGTTTTACACGTAAAAAAGAGCAAAATCTTACTTTAGACGCACAGCTGATTATCATTCTAACCTGGTTGATATTCCACTTATTAGAACTAAGCGCTTTCAAAGTTGTTTTATTATGCGCACTGCAAAAATTTGGAATCAGTTTCCCGCGTCTGTATTTCCGCTGAGCCCTGTTGTTTTCAATAAAATAGTTAATAGGCACCTTCTGAGTAAGCTTGCTCCATCGTAGACCTCATTCTTGCCTATGTTAGTTTCGAGGTCAAGAGCCGACCCATTCATCAAAGAAAAATACAAGCATCGTTGGATTCCACAAAAATGAAGACTATCTGCGGAGAACATCAAATTCAGTCAGATTCTTAAAGCTGTTGTGTTCATGTTTTTATGGAGTAGAATTTTATATACTTGGTTCAACCAGTAACATTTTGCGCTCGCAGAGTAGGATATGAAAATTTCAGGTGATTTCAGTCGAGAGACAAACTACTCTCGATGTAAAATAACGTAATGACAGAGCGCTTCCGTGCTTCGGAAAGCACTTTGACTATAAATCCTGGCTATTTAGTCGCTAAGCCAGGTTCCTTACAATAACATCAGAATAAAGGCCACTAATTCATATGAACTTTACATTTGCAAATTACTTTATTCATAAAACATAAAAATATTTACACGAAACAATAAACATAAAAATACGTACGTAATTTATTTAAACTAAAGATAAAAAACAGTGTTCATTTGCAAATTGCTTGTATCATCGTAAAAATATCACTTCTAATTAAATTCAAGCAAAGATAATCGAGTTCACCAAAGATCGACATGAGAAAATTGGAAAACTTTAATTAAATTGAAGTCTTCTCAAACAACTGCCATATATTATTTCCAATTCCGTATTCTAATGAAAATATCTGCAGTGTCAAACACATTTGGAGCCAAAAAGTAATAAATAACTCCGCGGCACCTATTTCACTATTTTCAGCGCACATTTCAAACTGACAATGAAAGGGACCTGGAAATTACCCAGAAAATTGAGAAACCCGCGTCTTAAAAAACTTTTTCAACGGCACGTTCCAGAGTGGCTCGACTCCAAATTAGTTGAGGATAAAAACGGTCCTGCGCGGAAGGTAATAAAGTGCAATTTGGGTTGCTCTGGAGATGTGACTTGTGCATTGCCATAGGGATGACTCTTCTTAAGTCGTCTCACGTCTTGTGCCATATTCAGGGTTGGCGCAACGTTTATTATTCAATAGCTAAATGTAATAGACATGTTTGAAGATACCTTTGACGATGCGGGCACTGGCAACATTTTGTAAAGGGATTTGTCGAGTCGAAATGAAATCCGTATTCAATGAGTCTGATCTCCTATTGTTGGATATGGCAAAGTTTGAAGATATTATTGCTATTGTGATGCATAGAGCCGTACGGCCCTAGTGAAGTGACTCTCAATTTTATTCCGGAGGTTGCAAGTTTGAATCTCAGCTGTGAGTTAATGAAAGCTTAGTTTAAGTATAGACAGCTCTACATGTATTTCCTGTGAATAAAACTGATTAAGCTTCTAAAGCGGTTTTGGTTATTAGATAAGAAAAAATAATCTCTAACAATCCAATGAGCCCTGTTGGCCGAATAGGGTTGTACCTCGACTTTCAATCCGAAGGTCGTGGGATCGAATCCCGGCCGAGCATCAATGGATTTTGCGTTTCGTAAAATTTATATGCGCTTTAACACGAGCTCTGAACGGTGAAGGAAAACATCGTGAGGAAACGAGTTAGTATTCTTATAGGCGGCGATGGGCTTGCAACCTGTCACGTATGGAATACTAACTTCTGCATGATGTGGGCAAATATGTATTTGTACATACCTCTGACTACCCCCTTAGATATTTTCAAAGGATCTGGAATATAAAAAGATCTGAGAGAATGTCTACCGCGCCTTGAGGATACAGTCGTGACCCTGTGACCCTGCTGCAATTCCAAGTTAGCGTCCCGTTGAGTGTAAGCACAGGATAGGTTGCCGCCTGACTCTGTATAAATAATGTAAAGGTATCAGTTCTATAAGACGTTTATAGAGGCATCTTCTAGATTAAATTATAACCTTTCTTTTGTAACCCTTTTCTGTACGTCATGACTTGTGACATTCTAGAATGAATTAGGTTTGAAAGGCAAAAATACCCTTTATGCAATTATTCGTACAAATAGGTTGAGTCAATCCATTTTTATCCGTGTTTAATAACTTAGTGCTTCAAGATTCTGCTGTATGCCAAACTGACGATTTACATAGAGCCAGGTACTCACGTGCCACGATACTTGACATAATGTGTGATTTTTTGCAAATTAATGCCGTAAGACGCAGGTGGAGTCTCAGCGTTATCTCGATTCGATTTCTATTCTATTGAGATTTGTGTCATGGCTAGAGGGGCAGGTGTTGTCGTGAATGACTACTCCGTCTGCAATGGTTTTCTTTCAACTATCTTGTGGCATTTCCAGTTTTTATAATGATAATAAATAAATAAATAATACTGGACATTTCACACAGCATCATCTAGCCCCAAACTAAGCACAGCTTGTACTATAGGAACCAGATAACTGATATATTACTTATATACTTTTTGTTTGTAAACACATACATATTATACATAGAAACACCCAGACCCGTGATAAATATTTGCAGATTATACAAACATTTATCCCACCGCGGGGATCGAACCCGCAACCTTCTGCGTCCCAAGCGGGCTTTCACCCACTCCGCCACAGAGGTCGTCAACCATTTTTGTCGTCTCCGTGCCACAAAGAATACAATTTATAAAAATGAAACTAATGACGAATAACATTTCCCTCATTTATATTGAGAGGATTCAGCATCAGTGGGAATATCTCAATTTATCCACTCGCCCCGAGGGATGCTGTAATCTTGTGGAAATGCCACAGAAATCAAGATACGAAGCCTAAATCCTACAGAGAATTTGTTAGCCTTGAACAGGTGAGCTGTTTTAGCGAAACAGTTTCCAAAATCAAAAAGATAGATACACATTTTATTTGGCTATGCCTACACTAAACAGGACTCGGGACGCAATAGTGCCAGGGACATGTTTGAGATAAAACAACGTTCTGACACTGAAGTTTTAATTCTTGATTGGCCTTTTTTACGTAAAAGACTTATATGAATCATGAATTACACCAATAGTCATAACCTGTGAAGCTGGCTAAGCCGCGGGTTCGATAACGATAATTTCCACACACACTTACAAAGCACCTTAAATTAGATATTTAAGTCCCTTAGATTGGAAATTACACTAAACCCAAATACCAATTAACCTTAAACGAAAACCAGGCACTTTGGGACTTTCCACTAAACAAGGTGGCCAGTGCCTCGGTCTCATTCAACTTTATCTTTGTTACAATTAAGGTTGGACCTAGTGCTGGCCGAAGGTTATACTCTAAAATGTGATGCTTTCGGTTAAACAATTGTAATTATAGTAAAAAAATATACTTTTTCTATACGATAACAGAATTGCACATAAATTTTATGACACATTTTAAGCATATAAAAAATTGCGGACGTTTCATAAATGATTATGCGCAATCAAAAATCACTAATGCAACATGACTTGTACATTTTTCTAAAAGCCCCAATCCTTTTATTAAAACCTAGCTAGTTCAGCTACAGAAATCCAATTAAAAATAAATGAGTAAACTACATTGCGATTCACACTTCATTCGAATGCATCGTTGCAATAAAGTATGAATCGATGATGACATTTCGGCTTTGCAAATGTCGGTCAAAAATTCGGCCAAACTGCACAACACTAGTTAAAGCTTATTTGGTGTTTTGCACACTATCTGTAATTGTTGGAGTGCCAGTTAATTATAGCCACATCGGGACCGGCCGTGATTGTGTTTAGTTTCGGGGCCTAAATGTTTTGCTCCCAACTGTTGGGACAAATTTGGGTTGGAATTCAATTCTATAAAGAAATTTCGTTCGACGAGGCATGATATTGCCAATATTCATCTACTGCTATAATATTCGGGGTAGTAGATGTATATTGTAGTACTTTGTAACCGCAGTTTGTTGTAAAAACGCCTGCTCCTAGGCTCGATTCTCAGATGCATTTGAAATCATTTCACTACACACAAGTTCGATAGAAGTAGTGACACGACCACAAGAAGTAATAATTTAATATTTTTTCTAGTATTATGTATTGATGATTTATTTATTTTGATGTAATCATTATTATGAATTTCCTTCGCCCTATTTTCTATAACTGATCTATAATATTCCTTTCAGCCGCTGTACATTTTAGAGATGATTTCCCCGGAGCTCAGCAGCGATTAGGATAGCGAATCGCATCCAATTTTTATCATCCACTTACATATCTGTTTAGGCTTTTTGGTAAATTGCCTCATGGCGTGCCTCACCGCCAATCATGGCGTTATTGCTTGATTCAATGGAGTGTTGTGATTTCTTATGTATAATTATAAAAGAGACTAGCTGAGCACCCACGGTGTAAACCGTGGTCCCTCGGGACAACTTCAGTTTTAGGGATAAAAGTAACAGAGGCTACTTTTTATCCCGTAAAAATGGTATACAACCATGGTATACAACTGTTACCCATGCCAAACCTGTTCAGCGGTTAAGGCGTGAAAAAGAGTGGCGATATAGAGAGGAGGCCTTATACTCAGCAGTGGGTGCAACCGGGCTGAATAGATAGATATGTTATTTCAGGCGTATTATCACGTACCTATTTTGTTATGACGACCTCTGTAGCGCAGTGGGCGAAGGCCCGCCTGCGACGCAAAAGGTTGCGGGTTCGATCCCCGCGGCGGGACCAATGTTTGTATGATCTACAAATATTTGTCTCGGGTCTGGGTGTTTCTATGTATAATATGTATGTATTTACGAACAAAAAGTATATAAGTAATATATCAGTCATCTTAGTACCCATAACACAAGCTCTGCTTACTTTGGGGCTAGATGATGCTGTGTGAATAGTCCAGAATTATTTATTTATTTATATTTTTGCGAAGTCTCGAGCGCATTGAAAGTTTAATAAGATTATCTAAGGTATCGCCAAGTTTCAATGCTTCTTATATTTTCTATAAACAGACATCGACAATATACTTATAGATACGAATGACAATCTTGTGCTCCGCAGTATAGAAAGTCGTTTCCTTTGATTTCCCTTGACACAAGTTTTCTCTACACACTCGCTACCTCTAAAAATAAAGTCGCAAAAACTTCGTTACTTATCTCGATGACCTTCCTAACTTTTAAATAGCTGCATTATACTTGAAAGTTATCCTCAACTTGACGATAAAGAAAGTTTGATGCACAATTTCGTAACGAGCCTCCAACGGTAACGATTTGGTTGTTATTTCACGCAAATACAAATTCTCAGAATTATTGTCTGGATAAAAAAATATTAAGAGTTCCAATAATACTAAAAATCTGAAACAGTAATTTTACAGCACAGTATTCAGTACGATTTGAGCTGACCCCAAATCCTAATATCCTATCCTAATAATCCTAATATAATATAATAAATCTGAAAGTTTGTGAGTATGTTTGTATGTTTGTGTATCAATCACGCTTAAACCAGTGAACCGATTGTGATGAAACTTGGTATAGGCGTAGATAGTGACCTGGAATAGCATATAGGCTATTCAAAATGTTGGTACCACGCGGGTGAAGCCGCGCGCAGAAGCTAGTAGAGAAACCAGCGCTGCAGCACCTTCAAGTTGCTGCAGCACACGCTGAGTGGTGCACAATTTTGTGTCTAAATAGCATAATGTACTTAGTTTTTTTTTATTCTATTCTAAATAATTTAATGTATTTTTGGTGTGTCTAGAAGCTTTATCTATAAAATTATTCTCGATTGGTTCGTTAAAGCGTATACAACTTTCGTATAATTAAGCTGAATTCGTTTAAAAGTTCGTATTGGTGGCGAACTCTCATCATCATCTAATTTAAGAGCTTAGCTCTTGTCGGTGCAATGATGCAACTTCCTCCACCTCTCCCTTTCCAATGCGGATTCCTTTACTTCTCTATACAACATGACATGAACTCTAGTAATAAGAGTAGAATCGTAAACTGTAGCAGCCAACACATCGACAGTTGTTATATTTCTAAAACATCTTATCCTCCCATGTTTTGAGCGAAAGGGGGCAAACTAACATAGGAGATTGTTCGCCTCGGGCTGACGCGACATCACAGGCTCCATCAGGCTATGAGGAGCTTACGTACCCACTGGGACCATTTTCATAAGCTCTATGTTCATCTACTTATTTCCGGGCCGGTTCATGTATATTTTATTGTTATGGTGTTTTCTATTACATTCACATGTTTTAGTAAAGCTCATATAAGAGTAAGTAAGTAATTGGTATGGGGTGTGGAAACTCTGGTCACAGAATACAGATAGAGCTGGTGACGTTTTCAGGCTTCTGTAAAATAGCATTTATTACACAATGTTAGTTTTCGTTTGTCTAGCTTAGTTGATGCCATTTAGCGGCCAAGACTTTTAGCCGATGATTTTATACGTAAAAACTTTCAGTGTGTGTACGATCATATCGGTTGATATTCTTCCGTATCGCTCCTAGAAATAAATAATGCTGGACTTTTCCACACAGCATCATCTAGCCGCAAAGTAAGCAGAGCTTGTGTTGTGGGTACTACATGACATTACTGATATACTACTAACATACTTTTTGTTTGTAAATACATACATATTATACATAGAAACACCCAGACCCGAGACAAATATTTGTAGATCATACAAACATTGGTCCCGCCAAGAAAGACTGTGATTGTTTTCGATTCTTCAAAGACTAGAAGAAGCAAGAAAAATACTAGTTTTTCGCTTTATTTTCAGTAATTACCGTATTGTCATTACTTGTAATCCATTTTCTTTTTCGAGATTGAGATCTTGATCCCATAGAAAGATTCCTTTCTATTTAGGTATGACTTGTGACTGTTGCGCGTTATTGTTGCTTTGCTATCCATGCACAATATCTTGTTATATTTATACGAAGAAATAATAGAAGTTGGAACGTCTCAAGTCACGTACATGTCCGAGCTACTGAAGTATATTTTAAATTTTGACTCGCACCGCGTCCGAACCAAATGAGCATCTTGGCGATGCCACCTATTCAGTTGGTGTGACGTCACGTCCACATGGTAAGCACGTAATACATTTTGGCGAGCCGCCAACTTGTTTCACACGCCTATCCGATCTTCCATACGATTTGCGGGACGACTCGCTCTCTCGATTGGTTTCACTCTGTGTCAGCTGGAATTGGATCGGGAGTCGTTATAAATGCGCCAAATAATCTCCTAGATTATTATTTTGCAGGATTGTTATTTTAAGACTGCCTAGGTCTGCCAAAAGGTTCTTGCATCGATCATCTCATTTTGATACTAACTGGAGCTTTGATAGTTTTAAGATGGAGCAAATTATATGCATGACCATAATTTTTTATGTATCCTTCCTATTGTCATGTATAGAAAACAAGTATATCTATCTATTCAGCCCGGTTGCACCCACTGCTGAGTATAGGCCTCCTCTGTATAACGCCACTTTTCGGTCCTGTGCAGTCCTTCCCCACGCTCTGGGCAATAAGTAATGCGTTTATAATGAATGGTAGGTAAATCAATATTTAAAACAATAGATTACAGGTATCAATCAATTCAAAGTAAAGCTAAAAATTCGTTTAATATATTTTGTACTGAATAATTTTGTATCCAAAATATCATCTTAAACTCATTGTCCCAATAACAAAATGAATGAATTTAAATGGTATTTCGAACTCATTACGAATCCTAAAGCTAAATACTTTTTAATAAAAGCCAAGCCAATCTCAGTTTTATTAATTAGAGCCTAAGTTCATTTTTCAGCGGGGATTAAGGGAATGCCTAGGTGCTGTCTGCAATTTTCTCATTTCGCCTATATAATTACTTAATCCTGTTTCGGTGCTTGGCTTGAGGGGCTTAGTTGACATCTTTTTAGACTGGAATTCTTTATTATCTCTGTCAAAAATTGGTTTCATCTAATGAGAATTCTGTGTCAAAACTCAAGAGTTAAAATATTTTACCGTATTACATCTGGGAACTCGCGTAAAAACATTGTCAATTTAGATACTTGGATTTCTGCAGGGCAAAGGCCTCCCTTCCTCAACTCTATTGTAAGCTAATGTTGTCTAATGTGTCTA
Organism: Epirrhoe alternata; assembly: GCA_963565295.1. Taxonomy (NCBI): domain Eukaryota; kingdom Metazoa; phylum Arthropoda; class Insecta; order Lepidoptera; family Geometridae; genus Epirrhoe; species Epirrhoe alternata. The sequence continues at coordinate 13,084,742 of OY751379.1, forward strand.
GTTCGTCTCTCCACCGTGGAGAGAATATCATTGACTTCAGGTAAATAAATAGTTGCTGATGATTAATAAGAAATGAAGCTGTGTTTTAAACTCAAAGCTAATTATTATAGTTGTCAAAGTTGATATCCAGACTGTGGAATATTATTGTAACATAATATCTGCGATTTCTGTTTTGTCCTTAACTAAATACAATTATTTTTCTTGTATTTGTGCTCACCGTATTAGTTACTAATAAACCAATTAGTATTTATTGTACTTTTCATATTTTCTCCTGCGTTTATTTATTAATGTAGATAATATTTTATTACCAATTAGTATTGTTTGTTTTTGATATGTAGTTTATCATGTTACTGTGTGATGTTTATAACCAATTAAATTTTTTATTTAATTTATTATAGTTACTTATCATATTCTATGCATATACGTGCTAAACCGCATAAACAGCCATGCAAAGCGCGGCCGTAAAACGAGTTCGTATAAACATCGAAGTTCAGGATTTCATTTCCTCTTATCCACCCCCTTCCTGAGCTGAGGGAGGGGGAGTGAACTCATTATATCGCCCGGTATTGTCCGGTTCTGACCGGTTTGCTCACTAATACGGAAAATCTTAGCTTTCAGAACAATAGCTGTTTTAATCTGTTGTTATATACAAACAAATGAGATATTATGCCGATTTAAAAAATATAAAAAATAACGGATTTTATTTGGTTACATAAACAAATTAATAAGCTCTTTAACTCACAGGTAAACTAAATGAATAAAGTTTTGACATGACATGTGCCAAAGATTTTTCCATTTTTGATCACAATGCCTACGCCGCGAAATGACTTTGCAGGATTACTAACTCACATTTAAAACAACGCGGCGATGGACTTGCAACCTGTCACGTATGGAATACTAACTTCTGCGAGGTGTGGGCATGTATCAAACTTGTATTTGTACATGCCTCTGACTACCCCCTTAGACATCTTCAAAGGATATGGAATACATAATAGATCTGAGAGAATTTCTACCGCGCCTTGGGGATACAGTTGTGACCCTATTTTATTTTTGTTTATAATACCTACAAAGTAAAATGCCTCAAATCGATATCTCTTTTTCAAATTTGCAATTTGTGCAAACCACGTTGGTTTGCACAATTTGCAAATCGAGTTATTACTAATCTACTTTCTCTTGTAAGCTGCAAGTGTTATAAACGTAAAGGTAATGTGTTTTAGAATTTGGTGATTTATTTTATGCAGTGGGTATAAAATAAATCACCAAATTCTTAAAAAAATCTGAGCTTCAAATCCCGGTTTCATTTCCTCATCAACGTTCGATTAAGCAAATGCGCTTTATGGATAAAGTAGACACCTAAGTCGGCCCGGTTTTAAGAAGGCTTAGTGATTGGTTTATTTAAGGCACATCTTACAAGATGAATCCTACAGGAAGCAACAGGATGCCCAGTGTGGATTGGGCATTTATGCAACTTGTAATATACATCCATACTATATGTCAATACCTACTTACAATATCCCACTCAATGAAACTGAAAGTTTGTGAGTTTGTTTAGATGTTTGGATATTTGGATGTATTATAAATGCTTGTGTTTCAATCACGCCCAAACCAGTGAACCGATTAGGATGAAACTTGGTATAGGTATAGATAGTATCCTGGAATAGCATATAAATGTTGGTACCACGCGGGCGAAGCCGCGCTGAGATGCTAGTCCAAACTAATATTATAAATGTGAAAGTAACTCTGTCTGTTTGTTACCTTTTTACGCCCAAACCGCTGAACAGATTAGGCTGAAAATTGGCATGGATAAAGGTTGTAAGGGAAGGACATAGGCAAATTTTTATCCTGAAAAAATCCCGGCGGATCGCGGGTCAGAGCGTAGGAGCGCAGCTAGTACACGATAATTGAGGATACTCTTCAATACAACAGTATGATACCACACTTGTAGGTACTTACAACTAGTACAACAGCGCCCAGAATGATATCTACAGATAGTCCCGCCGCGAGAAAAAAACTCCTCTAGCGTCATCGGAGAACCCGCCTGCTACGTCATTGACATCCTCATATTCGGTATAGTCAATACAGGGTCTTTCATTTTAAACTACACAAACTGACAAGGCCTCATTTTTGGGTTGTAAATAGACGTTTGAATGAAGCCGATTGAAGTTTTAACTTCAAAATTGATCTTTTATTGATTTTTTAGGACATGTTGCATAATATTTTCAAGGAGATCCGACGTTTGACCAATCACAGTGCAGCTACATCATGTCACACGCTCGAATGGACTACGTTATACAAGAAGCAAAAATCAATTGAAAGGATTGTCTTTATCGATTTTCTCGGGGTATTCATAACAAAACAAAGAAATTACATATATATTTTTTAATTTATTTGTTGAACCTAATGTTTATTTATTCCTGAATTAAGTTAGTTTAAAATGAAAGAATCTATATACTTCAACAAAATCATCATATTAATCTCCTTTACGCCAGCCTGTCTGCGGTAACCTTATTTCTGATGTCTGTGGTGGTAGCTAAACAGTTTAGCAGTGTGTCCAGCCAGTCACTAAGTACGGGATTTTATGTTGAATTTTTAATGTACTCGCCAAGGTTTCGACGCCTTCAGTGAATTTCCTAATGGTTAAATTTTTACACGAATACTTAAGAGGTTATTTCTTCACTTAGCATTTTTCCTTTGAGGATAGCGGTGAATATTTAAATGATTAGGTACCTGAGGTATTAAATGTTGTACGGTAGGAACAACCAATCTCTAGCTCTCTGAAGTTAGGTGCACTAAGTGATTACGCAGGTTTGGGCATGTAGTACATTACTTGTGTAGAGTAAGCGTGATAGAACGATGCAACAAACTTGAGCGAGTGAGCGAGGCAGCTAAACAACGCTGTCTTCATCACTTAAAATCGCAGTAACTTCGGAGGGATAAAGATTCGTGGTGAGTACTGTACCAATGTTGTAGTATGATAATATCGGTACTGGTTTAAGATAGAAACTAATTAGAAGAACGTTAGCGTGTCCCGCAAGAAATAGTTTCATCATCATCAGCCTGTAGCAGTCCACTGCTGAACATAGGCCTCCCCTAATGAGCGCCATTGCACCCTCTCAGCTCGACGCATCCAGCTTCTGCCAGCAGCCTTCCGCAGATCGTCACTCCACCTGGCCGAAGGGCTACACTACGTTTTCCGAGTCGCGGTCTCCACTCAAGAACTCGTTTACCCCAGCGGTTATCGGTTCTTCAGATATGGCCAGCCCACTGCCACTTCCAGCTTGCTAATTCTCTGAGCTATGTCGACGACTTTGGTTCTATGTCGGATAGTCTCATTGCGGATTATCCTAGGAATAGTTTATGTAATTTTAAATAACTATTCTTTTAATAAAAAAAAACTCATGATGTAAACTTCTGCTAAATCTTAACTTGTGTCAATTGTGATCATTCTATCTGCGGAACAAATACTTCAATTGTTTTTTTAGCGTTTATTTCAAAGGAGTACATATATGGTGTGCTAGTGTCACCGGTATTCACAAACATTACTATGAGGTCTCACAGTGCGCGCGGACGCACAGTGTCCCAGAAACCTACTGATTTTGGGACCCTGTGCGTCCGCACGCATTTGGAAACGTCAAAGTAATGTTTGTGATTGTCTCTCACTTGACTTTTTTGATACTATAGCAAACTCAAATAAGTATTAAGAGACAGCCGCATTATCGTAAACCACGAGAAACTAGCAAAAATCTCACAAACAGTGATATAAAAAGCCGATAGACGGTTTAAGACGTTTTAAAACAGCGTGGAAATGCTGCCATTATGCTTATAACTACCATCAAAAGTTTAGTATCACACACCATACGATAGTCGCGTTGGTACACACACACACACAGGGTCACGACTGTATCCCCAAGGCGCGGTAGACATTCTCCCAGATCTTTATATTCCAGATTCCAGATGTCGCGTTGGTGTAAATAGAATATTATTATCTACACTAATATTATAAAGAGGAAAGATTTGTTTGTTTGTTTGTATGTTTGAATTCTGGGAAAAGCGAAAGGAGGCTTATACCCAGCAGTGGGTGATGAGGCTGAGATGATGATGATGTTTGAATTAAATAGGCTCCGAAACTACTGGACCGATTTGAAAAATTCTTTCACCATTAGAATCCCTATCCCTGCCTATATTTTATCCCGGGAAAGAAGTTTTCCCGAGGGAACGCGGGATGATATAGTCTCGTCCATTCGATTTTAAGTTTTCTTCTGCTTTTTTTTTTGAAAAGCCTGCACGACTGACGTAATTCCTTATTTAACAAATAGTTTTGTATGCTTCCTACAGCTGATGACGTATTTTTTACTTTTTTCTTCAAGTTTTAAAGTAACCTCGACCTCTGTAGCGCAGTGGGCGAAGGCCCGCCTGCGACGCAAAAGGTTGCGGGTTCGATCCCCGCGGCGGGACCAATGTTTGTATGATCTACAAATATTTGTCTCGGGTCTGGGTGTTTCTATGTATAATATGTATGTATTTACAAACAAAAAGTATATAAGTAGTATATCAGTCATCATAATACCCATAACACAAGCTCTGCTTACTTTGGGGCTAGATGATGCTGTGTGATAATTCCAGCGTTATTTATTTATTTTATTTATTTATTTAATTTCTCTCCAGAGACTCTTCTGTGTATAATCGGATTGTCTTGCTCGAAAGCTCCCTAAGTATCACAATATCAATTAGACTCGATTCAAAACAGCAAATACAACAAAACTATGTACATCTTAACTCAGATTGGCGTATCGCCAGCGTTCGTTAAAGCCTATAACGATGACATCCTCCAACGGCCGTTACTCGTTAGGTATCGAATCCGCGATTCTCAATTGTTATGTAAAATGTTTTTGTTCGTTAGCGCTCGAAATTGGCGCACGAATTGAACCTTTTGTGAAGTTGTTTGGTTTTATTGATATCGATGAATGCTTAATTAAAAAAAAAACTGGTCATGCCCCTTCCTGTGCGATGAGTTGTGTAATTTTAAGTTCAGAAAATTCGCTCTATTAATATTTATTTTAATTAATTGAAAAGCATTAAACATTATTAAAGGGCATAAAAAAAGACTATCACACACTAGATACACTATATACACTAGATGGAAAGACGATCTGGTAAAGGTTGCTGGGAGCCGTTGGGTGCAGGCTGCACAAGATCAATCGCTGTGGAAATCGATGGAGGAGGCCTATGTTCAGCAGTGGACGCTAGATGGCTGAGATGATGATGATGATAAAAAAGCAATTATTTAAACAACGAAAACCTAGCTAATAAGCCAATCTTCATAAGAGCAGCTGTTTCTTTCTTTTATTTTCAGTGATTATGCCTTATTTCACGGGTCCGTTTGGATAGCTACTAATGTGGTCTGTTAACTTGAATGTAATGTACAATGTATCATTAGGTCAGTAATTGAGCCATGTTGGCAGCGAGCCAATATTGTGGGCTTTTCACTTCATCGGGATTATTTAAATCGAAGTGTGAGTATTGATTTGATACTTGATTGATTATTTGAATAATATTGATCGCATAATTGGTAATAGCCGTTGAAGTAAACAATTGTTTAAATCTTGACTCGAGAAACTAAGCATAGTTTCATACCATAGGTATACCTACCTACATTGTTTAAGATGTATTTTCTTTCAACCTTGATTCCAAAGTTTTGAACCCATTCCAATAATTGGTTTTGGTAAATTCATATGCGTATTACCACAATTTTTAACAAGAGAGTTAGTAGACTCTCTCGCTCCATCGTAGACCTCATTCTTGCCTGTGTAAGTTTCGAGGTCAAGAGCCAAAGGTCATTATAAAAAAAGCTCATAACGGTGTACGAAAACTTCATGAGCAAAATCCGTAACTTAGTTAGCGCCACGACAGTGGGCGTTACAGTTTAGGTATGGTCGAGTTCCAGGTATCCTAAATTCCTTACCTTTCTTGCCTTTTGTTTTCTCAAACCAAACGGAGCAAGACAATATTCTGTGAGGAGATACTATTACAAATAATTTATTTATAACTAGCTGCGCCCCGCGGTTTCACCCGCGTAAGTCCCGTTCCCGCGGGAATATCGGGATAAAAAGTAGCCTATGTGTTAATCCAGGGTATCACCTATCTACATACCAAATTTCAACCAAATCGGTCCAGCCGTTTTTGCGTGAAAGAGTAACAAACATCCATACATCCATACATCCATACTTACAAACTTTCGCCTTTATAATATTTATAGGATTTCATAAAAGCAGCAGCTGAAATCAGCACTCAGTCAAGGCGCGGACATCGCCTTCATAATGGAATAATTTAAATTATAAACCCTCTGAAGCACGGAGCTTTGGAAAACGCAATAAAACAGAATGAGAAAAGAATTTATCCGTCTTGGAGCTGACGAGGCTAATCCAGAAATGGTTATGCCGCGAAAATTTATTATAAAATGCGGTTTTGCATAATTCCCGGCTGATAACTGAAGATGGACGAAGCCGCAAGGATTGAGCTTCAAAGTATTCTTGGAATCTTAAGACAAACTAGTAAAAACGTGTTTTATATTTTATGTTTCGCGTTATCGCTATGACTGGAATGTCAATCAAGTGTTGCAACTTCAAAAATGGTGAACACGAAGGTCCTGTTTTACCTTAGTGTTCTAATGTCTATAACAGGCAGAGAAGTGCTCCTAAGGCGTGGAATACAAACTCTTCTTTTGAAAATATGAATCTAGTCATGGTCCTGTTAAATAAGTTCTAAATGAAACGCATAGTGCTATAATTAAACGATACCGCAGCAATAAACGAAGTTATTCATGTTGTCACCGCATTAGCTAAACATAAAGCTTAGCAGGAAATTTGCGGTCAAAACATGTTCAATTGTGCGTTATTACTTGCCTAATTTTTGTTTCATTAGTGCGGTTTCAAGTTTTCAACGCTGGGATAGAATATAAAATCGAGTGACGCATTTCGTTGCATTGTATATTGGTATCAAAGTATGAAACAAACACTCGAGCATTAGGATTTCAAGTTCGATTAACAGCTTGAATGGTGATTGTTATTTACGAGTAGTAATCAATAACAGTATATTTGTTGTTTTGTGGAATAAATAACAAATCTACAGTAATAATATATTGTTGAGGAAAGATTTGTTTGTTTGTTTGAATTGAATAGGCTCTGAATCTACTGGACCGATTAGAAAAATTCTTTCACTCTTACCAACCCGCCTGCGTGAGATAACTGTACCTGGCATAAGAATAGGCTATTTTACACTTTTTAAACTGTTTTAAATCAATCCTGAGGTCATAATAAACCAGTAGAATTTTTATATTTTTTTTTAAAACCGTAAAATGCCTTAAAAATGCATTTTAATTTATGATGTTTAGTTGTCTCCCGAAAACGCGAGCCGCCATGTTGTGACGTCATATGGTTTGTTTTGTGAACAATACGACTGTAAAAGATAAACTTTTTGTTCCTAACTTAACACAGTGACGTCACAAAATGGCAGACGGCATTTTTGGTGGCTTGAAGATTTTAGAAGAAAAATTACGATTTTTAAAATTGAATTATTAAATGTTTATTGCATTTTTATGAATAAATATCGACGTTTATCGTTTACTTGTAACGAAACCTATGGTATACATGCATTTTTATGTGTTTTCTTACATGGTGTAAAATAGCCTATTGTGTGGATATGAAGCACTGTATGCACGCAGCGGTCGCGTCCTGATTACAGAATCAGGCTCGCTTTGTGTCCGTTTGCACAATTAATATTTCAGTACCTGTCCGGTGTGTTATTGTCGCAAATTGGGTGTGGACTGTTTGTGTTGTAATTACGCTTATTTACCGCAAGAGTTTTATGTTTTAGGCATTCGTTTTATTTCCCTAGGATGGTTTTGGCACAGTGTAACTAAAATTTAAATCATTTTCAAAATAAATAAACTGAAAATAAAAGTTCAAACTTGTATACATATATTAATAGGTATATTATTAGTAAAACATTTTGTAAATTCAGAACCTGAAAATAACTAGAATTTTCGAGGCCTTTTGGTATAGGAGTATCAGAAACACGATCAACATGGGACTTCCAGCAATACGTGAATCTATAATAATAAAAACCTGGAACAAAAATCTATCTCACATATTTGTCCTGCCGTGAGAATCGAACTCGCATCTCTTACTTATCCGAGCATACGCTCACCATGCCACAAAGTTTGAGGTTGGTTTATATGTTAAAAGACCCTTTGTTTAACAACTTGTACTAAGTTTTATCCCTTTAATAAGTTTTCTATCAGCAAAGATAAACAAAAGCGCTTCCTTAACAAACTGTAAGATACCTAAGAGCTTCCATTTTGTTTTTGTAACATTTAAAATTATAATGCTACTGAAACAAGCTTCTGTAACACAGCGTAAATGTAAACTACGTTGTCGTACCGCAGAGCACCAGTTTCTAACGTTATCGTTGATACCACCCACCTATTTCGAGGTTTGAATTTCGAACTTCAACATTTCTATGAAAATTTTTACTATTGAGTCCACACCAAACAGAACTCATACGAAAAAAAATAGAAAAAATGTGGCAACTAATCTTTTTCTTCAGAGTTGAATTCTGATGTTTCTATGAAAATGTTTACCATAGAGACCTGCACTAAGTAGAATTTACATACATACATACATACATAAAGTCACGCCTCTTTCCCAAAGGGGTAGGCAGAGACCACGGATCTCCAGTCGCTACGATCCTGACACACAACTTTCGCCTCATTCACTCTCATTACATTCTTCATACATGCTCGTCGGTTTAGGGTACTTTTGACCTGGCCCTTCTCCAAAATGTCGCCAATTTGATCCAAGAAGGTTCGCCTAGGTCTTCCCCTTCCAGCTGTCCCATGCACACTCGCCTCATACACTTGCTTTGTCAAACGATTGTCATCCATCCTCTCTACATGCCCAAACCATCTTAACATACCATTCTCGATCCTCAACACTACATCTTCTTTCACTCCACACTGTTCCCTTATCACACTATTTCTCACTCTATCATTCAACGTTACCCCACACATACTACGCAACGCTCTCATTTCAACAGCATTCACTCTACTCTGATGTTTTTTCTGCCACACCCAACTTTCACTTCCATACATCAATGTCGGTACCAACACTCCTCTATGAACTGCCAGTCGTGCCTTGTCGGACACTTTCCGGCTGCTCATAAAATCATGGAGAGCCCCATTCACTCGGTTTCCAGCATTCACTCTCCTTTCGATATCCTCATCGTACTTCCCATCTCTTGTAAACAATGTCCCCAGATACACAAACTCTTTCACTTGTTCCACTCTTTCATCGTCAATCAGAATATTGCATGCTGTCATACATTCATCTTTTTCAAAAACCATAATTTTCGTCTTGCTCACATTTACTTTCATTCCCTTTCGCTTAAAAGCTTCATGCATAACTGTTACCATCTCCTGCAACTCATTCTCCGACGACGCAAGTATAACCTGGTCATCGGCATAGAGAAGACATTTGACGAGTAACTCATTCATTCTTAAACCATTTGCACCATCTTTCAAATCTTTCAAGCAACTGTCCATGAATAGATTAAACAGCCATGGTGACGCTACACATCCCTGCCTAACGCCCTTTTGGATGTTAAACCATTCAGTGTATGACCCATGTATCCTCACACAAGCACTAGAATCCTCATAGAGAGATTTCAGAGCTCGAACGAGGTTGCTGTTCACTCCATACATCGACAGTACCGACCAAAGCTCATTCCTCATCACTTTATCATAGGCCTTTTCCAAATCCACGAATGCGCAATAGACTTTTTGACCTTTGGCCAAAAACTTTTCGGCTATGCTTCGCAAGGAAAAGACCTGATCCGTACATCCCATTCCCTTTCGAAAACCCGCTTGTGCATCCCATATTCTCTTGTCGGTTTCTTTTACAACCCTTTCAATCAAAATCTTTGCATACAGTTTGCCGACGATGCTAAGGAGGCTAATGCCTCGGTAATTTTTGTAAGTAGAATTTATTCAAATATAAGAAAAGAGTGTGGCTTATGCCTCCAAACTATTGAGCGATCTAATGCTGTTGCATATTAATGCTAAAATATTTAATTATTGTACCTATAAAACCTGTTCATTACTTGCTATTTTCTGGGTGTATGTATTCACTATTTTTCTCGCAGTACCTGTTAAAAGTAGAGTATTCACCTCAGGGTTAAAGCTGTCTTAGTCTTGGGCGCTCTTGCATCCCTCGCTTTCTCAGGATTCTATTCATTAACTATAATAACCCTCGCTATCGCTCGGGAGTTAACTAAAGAATCATTCGATGAGCTTGGGATTCAATATGGCGCCCGTGACATAATACACTGATTTATGCCCTTGGTGAATAATCTACTATTACGTGTGCTAACGGAACGTTGTTTTCCATCACCGGCACCGGTCACGTGTCCGCTGTCCACCCGCGTCAATCTCGGCGAGAAACGATGCGTTTTTGTGTGCTGCTTGCGTTGAATTTAATATTGGAGTATACGTTTTTTGCTGTGAATATTGAACTAGATCATATTAAGTTTAAGTAAAATATATATACTTATTATAATTATAATATTATAGAGGATACATTTGTTTGTGTTTGAATAAGGAATGAATGAAAAACTATTTATTGTACACAATAATTACAAACATATACATGAACCAATAGAACCCAACGAGACAATTTACAAATGGGCGGTCTTATCGCTTAGAAGCGATTTCTTCCAGACAACCTTTGGATGGAAAGAAACTGTTTGTTTGTTTGAATTGAATAGGCTCCGAAACTACTGGACCGATTTGCAAAATTCTTTCACCATTAGAATCCTGCATTATCCCTGATCAACATAGGATACAATACAACTGATATACATTTTATCCCGGAAAAGTGAAGTTTTCTCGAGAGACCGCGTGTAACACCGCGAGTACCGCGACGGACAGATAGTAATAAGACAAAATGGGAGATGATTTTGAAAAATTCAAAACTAAATTGTTTTTGTAGATTCTTTGATTCTTTAGTCGGCCGAGTAAAAATTAGTTAATTAATTAATTCGGCAATCTGGAACCGTGAGCAGCACCGGGGCGCAAGCAAAAGAACACCTTCATTTAATTTCGACACGTGTTTCGCCCCTCCACGGCACGGCTGCTCACGGTTCCAGATTGCCGAGCCTAAGTTGTAGGAGGCTTGGCAGAGGTTAGTGGGTGGTTGGGTGGCTTTGGGGTGAGTACTAGTTTTAAGAAACCTTTGTTTGAGAATAGATTAGCGGATTGTTACTATATATTACCTTACCATTTTTAATATCTTACAATGGACTTCCGCAAAGTCACGCCTGAATCAATTCAATAAATGGGTATAGTATAGGTGCCCCTGTTATATTAAGATTTAAGTCCGATTTAACTTTAACAGGGACATCGTCACCATTGAGGAGATAAAGGAACAACCAATTACAAGCCAATGTCATTTCCTACAAGACAGAGACAAATGACAAAGCATATAATAAAGCAGGCACTCGACCGAAAAAATGGCGCATTAAACCAAACAGAAACTAATTCACATTATCACTGAACTTAAGGGGTAGTCGTTTTTCTTCATTACCATCATTAAGGGGCCGCTCACCGCCGAGAAAGAGAGCTTAATTCAGCCTGTTATTGCCTGTTCAATGCTTAATGAAGTTGGATTTAATATATGTTCGCTGGAAATTAGTTGCCGTGGACCTTTACGACTGTTGGAGGGAGATGGTGATATAATGGCTATGGTAGAGAGTGAGACAGAATGCTGGTACACTGTTGCTAAAACCCTAAAACTAAAAACATTAGGTTTTGATGGCAGCCTAGAGAGTTCCTTTAGATTGTTTAGTTATGGGTACCTATACTTCTATGAAATCTGTTTTTAATTTTAAACGAGTACAATTGCACGTTAGTAAATACATTTGAGTAGGTTTGGCAAAAATTTTGAATGAATAAATAAATAAATAATGCTGGACTTTTTCACACAGCATCATCTATTGAACTTCTTCACACAGCATCATCATCTATCATCTATCATAGTCATGCAGTAGATACCCTAAACACAAGCTCTGCTTACTTCAGGGCTAGATGATGCTGTGTGAAAAAGTTCAGCAATATTTATTATCACAAAGACCAGGCTAGCCACACGAATGTGGACCTTATCTTCATTAAAAGTTCACTTGTTTTTTGTTTGTGTGAAAAATCAAGTATTTTGTAGACTTTGAAAGAAGGCACAGAATAATAGTTATTCGCATTACCACAAGATTAATCATTGTTTTAGACATTTCGGAAGCTGAATCATCTGTAGCAGTTAGGGAGAGGCTTTTAAACTTACAGAAAATAGTAATTCATCAATTGTCAGTCGTTTCCGTCGTTTTTATGGGCATTATTGAAATAAAACCGCCAAGTTCCAGTCACGACTCGCACACAAAGGGTACCGTACCATTCAACGGTTTTTCTTAAAACATCATTTTTTCGCATGTTCACTTAAATTTTCAACTTTTCTATATTTTTAGTATTTTTTTTTTACGGAAGAGGGGCCAAACGAGCAAGTGGCACACCTGATGGTAAGTGATTGCCACCGCCCACAGACAGCTGCTGCATCAAGAGGCACTGCAGATGCGTTGCCGGCCTTTGAGGTAGGAAAGGTTCTTAAAGCGCCTAAGTCGTATCGGTCTGGAAATACCTCTGGCGACTGATTCCATAAGAATCTTTAAATTATAAACTGTTAAGTACTTATTTCTAGAAAATTTCATGTTTCTACCTATTATGTCTCCAGAGATACTACTTACTTTCGTTTTTATTGTTTTTATTTTTAACATAGCTTACCTGCATGACATTTTAACTAACTTGGTTTAAGTACGCACAAGTTTCTACGTCACAATCAAGATCTGATATGTACCTACCTAGTTTTTATGAATAGAATGTGGTTGTAATGTGTTGTTGTGTGTGAATAAATAAATAAATAAATAGAGATACAGCCTTGACAAACTGGGAGCAAAATAATTAGTTTCAGTAATAAAATGTTCGAATAGATTTATTTGGGGACATTTTGTGCTGACCAAAAGCGACATTTTGAGAGATTAATATACGCATTCAAAAGCCGACCTTCAAACGCTAAGACGCCATTTACACGATGCTATTCTGGCATACCATTCTTGCCTCTTGCTTTCTCAAAGTCAACGGATTAAGAGCTTATATTCTCTGGCAAGAGGCAAGAATAGTATCAGAATGGTATCTTGTAAGCGACGTTTAAGGAGTCTAATTGAAAGAAAGAGGAAGCAATGAAACGGGACATTTACTTTTTGACTCATATATTAAGTTCTCGCAATTTCCGCTGCGAGTACAATGAAATGAATTTATGACGCTCAAAGGCCGATACGGAGTCGAGAAACAAAATAAATTTAGGTCGTATATCATATAACAAGTTCATTTCCTTCGTTGTTCTATTTTATATCGGGTTAAGGAACAAGTCTTAGGGTGTTTTGGGTCATGGCAAAATGCTGATAAAAAGTTGTTCTTATCAGTACCTACCTACATATTTTAGAAAGTGGCAATGGGCTTGATAGAAACGATAGAGGAGACTGGCATAAAAGAAGGGAGGCCTTTACCCAACAGTCGTTGATACCAGGCTAAGATGATGATGATTATGGGCTTGTAACCTGTCTGTCTTTGACTACCCCCTTTAAGAGTGACTTGATCTTTGAAATAGTCTGTCATGTAGCTTACAGTTTGAACCGGCTTTGTTTTTACATTTGCTTTCATAGTTGATGCAAATTCAGGATTCAAAACCACTACATTTAATTGAATGTCAAAGCACTATCCCACTCAGCCATCACAGTTCTCACTAAGAAAATAACGAATGAAATCCCTGAAATACGTTCAATTAAAACTTCTCTACTTCCTTGATAATCGCTAGATATTTCTCTGCGATTGTCTATGTAACAATAAGCCTTGCTATAAGCTTAGCGATTTTATGCTGTATTACAACTGGGTTGTACAGACTGCAAAGAAGATTGTTTGAAGAAAATCTCGTAGATACCTACTAAAGGTGACTAAAGGTGCATTTACAAGATGCGATTACAACCCTTACGATATCGTATTTCAATCGGCAATTTTCACGTGTAAACGCTCTTCGTATGCTATTTGTCATAGCGCGACACTCGGCACTTTCAATAGGCGGATCTTAGCAAAGAACTTAAATAAGTAATTATTTTTATAATTTTTGTATTTGGACATGCCACTGTCTACCCCTTAGACATCTTCAAAGGATCTGTAATATATAAAAAGACATGGGGATGATGCAGTCATGTTCAAAGTAAACCTTTTTTGCAGTAGGTAGGTAGTGACCTATCTATTTACAGCAAAAAATTTACCTGCTTTCTACCTACCTAAATTGCATAATGTAGCCTTTGCCCGTTTTTGTTCTATGTACTGAATGTTGTCTAAATAAATATGTTTCTTTTTTTTTTTTTTTTTCAAATCGTACGAATAGCATCGTGGAAATGCATTAATAAGATATAAAGCTAAGCTAGCTACAAAACTCAAGTGCTTTATTATTTGTATTTTATTTACCCACGGTCCCTCGGGAAAACATAACTTTCCCGGGATAAAATATAGCCTATGTTCATCAGGGATAATGTAAGATTCTAATGGTGAAAGAATTTTTCAAATCGGTCCAGTAGTTTCGGAGCCTATTCAATTCAAACAAACAAATCTTTCCTCTTTATAATATTAGTATAGAAGTGTAAGTTCAATCTGCATTGAAATTCAAACCACAGATATGTAGGAGACAACAAAAGGTGTCTGTGCTAGCGTCTAAGGACTGACAACTATAACAATATTCGGATCAACATAATACCTGCTATCAAGCAAAATATGACGGCAGACATCTAAGAGATCCACAGATTTACGCCCTGATACGTAATTGCTCAGATTACAAGTGATTATCGCACGCTGGTTCAAAATGCGACCAGCTGGCTTGAGATCAAAAGATTGGGATTTGTGGTTTATCAGCGTTATTTTCATGTACTGATTTATTTTAGCCGTTTAGTTGCACAGAACGGGGCGAGATCGAAACACAACCAAACAAAAAATTAAAATGTGTTTCTTAAAAATGTTGAGTTGACAATATGATGTTTACTTACAGTACAAAAAGACTTCATCTCAACTCTAACTTGCAATGAAACACCTCCATAGGTATATTGTTGTAACGTCACTTTTAGGGATCGTCAAAGATTTTAAAAAGCATTCCGAATGCACCCATACAAAACTTGAACGGGCAACCTTCACTAATCCGTGGTATTCTCCTCATACATTTTCAGATTTGTGTACTAGTATCCTAGAAACAAGAATTATTCTCAATTGATGTAAAAACCGTGGTAGTCCGATCGCGCGATGGGTCAACGACATTAAAAATGTTCATAAATGGATGCATGAGGCACAGGAGGAATAAATGACGTGAACAGAGGTAGGCCTATACCCAACAGTGGGATACTATCGGCTGCGGATGATGGTGATTCTCAATTGAAATTACTAGAATTGTAAGTGGTCTTTCAGAATGTCAAACTCACGAAACAGGCAGCTCATTACGCGTGTCTACGGGGGCATTAACAAAGGCCGCATCAAAGCGACGAGTGGCCATATTTATTCACGGCAAAGCATGCACAATACCAAGTACCTGATTCAGCAGGTTTTTGGTTTTATAAATTGCTCAAGCTTTTTGATTACAATCAAAAAAATATTTTTATAGTGTTATCCTCAGACCATAAATCGGTCGGTTTTTTCTTTTCTTAAACTAGAGCACCAGTGAGTTTTTCTTTTTTTTTTCGTTGTGTGAGTAGATTTAAATACATAGGTACTTTTGTTCCTATAACTTTGTATTGTTCGTCCACATACTGTTATAGCATACCTACTTAGATTTATGACTATCAGTGTAAACTTTTAATTACCCCTATGCTGGCATGTGTTACTTTACATGTGTTATTTTAATGTTTTATAAATTTACCTAGCTGTTAGTTTACCGAAAATTCAAAAATAAAATAAAATAAATAAAGTTCGGGGGTTCAAGTCCCGTATGGGTACAATTTTGAGAAGCTTTTTAAATAAAAGAATAATCTATGTATTAAGTTTTTCGCTTTTAATTTACCTAATTTTATGACTCGACACGTTTTGACTTGTCTCCAATAGCTTCTATAGATTACTAGCCTTACCATGAAACGTGACATAAAGTTATTTCTCGGAATAAACCAAGAATAACCATACATTTTGACAGTTTACACTCAGGAATAACTTTATACCAGGTATATTGGTAGGCGCCTACGAGTATAGTAATTTCCAGTCAAAACTTTTATTAGTAATTTCGTAAAAAAGTATTTTAAGCATAAAGTTATCAGACGGTCTTAAAAAGCTCTGGTTTCGTACCTTTTTTACTAACGTTTCCATTGAAGTGGCCGGTAAAGTTGCCTGTAAAGCCGGTAAAGTTGCTGGCCAGTGCAGAGAGGGAAACGGAACCAGCCGCACTCGTGTTTCCGCCCCCTATCTGCCTTTACACCACAAATGCTTTTATTGAATACTCCTGTTTCATTTTACATACATTTACTTCATTTTAACAAAACAGTCCAGGATTATGCAACTCAAGTCATATAGCTTCGGTAGCTAACTAGGTGATTTTACTCCTATTCATCTTTTCCTAAGGTAGACTTGTCTCAAGATTTTTTGAAGAGATACAAGTAGATAGAGACACGTCTAAATACATTATTTGGCATGTGCCCACTGCCCAGTGTCACAAAACACCTTGAAATATTACAACTTTATTCAACCTTTCTCATCCCTCTGCTGGCCTTTCATTCATTGTCAAACGTTGTTTATAAAATATTAGCTTAGTTCTAAAAACTTACCCATTTTAAGCTTAAACACATTTAGCTAGACAGAGAAATCACCAAAACATGTTTTATTGACAATTAATTTGATTCCATACATCCTCATCATAAGCACGAACCCTACTCGAAAACCTCTTAAAATCCCCCAAGAAAACCAATAAAATTTTGTGGAGCTGTAAAATGTGCGGATAATTTACTGCTAATCATTATTCTGTATCACGAATTTATGGCTATTACCAGCAATATATTACGGAACTCATTGCTTTTTATTGGAGCGTGACAAAACGATGATCAACATGCTCGCAGCTACATCATGATGAAGATGAGGTTTTTAGTCAATAAATATACTTTTTTAAGTCGTGTAGCGCAATGAAAAATGGGCCAACATTGTTACTACCTGGCAGCCTGAGGAGAGGTGACGCCGCGGACGGCCAAGGAAGAGCTGGACAGACGACCTCGACTCCTTTGATAGTGGGTGGTGGAACCTATCAAAGGAGAGCAACGGTTGGAGAGAGTTTGGGGAGACCTTTGCCCAGCAGTGGGACAGCATAGGTTAAAGAAAAAAAAAGCCGTGTATAGTATAAAGAAATAACTTTGCCTCTTGTTTTTTCAAATTCAACAGAGCTGGCAGAGGCACGAATGATATGCCAGAATGCTAGTTTTTCTTCTAACGGTATTTTGATGGAGATGAAATAGATAGGTAAGCTATGTGCGAGGTCAGTCGTACACTTGTAGCCGCCTTGTCAATACGTAGTGCGTCTAGCTATTCCGAGTGCTAGATAATACAGTTACACACCAGTGTACTATCACCAAAATATGTGCTCTACCACCTTAAGGGTGAATTTTCTGTGAAGCTACTAGTAGTTACCTCCGCCTTGCTAGCTTTTGAATACCAATATCAGAGAAGTATTGCGGGGCTCTTTCAATAAGTTTTTTGACCACTGACGGCGACAATAGAGCCCAACCATAAAAACAAAGGGCTTTCACAAAACTAAACAGATGACCATGTCTCTATTGGTCAAAATAACAGAACAAAAGAAAAGACAGAGTCAGGTAGCTGTCTGCTTGCAAGCGAAACAGTTTCAAAATTGGTATAGCGAGAATTTTGTCGATAGTACATCGTAGCTAGCTGTCACCAAGCTAATAGTACCGCAATATATCACCGAATGCCGTACGTTTCTGCAATCTTCTGAAGCGCACAGAAATTGATTGCGCACATCAGTTCAATCGCACCAAATCGCTCCATCTCCATAACCTAATATGAACGGTGGAACCTTGATTCAATAAGCTACATTTGGGATAACAAGATCCTTTTTCGATAGAACTGACAGAACTTTTTCCCGCGATGTCACCTGTCATTATTTGATAGATTACGTCATTTTTGAAAGCAATTTTACAGTATTATATATGAAAACCAAAATCTCCTAAATTATTCATAATAATCACGACTGTATCCCCCATTATCAATCATTAAAATATTTAAGCATTTTGTTTAAAAAAAAAAAAATTTGAAGATTTTTTGGCACAGAGAATCAGCATTGCAATTCAGCGTGGCAATGCCGCCAGTATTTTGGGCACGCTTCCGACTGGCAGTGACCTGGATCAGTTGAGCTATCTATGGATCGTTTTTACGACGATCCTTAGATAGCTTGACCGATTCTATTGTATTTTGTAATTTTATATACATATTGTAGTTGCTTTGTTTCTGTAAATAAATATTTTTAAAGTTTTAAAAATTGACATTCTAAAATCATTTTACTCAGTAGGAGCTCCTTAGTTTAAAGAGCTGGCACATGCATCCTCGGTTTTTGTGAAGTCGGTAAAATAGCAGCACCCTTCGCCCAATTCGCACTTGTCAGTTGAAATACTGAACTTTAATACCAAAAAGGCATGAAGTCAGTTTGTCAGTATACAGTAGCGAAGTGGAGCCGTCACCTCCGGCGTAACAAGATTCCCTTTTTATAATAAAATCGGGCAAAGGGCCGGATATCCGGACCCCCATCCAAGTTTGTTGCTCAATTAAACAACGAGACAAGTATTCGGGAGTATTATTACCCTTTGATGTAAGCTTTTTTGAATTTTTCATTAGAGCAAGTATGCTTTGTTCAGCGATTTCGAAAGGGTACCGAATTATTAATTCGCTTTTCTTGAGAAGTGATGAAAAAAGTTTAAGGCGTTTGTTTATAAATAATGTATTGTTTGGATTATACTATTAAGTACAGCTGTTGGTAGAAGGGGATTCATTTCAAAAGAGTTTTAATAACATTTCAGAAGTTAATAAACTCAATAAAAGGATGCAGAAGAAACTAGCTCAAAGCTTTGGAACGTCAATTAAAAATCTCGCAACAAGCGATACATAAGTAAGTAAGTTCGTATGAGTCAGTGGCCAACTCTGGTGACGGAGTTTTTAGGCAGCCTTAAGGCCTCCGTCGCGGCTTAACGACTTAAATCACCGGGACCGACAATTTAACGTGCCCTCCGAAGCACGGAAGCGCTCAGATGAAAATGCCACTGGCGGTCACCCATCCACTTACAGACCGTTTCGAACGTTGCTTAACTTCGACGATCTATCAAGAACGACTAAGCAAGCACGACCACGAGCGCTTCAAAGCGATACATGATGTAAGTATTCAATGCATCTCGCTGGAAATTTATAAACTTTTTGAAAAAATGTTTGCCTTACCATTTATACGACAGTGTTATGGCATACCATTCTTACCTCTTGCCACAGAATATTAGCTCTTGTTCCGTTGAGTTTAAGAAGGCAAGAGGGCAGAATTATGTCAGAATGGTATTGTGTAAGCGTTTTAGGCACATGAGTAATTTAATATTAAACCAAATATTTTTATAGCCTATGCTGTGTAAATCTTAATCCTAATATCCTTTCTTCCTAATATCCTTCCTAATAATATAATAATAATAAAATATAATAAATCTGAAAGTTTGTGAGTATGTTTGGATGTTTGTGTATCAATCACGCCTAAACCAGTGAACCGATTTGGATGAAACTTGGAATAGGCGTAGATAGTGACCTGGAATAGCATATAGGCTATTCAAAATGTTGGTACCACGCGGGCGAAGCCGCGCGCAGAAGCTAGTTACAAATAAACAGGTACTGGTTTATTAAAAGATAGGTATAAAAGAAATAAATAAAAATAAAATTATGACCTTGAAAAAGGTGTAAAATAGCCTATTACTGTGGGACTGCGCCATAGTCAAAATCGGATGAATCATCATCACCCACTGTTGAGTAAAGGCCGCTTCTCTGTCACGCCACTCCTGGGTAACGATCCAGACTTCAGCGGAATGCATTCGGTTCGGAATAAGTCAGCTGTTCAACCAATCACAGTGCAAGAGATGTCAGTTTTGGATCAATTCGTGCACTGTGATTGGTTGCGGTCGGTTGAACCTGACCGATTCCGACCCGAATGCATTCCGCTGAAATCTGAATCACTTGGCAGAAGTGCTCCAGCAGGATTCTCCTCACCATCAACAAATATAGGTTAAATCACCTTTTGTTTATTAAATGGTTAGCCCAGTAAAGCGCCTCAAGTTTCAACTTGGGCCGATCGCGTTGTTTCAATGATAAATTCTGCTCTTCAACGCCCTTTATTGAGGCCTCAAAATGCCCTAGAAACCCCCCACCTCCCCTTGTGTTGATATTTGACAACTTTATTGGATCAGTAATTGAATTTTCACAAGCTTTTATACTGATAAAAATATGTATTGAAAAGAGCTTCGCCTAATTTTCGGGCAAATTGAAATACTGACAGAAGCTCTATCGATAACTAATTTGTTTTTTTTTATTATTTTTGCAGACTGATGTTTGGTCGCGTCTTTCATAATAAAAATAGGCAATATTTATCAGAGAAAGATTAATTATGATCACATCAAGAAACACATTACTTTATCTTGTTATTACTTTATATTGATTCCAGGAAAATGATACTCGAATGATTCATGTTTTTATTACAAAACGAGCATTACAACGAGGCTATCTAATAAAACGTTAATGTATCCAAAATTTACTATAATAATTATGTTTTATTTATGCAAATTCTTGGCTCTAACTTTCTCATACATTTTGAAAAGATCATCTGAAAGATGTCTAGATACTACGCTCTGTTGATAATTTCATGAATCTGTTTTTTTTAATTCTTTAGAGTTAGAGAGTACTCTACATTGAAAATTGTCTACTCCTACCACTTCATCGACGTGTGTCTATTGTCCACGGGCGTTTAGATAATAGTTCTAACAACCCTGCTTTCCCCTACAATTGAACGTGAAAGCCGAACTTCACTACCAAAGTAAAGTGAAGCTAAGTGAAGTCAAAGTTATTCAAGCTGGGCGTGTCTGCAACTCGGCCGGCTAATAAAATAGACCAGCCAAGGTACCGTAGAGATTTTAAGTGCTGCAGCTGAATTCTTAATCTACCAGTTTAGTGTAAATAGTGTGCAATTTTAATAGGATAGCGTTTCGAAAGTTTCGAAGTTTCGAAATCTATTTCAGGATTTTAAAAAGAAAGAAATTTATCTGAGGATGCGATCCTTGCCTTTATCAAAATCTATTCAGCGTTCTGTCGGTTTAGGCTTGAGGCTTAGTTACTTCCACATTTATACAGGGTTATTTGTAAAACACCGGTAACCTCTCAGGACTGTAAGGAACAACTTTTGTTCTATGACTTTAAAAATTCATCATTCTTTTTTTTTTGTTTTTTCAGATTGTCATACAAAAATTTAAATTGAACGCTCTAAATGTTACGAAGTCTGTGCGAAACAAAAGAAAGCCATAGAACAGAGCGAAGGGAGCGGGGTTAGGGCGGCGGGGCCGGAATGTGTTCGATAGGGCAATGTTTTAGATATGAAAACGAAATCTTGAATGTTTATTTTTGGTAAATGTATTATGTTTTGTAAAATAACCCTGTATACAAGTATGGGAAATTTCATCACGATTGTGTCCTCAAACGGCAGATCCTCTTAACAAGTTTAGCCAGAGGTAAACTCATGTCCAATGAACAAGATTATGTATACACACTAATCCACATTCTAGATTAATGAGTCAATTTAATATTCAACCTTTTCAAACATGACCTAGGATTACAATAGGTCATATCACGCTGAACGGGCCTAGCCAGGATTTGGTTTGTACAGCTTTGTATAATGCGATTTTAATGTAAATATTAGATAGAAATTACACGACCCGAATTCAGAATGGTACCCGGGGAATATTTGAAATGGTTTTATAAATAACCCCGGTTTGTTAAACTGCGATTAAAGTATAAAAGGATTTTGGGGGTCCGATTGCTAAATTAGAAAACGAAATGGATATTAACATAACCTTACCTAAATTTTAAAAGTGGGAAAATAAGTTAGTTGCATATCATAATTGCTGAATCGATCGCCATATCTTTTGTTTTTTTTTTATGCTGGACTTTTCACACAGTATCATCTAGCCCCAAAGTAACATAGAAACGCCAAGTCCCGAGACAAATATTTGTAGATCATACAATCATTGGTCCCGCCGCGGGGATCGAACCCGCAACCTTTTGCGTCGCAGGCAGGCTTTTGCCCACTGCGCTACAGAGGTCAAGTTTGCTACGCGTTGTCAAAGATATCATTCAAATTATGAAAAAGATCTTTATAGTTGATACGACTACCAGAAATCACAAACATCGCCGAGGGCTAACATGAACTCTTTCCTGCCAGTTTTCGAACTAAATATCAATTTTGAATAACTCGGTTCATTAAAGAAACGTCGCAACATAACATGTTCTTTGCACACTAGTACAGTCAAGGAAATGCAATAGTATCAGTACAGTCAACATATTGTGCAAGCGAGAGAGCATGATAGGTCTCGCCAGTTTAGTTTCGTTTCTCTTCGTCAAAATTGCCAGACAGTTCAAAACCTTCCCGAAATGAAGAGCTCATGCCACCAGATCCAACAAAAGGATTGATTATGTCGTGGATATAAAGTAAAAAAAAAAGTAAGTTCGTATGAGTCAGTGGCCAACTCTGGTGACGGAGTTTTTAGGCCGCCTTAAGGCCTCCGTCATGGCTTAACGACTTAAATAGCCGGGACCGACAATTTAACGTGCCCTCCGAAGCACGGAAGCGCTCAGATGAAAATGACACTGGCGGTCACCCATTCACTTACAGACCGTTTCGAACGTTGCTTAACTTCGACGATCTATCAAGAACGACTAAGCAAGCACGACCACGAGCGCTTCATGAAGTACAAATATCTGAAGAATCAATATTTTTTATGGTGGGAATCGAACTCTCACCTCTAGCGCCTTACTCGCAAACAAAGTTGTCGATTTGCTTCGATGAAAGGTTTAAACAAAGTCTAAGACAGGTACGATCGATTAGTGGCAGCCATAATGCGGACCCCACACCCAATTTGTACAAAGTGTCACTTACGATAACTCGACCTACTAATGGGCCATCACGACCGTTTAAGGGACGACCTACGGCTAGGACATCTCGTGTCTAGTTAATGGAACGTGGTTTAATATGTCATTTAGATGTGGACATATGCAGAATGTGTGTTTCGACTAGCGTCTCTTCATCTTCAAAAGACCTCAAACACCTGATTATTTGAAACTGTTAGTATTTTTTAAATAGTTATTTCAATGACTAAAAGAATAGTTTTAGAAATATCATTATCATCATCAGCCTATAGCAGTACACTGCTGGACATAGGCCTCCCCTAATGAGCGCCACTGCGCCCTGTCCTCAGCTCGACGCATCCAGTTTCTGCCAGCAGCCTTTCGAACTCGTTTACCCCAGCGGTTATCGGTTCTTCGGCAGATATGGCCAGCTCACTGCCACTTCAGCTTTAGAATAATATGGAATATAGCATTTGCATAGGTACTACTAATTTGTAAGTTTAGACGTGGTACGGTATAATCTTCGAAAGTACTCATCAGCCCCCTTAGCACAGCGGTTGTCTACGTACCGGAGAATGGGACTTCGACTGTCCACGATGCGGACCCCGGGAGGGCGGCGGCGCTCTGTGGCGAGCGCCGCCGTAAGCACCGCGAGGGTGCCTGGCGTGGCTGTGGGTGCCATTCCCGGGACAGTGCTTAGGCAAAATGCGAGAGGGGCTACGGCGTGTTCCGTAGGAGGTCCCGGAGCCCCTTGACATGCATGGAGGCAGGCCACGCGTCAGTTTTTAGTCGGTGAGAGTCCGACATAATCCTTCCGCTGTCCCCACGGCGGTCGGGTATCCATAATGGATTTTCTGACATTAGAGTGTGGTTATAACTTTTATCTACACTCTACCCGCTTTGTCCACACTCTAATGTCATTACTGTAATTTTTTTAATCTATTCTCCGGTATAGACAAACGCTGTGCTAAGTGGACAGGTTTCAAAAACGAAAGTTGTGTGTAAACAGTATCCCTAAGGGTTAAAAAACTTAGCTGTACCCCGTGAAGTTTGTTATTAACCTGGGATTATTATTAAATTGTAATTACGAATATATTTCACGCAAGCGGATAACTTTTCAAAAACATCTCCTCAATTTATAATTCCCCAAAAAGTCATCTTTCAAGCTGATGCGGCAACTCTGTCGCGGTATAAAATTATCAGACATTTTGACAGATTCCGGGAGACAATAGAATAATGTTCGCTCACACGCATTTTCGGGTTAAATGACATCGCATGATTCATTAGACAGGAGGGGCTGTCTTCATGGACAAAAGTAAAGTGCAGAATCACCCCCTCTTAGAACATTATTAAAGGGATATTTATTTTATCGACTGAGAATATGTAAAGGAGGTTGTAATAAACATTATGCCGTGGTTATTGGACAATTCATATTTATGGTAGTCATTGTGCTTGTGGCCGGGTCGCCGAAATAAGTACTTTGTTAATGATTTGTTACAATGTTTTGTGTTGTCAGAATAACAACCAAACTTAGTCATTTTAGATGAAATAGTAGTGAGCAGAGGTAGACCTAAGAAAAGATGGATGGATTGTGTGAAAGAAGATATGGAAAAGAAAGGAGTGGATACAGAGATGACGAGTGATAGGGGAGAGTGGAAGAGGAGAACATGTTGTGCCGATCCCGCATGAGCGAGGGGCAGACCAATGATGATGATTAGTCATTTTAGATTAAATATTGTCAGTTGCTATGTATTCTAAAGTTTTAGTCGACATCAAATAGAGAATGATAGAGGATGAATATACAAAATCGAAACACAATTGTGAAACACTTTAAAGTACTATTTCAAGCATTTCTACCAAAATGATCACTCCGTATCATAAGTTGCCCACGTGGCTCGCCATCGTCAACGCTGAGTCAAACCTGTCTTCAACGGTTCTCAATTATACTACAGTATCATTTTCCAATACAGTTCAATTTCATATAATTCCCAGAAACGCTACAGCAGACAAACGAAAACACTTCCAAAGAGTCTTAATTGTTTTTTCCCGAATTGGACATCCGCCAAAAAACAAGAATGGTCCCATCGCTATCTGCGCCCATCGAGCTTGTAATGATTAAATTGTTTTTCTGCCGCTCAAATAATTACAAAAGTCTCTCTTTCATTTTTCAAGAAAGGTTTGAAGTGCTGACGTTTCAAGGTTGCTGTAATTGATAGGCTTTTTGGGGCTTCAGTTTTTTGAAGCTTATATTTCCCTTGAATAGGTTTTTGAGGACGGCTTTGAGATGGATTCTTATAAAAAAACTCAAGTATTTACATCCATTCTAGAAGATGGCTGCGTCATGATATTTTTATTCTTCCATATTAAATAATTCCTTAGAGACTTAATGAATGTAGGTAATGATAAATAGTTTATGCTTCTTCGATTGTTTTGTTACTCATTATTCCAAAGTGACAATTCAAAAATTGCAAATTTTTTTTGGGGAAGGATAATTATTTCCTAATCCTCTATTTTTTATGTGCAAAATATATTTATAAGCAATGACTTATTCCCAATGCCATTCCCACCTGCTGTGATCTCCCTCCTATCAACAGTTTTAACAAATTGAGTGACAAAACCCCCTGAAATCTGGCATACAACCAGCTGACAGAATAATAAAACATTCAGGCTACCTGCCCCCGAGGACCGAGCCAGTCTAGATTGATTTAGAATTTATTGGCAAAACGCTATGCCAAGGCTCTCGTCTAAGATCGACGATTTATCTCGCTTCTAAAGGAAAATAGAAATGTACACTCCGCCGCTGGGTCGATGCGTTAGGATTCTGTGGATGCATTTTGATTAATCGATTCGGGAATGGAATTTGGAGTGAGCCAAGCTTTTTGTAAGAAACCCATTTGCTAACGCTCTGTCTTGGATTTCACGTTCAAAATAACTTAGAGGCCTACTCCCTTTCAGCCTCGTATGAAACCGGAGTTTCATAACCAGTTACGGTAGAAGCAAAAAATCATCCTTGTTAGGTACTAGTTTGTCGCAAATGTTTAAGTTTCAATAGTCATATTATTATAAAGGATTTTATTTTTATAATGAATTAGTATTTCGTAGTCAAAGGAAACTTAATATCATGTTCGTTTTTACATACCATGTTGAAACAAGAGCTGCATTGTATCTGTAAGAGCTGAACATACCTGAAATAAATAAAAATAAATATTAGTTTCTTCTGATCAATTGTATTTTTAATCAAACAAAGATTCGTTTCTATTTAGACCCCTCGCAGACTACAGACTTTCTATCGGCCGATAGTTGAGACGGAATATACTTCGGCTCGTAATGAGTCTGCGAGGGGTCTTAAAGGGAGGCCTTTGTCCAGCTGTGGAATAAACAAATAAATTGAATTTTAGTCAAAACTATTCAATCATATACATCAACATAAAAAGGCTGGAAATAGTGTTATTTATCAATATTTACCAAGATCACTGCAATAAAATATCAAATAGTATTTCCTTTAAAACATTCAGCACTGAAAAGGGGATAGCTTTTAAAAATGTTTCCCAGAGACTCAGCGCCCAACCGCATCCACCATCAAAACGTAATCCTGAAGATGTCTGCCCGTCGTTTCCGCTTCCGTACGTATATAATCTTGCATTTCCTTCAGTTTAGATCGTAGTGGATTTTGTTTTGTTGATTTGTTTTTGAGATAAACGGAAAAATTGAAACAAGATCACTCCTACAGTGTTCGATCATGAGCCAACCATGTTTGTTGCTTTGGATAGTGTTGGTCGCGAACGAACAGGTTTTTTTACATAGAATATGCTTGCCTAGCTTCTAGAAATCATCATCTCAGCTTAATCAGCCTTCACATGAATGTAAGACGCTGAAGTATCTATGTGGACTTCCTCACCATGTTTTTCTTCACTGTTGTGCGTATTATACACATTTCGGATTCGAGGTCAGTCAACTCAAATTGGAACTGTTACTGTATTAACTTTCTTACAGGCTTACCATAGAACGTGTCATAAAGTTATTCCACCGAATAAATCAAGAATAACCATACATTTTGACAGTTTACACTCCGGAATAACTTTATGTCACGTTCTATGGTAAGCCTGTTAGTATACAACTTCTTTGTACCTAGGTACTTTGCTTCCTTCAACTTCATTGAGCAGTACTTTCTTTGCAACAGGTACATTAAAACAAAATTCTGAAAATCCAGATATCCAGACCAAAACACAGTCCATTGCAATCTATGTGATTTCCCGATTCACTGACTACAATATTTTGCGCCCGTGTGAAACGCGGCTACTGAAATTCAAAGCCCGTACTGAAACTGTTTCAGGACAATTGTAGGAGACAATAGAAGCCATTTTTCTGCCTAGCTTTTGTACTTGAATTGGTTTTTGATATCCCTTATTACCATCTAGTAAGGTTTAGAATTCGTTGTATCTTTTGCGCGGTATCGTGCAATTTTGAGTTTTTTTGATAGGTTTTGTTGCAAGGTGGGAATGTTTAGGATTGCATTTGTATCGTTGTGATTTATTTATGCAGCTACATTTGCTTTTATTGTGGAAATATTATTTGTTCCACTTGTATAAGGATAAAGGAAATCAGATCTAAGTGGATTCCTGATACTCTAGGCAGCAGCCTTATTGTCTATTACCAGTTATCATCCCAATTGAGCTAAACCAATCACATATCTCAAAAATGACAACACACGTCATTTTCGTGTTATGTGATTGGTTGAGCTCAATAGGGATGATAACTGGGAATGGATCTGTAATAGCATAAAACAATTTTTATGCTAATACAGGTCATTATCTACGCCTATTTCAAATTTCATCCAAATTGGTTCACTGGTTTAAAGCGTGATTGAAGCACAAACATACAAACATCCAAAAATCTAAACAAACTCACAAATTTTCAGCTTTATTATATGAGTGGGATTTCTTCTGAATAACATTTATTTATTTCTCAAGGAAAACCAACAGCTGAAGATATCTAATAAAAACAGAAAGCTAATTATAGTATAAACAGTAAAGTAATAAGTATAGCTCATTTTTTTTTTTTTTTTTATGATTAATGGGTCGGCTCTTGACCTCGAAACTAACATAAGCAAGAATGAGGTCTACGATGGAGCGAGCCTACCCAGAAGGCTACGTCATACTAACGTCAGCCTTTCGTTGTTCGACTGATGAATTTTCCCGTTATTTTAATTGTTATTCTGCTATTTGGGATGGAGCAGCAAATCAAAATGGTCCAACCATGTTTGAGTTTTGAGATAATGAAACGAATTCGACTTTGTTTAAGATAGATATAAGTAGGATGTAGATAGATTTACTGAACAGGAATGCAGTAGATTACCCGTCAGCGGCTGCTGCATTGAGACATCGCAAATATTGTGGATGCCGGAGAATGGGATCAGCCGCGCCGGCTCATTGTTTGCGAGGAGTCCATTGATATCTTTAGCAAGCGTATTTCCTTCACGTGGTACAAAAATAGCCTTTATGATATTCAGGATCACTCCTATTCCAAGTTTGATCCTATCTTTTTCTTTTTTAATCTTTGTTTTTGTTTTGCTTATTTAAACTTACTATTGTTATATTCTGCCGTCCACATCACTAAATTTAATTATCTACCTATTTTGTTTATCATACCTATTTGTGAAAATGTATAATTGGCTTTCTATTTTAATATGTATTCATACGTATTGTTATCACTAGTATTGTTCTTACCTAGCTGTAAATTTTCCTGAAAATGATAAAATAAAAAAAAATAAGCTTTCGTTTTCACTTTTCTTTTATGATCAATTATAAACGGGAATACACCACATTACGTTTTGCTCAACGTATATATAATATAACGCGTATTATAATAGCCTGTTTCAACAGGCGTGGTCGCGAGCGAGAGAGCACGGAGCCTCCGATTAGTGATAATTCTCACAATCCTAAATCTTCAGAATTAGCCTCCTCGCAGACTACAGACTATCTATCGGCCGATAGTTGAGGCGGAATATACTTCGGCTCGTAATGAGTATGGAGATGTATAGCCCGTCTCTTCGGCCGATAGAAAGTCTGTAGTCTGTGAGGGGTATTAAAACGACCACATTTAAACCGACGCACGTACTGACTGATTTTCCCACCAGTTTGAGATGGGAAAAGCATCAACACGGATCGATGAAGGTTGCGGGTTCAAGTCGGCATATAATTTTTGGAATCTATTTGAATTGTTAAGCTATAAAAATGTAATATTATAGGAATTTACGGATTCATTTGATGACACACAAATCAACTAGGTGTCAGCTTTGAAGTTCACACGAACCGAATTGCAACGACCGGACAGAAAGTTGGCAGCAGTAATCCGGCTAGTTGTTACGCAGATCCGGATAACCGACACCCGCTACATGAAGGATTATCCTGCATCGCTGTCTTTCAGCATTGGCTTTACTTTTAAATACAGTAATTTGCGTGGATTCTGAATTATTGGAGGTGGCGAGATTATTTAGGGATGTAGCAGAAGAGGCAGACCAAAGAAAAGATATGGGTAAGAAAGGAGTGTGTTGAAATGACGGCTGATAGAGCGGAGTGGAAGAAAACCTGGTGTGCCGACCCCACATGAAAGTGGGATAAAGGCAGGGAAATGATGGTGATTATTGGAGGTGGCGGCGTAATGGAATTAATAAGTTCAATAAATTTCATTTTTAATTGTAAAAATAAATTATTTAAAAGATATGGGTACTTCTGTCAGGTACTTTGATAATACTACAAAAGGTCCTGTAATGCATAAAACTTAGAGAAAATGTCTACTTTGCTTTGGGGATACAGAAATGATTCTGTTTCATTAATTCTATTGAAATGCGACCATTTTTAGAAACACTAAGACCCCTCGCAGACTACAGACTTTCTATCGGCCGATAGTTGAGACGGAATATACTTCGGCTCGTAATGAGTATGGAGAAGTATAGCCCGTCTCAGCTATTGGCCGATAGAAAGTCTGTAGTCTGCGAGGGGTCCTAATCTTTTTTTTCGATTCATCTCAGTAGCCAAAAAAAAAAGAGTAATATTCATAAGACATACTGCACGATTTATGCCGCTCATAAAACTCTTTTCACATTAATCGAGACGTAAATGTCAGATAATTCTATCACAAATAAATCTAGCTGCCATTTTGTGGCAGTTTAGGGCACGTCTGGGCCTAGATAAAGGCTGGGCTTGTTACACTAGCTATCCGATTCGTACCCTATTATTGTGATCATTCATTTGACCTGACCTGACCTTTGGGTCACTTTACATGTGAATAATTAGTGAAGGGGCTTTTTAGCTTAGTTTGCTTTGGGTTTGAATAGTGTTTGATAAAGTGAGATTGCTTCAGTGATTTAGGTATTCAAATGCTTAATTGTCAAATGGATGGTTTTATTTCCAAAAACAAGTATTAACAAGGTATACGCGGCAATTAATCACGTTATAATATTTTTAAATTGTGTAATTCTCGTGTCTAAGTGAAAAAATACTGAATAAAATGATAATGTGTGGGAATTACGTTTAGGGTTAAACTGTGGTTAAACATTGGCGTCTACTATTAAACCTGGTATAAAGGTGTAAACTGTAAAAATGTATAGTTATTCTTGGTTTATTCGGAGAAAAAACTTTGTCACGTTTCATGGTAAGGCTAGCATCTTGATCTCTTTTGAGAGATGTATGTCCGCCATGCCTTGGAGATACAATCGCAATAAAAACAACAAAAATCCTAGAATCAGTTGAACTAGGTACCTATAGATCGTTGAAAAACTAATCTAATCCAAGTTACTGCTAGTCTAAAGCGTGACAAAAACCACTGGCGACATTTTGACACATATGGGACCGTGGTCGAATATTTTGAACGCATTTCGCCCAACGTTCACATATTAGTTTGACGACTTCTGTGCCGCAGTGGATGAAAGCCCGCTTGAGACGCAGGAGGTTGCTGGTTCGATCCCCGCCGCGGGATAAATGTTTGTATGATCTGCAAATATTTATCTCGGGTCTTGGTGTTTCTATGTATGATATGTATGTATTTACAAACAAAAAGTATTTAAGTAGAATATCAGTTATCTGGTTCCCATAGTACAAGCTTTGCTTAGTTTGGGGCTAGATGATGCTGTGTGAAATGTATGCGTATACCGGGACATACAAGATTAGCACAACGATACGCGGCAAACTTTTACGAGTATAAAGGTACGCAAGGCACTAAACTTACTAAAGATCAATTTATATCGAACTTTATATCATTTTACGGCACAAAGGAGCTACCTGCAATCTCAAGAGCTCTCCGAAGGCCGCGCAAAGATAACCCCTTTTCATTAAGGGTGCTTGTACACGTCTGATGTGAGTGCCACTTATGATATACTTTCGTGAGCTTCATCTCTTTCGCCATTTTATGGACAATTTGAAGCGATGGACAAGATTTATAGCTTTATGTTTTGCGATATCTATGTACGTGAAAAACTTTGAAAGAGGGGTACATACTCAAAGTAAAAGCTTTTATGGAAAAACATGACAGAAACAAACAATATGTTATAATTATATATTATAATGTAACCAAATACATGAAATATAATACCTACAATCTAAATGTTAATTGACAAATGTTACTATGATATTAATGAATTTTTAGATGACAAATTTTAATTTTAATTTTAATTTTAATTGAATGAATGAATGAATGAACACTTTATTGTACACCAAAACAACAACGAAAACAATACATTAGAGATATTTACAAGTTCATTAGTACAATGGGCGGCCTTATCGCTGAAAGCGATTTCTTCCAGGCAACCTTTCAACCTTTTAATTTTGACGCGCCTCTGTTAAATTAATTTGCACACCGATAATTTTCAGCATGTTGTGACAAATTCGAAAACTTTTGATCTTGCATGCAAATGTAATCTACACAATGTTTTGAGCAAATAAATTATCTTTATCTTTAAAGTAGTGTAGTTGTCAGCTACATAATAAACTAAGCCATATAAACTAGAAAATTAAAAAAAACAACTCTTTTTTCTCGCTCCCTTTCCATTTCATTCCACGCAATAAAAGTAAAGTCTAATTACACAATCAAAAACCTATTACAAACATCAAAACTAAAAACCGGTTTTCAATTAGTTTTCCAATCGAATCATTACGGAACAAGCGATTGTAATTACAGTAACGGTTGCGGGTAAAACTACCACTACCTCGTACCAATATTTGCCGTGCGGGCTATATTGGCTATAGAGGTAATAAGGCCAATACCGGCCATGTTGTAATATGGCCATGACTATAATAAGGCCGTGGGTTAAGGTGCGTGCAGGTTGGTTCAATTGATATTGAAGTTTTGGAAAGAGAGTTTGGAATATGTTACGAAAAAAAGATTGTATTTGGTAGTACCTAACTATGCAATTTCGAATTTGATATTGAAAAAGATATACCTATATCCTAAATCCGAATCCTGACCGTGCATTAACACAAAGAAAATTGTGAAAAAATCAGGTAGGTAGTATTCCATCTAGAATATTTATTTTATTAACATGACTTTGGGTTCTTTAATGAGTTTGCAATCTGCATGGAACGCAATTTTCAAAAACTACCTTAAACACCTACCTTACCTTGGAGATACAGTCGTGATCTTGCTTACTATTTTTTTTAATTCCATTACAGAATACAGGTTCCATATAGGCTACTAAAATATCACTTTGAACTAGTCTATATGCACGTAAACCACGTGGAAACTAATATCCTAATACCGCCACGATTAGTCAAATCGTCGATAATTACCGGTCACCGATTTATAACCGGTTTAGTGGTAACGCTTTTATAGCCCAGTAGGAAGCGGTCGTGTGCACGTAGCCTATTAAATCGGTAATTTTACGAAAGAGATATCGGTTGATGTTTTAAAAGTAATAAAATACTTACTTATTTTAGTTTGTATTTTTTTTTTTTTTTTTACTTTGAAAATTATTTATTTACAGAAACTAAGCTACTACATTAGGTACATAAAATTACAAAATACAATAGAATCAGTCAAGCTATCTAAGGATCGTCGTAAAAACGATCTATAGATAGCTCAACTGTTCCAGGTCACTGCCAGTCGGAAGCGTGCCCAAAACACTGGCGGCATTGCCACGCTGAATGGCAATGCTGATTCTTTGTGCCAAAAAGTTTGTATTAATTGCCAGTCAAGGTAAACTAAGATCAGCTTGAGTGATACATTATTGAAATATTTTTTAATTTCCATTTTAGATAAACGCTTTTACGTTAATGGTGTCTCTGCCAGTTGAGAACATCTCAGATGCTAAGTGACGATTTAGAATTTCTGATTTTCAGACAATATTACTACTAAAACACTAAACTAAGTATAAATGCTATGAAGTTGTATTCAACTTGTATATTATGCAACCGCCAGTTTTATCCCACGTAGCCAGCCCTGCGGGATTCATACCCATTTTAAACATTATATGCTGAATTAAATTGTATGGAGAGAGCTTTCATACGATTCCTTTCAAGTTTTTTTGCCCTCTGAATTAGATTTGCAGAAATGTTCCAAGGTGAAAATTGTTTTTTTTGTTCAAGTAAACAAACGCTTGCCGCAGGTTTTTTTTTGGTTTTTCTTGTGTTCGAAGTGAAATGGAAAATGAGCTGACCGTATCTAGTGCAAAGAGTTACATAAAAGTAATTCTATGTTTTTGTGACACAAAAGTTTCATGACTTTTAACTTTTTGAGTTTTTTATCATAAAAATATTTTTTTTGTTTTTACATAAGTACCTACGTAATATAATTATTCTGAAGAAAAAAACAGTGTTCAAGTCACCGACCGTTATTATAATTTAGACCTCTGAGGCGCAGTAGGTGAAAATCCGGCGTACAACCACAAACTCAATGAAATAAATATGACTTGATTTGAATAGTTATACATTCAAATCAAACAATTTTATTTATTTCATTGAGTAGCATACAAGTATAATAGTCTAAATTAATTATACTATATTTATAAGTATATTATATTTATTTAAAATGTGTTAAACTTGCAGATGTAAGCACAATTCAAGGTTATTTATCTATTCGTTTACGTTTTAGCCATCGCATACAGACTTACAAACTTTATTATTATATTTTCTCCGGTGAGGCTATTCACAATTTTCTATAGGTACAAATAAGATTCACGGCATATTCAGTTCTATGCGCATATAATAAAGTATAAAATAGAATGGTTATTAGCACATGAGAAGAGTTGGTTCTGTACCTTTGTCCTAGACTAAGGCTTGGAACTTTTGGAATTGCAAATGAGTTGCTGAGCGGTGTAAGTTTTAGAGCAGCATGGAATATTTTTTATTATATTCTTCAACTTATTAAAAAAACCTTCCACAGATTGTAAGGGATACAGATTTTTGAAGTGAAACCTTCTTCAGGCACGTTGGGCATTTTTGAGATGAGAATAAATTCTTGGATTCGCCTCGAAAAGGTCACGTGTGCATCACGTGACAGCTCACCGATCGACACCTACCAGTAGCGCCATCTAGTTCTGTACTCGGTAAAGTTTTACGGCAATATTTTTACATTTCTAAAAGCTCATTGTAACTCAACTGGTGAAGTCATCTTTCGATATTATTCGATTTCCTGACGATTCCAAAAATACACTATGCACCTAATTGTTCAAGTTTTCAGTTCTCTCGGCACTCTCCCGGGAGTGCCACGGATATGCATAATATGGGTTTAAGTTTTGAAGTAATTCGAACATATTTTATTAGAAAAAAAATCCTAACCTATCGACATTACTTTAGATTATTTTAAAATGAATGTCCGTCTCTTGACTTTTGTACCGATCTTCAAAAAAGTTACTAAGTTCGTTTCAATCGTACAAATCTAAGACCTTTGGTCTCCTAATTTATCTGAAGAGTTTTCTCCGAGCGCTAAACAACGTTATACATATTTGATTCAGGTTCTTAGTTGGGAAAAATCTTCAACTGAAGAATGATAAACTAACCAAGTGCCCTAACTTTGTGTGAAATTTCGGCGTTTGAATAGTTTCGACATAATTTTATATGAAGCGTGTCCAACGGCAAACAGATTGTGCTGTTTAAAGTGTTTCGAGCTTTGAGGCAAAGTTACACAAAAATCCCTATTATAAAGAAAACGAGACATCATCACGACTGTACTTCATAGAGTATGGTAGAGATTCTCACCTTTTTCATGATTTTTTTTTATTATTTATTGTACATTCTTACACCGGTATTCACAAACATTACTATGACGTTTCACAGTGCGCGCGGACGCACTGGGTTCCAAAATGAGTAGGTTTTTGGGACACTGTGCGTCCGCGCACACTGTGAGACCTCATAGTAATGTTTGTGAACCTTATAATACAAAGAAAAAGATAGCGTTGTTTCTAATCACAGTGAACATGTTTTAAAACTTTGAAGATATTTGTGGATCAAAAAGCTCAGCTCAGTTTGCACAACAGCATTCCACATTATACCACACAGTTGCAATTGGAACCAAGCATCGACCACGGACACATGTTGCTTGGTTCTCTTGGCACCTTTGAGGTGTCGTGTGCCACACTACATAGTTTACATACCATGCCGATAACCAATTTACCAAGATATAGGTAATGGCTTCTATGAAGTGGAACCGAACGAGACAGTAATAAAGCCTAGTGTTCATCAATTCACCTGTATGTTGTTTTTTTTGTATCTTGTTACGCGATTATTCCGCCAATTATGGACCGATTTTAAAAATATTTTTTTTGTTTGAAAGGGTATACTCCAGAGGTGGTCCCATATAAATTTTACTCCTGAGGGTTTGATAGTTTTCCCGTAAAACTCTAAAAACCTTCCCTCCTAGCCATTGTAAATCTAATCGACAGATAAGTCTAAGACTCTAGGTATGCATTATGTCAAACTACTCTACTACTCTCTGTCTGTATTTACTAATGCCAGGAACTCACGTGCCGCGAAACATGATATGAAATGAGTAGGTATGCAGTTTTGATAATTAATGCCCTTAGAGGCCGGTAGAGCATTATCTGTCGATTTGATTTCTTTTCTTATTTCGATTTTTATGGTTGGCTTATTGATTCCCTGAGTCACGCCGCGTGTAGAGTCGTACATTGAAGTCGGTTTTTCTTTTAGTTTTAAAACGTAATTATTACTTACACTATTTTGACAAATGCCGACGGTGACGAACGTGTAGAGGGTCTATTCGCCTGTCATCGCCTGTCATCTTCTATCCAAATAATAGTTCGGTGAGTGTGTAGAGTGGCCGTGAAAGTTTGTGAGTATGTTGAGATGTTTGTACGAGTATGTTAGTGTTTCAGTCACGCCTAACCAGTGAACCGATTTGAATGAAACTTGGAATAGGTGTAGTTATTGACCTGAAATAGACTTCGAAACCGACAGAATACAAATCTACAAGCCTACGAGTATTAGCCAATTATTTCAACAAAATTATACGTTTTTCGAATTAAAAAAACAATTGTGCAAAAACAAAAACAGGGTCACGACTGTATCCCCAAGGCACGGTAGACATTCTCTCAGATCTTTATATTCCAGATCCTTTGAAGATGTCTAAGGTAGTCAGAAGCATGTACAAATACATATTTGATACATGCCCACATCTTGCAGAAGTTAGTATTCCATACGTGACAGGTTGCAAGCCCATCGCCGCCTATAAGAATACTAACTGGTTTCCTCACGATGTTTTCCTTCACCGTTCAGAGCTCGTGTTAATGCGCATATCAATTTTACGAAACGCAAAATCCATTGATGCACGGCCGGGATTCGATCTCACGACCTTCGGATTGAAAGTAGAGGTACAACCCCATTCGGCCAACACGGCACCTTTTGCCACGGCACGGCACAATTGTGCAAGCATATTAAAATCACCTTTAGGTATAAATCAGTCAATTAATTATACCGTCGGAGAGTTATTGAGTTGGATCAGGAATATGTATGAGCTTAAGAAATGAAAAGTCTTATCAAAATGTTGGTTTTTTTTTCTCTGTGTGTTCACGGTGCTTAACCGATAAATATGAGCTTATCAAAGATTTGGATAACGACAACTAGGATTCTGTGGCCGAGCGGTAAGGCACTCCGGCTTTAGGAGGATCGTCTGATCGATGCGGGTTCAAATCCCGTCGGAATCAAAAATTTAAATAAGACTTTTCATTTCTTAATGAAATACCAAGTGTGGATGAGCACTATAAAAATTACAAAAAATTATGTATTTAGACGTCGAGATCCGAAGTCGAACAAAGGTCAAAGACGTAGGGAATCGTATCGCGGAACTAAAATGGAGTTGGGCAGGACACCTGGCCAGGCGAGGTGATGACAGGTGGAGTCAAGCGATAACTGAATGGCGTCCAAGAACCGGTTATAGAAACGTTGGTCGTCCGGCAGCGAGATGGGCAGACGATTTGGTATCCGTCGCGGGCCGCACCTGAATGAGGTTAACACGAGACCGTAAAAAGTGGCATATAGAAAGAGAGGCCTATACCCAGCAGTGGGCAAAGTCAGGTTGTGGATGATGATGATGATGAGCTGTGGAATGTATTTTGCTTCTAATTCTCGTTTTAGTTGCTATAGCTAAGGCAAGACCCTTTACTTTAATTAAAACATAAACGACTTTCCGATAGCAATGTTTCGCGAACGGTGGAATTGGATGCGTGAGTTGCATATTTTTTGTTTCCCGCCTTTTTAATCTAGAGGAAAATTACTCTTTTTTTAATTTTCATTAAATTATATCGTGAATTTTCATAAAATACAGGGTAAATTGTTTTCTTGATGGAGAGGGCGTTTTATGAGTAGGTAAATTAAGATAATTCTGATTATTATCAACATATGTTTTCTATCTGGTTCCCAGAATATACTTTCAGGATAAGCGTTTTAGGAGTTTTAGAAGTTTAGCTGCGCGTACTACAATTTCCATTTCAGAGGCAAAGTTATCCAAAATCTGCAACCTCTATCAGTTTAATCTTTGCCCGCTCCGAGTGAGTTGTTGCAAATTCATTTCGCAGTAATCCTCATTCGCGATCTGTTGAGGTGCTCTATTTGTCCGTATACAGGTGGCTTTATTTTTTGTTTGTCCGTGTGTGCGAGTCTTTATTTTCTACGTCGGCGCTCACGGCTTATTTGCGATTATTCGCCGTCGAATTTTGTAAAATAGGTCGTGTGTTTTACAGTTTTATGAATGGAGATCGTTGCCTGTGAGGTCGAAGTTTTGTAGTTCACTTTGCAGGAATTTGTTTTCATTCACCATTGCGTGTAGTTGTAAAAAAAGTGATTACCGTACTGATCTGACTCACAAAAGATAGAGAACATAATTTCTTGATTCAAGAACCACAATCAAGACTTTAAGCCGGGCCGCACACCAGGCATACATTTGTAACCCGATAATTGTAGCGCCACATTTGAAACGCGACACATTTAACGCCCCCATACATTTGTAGGTGAGCACGCACACCGAGGAAACATTTGTGGCGGGTGCACTTTGTAGCGAGACGTTGTCCGCGCTACACGAATTCAAGATCGAACACGTTCGTTTTTTGTGTCGCGTTGGTTTACAATTGTAGCGCAACGATTGTGGCGACGTAAATAACAAATGTATGCCTGGTGTGCGGCCTGACTAAGAAGACTCATGTGTTCAGGTAGATAAGAAAAGAAAAGATATACCTAAGCATTTTCTAAATACCTAGGACGTAGGTATGATTGTTAACTGCCAGTAATATAGGTAGAATATCATCCCTGTCGGTATATCTTTGATGTTGATAAAATCATGAGAACAATTATATCACAAGAAGATGCCACGGTTCACGCACCGCAATAAAAGTGAGTTATCTCACGCAAAACCTCTTCCATCCGCGATAACATGTTTTTCCTTCAATTTGTTAAACGTACCTTTCTCTAAGCCCCCTAAGTATCGTATCCTGAGCATTATAGGAGCCCTCACAAAAATAACAAATTTACTCCCGCAAGGCGCTGAGGGACAATTGTAAAACGTTTTAGGGTATGCGATCCATGAATATATGATATGGATCAGTTGGGATAAACCTACAATAAAATTATAACGAGTTTGAGTTTGTCGTAAATAAATGAGTGGCCAGTGAAAAAACTAAGTTTAGAATGACATGCTATGTGTATTCCAAATTGTCGACATATTACTAGGCATAGGTCTTCCCCATATTATTATCTCTCCAATCTCTCTTTTTCTCTTCTTTTTTGTTAGAGTAGGCCAATGATATAAAAAAATGGATTAGGTAGGTAGATATTCTAAGCACTTAAGTTGTGTGCTTATCAGAAATGAAAGATGACTGACTATATCAACAAAAATGTCTGTTTTATCATGAAAACAGGGAAATTATTTTTCTTGCCAAAATTACCCCATTAAAATATTCGTGAAACTCTGGCAATTATTTCAATTATACTCTTCCGATTGCTGAAACCGTTCACCTTCACGGCGAAGCTATAATTTGAACATTCGTTGCTAGGAACAGATGTGCAGAGTGAATAATAGTTACAAAATTTTCCACAAAAGCGATATTGAACTTTAAAATCAATGTATCAGCGTACAATTTCGTCGAACAAAAACAAACTAACGGATTG
Source organism: Epirrhoe alternata (assembly GCA_963565295.1). Classification (NCBI taxonomy): domain Eukaryota; kingdom Metazoa; phylum Arthropoda; class Insecta; order Lepidoptera; family Geometridae; genus Epirrhoe; species Epirrhoe alternata. The sequence continues at coordinate 13,124,663 of OY751379.1, forward strand.
GTAATTGGTCATCAATTTTCCACTCAGCTCTATCTTCCAAACTTATATTGCCCCAAATTCAATCTTAACTCAACACAGTAAGGGTCATTTTAAATCAAGAGTCGATTCATAGAGATACAAGCCTCCCAACTGCACGGAAACAAAGAAAGTTATTAATGTTTGCGCCCATTGTCTTCAATTCTGACACATACCAGTATAGCTAGAGCTCCTAACTGTGAGTAAACAGGAGTAGGAGAGGTCTACCTGACTGGTCGGTGTTCTCTGCTAAAATATAACAGTTTTCTATTGTCCGCCTTGAGAGGAAAGATTCTTGGTACTGTTTATTTTGTTCTGTTTCAATTGCAGCGCTTCTGATAAATGGTGTTGATTGACGACGTTGGAACCATGAACTGAAACTGATTCTATTGATTTCGACTTTGATAAATTATTATCAAGAAAATAGACAAGAAAAACAAGAATAATACTTGTGTAATAATAATGAATATTTGATAATTATCAATACTGCTGAATAATAAAGAAAATCGTTACAAAAGATCTCACAGGCTCGCAGTTAGACCCCTCGCAGACTACAGACTTTCTATCGGCCGATAGTTGAGACGGGCTATGTTTCTCCATACTAATTACGAGCCGAAGTATATTCCGTCTCAACTATCGGCCGAGTCTGCAAGGAGGCTTAGGGCCTAGAAACAGGCAAAGGGTGCAAGCTATAAGTTTTTCCAAAAAAGTAACAGTACAATACAACTTTTATTCAAAGACCCTATTCCAGCAGGAAAAAGAACTACCAAGCCCCCAAAATATATCACAAGCTTATAAAAACCCAATAAAAACAACTGCCAATCACATTGATCCACGTGGCTTGTCCTAACATCAAAGTGCTACCATGGTCCCACTTAAGCCCCCGACAGCCCAATACCGTAAAGCTGAGGCCACAAAGTTAAAACATCGATTTGAAACACATGTTTTGACGTAACGAGTTAGAATAAACGTTACATTTAGTGGGTAGGGTGACAATTTGAAGCGGCCTTCAGAGTTAGCCTCCTCGCAGACTGCAGACTTTCTATCGGCCGATAGTTGAGACGGAATATACTTCGGTTCGTAATTAGTATGGAGAAGCATAGCCCGTCTCAACTATCGGCCGATAGAAAGAGGTCAAAGTCAAAGTCTGCGAGGGGTCTTAGTCATCTTCGTAAACATCTGACATTTTTTTAATCATATGCTATGAATCACAAAAACTGCGTTATTCCAGTACAAGCTGACAAATTTCATCTAAATCTGTTCAGTCGTTCCAGCCTGATGGAAATCATCCATCTATACTTTTACATTAAAAAGTAAGTAAACTTTTTACTTACTTACTTTTACATTAAGACTACATTTATTTACAGAAACTAAGCTACTACAATAAGTACATAAAATTACAAAATACAATAGAATCAGTCAAGCTATCTACGGATCGTCGTAAAAACGATCTATAGATAGCTCAACTGATCCAGGTCACTGCCGGTCGGAAGCGTGCCCAATACTGGCGGCATTGCCACGCTGAATTGCAATGCTGATTCTCTGTGCCAAAAAATCGCCATCTCTCGACTACAATATAAAACTAGAATATCTTTAAAAAGGTGAAACTTTAACCCTTACGTCCCTGCATTTCTTTTAGCATGGACACCGGATAGGATCTTTGGCCTATTAAAGGGTCATTTTACCGAAACAGCTCACATTTATGATGCACTAAAACGTTTCCTCTGGCGCCCTCTTTAGTGAAATACTTTGTTTACTCCGTCTCAGAGAATGTATAAATCCTGACTACATAAAGTTTTGCTGTAAAATCTACAATAGCTTCAAAAGGTTAAGCGTGCTTGCCTACATTTTATTTTTTCTACAAAGTAGTCATACACCTATTGTGTAACGATTTCAACTACTTTTAGATACAGGGCGAACAGCTGTAAAAGGAACAACCATAATGTCGATTATTCTACCGTCGATTCATAAACTGTTAGAGCAACCCATAGATCGGCAGGCTCGGAAAATCCTGCATCAATTTTGAGTATTCGTGGTTTAGTTAGACTGGTGCAAGATAGGTAAAGAAAGTAACATATTGAGTAAACTCATTACTTTTCTCAGAATCAGTATAATTTATGGCCTAAATCAAATGAAAGAAAGTAAAAAATCTTGTTTTTCCTGCGTTTTTTTTTTCATTATCATCATCATTTCAGCCTTACAGCGTCCACTGCTGAACTTAGGTATCCCCCATCGAGTTCCAGAGCGATCAATCTAAGTTTACCGATTTATTTTTATTTTCAGTTAAAAAGTTCAAAGAATAATTAAAACATATCTCAATTTCGATCTCTATTAGGTAAATTAAGCCTCAAACTCGTTACAAAGCCACGTTCTCCGACCTCTCGTATTTTACATAATATCGGCTAAGCCGACCACTACTCGGCCTACACCACAGACGATATAGCAGCATCTACGTCCATCTTTCATGCCGAACAAACTCAATGTAGCATAATTTGCATAGTTTGTCGAAAGAAACGGATTAATTCTAAGTATAGGGGAACGTTTTAAATAAAAATGCAAGTAAAATACATTAGGTAGGGCATGATCAGCCCAAACGACATGCCCAGTTGCAGTCTCTCACACGTGCTTGTGTGTCCATTATGCCCCAATACCTGCACTTTCAAAGATTTCATGGCTCGCTCAAGCAACGCTGTGGATGTGGCCTCCTACTGGTCCAAATGGCTCTGAATAGCGTGTATAGGATATCTCAGAAATGGCCAAACACAGTTTTCCATTATGACAATACTTATTTATTTCATAAATACAACATAATCATCGTGAATACAACATATAAATACAACATAGAGCCGTGTTGGCTGAATGGGGTTGTACCTCGACTTTCAATCCGAAGGTCGTGGGATCGAATCCCGGCCGTGCATCAATGGATTTTGCGTTTCGTAAAATTTATATGCGCTTTAACACGAGCTCTGAACGGTGAAGGAAAACATCGTGAGGAAACCAGTTAGTATTCTTACAGGCGGCGATGGGCTTGCAACCTGTCACGTATGGAATACTAACTTCTGCAAGATGTGGGCATGTATCAAATATGTATTTGTACATGCCTCTGACTACCCCCTTAGACATCTTCAAAGGATCTGGAATATAAAGATCTGAGAGAATGTCTACTGCGCCTTGGGGATACAGTCGTGACCCTGTTTACGTTTTTTACGTTTTTACATAATCATCAATTTACAATCTTAACCAGCAACCCAATCTATCTACCCGTGTCTAGGCTCTGCCTTCTCTTTTGCCGCTCTTTTTTATTTTTAATTTTTGCCTACTAGTCAATTACGCATTCCACCTTCGTCAGAGTGACTGAGTGCCAACTTTTTCATAAATTCTGCTGATTTAATTAGACATTATTTTATAAAAGTAAATCAAACCTTACACGTGATTCATCGACTCGAAAGAAGAAGAAGGGATTCTTTGTTTGACAATTTAAAATATCATTGTTTGGGACTAAAATGGAATCCCCTTGAAGGAATGCTCATGTTTTTTTGTGTCTACTGTCTGTATCTGTTTGCGTCTACACATTGTATCTACTTGGATCAAAAAGAACTTGGTCCATGACATGTGTCACATTCCATTTTTAAATAGTCAAACAACGCGGCCAGTGCTAACTTCGAATAACCAAGCAGAACTCACTCTTATGTCTTCACAATACAGCTCAATTTGCATAGTGTGATTCATTATGGCATGTAAGTCTGGAAAATTCCGCATATATCGTGAATATTCGAGATTGAAACCAAACCCAAAGCGACTGTTACAAGTTAAATTCAGGGCAAGTAATTAATTAAACATTATTGGAACTGGCTTGAAAGCCTTGTTCTACTGTTCTGGGAAATTCAATTATCTTGGTTTGGTTTTAGTATCCAATTTTGTATGATAGTTAATTTATTAGCGTTGTTTCTATTTTTCTAAGGATCGTGAATCATAATTGTCTCAAAATTTAAAGTCTAAAGGCAAAATAACAATAATAGTATACTTTTTATTGAGTTTACAAACATAAATATATTTACACGAAACAATAAACATAAAAATACGTACGTAATTTAATTATACTAAAGAGAAAAAACCGTGTTCAAGTCACCGACCGCAGGTAACGTGCCCAAAAGGCTGGCGGCATTACCTCGTTGGATGGCTATACTTATCCTCTATCCGAGGTAAGCACCAGCCCTTTGGTCCTTGGTCTCGTCAATAGTAGTCAACAATAGTACTTACCTAAAAATGTAGCAAAAAAACTTTTATCATTTCTCATACTCGGAAAGTAGTGTTGTTTTGATTTGATTAGTGGGTGGACGATGCTGCTTTCCTTTCATAGGGAGGGAAAAACTCATACTATGCGCTCGGGCTCCTAACTACCTCGGGAATTGATTCTTTTCTACCCTAGGCTAACAATCTACTATTGTGATTTTGCAACATTAGTGGTAGGTGGTACTACTTACAGTTCTTCAAACCTTCAAAAATCGATGAAGAAACGTGATATGGGACTCTTTTTTTTTAAGTAAAGATCATAATTCCAATATAGACATGCATGTTATGCATCTTATAGACAGCTGAATTTAATATAGTCAATACAGATTTCTGGGAAGCGTATCAGATAAACCACAGATCAAACTGACCAGACAGAGACACTGCCTCACCGCAGCCAACAACACTGATTGCAGGTAAGCAACCCGATCATTGCAAACCATGCCTAAAGTATATCTACTTAGGCCTTTACCTCTACACTGGATGATTCATACAGCGTCAGGACTTCAGGATCTATGGACTCTGCAGTGCCTGAGACGTTGAGATTGTCTTGAAGTAGATGGACCTTTGGTTCTGGCAAAAAGCTTCTTATATCAGATATTTCAATGAGTTTTTAATACCAAGAAGAAACAAATTTTAAGGTTATGTTTCATTGAAATTATAAAGTTCGTCAGTATTTCATTCATAACCTAAAAATAAATTCCCGTGATTTACTTAGAAAAAGTTTTTATAGTCCCTTAGGCGTATTCAAGTCTTGATTGCGACCGCAAAAGGGAGGTGTAAATCTAGTTTCTGATTCGTAAAAGCCAGCATAGAATTTTAAATCACACTCCACGCTCAATAATTTTCAGACTACTAATATTTTTGATCTGGATAGAGCATTTTTACTAGTTTTACTAAACAAAAGCTTAACGTGGTATGAGCAATATTAGCATTGAGCTTAGCGCATATTGATATAAGGTGAGATAAAGTTGAGATGACGACTCATACGTGTACAACAGAGGAAAACCAGATTGGTGATGAAGAGCTGAATAACCACACATAGGATATCAGTGCAGATGAGGATAATGAATATGATAAAAACTGCATTTCTGCCGTGCCAACTCATGAGAAAAACATTAATTATATCGCTTGCGTTCCGTCTCGGGCGGGCGATTCACAGTTCATTCGGATGCATCGATTCGATGAACTTCGCAAAGTGACGAAACGCTGCGCCCGAATGAAGTGTATAGTATACAGTACCACTTCACCATGTACGTGCGAACCGGATTAATCCAATTTCTGCTAATATATATAGAGATAGCACAATTTAATATGAAGCGGTGTCTATTGACGGTGTAGACATCACTCGACGCAATACTGAGACGCTTCCTTGCCTCAGCAAGCTCAAATTGCCTCCGATCGCAAAGAGGTTTGTACGGGCTTCGGGGAACCGACGTCACCCGTGGATGGCAAATTGTAAAGTTCCGGGAAAACTCGGAGAACGTTGTTAAAACTTTGACGAGCCACCCGCTGCATCAGCTGATAACAATTGTCTTAGATTTATAGTTTTGAAGGTGAATGGAATAATTTGTATTCGTGGGAGTTTCAATTTGCGGGACGGGTTAGTTTGGTCGAACAATTGAGTTCAAAACATTTAATTTACCGTCTTACAAAGGTAGTCTTTAGACTCCGTCACCGGAGTTGGCCAGAAACACATAGGAACGTATACCACGATAACCTAACTCATCAACTTAGGCGCTGTCTCCACGAGCGAGAGAATCGCGACGAGTCCGCCCTCATATCGTCGGAGAATCTCCACGAAAGAGCGATAATTTCGCCGCGTATCGTCGCGAGTCGTAACGGAATCGCAGCGTTTCCGCGGCGACTCGTAACGGTATCGCCGCGTTTCCTTGTCGAAATGTCCTTGCTTGACGAGAAGCAACGCTGAAATGACGCTGCGTTTGACAGCGCGCCCGCTGCGCGCTCGTCGCGAGAGCGCCACGAGCGCGCGGCGGGCCGGCTGCTAGTCGCGACGGGCTAGCGACGATGTAACGACGTTTCGCGCGTTGCCACTCGTCGGATCGCGGCGATAATATCGCCGTGTGGAGACGGCTTCTAGAGAGTGTATAGAAATACGTGGCACGACGATAATATCGCCGCGATTCTCTCGCTCGTGGAGACAGCGCCTAAATAATACTGAGAACCTTATTAATATAAATACCCAATTAATAAACCTCTACCTACCTAGTATTTCAGCAGGACCTAAGTTCGTGGAATAATTTTATAACAAATTCTTAGTTAAAATTCATTGGTAGGTGCCGTAATTTAGAGATTGGCGGCAACCAAAAATTTATAAGGTAATTTTGAAGGGAAATTTGTTGGAATTATTCGATTAAAACTTAATATTACTATGAATAGTAATAAATTATAGTTTTTCACTCATATATTTTACATAAACGAACGATTTACTTTGGTACTTATTAAATACCTTTAATGTGAAAAAACTTTTAAAAAATTCTACAAAAATGATGTCAAATTGTATTAGTTAACACATTAGGACGCAATACTGCCTCTGACATTGATGCGATGAAGTAGGAGTATGGAGTATAAAGTTCCCTCGACCACGATTGGTGCAACCCGATCAAAACGTTGAGGAAAAATAATTTATCCAAAATCTTTACGCGATCTCACCTAACCTCCTACCTAACCACCTAACCACCTAATCACCTAACCTCTCAGCCCAATTAATCTATTTTCTATTTACCTAACATATATCTATAGCCTTCAAGTATAAAATAAAGTCTATCAATTTTATAATTACACGCCTTAAAAACATCTACATGACTGTATCCCCAATACAGTAATATATTGCTGGACTTTTCACTCAGCATCATCTAGCCCTCAGCATCATCTATCTAGAGCTTGTGTTATGGGTACTATATAACTGATATACTTTTTGTTTGTAAATACATACATATATATTTGTAGATCTTACAAACATTTATGTATATGGGACAGCTGGAAGGGGAAGGCATAGGCGAACCTTCTTGGATCAAATTGGCGACATTTTGGAGAACGGCCAGGTAAAAAGTACCCTAAACCGACTAGCATGTATGAAGAATGTAATGAGAGTGAATGAGGCGAAAGTTGTGTGTCAGGATCGTAGCGAGTGGAGATCCGTGGTCTCTGCCTACCCCTTTGGGAAAGAGGCGTGATTTTATGTATGTATGTACATACATTTATCCCGCGGCGGAAATTGAACCCGCAACCTACTGCGTCGCAAGCGGACCTTTGCCTACTGCGCTACAGAGGTCGTCAAAACTACGATTCGATATAGTATCATATTATAAGATATTTATCGTAAAAGCATCGTATAAAAAGCAGGAATCGATGATGCTATTACTGTCGACGTTCGTTAAGTACTGCTAGCTGGAGGCAAATTGGCTTACTGGCTCATTTTCTTTCTCCATTTAACAAATATTTTCTTGTTGCTATTTTTCTTGTTGCCAAGAGAGATACAATACTCTTAGGCCTTAAAGTTTAAGGCCTTTAAATATTCCAGACAAGCTTATTTCTGGAGGAGAAGGAAGATTTTTACTTTCTACTTAAACTTTGGAACATGACATTAACATGATAAAATTAATTTAATTCCTAATTAAAAGTAACAATGTACCAGAACTGGCATTATTTCTTGAAATTTTCAATTTAGGCCGCACAACGGTAGCAATAGCAATTCACGGAGAGTAAACTCTAAGAGTTATAATGATTATAATTCGAAACACGTGCCCTTTAGGGTCTTAATAGGGACTAAAAAGTTTATCAGACAATTATGGACTCTATTCCGTGCGAGCAAGACTCAATACTGTCCAATTAGAGGCCATTCCAGCCTAATCAGGGATGTTTTTGTCACTTTGTTCTCAACTCATTAAACCATGTAAATGGCTAATTCAATTTAGTTAAAAAACAAATTTCTAATGTTTCCCGAGTGGTACAACCTTCACTTTTGTCGAGGTTCGGATTTAGCCATTGCGAAATGTAGTTTGGACGTGGCTCTGATTAGACCTAAAGATTAAGGATACTCATTTCTGCCATGGCGCGATCATATGTTTTTTTTTTTCATTTGTCTGTACCAAATTATAATTTCTCAAACCATCATCATTTCCCTGCCCTTATCCCACTTTTATGTGGGGTCGGCACAACAGGTTTTCCTCTTCCACTCCGCTCTATCAGCCGTCATCTCAAAACTCACTCCTTTCTTACCCATATCATCCTTCACACAGTCCATCCATCTTTTCTTTTTTTTTATCTCTTTTTTTCTTTTTATAACTACCACAACAAAAAGGTGTAATCCTGTGACGATGCATCTGCCGAGCCAATCTCAAATTAACGTATCGACCGCCCGCCACGCTCCCATCCATTAATCAACTGATAGGATGTAGCCAGCAATGTAGGTCGTCCATTACTTTATTGTCTGCCAGGTGCAATGCTCGTGAGACGCGGGTTAAATGTACTACATTTATCAATGTTTTAACGTAATGGCATTGGGACCTTACGTAATTTGGTTACTTCTGTAATACGCTTTGACATTTTAGGAAAAAGGTAGATTGAAACCGTGACATGAGTCAAACCTGCGCATTGAAAGTAGAGGCAACTAAGCTCACTCTCAATCGTCCTGGATTCAAATCCCGACCATCAATGAAAATCTTTCAGGCTCTAAGTAGTAAGGAAAAACATCTAAGGTTACGTGTTACTATTCTAATATGCAGCGAAGGGATGGCAATCAAAGTCAAAGTCAAAAAGCATTTATTCAGTAGGACCGCTAGGATCACTTAGAATAGTCTTAGAACCAATTTTACTCCTGTTCTTTCGCAAATTGAACCTATCACTATGGAATGTTCCAAATGATCCATCTGACTACCAGCTTGAACATCATCAAGGCCACAATCGTGATCTGATTTCGCTTTATTTTTAACTTATCTACAAAAATATATAGAGCAATTGCCAATTTTTTTATCAATATAAACCTTAAAACATAAGCTCAAAGCCCTTTACCATAAAAAAGGGCCCTATGGGATGTATTATCAATTGGAAATCTGACAGCAAACATCAAAGTTTGCATTGTCACAACACTTGTATCAACGCTCAGTGTATCCCTAGTTATTTTATCGATGTTTTATATGAAAGACATTAGAGCCGTTCACACACTCAAGGCGACTCGACGCTGGTTAGCTTCCCTAATACCTAAACTACTTGTACTGAAGTAAATTTAGTACTTTAACCTGTGCGTAAAGTGATTCCCATAACTTGGGAACACCGTTACCACTTGAAGGCGATAACTGAAAACCCAGGTCCTGTGTCCTGTTGACTCGGACTGGCGGCGCGCTCCTCCCGGATCCTGCTGGACGTCTCCTGAGCCTACAACCCGGCATCCCACATCTGGAAGGCTGGCGGACGGGATTGATTCCTAGGGGAGTGCGGTATTCCTGAATACACCCGTTACTTGTTTAATTTGACCCGGCCAGACCTAACGACCTCTTTTTAAATCTGTAATAAAACTAAATTAATTATAATCCTTGTTTCTCTTCTCTCCTCTTTGCTCTCTATCCCTACTGGGATAGGTGACAAGTGGCATAGATAGATAACTTTATTTGATCATAGCTCTGCGTTGTTCGATTTTAATTTGTATAGGTATGTTTTGTCACAAACAAAAAAGGTATACTGTGTTCAATAAAAATGGTGAAGCATCCGTAGCAAAATACCCGGTAAAGATTTTTTTTATTTCACTTCTATTCTTAGGATATTACATCTCCGTTATTGGTGGATTTGAGACTGGTAGAAAAAACACATGCATAGCCAGTAATATTCCGTTGCTGGATGCAGGTATCCCTCTGTTTACGCGATTTCAGTTATTATTCAGTTATTTATTCACTTTAAATTATCATTACAGATTAATTTAAAGTAGAATTGTTCAGATTTGTTCCGGTCCGAACAGTTAAAAATATTAATCTATTACTTACCCTCATAACTGCTATATAAAAGACCTAACTACAAACCGGAACAAAACGTAATAAATTTGAACACGCAGCTATACATTCAAAAGTTTTCACATTGATTTTTTTAGCTGAGCCATGCTCAGAATCCATTTTGGCATGCCAATGTACACTCTCGCTCTGGCAGGAGGCCAGGCCGTCTCGAGGTGTTCTGCTGTGGTGCAAGTAACGACCTCTATGGACCCTAAATGCGTTCAGTGAGATTCACTCAAATCACTGACATTGCTTGGAATCGGTGGGTGGCGTATTATTAGCGATGTACTGTTATTTGCATAATAGATCTAATCTATATTAATATTATAAAGAGGAAATATTTGTTTGTTTGTTTGCATGAATTGAATAGGCTCCTAAACTACTGGACTGATTTGAAAAATTCTTCCATTATCCTTGATGAACATAGGCTATATTTTATCCCGGGAAAGTGAAGTTATCCCGAGGGACCGCGGGTAACACCGCGACGGACAGCTAGTGTGAAATAATTTAGTAAATTATTATACGAGACTTATGTACCCATAACTTATTTATTTACCTCGATGTTCAAGTCGCGAGAGTTTAAAATGTGTAAGTGAAATAGTTTTGTGTTTTAGCCTTATCAACTAACCATTAGTTTCGAATTGTAAAAGATTTAACACTCAAGATTATTCAGAGTTGTGAGTAATAAGGCTCAAGTTAATACACTTTCAAATTAATTAGCTCATGCCCACATCTGTCAGTAGATTTCTTCACAAAGTGCACACACTTCTTGGGATTTGAGCCGACCAAATCGAGCACAAAAAACTCTTTCTAGATTCGCAGCACTACACCAAATGGTCAAAACGGCTATAAAGTTATAGCCGTTTTGGGTAGATTCATTGAACTAGTTCTTGAAAAACAATGTTTGGCTAGACTTAGCTAAGGCTTAGCTTAGCCAAACATAAACACGGGTATCTTGTAACTTGATCCCTACACCTAAAACGTAGGTCACGACGTATCCCGTAAAATATATCTATTTTCGAAACAGTTACATAAAATAGTTTTCGCTAGTTTTTCAACGGTTGAATTTAAAAAAAAAATCCTCGATATATTGTTTTTCTCGATAGTTTTGTAAACATAATCGAATATCAACCCCATCTCTCTCTCCCATAAGGTTTGCTGTAAGAGAACTCTTTTTAGGGTTAAGCTCGCCATTGCCATTACTTCTCTATATTAAGACTTTATGTATGTTGTTTCTTTGTGCAATAAAGAATAAATAATTAAATCACGCTCATGCTGGAACACTTTACAATTAATCATGAATACAATGATGGCTGATACAAAATGGGAAATAATACAAATAGTGCTGACTCCACGTAATGTGGGACAAAAACAGGAAGAAGTAACTCGTAGTCTAGTTCTCTTCCGGGGGCCGTACAAGTCGCGGCCTAGTAACATGAATAAATTCGTAAAGGGTTCCAGATTCTATGAGTTTTATCATTATAGCATATCCATAACTAATCCGATAACAATGCCCAGCCCAGCCTAAGAAAACGAAGATAATAAAACAGGTCTTTGTCCTACGAGGGTCGAATCTTGCGAACTAATTTACATACTTTCCCCACTTGAAGTTTTTCATTATCTTTTAATTACAGCCTGAAACATCTTCAGTCTCTATTCAGTCCTCGGGGCGATTGGATAAAGACTCGGGTAACTGAGAAAGTTGGAGTTTTACCCACTTGTTAGATGTTCCGTACGTTATTTGGGCCGCTTTTAGACTTTTTCATTTATAAAGTGTCTTTTGTTGCTGAGTTTTTTGTACAGGAAATAAACTTTTGCTTTTGCGGATTTGTATGCGGTCGTAGTTTTGTCATTAGTGTATTATTCTTCAGGCCTGAATTGTGTGCTTTAATTCAATAAGGGAAACAGATATCCTTTGTTAGATTCCAGGTAAATTTGTGGATAGAAAATCAGATTTAGAGCAAGGGATAAGTGAGGTTAAGCGGTATGGGACGGGATACCCTCCAGATTTCGATTATACCGTACCCTGACGCTATTTGTTACTGGCACGCTTGTTCGGTACTATAACTCAAATAGTTAATTAATTAATTTATGTACCTATAACTTATAGTAAGTATAATACAAAAATATAGACATAGACAAAGACAACGAGGTAGCGAGGCGCTGGTATTCTGCCGAAAACCATCGGTCAGTTAATAGACCCTGTGAGGATAATATACTATATGTGGAGTGTTGTGTTCAATAAACTAAATAATGTATACACCCCTATTTTTTGATTACCAAAAAAATTTTAGACATGGCCTCGGTGTCTGTTACTGATCACATTTGTGTAGTTAAAACTCAAAAAAAGAGTAAAAAAAATTATAACCTCCAAAAGAAGACGAGACGAGTCAGACATAGATTTATGATAGCTACTGCAGTTTTACTGACTGGGGATGATACGAGAACATAGTTCAAATGCATGTCTGTACGCGATTGTTGTCTATAGTACTTATTTGTACAGTTTTCTTAAAATTTTGTGCGGTTTTGGTTGACTACAATCCTCGATTACTTTGTGATAGTTGAATAAAAAAAAGTTCTGACCATGCCAATATCATTTTCTGCATCTGCTGCAATTGTCCTTAATTTTTTTTTGGTAGTCATAAAATAGCGGTGTATAATGTAATAAACTAAAATATGTATTTGAATGTGCAGCTTATCAGACATAGACATATTCCAATGATCTTTAAGGCTTACAGATTTGAGACAATATAAAAATTTAGTTTTGTATAGATACCACTCGGTATTGATCTAGTTTTTATTTTACAAAAGCTCTTTATTTCATTAAACTGAAAGACACTCATGCGATAAGACTTCTTATTGCACAAGATACACGAGTCAAAGTCGACACTAATGGGCATTTATCTGGCTTATTACCCAAATCCCCCCTGAGCAATTCCCTTTCAGATTTGGGGAACTGTTCGCAAGATACGGTCTACCAGGATGAAACCTAGCCCATGGCCGGACTAGGTAATAATTTAGCCAAGTTTAAGCTTTGATGAGCATTGAACGTGTCAAGTTTGTCAAAGCATAAGACGTAATACAATCTAGGATCTTACGACTGCACTATGGTTTAGATTCGCACGTGTTCACTGCAGTTTTTTTGCGAGCTATTCCCATCATCATCACCGTCCTTTCACCATGCTCGCAGTTCCCGTGAGTTACGTTTATTGGTACAATGTAAATATCAATTTACTATGTGGTAGCACCTTTCGGAAAATATAAAATACGGACGCAGAGGGATTTATTAAGGTGAGGCGCAATTCGGAGCCTTATTTATTACGCGGCTACATTAGGCGTGACGTGCACTTTGATTTGTGATGGCAATATTTTTTTTATATATCGGGCGCTTGGGGGTATATGTTTTGAAACGCCCGTTTGTTGCGTGCGCTGAAGTGATAAGTCAATACCGCGTGGTTGCAGATTTTTTGCAAAATTGGAGACTCTTTTTTGTGTTTTGTGTCATTTTTGTAACATTTTGAGTAGAAAAAACGTAAACTTTTTTTAATTGCTTAGTGCCTGATAAGATTATTTAAAGAATAACGATAACCTACGCATGTTAACGTAGAAACCATAAAACATGAAATACATAAAAAAAAATCACCAAGCTTTCTTTGAAATGGACAGAGTGATAAAACTTCTTCTGGAAATCAATCGCCACTTTTCACCCGTCGCTCCCAATTACATGAAGTGAGCATATACCAGAAGATACATCAACTAACCCTTGTCGGCAGCAATCCATTCAGCAGCCTTCCTAATCAACAACGTGGCAGCGCCGTCCAGTCCATTTGTCACGGCCTTAACACCCTCTCATATGATTTTCAACCGTAATCTCAAGCACACAGCGACGTAATTCGGTTGAAACTAGCAACTCTAGAATGCATTCGTATTTTGAACCGTAACTGCAAGTCACACAGTTAAAATTCGAATGTATTTGTCTGTTACTGTGCTGAATAGAACAACACGGTGTATTTATTTTAGACTTTAAAATATAGGTCATAAAGTTCAAAGTTAGTTGTTATTGTTGGAAGTGATGAAAGCTGGTTGTGAATAGGTGGTAACACCGCGCCTACCGCACATTCGTTTGATTGCAGAGACGTATCGCTGTGGACGTTTCTATTATTTTTCAGGTTTTTGATAAAAACAGAAATAAAAGTTGGTTTGCTCCCAATAACTGTACCGTAACTAGTATTTTTATTTCACTGAATAAAGAACATAGTGGGTGGTCTCTTGATTTTTTTAAAATGAAATATAGATGGACGACCTTCGTCCCGATGGACAATAAAACGAAGAAGGTTGTAAACCTCAAAGGACCAGATTTATTGGTATATTTCACAAAATCGCATATTTATTTATCGGATACTTTCAAAAACTGATAAATTATGAAATGTAAGAAGGGAAATCTTTTCATACGTTCTTAAACATTACACCCAAATAACTTGGGTGATTTCGTTGACAAGTTTTATTATAAAATCATTATCCCGATTTTTCGTAGACTCGTTAAAAGGGCAATGTCTTGAAAAGGTCACGAATGCTCGTCTTATAAAAACCCAAATGAACAAAATTTAGGATCACAAAATGCAGGCGTAAGACTCATAAAATCAAATGAGAAGATTACATTTATTGAAATTTTCTGCTGCTATTGCTTCAAAAACTAATAAAATATTTGGTATGCTCGTGAAATAATGAAAGCGGTTGTTAGATTAGTCTTAACAATTTATTTTTACGTGTCAAGGGGCTGGCTTCAATTATGTGGCGATGAGCTTGAAAATTGTCATTAAAAAATAGATTTCTAGTGTATCTAGTGCCTCTGTTTACAATTCTTTGTAATGAAACACCTCACTTTGCAATATAAAATTTGTATAACAATTATCCCTGTAAAAAAGTGTACCCTGACTATGCTAAGCTCATTCACGACACGAGATTAGCAGACGGATCGACAGATTAAATTTTGGGAATTATCGAGGATTACGAGATTTGGTAATTGGTTGATAGTTATGCAGATCTGATTTGGACTGTGTAATTGGGAACACCGGTTCTGGGATAGTAAAAATTTAAGTGCTACTGAGAGTAGGTACTCTGCATTGATAATTATTCAGTAGAATAGGTAAAATTTTTGCCAATTCATTAGTAACTTATTAAATTGATCATAATACCTAACTTTATAAAATTGTTCTGCATCGTTTGAGAACGGCTGAAATCCTTTTTAATTGTTTATTGGTAATAGCCGGAAAAATATGGAAAAATACCGGAATATTTCAGAATTTGGGAAAAATTTAAAGTTTCATGAATTTTGTGTAATGAACTGGAAAACTAGATTAACTAGATCGGCGGCCGATAAAAGGCATCAGCTGAGCAAAACAAGCCAAAAACGGCATCGTGACAATGCTCCTTTAGTGATAAACGTTCAGGCAAGGATTTTTTGAGGTACAAATATTTTCACAACATCTTCCTTGCAAATATATCTGTAATGCTTACCTCCGGACGCGGCGAGCAGGCCGTGGTCGCGCAGCAACGCCAGCAGCAGCAGCAGCGACAGCAGCGGGCGGCGCCGCATGCCGCGCGACACCGCTGCGCCCGCGCCGCCTCGCCGCTCGCCCTCGCGGTCGCCCTCACCTGACAACAACAATACAACTTACAAAATGTTCAAACTGAAAAAAAATAATGCGGGATTTTATCGCATGAAATTGGTCCGTAGGTACACGTAACACGATGGGAGTGACTGTTGCTGAATTGATATGAATTTGATCAATACACTAGTCCTACTTTTTATTTACCTACTTTTTACTATTATTATTACTATTTTTTTTTTTTATTGTACTAATGAACTTGTAAATATCTCTAATATAAAAATCAACTAAATCATTTATCTTATCTATCTTTCTAATCTTCTCTTTGAGTGAATTTGAAAGCCTTTTTTTGTTCAAATGACATTAATATAATTTCTTACTTGGTGGGTTCTACGACAAACAGTTTCTTCACTAGAATCAGTAAAACAAATAAGAAAATTGTTAATTTGCAACTTGGTAATCTATATTGCTGAAAATTATTGTTCCTATCAAAGAAAATCATTTTTCTTTGATCAAATTTCTTCTGATACGGGTTGGATTGGAAGCTAGAGCTAAGGTATGGTAAAAACAAGCGTTCATTGCAGACATAAAACAGTGCCAGTCCTACATTTACAACTGAAGTTCGTAAAAAACAACTCCGAATTTCGCATTTATTAGGCTCGGAGCAGACAATACGAATCAATCTGACAGCGTCCAATAACGTCCGTGCGATTCGTGCCTTGCCTTTGTAATTGAATTGTCGCTTTATAGGCCCCGAGTGTACAACTGCCTTTATGCACAGAATACATAACATACGATAGAAACAGTGAGATCAACAATGTATGGACACACTGCTGATTTGATACATTGATGAAACTCGTGACGTCATAGTAAGTATGAGCCTGATTTAAAAATAACACATAGTTATCACTTTTGTTTCTTGATTTTATTTGGAGGCCAGTCTGGCTATGGTACTACGGTAAAATAAAGAAAAATGACTTAGAATTTTGATTTTTCTCCGTTCGTATTATAAAAAACGCTTGTTAATTACGCAAATCACTTTTAATTTAAACAACCTGGAGTTAAATTAAAAATTGACGAGCTGATTCCGTTCGACTGACTTTATGATATGTAATTAGTTTTTCAAGGACTTAATTAAATAAGCAATTGAGAATAAATACAAGATGATAAATTTATTAGAATTTAGTATAAATCTCAAAATTTAAGTAATTATCGCTCATAGAGGAATGAAGAAGTAAGATAATTAAAGTAATATTTTATTTATCAAGCCTTTTTCTTTAACCTAAATTATCGAATTTTGTATACTAAAAACAACAGAAACAACAATATAATTCTTA
The DNA here is from genome assembly GCA_963565295.1 of Epirrhoe alternata. Classification (NCBI taxonomy): domain Eukaryota; kingdom Metazoa; phylum Arthropoda; class Insecta; order Lepidoptera; family Geometridae; genus Epirrhoe; species Epirrhoe alternata. The sequence continues at coordinate 13,141,919 of OY751379.1, forward strand.
GTAAATATGAGTCGAATTTAGGTACATATTATGTGCCTACATATACTAATAAGTGAAATTCTTTATGAACAAAATGAACCCTTTCTACGAACGAGTGACCTTAGGTCCCTATAGTCTGACCCGCCAAATGATGAATAAATCATAAATACGTCTAGCCAGACGGACAGATATAGGACATCTAAGTGTAAATAGAACAAAAAGTGCTCACAGCAACCGAAGGTCGAGCAAACTCCATTTTGAAGTTTATTCGTTAGTTTATATCGCCCGTTTGTGAGTCAGGGAGATGAAAGCCAAGTGGAAATGGCTCCTTTGAAATTATTTTCTTAACTATTTTACTGTTGTGCAGACTGAGGCACAGATGGCTGGCTTGGTCAGGTTTCTCAGTTATTGGGTTGGAAATTTAATTTTGATCTTTGATGTAATGATTTGATTCCCGTCCGTTTATGAATTTATTTATTTATTTATCGATGATAGACGAGCAGCTGTTGCTGATATGTCTATATCACAGTGTTGAAATAGTCCGATTGTTCAGGATTGGTTAATCTTTTTAAGCACTGATTTATTATTTCGTAGCCAGTTGTCGAGCTTGTTCTTAAATGAAAATTAATTAATTTAGAGTCTTTTGGCTTCAGAAACTTTGAAAAAACTGTTGCAAAATAGCTTTTAATGTCATGTTTTGACATGTCCTGTTTGTGAATAAAATTGAAAAACTAATTCGAACATAACTGAATATTATTTGAATTTTTTTAGTATGTGAGCCTACTTAAAACCTTGGTACTGCGTAAGCCAAAACAAATTAAAAACATTAGGGTTTCCAATTTATTCCACAGCTCCATTTATACGATCTAAGAAAACAAAGTCAAAGTCAAAAATCATTTATTCAGTAGGACCACAGGGATCACTTAGAATAGTCTTAAAACTAATTTTACTCCTGTCAATAATAATACAAACACAAAAAAGGAACTAGTCACCATAACGAGAAACAAAGTTCAAAGTTTGCTAGTACCCCCATTATAGGGGTGTCTCTTTGACTTTTGCGGAGAATGAAGACTATTGAATCTAAAAATTTAATAAATCTCAGTAGCTAGCACAATAAACTCTAGTTAGAATTAAAATAATTAGATTCTTATCTGAATCATACATTGAACGCAGCACATCACCCTTTTACTGCACCGTGAGATTAGTATATTCTATTATATACAAGTATTATCAACTAGAGGTATCCCACGGTGCTACAAGCGGCTCTTTTGAAATAGGTAGGTACTTTACTTATCTATAATACAGACCTCTGCTTTAATCCAGGGTATAAGCTACCACAACAATTTCTCTCCAAATTCGTCCAGCCGGCAACAACCATGCATACTATCCACAGACAACTTAAATACTAAGCATCCAAATTCTTGCATATAAAATAGAACCTACATAGTATTACCTAGTAAGATGACAGTTTGAAAGTTGTAAGCTTACGACCAAACAACAGTAGGTATAGAGGTAGGCAGTATAGCTACACTTGAAATATCTGTATAAGGATCTCATACTCAGCATTCGGTCGACTTCGGCACAAAACAAATCTGACGAATCGGCCATCGATTTGCAACGAAACTTGCTCGAAGCAAAGCGATAAAACGGCTCTTAAGTGACAAGTGGTCGACACCCGAACTTCGGGGAACACGGAGTAAGATTTTCTACACTTCCTTGTGTTTTATGTTGTCCTAGTACTTATTGGATCGTTGGCTAAATTTGTGTTTTTATTGTTCCAGTATTTTTCCGATCGATGGCGAAAATTGTATGAGTCTATACTTTAAGATAGTAAAAATTCTACTGATTTTCAAAAACTTATTCAAAATCAAGATTTGGTCAAGAAGATCATCATCATCTTCTACTTCTATGAAGTTATGCCAACCCTACATCATCTGGGGTTGGCATAGCACATTCTTCTTAAATTTACTTTATCAGCCGTCATCTTAGCACTCATTTCCAATCATATTATCTATCACATAATTCATTCATCTTTTCTTGGATTATCTACTATCACACCACTATTCTTGAAAGACAGGATCATGTCAAAAATATACCTCAACTGTCGTAACTTTTGTTTTTTCGCAAAAACACTCACCGACCTCCAAGAACAATACTTGACCCAATTATGTGTTCTTTCAGCGTGTTTAGTTTCACGTTCCACGTGGAAGTGCTATGAAAGAACACTAGCAGTTTCCCACGACTTTGTCCGCATTAAATTATGTTACTTTTATTCGATAAACACACCCCTAACCCCTTTTGTGAGCGTCTATGAAAAATCATGTTAAAAAAAATACAAACACTACAAAGCGTTTTGAGTCTACATTTTTCATACGCACCGCCAAATTGTGGAACTCACTGTATTTCCCGAAAAGTACAGTATAGGGGTCTTCAAATCAAGAGTAAAAATAGGTTATTTCTAGCATGCTCCATCTTAGACCTCACTACTGCTTAACGTCAGGCAGAGTGAAGTCAAATGCTGACCTATTTCATTAAATAAAAAAACTACGCAATCTCGATTTATGCCAAAGCCTTGAATGAATGAATGAATTTTTGATGTAAATAAAAAGATAGAAACCTTACAAACACCATTAAAAGTTATCCTCTATACGTGTGTTCCAAACATAATTATGTTTTTGAGAAGCAAACTCCGCGAATGTGATTTAGCGCAGACGTTTCAGAATTCCCTTTGAAAGTGCCGTCTGGAAGTTTGCAAATAAGATGTACACTCGCTACTTCATCTGTGACACTGTTTTGTAGCCAATAGCTAGTTTTAGTTTGCCCAAAGTGCTGCATTACTAAGTGCTGGATATAATGTTGGAAGATAAATAGACCAAAACTGCAAGTGAAAACGAGCCAAGGAAATTCAAAAATTCTAACCTAAGATTAATAATAAATAAAATGAAACAGGAACAAAACTTCGTTCCCGGAGTATGGTAGGAATATACCTAATTTAGAATACTCAATAATTTAGCTATTCTCGTCTGCCTTCTAGTAAATTGCAAAAATACATTACACAAACACACCACCTCAAGCCTTCAGCGAATAATTAATAAGACGGAGTTGAACATTTCAGTTACAATTAAAGTTATCTATCAGTTACCGCGGAAGCCATCAATACACGTCGGGGTTATTAATTCAACGGCTCAGGTGTGGAGTAAACTTCTAAATAATGTTTAACTGGTTAGCGCTGGTCTCTAAACTTCTTAAAAGACTTATGCCGCGGGATAAATGTTTGTATGATCGGCAATTTATCTCGGGTCTGGGTGTTTCTATGCATTTACAAACAAAAAGTATATCAGTCATGTAGTACCCGTAACACAAGCTCTGCTTACTTTGGGGCTAGATGATGCTGTGTGAAAAGTCCAGCATTATTTATCTTACGTCTTAAGTTTTGATTTTAATTAATTTTTAACTTATATTAGCTTTTTAGCTGTTGTCAGTTCCTAATACTTATTGTAAATGTTGTGCATGCCTGTAATGGGTGTACATTCTATAGAGTGCCTTTTTTTTAATGTTCCTACAAATGTATATTATGTATGCTGTTGGTGTTGCCTAATAAATAAATAAAGCTGGGTGCCTGGTGTTTATTATCAAGTCAAAAAAGTTTAAAACAAATTTAGGTAGGAAGTGTCTTTAGAGCTCTGCCTCACTAGGATGCCATGGCGACGTCGCCAGCGGCGCAGGCCTGGCTACTTCTGGCGTCCGAAGGTCGCCAAGTCGAGTGGCCATGGCGTCTCGATAGTCAGTTCATTCATCGTCGCCGCGTCGTCAGGAATGGACGTAGAAGAAATCGCATTACTTTGTTATGTACGTCGCAGGAAAATGGAAAAGGAAAAGAAGAAAAAAAGGAAACTATGGGTTTCTTTGGTTTTTTTGGTTCACTATTTCGTCCCAGCATTTAATTTTTAAATTGCGATCGGAATAATCATTCAATGAAGTGTCCCATAAACAAGGACGGTTTTGGATTTCTATAATGAATCTCTCTGTATCGAAACTCATTTTTAACTACACCTACAAATACAAATAAATCGTGATAAATTCCGAGCAAGCGTCCAAAATGGCGGCCGGTTGGCGACTGAATGAGTGAGGTGCAGTTTACACGTGTACAATTTAATGGCAACGTCGCCAAGCCGCCAGAGTATCCAGACGCCACGTAGGGAGCCGCATCTCATGGCCACGCTTTCAAATTGGCGACGCTGCCAAACCGTCGCCATGTGAGTTAGGTGTCATACATTTTAGTAATCTGCTTGGATACGTAGCCGGCGACGTCGCCATGGCATCCTAGTGAGGCAGAGCTCAAAGTAATATAAGTTTGACTAGACACTAAGTTCTCGAAACAAACATATTTTTGGTACTTGGTAAACACATGATTTGAGCATGACACAATAACAAAACAATATACACGCACACATGCACGAAGCGCGCTCTACATTCCGCATTGTAAGTACTTTGATACTACGTAGAAAATTACAAGCGAGACCGTTGTTCGATGTATTTGACCGTGTCTCTGACCACCCCCTTGGCTCTCGAATACCTCTATGTATGAACTTTCAAAAAAAATTTAGTATTTGAGTAGAATATCAGTCATATGGTTCTCCTGCCTAATAAAGATAAGATTAGATTTGATGTCAAGTATTAATTTTACATGTACTGTTTACCATATTACCCAGAACCCCTAAACAAGTGTTCTATCAATCTAGGGATATCATGATGGGGGTACAAAGGGGTGACACACCCTTGTTTTAAGTGTACATGATTTCGTTAGGACGGGTTAAAACGGACGAGGTTAAGTTGAAGGTTTATGGATAAAGATAAGAGGGGTGTTAAGCGGCACATAATATCTTAAGGATATCATTGTTTAAAGAAATATTTTATAGTAGGCTCGCAGTCGCGTACGATATTTTTTATAATATTCATGTAAAATATGTGACATTTGAAAGTAAAGAATTTGAGAGGCACACAGTGGCTTTGGACAATGTGTCAAATAAATTGACCCAGTAGTATCGAGTATCAAAAATTTAGTTTAGTACGCACAACCGATCTTTAGCTCTCTGAAGTTAGGTGCACTTTGCTCAGGTTTGGTAGAGTAGGCGAGATAGGACGATGCAACAAACTAAGCGAGTGAGCGAGGTAGCTATACAACGCTATCTATTTTAAACGTCATCAAAATATGGGCTCTGCGCAACTACTTCAGAGAGCTAAATATCGGTACGTGCTTTTTTTTGAGTTCTAACCAAGGCCGTGGCCTGTAGATTGATGGGGTTGGCGCGAGATTGTGTTGGATGGCACAAGCATAGGGAGGCCTATGCCCAGCAGTGGGCTAGATTGGGCTGTGGATGATGATGACAGCTCTAGCTAATGTATAAATTTACAGAAACGCAAAATCCTTAAAAACTACTTAGATAAGCACCCACGAAATTCTGATTGAATGTCGAGGCAGTCCCTCCGTATGCCAACAGGAGTTTTATGATATCTCAAAATCCCCAAAATAAATACTTGCCTAATGAACCGAACTAGCAAAAGAAGTACAATTCTATGGACCAAGTTGTAACAATGAATTTCTTGTGTAAAGTGACAACATGCCAAAAACCAACAACTCCCACTCCCAATCCAATTAAAACATCCACGTCGGACGTTCCGCCAAAGAAAATGCTAAATTACATTGTGCAGCGCAGTTTAAACAGCGCCAGTAGTGCATTCTAATTACGCGCGAGAATCTCACCAGCGAATGTTGCACTTGCACTACTGTTGATTTACTTGCTGTGTGATTTCGGGAGCGAGCATAGTGCAAACATGAGCGAGTTTGTTACGTGATTTTTAAAACAAAAAAGGTCGTGCAATCCCATTGTAAGTATAAAATGTTGCCTTTCCTGTGGAGACCGATTGAGCTGAGATGGTTTAGGTTTAAGCAAAGATTCTAAACATTTAAAAATTTGTAGGTTCTGTTAGACTATCGATACATTTGTAATATTTTATCATAAGAGCTTGTATGAAGAAAGTTAAAATATGCATGTCAGGCTCGTGGTCTACTATTGCCTGTCTCTACCGGAAAAGGCTTATTACGTAGGTATGCATTTACTAAGCGCCCTTGGTCCCGTGCCCTTTTAAAAACACATACATTTTACAAAAATCAACCTTCATACTAGTAAAAAAATATCTACTCGTATATACGTTCATCTAGGTAATTCTGCGTGTATTGTCAATCTTCCAAACTATTGTCAAAAATCTTCCAAAATATTGTCAATCATCCAAATTTTGCATTCCCGCTACCGCTCTCACCTCTACCATCTCCTTTATCATTTAATTTAAATGTACGTGTGTATTCCACTAGACTGGGTCTGTGTTACTTACAAATAATTTACAAGGCGCGCTGCATGAGTTTACTTCGTTATGACGAATGCGCCTCATCTGGGCAATTTGAGGTGTCAGCCTTATTTATCTGGTATTCTGAATACTACTATTATTCACTTTTGATTTGCAGAGCATGTTTAAAGCTATTATGAGTGTGGCTAGGGAGTATGCAAATACCTAGAAGAAGGCCGAAGAAGTGGTTGGAGTGTAGCGATGATATGAATGCGAGGAGTGATAGGAGAGAGTTCCTGGTTCTTGGGTAGGCTCGCTTCATCGTAGACCTCATTCTTGCCTACGTAAGTTTCGAGGTCAAGAGTCGACCCATTAATCATAAAAAAAAGAGTGAAAGAAAAATACATGTTGTGCCGACCTCATGTGTTGATGGTGTTTTCAAACTTGGCTCTTGGTTTATAGGCTTCAAAGTCTGACGGTGTCTTTGTTTGATGTGCCCCACTGCCTTCTCAATTTCGATTAAAAAGACAGATCACCTAATAAATAGAAAGCTTGGCTATGGACCGTGTTTGTTGCCCAAGTTCAAGAATAGGAGTATAATGTCATAGCTTTTTAAATGATCCAGCACTCTTCAATTATGAACGCCATTAGGTAAAAACTTCAACACCAAAATAGTTAACTGATAAAATCAAGTTGAATAAACCGTAGCGGAACATAATAAATTCAATATAAAGTTATTACACATCGCCATAAAGGCAGCTAAATGAGACTCATAATGTAAAGCATAATTGCTTGTGAGGTTGTACCTACTTATAGGCACCTCGTGCTTGCCGTGATCTTTATTCTGATGTTAATTGTTTCAACATAATTATCGCAGTAAAGCTCTGATTGAGTATATGTTGTATGTTGTTCAAATTGTAGAGAACTTCTGTTCCAAATATGAACTTATTAGCGGCCATTTTAGTTTAGAAACTATTATGTTCCTTTTTTGAATCGGATTGACATTCTAAATTTGAAATTGCATGTATGTTTTCGACCTCTTTTGTTCAAATAGTCTGCTGTTTTCAGGTCCAATTTATTTGAATACTAGCTGACCCGGCAAACGTTGTTTTGCCATATAAATAAGAGGAAAAATGATTAAATTACTAAAATGGCTATTAAAAAATAAGGGTTGATCGTAGAAGGGTGAAAATTGAGGATTGTATGTATTTTTGTATGTTGTATCATAAAAAAATAGAAATTAAAATTTTTGTCTAAAAAATAAAAAAATCAAATTTAGGGGTGGACTACCCCTAACATTTAGGGGGATGAAAAATAGATGTTGGCCGATTTTCATAGATACCGGATAAGCACAAAAAATTTCATCAAAATCGGTCAAGCCGTTTCGGAGGAGTATGGCAACAAAAACTGTGACACGAGATAGATATCGAAACTTGGGCTTCGAACTCAAACTTGCAAACTACTAAATTGACGTGAAAACTAATCGCGAGCTCATCACGCACAAACTGCAAAACAATGTACCTACGTGCTATCTTTGAATTTAATATTCTCGTGAGGAATGGTAATGGAGCTGTATACAAAGCCTAAAGTACAAATTCTGAGTCTTGAACCCAGGCAATACAAGACAGCTGCACCATACATCTATTTAACTTCCAATGCCCTGATGAGATTTCATTATCATCGTGTGAACCAAGAGATTTTTTTTAATTAAATAAGTCTAAGATGCAGTAGTGAGGTCTAAGATGGAGCATGCTTACCTAGAAGGAACCTATTTACTCTTGATTAGAAGACACCTATATTGTACTTTTCGGGAAATACAGAGCCCGGCAATGAGTTCCACAATTTTAATTCACTTACAAATCACAGCTGTAAATGGCATAAGCTCTAAATAAAAAACTATTTTCAATGAATTTTAAAAGTCTAAAAAACTGTCTATGATGCCTTGGGAATAGAGTCGTTCTTAATTCTGTATCGTTTTTTGTCAAAGTCAAAGTCAAAAAGCATTTATTCAGTAGGACCGCTGGGATCACTTAGAATAGTCTTAGAACTAATTTTACTCCTGTTCTTGCGCGACCAATACCGTCAAGAATCAGGGCAACAAACACGGGTTGTGGCCTATCATTCTTTTAGGTGATCCATCTTAAAACTAAAAGTCAAGCTCCAGTCTCCAGTCTCATTGTCTCGTATAGTAGAACACAAATATGAGTACAATATAGTAGAACACAAATATGAAAACAATCACACAATAATGAGTATCATGATACTCATTATTGTGTGAGTGAACCAGCTACATAACCCTGGCTGTTTTAAACATGGAATTCAATACACAAATACCAACGAGAACACAAAAGCAGGGGTTAATCCCACTGACTTCATTACCGGTTTGAGACGATCGCGTAATTTTGCGTTTGACTGTACTTATTCAACGAGTTATGTGGAGTTCAAGACGGAATTAATGATAATTCTAATAATAAGTTGTGTGTGGAAGTTTGTTTGAATATAATTCAAACGAAAGTAAACAAAACAGGTTTACGAATGTATCCACGCAGAGGTACAGATTCTTATAAGTCAACCTTTTAAGAAATCTAGGATTAAGCTACTAAGATTAAGATTACTTTGATGTCTTTTGAACGCTAATCAGAGGCACGGCTGAACACAATTTGGCAAATGTTTTTTAGTTAATTTATTTAGTTAGTCATTTATTTATTAAAAACCTAGGCTAACATTACAGATAATCTAAGATCTTTAATTAAAACTTAAACTTAACTTATATAAAGAAAGGCACAAGTGGTACAAAAATAAACAAAACTAAAAACTAAAAAAAAAAAAAAAAATAACATTCTCATAAAATAAAATAACATCGCATAGATAAAAAATTCTCAGTATTGTATTTTTCTTTATTTATCAAAAACTTATTTATAATCTAACATAATACGACACATTAAACCATACAAGGTTTGTCTTGTGCCGACAGTTGCAGCGTGCTGCCACACATTTCGCATAAAGTTATATATATTAAGTAGGAAAATATTACATTAAGTACAGTTTGCCATTAATGCAACTTACGATGTAGGTGGTGGGGTGTACTTGTGATGTAGTAATGTCACTACTGTTCAACATTTATTATATTTATGTACCTTCCACCTACTGAGCAAATACTACCACGGCAGGTCCTCACTATACTTCACCTGAATATGAGTAACGTTTTACTAATTCATAAATCATCAAAAACACTAAGGCGCCTATTAATAAACCTGGTATAAAGTTATTTATGAGTACAAACTGTCAAAATGTATGGTTATTCTTGGTTTATTCCGAGAAATAACTTTATGTCACGTTTCACGGTAAGGCTATAAGGCCTTCATTAATAAACGTGGTGTTATGTTACGCCGGGTGTAACGTAGGAATAACGTTATATATTTTTGGAGTTTTGACCTGGCGTAACTTTACACCACGTTTATTAATAACGGCCTAAATGTTTAACTAAATTAACACTTTCCCAACTAAAGTCTTTGTTTACAAAACTTATGCTAGAATAAGTATCTAAAACTTATTTTTAAGCTAAAACTATTCATAATCATGCTTTTAAACAACTAATGCAAATAATGAAACTATTCATAATCATGCTTTTAAACAACTAATGCAAATAATGAAACTATTCATAATCATGCTTTTAAACAACTAATGCAAATAATGAAACTATTCATAATCATGCTTTTAAACAACTTATGCAAATAATGAATACACCTACCTGAGTCGTTGAATAATATCAATCAATATTCTGGCATATCTCTGAAACCATATGAGCGAAGTTATTCTACAGAATAATTAAGCGATATTAGTTTCGTGTTATAAAGTTTCGTAATTAACTGAGACTGCTCCCAGAGGGTATCAAAAATATAACAATGTGTAATTTAACAAAGATTATTGGGTGACTTACACGAGCTCTGAACGGTGAAGGAAAACATCGTGAGGAAACCAGTTAGTTATTCTTATAAGCGGCGATGGGCTTGCAACCTGTCACGTATGGGATACTAACTTCTGCAAGATGTGGGCATGTATCAAATATGTATTTGTACATGCCTCTGACTACCCCCTTAGACATCTTCAAAGGATCTGGAATATGAAAGATCTGAGAGAATGTCTACCGCGCCTCGGGGATACAGTCGTGACCCTATTTACGTTTACGTGTTTATACGGTAAAGGAAAATCGTTGTGAAACCAGTTAGTATTCTGATAACCAAGGTTGGGTTTGCAGCCCGTCACACGTGCAATTCTGACTTCTGCAAAATTTGGGCAAGTGTAAATTTTTTATGTGCATAATTCAACCATTTCAACGCGTCTCTGACCTTTGTTTGACTCTTGGCTTTGACTTTGACTTCAAATCAAATAATTTTTTTTCCTCTTTAGACATAAAAAAATGAGATTTTGGAGAGTCGGCATCCATGCTATGATACAGTTTTTTATCACCGTTCGAAAAATACATACAAACAGACGAATAGACAAAGCGGAGCTTTAAGGAGACCCTTAACTATTCGCACCCCTTGGATACAGAAATCTAAAAAGCACAAAACGACCGAGCAAGTAACAATACATTCCATTCACCAATTTCGCTCAAAAACTGGTGAAGCTGGATGACGGGTTAAATTCCAGCGGCGATCGGAACTATTCGCTCAAAGCCATTCTGATCGACGGGGTTGAATAATTTGCGCGTCGGGCCACGATACATTTATTTTGTTGGGTAACAGGTATTTGTTTGCGGTCGCCTAATACTTTGAAAGGATATAGAAAAGCTTTGACTCATTTCAAATCAGCTGGTTTCCCTCACGTGAATTGACCTATCATAGAGCTCAGAGAAATCAAAATTTCCGCTCGAGCATTGTGATTGGTCAATTCAAGTGCGCGTGATAATGAGTCGCGTATCAACCGTAACATTTGCATCAATAAGAACGATCCTCTAATAGCATATATAGGGTGGACTATACCGACCTACTCAGTCGAAAACAATCTTTATCATAAGAGCTAGGTTGTTCTACTCCTAAGCTGTTCCTTTGCGACCAATACAATGTAGCACCAGAGCATGCTAGCTTTCTTTTAGGTGATCCATCTTAGATCTAAATAGTGAAGCTCGAGGGTAGCCAATCGAAACAAAGTGCGGCCGACCCGAGTTCTAGATTGATGCTCACACCGCAAAATATATTCTTCTCGCTCTAATTCCTTTTTGTACAAGAACAAAAGTCAGTTACAAACAGCAAAATCAATCTCCACTTCTCTCCACCACAGTGCAATTTAAACCCACAGTAATGGAATACACTTATTAATCAATCAAGACGTACAAATGGATTAACGACACATTAGTTCTCAGAAGACGTGCCGCAGCTGAGAAATGGGCAGTAGATCAAGTCGAAACGTTTACCTCTCGAGCGTTCTGGTCATACTCGTAATTTATTGTATCGGCCTACGGCAGTCGATGTTTTAGTCTATTACTTATTATTTCGGCTTATTCCCGACGACCCCTCTAACCTCCCCACTAGTGGGGTACTTGGGAATAACTATAACTTTTGTAACCACAACTAAAGTAAGGAATACATTGACACGCGGATTTATCGCTTTGCTTGAAGGTTTGCCCTTTAATTTTTTTGTTATCTACTTAATTTGTGGATAACGGGGCTGGTTACATTCATAGAACCTAAGTACTAGCTATACAATCTATAGTTAATATGCGAATGTAATTGTTTGTTATCCTCAATAAATAAAAATAAATAAATAAACGTATAATGTTAAACGTATTTTTATAGAGGAAGAAAACTATATTAATGTAACTTGCTATCTCTTCTGGAAGAAAGTAAAGGTCTCTAATAATTTTAAGCACCACTAACCTAGTCAAGTTATCAGATTATTATAAATTATATCAGACCATTATAAATTAATTTTGATCAGATCATTAAAAATTAATTTTGATATAGCAGGGTGAGAAGAGATTCTATTATATTTTTTTCTAAAATCATTATTGCTAAAGTTTGTGAATGTTGTAAATATTTTTATTACAAAACCACTTCCATAATCTATTGCGCGCGTAGTGTAACAAAAGTGCAATTTTATATTATTGTGTGTCGCCATCTAGTGTCCAATGATCCTAAAATCAACAAGTGCAAATCTGCCCTTGACCGTATCCCGCCATAAATTAGCTAGCACTGTCATTTCCACTTATCGCTTAAAGGTCATGAAATCATAATTTCAAGCACGATTCGAAATTGATTTACTGCGTCCTGCACTGTGATGGTTGACCGATCTAACCCTTGACGAGGGTACTAGAAGGGATGAAGCAGGGATGAATTTGTCCCAATAGGTTCTATGCATATCTATGTCGGCTTAGGTAATGATGATAAATATACGGTAGGATTATGTGTAACCCAAATATGAGGTATATGACGCGGATTTGCGACAGCCTCTGTTTCCCCTTGTTGATTGCTATGTGTGACAATTTGGTACCGGTCTTTGTGAAATTTCAAAAGGTCAATGATCGTGAATATGTTTGAAAAAATAACAACATCATGATATTGAGTAACTATGGAACTTTTTTTGTTTAGTTTTTATTTTTATAAGAGAAAATATTCAAAAAGTTTAAGGTTAGATGCATTGGTCTTAAAATTATAGTTCCCCTACTAAAACTTACCTATACAGGTGTATGAATATTATAAAAAGAAAACATGCAACTTTAGGTATGTATCTACTTATTAAATATCAAAATACTAAGTCAAATTAAAAAAATCCTATTAATCAATTCATGCGTAAAAAAATAAAAGTAATATATTATACCTGTTGATGTTAGTGACTAGGTAGTTGTTAAAATGTTCTTGTTGTTTTGTCTAATTTTATTGTTATTGTAACGTCAAATACCGAGGTTTTGTTTTTTTGTTTTGAGTATATTTTTCTGAAAGATTTTTATTATGTTTACTTGTATTTATTAGCTATAACGATTTGGATTTATCTGTGATGTTATAGATTAGTTTTGTAAATAAATAAATAAAATAAATAAATGCGTAAACATAAACTGTCAATCATTACACAACTCGTAGTTTCTAGCACCCACGACACAGGGAATTCTAGTGCGGGCCATGAGTAATGTACCTATTCTTATTTATTTATCCTCCACAGTACGACAGAATTCACTATCAAAGCGTTTGGCAAAGGCCTTTGATGTGTCAAAGTCAGAGTTCAAATACATAGACCAAAGAAATTAAAACATGACTTTGTTAAATATTCTACACACTTCGAGAGGTGTGTTATACAGGGTGTAAAAAGACGTCTACCAAAGCCGAAAGGGGTAGGTACAGCATCCCAACACACAACCAAGTCCAAAAGGATTTTCCGAAAAAACATTTTATCCGGAGAAAACAGCGTGAAGAGTACTGTTTGCGTTTGTTTTGGGCGTGTTTTTTACGTAGATTGTTGGATTTTGAGTTTAAACTGTTTTTTTCTTTTATAAATTAAATCATTAGGTAGGTATGGTCTTATTATGTTGTACTAGTAGTAAATAACCGAAAATAAAATAAAATGACTAAAATAAGTGAAAAAAATTTTTTGCTCTTTTTTTTCGCTAAATATGTTTAGAGTCATGGTCTGATTGCAACCCCTCAGATTTCGGTAGTTGTCTTTTTACACCCTGTATGTGCCAAATGTGTATGTATTTAGACGCGTCTTTGACTACCCCTTGAACATCTTCAAAGGATCTTGAGATAAGTGACTGTCTACCGTGCCAGTTGTGAAGCAATTTTCGTTTACGTAACGAAATACATTGCAGTAGTTTGGCAATTCCATACAATCAATATCTTTCATTAGTACAAAACAAACAATGAGTTGTTTTCGACGATAAAAGTAAACTACAGGATAATACATTTCAGTTCAAAAACATTACTTTGCCAACTTAAGCCATTAAGCAAATGAGACTTTTACATTATCTTCCTCCTAGTTTTGAAATAATAGTGGAAGTAAAACTTAAGAAAACGCTCAGTAAATAGTTTAGCTGACAGAGTTACTGGTAGATGGAGATGTAAAAACACTTACGGTCGGTTTCTCGTGTTTTCACATAGACAAACTGATTAAACTTAGATTACTTGGTCATTTAAAGTCGAGGCAAGTTTGACACTGATTTGACATTTTCCAAGAGATTTGACATAATTAACTAATCATTGGTCAAAACCATACATACATACATACATACAGGGTCACGACTGTATCCCCAAGGCGCTAATTAACTAATCAAAACCAATGATTAGTTAATTATGAAGATGATTTGCGTTCGAGAAAACGGCCGTCACGGCCACTCTACACATTTGCCGAACTATTTGCCGAACTATTCGCCGAACTATTATTTGGATAGAAGATGACAGGACAGGCGATGACAGGCGAATAGACCCTCAACATGTTCGTCACCGTCGGCATTCGTCTATATTCCCCAATTATTAGAGAGCCCTATAGATTGAAGTTTTTACATCTTGTCTAGAAAACACCTAAGATACCTTGTCTAGATGATTTAGACAAAGCGTCAGTTTTTCTAGCCTATATGTTGTCCCACAGATGGGCAAAAGTCACTTTACTAACGATACAAAATATTTTTTTGGCAAAACTACTAAAGTATTATAGCAAGAAATAAAACATATAATATTCTATCTGAAGTTCTCCGTTTTGCTTGAAATAAAAAAGTCAGTATGGATAATCTGGCGAGCGACTACTGATTACTGGATCGCCGTAGGGGAGGTTGGGGCGGAGGCGTCCTACAAACACGGATTGAGGCTGGGCCGCCCGCGGCGAACCCGCTCCAAGTCAAGAGATGACACTTCCATTCATCAGATGTTTAATTAGTCTTCTTTTAGATTCAAAGAGTTCTTTGAATAATTAATGGTCTCGGATTACTTATTCAGATAAAATGTGGGACTAAAATGCGTTGCTCGCTTGAGCTATATCGTGGAAGGTGACCAATGAATTATTTTTTGTTTTATTATACTTTTTCCCAGCAGCGAGACCCTTTACGTTATGTACTATAGTGGTGAAAATATTAGGTACTAACTTTACTAAGTGTGGTTACTAACTTTATCCCAAACAAATGAAAAAATTATATGACAATTTTTTTGCCTTTCAAAGATTAAACTTGCTAATTTTGTACCTACCTGAAACACATGACAAGATAATATACCAAAAGGTTGAGGACACCTTGAAAACTTTTAATTTTATTATGATGAAGTATTATGATCCCGTGACGGCCTTCTCCAACATGCCTCTACCATGATGTAAAGACGCAGAGATGACACGTAGAGATGAAGTGGTTATGGAACAAAGGCTAGACAAAAGCCTTCCATCCACTTCCATTACATTTCAAATACTTGGAAACAATATACCAAAATGTAGGTCAATAAAATCCTTGAACTGTTTTCCATACGTTTCCATAGTTCGTCATCGCTGGCTCCTAAACCAACCCCACTTCCCCAGTGCTCGAGACGCTTATGTCAGGTCACGCTCCGGCCGCGGAATGGGATTACTGGTACCTACTGAAGATTATATTTTTTTATTCCAATTCGGTATTCGCCGAAGCTTAGAAAGGCTCTAAGCTGAGGAATTCCAAGGAAAGGTATTATGTTATGAATAATCTTGAATTCGTATTTAAATTGGTTTGCTTCGATTTTCTTATAAAAATAAGTAAAACAACATTTTTGTCTTTCTACAACTGCTAAGGATTTTTTTTTCATTCAAAACTCAGAATCTCAACTAATTAAGATAGCCTATTAAAATCCTGAAATTCATCTGTTGGAAATGAAAAAAAAGTTTTTGGTAGGACTGCTGGGATTACTTATAGAATAGCTTTAAGATCTAAGTAATTCTACTCCTATTCCTCATTCAGTTAACAAACTCAGCAATGGGCTTAGCCTCTAGCGATTATTCAAACTTTGATCGCCATTACATAGTCAAATAGTTATCAAAAACTTAGCACTCACGTGCTACCGAATTTCAACGTGACACAACTTAAACAATCTCCACTAGTCAAACTCACTCAGTACACAGGCAATGTTTAATATTCATCGATCGCTTACACAAGCGGAGGAGTTAATCAGAGGAGCGAAGCCGGCGATGGAACGCAAAACAAACGGGCTGATCACTTGCCCGGAGCTACTTGGTAGCATGTCTGGAAAGTCGGCTAACTCGCGCTGATATCTTCAAAACTTGAATAGTGCGTAGGATCTTTTTCGATGTGCTACATAGCTACAATACAGATTTAATAAAATTAAATGAAGTCGGTAAGAATTATTTTCTGTATAAATAAATAATGCTGGACAATTTCACACAGCATCATCTAGCCCCAAACTAAGCATAGCTTGTACTATGGGAACCAGATAACTGATACACTACTTATATACTTTTTGTTTGTAAATACATACATATTATACATAGAAACACCCAGACCCGAGATAAATAAATAAATAAATAATGCTGGACTTTTTCACACAGCATCATCCAGCCCCAAAGTAAGCAGAGCTTGTGTTATGGGTACCTACTAAGATGACTGATATACTACTTATATACTTTTTTTTAAATACATACATATTATACATATAAACACCCAGACCCGAGACAAATATTTGTAGATCATACAAACATTGGTCCCGCCGCGGGGATCGAACCCGCAACCTTTTGCGTCGCAGGCGGGCCTTCGCCCACTGCGCTACAGAGGTCGTCACACACACAAATATTTGCAGATCATACAAACATTTATCCCGCGACGGGGATCGAACCCGCAACCTGCTGCGTCTCAAGCGGGCTTTCACCCACTGTGCCACAGAGGTCGTCAAATA
The DNA here is from genome assembly GCA_963565295.1 of Epirrhoe alternata. Lineage (NCBI taxonomy): Eukaryota > Metazoa > Arthropoda > Insecta > Lepidoptera > Geometridae > Epirrhoe > Epirrhoe alternata. Next base: position 13,159,090 of record OY751379.1, read on the forward strand.
CTTAAATAACCCCTAGTGCGTGCGTTCAAATTTTAGTACAATTTTGTGGCGATTAGTGGAGGTTAGGTTCGTACAATGACAAGCGGTTGCATACTAAAACTGGAAAAGCAGCCGGCCACGCAGCTAGCCGCCCCGCGGTTTAACCGCTAATGCGTGAGAGCGCTTACACAACAAATTTTGCTTAAAAGGAATCTAAATAAAGGTACAATTTACTGTTTGTAAGGGCCTTTTAAATATTTACACTTTTTTAATTTAAGGCGCTTTCTAAATATTAAAAAAGTTGTTTGTAAAAGTGACAATTTTTTTTAATTAAAAACGAATAAATAAGCAGGTTCTCATTAAAGTAATCATTGCATCCTTGAAACTTATTAAATTAAGCTTTCTCTTATTTATTTCGATTTTATTACTAAATTAGGCTCCAAACCGTATAATGTTGTCCTGATTCTCCACAATTTTAGTCGCCAAAAAACAGAACTAATCGGAACTAATGTCGGTACTCAGAGTCACTAAAGTCTACTTATCTTGCTTAGTAACGGTTTTATAGTATTATATTAAAATTACAGGCATGAGGTCTATTTCTATATTCATTATTCGTATTTCATACAAAGTAGACATGCGTAATTTTATTCCTGTTATTAGTACAGGCACTTCCCGGAGGAACGACTCATCAATCAATTTTTGTCATAACACGCTACAAAGGATAGCTACGAGTAAGCTTTAGTCGAGAACACTCGACTGTACCTTGTTTCCTTATTATTTTCAGCTTGCGTAAGAATCTTCACCCACACGCACTAAATGTAAAAAATATTATGTACTGTATATGCTAACTTTTTTGGCTATGTGTCAAAATGTAGATATTTGGACGTGCCTCTGTCTTCCTGATACATGAAAATATTTATATATATTTTTTATGGAAGAGGGGGCAAACGAGCAAGTTGCACACCTGATGGTAAGTGATTACCACCGCCCACAGACAACTGCAGCATCAAGAGGCACTGCAGATGCGTTGCCGGCCTTTGAGGTAGGAATAGGCTCTTTTCTTAAAGGCACCTAAGTCGCATCGGTCTGGAAACACCTCTGGCGACAGCTCATTCCACAAGTCTGATGTGCGAGGCAGGAATTGGCGTCTCTTAAACTCTTTGAACTCTTGGAAAATCTCTTAACAAAATATTGGGACATACTTACCTATGTCCTCAAAATGAAGTACTTTTGCAAGTGTAATAAAATGAAGATTTGTATGTAGCCAAATTTTACGCAGAAATTAGACTGAAAATTCTTACTAGACGAAAGCGCACGCAGGTCACGCCCATAATAGTATACGGGAACATCGTATTTTCCAAGAATGTTGGTATTGGCTGATATTGATTGCAGTTCTGAGATTTCTATAGTAAATCTGATGACGTAGATGCTACAGAATATTTATCGGTCACAGGTGGGTTGAAATTCTAGGAAGCTATCGATTATTTAATGTCTGAGCAAAGGTACTGTGACAAGGCCAATAGCCTAATTTAATGGTTGAACAGCGTGGGGGATTTTTTATTAATAATCATCTAAGACCCCTCGCAGACAACAGACTGTCTATCGGCCGATAGTTGAGACGGAATTTACTTCGGCTCGTAATAAAAAAAAAGTAAGTTCGTATGAGTCAGTGGCCAACTCTGGTGAGTCAGTGGCTCGTAATGAATATAGAGAAGTATAGCCCGTCTCATCTATCGGCCGATAGAAAGTCTACGAGAGGTCTAAGAGTCACTAGAAAGAACCCATTCACTAGTGGGACTTTATATGCTCTTAAAAATAGTAGCAAAGCTTGAGTAACCATCATAATGCAGATTCGGAATAAGAAAGTATTCTTTCCTTCAAAACAAAGTAATTTCCTCACAAGTTTACGAGCATAAGGCATCACCAAAGATTGCAGTAACTCTCTTTTACTCGCGTTTTACAAACCGAGATCAAATCCTTACTCTGACATGAATAAATTAAATACTTACATAATTAAAAATTATAAATCGAAAGATTTTTTTTTTTTTAATGCTGGACATTTCACACAGCATCATCTAGCCCCAAACTAAGCAAAGCTTGTACTATGGGAACCAGATAACTGATATACTACTTATATACTTTTTGTTTGTAAATACATACATAATATACATAGAAACACCCAGACCCTAGATAAATATTTGCAGATCATACTAACATTTATCCCGCGGCGGGGATCGAACCCGCAACCTTCTGCGTCGCAAGTCTTTTCTGAAATAATTATCAATTTATCATCAATAGGTAATATTTAGAAGGTGGCCTTTGCTGAGCAAGGCTGTATTTCATGAACCGTGATAGACAGTTGAAATATTTACAGATGTATTTCTGTTGCCGCTCTATCGACAATTTCTAAAAAACAGAATAAAAATAATTCAAATGAAAAAAAAAAAAAATTTGATGAGTGATGTGTGTGTGTGTGTGTTTGTGATTTGGTTTGTGTGTGATGAGTTTAATTTTAATGAGTGAGGTAAAATGCTGACCTATTTAATTAAAAAAAAACATTTAAGGGGCTCCCGTACAACAAACGTGATTGTTTTGCCGTTTTTACAGATAATGATAAGGATCCCTTCCTGCGCTAGTCCGACTCGCACTTGGCCGGTTTTTAATATTCATTTCCCTGCCCTTATCCCACTTTCATGTGGGGTCGGCACAACAGGTTATCCTCTTCCACTTCGCTCTATCAGCCGTCATCTCAACACTCACTCCTTTCTTACTCGGTTTTTAATATTATCAACCATTAAAGTTCGAATTACGAATTCACTGATTATTGCAGTCTCATTTTCAACAGAAGCACCAACTCCCTTTTAAACCCGACAAAGTATATCCCAACGACGCTCAACAACAGAAATATGAATAAAGCGGACTGAAATCAGGACATTGGAGTAAGTCGGGCCGTTCTTAAAATCCTGTACAAACGCAATCAACTGCCAACTGCAGAAGCAAGGCATGGGAGACGACGGTTACACTTTCATTTAATTTAAATTAAAAATGGGAGGGATGGAAATGCGGTGACAATGCGGACGTTTTCTACAATGGAAATGTATTTGGGACGTTAAACGTACGTACGAAATTACACAGATCTCTAATCTTAATCTGATGGAAATAGGAAGGAATATTTTGTATTATTAGGTCAGTTATCTTGCATACCTCGCTACCCACCTAGCGAGGTATGCAAGATAGAAGCAGGGAGATGATAATGGCTTCACATGCTAAATGATTTCCTTTGATGCAGATAATAATGATGCCGCCCAGAAAACGCACTAGAAATAGTATTGATGCAAAACTATAGATGGTTTGTTTTTTACAACAATGTTGCATCTATAAATAAAAAACAGTGTCACGACTGTATCCCCGAGGCGCGGTAGACATTCTCTCAGATCTTTTATATTCCAGATCCTTTGTAGATGTCTAAGGGGGTAGTCAGAGGCATGTACAAATACATATTTGATGCCTACATCTTGCAGAAGTTAGTATTCCATACGTGACAGGTTGCAAGCCCATCGCCGCCTATAAGAATACTAACTGGTTTCCTCACGTTGTTTTCCTTCACTGTTCAGAGCTCGTGCTAAAGCGCATATAAATTTTACGAAACCCAAAATAAATTTATACACGGCCAGGATTCGATCCCATGACCTTTGGATTAAAGTCGAGTTACAAGTTGTACGTACAACCCCATTCGGCCAACACGGCTCTACCATCTATATATTTAATCCACCGGTTCACTAAACCGCTCCCCGCTGTCTCTCTGACCATCTCCTTTTCCCCCATCAGGCTTGATTGCGTCTGTCCGGGATCCATCAGATGCACTCCGTGTAATGTAAACAAGTTTCCCCATTGTGTCAAAGGAATAACCTCTTTGTACAGCAAATAATAGAGTCCGCATTCCGGTGAAGCGGTTTGCTTTTCATTTGGCTATACCGCGGCTGGAACGAGTTATTTTAATACCAACTGTCCTTTGAGTTGTCCTAGTTTTAATATTAAATCTTTTGAGACTGTTCTGAAGTTTATGTTCAGCTGTTGACTGGTTTTGTTGTTTTTATTAGTATTGTTGATAGTTTGGGAAAAGTTAGAAGAATCAACCGGCATAGATATATTTCTAGAAAACATTCGGTAAGGTTGTCATCATCTAGTTATGTACTCATTTACCTTTGTTTGTTTTGTGTTCACTCAACACCATTAACATTATTTTGCTGTGCGCTCGAAAGTTATGGTAAAAGCCAGATCTGAACTGTATTATAGACATTTGATTTTATCTATGTTTGTATCGTGTATTGTGTGCCTAAATAAATAAAGAAAAAAACCCCTGAAGCATCCCACTTTTATTTATTTATCCCGCTTATAATGGGTCTGCATGAAAGGTTTTCTTCAACATCGTCACACAATTCTTGTTGTATGTAATTTAAACGTTAAAGCACAGAAGTAGAACCTTTTCATTATATCATCAGATCAAAGTCTTCAAAGACGCGAATTTGTGTTTGTGTTCATAGATGTGCTCTGATTTCAAACGACAACGTAAATAAAGTAGCTAATTCTTGTAATCCTTGATGTGTGAATGGCTAAATGGCAATTTTAATGTAATTTTCACACGTCTGTAATCGGAGGCGCGAGGCTCGACGCGCTTGGAAGATTCAGAATTAACACGATTTGTGATGAACCCGTTTAAATACCTACGTGTTTTGAATTTAAGCACTTTGAACGCAACAATTTTCTTTGTAGACGTGTCATCTCATTAGTGTTTTGGTATTTGGCTTTGAGATTTTATATGGCGTCTCTGAGATATGGATAATTCTGAGCACGTCCCAGTAGATCTCTTGTAATTGCTTGTCATAATCTTGTAATCTTAAATTTTTATTACATAATGGATTAAAAACGTTGCCTTTCATACTTGGGCAATGGAAAGGCATTTTTTCTAGGAGAAAATATATTTCGTTGAAAATTTCAGTTACGCAATTTAATACAGATTTATTACTCACAATACACTCACTGACATAAATACCAGAACCAGAGCACACCAACAAAGTGATCCAAAAAATACAGATTCTAAATAACAGGTACTCCGACAAAAACAAGTATACCCCATTTATTTAGAGACAAACAGATACAGTTTCCTGGATAGTAAGAAACGTTTTAACTTGTATATTTACTGCGGAAACGGACAATATGTCACGCGGCCCACTCACACTTGACATTGTCTCGAGTGCTCCAGGAACCAGTGGCACGGAACTACGGAATATCAAATGTGATGATATACAAAAAAAGTAAGTTCGTATATGCGGATATACACGGAAAAAATTCAAAAAAATGCTATTTTTATAAACAGTCATTGGCTATTAGTTTCTTAGTTAAAATCTGTCGCTAAACGGCAGTAGCTTAGCAAAACGAGACAAAAAATTATCTTTTAGCCCAGCTCTGGTGACGGAGTTTTTAGGCCGACATATAGCATTGCCTAAACGACTTAATAGCTGGGACCGAAAATTTAACGTGCCTTTCAAAGCATGGAACGCTCAGTCAGATAATGCAGCGGTCAGCCATCTGCAACTGACTACTTAGAACGTGGCTTAACTTCGCCGAACTATCGAGGTGCTTTCAATCTAAAGGGTTCGAATCCCGGTCTATATATGGTCTTCAAATCCTGTATGAAAATTTTACATACGCATTAACACGAGCTCTGACGCATTAATAGGGAAGCAGAACTCAGAGAGAACTCTTTGAACGGTCTGTTCGCCGCTTGCCCCCTTTCTGATTTCGTCTACTATTTCTAGCCATCCATAGAAATTGTGGATCGTTGCCCCGTCTTTGAAATCTTGTCCCCTTGCTAAACATTGATGAATCGATCGTTTTTGGTACAAATGAACGGTGCCCTCCTGTTCTTTTTTTTGCTGTAGTTATAATAGTACTTCAACACTTCGATATCCCCCCAAAGTAGGATATCGGGATTATAAGAGAGGCTCTTGATAAACTGGTCAGGACACTTGGACAGATTCCAAAGTGTCTGTAACGGCGCTACTCGCCGTGACATAACAGTTCTGGTAATGTACAGTCGGTTAAGTTACACAAGAATTGAATGGAATAACAAAGTTGTGTAAGAGGTACATTGATTTACACAAAGAAGGATAGAGTATGTTTCTCAATTTGGATGAAACGAAAAAGTATTCATCATTGGCCTGCTTTTATCCCGCTCATGCGGGGTCGGCACAACGTGTTCTCTTCCTCCACTCTCCTCTATCACTCGTCATCTCCGTATCCACTCCTTTCTTACCCATATCTTCTTTCACACAATCCATCGATCTTTTCTTAGGTCTACCTCTACTCACATATCCATCCACATTCATTTACACAACCCTTTTAGTTACATGAATTTCATCCCTCCGCATACCACGCTAACCTATTGCTCCTCAACTTTTCAGTCATCATCGCTACTTTCAGACTTCCCTTAATATATTCATTCCTCACCTTATCCATTCGCGTCACTCCGCACATCCATCTCAACATTCGCATCTCTGTCGCATGCACTCTTCTTTCCGTCACTTTCGTGGCCCAGCACTCAGATCCATACAGCACGACACGTCTAATGACCGTCTTGTAAATATTCCCCTTAAAGTTTAAGGGGCATACATGAAATGATTACGTGCCCAAATGTGCTCTGCAAGTAGCTACATCTACTCTTAATACATAAATTATTATTTGGCCCCATATGCCCACATTTAAAAAAAACAACATACCTACCATACATGACAGTTCTTCTACAAAATGTTGGCATTCAAATTCAAATTCAAAAGTACCTATTTATTTCAAAAAGAGGTTATAAAGTAACAGAGCTTACACTTTCTACCTTAAATAATGCGTAGTTGCATTCTACTAAATGTGTTACTGGACGTGCCTGTGACTACCTTAGATATCTTTACATGGGTCTTGAATACCTAAATGATATGAGTTAATAAATATACTACTATCACCAGGGCACGGTAGACATTCAGATCTAGTGTGTGTGATATTCAGCTGTCACGTATTACTTGCATGCTACCTAGTAGGTAATACATTATTTCAAAAATAGCCTCAATGTAAAAGCAGGTAAATCAATTTCCAGCTCGCGCATGCCTCTTACCTTTATGCTCGTATTCAATTAAACGTGTATCAAATTAAATATCGCATAAAAGGTTTTGGGGACTATGGGAAGTTTTTATGAAATTTTCGGCAAATTTTACGCGACATTCTTTCATATTTTTATGAATAACATGCATGGTTTGAGCTTCGCTTTAAAAATATTATTGAGGGTACTGATATTGAACTCAGTATTTTTAAACTTATAATATTCCATTTTGTGTCTTTGTAAAATAATGCTAGCTACAATCGCTCGATCTAAGTCTGATAAAAAACAAGTACCCTTAAAAAAATGAAAAGTCTTATCAAAATTTCCGATTCCAACGGGATTCGAACCCGCGATGATCAGATGATCCTCCCAAAGCCGGAGTGCCTTCGAACGCTCGGCCACAGAACCACATACATCGAATTCGAAATTCATGATAAGCTCATATTTTATCGGTTAAGCACGTTTCACTGTATTTTGTAGTTATAAGGTGTGCATTGTACAATAAAGTATTTTCATTCATTCATTCATTCACTAGTAAATAAATAATAAATAAATAATGCTGGACATTTCACACAGCATCATCTAGCCCCAAAATAAGCAAAGCTTGTACTATGGGAACCAGATAACTGTTGTTTGTAAATACATACATATTATACATAGTGAGTGTGAAGTGTGAAGTGTGAATTAATACCATACACGTAAAAATTACAAAAGTATCCTATATCATTATGAAACTAGAACTGTATTGAAGTAGAGTTTGCAAGACTTCCAGCAGTGGGCAAAACCATACTGATGATGATATGCTTTTAAGAAATATAACAATAGCTTCAAAACATTATTAGGATTATCAATACCACATTATAGAAAGCCATCGCAGTACACCTTTATCGGAACCAATTCACATAATCCGTACATTTCTATCCTATCTACCCAATAAATGATTTTTACAAGGCCCCGTACGTTACAGGGGGCAGCACTGTCGTAAATTACCTGCGCCTTTGTCATGATTGTCTCGTAGGGTGCGTGTAGGGTATAATGGTGTATCGCTACTGAGACGTGTAGTATAATTGGGGTCACCAATGGGACTGTGCGTTGTATAGAGCCTTTTGCTTTTTTTATTTCTGTATTGGTTGAGAGATATCATTGGTAGAAGGTAATGGAATTATTTTTGTACTTAAATAGATTTAAGCATAAAATGTTTGGTATTTTTTTTATGATGAATGGGTCGGCTCTTGACCTCGAAACTAACATAGGCAATAACATAGGTCTACGATGGAGCAAGCCTACCCAGAAGGTGCCCATTAACTCTCTTCTTATTATTTTTGTTATTGGAAAAGCGATAGATTCAGTAAATATGTCTGTATATTATTTCAAAACTAAAAATCTATCGATTGTGTGTCAAGATTGTTATGGTTACAAAGATTCAAACCCAAGGAATGAATGTCGATACACCTTTCACTTTCGTAATGACTACCATGTGAATCAGTAAATCATCCTACCCAATGATGTCTATTCATCATCGTCTCGTTCTTTCATACGTATAATGAAAGGGATGCATAATTAATGACCGTAGGTTAACAAGCCCGCGCAGTACAGGTGTTTTGAGACCTATAGCACCGGTTTTATGCAGACAAACAAATAACAACTTCGATATTATTCTACTTACAAAAGTTTGATAAAATATATGGTCCTTGGTTTCCAAGGCATCGTTTCTCGAAGACTACTTTTAAAAACATTTTAATAGTATCTAAGCGTCGGCGTCGTTTGGAATATTGTGAGACTACAACAAAGACCACGAGGCAGACCCGCCCGATGGTCGGATGACATCGTTAATGTAGCTGGGAAAGCGTGGGAAAGGACTGCACACGACCGAAAAGAGTGGCGATATAGAGAGGAGGCCTATACTCAGTGGGTGCAACCGAGCTGAATAGATAGATAAAATAGATACAACTGTAGCGAATCCAACATCCTTATCGATTAAATCCGAACATAAGGGTACGGGGAATTATATTTGTGACAAAATGCTTGAGCAAGTGACGTACAATTGATTCTCAGATACTGAAATCTGACTAGCTCTAGTGAAAAAAACAGGAAAGTGGGCCTTAGTTTGAAGGATCATGGGCCTTAGTTTACATTATTGGAGTGATAGAATGAAAATGCCTTCGCGTGACACACGGAATGCATCGGGCAATCAAACTTATCACATTACTCCATAAAATATTAATTCTACCGCTGTCTATATACAGAAACCTATGCTAGAATCTAGTTCAAAGTTTTTGATCGATTAAAAGTTTCTGGAAGCTTGAAGCTTACAGACATGAAGCAATAAACGAATTTGAATTGAATTGAATACCTACGTAATACTTTTCAATGATCTTCATAAGGTGACGGTTAGGTGCGTACAATGACAAGCGGTTGCGTACTAGAACTGGAAAAGCGGCCGCGGCTAGCCACCCCGCGGTTCAACCGCTGGTACGTAAGAGCGCTAAGTGGGTAACTATCACTGTGAAAGTAGAGGCTAATACAAATTCGTTCCGCCGCGGTAGATATTCGCTCTAAAAGCATTCAATAGGACTTATCAACAATCCATACTAATATTTTAAATGTGAAAGTAACTCTGTCTGTCTGTCTGTCTGTCTCTCTGTCTGTGTTAGCAGAAATTTTGCATGGATAAAGGTTGTATACCAGGGAAAGACATAGGCTACTTTTTATCCCGAAAACATGAAGTGATACCGAGGGACCGCGGGTTACATTATACTACGGCGGGAGCGCAGCTTGTATGTTTTATGTAATACAAGAGTATTTTCGTAAAAATAAACCGCAAACACAAGGTTAGATATTATTGTTATAAAATAAATAAATAAATAATGCTGGACATTTCACACAGCATCATCTAGCCCCAAACTAAGCAAAGCTTGTACCGTGGGAACCAGATAACTGATGTACTACTTATATACTTTTGTTTTTGTAAATACATACATATTATACAGGGTGTAAAAAGACGTCTACCGAAGCCGAAAGGGGTAGGTACAGCATTCCAACACACAACCAAATCCAAAAGGATTTTCCGAAAAAATCATTATATCCGGAGAAAACAGCGTTTGAGGAGTGCTGTTTGAGTATGTTCTGGGCGCGTTGTTTTACATAGTATGCTGGATTTTGAGGTTTTAACTGTTTTTTTCTTTTATAAATGAAATTATTAGGTAGGTATGGTCTTATTATGTTGTAATAGTAGTAAATAACCGAAAATAACATAAATTGACTAAGCTAACTCAAATTTTTTTTTGCTTTATTTTTTCGCTAAATTATGTTTAGAATCATGGTCTTATTACAACCCCTCAGTTTTCGGTAGTTGTCTTTTTAAACCCTGTATATAGAAACACCCAGACCCGAGATAAATATTTGCAGATCATACAAACATTTATCTCGCCGCGGGGATCGAACCCGCAAAATCAAAATCATTTATATGTATAATCCCATTTACCGAGAAATCATTATCCTAGTACGTGGTAGTTTGATAGACTTCAGTGGTAGTAAGGCAGTTCTGTAAAACTGCCTTTAAAATTCTATGAGTATTTGGTAATCCAGGTATCAACCTGGAGCAGCAATAAAGAATTTCTTTGATATTTTCTCCGCAGACATCAATTAACAAGATTATTTCAATTCAATTAACTTCTTCAAATTATTTTATTTTAATTTTTGAATTTCAATCACATTCTGATTAAATTGAAAGACAACAACGATTCTAAATAGCATTGTTAAAAAAGACTTAGTCGCAGCTTAGTCAGCTCTACACGTATTGACGTTGCCTTTCCTGTGGATATGGCCGATTCAGCTGAGAGGATGGTATGGGTGCTGGGCAAGCCTATTCCATCTCAAACAATGTCCCAGGCACTACAGCGTCCCGTTGAGTGTAGGCATGGATTGCCTCCTGACGCTGTATAAATCATCTATTAAAGAAGCTTACCTTTTTTTTTTTTTTTTTTTTTGTTACAAAAGTCAATTTCACTGTATTTTCGTGGGATAGAATTCGATAGAACTCGAGAGCTAAGCAATAAGACGCCAGTATCAGACCTAGATCAAATATCTGGAGATATCAAGAAATCCCACGTCAATGTCAGTGCTGCCCGCAGATCGGAGATGAAAGGCTGTCATCAGAGACCATTGTCGACATAATTTTCTTTTTAGGTCCAAGAAAAACGGATGACCTAGACTCATTTATGGAAGATTGGCTTCTGCCCGCAGCTTCACTCGTGGTAACAACATTATATTGATAAGTAGTACTGCCAGTCAGGTTAGTAGTAACGGGTAAAAAATATTCCCGTGGTACTACCGGTGGTACCAGTAGTACCATCAGTAGTACGACACACGAGTAAATAGCGATTTAAATAAATCTTCAAAAAATTTTTAAAGCAAAATAAATTTCATTTCATTTCATTTCATTTCAAACCTTAGTGGTTTTTTAATACTTTAGTTATCTAAGTTCATATTTTGTAAAATTTCATTCGATAAATAAATTTAAAAAAATATATACAAGTTTATATGCGATTGGAGACTTCAATCTACATAATTTACTGGATCGCGAGTAACACCGTGGGTCGAAGCTAGTAACGTACAGTCAGTCACAAAAGCCGATGAATAGTTTGATTCTTAAAACACCATTTTTTTCGATTTCTACGAAAAATTCACTTTGTCTGAGCAAATAATTATAGTAGGTTCATTGAGCTAGAATACTATAGAGCTAGAATCTGACAAATAAAATGTCCGCGCCAAAACTCGGCGCACTGCGTTTTTGCGTACAAGCGACTTTGAACACTTATACAAGTGAGATAACGTCTCTCTCTCTACATTCGAGCAAATGTCATCAAAGAACAGTGCTTGGACATTTTTGGACTGTAACTCAATGAGGAGGTTAGAGACTTCATCTTCAAATATTTGTCAATTTGATCTTAATGTTACGGATTTCGGAAATATTTATTTATATTCGAACATCAAATGTTATTCAACTTTCGTTGCTAACTGTACATAACATTCCAACATTGATATCTTCTTGCTTTATGTAAATGTTTCCAAAATAATAAAAGAGTGATGGTACATTTATATGTACCAAGAGTAATAAAATTACATTTTATGGCTCAGCTTTTTACATGTCTTCGTACTAAGATGTATTATGTCTCGTCTAGGCTTACGAAAGGAGTTAGTAAAAATATGTCTAGGCCCCTCGCAGACTACAGACTTTCTATCGGCCGATAGTTGAGGCGGGCTATACGTCTCCATACTCATTACGAGCCGAAGTATATTCCGTCTCAACTATCGGCCGATAGAAAGTCTGTAGTCTGCGAGGGATCTTAGATATTACTTAGCGGCCTTTAGTTTCTCTCGAACTTAGCAAAAAACAAAAACAAGAACATGCAAACATCTATCCCTCCGCGGGAATCAAACTTGTTCCCCCTGTAAAAACAAAACTGTATATTCTCAAAGTCAAAGTCAAAATCATTTATTCAGTAGGACCGCTGGGATCACTTTGATTCGTCTTAGACCCCTCGCAGACTACAGACTTTATATCGGCCGATAGTTGAGACGGAATATACTTCGGCTCGTAATGAGTATGGAGAAGTATATTCCGTCTCAACTTCGGCCGAAAGAAAGTCTGTAGTCTGCGAGGGGTCTTAAAACTAGGTGATTTTACTGTTGTTCCTTCGCGACCTTCGAAATAAGTTATATATCAGTTATCTGGTTCCCATAGTACAAGCTTTGCTTAGTTTGGGGCTAGATGATGCTGTATGAAATGTACAGCATTATATTTTGATTTATTTATTTGTGCCAGAGTTGAATATTTACTCGTCAACGAGAAATATTCAAGTCGCAGATAATAAATAATATATCAAAAGTAATTAATATCTTTGCAACATCATTATATTGTCTTTAAGACCCAGTTGAAGACTTTTAATTAAAGTATTTACCAAATACATTCGGTCACTAATTAGACATCTAATTGGACTATCTTTCAAAGCCTTTATTCTTAATTGCGTAGTTTTTAGGGTTCCGTAACCAAAGGGTATAACGGGACCCTCAACTAAGACTCCGCCGTCCGTCCGTCTGTCTGTCCGTCTATAGGCTTATATCTCATGAACCATGATAGTTAGACAGATGAAATTTTCACAGATGATGTATTTCTGTTGCTATAACAACAAATACTAAAAAACATAATAAAATTAAGATTGTGGGGCCTCCTATTCAACAAACGTGATTTTTATTGGCATTTTTATAGATAACTAGCTTCTGCGCGGACTTGGCCCGCGTGGTACCAACATTTTGAATAGCCTATATGCTATGCCAGGTCACTATCTACGCCTATTCCAAGTTTCATCCAAATCAGTTCACTGGTTTAGGCGTGATTGATACACAAACATATAAACATCCAAACATCTAAACAAACGCACAAACTTTCAGCTTTATTATATGAGTGGGATGGTGCGGAATCATTCGTGCGCGAGTAAGACTCGCACTTGGCTGGTTTTTTTAGTTTCAAGGCGAAATAAATCCGAGAGTCCAATCATTTTGTGACTTTTTAAGGTGCTTTGTTTTTTGTTTGAAAGTTTGTTTCATTAGGCGGCCGACTTAATTAGTACAGTTTTATTTGAGTTATAAAGTAAACTTTCCTCGTAAATTATATAATTAAACAGCGAGCAAAATAAATAATGGCCGTAAAATTATAATTTTTACAGACTTATTCATTCATAAATTCTACTGAACGGGAAAATCTATTATTCTTTTGCTAAGTTTCACTTGCGAGGTTTACATACATTTTTGAAGTGAAAACTTTAGGCGCGTTGGGCATTTTTGAAATGTAAAAAATCTATTGAACTCAGACTGACAGTGTTACCGACACCACCGTCAGCGTCATCTAGTTTTGAACTCCGTAATAAACACGGTAAAGAACCTTTATCACGGAGGTTCCCGCCGCGCGCCCGGCGACGATTTAAAAAATACACACGTAATTGTTCTATAGATTTCACTTCTGTCGTGGCACTCCCGGAGTGCCACTACTTTTTTGAACTTTAGCATTCCACACACACGCTCATTACTTCTTTATTTGTTACGATACCAACTGCTTTTCTCACAATGTAATTTAACAGTATTTTGAGGTCGAATACGCATAGGTACCTATACTTTTTCGAAAAGTGTAATTTTATACATATACATACATATATATTCAGAAACAAAGCTACTACTTATTTAAATTTGCTTTATAATCGCCTCTTAAAAGCAACTATAAACACCTAATTCTATATTATGTCGTTATTGTAGTGTTCAAATGCATTTCAGTGGAAATCCCCTAATGAAATACAACAATGGGAGCCGCACTAATCTTCCTAGCGATTAGTGCTACGACACTACGTGCTACGCCGTAGAGCCTCTACGACGTAGACGTAGTCACATGGAAAAATGGTTTTCTGTTATTGAGCATGAAAACGAAAAGCTTTTTAAAGCTTTTGAGAGGGGATTTTAAATGAAATTGTTTTAGGATGTTTTACCCGTTAATATTCTAAAATAAATTGTGAAACCCGACACAGCTTTAAAATTTAGCATTTCCCTTATAAAGTGAGCACAAAAAATTCAATTTTAGATTTTAAAAAGTTTCAACAATTTTTTGCTCTCATCACCTCTCCGTTCTAAACGCCCATAATTACGTAACGTAGCTACCGTAGCACTAATTGCTACGCAGCTCGTAGCTACGGTTATGGAATAAAAAGTAACGTTGATCTAGAAATGTAACTTAACCTATGGATACATTTTTTTCTAATACAACTTCATCTACAAAAAAAATTAAGCATAAAATATAATAATTCGAATCTAACTCTTTGCTTGTTTCCCATAAATAGACAGACATATTTTTGTATGAGGTATGTAATGAGAGTTATTTATTTACTTAAAAAATTACATTATTTTTTCTACCTACAAAATAACAAAATTAAAATTTAGTTCCAACTTTGCCCCATTTATTAGCCCATCCAGCAATGTTTAACGTTTTCACTTTGAAGTTTTGTTTTGTGAGTTTCATATCTGTTTCCCAAATGATAATGGGCAGTTACGGCAAAGAGCGTAGGTTAATTGCAACGTCGCTTTTCTCCGCCTTGTATGGGCAACGATAAATATTCCGCAAGGAACTGAATTTCCTTTACAGCTTCAAATGCTTATAAGTTTTTTGTGAAACATTATTTTACTGATTTAAAGGCCACTCTATTCGACGAACTATTTGCCAAACTATTCGAAGAAATATTATTTGGATAGAATATGACAGGCGAATACAGGCGTTGGTCACCGTCGGCATCGTCTATCTTTGCCGAATATGTTTGAAAATCAGGTGGTTTCATTTTATTTCTATTGATACTTAGGGATGGATATTTTCTATTGATACTTCTCGACAGAGACTACAGATTTTCACCTTACTCCTTGTCAAAGCGTATAAATACATCAAATATTAATTCAGAATTGGCGTGATGAGACCTATTCTAGAAAAGCTAGTAGTGTAAGTTACAAAAATAAAAGTAAAGTAAGTAAATTTTACGGTAGCCGAAAAAAGCTAAAAATCTCGCGCACTGAGTTTTTATAAAAAATATAAAATTACTTGAGTGTTGCTTAAGAATGGAGAACCTGCTTATAACTTAAGCCTTCTGTCGAGGGAATGGACCTTAATCCCGGGGCACGCGGCCGCGGGGCGTCACTCTGTGGAACTCCCCTTTTAAAATTCACAAGAACACGCAGGAAGGATAAATTAATGACAACGGTAGCTTTGACTTATTGCGAAAGGTGTTTCATTTAATTGGTCATTAATTATTAACGAGCGATGTATGACATCTTTTTGTGTTTAATTTTTGATTTGATTTTTTAATTTTGAAACAAATTGTCTCTTTTGTCGGTTTATTTAAAAGTATAAAGGAAAAATGTAATAGCTTCACTTAAGCTCCGACGGATTTTGGCAATAGTGACCATGATCGCATTTTAATTACCTATTGATAAAGATATAAATGATGCTGGACTTTTCACACAGCATCATCTAGCCCCAAAGTAAGCAGAGCTTGTGTTATGGGTAATACATGACTGATATACGACTTATATACTTTTTATATAAATACATATGTATTATGCATAGAAAACACCCAGACCCGAGACAATATTTGTCCCACGGCATCTAACCCGCAATCTTTTGCGGAGCAGGCGGGCCTTCAACCACTGCGCTCTAGAGGTCGTCCTGATTGATGATTACTTTGTTACTTATTCGTTAATTAGCTTTATTATTTTTAATGACAAGAACCACGTTTATTTATCCTAATTTATTTATTTTTATTAAATTACTTTTTATCAATATTAATTTTAAATTAACTTAGCTTTTATTTTTATTAAAACTTAGTGAGCGATGAAATAAATAACAATAGTTTTACAGCGCTTAAAAAACTACAGTATTTTTTTATAATAATTTAAAAAATAAAAATTCCTATCACTAAACCAGTTTAACCCCCCAAACTTCCCCACAACTTACCGATGATCACTATAACACCACACACTCATTATAGAACATCATCATACAATCCACAGATATTGAAACTTTCAAAGTTATTCACCCACTTTCACAGTCAGCTATCCATGAGTCGTTTTGAAAAGCTCAGTCATTTCGCGCCCGCCACGACGCTGCTCGCGCGTCCGCCTCGGTTCACGTTCGGCCGACGACTGCCGTGGACTGGCAGTGTTGCCGTGCGCGGGAAAACCTACCAAGGTGCGCGATTGGTCCGATTTGGTAGGTTTTCGGGGGAAATTTATGTTCTAGCAACATAACTGAGATGGCGGTAACCTCTCTATCGAGGGTAAGCGCTTTATCTTAGGAAAGTGACCACGCTAAACCAATGTGAACAGGCCTAAAACCGAAAAAAAATCATGTTATTATTTTCCATCAAAAATTTTCCTAATGATTATTTTTATTTCAGGGACTTCTACATGAGTAATAACATATAAAAAAAAATAACAGACAATTTCTTTGGCCAGCTTTGAAACTTTAAGAAAGTGATTGTTTCATTAGTTTTTTCAGCAGTAATACAATGGAACCAATATCATTACATCATAAATTCAGATCAGAAGATTTTTTTGTTGAAATCAAAAACACTGGCATAAAGAGATGGTGGTTAGAAACAATAAATAATGCTGGACATTTGACACAGCATCATCTAGCCCCAAACTAAGCAAAGCTTGTACTATGGGAACCAGATAACTGATGTACTACTTATATACTTTTTTGTAAATACATAGAAACACCCAGACCCGAGATAAATATTTGTAGATCATACAAACATTTATCCCGCGGCGGGGATCGAACCAGCAACCTTCTGCGGCCCAAGCGGGCTTTGCTGCGCCACAGAGGTCGTCATAATGCCTGCACAGATCTGTAAACCTAAACAGGTCCTTAGCCTGAAAACCAGCGCCGTTCAAAACTTGAGCGGTTCCATTGAAGCCTTCAATTCAATAAAATCTGAGTGACTCCGTTCGTATTGCAAAGAACATTTTTAAGTACATACAAATTAAATTCTCAACAAGTTAATTGTTCCCTGAATTGTGGTAAATCGTGCCTTTGAAAAGGGTATATTTAGTCCCGCGCATGCGCACACGCGTCCGCCCCGCCCCGCCCGGGTGAGACCCAGCTATACCAAGCAGCGGAGTTTAGCTAAAATCTGTTTATAAGCTCTAAAATTGCGCAGCAGTAACGCGTTGTATGGCTTGAGTGCGAAGCAATAATCGAGTATGGTATTAAAGGAAAATCAGCATTATAGATGGAGTTTGAGCGCAGCGGTATGCATTGGTGAGCACGGTATCGGTCTCAATAGACTGTTTATCGTGTGGGTTCATGAAGATTCAAGTTATATTATATGAGTTATTTCAATATAATTATTTCAGTTCCCAATATAACTTTAATAAGTGTTTCATACTTATGGGTATCTAGCCTTTTTATCTGTCTAGCATTTTTAGTAACACATTTATTTGCAAAGATTGATCCATAACAGCAACGAAATCTAATAATTCAATAATACAGGCTATCTATTCTTTTTTTATCATTCTTGTCGATTTTTGTCAAAAGTAAAAGATTATGAAAAAACTAAATAAGCAGTTATTGTTTTTTTATAAATCGAGGGCATGTCTCATTTCACAACTTTTCTTTAACTCTCGTGGTTTTAGACTTGGCCATCTCCGCTTATCTTAAATAACCACCCTGTATAATCCTTTTAAGATGTTAGAGAATGTAGCTTTCAACCATTTTAATTTTTATTGTATTATACATATCACTGAAATATGAATAAAAAAATCTTTGAAAAAACTTTGTGAGTTTGTTTTCACTAAACAAAAGTACAACTAAATTCAGGGATCCTTTTGCAGATGACTCACACAAACCCGAACCAATAACATTTATTGTTAGCTCCGAACTTTCGATAACATTTCTGATGAGACGCACCTTAATCCGATAAAGTATACAAACCATCGAAATTTCCATGAATTTATGGAAAGTGATGCAAACAGTAGGATGTACCGTTAGCACTATGTTGTCAAGACTAGCACCATCTCGCGGTTTAACCTACGGTCTCCAGAGAATTTTTTTTCGAGATAAAAAGTAGCTGAGGCCCTAGACGATCAATTATAATAGTCATAATACATAGTTATTTATTGATAATATTGCATTATAAGTCAACAAAACTAAAAATACATGGATAAAAATAAAATTATAATGCGCAATCTAGCGCAAAGTTCGTAAAATTTTTATTGCACCATATTTTTTATTACATCGTGTAGGGTTAGTATTGCGCAATTTTTTCAGTTTTTATATGAACAACTGAACATGAAAATATTGTGCAATGCGTAATATTGTGCAATACAATTGATCGTTTGGATTTAAAGCGCCTTACAATCTTATTGTAGGTCTAGAGGCCGCCTTATGTGATAATGCCAGGTCACAAAAAACTGCAACTGGTATTCCAATTCATTTGCCAGCCATTACTCAAGCATTGGCAAGCAAAGTTAAATTCTTATTCTTATTCAAAGATATAATGAAGAAGGAAAATTAAGAGGAAAGAAAATAGAGACTACAGTCATCATCATACCCCTGCTCTTAGGTATCCCACGCTGAGTGATTTTTCACATCACTATTTTCAAAACAACACAATTGAAACAGTTTATGATAAATCTATTTCAATTAAATTGATCTACCTACCTTTATAGTAAAACCCTTTGTCACAAGTCTTGAAATTATATGAATTGAATAGTTGGTGCTAAGGGCACCGGATAAGATTATTAAAATGCCACCTCAGCTTGTTTGCTACCGAATATACATAAAACCAAATCTTATTATGGTGTTTGTCCGTTTTATTCGCCATTTAAGCGCAACTCCGTTCAAAAAGGCTTATTTAATTGGCTCGTCTTATCCCACTGTTGGGCATAGGAGAATAAGTAATTTCAAATAAGTTTAATTCATAAGTATTTAATCAAACTAAATCAATAAATATAGATAGATACGACGACCTCTGTGGCGCAGTGGGTGAAAGCCCGCTTGAGACGCAGAAGGTTGCGGGTTCGATCCCCGCCGCGGGATAAATGTTTGTATGATCTACAAATATTTATCACGGGTCTGGGTGTTTCTATGTATAATATGTATGTATTTACAAACAAAAAAGTATATAAGTAGTATATCAGTTATCTGGTTCCCATAGTACAAGCTATGCTTAGTTTGGGGCTAGATGATGCTGTGTGAAATGTCCAGCATTATTTATTTATAGATAAAAAATACTTTATTTTTATTATACTTTATAGTAAAAATAAACATAAATAGAAAACTAAACAAAAAAACATAATGACATACAATCGGCGGTCTTATCGCTAAATAGCGATCTCTACCAGACATATATTCTATATTTACAACAGAAATATGTTCTATATTTCTCTAGATTTTTCCCGCCGCGGGGCAAATGTGTGTATGATGATGCTGCAAATGTTTTTAATAAATAAATAATGAATAATATAAATAATGATGTGTGAAACATTCAATATTAGTTATTATAGGTACAACGAATTCTAAACACGATACAATGCTACTACCCTAGCAATTGTGCGATCAAGTTTAAAAAAAGATGATGAACCCATCGTGTGAAGTAACCGCAGAGTTCACGGCATAATTCAGGCCGTCAGTGGGCGATGACGGTGCACTGACCACGCTGCCGCCTGATTGGGCCGCCACTCGCTCGGAAACTCGACGATATAGCGCACTTTATTGCTTGTTTTGTACTAACTTTAAAGACAGAAAGAAAATAATTGATATTTACGTTTTAAAAACTTAAAAAGACTACCGGCTTCTAGGACTGACGTCGAAAATAACAAGCGAGGATGGGGTTTTTTGAGTTTTACGGGAAAGTATTAATCCTTCAGAATTAAAATGCCTATCCTATCCATCCAAAGGTTACCTGCCAGAAATCGCTTTCAGCGATAAGGTCGCCCATTGTTACACAGTAATTAAGAACTGTTTTTGTTACTTTTGTGATTCTTTTTGGTGTGCAATAAAGTAATATTCTATTCTATTCTATTCTATAGAATGTATAATAATTATGAGACCACCTTGGGAAAATACCCTTACAAACCTCAATACTTCGTACTTTAGTTTCCACGATACAGGCGAAGCCTAGTGAGGAAACTACCATTTCCATTTCTGTATCAACTCTCAACAAACTACAACATTTTATAAGTTTCCTCTTTTTTATTTTATAGATCTTAGATTATCTGTATGTTTTGCTGTAACAAAAAAAGAATTGAAAATATCGGTCCACAATTGACGGTGGTATTGGCAAACATCACAGTGACACTCCAGGAGTGCCGACAGAAGTGAAAACTGAACGAGGTTTCGGTAACGGTTCTAAACTTAAAAAAAAAGTAAAAAAAAATTTAAGTGCAAAAATTTACTGTCCTGGGACTTGAACTCGCGAGATGGTGTCGGTGATGGTCATGTGACTGAGTTCAATGATTTTCTTCCATCTCAAAAATGCCCAACGTGCCTGAAGAAGTTTTAACTTCAAAAAACATACACACAGAGACAATCATAGGATCGGACTAAAAATCAATTTCAGCAAAATGAATTTTTGAACCTTTATAAAAATTTATCGTTTTCAACTAACTATCAAATATTCTGACCTGTGGGCATTTGTTCTCTATGGTGGATTGCCTATCCTCTAATTAAGAGGCGCAACGCACTTGTGAATGTAATTGAAAAGTCATTGGCAATTTTAAAACTCCCCAACTTGGTAGGTGGAACTTGTATCGACAGGAAGTCCAATCGTTCGCTCCGACTAGCAACTTCCGTATTCACCAAGAAGCTATTAGAGTGGAATTGTGAAACTAACAATAACACCTTATTGCCTAGCTAGCTTATGCATAGGTATGTAAGTATAATGTTCGTGATTACACGAACAGAGGCATATTATTATGCCCAGGGCTGAGTCGGGCAATGGATAATGGTGATATAAGCTATTCGAGATTATTTATTGATTTTTGTCTTATTTAAATAGTGTTTAGTAAGTGATTGATCATCAGGCAGAGTGAGGTCAAATGCTGAACTGTTTTTTTTTTATTAAATAATGAAAAAAAAAATACTTATACGCCAATCTCTACATGTATCTCTCGGTATCTAAACGACTCTTTAACCGAATCGACAACCATGTACAACATGCCTTCCTACAAGTTAAAAGTCAGCCATCCATTCGGTAAACCTAAGTTCGTATGAGTCAGGGGCCTACTCTGTTGACGGAGTTTTTAGGCCGCATTATGGCCACCGTTTATGGCCTAACGACTTAAATCCTTAAAATCCATTCGGTGACTGTGCAGAAAGTCGCTTAGTTTGTTATAGGTAGCAATCTCGACCTCTGTAGCGCAGTGGGCGAAGGCCCGCCTGCGACGCAAAAGGTGGCGGGTTCGATCCCCGCGGCGGGACCAATGTTTGTATGATCTACAAATATTTGTCTCGGGTCTGGGTGTTTCTATGTATAATATGTATGTATTTACAAACAAAAAAGTATATAAGTAGTATATCAGTCATCTTAGTACCCATAACACAAGCTATGCTTACTTTGGGGCTAGATGATGCTGTGTGAAAAGTCCAGCATTATTTATTTATTTATTTATCTATCAAAAACTTAAACGGTACAGTGCGTTTCAGGTCGCATGACCCAGCCGCGCCGAACGCGCCGAGCTGTCAATTCAATAGAGGAAACGCTGAGACGTCAGAAGCGAGTTGCATTTTCTGACGTCATCAGTATTTTTTCTATAGAAAAATGACTGCGACGCGTACGGTGAGGACATGTGTGCGATCAGCTAACAAGCTTATTCAGCGCCGTTGAAGACCAACTCTGGTAGAGATCGCTATTTAGCGATAAGACCGCCGATTGTATGTCATCGTGTTTTTTTGTTTAGTTTTCCATTTTTGTTTATTTTTATTATGTGGTGTGCAATAAAGTATTTTCTATCTATCTATCTATAATCGCGTTCTCGCGTCTTCTTCCTGAATACGGCGTGAGGTCCAAGGAAACAGGAATTAGATTATCCCTTTCATCAAACGGCAAAATTACGCAGGATTAAGTTTGGGACAAGTTTCATCAAGCTGACTGGAAGATCAAGTAGACAGTATTTCGGATTTGCCGGAGATACGCGAATGAAAATTGAGGAAACTCGTGGAGCTTGTTCGGACGCTTTTTCTATGGCATTAATGCATTTGAGATGTTATTCCCATTGCCATACCTTTTATGTTTTTGGATGATTAATCTACGTTGAAATAAATTTATGTCCTACGTGAGAGCCGAGAGAGGGGCGTGATACTTGTTATATAAGTAGGCAACTAAGCTTCCTCGCAGACTGCAGACTTTCTATCGGCCCATAGTTGAGACGGAATATATTTTGGCTCGTAATTAGTATGGAGAAATATAGCCCGTCTCAACTATGGTCCGATAGAAAGTCTGTTGTCTGCGAGAGGTCTTAGATAGATGAGTGATGAGTGATGAGAAATAAAATCTGAATCGCCCTCAACCACAGCTGTTGTAAGGACGTAAATAAGATAGCACACGATGAGCACACGAAAAACTGATTTTCTAAGCAACGTTATCGCGAAATTTTAAAATAGATTAAAGCCAAAAACAACTTTGAAAGTCGAATTTTCTTTTACAAAATACAAATACAAAATAGTTTATTTACCAACATATTTTTTTTTTTTTTTTTACAAAACTTAATTTATTTATTTACAGAAACTAAGCTACTACAATATGCACATAAAATTACAAAATACAATAGAATCAGTCAAGCTATCTAAGGATCGTCGTAAAAACGATCTATAGATAGCTCAACTGATCCAGGTCACTGCCAGTCGGAAGCGTGCCCAAAACACTGGCGGCATTGCCACGCTGAATGGCAATGCTGATTCTTTGTGCCAAAAAGTCGCCAGCTCTCGAATCACGCGACGCTTCGACCAGACGCCCTGAAAGATTTTTGAAGACGCGATGGGCCCCGGAACCCCACGGACCCAGGGTCTCGACCCCAAATGGCTCAAATATATAAACCCGATCAAGATTTATATATTTGCGCCTTTTGAGATCCTCAGCCGAATCTGCCGCCGCGCCAGGCCTAACGGATGTCCCCGGTAGATATGAAAGCGCAAGGGTATCTACGCAAGTAGCGTCCCATACCAAAGGCCTTCCCCTCTCCCAAGGGACAAGAGTCATACCGTCGGGGCGCTTGCCATCGTCACGCATCAGACCACTCGGTTCTAGAACAGCCGGTACATTGGCGCTGACAAGCGCTCGGCGGATGATGTCATTAAGACTGGCGTGGCGGCAGAACCGACCTGCATAATTACAACATTAGGAAATGTACATGGGTAGTTACTTATGGTCCCCGCACTAGGCAAGCCTGTGTCGCGGGAGACCGGGAACAAAGAGTTTGACGATAAGTTAATTTATACCATTGTGACAGGACAAACAAATAAAAAGAAAATTAATTGAACAAAGCAGAAACAAAAAACAATGAACAAACAAAATCAGTTACTTATAATAAAAAATGTAGCTTTAAATCAAATGAATTTTCTGAATTTACTTCTTTTACGTGTGTTTGTGTGTGTGTGTGTGTGTGTGTGTGTGCGTGTGTGTGTATGAGTGTGTGTGTGTATGGGTATGTGTGTATGTGTGTGTGAATTATTGCATGAGTTGATGAGCGAGGGGGACGGGACGAGGAGGGAGGCAATAGATTGATGAGAAGAGAAATGAATGAAACAGTCCATGTAAGAGTTACTATTAGGATTGGATAACGAGTAGGTTTTCTGTTTCATTGTAATCAAGGGTTAAAAGCCACTGTCTGATCTTTTCCTTCACACCGTAGAGTGAGCAGGACAGGTCACACTGTTTGCTCACACAGAGATAAATATAAGGAAAGGAGAAATACCTAAATCTTCTGGCAAAAGAAGTTTTCACAGCTGGTATCCTGATCCTGGGACGGCGATGTTCAACGGGCACAGTAGCAACCAGCTCAGACCCAATGCTTTTGTGGTAGGCAAGAACAACACGTTCGATGTAAAGCTGCCGTACACTTAGAGTTTTAGTGTCTGAGTGCAGAAGCCGTTGTAAGTTTTGTTTGCTTATATAGTATTGAATTGATTCAGGCGTGACTTTGCGGAAGTCCATTGTAAGATATTAAAAATGGTAATAAATGGTATTAAAAATGGTAGATTAGCGGATTGTTACTATATATTTCCTTACCATTTTTAATATCTTGCTTATATAGTACAAAAATCCGAATAGATATAAGATTCGATCTCGCGACCATTGGATCTTAAGTCAAACCAACTCCGATGAAGCCAACGTGGCTGTTGATAAATAGGTTGAAAATAAATAGTATAGGGGTACGTCTGTAGAAATCACACTCCAACTCAACTTTAATAATTGCACCGTTTATTCCAATCCAAATTACACTTTTTCACCTTATATTATAATTTTTCCAACTTGTTACTCTGTTGAACGCTCAACCAAGACTACTCGTCCTTTTTCGGACATCCATCGCCCGATCCCGTCACCATCACGAGGTGCTCCGTGATTGGTCAACAGCTCCGATTGGTTAAAACCTCTGATTGGCTTTCGCAAAGTTTCAAGCAAGTCAAAATCACATCTTATTTATCAATTTATAAATCACACAAAATAAAACCGTAAATTAATAATACATTTTAACATTCACAAATAAATAAAATTAGTATTTATGCCAACCAGAGAGTGACTTAATGCCAACATTCATAATGAATTATAGGTAATTTAACGATCGTATCTACAGAAACCTAACAATAGTGATAGAGCAGTTCATGTAAGCGTGGTTCGAATCAATACATCGAGCAGCGATCCGCAACGAGCTCTCGAGTGAAGTGGCTTTTTCCACATTTATTAACTTACTACGCTTTATTTCACGCCAAGTGTCTATAAGTGGACTTTTAATTGATACGTGGACTCTTGGGCTATCCATTATTTATGGTAAAAATAGGGCCATAATATCTTTGTTTGTATGTGGATTTATGAGTTTGTCTTTGCGGAAGGATTTCAACTTTTGGTCGTTTTGGGTTCAAAACCTGCATCTCCGGAACATTTCCATAGCAAGACTTCAGGGATATACATAAAACTTAAGAGTAGAAAGTATGATAACCTTAGATAGTAAGCTACAATGGGGCCCACACATAGATGGATTGTCGAAGAGACTTGCTTCTGCAGCATACGCAGTTAAAAAGATACGTCATTACACGGACGTAGATACTGCCAGATTAGTCTATTTCAGCTACTTTCACAGCATTATGTCTTACGGCATTTTATTGTGGGGGACTGCTGCAGACATTAACACCGTGTTTGTGTTGCAGAAGAGGGCTGTTCGAGCAATTTACAATATGGGTCCCAGAGATTCGCTTAGAAATAAATTTAAAGATATATTCATACTGACAGTACCCTGTCAGTACATATATGAAAATCTGATGTATGTTCGTAAAAATATTGAATCATTTAAGAAAAAAAGCGATAATCATGATGTTAACACTAGAAATAAGGATAAACTCGCTGTTCCCACTACTAGATTAGATAAAATTATGAAATCATTTAAAGGGCAATGTGTAAGCTTCTATAACAAAGTCCCAAGCGAATTGCAAAATTTATCAATCACTAAATTTAAAAATACAATTAAACGTCATCTCTGTAAAAAAGCCTATTATAAGATATCTGATTATTTGGATGACAAAAAAGCTTGGGACTTGCTCCAACTCAATGGATCCATGGATCACCTAAAAAAATGATAGGCCCCAGACCGTGTTTGTTGCCCTGATTCTTCACGGTATTGGTCGCGAAAGAACAGGAGTAAAATTAGTTTTAAGACTATTCTAAGTGATCCCTGTGGTCCTACTGAATAAGTGATTTTTGATTTTGATTTTGATTTGATTTTGATAATATCTTGTTAATATTATAGTGCAAAATCAAGACTCATGTCATGAAATTGAGATCATATGAATTATGAAAATGTATTTATAGATGGAGTAAAGCCATAACTTAATAGAAACGTATACTGAACCGGTGGACACCCGGCAACGAGATGGACAGATATTACCAAAGTCTTGGGCCGTAGCTGGACAGCACTGGCACAGAATCATGTTGGATGGTATTTGTTTATTTCTTTTAGGAAGACCATCGGCACATAAAAATACAATAGAAACTATTTATAGGTTACTACGAGGCCATTTAAAGGTCTCCACTTCTGACATATTTGGTAACAAAAAGACAACAATAAAGTTATCAATCTAGTAACTAAACACATACATCCAGATAGTTATATTGTAATCATCCACACTCATTATTTAGAAGTTAAATTAATCAAAGTTAATACCGATCGAAGAAAGTTTTCTTCTAAATTTCATCATATAACAAAGAGGGCCCAACTTTTATTTAAAACAATTATTTCATGTTTTTTATCTCACTAAAGAAATATTTATTTTTATAGTACACACTCGGAATCATTAAGATTTTCAAATTATCGGAGGGTTATTCTTTCAAATCTCACATAACTTATAGGTAAAATTTAGGAAATGCACTTTGAAATACTTTTTTGTAACTATCATCTTCTTTAGCTGAGTGTATACGTGTGATTTGTCCGGCAGGTGCCTGTAGCAGACGGCCCACGATTCGATTTCCGGCGCCGCCACCGGCCTGTTTGTTGTCCTACTGCCACACCCTGGACGCTGCTTGTATGATATGGAGACCACAGTTTGATTTACCCACGATATTTACCTTCACGTGTAGCTAAGACAATATTAGTACTATTCATGCAAAAGTAGGTACTGATGCGCATAGATGTTTGCTCACATTCACGCTACGACAATCTTACATATTATTAAGGACCATAAATACGAATATGCACATTATGTTTGCTACTTAATCACGCCAGAACGGCTGAACAGATCTGGTTGTTTTGGCACACAGATAGATTATAGTTTGGAATATAACATAGAGTACCATTATATCAAATTTAAAGAGAGAGATATCTGTAGGGATGTGTAGCACAACTTACTTCGCACATAGCACAGAGCAAATGTGCAATGGGTAGGTAGTTTATAAATTTTTTGTAGTCTTAAAACGAAAAATCCATGGCCGAAAACTCGCGATCGTTAAAATTGAGGCAATATCTCACTCAGCCAATTCGCCTTATATATTTGGTATTATATTGGTTTATAATTGCTCTGGCTTCGCAATAATTTTGGTATTCGATACAGCCCACAGTGTTCCTGGAAACGGTAATGGTATTTTCGATATATATTGTCGATAAATTTCGAGGAACATCCCTAGTGGCCCTCGTCACGATTGCTTCCGTCATTCCGGGAGCATTTTATACAAAGATCTGATAAAATATAATTATAATAGACAAACAAAACAGGATCACGATTGTATTCCCAATGCACGGTAGATATTCTCAAAAAGGTTGCAAGTCGAGGAAATGCAACTTTATCTCCACATTTTCTGTAGCATTCTCTGGACTTTCAATTTGAGAATACGTTATCAGATTAGCTAACTACAGCTTGGAAAAGAAAACTCAAAAATCTATTTCATACGACTTTTTTAAATTGTACATAAACATAATTTCAATTCAATTTATTCATAAAACTTAATACATAAATATTGCAAATATTAATATTAACCAACATAAATACCTAATCCTATAAATATTATAAAGGCGAAAGTTTGTAAGTATGGATGTATGGATGTATGGATGTTTGTTACTCTTTCACGCAAAAACGGCTGGACCGATTTGGTTGAAATTTGGTATGTAGATAGGTGATACCCTGGATTAACACATAGGCTACTTTTTATCCCGATATTCCCGCGGGAACGGGACTTACGCGGGTGAAACCGCGGGGCGCAGCTAGTTATAAATAATATTGTTAGTCTACACTATTATTATAAACAGGAACGATTTGTTTTTATGTTTGTTTGTTTGAATTGAATAGGCTCCAAAACTACTGGACCGATATAAAAAAATCTTTCACCATTAGAATCCTGCATTATCTATGATTAAGATAAGCTATATTTTATCCCGGGAAAGTGAAGTTTTTCCGAGGGACCGAGGCCAGGGTAACACCGCCACGGACAGCTAGTAAATAATAATATTATAATATTAACAATCTTCAAACCAATTATCGATGACATCAAAGCACTAGTTCCAAAAACGCGAAAAACAGATCCAGTGCTACTGCTCATTATGCTGAATGAATTCATTACGCAGATTACACAGCAGTCCGTGGCTCTGATCAATACAATCAGGGTGGGAACGAATATTTTTAGAATTCCATCCTCGACTGATCAGATAAGACTTGCTAGAATCGTTTTCGTTTGGGATGTTAGCACTGTTTTTTAACTTTATCGAAAGTTTTGTAAGTATGCTACTTAATTTTACCTGGAACACATTTTTTCAAAAGAATATTAATCTTACTGATACAAATCATTGCTGTGAGCGACACCTAACTATGAACCCTGTTAGTTTTTTAGCTTTGTGTGTATTTGTCTTCTGTCTGTGTGTTCAAAAACTCTTGTCTATTTAGTTTGTGTACCTATGAGTGTTTTCTCGAAACAAATGTTTTTTTTTAATAAAATTAAAATACGAGTAGTATTCAACACTTCGATAGTGCGGTTGTATGACTGATTTTTGTTTGTTCATTGTTTTTTGTTTCTGCTTTGTTCAATTAATTTTCTTTTTATTTGTTTGTCCTGTCACAATGGTATAAAGTAACTTATTGTCAAATTCTTTGTTCCCGGTCTCCCGCGACACAGGCTTGCCTAGTGCGGGGACCATAAGTAACTACCCATGTACATTTTCTTAATGTTGTAATTATTATTTTGGTAAATAAACTATTTTGTATTTTGTATTTTTGTATGTTTCCGTAATAATAAAATCACGCGGTTTTCACCAATCGCTCACAAAACTACTTAGTCCAAAAAAATTGAATTGAATTGAATTGAAAAAACTTTTGGGATCTTATTTAAGGTGTTCTATGCGCAGTATTTAGCACAGTATTATATTAATGTCATTTTTAATGTGACCATGTAGAAAGTCGCTTGAGAATAGTTATAACGTAAGTAATCCTTGTTTCATTGTGTCCAAGCACTAAAAAAAAACCAACCACATATCAATTATAAAATCTCTAATTAACTACATATGAACATGTCGCACGAAGTTTAATGAAGATATAATAAAAAAGAATATAGAATAAATTCAGATGAATCACGGATAAATCCCGATTTTAAACGTATAACAGACAATAAAAGTTTTACTATTCATTTCAACCTATTCAAAATTGCTAGTTTTCAATAGAAATCTTCGAACTTTAGATATATGGCTGTGGCATTAAATTTTAAATTAAATCCCATTTATTACACTCATAAACCACCCCATAAAGTGGGGTTTCCGGGAAATCTTCGCGTCGTTTGAGCGACATCGTATGTGGCGTTCAAAAACTTACTGAAGCTATATAGGAGTTCATTTGAAAGTTCTAGTGCCTTTTACCTTAGTACGTGTTACACTTTTTTGCCCGACTTTTTGATGAAACTTCTGCAAATTCAATAAAATAACATATTCACCTGACGCTTTGGCTAGGCTTGAGTGAGGGAAGAGATGAAAAGAAGAAGGAGTAAAAGAGCAGACTGTATTTAATTTTCATTGGGCAAGACAAAAATTATGATGACTTTTTTAGTCAGGATTTCGAGGTTGTTTCTTTGGGCAATGAGGCTCCTGTTTTTATTCAGTATAATTATTTTCTTCAACAACAGCAATAAAGCATGTTCCAAAATGTTTAATGACTAATCTGATAGAATAACTTGGAGATACAATCTGTTTTGTTTTCAATAACACCATCCTCTAAGCTTATTCAACCATATCTGTACTTAAATTCTGTCGTATTTTACTGACCATAATAGTACGTATTTTACCTTCTAGTTATAGTACGTGGTTTGGCCAGTTCGGCCACAAGGGGATTCGGTCAGGTAGCATCTGCGAATGAGGCTGAATCTGCACTAAAGTAGTGTTAAAAAGTTTTTCTTGGCACGGCTTTCAAGCCAGGATATCACGAATTCTGTTTCAGAATTAGTATGGGAAATAACATTTTGTCCTTTGTAAAAAGAATATTAAATTTTTTGGTGTACACTCGTAAAAAATTAGGACGTATTTTAAGTAATAATTTTTTTTTCTTTTAATAAGAGAATTGATTTATCATTGAACTAAATAAGCTTGGTAATTTTTACTTTGTTTAGTAAATACACTCCACAAACATTTGACGTAAATAGATATTTACATGGATAAAGAAAACATGAAAACATATCTGTAGGCAATTCATCTCAGCGACGCTGAGCAGCCATGTCACAAAATCCGACTAAAAAGTCGGTTCAGAATGTCAGTCAGAATTCCTGACTCTAGAGTACTACAACTCTTTGTACTCATAGAACTAAAAAAATAAAAATATTAGCTACAGCGTGTTCAGTTCCGAAATGGCAGAATTGTCAAAAATGTCATCCGCATCTAGTGTAATATAAATTCTTCCCTTTGTGCGCTGTAGGGCGCGGGCTAGTTCGAAGGGCATGTTCGACGGCCCTCTTGATTTGAACTCACCCTTTGACACGGAAATAGATGTCATTGCTGGAGCAATGCTATAAGTTAGGCGACCTATTTTCTCGGTTTCAGGGTTCCGTAATTTTGAGGAATCTTTATAGTTTCACCATGCTTATGTCTGTCTATCTGTTCGTCGTACTAGTTACTATAGTACTGAAAAGTTTAATTATGCTTATGTGGTTATTAATTACGCCGCAAATGTGGTAAAATAAAATCTAAGTATACATTTTTAAGGGTACAGTAAAGGATGAATTTTCTTTGAATAAATTAATCATATGAAAATGTAATCAACTCGTGAACGCATTTTGCTACGATTAAATGAACTCTGAACGGTGAAGAAAAACATCGTGAGGAAACCAGTTAGTATTCTTATAGGCGGCGATGGGCTTGCAACCTGTCACGTATGGAATACTAACTTCTGCAAGATGTGGGCATGTATCTAATATGTATTTGTACATGCCTCTGACTACCCCCTTAGACATCTTCAAAGGATCTGGAATATAAAGATCTGAGAGAATGTCTACCGCGCCTAGGGGATACAGTCGTGACCCTGTTTACGTGTTTTACGTAAATGAACTAAAACTAAACCTTGAAGAAACAAGGTTTAGTTATTATTTTCAGATATTACTTAGTGTCCGTTCTAGAGGGAGTCCAAAAACAACCTGGACAGCTGTGTTGGAACGAGATATGGAGGCATACAACGTTTCCCATGATGAGAGAGTAGAGGAACACTGTTAGGAAAGCTGACCCCACCACCATGCGGGATAAATAGTCGGGAAGAGAGAAGAGAGAGCCGACCTCTGTGGCGCAGTGGGTGAAAGCCCGCTTGGGACGCAGAAGGTTGCGGGTTCGATCCCCGCGGCGGGATAAATGTTTGTATGATCTGCAAATATTTATCTCGGGTCTGGGTGTTTCTATGTATAATATGTATGTATTTACAAACAAAAAAGTATATAAGTAGTATATCAGTTATCTGGTTCCCATAGTACAAGCTTTGCTTAGTTTGGGGCTAGATGATGCTGTGTGAAATGTCCAGCATTATTTATTATTATTTATTTATTTATTATATTCAGATTTACCATGACATCCCATACATACCACAGCGTTTGCGAAAAAATATTTGTGTCACAAATTCTGCTATGCTGCAATCAAGTTGCGAATCGCAGATCTCAAGAAACGCCCGGTTCGAGCCCACTGACTCGTGAACAGCAAACATTTTCTCTCATTAGGTGTTTGCGCAGTTCATAAAAATCACTCTATATATGTTTAAGCGATTTCTGTAAGGGCACTCGTTTAAGCCGTGCTCGTGCTTTGGCAAGTGAAGCGAGGGCTTTGTATCTAGATCATGAAATAAAGGTTTTATTCAATAAAGGACGACCTCTGTGGCGCAGTGGCTGAAAGCCCCCTTATGTCGCGGCGGTTGCGGGTTCGATTATAAATGTTTAATTCATAAATGTTTGTATGATCTGCAAATATTTGTCTCGGGTTTGGGTGTTTCTATGTATAACATGTATGTATTTACAAAAAAAGTATGATAAGTAGTATATCAGTTATCTGGTTCCCATAGTAGGTTTGCGGAGTCTCCTAAAAGGTGACCAGTAGCACTGGTCACCTTTTGAAAACATCTACTGGATCAAAGTCAAAGTCAAAAATCATTTATTCAGTAGGACCGCAGGGATCACTTAGAACAGTCTTAAAACTAATTTTGTTCTTTCGCGAGCAATACCGTGAAGAATCAGGGCAACAAACACGGTCTGGGGCCTATCATTCTTTTAGGTGATCCATGGATCCATTGAGTTGGAGCAAGTCCCAAGCTTGTTGGTAATGTCTACTGAGACATTACCAACTATCCAGTAGATGTTTCAAGGTGTAGCTACAGCAAGGTAGAAGAGGATACGGAACACGAGTTATGATGTTCAAAATTCATCGAGAAACAGGATTAAAATCACTTAGTTTTAAGACGATTCAAAGTGGTCCCAGCGATCCTACTATTTAAATGCTTTTTGACTTTTGGCTTTGACTCATTATAAGAAGAAAGAGAAAAAATAAAACCCTGACCCGTGTATAGTAACAATCGATTGACATCTACTTATCAAAATAGGTAGGTATTTTTTTTTTTTCAGAAAATCATTCAGGGCGTCTGGTCGAAGCGTCGCGTGATTCGAGAGCTGGCGGTTTTTTGGCACAATTCAGCGTGGCAATGCCGCCAGTATTTTGGGAGCGCTTCCGAGTGACCTGGATCAGTTGAGCTATCTATAGATTGTTTTTACGACGATCCTTAGATATCTTGACTGATTTTATTGTATTTTGTAATTTATGTACATATTGTAGCTTAGTTTCTGTAAATTATGTAATCAAAAAAAACATACAAAATCATACCCTAACTTTTTATACTTTTTTCCCCACGGCTTTGCCGATTTTTTCAAAGTATACGCGATATTTAGGTCATTGCGTTTTCCGTAGATTTTTTTACTTCGCTGCACCTTTTCACTGAAACAACGAATACTTTTCTCTAGTCACTGCAAAACTATTTGAACTATTTTTTGAAAAAGCATCGCTATTTGCTGGCGAACCCGCGACCGTAATTAGCTCTTAGCTCCAGCAAACCCGGGAATTTATTGCGTCTCAATCGGATTCCTCGCATATCCCTTTTAAAAAGAAATCTTACTTTGTTATCTATTGGTCTTGTTTAACAAGTCACAAGTTATCTATAGATACAATCATAGTTGAGTTTGTTGTAAAAAATATTCCACTTTTGAATGAATGCAAATGAATGAATGAAAAACTCTTTAGTGTACACAATAACTACACAACAACTTAAGAACTAATAAAACCTAATGAGATAATATGCAATGGGCGGTCTTATAGCTTAGAAGTAATTTCTTCCACTAATTTGTGATGCTTAATTTGTTTATTTTACACGCATTATACAGATAATTAAAAATAAAAATATATAATTAATCGTGACATAAGAGCATACGAGTAAGTAGGTACAAACCAAACAGAAAATAAACAGATAATATAGGTATGGAGTTTTTTTGCAGATTGAACCCATTTCTTGCGTTCCATCTGATCTGACCCATCTTGCGTTTTCTAGAAATTGCTAGAGAAAATAACACAATAACAATCCAATCATCACATTTTCAAAAAAAAAAGATATATTTTCTAGGATTGCTTTCGTCTACTTATTGGGGTTGGCAATTTTCCAATTATTAATAACTTGTACAAAAAAAATTATGAAGCAAAATATTCCACGGAACTAGTCCAACGCAGTTACTGTCAAGCGTGTTGCATTCTGTATAGGGTTCCGTGCTTTGTCATATTACTCTGTATTTCAATATAGTGGATGTCGAATATTTGTAACAAAATGCCAAAATTTTAGGAACAAATAGGTAACACCGATGAATTTGTCCCACGATTCATCCAACATGTCTCATACAACTATAGGTATCTACCTCATATAATATTCCTATAGACAGATTAAATTGATAAGTATAACAAAAAAAAAACAGTGGCACTCCAGGAGTGCCAACAGAAGTGAAAACTTGAACCTACGTGTGTATTTTTCGAATCGTCAGGAAATATTTTTGAATTTTCACTGTGTCACGTGTTTAGTTACGGAGTTCAAAACTAAATGGCGTTGACGGTGGCGTCGGCAACTCTGACTGTCTGAGTTCAATAGATTTTTCCCAAGGAAATATGTCCATCGCGCCTAAAGAACTTTTCTCTTCAAAATATTACAAGAATACCATGAAAGTCAGACAATAGAAAGAAATCGCTATAGAAAACCATCGTTTATGGTTCCGCTGAAGCACGAAGCCATAAGGATTGAGTCGTGTAATTTAAAAATGGCCTATAAAATCTTATTATCTGCGACAACATTGCCCAGAAATTGGCGATATTTTGTATGGGCATTAAATATGCATCCAGGGCTCCAAAAAGCGGCAATAGATATTCCATTAAGCGTGTTAACTTCAAACCGCCAATTTGAAGCGGGTAAAGCTATGCTTGTGATATTAAAAAGGTTCCTAGAAATTTATGATAGTAAATTATGAACGTTACAACTAATAACGTTATGTAGGCAGTATAGCAGTCCACTGCTTCACCACTGGACATATTCCTTCCCTAATGAGCGCCTGTCGCAGATCGTCACTCCGCGTCTGGCTGGAAGGCGTCCTACACTACGTTTGCCGAGTCGCGGTCTCCACTCAAGAACTCGTTTACCCCAGCGGTTATCGGTTCTTCGGCAGATATGGCCAGCCCACTGCCACTTCAGCTTGCTAATATTAAATAATTATTCTATTTGAAACAATTTTTATCAGTAACCAGTGCCAGTACAGGGGGGCTAGCCAAGATGACATAGATTCGTTTCCATTCCATGGCTACTATCAACACTGATTTGGCGATGTTGCACTCATTTTGCACTTGATTCTGCCATAGATAACAAAGAGTATGTATGAAAATTACGCGTCATAATGAGTGGAATGGAAAAAATGGTAGCCAAGATGCACTTTTGATAGTCGCAATTGATACTTTGTTTACGTTTTTGATCGCTGACAAGACAACTGGCAAAGTTGACAAAAACCCAGCGGAATCGCAGTAGAAATAAAATGGTGCCTTGTTTTTGATCGATCATCTGTCACCGTGTAATTTTGTATTGAGTAATAGTTTTCTGTGATTTTGTAAAGCTTTCTAATATTTTTCAAGCTGTAAAATGCATGCTCTAAATTTATTATGGAGCGCTCAAAATGAGGACTGTTATTTACAACGCCAGAAAGGGTATCTTCTTAGACAAACATTGGATCCCGTCGAAGAGTCTCTCGGATTAAAAAAGAAGAATTAAAAATTTTGTGTGAAGAGCTACGTGAAAAATCTACCTTGAAGGAATCGAGCGATATTTCCTTGGAACTCAAGGTAAAAGTTTCCGTTTTCTTTGTTTCTACGGCAATAGCACAAGCACAATCTGTGTATAACCCAAAGCTGGGTCCACAGCGCCGTGTTTTCGAGTTTTTAACATGTTATTAACCGAATAAGCACGTACAATTGGTGAAAAACAATGCTAACATATAAGAAAACATTAAAATACGGCGCTGTGGACCCGGCTTAAGATACACGGAATTGTCTTCCACAAACATGTTCAATATGTTCATGCTCCGAAGATCGTTCCCGTCTCACATCGTGATAATATACTTAATTCTTTCCCCTGAAAGAATCTGATCGATTTCTTTAGTAAGTAGGTTATTTTTTATATTAATAAGATAACCTTAATAACCTTAATGTTTGTATAAGTACTTAAAATAATGTTTTGTTTGTCGTTTGTAGGTATGGTGCACGCTTAGTTTTTAGCCACAGGATCCTACCAACGAATCGTGGGGATGAATCACCATCTAGCCCAACGCACAATGAGTCGCTGCATTATAGAAGTTGTGGACGCCCTGAACCACCCAGCTGTAATGGGAAAATGGATTGATTTCCCAAAAACCTGGAGGCAACCTATGCGTAGGCACTACAACGTCCCGTTGAGTGTAGACTCAACGGGACGCTGTAGTGCCTGGGACATTGTTTGACATGGAATAGGCTTGTAGCACCTAAACCATCTTCTCAGCTTAATCTGCCTGCCACAGGAAAGACAACGTCAATACATGTGGAGACTAAGCTGCGGGTTTCCTCACAATGTTTTTCTACACAGATAAGAGCTCGTGTTGAAGTGCATATAAATTTTTCGAAACGAACAATCCAATGATGCACGGCCCAGGATTCAAACCCACAAACTCTGGATTGAAAGTCGAGGCACAACCCCATTCGACCAACACGGCTCTTAAAGTTAATAAATATATATTAAAAACAATAATCTTTTTTAAATAGTAAAAAAAAAAGGTTTAAAGAAATATTGTTTTCAGGAGACTTTGGATATCCACAACGCCCTTGGCTAATGACGCCAATCCTTGATGCAGTTCCCGGTTCAAGAGAGGAGAACTATACGAAAATCCACATTAAAAATATATTTTTTTATAGCAAGAACTGTATGGTTTTTATTATTATTTTATTATTAATAGCCTGTGGTGTCCCACTGCAGGGCAAAGGCCTCCCTTCGTTTTTTCCACTCCTCTCTATCGTGTATGGTTTTGACTTTCAAAATACATAATATGATTAACTATTATTGCGTTATGTTTCTCTCAAGAATCCCATAGTA
This sequence comes from Epirrhoe alternata, assembly GCA_963565295.1. Classification (NCBI taxonomy): domain Eukaryota; kingdom Metazoa; phylum Arthropoda; class Insecta; order Lepidoptera; family Geometridae; genus Epirrhoe; species Epirrhoe alternata. The sequence continues at coordinate 13,196,640 of OY751379.1, forward strand.
GATAGAGGGAGGGAAAATCTAACCCAGAAAATCTAACACAAACAATCTACATTTCAAATTTCATCACAATCGGTTAAGTCGTCATAGAGATACGTGAAGACAAACATTCGCACACACAGACTTTCGCATTTATAATATTAGTAAGAAGTAAGATTTTTCTCTATGAAAATAGGTAAAGGTGGTGATATAATGTGCCTAAGCATTTACAAACAAAAAATATTTAAGTAGTGTAACAGTCACAAAAAATATTTACGTAGTATACCCGTAGCACATGCCATATTAATTTTTTTTTTAATAATCCAGCATCATTAAATGATGCTGGATTATTAAAAAAAAAAATTTATAAAACAATAAAGGAGAACGGGCAGGCATGTATGAAGCGCCGCCCAAGTCAAAAAACGATCGCCCGCAGAGTGGACGTATAGTGGAATGGGTAGACCTTCTAAAACACTACATTTGATTGTATGACAGCAAAAAAATCCATCCTACAGAAATCGAGATATTTGCAGTTAAAGGTGGTGACTTTTACAATCATATTTATTGACTTACAGGCTTCCCGCAGACAAGCCACTATGGGCATTCGATAGAACTTTAGAAGCACTACATTTCATTGTATGACAGCTAAAAAATCCATCCTGCAGAAGTCGAGATATTTGCAGTTAAAGGTGGTGATTTTTACCATCATCTTTTTTAACTTACAGGCTTCCCGCAGACAAACCACTATGGGCATTCGATAGAACTTTAGGAACACTACATTTCATTGCGTAACAGCTAAAAAATCCATCCTGCAGAAATCGAGTTATTTGCAGTTATAGGCAAATATCTCGACTGTAATGTAGTGCTTCTAAAGTTCTATCGAATCGTCACCATTTTTTTTTTTTTTTTTTTTTTCCCGGGGACTCCCGGTATACCCACTAAACGTCCCAGCGCCTTTCCGGCGTCGCCTGAAATGGAGGGGGTCCGGGAAACTGGCAGAGCCTCTACATCCAGACCCCCTCCGGCGATCCCCGCCCTTACGGCAGACCCCGCGTCGTAGTGAGCAGTGCAAGGCGGACGAAGGTGCCCCCGCACCTAGCGTCCGCTACTCACCACCAGAGCTCTCAGCTCCCTTCGTCCACTGCGCGCTCTAATTAAAGAGCTGCGCGTGGAGAAGCCTCCGAACGGCCGCAGAGGATAGGGAGAGCGGCAACGTAACACTGACACTCCTCTTCCACTGCGGCCCCACCGCCAACGCATCAACGGTGCGCCACCGTTTGGTCGCGGAAGATAGGGCGAACGGCAACGACACACCGACACGCCTCTTCTCCCGCGACCCCTCCTGACTGCGGGGGACAGAAATTACTCCGTCCTCCGCACCCGCCTCAGACGCATCCAGAGCGGGCCCAACCGCAAGCCCACTCGGAGCGTCCCCGCCTGGGATCCCTGTTGGCTTCACCGAGGGCCGCCGAACCACGGTTACTGAGCCCCCTCATCGCGACAAGATCGGAATCCACCGGGGGGGATGGTTAAAGTCACCACCTTTAACTGCAAATATCTCGATTTCTGCAGGATGGATTTTTTAAGCTGTCATACAATCAAATGTAGTGCTTTTAAAGTTCTATCGAATGCTCATAGTGGCTTATCTGCGGGAAGCCTGTAAGTCAAAAAACATGATGGTCACCACCTTTAACTGCAAATAACTCGATTTCTGCAGGATGGATTTTTTAGCTGTCATACAATCAAATATAGTTCTTCTAAAGTTCTATCGAATGCCTATAGTGGCTTATCTGCGGGAAGCCTGTAAGTCAAAAAACATGATGGTCACCACCTTTAACTGCAAATAACTCGATTTCTGCAGGATGGATTTTTTAGTTGTCATAAAATGAAATGTAGTGCTTCTAAAGTTCTATCGAATGCTCATAGTGGCTTATCGGCGGGAAGCCTGTAAGTCAAAAAACATGATGGTCACCACCTTTAACTGCAAATATCTCGATTTCTGCAGGATGGATTTTTTAGTTGTCATACAATGAAATGTAGTGCTTCTAAAGTTCTATCGAATGCTCATAGTGGCTTATCGGCGGGAAGCCTGTAAGTCAAAAAACATGATGGTCACCACCTTTAACTGCAAATATCTCGATTTCTGCAGGATGGATTTTTTAGTTGTCATACAATGAAATGTAGTGCTTCTAAAGTTCGATCGAATGCTCATAGTGGCTTATCTGCGGGAAGCCTGTAAGTCAAAAAACATAATGGTAAGAGTCACCACATTTAACTACAAATATCTCGATTTCTGTAGGATGGATTTTTTAGCTGTCAAACAATGAAATGGAGTGTTTTTGAAGGTCTACCCATTCCACCATACTCTCTCTGCGGGCGATAGTTTTTTGATTTGGGCGGGGATGCCCATTCTCCTTTTATTGTTTATTTTTATTATTTGTAAAAACGTTACATTTGTAAATGCTCGATAAAATTCTCTAGTGTGTACCCACCTTAAGACGCTATTTTAAATACGTTATACTCTTTGTACTCTGCGGACCATAAGCTGGCCCCAGACGTTCATGCACGATGGCACGTGAGGCATGCCGCATCATCGCAACAGTGGGTGATCATCTAGAGTGTACGTGGTCTATAGACAATCTGTCTATCCTAGAAGCGTCTTCTAATTGTGCGGTGGAATGATCAACCCGGAATGTCAATGGTAACTTTGCTACTATAATGAATTCTGTGGCAACTTTCCATCCTCGATGTGTCAATCCGACGTTTGATAAAGCCAGGAACTCACATGCCGCGATATTTGGCATAAAACGTATGCAGTGCCATACAAAACGCGTTAAATAATGTCATGCGCCGCACGTGAGTTATAGTCCTTATCTGTCTATGTCCATTTCCATTTCAATGTCTACTTGTTTTTTGGCTAAGGCCCCAGGTACCTACAGTATCAACAGATTGGTGGCTTCACTGGTCAATTTACACTGTGTCTTGAGTTGAGTTAATCGCTTTTGGAAAAGTACAGGCAGATCCAACCCTAGAGACAAATAACCAGGGATGTAGATGATGGATACAACTGAATAAATTATTCGTTCGTTAATTGACGGCCGGCAAGTTGCGAGATTGCCTGAAGTTTGGGTCTCACTGCGGCGTGCATGGCTTTCTTGTATAATTTGTGGCAAAGTAAATTGAACATGGATTTGAACTCACTAAGGTAAAAAAGGCGCTCAGTAAAGGTGAATTTACACGATGCGGTTTTTCGTACGATTTGCCCCGCCCATTGAACGTGCAGACGAGCGTCACGCTAACTATGACAAATCGCATTACGATGAGCGTTTACACGTGAAAAATTGCCGTGCAATACGATATCGCATCGTGTAATGCACTAGATCACATAGGTTTTAAAAGCTAGGCCTTACTCCACTCTGATCCAATAATCGATGCCACTAAGGGTGTTGAATTTTGTGACCAATACCGTGAAAAACCAAGACAAGAAGTAGTCTAGAAAATATAATGATAACATCTAGAATTTTTAGTACTTACGTATGACTGATAGCATAGCTTGTGAATTCAGCGCATGACATATATCTGAAACAATGAAATAACATTAAAAACTGTGTAGGTAGTAGAAGAATCCGCTTTCTCTATATAAAGTTCAAAATCGTTTGTAAATGAAATTTTACTCTATTCTTTCGAAGAGTTATCGTAGTCATGGTAAGCAGGCAAGTATTCCTAAACGTAAACAGGATCACGACTGTATCCCCAAAGCGCGGTAGACATCTCAGATTCCAGATCCTTTGAAGATGTCTAAGGGGGTAGTCAGAGGCGTGTCCAAATACCTATTTGATGCATGCCCACATCTTGCAGAAGTAAGTATTCCATACGTGACAGGTTGCAAGCCCATCGCCGCCTATAATAGTACTAACTGGTTTCCTCACGATGTTTTCCTTCACCGTTTAGAGCACGTGTTAAAAGCACGTGTGGATTTTGTAACGTAAAATCCATTAATGCACGGAGGAGTCGAGGTACAGCCCCATTCGGCCAACAAGGCTAGTATTCCTAGTCACCAAAAATGAATAAGAGCTGATAAAAATGCCTCATAACTCCAAATTGGAGCCACTACGTAACGTGAAATCACGTCTAGAGAGGGAAAAACAATCCATCAGCTGGGTCCCTCAAACAGCTCTCTAGACCGCATCCACAATCACGTCGCCTATATCACTCCCAATGGAAAATGAGTTTTACCAACTCTGATATTAGCTTCAAATTGGCTTGCATTTGAATACAATGTAATATTTGTTATTACTATTGGTTAATCTGTGATATTGAATTGATTTGAATCCTAAACTGAAAGTGGAGATGAAATTTCGTAATATGGAAATGGGTTCCGTATACCACAATTAATATGTTTGAGCACCTATTACTTATGAGGATTTGAGACATTTTCAGCTCAAATTATAGCCCACCGCTGGTCAAACATCTTCCATTGCCAATCTATTGACCAAACAATGGCCGCATGACTTCATCGACTGAGTGAAACAAAAAATAATCGTGCTATTTGTTATCTGTGGCACAGCGTAAGCAAAGCGTACACTACAAGGGAACAACACACGCAAACACACAACAGCGGAATGATGGATGTGTGTGTGCAAAGATGAATTCAGAATGGGATTTTTATTACCATTTTCAAATCTTTGAATGGGATTCAACACACTTCACAGCAGAGTTTTACCTAATGTTTTACTATTTGGCATGAACGCTTCAAAGAATGAATAACTTGGAAGTAGAGAGTCATATCGTAATAATCGTATTGGACACAAAATTTAGCTCGATATTGAACAAGTCGAAATTTTTATACTCAATGTGGCTCTAGTATAAACAAAAATTACCTAACTTTTACGTTAAAATACAATTTTTTTTTAATTTAAAGTTACTTTGACTTTGACGACCTCTGTGGCGCAGTGGGTGAAAGCCCGCTTGGGATGCAGAAGTTTGCGAGTTCGATCCCCACCGCGGGACAAATGATATTTGTCTCGGGTCTGGGTGTTTCTATGTACAATAATATGTATGTATATACAAACAAAAAGTATATTAGTTATCTAGTTCCCATAGTACAAGCTTTGCTTAGTTTGGGGCTAGATGATGCTGTGTGAAATGTTCAGCATTACTTATTTATTATTTTACAAACTGAGGGGCATAATACAGTAAAGCACAGTGTGCAGTCTCGCTTATGCCGAGTTCTCTTGACCCACATCCCGCGGGAACTTGCAGATTATCGAATGTGGCGAAACTGTACCGTAATAACGCGGAATGCGGCCAAAAAGTTTTAAAACGAAATATGGACATATATACGATCAAAAACTTATTTGAAAATGTCTATTGCGTGGTATGAGGTACCAGAAATATGGTTGTGATCCTGTTTGTTTTATTATAACACAATAATAATAATTCATATATGACGACCTCTGTTGCGCAGTGGGCGGAACCTTGCGATGCAAAAGGTTGCGGGTTCGATCCCGCCGCGGGACAAATGTATGATTTACAGATATTCTTCTCGGTTTTTTTTATGAAAGAGGGAGCAAACAAGCAAGTGGCACTGATGGTAAGTGATTGCCACCGCCCACAGACAACGAATAGATGAGTAGAAGATTCGGATTGAAAGTATAAACCTATTTCAATCGAGTTCCTGTGCATCAATGGATTTTTGGTTTGATTTTTGACAGAAATATCAACAAATATAAAAAAGCATACAGATCGTTTTTTTTTTAATTTATCTATTTCTGACAACGAATATACTTTAAAATACCTAATACACAGCAGGCCCTATGCTGAAGAGTTACCTATCTAAAAGGATTATTTATTTAAAGTAACAACAAGTTGGAAATTAGAAGGGATATGGCTCTGGCGCTGTATGTGCTTAGGGTGTTCCGAGGGATTATATCCAATCCGACCATCCTAGAGATGATGAGGCTGTGTGTACCAGACGACTTCGTGGGGCGGCGCAGGCGACCGCCGCTGTTCGCAGTGCCTCGAGGCAGGACGAACCTGCTGGACAAGGCACCACTGACGCGCACTTTACAGACACTAAATCTAGTAGCGGCGACCATAGACGTATTCCACAGTTCGCAGAGCGAGTTCGTGAGGGCTTTATTATTCAAATTGTGCTACTGTAAATAATTACTATATAATTTATGGATATTCTACAGTACTGATTTAATTTAATTATGCTCATTGATGTATGGAATTTTTTGATTGAAGACATTTTGTAATTGTATTATTTTATTTTTTATTAAGTTTGCTTTTTTATTGAAATGAATTATTGTTTGACGGGTATGTAATTATTTTAGTTGTTTGACATTTATTAGTATGTATTGAATTATTTTGCATGTGATTTATTGTGATGACTACTCTATTGTATTAGGTTATACCTGTAAGAATAGAAGTAATGTTGAAAAATAAATAAATAAATAAAAATAAATAAATAAATAAGTTAGTTAAAAAAATTGCAAAATCATTTTCGATGAACACAATCGTTATAGTCGTAAAATACTTTACCACTATTGATATTCACTCCATAAGATACCATTATTCTGCTAAATGACAATACATAGTACTCTTGCTACTCTTAAATTCACCTTTAAAACCGTAGTGCTATGGTTCAAAATCAGTAGAGCACTGCCAAGTAGATTTGGGAAATAGAACGTGTGCCATTGCGCTGTAATCACGTTTGTAAGCATCTTTGAGAGCACTTGCTAAAACCTAGATTTTGCTCGGTAAAGGTTTGTGGGTACACCTGTACTTGGGCACTGGCGAACATCGTGGCACATTAAACGCATGAGACTATTTGTATTTATTTATTCTTCTTCTTCTTGTCGTGTCTTTACTTTCAAACCAGTGCACAGTGTAGCGGAAGTGCTCTTCAAAAAGGCTTCTTTCAGCGTATTTTCGAACTTTTTAGGTTGCTTGCGCTGTTTTCCTTCATTGAAAGTACGAAGTACTCGTGGTCGTGCTTACTCGTTCGTTCTTGATAGATCGTCAAAGTTAAGCAACGTTTGAAACGGTCTGAAAGTGGGTGGGTGACCGCCAGTGGCGTTTTCATCTAAGCGCTTTCGTGCTTCGGAGGGCACGTTAAATTTAAGTCGTTAAGCCATGACGGAGGCCTTAAGGCGACCTAAAAACTCCGTCACCAGAGTTGGACACTGACTTATACGAACTTACTTTTTATTGAGAGTACCTACTTGTAAAGTGCTCATACATTTTTCGACGGAAAAAGTCATTGGTGTTCGTTTAGGATCAAACCCAAGACTATTGAATCGGAAGGTTTCTACAAAACGTACCAACTTAGCAAACAATGCCCTGAAATTTCTGGAAGGAATTGGGAGGCTTATGCCCAGTTCTGGGACACAGAGAGCTATTAACGACTTCAGAACATAGGGAAACGTAAGCATTATTCATAGCCATGAACCATAGAGCGTACCATCAGCACTAGTTAGTGCATTTGGAAGATCAGCAGCTTTAAAATACGAAAAAATATCGTACAAGTTGTAGTTCGGAGTTGTACCGGATTTTTTAAACCGCTGGAAGGCCTCAAACAACGAGACCAATAGTTTTACAAGTTACCTAAGGTGCCTATGTGGCACCTTCTGGGTAGGCTCGCTCCATCGTAGACCTTATTCTTGCCTATGTAAGTTTCGAGGTCAAGACTAGTCGTATTATTATGACATACTAGTTTTATTCATTCCTTCGAGACCTTTTTTTCGGAGGGCCTAATACTAATGGCCTATGAGGCAGTTTTAGTGATACCAGGCTAACTTTGATACCATTCAGTATTCGATCTCTCAAGAACAAATAAACATGCCCACAAGAGTTTTGACATTACAATAAAATGCATGTAAATTGATTGAGTTAGTAAGTAGTGCTGATCCGCATACTATGTAAAATATAGGAACTCATATCCAATATCATTTTGAGAAGGGACCGATCCTTCACGAGGGCTACCATACATTTGTGGGAAAAAGTTTTTTCTTATAAATAGTTGAATGTTCCATTATTTTCAGCTTTATTTTTTGCGACTCAGATCATGTTTATTACATAAAGCTACGTTAGATGTAGTACGTAGATATTTTTGATTTGCAGTCTCATTCAATAGGCTTATAACGTACAGTCAGCGTCACCAACTGGTAATCCCCCTGCAATATAAACCGGGCTTACCAATTGGTGACGCTGACTGTACCTATCCCGGGAACTCAATGGTTTGCATATTTTTGTGTATTATTTAAATCAAGTAAGTATCAATTCAAAATATGACGGTTGACATTCTGAAATAAGTGAGATACATTTTGGTATCGGACTCTTAGCCCCCTCGCAGACTGCAGATTTTCTATCGGCCGATAGTTGAGACGGAACATACTTCGAACATACTTCGACTAGCCCGTCTCAACTACCGGCCGATAGAAAGTCTGCAGTCTGCGAGGGGGCTTAAAGTCCAAGCCATTTCCAAAGTTTGGTTTCACTGAATATCTGCCTAGACATAGACATAAATATTTAATCTTGAATATCTGGTATCTGCCTAGACATGTTTCAACTTTCAAGTATTTGGGATAGTTGAGTTAAATATACCCACCCTGTCTTGGGAATACAGTTGTGATCCTAAGTCACTTTCAAAACTGTCTAGCATTCGAATAATAAATAAATAATGCTGGACATTTCACGCCGCATCATCTAGCCCCAAACTAAACAAGCTTGTACTATGAGAACCAGGTAACTAATATACTACATAAATACTTTTTGTTACAAATTATAAATAGAAACACCCAGACCCAAGATAAATATTTGCAGAACATACAAACATTTATCCCGCGACGGGGATGGAACCTGCAACCGTCTGCGTCCCAAAATGGCTTTCGCCCACTGCGCCACAGATTATCTTTATTAATGTCTGTCAGTATGTATGAAAGTGATCTTGTTTTGTTTTTGTTTCCTTTTTCAAATGAAAAATCCATCCTGATTCCATCCTGGCCACAGTACCCATAGATTCCAGTGACGGTCGCCGGCCGCGATAAACAAATTCGCCAATCCGTAAAACTATCTGGCTCGCTTTGCGCACCCGACAGATTTCTGGGACATTACTTTTTATTGCACATGGAGATACAGGTACGCCTTTTGCGACGATAATCTTATACTTCCTGAAAAAAAATCTACAGAAGTAACATGACAAGGAGATCAAAAAAATCATTTCTCAAGATCAAAAAAGTTTTTTTCCTATACTGCTTTCTGAATAGTCCAAAGCTTTACGTTTTTTAAATCGTTCGATCTCCAATATCAGAGTTTATTCTCGTTCTGGAGAAATGTAACACCCTGTATACTTCGCGTGAAAATGCGTAGAACTGAACGAATGGGCGTTAAAATACGTAGGAGCGGGGAAACGATCTCCTAAAAATGTGGGCATCTTGTTAACATTTCAAAGGTGAGTTTGGGATTGGGTGATGTTTTTTTAAGACATTGGTTACTGTGATAGCTGGGTAACATTGCCCTGAATGTTATACTCGTACAAAAATACTGAGAAGAGCTACGTCTAAATAAAGAAAAGAAAAGATGAGGAAACACAAATATATTAAATATGGATGCCCTATATTTCGTGTTATAGGACTTGAAAGTATTTTTAGAGCATAAACGGTTGAGAATCTAATCTATATATTTTCACAGATATGGCAGATTTTTTTTTATATTTTCATTGATTTATTTTATTTACAGAAACTAAGCTAACAGAAACTAAGCTTTGGGCGTGAAAAGGTAACAAACAGACAGACAGAGTTACTGTCACATTTATTATATTAGTATGGATAGTAAAGGACAAGTCCTTAAAATTGTAACAGTAGTTTATTATACTCAGATAAACAAATGACTATTACAAACTTCTACGACGATATAAGTCTATCAGTGAGTCCATAAACCAACTACAATCATACCATTACATCCAACATCTAAACTGCATTGTAATTGCATTCCGTGATCGATATTTCAGCAACTCAGATCCAATCAACGACACAATTGGTATAATCACAGCGCTCAGTGCGTCCCGCCGGGTTTTGCGGTTAGGGCTTCATTTTGATTGTTTCTTACTCACCCTGTATAAATAAGCCTAAGAACTCCGTCACCAGAGTCACTTCGTACGAACTTACTTACTATATTCAATGTAAAAGAAAAGCATTATTTTATTTTCTAATCTAATCTAAGCTTCCGCTCGCTAACTATATTTTATATGGCTTATTATATATTCCAGCCTAAGATCTACAACTAATTTGAGTTTCATTGAAACGCAAACAGCAAACTTTCAGATTTATAAACATGTTCTAAGACCCCTCGCAGACTGCATACTTTCTATCGGCCGATAGTTGAGACGGGCTATTACTTCTCCATACTCATTACGAGCCGAAGTATATTCCGTCTCAACTATCAGCCAGTAGAAAGTCTGCAGTCTGCGAGGAGGCTAAATGTCCTAATAATATAAGAAAATGTCTACCGAGCCTTGGGGATACAGGCTCGTGAATAGTGATCTTGTTGTGTTTATAAAATTGTATTATTCTGAATTTCAAAAAAAAGATTCGATACAGGATTGCATAAAAACACTGTTAACTCCCCTTTAAATTGTTTTACTGTAAACGCATTATGCAGTACAACATAAAACTGTTTAAATGAGGGACCCGTTCCATAAATGAGGAAACCATCTAGATATGAATCTGGGAGAAAAAACCGATACAGAGGCGATCACTAAGCGACTCGTATCCGCTCCGAAATAGCAGTACATAAGCAGGTGCCACCGCAGCATGCATTTAAATCGAATATTACAAAGTAGATACTGGTTATATCTGGCTCCGGCTAGCTGGAAGGGTGTAGCTACGGGACTAGGAATTAACTCTAGGTTTGATACAATCTGCTTACAAAGCTATCTACGGTAGACTAGGGTAAAATGACATTTGAGTTTCGGTAAAGAATATTTTGAGTGGAGGCCACGCACCGGAAATCGCAGCAGAGGACGGCCCCCCACGAGATGGAAAGACGATCTTGTAAAGGTTGCTGGGAGCCGTTGGATGCAGGCTGCACAAGATCGATCGCTGTGGAAATCGATGGGGAGGCCTATGTTCAGCAGTGGACGTTAGAGGGCTGAGATGATGATGATGAAAGAATATTTTCTACGATTGCGATAAAACACGGAATCGTCTAAAAATTAATATCGTGGGTTGGGTAATAGACATGACTTTCGATTGTATTTACTTTTCAGAATGTATCTTTTGGTTTAATAAAATTCATATTGCTATGGGTATTTGCATGTCCAAGTATAAGTACTTGAATGTGTTTTATTTCAAAATTTTTAAAACAAAAATGAGGTCCACATTTTCGTTCATTATTTTTATACTAGCTGCGCCCCGCGGTTTCACCCGCGTAAGTCCCGTTCCCGCGGGAATATCGGGATAAAAAGTAGCCTATGTGTTAATCCAGGGTATCACCTATCTACATACCAAATTTCAACCAAATCGGTCCAGCCGTTTTTGCGTGAAAGAGTAACAAACATCCATACATCCATACATCCATACTTACAAACTTTCGCCTTTATAATATTATATTTTTATTTTATATACATACTGTCTTCTCAACACTGTTTTCCCTATTAAATGGCCGGAAAATTAGTAAAAAATTTAAGGACATGCAATTAATTTACTCAAATATTCATGAAAATATTTCAAATCTTTTTTTCTTCTTGAAGGAATTTACGTCTATGGCGAAACCGTCCTTGAAAGGAACGTGTGCCTAATGACGCACTCTCTGAGTAGCACTTTAAGAATTGTAAAAATTGGCAAAGAATAAAATTGGAATGAAGTGATTTCCAATTATTACTTTTAATGAAGCCAAAAGTCAAACAATATTAAAAGCTTTTGTTACATTGTTTTTTTTTTGTTTGCACTTAAATAAAATTTGAGAGCATTTAAAAAAATCTTCAATATCTCTAACTTTGCTGCAACTCAAGATTTGTTCAAGTTTCAAATGATTTATTGAACAAAAAATCTCGTAGATGTTTTCGTTCAATTTAGTAACTGATAAATTGAGTGGTCCTACACAGTTTGAAAACTATAAATAATAGAAACTTTCATTGTTTTCAGTATTTGTATTTATCTTCAAATGCCGATAAAAACCCTCAATGTATCTTTGAGAAAATCTTTGGTTCGCTTTCCGGATCTCTGACAAACATTCCTTTGTTTCATAAAAATTCAGGTGAGCTTCCGGCCTAGTCCGGCAACAGTCAGCGGAAAAAGCTGTGAAAAGTTACGCGCACGTTCGGAATAACAATCTGACTGCTTACCAATGATCTGGTATAACTCTACGTTGGCCTTGTACAGACTACGCATTCACGCAGTCCAGGTTTCGCGCGAGTTGTCAAAATCATTTTGATATTTTACATCGACTCGCGCGAGTCTTGGAACGCATAGTCCGCCGTACGCAGCTTACAGTAGAGTGAAATTGGAGTTTATATGATTTTGAATCTTATTAGTTTGGGTTTTGTGGTGCAGCGGGACTCGTAGTTACATGTGCGAAAATTGGTTTGGCCACACATTTAAAATTCCTCTACACAAAATGTGACATTTTTGTGTTTTCCTACTACGTATTTAAAGTAGTCATCGCCGTACAAAGCTGACTGTACATCCGTTGATTAAAACTCGACGGTTACAAGTGCCTCCGGAACTCTGCCCTTACATTCTAAACCGTCCTTTATGAACTTTACATACTTATTTAAGTTATAAGTAACCCACTTTCAACCGGATAAGACTCTCGAGGATTTTCAACTTTAGATATAAATATGGTCGTGCTTTGCCAGACTTGTGTGATGAAGAAGCGATTTTGATACGACTTTGTTGCAACTGAAAATTTAATATGCCATTAACCAGGAGGGGAAATATCCAGATGAGCTAAAGCAAAGCTGCGTGCGTCCTGTTCATAAGAAAGGCAAACAAAATGACGTAGGCAATTACCGCCCGATATCTCTCTTACCATCCATAGATAAAATTATAGAAAAATACCTATCCGATCAAATACATACATTTTATCATAGAAATAAAATAATTTGTCCCAATCAATATGGTTTTCAACCCTTCAAAAGTACCACATCTCTACTCTCTAAGTTTTGCGATGAAATAAATACTCATATAAACGATAATAAGCATGTCCTGGCCCTCTTTATAGATTTTTCACGTGCATTTGATACCCTAAATCATGAATACCTAATACATAAACTTGAAAATACAGGAATAAGGGGCCCTATTCTGAAGTGGTGCGAGAGCTACCTGAGAAATAGGGCTTACTATGTTAAGATTGGTGATGCCAAAAGTGAGATCCTACCTGTCACTGAAGGAACAGCTCAAGGATCAGTGCTGGGTCCTCTGCATTTTATTGCGTATGTCAATGACATGAACAATATTCTGAATCATTGTACATCCTACCAATACGCTGATGACACATGTTTAATTATATCTGATAAAAACGCTGAAAGAGCCCTTGAGAAATTACAACATGACTTTGACCTCCTAAACAAGTGGTGTCATGACAACCGGCTAGTTCTTAATGCTGATAAGACCAAATTACTTCACATTCGGTCTCCATTTGCCAGGGCTACTTTTGACACCAACAATAAGCTTAAAGCCCATAACCACGTATGTTTTCATCAAATCCAACTAAATTGTAGCTGCCCAGTAATTGAATCGGTGAAAACTCATACATACCTAGGTTTGATAATAGATAATTATTTTAACTGGCTTCCACACATTAATAGCGTATGCAATAAACTAAGATCATTTCTAGCTAACTTAATAATAATAAAAAATAGAATTCCTTATAAAATTCTACTACTGTTGTACAAGTCATTAGCTGATTCTATTATAAGCTACGGGATCACAAGCTATGGCGGTACGTATAAAACTTACCTTGATAAAATACTGAGTTTGCAAATTAGAATATTGAAAAAAATTGTTTCACCCTCAGTTAAAGAACAACACAGAAATAATGAATATTATGGTCTTTTCAAACATTGTAAAATCCTACCAGTACATCTTACATTTCAATATCATCTCCTAAAAGAACAGTTTTTTAATACAGATATTCAAACAAAAATAAATCATAGAATAACAACACGAAAAATCGTTAACGAGGAATTACTAGTTAAAAAAATCAATAATAATTATGGCAAACGAACAACACACTATTTGGTTCCTTATTTATTAAATGACATGAGTCCATCTCTTAAAAACAGTATTACTCGAAATAATCTTAGAACAAAATTAAAATTACACTTTTTTGCCAAACTATGATTATCTTTCTGTCTGTACTCAGTGTCTTGTTTACGCTAAGGCTCCTACCTACATTTTTAGTTTCTAAACTGTTGTACCTATGTTTATAGTAGTCACAAACTCGATTTATCTGCATTCCGGACAAATCTTCGTGGTTTTTGGTTTGCACTTTATTAATGTAATTTAAGTAAAGTTTAAATAAATAAAAAAAAAAAAAAAAAAAAAAAAACCATGCCTTCAGATGTCCTCCCAGGAACTAGGCTTGAAGATATTTCGATTTTAGCCCTACTACGCACTAGCGGTTGAACTCGTTAAAATTTTAGTACAATTTTGTGGCGGTTAGGTGCGTACAATGACAAGCGGTTGCATACTAAAACTGGAAAAGCGGTCCGCCACGCGGCGAGCCGCACCGCGGTTCAATCGCTAGGGCGTAAGTGCGCTTAGAGGAAAGATCGTTGAAATAAGGCTGGCAGGACATTTTCACACAGCATCTAAAACTAAAGCTATTGAAAAAAGCTATGATGTCAGAATGTAGTCAAATATTCGTACAAATAAGAATTTTGCAAAGGCTATTTGCTTTTGTGCATGCCAAGGACTAAAAACTTGATAATTCCCTTTTACCTTAATGATATTTGTTTTACATTGTTGGTCGATTATTGTCTCTAACCAGTATAACTATGAAGTATCCATAAAAGTCTATTAAAAATATAAATATCCATCCAGAAAATCCAGGTTTATCTACCTGTTGCCCGGCAGAATCAGGTTCAATCAGTGATGCAGCTCGCAATTTCTCCCTAGGGCGTCTGGATAGGTATCTAGATTAACTAGGATTAAGTAGGATACAGAATCCCTCGATGGCTAGGAAAGTATGGGTCATTGAACTTGCGGGACAAGGGTCATAATGATAGGCAATTGACTAAAGAGGTCACTTTTAACACCACCAATGTGCTCTCAGTTTAATCTAAAATTATAAAGAGGAAAGGTTTGTCTGTTTAAATTGAATAGGCTCCGAAACTACTGGACCGATTTGAAAAATTCTTTCACCATTAGAATCCTACATTATCCCTGATGAACATAGGCTATATTTTATTTCGGGAAAGTGAAGTTTTCCCAAAGGACCGCGGGTAACACCGCGACGGGCAGCTAGTACTACATATTTTTCAATGACGTTTTTTATTACATAAAAGAGCAATTTACAACATGCAATTTTTGTCCGGCAGCGAGATGGGCGGATGATATTATTAACGTCGTAGGCCGACAGTGGATCAGGCTGGCACAGGACCGGGAAGAATGGCAAAAGCAGAGGGAGGCCTATACCCAGCAGTGGGTGAAGTCAGGCTGCGGATGATGATGATGACTTTTTGACTCGTTTTGCATCGGCAGCCATTATTGTAAGATTTAGTATTATGATATTAAGTAATTACACACAGTTCTGATCTCTGAGGCCCAATGTTCGCGATAACTTATTTATAGTTTAATTGCAGTTAAATTGATGCCGATGCCATCACACGGGGTCGTTGTATCCTTTTACAGTCAAAAGGACATTTACAAAAACGAAACAGAATTAGGACCCAGTGTTGCCAGGGTACTATCACTACATAGTTTAAAACAAAGTCGCTTTCTCTGTCCCTATGTATGCTTAAATCAATAAAACTACGCAACAGATTTTGATGCGTTTTTTTTTAATAGATAGAGTGATTCAAGAGGAAGGTTTATATGTATAATACATGCATAATATAGTAGAGAAATTTAGTATCAGCATTGCACCCGTGTGAAGCCGGGGCGGGTTGCTAGTCTAAATATATAACTAACTAAAAATTTCTTCTTCTTTCTGATCAATGTTTTAAACCATTTTTGCTAAGGATGAGGCCACCCCAATTGCTTTCTCTGGCGTTGAGCAGGTCCTCTTGGGTGCAGGTTGTAGGGCACAGAGGACATGAGAGCAGGCGTTCCATCTCCTGAACGGGAGCCCCACAATCGCACTGGGTAAGTGCAGGGTCCCGGAATCCCCACCTGGCTAGATTTTCTCTGCAGCGTCCAACTTTGGTCCGGAGTTGGTTAAGAGCTTTCCAAGTTGGACACTGCAGTTCACGGCAGCTGTTCAGCTGGGGCTATGAAATCTGGGGACCAAAACCAAATACCTACTAAAACCTGTGTATACTTGCTTAGTCGTTCTTGATAGATCGTCGAAGTTAAGCCACGTTCGAAACGGTCTGGAAGTGGATGGGTGACCGCCAGTGGCATTTTCATCTGAGTGCTTCGGTGGGCACGTTAAATTGTCAGTCCCGGCTATTTAAGTCGTTAAGCCATCACGGAGGCCTTAAGGCGGCCTAAAAACTCCGTCAGGGTTGGCCACTGACTCATACGAACTTACTTTACTTACTTTTGTAAAAATATGAAGCAATCTTATGACAAAAATCTTGTGACACACCCTGTATAGACCGTATAAAAATATGTATAGGCCATAACCACTCAATACGCGAGTATGACACACCAATCGAGAGGGGAGAAATATTGAAAAGCTAAAAATGTAACGTGTCATCTAAATGTAAAAATTGATTTGGGTTCCGTACCCTGTGGGGTGCTACTAACGGTTTGAGATTAAACGGAGCTGATGTAAGGAAAAGATAATATCTATGAATTTAATCTGATGTTATTGATGTTCTGATACTTTGTCTCTTTAAGACCCCTCGCAGACTACAGACTTTCTATCGGCCGATAGTTGAGACGGATACTTCGGCTCGTAATGAGTATGGAGAAGTATAGCCCATCTCAACTATCGGCCGATGGAAAGTCTGTAGTCTGCGAGGGGTCTTAACGACTTCAATAATATTAGCCAAGCGTAGAATGTTTTTTTTGAGAGGGAGGCCAGGAGGAGGATTCAGCTGGGTTGGGCAGCGTTTGGAAAACTACGTCGAGTCTTCTCGTCACCCATACCGCAATGTCTGAAAACGAAAGTTTTCAATCAGTGCGTCCTACCTGTCATGACCTACGGTGCCGAAACGTGGACACTCACAGTACGGCTAGTCCACCAGTTTAAAGTCGCTCAGCGAGCTATGGAACGAGCTATGCTCGGAGTTTCTCTGAAGGATAGAATCCGCAATGAGACTATCCGACATAGAACCAAAGTTGTCGACATAGCTCAGAGAATTAGCAAGCTGAAGTGGCAGTGGGCTGGCCATATCTGCCGAAGAACCGATAACCGCTGGGGTAAACGAGTGGAGACCGCGACTCGGCAAACGTAGTGTAGGACGCCCTCCGGCCAGGTGGAGTGACGATCTGCGAAAGGCTGCTGGCAGAAGCTGGATGCGTCGAGCCGAGGACAGGGCGCAATGGCGCTCATTAGGGGAGGCCTATGTCCAGCAGTGGACTATTATAGGCTGATGATGATGATGATGATGATGATGTAGAATGTTTGGCTCTAATGTTTATATTTCTTGATGTATGTTCTCCAATAGCTCTCTCTATAGATGAAACGGTTTTCTCAATTATCTTTTAGTTTTAAACGATGTAGGTACTTCTCGAGGCGGTCCTACATAATTTTGATTCCTGAAAGATTTCTATTCAACTCAAAAAAATTGCCTTGGTTGTAATTTTCGAGTACGAAATTGACATTGTCATTTGTTCGTTTTTAAAACGTTTTTATAATTTTTCTCCGGGAGTTACTATATGAGGGTTGTCACAAACTAACGCGTCAGGTAACTTCGAGTTCCACAAGTAGACTCATAGTAACAAGCGTGTAAAGAATTACGGCACGCTTCAACGGCACGTATTGATTTATGTAAATACAGACAGAGCCATGTGAGCGAGGCTGACGCTTATTAAGTGCTCCTCCGAGGCACAATGCAAGTAATTATTTTCGTCAACCCTATGCACAGGCCTTGTAATTTGAAAAACGAAATAGGATCACGTTCTCTACAGTGGCGTAGCTAGGCAGCCTAGGGCCCTGGTGCAAAATAAACTGGGGCCCTAAGCCCCCTCGCAGACTGCAGACTTTCTATCGGCCGATAGTTGAGACAGAATATACTTCGGCTCGTAATGAGTATGGGGAAGTATAGCCCGTCTCAACTATCAACCGATAGAAAGTCTGCAGTCTGCGAGGGGGCTAACTGAACGGTTTAGTAACTCGACTGATTCGTCATTTTCTGGGCTGACTGTAGTTACTGAAGTACCGCAGACGGTTGCGGACGCAGAAGGTTGCAGGTTCGATCCGCCATGAGATAAATGTTTATATGATTTGCAAATATTTATCTCGGGTCTGGGTGTTTCTATGTATAGTATGTATTTACAAAGAAAAAGTATATAAGTAGTATAGCTGGTTCCCATAGTATAAGCTTTGCTTAGTTTGGGGCTAGATGATGCTGTATGAAATGTCCAGCATTATTTATTTTATTTAATATTATTTGAAAATATTTATAATATATTTTTAATATATGTAATGCGGTCGGATGAAAGTCACGTAACTAAAAGGGTGATGGAAATGAATGTGGATGGATATGTGAGTAGAGGTAGACCAAAGAAAAGGTGGATGGATTGTGTGAAAAAAGATATGGGTAAGAAGGGCACTCCCTTTCATACGAAGATGACAAGTGATAGGGGAGAGTGGAAGAAGAGAACATGTTGTGCCGACCCCGCATGAGCGGGATAAGGGCAGGCAAATGATGATATTTGATAAGTAACTAAAAATTATAATATAACAGGTAACAGATCTTATACAAATAGTCGCTACAGGCTCATTGGTAACTAGTATAGCATAATTAAAATAATTTTGAAACTCTAAAACGTAAGTTTCGAGCCAACTCCGGCACCTGAGTGAATGAATAATGCATCGATACTGCGCTGTTGTGATTTTAACCACCATCCCCGAACTAAAGCTTCCGTTTCTCAAGATCTGGTCACCCTCATTTAACAATTGAAATTTTCTAGTTTTCGTCACTAAGTTCTTTCGACCCGGTGGTGAAATGAGTAGCACCAAAGAGGCTTCTTTCGTGCACTTCACAAAAAATACAGTGAAATCGGAAGCTCTATACGTCTATACGTTGAAGGAAAACTGATGTTTTCCACTAGCCAGTTACGGATGTTATATGACGGATAACACTTTTTGAAGATACCATAGCTTTAGCTCTGCCACTCATTTGTTATTTATCGCCAAATGAGATGTAAAATGTGTTTGAAAAGCTGTCGTCTCAATAATGGCTGAGCTCTTGCAAGTTTAGTTTGACTTCACAATGAATTTGTTTTAAACTTTGAAAGTGACAGCAAGTGGAAATGCTAGCATGAAAATTACATACATAATATATTTTCTAATTCAAAATTACTAAAACTTAAACAATAAAGAAACAATTGACATTTTCCATGAATTTTCCCTAGATCTTTTATTTACTTGCTAGGGTTAGTCAAAAGGCAAGTTCTAAACACACGATTGGCAAATGACCACATTTTGGCTAGCAGTAACATTCCACACAGGCGCGGTCGCAGCTTGAAATTTTGGCGGGTGGGGGGGTCACTGCACTTATAATACTTTATTGCACAATACACAAGATTTTACAAAAAAAAAGTCAAAAAGCATTATTCAGTAGGACCGCTGGGATCACTTTGACGTGTACGATTTTGGGGGGGTCATGTTCTGTTAACTTCACATTAACGTGAAGTTATTTGAGAGTAACTTAAGTGGCCTCACCTAAGTTACTCTCTAATAACTTAATGTTGGCCTCATTTTTAAAAACATAAAAATTAGACACAAACATAAATAAAACGAAAATAATTGGCTCATCAATATAATATAATAGTCGTTTGACAAAGCAAGTGTATGAGGCGAGTGTGCATGGGACAGCTGGAAGGGAAAGGCCTAGGCGAACCTTCTTGGATCAAATTGGCGACATTTTGGAGAAGGGCCAGGTCAAAAGTACCCTAAACCGACGAGCATGTATGAATAATGTAATGAGAGTGAATGAGGCGAAAGTTGTGTGTCCGGATCGTAGCGACTGGAGATCCGTGGTCTCTGCCTACCCCTTTGGGAAAGAGGCGTGACTGTATGTATGTATGTATGTATGTAATTGGCTCATCACATAGATAGCCCAATCAAATAAAGACAATCATGACAACCAAAATATGCGTGACAATGTCTTTGAGTAACGCGTTTATAAACAGCCGATTACACCTCGCTACCGACGATATAGCGGTATTAATCGTGAGGGGCGTCCCCAAGATGTGGTTTGTCACGCGATGCTATCATAAAGGCTCTTCACTTTATACTTATCTATATACGTACGCAACCTATGCCTACATTTAACGGGACGCGTAGTGCTTGGGACATTTTTTGTGATCAAATAGGCTTTCTTAATATCTAAACTATTCTAAACCACCTCAGCTTATTTCACCTTATAGGAAAGACATGGAATGCGTGTGGAGCTGCTTAAAGCCGCGTGTTTTACAATTTTCCTTCACTAGCTCTTGTTCATTTTGAAGTCACGTTCACGTTTGAAGTGGGAATGGGGTCATGTGACTCGAATGCACCCAGAACGTTGGGTGAAGCTCGTCGCTCAGTGGGTGCCTGAAAACAGTCGAAGACGACGCGGCACACCCAGGAAGAGGTGGCGAGACGACCTGGATGCATTCGAGCCAGACTGGCAAACCTTGGAGCGCAAGGAGTGGAAGCTAAGGGGAGACCTTTGCCCAGAAGTGGGACACAATAGGTTGAGTAAAAAAAATCTCTTGTTCATATGAAATGTACGCGCTCGTGGTCGTGTTTGCTTAGTCGTTCTTGATAGATCGTCGAAGGTAAGCGTTCCAAACGGTTTGTAAGTGGATGAGTGACCGCCAGTGGTATTTTAATCTGAGTGCTTCCATGCGTAAAATTGCCAGTCCGGCTGTAATGCCGCTGAAGGCCCGGAAATCAAAAATCCAGTGATTGCTGCAAGCTGGAATTCGTACTCGCAACCTTTGTCAAAGGTCCTCACGACAGTACTCGCAACTCGATACGTATAGTCCTTACTATATAATATAATAATAAATAATGCTGGACATTTCACACAGCATCATCTAGCCCCAAACTAAGCAAAGCTTGTACTATGGGAACCAGATAACTGATATACTACTTATAGCGTCTTACCATAGAACGTGACATAAAGTTATTCCACCGAATAAATCAAGAATAACCATACATTTTGACAGTTTACACTCCGGAATAACTTTATGTCACGTTCTATGGTAAGACGCATATACTTTTTGTTTGTAAATACATACATATTATACTAGCTGCGCCCCGCGGTTTCACCCGCGTAAGTCCCGTTCCCGCGGGAATATCGGGATAAAAAGTAGCCTATGTGTTAATCCAGGGTATCACCTATCTACATACCAAATTTCAACCAAATCGGTCCAGCCGTTTTTGCGTGAAAGAGTAACAAACATCCATACATCCATACATCCATACTTACAAACTTTCGCCTTTATAATATTTATATAGGATATAGTAACACCCAGACCCGAGATAAATATTTACAGATCATACAAACATTTATCCCGCCGCGGGGATCGAACCTGCAACCTTCTGCGTCCCAAACGGGCTTTCACCCACTGCGCCACAGAAGTCGTCATAAATAAAGTTAGTGCCACTAGCAATGCCATTTTATAACCGCACATAACGTCGCTCTATGACGATGTGATCGACTAAGCACCAACCACGAGCTCTTCGCCAAAACTGTTTTAATAGATTACCTACAACCAGAAGTAGCCGTAAGAGCCCTCACAGACTACAGACTTTCTATCGGCCGATAGTTGAGACGGAATATTCTTCGGCTCGTAATGAGTATGGAGAAGTATAGCCCGTCTCAACTATCGGCCGATAGAAAGTCTGTAGTCTGCGAGGGGTCTAAGATATTTATGACTAGTTGATCGAAGTACTAGATATACCAAGTACTAGCAAGTTATTGCTATTGAAAGCTGTAAACGGACGTCGAAGGAATTTGCCTTATCGGATGGTTTACGAGAGCTCGACGTGCTCGCTTTATGGATGTACAGTTTACAGGTTACTCAAACGGCCTACATGTCATTTTGATGAGTATTTGCTAGTTTATGGGCCGAACACCAGCTTGTATTGACCAAACTTCTATTAAGTTCCTATCCTTCTTAATGTGCTCCTGACTGCCTAATAATTATACAACTTCTAAGAATTTCGAATGACTAAGAAACAGATATAATATAAAAGAATTATAAATAATGCTGGACATTTCACACAGCACCATCTAGCCCCAAACTAAGCAAAGTTTGTTTTATGGGAACCAGATAATTGTAAGCTACTTATATACCTACTTTTTGTTTGTAAATACATACATATTATACATAGAAACACCCAGACCCGAGATAAATATTGGCAGATCATACAAATATTTATCTCGCGGCGGGGATAGAACCCGCAACTTTCTGCGTCCCAAGCGGGCTTTTACCCACTGCGCCACAGAGGTCGTCGAATGCCTATTGTCTATAAATTAAAGGTCCTGTTCAATTTGTTTGTTTGCTTTCTATAATTAAGTGTGTAAGTGGTAGGCCTTCCGCATATTTTATCTATTGATCAAAAGTATGTGACATCTTATCTCATCGCGTTTAGCTTCATTCCTGGAAAGATAGCGCTGATTTCATTTATATATCTTTATTTTATCTTTAAATCTAAAATTCCAAACAATCGATACTAAATATTAAAAACAAATCATCCAAAAATACGTACTACTTACTCGGTTAACAAGTATAATGAAAGAAATACATAAGTAGGCACAGTAGACTAGTTGAACGATTCCTGTCCGTGTAGACGAGAAATCACTATTACTCCGAAAAGAAATGAAAAAACACAGATTTTTAACCACGATTCGAACACACCGTCTAGCAAAAACGTGTAAAAATATAACTGATGTTTTAAAAACTTTCCGTTCTCGTTATTTCAGTGAACTGAATTTAAGATGTACCTGATAAGCATTGCGCCGGTAAAGTCGTCTCTATACAATCTAGTCTAGAAACAAATCCCCGTTCAAACAGCATCACATGATCACCCGAAGTGTTTATCTCGCTAAATTTATCTGACTACATACATAGTGACCCAGAATTGATGGGCTGATAACAGTGATAACGATATTTAGTATTAAACTAGCCATGTACCAAGTAGCATTAGTTGTAGGCGCCGCCAGTAATCTCGGTTATCAAGTCTTGAAGCGGCTCACGAAAAAATTCAAAGGAAAAATATACTTCACAACAGAAAACGCAACCGATGGACTGAACATACTCAAAAACTTAGAAAAAGACGGATTGGACATCAACTATCTACAACTTGACATAACCTACACAAAGAGCATTATCAAAACAAGATACATCATACAAGATCTGGATGAAAGAATAGATTTGATAATAAATATAACTGATTATGTGAGCGAGAAGAATATATCGCATGTGGAAAGAGTGCGGCGAACATTAAGCGTGAATTTCTACGGCTACATAAATTTCGGAAAGTTGATTTATCCGCTTCTAAATGAAGGCGCTAGGGTTGTGAATGTTTCCGGACGTGCCGGTCTTTTGGCGACTATAGAAAACGAGGATATAAGGCGGAGGATTAGTGATGTGACGCTCAGTGAAGATGAGCTGGTGGATTTGATGATTGAGTACGAAGAGGCCGCGAAACGAGGCGTTGAGAGGACTGAAGGTTGGGGGGCAAACGTTCAAGCGGTTAGCAAAGTGGCATTGAATGCTGTGACGTTTCTGCAGCATAGAGAATGGAGTGACGCAGGTGTAGTCATAAACTGCGTGAATCCTGGAAACGTCTCCCAGCGAGAGGGGAGGAAGACGGCGAAGGTTTACGAAGAGGGCGCTAAAGCGATTTTGTATCTAGCTCTTGAAGCGCCTTTGACCGTCAAAGGTAACTTTGTTTGGAGCAACTATTCTGTAATCGAGTGGAATTCCGACCCGTACGTCGAGGTTACCACAGTATGATTGTGGATTTAGCGAACATGAAGTGAATGTTAGACATAGCTTTACCTGTGTATTTTCTAGTAAACAACCAGTCATGTATCCTAGTATATTCTGTAATGTAAATATGTTGTATTTTAGTTTCTGTAATAGTATAACTTTTTGGATCATGAGTATTAGCTTCTGGTTTGTTTGTTTTGTTTTGTTTATGTTTAGCTAAATACGAACCTACATTCATGTAGAGCTGTTAAATATTCAGTTAATTTTTCGCTGACTGAAAACCAACGTTGAAGTACAAAAGTAATCAATAATCCCTCCAATAGTCCCTCCAGTAGAGACTCCCTGTCAAAAACAATAATTGTCAAGTCCCCTTGATATTGACTTGGGATGTACCAATGATGTTATATACAGTATAGAATTCTGTGGGATGTACCTATTACAATGCGTGTCAACAATAGAGACTCAAAATATACTTCAAACAAAAACTACAATTGGTATTCTGTTATTTTATTCCTCGTTTAATTTGCGGGATATCAATAACAACAATAATTTCCGCACTAAATGCCTGGGATATTTTCGCGCTATCCCAAAAACTTTACAAGGGTATCTACCCACAGATCAATAGTATTAAATCCTTCCGAGGGGTTGAATTGTAAATAGCTACAATAGGAAAAGTTAATATGTGGGTCTCACTTTATTTCACACCATAGGTGCTGACCCACTGCATGGCAGAGCTCTCCTTGTCCGTGACATTCGCATCGAAGCGCGTTTAAATAGATAAATAATGTTGGACATTTCACACAGCATCATCTAGCCTCAAAGTAGCATGTGATAAGGTTCCGACTGATATACTGCATGAGTTCTATTGTAAATAAATTATATCAAACATAGAAAACACCCAGACCCGAGACTATTTCACGAGAGAATATTTTCAGATCATAGGTTCACATTTTGTCCCGCAGTGGAAATCAAACTGCGTCGCAAGCGGACCTTCGGCCACTGCGCTACAAAATCAATAGCGAACTATTATCTTACTTCACCGTAATCGTATTTTAAACTACCCTCCATCTTGGTATCCTAATTACTCGGTTGAGTGTTAATGGTGGACAAACTAAGACACACATAATGTACTCGTAAAGTGACCGCTCGCACTTGGCCGAACATACTGGTAATGGCTTTCAAAGTTTATTGCGCATAAAGAACGGATAATGTATTACACATATGGAAATACTGTAACTAACTACAGTAATGTGTTTTATACGACAATGAAGTTTACATAAAAATGGAGTATAATTTTTTAGTTATAATCACAAAAATCTGGTGGAAATCAGTTCTGGTTAATTTTGATTAAAATAACTAGCTAAAGTACCAAAGACCCCTCGCAGACTACAGACTTTCTATCGGCCGATAGTTGAGACGGGCTATACTTTTCCATCATTACGAGCTGAAGTATATTCCGTCAACTCAACACCGACGGCCGATAGAAAGTCTGTAGTCTGCGAGGGATCTGACAATATTGAAAACATATAAAAAAAACGTCAGAAAAAAATACTTAAAAACATGCCTACATAGACAAACAGATGTGAATTCATCCATCCTATCAGTCACTTGGTACGAGTAGAGTGAACCTAACTCCGAATAACTTAATATCCTAGGCTAATTTGTCAAAAGCAACACTTTGTCAATAAGGTAACAAATAGTTTCATGTTGTTTTGAAGACCCACTTTCGACGAGACAAAATGCGGTGTAATTAACTCCAGAATATTACAGTTTTAGAAGGATCCAGAAAGTTATTTACGAACTAAAATTGAAAATGTTTTTAAACAGTTCAAAAAGTAATAAAAGGTTGCATGTAACAAGGTGACTGAGGAGCACAAAGGCATAAGCCGCAGCAGATGTCAACGCTGCACATCCTGCACAGTCTAATTTAATCGAAAATTATGTACAAAAACTAGATGATGACAAAGAACAAATAGATAGCACTCGTGTTGCGTTTTACGCTTTGTAACATAAACTTTGATATTTCAAATTACCTATCAGAACTATTCTATAGTAATAGGATTTGTAAGATATATTCGAAATTAACACGTTCAGTGCCATTGCGCTTCAGCATGCTACGGCCTCTTTTTTAAGTACAAGATCCAATAACAACAGAAAGGATCACCACCCAAGGTGCGGTAGACATTCTCTCAGATCTTTAGTGTATTCCAGACATTCTGCTCAACAATCCTAAGGCGGCCTTAAAACTCCTTCACCAGAGTTGGCTGACTCGTACAAACTTACTTTTTTGCTTAACAAGTGTAAATCGTATCTCGCATAAAACCTCCTAGAATTTATAAGCCTGACTGGCAAAACGTTGCAACTCCATTTAATTAACTTTAGAAAAAAGGAAGTTACAATAGAATAGGGATCCCATTAGCGGTGCAATGAGCTAACTATTTACAGGCTGAAGATAAAAGGTTTCGATGCCAGAGCGATCAGATACGGTTACTCTGAGAGAATTGATTTTGAATTGTTTTGTAGCTCCACGGTAACTATTTTAAAAGAAAAAGCTAGAAGAACACAGCTTGCGTAGCAACATTAGACTTTCTCAAACGTTCGCGTTCACTGTTCATATTTTGCTAATATTTTGAAATACATACATAGAAAAAAACAATCATCTTCAAGGTGTTTTATCAGACCTTTTTTTTCCTCTGATAAAAACATCTAGATTGTCGGTCTTCTACAGATACTACGGTGAGTGTGCCCAGGAGCTACACGACCTTATTCTGCCTTCACAATTCTTTTAGAGGGACTTCAGACGCACAGTTGATAACCATCCACACTTGGTTGATATTCCACTAATTAGAACTAAGCACTTTGAAAGTTCTTTTATTATGCGCACTGCAAAAATTTGGAATCAGTTTCCAGCGTCTGTGTTTCCGCTGAGCTACGAACGACCCTGTTGTTTTTAAGAAGAGAGTTAATAGGCACCTTCTGGATAGGCTTGCTCCATCGTTATCCTCATTCTTGCCTGTGTAAGTTTCAAGGTCAAGAGCCGACCCATCCATCATAAAAAAAATGCTTTTCAAATACTCACTATTTCATGATACATATTTCCATAAGTTTCAGAAACAGCATTACATACGTGACCGGCTATGAGCATAAAAACCGGTCAATGTGTTCCCTCATCATTTTAGTACTCGTGTTAACACATTCTTAACTTCAATAGATTTTCTAAAGATGCTAAGAATATTTTCAAAACTCATACACAAGTGAACAAACCTTGGGAAGTTTGCATCGGCCGTCACTTGTCAAAGATGCAGCTTGTTATAAAGTTTCCAGATACGATGAACTTGCGAATAAACATGCATTCCTAGTTCCTGTCTTTTTGCATCTTCGATGAGGACTGCCGGCTCAACTGAGCTGTATCGTGGCAAATATGTTTTGAGTTTACGAGTAGTTATGTCTTAAAGTTGGAAGGTCCTTGGCAGACTACCAAAAGTTAGGTTTAATTTAGCCGATTTGTCATAATACGAGAAAGACTTGTTAAAAATCGAGTTAAAGATTTTTTTATGGAAGAGGGGGCAAACGAGCAAGTTGCACACCTGATGGTAAGTGATTGCCACCGCCCACAGACAACTGCAGCATCAAGAGGCACTGCAGATGCGTTGCCGGCCTTTGAAATTATTTTTTCTTGAACGCGCCTCAGTCATATCCATATAATGTAGATGGATTAATCGTGTCATCTTCACCTGGAATAGATCAATGAAACAGTTCTTGAAAGCAAAGGAACTTGAAACCAAGTTTCTTCATAAATGAGCAACGAATGCGTTCATTTACACTGCTTATTTTAAACGCCTCTTTCCGATTGATTGAGCATTTCTTCTCACAAAAGGAAACACACAAAGGCTCGGTAGGAAAATCGGAAAAAAGCTTTCCGCGACAAACGTGACCTTTATTTGCAGGTAAAACGGCTATTTCTATTTTGATATTCGATTTTCTGTCAATAAGCATGCGACCTTCGTCAAGCCAACGCTGCCTTTGACACTTTGTAATTCGCTCCGGCTTTACCTACTTTATTAAATTTCCACGTTGGCTTAATGAGAAAATTATTCGGATCAATGGTTCGTCGATATACTATATGCACGATACAACAAATAAATATTAGTATTTGACTCGTTTGCATGTTATATTGCCTTCTCAGCTGTAAATATAAAGTCTCTACTTTCAGATCGAGATCTATAACAATATTTAAATGATAATACATAATATAGTAATATTGATTGAGTGAAAGATGAGATGACGTGATTCATCGAGAACCCATGACCCCTTACCCCAGCATCGTTTATTGCATTGTATATTTTTGAACTAAAACGCATCATTTTTGTAGAGGGCAAGGTAAATCCTTTTGAAGAAATTGCAACATTTTAAGTGAAACGTATTTCTTTCCACAGATATCACAATGAAAATGCACATCCAAGCTGCAGCTCCAGGGGATAGTGGATTGGGCCATCGGATGAATACTGTATGAAGTGCTAGTGTTTGGTATGGCCGGAATTTTTCATTCCCCAAGGCACTTTGTGGAGTGAACTTCGGATGGCGTAAAGCGGTTAAACATTAACGCGTACGCCAAGCCACGGTGCCAACCTCCAGTTAGTGCTGGCGCTAAATCATGTACACTTTTACGTTGAAACATTAGGAGAGGAGAACCTCTTCTAATGTTTTGTGCTTGATGAGGTGTCGTGTTGACAGGTTGACCACAGGGTTCCTTGACTTTCCGTAGATCTTGAGTTTTACCTACATTTTATAAAAGCATAAAAGTCGCGGGAAACATCAAGTGATTTAAATTAATTAGCATCATCTAATTTATCCGAAATTTATTGTCTTCTCTTGTCATTTATCAAGGAAACTTTTGCGAACTTGCAGAAGCTTACAATTGAAGTATTCGAACTTCGCGTCCGTAATTAAAATGAAATGAAACTCTTTGCTAACAAGACTTCCGTTTTGCAGGGTGTCATAATGTTAATGTAAAAAAGTAAGAATACTTCATTGTAACAATTCATTTTTATAGTGACTATGTTTAGAGCCGTATTGGCTTAGTGCCTTGGCCTTCTTTAAGGTAAACGGTTCAAATCAAGGCCATACAATGATTTTTTTTGGTTAAAGGAATTAAATGCATTTCAATTCTAAACATTTATAAGGTTTTTAACACTTCTAAACTTCGGATCGAAAGTCAAAATTCATTCAGTCACAAAGTTAAACGTTAGCGGTTCAATTACGTATCACATGAAGACAATGCTGTCATCAATTGCTATCCGACACGTAATACATCACCGCAGTATCAGTCTCCAACTTTGAAATAGAAAAACTTGCATCGTTAGTGTAACCGCGGCTTTATTTACTGCTGAAAACAAGGTCTGTCACGCTGAGTCTGGATGTAGAGACCAATATTATAGTGCTACTTGCAGTTTCTGATGAAATCAAAGAGAAAAATATTTATTTATTGAAATCACTGTGGCTTGTTAAGAATCGTCTTTTTCAGTCCTAGCGTTGGATCACTATGTAGAAAGAAGAAAGAAAGAAATGGTGTACTTCTTTTTTTTTCTGATAATTGAATGAATAAAAAAAAACAGGGTCACGACTGTATCCCCAAGGAGCGGTAGACATTCTCTCAGATCTTTATATTCCAGAACCTTTGAAGATGTCTAAGGGGGTAGTCAGAGGCATGTACAAATACAAATTTGATACATGCCCACATCATGCAGAAGTTAGTATTCCATACGTGACAGGTTGCAAGCCCATCGCCGCCTGAATGAATGAATGAATGAAAAACTCTTTATTGTACACACACAATAATTACAAAACATATGAACCAATAGAACTCAACGAGACAATGTACAATGGGCGGTCTTATCGCTTATAAGCGATTTTTTCCAGACAACCTTTGGATGGAAAGAAACGAACATAATTAAGTCATCATTATTGTATAGTAAGCAGCCTACAGTCATACAAATACAGTTTAAAATTATCAAAATTATTTTAACTATATCCATTATTAAACTGGTGCTAAAGTCACAAACTGCACTAGCGCAGTGCGGAAAAATAACCAAAGAACCTTTTAAAAATATTTTTAATTGTAATTTCATGTTTTACGTGTCCTTTATTCGCTTTGGGATTTATGCGAGTTTATTCTTGTAAGTTATTTGTCCGGGCTCGGTTCAGATTTATTTCATTTTAACCTCTGCTGGTGGAAATATGGTTTTTAGCTAGTCGCTCGTATGGAACTTATGCTGGGGACAGTTTCTAAGTCTTTCGAGTCGAGTCTTTTTACGACTTAGCCGACCATACATTGTGCTTTTTTTAATAATAATGCTGGACTCATCATCATCAGCCTATAGCAATCCACTGCTGGACATAGGCCTCCACTAATGAGCGCCATTGCGCCCTGTCCTCAGCTCGACGCATCCAGCTTCTGCCAGCAGCCTTCCGCAGATCGTCACTCCACCTGGCCGGAGGGTGTCCTACACTACGTTTGCCGAGTCGCGGTCTCCACTCAAGAACTCGTTTATCATAGCCTTTACCTATTCTCTTTTCTTGTTCGTGCGATACAGTTTGATATTATGTAATACCTGTGTCTGTGTGTTGCCAAATAAAGATTTATCTATCTTGTTCATCAAACCCTCTATTTTAAAGTTTATTATTTATTTATTGGGATGTTAATGGTCATGGAATCAATTATATTTTATTGGAATGATACAAAATGTTTTGATTTTTGGATTGATAGAGGAAAACAAAACAAGGATAAATGATACGTAGAGCTGGTAGAGCGACGGACGTTTGAAAAGTCTGGAATGGAAGCTTACTGCTAACGTATTCCGCATCTTATGTCTCACTTGCCTTGTGACTGTGACTGACACGTGTTGCGCGCGCTTATAAATTGTAGGGTTTTATTATTACTAGCTGCGCTCCCGCGGTGTGACCCGCGGTCCCTGGAGATTTTTTGGGATAAATTAGCGTAGGTCCTTCCCTTTATCCATGCCAATCTGTCTTTTAGCCTAATCTGTTCAGCGGTTTGGGCGTGAAAAGATAACAAACAGTCAGACAGAGAAATAGACAGACAGAGTTACTTTCACATTTATAATATTAGTATGGATTTGCCAGTGACGTGAATCTCGAAATTATTTTCAATTATCTGATAGTAGTAATACAGTTCTATATTGATCTTCAGCAAAAGTGAATGTAAAATAGGGCATATACAAGGACAGCTTTGAGTTTAAATGAGTAATATGCATGTTTGAGATGGAGTCGGGGTAACTTAATGCCAAAAGAACCAAGAAATCATCATATATATTTCGACGCTACAGTGCAACTCGTGTCATATCCACGTGGATGTGGCATGCCTCCTGGAACTGCCATATCTCCGGATAGCATAATCTGGTGTGCACTCCGACGTCAGTCAATCAATCACGCCGTGACTTGCTGTGTTACTCTGCCTCGTACTCTCCCCAACAATCAAACAACCGAACATTTGCTTGTATAATTTGTATATACCTACATTTGTAGTCTAGTTTCGCTTAAACGCTTTATTTATTTTATTCAATATCTTACAATTTGATTTGGTAAGTACTTTGGGAATATTTTTCTATAGGCTCACTTTTGTTTTACAGAAAAAGTTTAAAATGCAATTGTTTCGACAAATCCTAGTACAAAAGAAATGAACCTACAAAAAAAATTCCCATCCTGTATATGAGATAGAAAGAGATAGAAGATTCGATCACATCCACATTACAAGTTATAATTGTGGTAATTACGATAGATCATACTATATGATCTTTAATTTCTGTAATTGTTTTATAGTGCTGATCCACACTTGGTATTTCATTATGAAATGAAAAGTCTTATCAAAATTTTGGATTTCGACGGGATTCGAACCCGCATCGATCAGACGATCCTCCTAAAGCCGGAGTGCCTAACCGCTCGGCCACGAAATCCTACTTGTCGATGTCCAAATCTTCGATAAGTCTCATATTTCGGTTGAGCGACCGATTAGCGCCATCTACACGTTCACTAGTGAACTCATGCTCATTGTCTGAAATTTTGATAAGACTTTTCATTTCATAATGAAATACCAAGTGTGGATCAGCACTATAAAACAATTACAGAAATTATAGATTTAGCTAAAGCGACATCTCTTAGTCATTTGATTCTGAATGTAATTTCAGACAATGAGCATGAGTTCACTAGTGAACGTGTAGATGGCGCTAATCGGTCGCTCAACCGAAATATGAGACTTATCGAAGATTTGGACATCGACAAGTAGGATTTCGTGGCCGAGCGGTTAGGCACTCCGGCTTTAGGAGGATCGTCTGATCGATGCGGGTTCGAATCCCGTCGAAATCCAAAATTTTGATAAGACTTTTCATTCTATATGATCTTCTAATAATCTAAATGTAATTGGATCGTGGCACTAAGTACACGACAAGGTTTATTGGCTTTTGATGAGTATCACCATTATGTTTAACTAGCTACTGCTTAGTTTAGTTTAGTTTAGTTTATTTATTAATAACAGATAAGTTACAGGTCCAATTATTACATTTCATATAAATTATCACATTTCTATAAATGGTAGGTATAGGTACCTATTAAGTAGCTCATTTCATTTTAAAAAAGGTAGGTAAGTATAAGTTTATACTACTACAACGGAAAATAAATAAAATACAATAATGATAAAATTTCTAGTAAAGTTAACATTTAAAATAATTAGAAATTGGTCAGTCAAAAAATTCATCAACCTTATAATAAGATTTTTGAACTAGTAGTTCTTTTAGCTTGTGCTTGAAAGATTGCGTTGTCTGTGAGTTAGTAATAGCCTCTGGTAAGCGGTTGTATACTGACGGCCCCAACACATGCACCAAATTCGACGTTTTTGCGAGGCGCCGCGGCACTTCTCTCAGCTTAAGAGCGTTCCGCGTTGGGTATCTATGGCAGTCACCAAGTCTCGGGTACTCGCTCATATGATTACGCGCGTAGATGGCTGCCTGGAAAATTACAAGAGATGGGACTGTCATTATCTTCAGGGAGCGAAAAATTGAGCGCGCTGGTGTGTCCCAAGCAACTCTCACTATGGCACGTACTGCCCTTTTCTGCATTCGGAACACTCGCTCCCAGTCAGCGGCTCTGCCCCAAAGCTCAACGCCGTATTGGAGTAGCGAGTGAACTGAAGCAAAATAGCAGCTTCTTGTCATGCTGGTTTCCAGTGTTGCTGATAGGCGCCACAACGCGAAACAGGCGCGACCCATCCGCTCGCATAGCTTGTGTATGTGTTGTTCCCATGTGAGCCCCTCGTCCAGTTGGAAGCCTAGAAAGGGTGTATCTCTGACTTGGTTTATTACCAAGCCACCCAGGGATACGCACAGAGGTTCACAATAATGGCCAGCTAGATTGAAATGCATGAAGTGAGTTTTTTTTACATTTAACAAAAAACCATTATGGCGAAACCACTCATGCAAGCTCTTTGCCACCATGTTTAATCTCCTCTCCAAGAGTCCCAAATTGGGTGCAGTGACAATAGCTGCGACGTCATCTGCGTACATCAACGTGTGCGCGTTGTCTATGCAGTCGGGCAAGTCATTGAGAAGGATAGAGAACATGATGTTAGAGAGCGAAGATCCCTGGGCTACACCAATACTCGCCTTGGCCGGCTTCGATGCTGTCTCTCCTTTGTCAGCAATGATTTTCTGATAACGGTCCGCCATGAAATCAGTCAGCAGCTTTAATGGTGACCCATCCAACCCATAATGTCTCAGCTTCGCTACGAGAACATTGTGGTCAGCAACGTCAAAGGCCTTAGATAAATCGCACATGATCACCGCTACCTGCTGTCGCCGCTCCCGAGCCTCCATCACTCGTCGTGCCAGCTCCCGCGCCACGTCCGTCGTTGACCTACCGGCCCGGTAGGCATATTGTCTATCTGAGAGGGAGTTCGTTGACGAAAGATACTCAGTAATTCGTGAGCTAAGGCCATGTTCAAAAATCTTGGCAATACAGGGAATAATCGAAACAGGCCGATAGCTGTTTATGTCTTCTTTCTTCCCCTTCCCCTTGTACAGAGGCGACACTCGGACATTTTTTAGTATTTGTGGATATCGGCCTTCCCTCAGACAAATATTAAAAAGTAGTGCGAGGATAGGCGACAAATGTTCGGCGGCTGCGTTAATCATGGATGTCGACATCTCGTAGATGTCCTTAGTTGGTTTACGCGCCACTCCACTTGTTATAATTTTATATACCTCAAGAGGCGTAAATTGAAGCAACCTAATAGATCGGTCGGCTGGGGCGCGCGCGCGAGCTAACGCAACCAGTGATGCGGGCACATCAGCAGAGGGCGCGCCACAGGTTAGCGCAGCGTTTACAAAATGCGAATTGATTGCATCAA
The DNA here is from genome assembly GCA_963565295.1 of Epirrhoe alternata. Classification (NCBI taxonomy): domain Eukaryota; kingdom Metazoa; phylum Arthropoda; class Insecta; order Lepidoptera; family Geometridae; genus Epirrhoe; species Epirrhoe alternata. Next base: position 13,231,308 of record OY751379.1, read on the forward strand.
TGGCTTCAACTCTGCTCGTGAAATTGGAGCCGTCAACTTTCCGAATCAACCCTATGACGTCAACCTTCCTTCTACATTGTCCAGTCTCGAGTTTTACAATGTCCCACATTGATTTTGTGGTATTTGTAGCACTCGAGATAATATTGCAGTAGAAATTTCTACGCTCGCTTTTTGAGGTCTCATTAAATCTATCCTGAAATTCATTTAGTTTGGTTAACAAAGATGAATTTAAAGGAAATTTTGTTATAAGTGATTTTATCTCTCTAATTATAAAGTCTAGGCTTACAATTTCCTCCGTAACCCAAGAGTTTACGCGTTTTCCAGATGTAACCCGTTTAAAGGGGAAACATGCGTCGAATTTATTTTTAAATACATTAACCAAACATTCCGCCAAGTTATCCGCAGACCAGTTCCTACTACTCACCTCTAGCCAGTCAACGCTTCCAATGGACGCGATGAAGTTGTTCATATTGGCAGTTGTATGAGATCTGGAAAATTGTGGAGAGGGGCGGGCGGGCGGCTCACACAGTAATTCCACTCGCACTGCATAGTGGTCACTTATGGCAGTCTGTACTGCAGTCGCGCTCACAGTTCCATCTAGCACCCGCTGACTGCTAACGTACGCGTGATCTATGCACGTGCTTGTCGTAGATGTTACCCTAGTAGGAAAATCAATATAGTTACAGAAATTACGAGCATGTATTATGTCATTTGTATGTGCTCGCGGCTTAGCCCGCGTTGTACCAAAATTTTAATAGCCTATATGTTATTCTAGGTCACTATCTACGCCTATTCCAAGTTTTTTCCAAATGGGTGGTTTAGGCGTGATTGAAATACAAACATCTAAACAAACTCACAAACTTTCAGCATTATTAGGTACTAATATGAGTGTGATTAGGTTTTAGCAACAAAAAATTGTGGCAGATATTTTTCAATTTCAAGAACGTTCATAAAATTACAGAAACTATTAGAAAGCAAGACTAAAGTCTAAAGTAAAAAATATTATAATTCAGCCAAAATAAAATCAATTTGAACAATCTTGATTCGTCCAGAACATACATTTTCAAATGCCAACATTTTGTTCAACTAAGCCTCTACTGAACATGTCCGAGTTATAGTGTTGAAGCACACAGCATTCACCTAAACAAGAGTACGCCACGTTTCGGCCACGCCAACCCTCAATAATGCAGAGCGGAATATTTACTGTACATGTGTACACGTCGGCTCGGCTATGCGGTGACAACGAGCGTGCTTCTGACAACCCCGCAATGGTATACCACGTTCGGATATAGAAGTTCGCACGCTCAGAACGGTGTGAATGCAGGCTTATATTCGGCGAACGTTGCACGTGTTAGAATATGCAATTTGTTTGTAGGAAATTTGAAGTTTAAAATGTGTTGTAAAGTGTCGGAGGGAATGTTTAGGGACGTGTTACACTCGCCTTTGTTGGATAAAAGTTATAATAGAATAATGGATGGAGTATTACATTAATAGCGTACCTATAAGCATGTAAACTAATAAACGTCTTAAACGGTTAATTCTGTCTAAACTAATGGGCGCTTCAGTGCATGCTTCACGTAGTTATACTCGTATATGAAGAAAAATTTGTCAAGTGCGGCTTGAAGTAATGGGTTCCGTAGATAAAAAGAATAACAAAATAAGATCACGACTGTATTTTACTACTAATATAAAGGACAACAGGCATTGGCTTGTTGTCATGTATATTATGTAGTTTACGTATCTTGTATATTATGTAGATCCGATAAATAACGCTACAGAAAACTTTTCCCTTCTTCGACCAATCAAAAATTGCGATAGATAATTTTTTCAATCGTGAAAATCGGTTGAAAAATGCGACCAGAGGGCTTAGTATGAGTGTCACCACGTTCGACTTCACCGTTACGTACCGAAGCCGTAAACGCCGGATTTGTACTGGTTTTCATTAGTAATGAGCGAGTACCAAAAGATGGCGGTGCTATTTTCCCATACAAATCTGCGTTTACGGAGTCGATACCGAACGCGTAAAAAACTAATACTAGGCACCCTGTACGCGAGAACAGACAGACAGACTGAAATATTTTTAGCCAATCTCGAAACGGAGACGCTTCGCTCTCTCAGTCAATAAATAAACAAATCAGCGTAATTTATTTTTATGAAATAAAAGTATAAAGCACTGCAGTGTATTAAAAAAACATCAAACAGTAAACAAGCGATGTTGATTCCTATAAACAAAAGTTATTAAAATATACGGAACCCCAGTATTTATACGCAGTACTTACCACAACTGTACTCATACTGTTCTGGCCTAGTTGCAATATAAAAACGGAAACAAAAACAGCCGTACGAGTTTCCACTGCATAAAGTAAATACTTGTTGGCGAATCTTCATAGTGGCTACCTTAAAGGTATATAAATAACTAACATTACTGTCATGGTACATTTAGTTATTCAGGATATAAAAAACTTCTGGCAAAATTTTGGACTGTATTTTCTGAAGTTTTTTGTGATTAAGAAATGAAAAGTCTTATCATTTTGGATTGCGACGGGATTAGAACCCGCATCAGACAATCCTCCTAAAGCCGGAGTGCCTTACCGATCGACCACGGAACCGTTACTCGTCACAATCCAAATTTTTGATAAGCACCTTCTGGGTAGGCTCGCTCCATCGTAGACCTCATTCTTGCTTATGTTAGTTTCGAGGTCAAGAGCCGACCCATTAATCATAAAAAAAAAAACGGTTTTTTGGTGATTCATTGATTTGTTATTATAATGCCGGTTTCTAGGCTTTAGTAATGATTTATTACCATTAAAAAAAAACATGTGAGTTAAGACAATATGCAGATAAAAAACGTGACTGAGGGCTCATCACATTACGAGTATTTTCAATGTAAAATAATCAGATTATACTTTTGCATTTCTTTCGTATCTCGGAGCCGTTCAATGAAAAATTCATGGATACAAAATACTTTTACCTAAATGAAGAACTGGCACAGCATAAACACTAAAAGCCTCTGCCAGCAAACTCCCGAAGGATATCAGACACACATTCGTCTCGCAGCCCCAAGTGATGTGTGTCTCATTAATATGCATACATAACATACTACGACAGAAAGAAACGGAATCTAAAAATACCTTCTCTTTTCTTATATCAAACCGAAGCTTATATCTATTCTTGCTTAGACCCCTCGCAGACTACAGACTTTCTATCGGCCAATAGTTGAGACGGGCGGGCTATACTTTTCTATACTCATTACGAGCCGATGTATATTCCGTCCCAACTATCGGCCGATAGAAAGTCTGTAGTCTGCGAGGGGTCTTCTTAGTCTGCTCCACGCATTGACCATGCTTTGTGAGAGATAATATTATGAAAGGAGTGGATCCGATGACGAGTGAAAGGAGTAGTGGGACATGATATTGTGCCGTCCATACTTAGTGTGGTATAGGGGCAGGGGATGATGATGATGTAGCAAAAGCGCTTGCTCTCTGATATTTTTCTCTTAAAATAGAGCACCTACGAGTATTTTTTTAGTTTTGTGTGAATAAATATATTTAAATATATACCTACTTGTTCCTTTAAAAAAAAAATCTTTGTATTGTTCGTCCACATAGTGTTTTTTTATACATATAGCATACATATATTTGTAGCAATCAATGTAAACTTTTAATTGGTCTTCTGCTTGTATGTGCCTTACATATGTTATTTTAATGTTTTATAAATGTACCTAGCTGTAAGTTTACCGGAAATTCAAAATAAAATACAACATTTCCGTCTGTCTATCTGTCTGCCCGCCTTAGTACTAGTTCAAATAAAAAAATGCACTTGAAGGTGCATTTACACGGTGCGATATGATTTAGCATCGCACGTCAATTTTCCCGTGTGAACGCTCATCGTATGCGATTTTACTAAGACAAATCGCATACGATGAGCGTTCACACGGGAAAATTGACGTGCGATGCTAAATCATATCGCACCGTGTAAATGCACCTTTAGGCCACGACAAGATTGACAAGACGAATCAGAATAAATTTTTTACCATTTGTGCACCAGTCGGTAACAGACAGTCTGTAACTTTTACATCTGTTTTATATGAACTCAGAAGATACAATCCCAAACTGACTGCACTCACACCGATACCAAAACATGTTTACGGCGGTACGACTGTACTGTGTAACTTTCGGGCGAAGCACGTTACACTTGAGTGCATCTAAAACTTCCCTACTTTATACTTCAGTTGGCAGTAGGTGTAGTTTTGGGAAGCTAGGTCACTCTGGAAGTTTAGAAGTGGATCAGATAATGGATGCCAAAGATTATGTTCGACAGAGCGCTGTACTTGTATTTATAACTAGCCGTTCGTCGCGGTGTTAACCGCGTTCCCTCGTGAAAACTTCACTTTCCCGGTATAAAATATAGCCAATGTTCATCAGGGATAATGTAGGATTCTATTGGTGAAATAATTTTTCAAATCAGTCCAGTAGTTTCGGAGCCTATTCATTTCAACAGACATAGAGACAAAAATCTTTCCTCTTTATAATATTAGTATAGATAGAATTTATACCTTGGAAATACAGTAGTGATCCTGTATTTATAATAACACCCAATATACACATTAGTGTAGTATTAAGATTTACTGTGTTGAGTTGACGGTTTTAGAAACTAACTAGGCTTCTCGCGGCGCGTGAAGTGATCCCAGCGGTCCTACTGAATAAATGCTTTTTGACTTTGCGTTCGGCGTTTTGATCATTTACGGCGGCGGTGGAGTCAAACCAGCAACAAATTATACGCAAAGTCAAAGTATGATCATTGATCAATTCAAAGTGTTGCTTATTCAAGCGCGGTCGCAGCCCCCCAAGTTTTGGGGGGTTCACTACACTAATTTACTTAACAAGACTTTATTGCACAGTACACACGATTTTACTATTTGACGTGTACGATTTTAGGGAGAGTCATGTCCCCCCCTTGAACCGCGCCTGTGGCTATTAAACGGCATATCTGCGCTAGCTGTTCTTTGAGAAACTAACCAGGTGTAAACTTTGAAAACAGTTCTCAATCTAGATGTTATTGTATGTAACATCACAGAAAACGGTTCGAATGCTACTACTTGTATTTTGAATTATTGTTGGAGACTTTTTACAAGTCTGCCTACGCTCTACGACATGCCGGTATTGCGGTTTCCTCATGATATTTTGTTTCATGAAGAAAGATACTTTTAGACCCCTCGCAGACTGCAGACTTTCTATCGGCCGATAGTTGAGACGGAACATACGTCGGCTTACTTCTCCATACTCATTACGAGCCGAAGTATGTCCCGTCTCAACTATCGGCCGATAGAAAGTCTGCAGTCTGCGAGGAGGCTTAAAGTATGATATGGAGAACCACAAGAATGATGAGCTCTGCTTACTTTGGGACCAGATGAAGCCGTGTGAATGGTCTAGCAATTGTTTTATGTCCTTACTATAAATTACCTTAAAATACATAAGTATGCCGTTTCCGACATAGCATAATAAAAAAGGAAATTCTCAAAAGCTCATGGCCTGACTGTACATGTATCCAGGTCAAAAACTCAAATATCTTCCCCGTCCATCTGTCCGGCTGCATGTCCACTAATCCCGGCATTGTCCGATACTGCGCCCACTCGTGGGATTACCGCTCATTGTCACTGTGTCTGCTTGTATAATCGCCGATTAATCAGTCGACGTCGCCTGTGAATCACCATGTGCCAACTGTTCGATTAGGTCACTATTCATGACGACTGTACCCACTTAAATGTAAATAAATGCTCAATAATACTTTAAACGCATTTTCTGAACATATCCAACAATTTTTCAATCTTTCTAGTTAAATTAAAATAATTTTCGGCTGTAGGTTTGCACTTTCATCATAGTTTAATAGTGACTGGTTTAAAGTATTACGCACGCAAACACTAAACACTTGTCTTAGATAGAAAACACTTTGCACACCACATAAAAAGTTAAACAAAAATATAAAACTAAACGAAAAAGACTTAACTATGAAATACGATCGGCGGTCTTATCGCTAAAAAGCGATCTTTACCATTTGAATTCAAAACATTTTAGACAATTACTTTTACCAGGTATAAAGTATTAAAGAGTTTGGGGATAAAAAATCTTTATTTATACATAAGTGTGAGGTTACCACAAATAATTACGTTTTAAAACTTAAAGAAAAACCGACTTCAATGTTCGACTCTACATGCGGCGTGTCTATATCGTCAGTTTGACATAATGCATAGAGAGTCTTAGACTTGTCTGTTGATTCGATATACAATGGCTAGGAGGGAAGGTTTTTAGAAAACTATCAAACCCTTAGGAATAAAATTTATATGGGACCACCTCTAGAGCATACCCTTATCCTTAGCATACCACAATTGGCGGAGTAATCGCGTAACAAGATACAAAAAAATTGAGAACCTCCTTCTTTTTTTGAAGTCTGTAAAAAAAATCTTCATCAATTAGGTACACGTACTTGTTTGTGGGTCGTTCTAAAACAAACACGAGTGTGATTGAAACAAAAACAGCTCACTGCCAACTCCAGGGGCTTTCAGCTTTCGTCGCTGTCAAACGGGAATAAAAGGGAATAAATCATAAGCCTACATTAAGACTGTATTGTCGATTGAACCTGACAGAAGTCTGACAGTTACAAGGACTATAAAAGCACGTTTTATGAATGTCTGTGGATAATGTCACACGGCTTCTAACTCCAAACTAAACAGCTTACCTTGACTACCATCTACGGAAAAATAAAGTAAAATTATATTGAAGATAAAAAAAAAGATTTTTTTCTTAAAAATAAATGAAAACTAGCGACGCCCGTGGCTTTGGTCACGTGGTACCAACATTGCCTATGCCACTCAGGGATACTGTTTTTCGTGAAACCCTGAATCGTTTTGGAGATTGTCTTCTACGCAGACCCCTCGCAGACTACAGACTTTCTATCGGTCGATAGTTGAGACGGAATATACTTCGGCTCGGAATGAGTATGGAGAAGTATAGCCCGTCTCAACTATCGGTCAATAGAAATTCTGTAGTCTGCGAGGAGTCTAAAACTTTACCTACCTACTTACATAGTGTAGATACCTTGTTCCAATGTGGTCTTGAAATAAAAAATCTTGTGGTCTTGTTTCAATAGAAATCTTGCCATCGCTGTATCAGTACGAACAATAGAGACAGCAAAGCTGAATTGCATTTTGGTCAAAATGTTTACTAAGATTCGTCAATATCTACGAATAACTGCAATTTGCTTTGCAAGACTGTTGTGTTGTATGTATGTAGCCTCTCTAGTTTGCTTCGTCTCCGATATTGAATTAGTGCCAGCCTGAGACAAATGAGCATCGTGACGTCATCGGATTACTGGACTGGTTGTTAGAGCAGATTGGGTGATGGATATACGAAATAAAAACCATGTATTCGTTGAGATAGAATTAAAAAGTAAACTGCACTAATTTGGCTTTTGAATATTTTTTTGTACAATTTTGAGGAAAAAAAAATGGGAACTACCTAGTGTGATTTTTAGAAAATATGTGCGATCACAATGAGACGTGCTTGTGACTACACCTTCAGAACTTCAATAGTTCTGTACATTTCTCTCATGTTTGGAATACAGACTTTCGTTTAAAAAAAGTAAGATCCGCGCGTAACATGTAAATGCATCAAACAAAAGTACTTGAAGATGTTTTTCCCCCTTTGTTCCAGAGGCAGCATTTGCCCAAGGTTAGGTACTACCTTGGAGATGAGACAGCGGCCTGTAACAATACGAGTGCTCCCTTTGTCTCATGATTAATGTGCCGCCGACATCCTTCCTGCTGGGTAATGAGGGATTGGGATTATTTCAACCCACACTGGAAGTATTTACAAACTGTGGCTGTTTTAAATCGCTTTGCCTAATCCTACTCGCATGAATTTATTTGTTTTGCCAAGTAAAATTTTATGTTTATTAATTTCTCTACGAAATAAGCGTTTGTCTTGTTTGTTCTAAGCTAATGGCTTATACAATCTGAATATGTTTTCAATACAATAACAAGAATTTTATTTACAAAAGTATACTAGTATGCATTTTAACCTTATTTTTGTTATGTGTAACGTCAGTTTAGTGGGCCAATAATAAAAAATAAAAAATAAACTCATTGGAATTTTTTCAATTGTTGTCTAAAGGAGGCCATTCACGCCCCAAAAGTCAAAAGCCTTTATTTTCGTTGGCCTGCACTTTTGACTTTTGAGCCCAAAATAATGGCCTCCTTTGATATTATATTTTTGATATTAATATTATGAATTTTAGTGTTAGTGAGAAGTTTTGGGAAGGTACAATCGCGTAGTAAACCAATTTCCACGAAACTTAAATAAATAAAATTTTTGGCTTTTTCTAACTAAAACAACTTCGCAGCTATACGTTTTTATAGAATCTAAAATCAGAATCGTTGCGGACAACAAATAAACTTCACGGAGTCATCGCATTTAGCCCAAGCTGTGACATTAGGTTGTTTCCGAGCCGAAATGAAAGTTGACATTTAAATTCGTCCAAACAGTTGCTGGCCCTTTGACATTTCACCTTTGCAATCTCGACCTTATTTACATACAGCTCTGGTTGCCCGGTGGCCGTAACTTGCTCCAACCGCTACAATGAGGTGTTAAACACCGCCCGAGGCCGGTTCGCGCCGGATAAAACCAGATAATACCGGTATAGCCTGACGGGTGTGCTGTGAGTTAACTGTAGTTAAGCTGGTGACGTGTTACTGGCTGTTTGTATTTTGTTTCTTATTTTTGGGAGATGACTAATGAAACTTTTTGGTCTCTATATTTTATTGGCCGTGTTAGCCGAGTGGGGGAGTTTTTAAAGATGTCTTGATAGGCTTATCGCTAGCACGTCCTTCTGTTTTTCTGTCAAACTACTTTTCTGGAATCAAAGAGAACCATTTCAGTGGGACTGCTATTTCTCGAAATACATCAATCGCCTGTGAGCTCGCTAAACAATCACTCCCGAACCCAAATCCGAACTGACAGCGACTTTGGAGTAATGTTAATTTGAGAAACAGCAAACTTTTACAATTCACCGTTTGAGTTGTCAAAGAGACAAGAAATTAATTCAGAACTAGTTGTAGTACGAACTGAACAACTGTAATACAGTTTCGTAAACTTAGATTACCGTGATCCACTCCATCTAACTATGATCAATCGGGACGCATCTGACATTGTGTTCAGGGCTGGCTTCATACATTTTTTTGGGTAAGTTTTTGTTTTTTATAAAGCTGCGATCGTTTTCAGTTGCGTAAATTTTATATGGAAAACCTCTGTGTGTTTGACGACCTCTGAGGCGCAGTGGGTGAAGGCCTGCTTGTGACGCCGAAGGTTGCGTGTTCGATCCCCACCGCGGGATAAATGTTTTTATGTTTGATGATGTTTGTATTTATCTCAGGTCTGGATGTTTCTATTTATAATATGTATGTATTTACAAATAAAAAGTATGTAAGTAGTATATCAGTTATCTGGTTCCCATAGTACCTATACAAGCTTTGCTTAGTTTGGGGCTAGATGATGCTGTGTGAAAATGTCCAGCATTATTTATTTATCTATTTATTTAAAACCCGATATTGAAAACCAAATAACTAGAAAATATTTGAGTTTGAATCCAAGAATCGATTTTTGATAGGTCAAACGTAATATTAATATAAAACTAATTACATTTCAAACTCAACTCAACGATCATTCCATTGATTGCCGGTCCTTGTCGATACCTATATTCCCAATTCACCGAGATGTCAATCAAAAACAATGCAATCTCCATCTGTCGGAATGTCAAAGCTGTCAAATCCGTCGTGCCAGCCCTGAAGACAAGGCATAAAACTTGGAAAACGCCGGCCGGCATCCGATCGGTGTTCTGTCAATAATTGATAATGGATGACGTCATTACGTCAGCGAGTGATTGATTGGCTGTTCCGGTATGCCCCGTAGCTGGGTATTCAAAATGTAAGTTTACATTAATGGAAGATAAATATCGGTAAACTGATACTGTCTTATAGTGCAAAGAAAAACCTATGAAATACCATCCTGAACATATGGACAGTAGAACACTCGTTCATATTAGTCTCACTTTAATCTCCGAGATATCTTTTCTTCCACAAGGGTGGAAGAAAAGATATCTCGGTATTCATGATAAAAAATGCTACCCATGACTGTAGCATTGCTACGCGTAGCACATTTCGTAGACGTGGATATACTAGAGACGAATTCCACTAATGGTATGGTCGAGCTGTAAAACTCTCTCAACTCTCTTAGTAAATGAGTTCTTGAGTGGAGACCGCGGCTTGGTAAACGTAGAGTAGGACGCCCTCCGGCCAGGTGGAGTGACGATCTGTGAAAGGCTGCTGGCAGAAGCTGGATGCGTCGAGCCGAGGACAGGGTGCAATGGCGCTCATTAGGAGAGGCCTATATCCAGCAGTAGACTGTTATAGGCTGATGATGATGAATATAGCTTCAGTAACAGCGACGCAAACTGTTAAAATCATCAATGTCTGAGAAGCATTCAACCATGTTGATCGGTCATCCAATAAAATAAATGCGATTGGCCTAAAGCATAAGTTATCGATCTCGGACAATATAAAAACATTTCTCCGTATGCAGTCCAGTGGGTAGCATCTATCCATCACTGTCGGCAGGCCTTTGTCCGATGCCTGATTTACTGCGGAGCTGACGACTATATGACTCGAGATTAGCCTTAAAAGTATGAGAGAATGGTTTGGTTGGTTTTATGATGTGCTTATAGCCTCATGTCATCTGCACTATGAAACTATTATCTTTTGTGGACAAAATAGTGCCATTCATATTTTGTTTTATTTTATTTATAAGCCTGAGGCTTCACTGCAGACAAAGGCCTTAATTCCCTCCACACGTCTTCCAGTCCTGGGCCATATTTGGTAAAAATAAAATCAGTAGTCTATCCATTTCATCATTCAATCTTTGCCGCTTGGGTATTCCATGTGGACATCCGTGATCACGCACCTTTGGATTCCATTAGAAAATTTTAAAACAAATTATTACACTAGGACGTAGATTTACCAAATCTTACTACCTACTCCTGAGAGGGGTTTTACAGTTTTCCATTGCGTCCAAATTAGAACATTCTGCCTAATATAATTATGTATGTATATGTTTCTATGTATAATATGTATGTATTTACAAACAAAAAGTATATAAGTAATATATCAGTCATCTTAGTACCCATAACACAAGCTCTGCTTACTTTGGGGCTAGATGATGCTGTGTGAATAGTCCAGCATTATTTATTATTATTAAATATTGAAACGCCTTTTGAAATCAAGGTTGTTACTAAAGCAGTATTTTAAAGTCACTTACCGGCTTCAGATGCGCCTAAGCTAGTCTGCAATAGACTGCCGCATTATTGTAAAAAACCTGAAACAAAAATATTCAGTCAGCCATGCATTCTAGGAATGTACGTAATTTATCATGTAAAAGGAAATGTTTGGAATATGATGGATTCAGATTCGAAATTTTTGCGAAATAAATCACGTCAAAAAATATTGTGAAAATTTTTGTATGTATGCGAAATTTAAGATTGCTTTTGTTTTCTTGTTTGGTGTACTTCATCATTTGTTTTATTTATTTGTTATTTAATGTGTGTCATGTTTGAAATAGAAATACTTTTTATTTAAACTTAGTACAGTGTGAGAAACTTCTGTAAAAAGTAATAGCACTACAAGAGATCATGCCAGTCACATTACTTATACAAGAATAACACCGACATTTATGAGACGCTTAATAAAACTACTGCCTAACGACACTGAAAATTCATTTCATTGCCGTTTTACTGAACGTAAAAATTTAGTTTTACGAGGTCTCTCGACTGTAGTGTCTTGCGGCTTGAGTGAATCGAGTCAATGCTACACGGAAATGATATTTTTTACTTATACTTCTAATATAATAAATCTGTTTTTTTTGATGTTTTTGTATCACAAGCTCATATTAGACTAGCTGCACTCCGCGGTGTTACCTGGCCGCGGTCCCTTGGGACTACTTAAGTGCTATTCCAGATAAAACTTTCTGTGTGACCATACATACTCCTCCTTACAGTACTTTTTGCATAAAAGAGTAAGGAACATTCAAACATCCATCCGTGAACGTTCTCATTTTTAATATAAGTGATTCATAAAATGGTATTGCTAACGCTTCAGGGAAAGTGAGGCTCACGCATTCAAACAATTTGAGGCTTGTCAAAGTAGGTATCTTGACTTTGATCACAAGAAAAGGAATTTAACGCCTCAACAAAAGTTCTACTTAACTTAGATGGTACCTACTGGTTGCTAAATTATATAAGTCAAAACTCAGCAAGGAGGTCTTGTAAATTGACAAGTTAGCTGTCATAGCATAAATAAACAAGTATTCCTTGTGTAGGTTTGAAATATTTGACTGGAAATCATTTTTTGTATTTTAATATAGTATTGTCTAGTGTCTCCTATAAATCAACCCACTATTATACTCTAAAAGAGTATTTTTTTTTCCCTATCTAAATATCTAAAAGCTTGTACGGACTACGCATTCCAGGCTATGCGTTCATGCGTCCCAGCGAGTCGTCAAAATGGTATACCAAAGTGCCAAAGTAGTAAATAAATGTCTGTCTATGTCTATGTCTATACATTTTGTCACTTTACATCGACTCGCGTGAGCCCTGGAAACGCTTTCCAGGGCGTCAGTACGCAGCTGCAACATACTGCTGCAACTACTAAAATATTCGAGTATATTGTTACGTATTTTCGTAACAATATACTCGAATATTTTAGTTTATAGTTTGAGTGTTTGCGATATAAGAAAAATGTGGGAGTTACCAAGACGAGTTGAAATTCTATTCCACATTCGTTCAGCCAATAACACGAAGCTATAAATACATGCGATGGGGCACGTGCTGGCTACACTGCAAATGTTAAGGACATCGCATTTTATGACATTCACGGCGTCACGCGGTGCACTGTTTATATTGCTCAGTTGGAGTGTAGAGCAAATATTTGTTTTACTGTTACATAGTATTTTTACTGTACTATTTACTGTTTCCTAAGTTTCTTAACCTGGGGGCCTATTGTCTAACTTGAATTCCATTCCCTTTTCCCATTCCAACCAATCACACAATATGAAAGTGACGTGTTTTCTCATGATACGTCATTTTCGTATTGTGTGTTGGAATGGGAAATGGGAATGGTTTCCAAGTTAGACAATAAGGCCTCTGGAGCCTCATTACGATCGGGCTTCTAATCTAGCAGACTGAATCAATTGTTGAATGTTTGTCTCTTCTCAGTCTTTTCAGAATGTTTGTCTAGCTATATTTTTAAATAAGCTCTAAAGGAGCATTTATAAACCAATATTGGTCGCCATCTCGCCATCATTATTAAAATTATAAATAAATAAAATAAATAAATATTGCTGGACATTTCATAGCATCATCTAGCCCCGAACTAAGCAAAGCTTGTACTATGGGAACCAGATAACTACTTAAATACTTTTTTGTTTGTAAATACATACATATTATACATAGAAACACCCAGACCCGAGATAAATATTTGCAGATCATACAAACATTCATCAAAATTGGTCAAGCCGTTTCACTACAAACACTTCAACCTTCAATCACTACAAACACTAAATCGGAAATTTTATAGAAAAATGAAGTTTAATAACATTCTAGATGGTGTATCAGAGAATACCGTTCAATCTAAGCCCCACTATATTGTTTTCAGGGGCGAGCAGTGGGCTGATGGATCGTTTCCGCGCGCCTTGAGACACGCACTTTTTGCCTACCAGGCAGATTACGATTTCAACAATATTTGCGTTCATTGCCCCCTGAATAAAAATCTCCAGGGTTTGATAAATATGCGTTGGAATTAACGTTTGAAAAATAAGAAAATCAACTTCAATGGGAACATAGAAATTATCGGAAAAGAAGGAAACTCACACAATAGTAATCACAAAATGACGATAGTGACGTAAAGACCTTAATAATAACACCATTTACAGTTGCTTGCTTTTTATGCTTTCTCAAACTCAACGTAGCAAGAGCTATTTTGTAGCAAGATGCATGAATGGTATGCCAGAATAGTATTGTGTAAATGTCGTGTTATTTATCTATTATTTTTGATTGAAGCTGATTCATCCATGAGAACTCTGATACAATTTCGATTTCAGTAGCAGACGGCACATCCTGTTTATCTAATCTTGCCGAAACGTGTATTGATCGCTTCGAAATCACAGTCTTCGTAGACAAGCAACTAATCAAAAATTAATTATCTATTTCATCTCGAACGCCGTGTTTTCGTAATTAATTCGTACATTTACAAAACTTTGGTCTTTGATGCTAAAAGTAAGTTTGATGTTGAAAATGTACCGACAAAATCTAGGTAATTTATGTAAAGTTTTCAAAGAACGTCGTAGAGTTGCGTTATTGTGATATTAAGAAATTATGACTATTGAGTAAACTTGACTTAGATGCAAACTGATCCAGGTCACTGCCAGTCGGAAGCGTGCCCAAAGTACTGGCGGCATTGCCACGCTGAATTGCAATGCTGATTCTCTGTGCCAAAAAACCGCCAGCTAAAAAAACGAAGAATAGTTTATTATGGACTTTTTTTAAATTCGCAACTTGGATAGTTTTAAAGTAATAGAAGAAAAACGAAAAATATCAACATTAAGTATGTAAAGACAAAAAGTAAATTTATTATCTTTGCTTAAGAACTTGAGGAGTTGGAATAAAAAGTGTGGACGCAAAGGAAAATTATGCTAAGTTTTATTCATATAAACTGCGCTGAAAATTATTTATGTGACGTCAGCTGCGATTTCGGGACACCCTGTGATTCGGCAACGTTTTTAAATCGGAAATGAGGGTTTGCTGTTGTCATTCATTAATGAATTCACACACAGTTCTTTCCTATATTTTTGTTAGATTTTGTATTCTTCTTCTTCTTATCGTGTAACCAGTACTTTTGAACTAGTGTGGTGAAGGGATTTTAAGTGCACCTCTAAAAGGCTCCTTTCGTGCACTTGACGCATGTTTTGAACTTTTTAGGTTATACGACATGCCGATGCCGGTTTCCTCACGATGTTTTCCTTCACCATTTGAGAGTACCAGTACCTACTGGCATAGTGCACATTGTACATTTTGTATTTTTGAATTTGTATTTATACGAGTAGAAAAGTAAACAAAAATATTCTTTTTATTTCCCTGTTTGAGATTTTATAGATTATTTTCTTACACTTATTTATACATCTAAATAATGAGTAAGTAATTAAGTTCGTATGAGTCAGTGGCCAACTCTGGTGACGGATTTTTTAGGCCGCCTTAAGGCCTCCGTCATGGCTTAACGACTTAAATAGCCGGGACCGACAATTTAACGTGCCCTCCGAAGCACGGAAGCGCTCAGATGAAAATGCCACTGGCGGTCACTCATCCACTTACAGACCGTTTCGAACGTTGCTTAACTTCGACGATCTATCAAGAACGACTAAGCAAGCACGACCACGAGCGCTTCGTGTCTGAACCTAGTAGTTGAAAACGAATACACGTTATACTTCAAATAAATATATTGTTTATTTTAAATACGAACTATTTTATAAAATATGTAATTGTGGAATGGATGGATGAAATTATAACAATATCGTATTGTGCACGTCAGCGAACAAAATCCTTTAAAAGTTGATCCACAGAAGGCTCCGCCTCCATCCAATATAAATACGTTCGCAAACCATTGTTTTCCAGCAGCATTAATTATTTTTCTCATATTTTTCATCTCGTTCCTACAAGCATCTAAGTGACAGGGCTACCATTTATTTCGTACAAAGTCCTGACATGAAAGAACGAGAGTAAAAAAGTGTAGCGTTCGTTCATAACAGGAGTTTACGATGAAACTGGGCCTTTTACTGTGCGTCCGGCCTCGGGCAGCTTCTTTGTGCTTTTTGTAAATACTGACTCTATTTTGGTAGCTTTTGGTTTTGACGTTTGGACAGTTGTTTCGACGAAAAATTGTAGCTGACTAGCTTTCAAACGGCTTCTCACATCGTGTTGTCCAATGTTCAACTATTTTCACAAAAAAAAATATCTCATTATTGTGTTGATACCTACATTAAATAATGAAAGCATTATAAGTTAGTAAGTAAATTCTGCAAAACTAAATCTAATTGAAAATTATTATTAAATCTTAAGTTTAATAAATAATAGAATTATTTAATTGTTTCCGTTCATTATTAGTTGTCAGCATTTCTAAAAACAATTTTTAAAAGTCGTCATAAAGTTTGCATGTTTCATCGTTTCTGTAAAGTTTTAAAACTCTCACATTTTCTAAACATATTTGAATATTACTTTGGGTAAATGGTTGAATGCTGTATAAACACTTTGTGCACCTCATACTGCAATATTAAACACGTGCGGCGAAGAATAAATATTCACACAAAACGACGATACCAAGGTACATTGTATTATGTTCTAGTTTTTGCTGCAACTTTGCTCACATTTCAAAAATGACAACACCACTAGCATAGTGGAATGCTCCACTGAGACGCAAGAAGAGCAAGTTCTTTTCTCAGTGCGGGACAAATATTTTATCAGTTCTGGTTGATCTATATCAACCATATTAGAACCATATTAGATAAAATATTTGGTACTATTACCATAGGCGATTTGGTACCCTTAGTCTGATATTTATGACACAGGGAAAAAACTAAAAAAAAAACCTAGGGCCGTCGTGTTTCTTGCCCAGTCTGGATATTTATCTCGAACGAACAGGAGTCAAACTTCTAGGACTATGCTAAATGCTCTGGTCCAACTGAATAAACTTTTTGCGTCTGTCAATCGAACCAGCACCTCTCAGTTTTAGTATTCAATAATTGTAGTTCTTGAAACTCTATCTAAATTTCATGATTGTCGTGTGTCTGAAACAAGCTTTATTTCCGTGCCTATTTCGCCGTGTTTTATTCAATTTGGAGCTTTCAAAGTGATTTTAGTTTCAAAAATGTATTGCTTTATGGTGCTATGAATTTTATCTAAAACCCATGTTGACTGAGTGGGGTGGTGCGTCGACTTTTAATCATTTAGTGAGTTCAAATCTCATACAATGGAGTTTTCACTAGTTTATACGGTGTGGCAAAATTTTACAACATTCAGGACAGCTACCTTTTCTTTTGTAGTTAGAAGGTTTTGTTCTTAGGAAACTATAGGTTTATTTTAAAGAAAAAAACAACTGCATTTTTTGATTGGTGAAAAAATGTAGAGTCAGCCTAGAAAATGACATTTTTCAAAAAATACAAGTATGTCTCAATCGACGTTAATTCCCATTAGAAACACTTTTCCTAAAGTAACTTAGCAAATCAAATCGTAAGTTTTTGAAAAAATTAAAAAAGTTTTCCATACATTTTGTTTATGTATTTCGAAACCTAGCCCCTTACAAATAGAGAATGTCTCAGGATGTTCAATTATGTTTTATGATTAAATTTTATATACACCTTAATGCTGCAAGGCTTGGCATTCAGTAAGTCCAATGTATCACACAATCGTTCTCTCGTCAGTACGTGAGGCTTCTATTGCAATCGACTATTCCATTCTCGTCTCACCACTCTCGAATTGAAATACATTTCGCCTCGGGAGGGTTTGTCTGTTTTTACTAAAAACATTTTTGACATGTATCGTAACGTGTCACCCCTATACGAGACCAAACAATGAGACGTACAAGAAATATTCGTTGGCTTTGTACGGTCAGCGACAAAAAATTATGAACATCTGATTTGTTTTAAATCGTCCTTATCCTCAGTGCCCATAGGTATATAATCTAAATATTTGCCTACAAGATGATGTTACCTAACAAAATATTTTTCCTTATCAAAATTTTGAGGAAGGCAACGGATTCGACTGGCGCAAGATCGGAAAAAGTGGCGTGAAAATGAGTTGGCTTATACTCAGCAGTGGTGGATGTGGGCTGATTAGATAGATAGATAGTTTGATGGAAATTTAAGTAACTTTAAAATAAAATATATAAAATTCATTAATTTCAGACCAACATAGATCCATATAATGTTAAGAGCACTTACTAATCTAATGTTAGTAAATATCATCTACGGTCTCTCCTATTTCACTGACACAAATAACACAATGGAAAAAAATAAAGTCAGATTAAAATGATTGGTCTCGAATCAGTGTCTTAACCTGGAATAAGGAAGTACATAAACGAGTTTCAGAACACAAGGTTATGTTGACGGTCTGTTGTGAATGTTTCTTTTTCCTTGGATAATACAAAGCTTGATTCTAAGAAAAACATAAAACAGAAGTACAACTATAAATAGCCTCGCCTATTTTGTCGATCTAAGATCTGCCGCATGTCGGATGATTGTGGGCACGAACACAGATCACATTTTCTCAGATCTTTTATTCAGATCCTTTGAAGATATCTAAGGGGGGTAGTCAGAAGCATGTCCAAATACGTATTTGATACACGCCCACATCTTGCAGAAGTTAGTATTCCATACGTGACAGGTTGCAAGCCCATCGCCGCCTATATACATACTAACTGGTTTCCTCACGATGTTTTCCTTCTCCGTTTAGAGCACGAAGAAGAATATATTGTGGAACTCATTGCCGGGCTCTGTATTTCCCTAAAAGTACAATATAGGGGTCTTCAAATCAAGAGTAAATAGATTCCCTCTAGGTAAGCATGCGCTATCTTAGCGCATCAGGCAGAGTGAAGTCAAATGCTGATCTATTTAATTTAAAAAAATATATTTAAATAAAATATCATATATCTAATATCTATCCAACAATTTCTTCTTAATACCGATAACGGAACAACACTTTACCCAACAACTTGTATAATTGCGTTGGTAATTTCAATAAATTATACAATTTCGTTCATTTTAATGGCACCCATAAACATCACAGAGTATAAAGCACGTCCAATACTACTCCAATATCTTGGCTGTTATGTTGTTAAATACAATGTCGCAATTGTGTCCTTTTGATAACAATGTTAATAGCGTTTGATCTGCGTGTTGTGTAAATTATTTATGAAAGAAACTATCAATTTTATCCCTATCATGAAAGTTTTGAAATGAGGCCAGAGGGTACAGCCGGGCTCGTTAGATATAAAGATAAATCACTAAATCAGTCGGGCTAAAAAAATCTACAAGTCTTGTATTAATCCCAATTTCCAAAATGTTCAATGACTGTGATATAAAGACAAACTTAGTTCATATAAAAGTTCAAACAATTTAAATGAAATATTCTCTCTTCATAGCGCCGGTATACGTTTCATTACCTTTGTTAGAGTGTGATACATTTCTAGCAAAATATAAAGCCAAATGTGTTGCTTAAAAATACAGAGTTATTTTCACAAGTTTTCATTGCACCTAACGTATTTCAAACCATGACGCCATTTACTCTAGAGGTTAACAATCCAGTCGTTTTGTTCATCTTATACTTTGTGCACTGCCATTCTATTTACAACCGTATCACATTATTATAAAGTTGATAATCAGATGACAGGTGGGGACGTGTCGTGAATTTCACTCGACTGTTATCGTTAAAAGAGAAGTGCTGTTGTAAAAGACATTCGTTGTTGAGATTTGCGACGTCTAGCCCCGGCACGAATTGCCGATCATAATCTCATTTTATTTGTTGTAAATAAACAATCCTTATGCATGTGCTCTAATGCTTTCGAATCACGTCTCCAAAGAGCTTATTTATAACAATCTGTTGTGTTAAATGGAGCTTAAAGTATTGTATCTCTGACTTGTATAATGGTCGACAGTGACAATTCTCAAACTTTATGGTTAACTCAAATAGGGAGGGTGACACAGGCTGCACTTATAATTCACCTTTGAGTCATGTCATAAAACATACACGTAATACGTATAGTTACTCATTTGTTGCAAACTCATTTTTATTCCAAACTGTAAGCAACCCAATCCTTAAAAATACTCAAACTTGCGTCGAGCCTTAGAAAATAACTCGAAACCCATAATTTCACCGCTTCCATAAACTTGAAGGTGTGCAAAAATTCTTTGAGAATAATTTTCAAACGAGTCTGATCACAGCGCTGACTAAGCAGTTAGTTGCATTAATGCGTTCCGGCTCGCGGGGCAGGGAGGCATATGAGACTGCGCCATCTCAGAGTGACGAACGCAATATCGTGCGCGCTATTAAAACGAAGACAGCAAGCACTGCGCAACCTTATTGCATAAATTACTTTGAAGCGCAAAGTTTGGGAGGATCAACTGTGTTACTCTACTAAATTTAAGTTTGATATAGGGTTCACTCATCACTAAGCCTAATCGTATTCTGTAATGTATAGATGTAGATCGTTTATGTACTTGGAATGTGCTCATGCATAACTGTAATTTTAGAGATTACTCAATGTGTGCGACGGTCATTAGATTGGCCATTTCAAAATCACTTTGCATAACTTTACCCGGACTACTTAACAGTGTCAACTCAAGATAGTTCTGAGAGGCGAGTGAGAGGATGGGGGCTCCTATCACTTGCAGCCCTCAATCTATTATCTCAGTACGTTACAACTTTGAGACGCTCGAGGGTTGTCTTATCAGTCCCCCAGACCACAATCAATCGACCTCCCTCCTCCTCCTATCTTTAAACAAAGCTCCATTACTAAGCAGGGCTTGAGATTTTTTTCACAGCTCAACGTATATTGGACGGTATGACCATGCCGATCAGACAATGTAGACCTGCCTCGCTCCGGATATTTTGAGAGAAAGTGCTGGGTAAAAAGGCAGCGGCGGCTCTGCAGGGATCAAGTTAAATCGGTTAGTTTAAGGTCTATCTGAAAGTTTAAAATATATATTTTATACACGGGCGTTCAATTTCCAGCGGCTGATTTTTATGTTGAATCTGATAATGTCCAACTTTTGTATTATTCAAATGTAAAAAATGAAAAATATTTCAACTGGATGTTGATTTATTATTCAGTACAGAATTAAATATGAAAGTAAACACGAATCATCATTCACAACATAATTAAAACGCAAACAAACGTAAAATTGCTGTTTTTATTAAATATTTTGTTTGTTTGAGGTCGTACATAATCTTGTTTATATTATGATTAATTAAGTTGGGATTCGGGACGAAAGATAATATTTTTCCTTAAACGCTGTGATTAAAATACGAAAACAATATTTTGAACAATTTTTTATTTCGTTTAGCGTTAACGTTTTTCTACAGTTTAAGCTACTTACTTATATCACTAATGATAAAAGAAGAAAATCAAAGACAAAAACAGTTTTTTTTAGTGAAAAACAGAAAAACAACCTTTAATTAAGCAGTATCTTTGTATTCTCGAAATAAAACCAAAATTGCCAACGGTAATAAGGTCCTATCAACAATCGCCGTAAACATAATCATAAAAACTTTAACTTTACACCAAGTATTTTGGAACAAAGCAAAATAAAATTTTACATCACTACTTTCATATTTAATGAGCCTACTTGGGCGTGAAGTGGTTTATAGACATTGAACTTTTCTATTGAAAAATTCGGCTGAGTTAGCAGACTTTACCCACATAAGTCACGGACAATAAGATGTATACACTCCATACTTTTAAAATTAATATCACACTAAAACTAATAGATGTAGGTTCAAAACAAAAAGCGGAAATTTATTTCACATTGAACTAGTGGCGAAATCAATAAAAATACCAGAACATTGTTGGACATGTTGACCTGTACATGGGATGAAACATTATGGAGTGTATACATCTTATTGTCCGTGACTGTACAATAAACGTGGAAGTGAAACCTAGCGTCAAGACCTAGTTTTTAGTTTTTTTTTTTTTTATTAAATAGATCAGCATTTAGTATCTTTAACTAGTGGGAAAGTAATATGTGTAGTGGCAGGCGTCTTGTGATAATTGGGTAAGTAAACATTTTATTAAGAAAATATAACATTTTGCATCACAAACATAATTTCGCCAGATAATTTACTAATAAACCGAAAAAACTTCTTTTTCAATTTTTAAAGAAGGTTAGAGACAGCAAAAACATTGACTTAGGAATAGGTACCTCTGATATTCATAAAAGCTTCCTTTACGTTTATGAGTTTGCGTTTCAACCGATATGTTACTGCAAACTCCATAAGGCAACGCGAAACGACATGTATATTGACTCACAGTAAAATGGCCCAGTAAAAAGAACGGCAAACGCCTCTATCGATGTGTTACACGCAAATACTCCCATTCAATACCCACCTTAAGGGGAGAAAGGAAAGCCGCGGTTATTCAGTTTTATCAACCGCCGGGGACCACTGGGGGTGCTTGGAAACTTTTATATTACGACATAGCGGTCCAGTGCTGCCATTTTAGCGCTAAATCTAGCACTTTCCACGCTAAATTTAGCGTTTTCAAAAAAATTCGAAGCTTGATTTTTTGCAGTGTACTTTCAAAAGTGTTGTATAGGTATTATTTATTTGTTAATTTGATGTTTTTTAGTGCTAGGTAAAGGACTCTTTTCCCTTTTTCAATTGCTATCGTTTTTGTAACTTGCCTTGCCGTTGCTGTCTAGATAGACGTATGAATCATTCCATTTACCATTGAAAATAGATACCTATATTTTATATTGTTTTCAGAAACCAGCGCTTTTTTGTTTTCTATTTAATAAACTGCTTAGAACTGAGTAGATGTTTTGATCTGGCAACACCAACAGAGGCTGAAGAGGAATGGAACAAGTGGTTCTTTGGGTGATTGCTATTTTTGGGGTCATTTTTGATAAGTCCCGTTAAAAAGAATGGTAATGGAAGATGTTATCTGATTTATGGTTTAGCTGGATAAGTTTAATTTGTGTAATAGCTTGGGGTAATCTTTTTCTATTAAAGTGATTGTTCTTTTGTTGTTGTGTTTATAAAATTGGATACACTAATGCAGGGTGTACGTAAGTAGGTAATAAATCTATAATTAGAACTGCTTCCTGGGGAAAGATAGACCAGAAACAGGTACACGTGGTAAGAATAGTTTATGTGTAAATATTTAAAATTAACTCTGCGCATGATAACTATTATTATTTTGAGATTATATTGTGAAAAGTAAAGCTTGACGTAACGTGTTCGGTAAAAAAGTTAATTTCCATGAATTCATCTCTTTTTAATGCGGATTTTTTATTTCTTTGTACGAAGAACGGAAGGAACCAATAATGTTCTGTATAAGTTCTACTTTCACTTCTTTCACTTATGTTATATGTTCTTTTTAAAGTTGTCCGATCATTCTTACCCCTTTACTCTAAATAGCATTCGTCAAAATCTATTTTCCTAAAATTTTCAGTACTTCTTCGTTAGTAAACTTCTTAATTCAGCAAATCCTTTCCATTCATTATTTCAATAAAGAAATAAGTGGAGTAAATACGAGCTACACTCACTTCTATTAGTATGCCTGATAAGCGCTCCGCGTTTACAGAATAATAGTCTCATTAATGCTAAGTAACACTTAAGCAGCCGAATGAAGCACGAATAATAATAACTTAATATTTTACACAATATACCGAAAGTGAGCCACGAACCCTGAATTAACTAACTCCTTAGTAAGCTACAAAACAGTATTGAATTATACAATATTAATGTCATTATAAAATTCTGAATGAAATTGTATATTTCCTGTTCCTGACTTCACCTGGGTAAGTGGTCCATCTTAAATAATCTACTGTCAATTTTTCAAACAAAAATATATTCAAAACATATTTTAAAATACCTTTATGTATATTTTATATTTAAGTGTACAAATTGTGGCAACTCGTAGCAAGTTTCGTAGCACGTAGCGCGCGCGTAGCACTTTCGTAGCACTGAGCTGAATGAGGGAAGGAATTTCGCAAGGATTACAGTTGGCCGTTGTTAAGTTCCTTCGCACCTGACAACCACATATAACTGAGTTGGTGCAAATATATTTAGTTTGAGTTATGTTATAATATGTGAAGATTAGTTATATACCTAGCTTGACAAAAATTATATTTATAAGCCCAGTCTTGACATAGATTGCAGTAATGCCAAACCTGTGTCTCTTATGGTGATAACAGTGCGATAATTTACGTAATAAGAATAAGAATACATTTACACGTGAATTGTATATAAAAATTACACAGTATACACAATACAAAAAAAAATACAAAATACACAGATCTCTAGTAATAGGTACACTCAGCAAAAAATGTGGTCTACCACCCTACGGTTGAGTAACATTTGAACGTTATGAAACAACAAGGATTATTTTACTACTAGCTGTCCGTCGCGGTGTTACCCGCGTTCCCTAGGGAAAACTTCTCTTTCCCGGGATTAAATAAAGCCTATGTTCATCAGGGATAATGCAGGATTCTAATGGGGAAAGAATTTTTCAAATCGGTCCAGTGGTTTTGGAGCCTATTCAATTCAAACAAACAAACATACAAATAAGCAAATCTTTCCTCTTTATCATATTATTAGTGTAGATTATGACAGTTAGAAAAGTAAACCATAGCGGTAGTTAGATTTCACAGAAACTGTTGTCAAAAGTGGTAGACCACTTTCTTGGCTGACCGTACATGATAAAAAATGTGAACCTTTTGAGTTAACCCTGTGACAGACGGCCGGACAGACAGAGCCTTTAATAGGGTCCAGGCACCCTTTGGGTACTGAGCCTTTAAAACTAATCCGAAATTCCCTACACGGACCTAAATCCCTTATTATAACGGATTGTCACTCAAGTATAGTTTAAACCCTAATCAATAATCTCAACTTGAGATTTCAATCTTATTTAAGAATAGTCCAACTACACTCTGCTGTCGTACGTCACAAAATATATTTAAAAAAAAAATGATATTTTATTTTTCACTGTTCCCTGACCGATTTCGTAAAGGCTACACTGTATGTTTTATGTTACGTATAGGAATTAATTGTATTTTGTGACGGATTTATTTTACTTTATATTTACGTACTATTTTTGACAATGAATTAAGATTTATGTTTTGGTTTATTAACTTATTTAATGTTTACAAATTTTTTAGTGTATTTTTAGTAGAACTTAGTGTAGACATAAGAGTTTAAGATACGACTACGCTATTGCATTGGTGGCACCTTGTTATGATAGTGTAATGAGAAATAAATAAGTCATTGCTCACAACGAGAACCCTTTGGCCAAGCACATGCTGGGACCTGAATGCTATTTTAAAGTTAAGTGACTTCTTCACAACATAATTCAAATAATAAGCAACGGTTTTAATTTAAACTTACGCTTAAGCATTATATTTTATTTCACAGGACGGCACGTAAGTATACTTCAACACAAAGTAATAAGCTTGTTGTGCCCACGCGGACACCGCAGGCCCCATGGCTTGCCTACGCGTATATCAAGCTGAACTATTTTTGATTTTGGAATTCTTGCTCGTTCTATTTCGTTTGAACGTTATACGATGTTCTAAAATTAAAACCCAGCTTTAAACTAAGCTTAAATTCGACGCCCTCTGTAGCGCAGTGGGCGAAGGCCCGCCTGCGACACAAAGGTTGCGGGTTCGATCCCCACGGCGGGACCAATGTTTGTATGATCTACAAATATTTGTCTCGGGTCTGGGTGTTTCTATGTATAATATGTATGTATTTACAAACAAAAAGTATATAAGTAGATCAGTCATCTTAGTACCCATAATACTCTGCTTACTTTGGGGCTAGATGATGCTGTGTGAAAAGTCCTGCATTATTTATTTATTATTTATTTAAATGAAGATTAAACCTAAGCCTGAACTGTATACAAGCCTTAGATGCCGTGTATCAAAACATTGAACTATTGTTTCAGACAAAATCAAGGCAACGCGAAAGTGAAAAGACCTCGTCCAAAATAGATAATGAAACACCTGTAGCCACTAGATGGCGCTAATTCCGTACACTCTCGTTCTCTGCGTATTTATAGCGCGCTATGAGACCGAATAAATGGATTTATCGAGGTCAGTGAGGTCAAACGTCGCATGCTTTGCTACGAGAGGTTAAAAAACTTACTACTGTATCATCAAAGAACTTTAATAACCTCGTCAAAAAGTATACTTAGAAGTAGGTGTTCCTTAAATTAAGTTTGTCATTCTTCCTCTTCTGTTTTGTATAATAGTGTTCATTAATAGTACATTACGATATTAGTGCGTAAAGATGGTTATAACATGCGAGGCGGAATTTCAGCCGCAGGCAAGGGCGTAATTGAGCCGAGCATGTTATAACCAATACGCACGTATATCGTACGACGTTTTTTAACACATTTGCGAGGAAACAGAAAAAAAAAACATTTAAATAAACTCAATCTGTTTATGCACACTGTTGCTTTCCCGCCATTTGAACAGACTGCCTACTGACAGGCGCCGTGCGGCGATTAGTTCTCCTTTGAATAGCAACAGCGCGCTGCTCACTAGCTGGAGGCACGACTCCAGCTCGGCGGCGATCAGTTCCATATTTGAAATGGCAAATAATGCTGTTATGGAATTTGTATGGACTATAACATAACTATTTGCTTTGTTATGACCCGCTTTACATATCTTAAACCGGTGGAATTACATCAGCTTTACGAGCAAGGGTGTTAAAAATCGTTTTCTTCTCAATTCTTAAAGATGCATTCAGTAAGATATCTGGGATCACCTTGAATAGTCTTCTTCTTCTTCCTGCCCTTATCCCACTAAGTGGGGTCGGCACAACATGTTTCTTTCTTCCATTTCCCTTTATCACTCGTCATATCAGAACTCACTCCTTTCACTAACATATCCGCATTCACACAGTCCATCCATCTTTTCTTAGGCCTACCCCTACCGGTATTTCCATCCACATTCATACTCATCACTCGTCGTGTTATATGACTCTCACCCCTCCTCATAACATGCCCATACCACGCAAACCAAAGTATTAAAATACAAACAAGGTAAGGTCGGTGCAACCCGATCAAAACGTCTACGTATGATGATAATAGTACGGATATTACCCAAAACTCGATATCGTCCCTATAAATAAAACAACAAAAAAGGTGGTCGCACAACCCATCCGCGCCGAACGCGCCGAACTATCAATTCAATAGAGGAAATGCAGAGACGTCAGAAGCGAGCTGCATTGACGTCATCAGTTTTTTTTTTCTATAGAAAAATGCGGCGCGTAGTGCAAAAAGGCTAATAGGAATGAAAAATTCTTACATGACTCTGGTTTCTAAGAAGGTTGCTAAGGAGAATAATCAGTGGGCCCGGGGGAGTATTCACGCAATGCATATTTACGTGTACTTAGCGGGAACTTACGGAGTTGTTCCATACAAACTTGTGGGTCTAACAACAACATGGACGTAAGTTTTCATAACATCACGGATGCCATATGCTAACTGCGACTAGCAAAATTGGTTGTCGAGATTATCGACGTCTGTAAAAGTTACCTCCTTTATTTTTAGAAACGCAAAACTTTTGTTTTTATTTCTTTGTTTTGATAATGGTAGGTACGCGACTGGTATTTTTTTGTGAGAGCTAAGTAATGATTTTTTTTATATTAATTCCATTTTACAGAATGTATTTCGAATGAATAACAGAATATTTCTTTCTACGTGAAAGAAAAGAGAAGAGCATAAACTTGTTAAACTCTAATTGAAAAGACAAGCATGTTTTCATTTGCAAGTGGTGAAGTTCCAATAATTTTAATTAGATATAAGTTTAACAATGTCATCCTACGTCAACTGTAAATTAACCAAAAAAATTGGTTGTCTGTAAAGTCGGTTTACTGACGATAGTTGAACGTGACAAAGTTTGTGCTTCAAGCCTTACATGGAACGCCTCAGGTAACGCCGAGGTAACGCCGCATTTTTTCGTGCGTGCAGCCGGCTCTATCGAATTATAAGACGTTGTCACGTCAAAAATAATCTAATAACAATGATATTTATAAATCTGTAACTATCCCGCGAACAAAAATAACCGTTATCGAATCAGCGTTCAATCTGACATCCCATTACGTATACAACAGGAATAGACGCCGTGTTTGCAAAACAGAACCTTGCTAATACATAACTAGGACTAAAATAGAACAGCAATGCAAGGGCCGTGCCCCCCCTCCGTTCTACTTCCGTAGTGACGTCACAGCGCACGCCCCCGTGACGCAAGCACGTTGGGAGCTTTTAAGTTTTTTTTTTTAAACGCGTCTGGTGATGGCGTGACTGCGGTCGGGCGATAACCTACATCTTGGATGGAAGAATAGTGGCTTGTGCCTCTCAAGTGATGTTCTGTCAAAGTGTAACACAATTAAATGTAAAATTAGGAAAGATGTACATGCAGTCAATTGTTGTAGGTACGTAACGTAGGTAATCTCATAGTATTGTTACAAAGTTGATTTTCTGATGAATGTCATTGTGTGTCCCTTTTTCCTATAAAATTACGATTTGGAATTAGTATGTAATGTGATATCTATGCATATAATGTCATATAAATGCATCTTATGTTTATTTTAAGAAAATGTACCTGCAGTCTATTCCGCATAGGTTCGGGGTTTCGTCTCTCTTAGTGAATAATATTCTCACGAACAAACTAAGTTAAGCTCGCTAAGTTAAAAACAAAAGATTTCAATTCAGCGTTGACTGATACACTTATAACATATCAGAGATAAGTAGCTATATTTTTCAGTAAATAATCGTTTAACATTTTATGTTTCGATAACTCTATTCCTGAAATAATCAGTTTTTTTTCTTAATTATTAAATAATACTTATTTATTGTCGGTCCCAGCTATTTAAGCCGTTAAGCCATGACGGAGGCCATAAGGCGGCCTAAAAACTCCGTCACCAGAGTTGGCCACTGACTCATACGAACTTACTTTTTTTTTATCAAAAAAGTCAAAATACAAAGTCAAAAACCAATTTATTCAGAAGTACCGCTGAGATCACTTAGAATAGTCTTACGATCTAGTTAGCCAAGTACAACTCTTAAATTTTAAATAATAACAAATATAATTCCGGAATACCCATAACTCTACCTAATTATGATATCCTAACCCACCAACCTAAAGTACCGATTGTTTATGTAACCACTGAACCATCTCAACAAACAAACAATTTTAGTTCCGTAGTAAAACAACCCTACGCAATAATTATTAGCCGGGGGCGGAGAGCTCTTAGCTCCTTTGAACATCTTTGAACCAGTAATATGCAAGAACGTAGGAAGTCAAGACTAGCTCTGGGAATAAAAGAAAATGGTCACGTTGAGGTCAATGGCAATGGACTACACATTTCACTCCAAGTTGATGTTATGGACAAGTGGAACTGATAATCGTTAGGGAATTAAGGTAAATGATGGGGACGAGCAAATAGGCGATTAATACTTTTTTGCTTGAGACTGCCTCAGTAGCCTGAAGCCTGAAGTAGCCCCAAAAATCCATGACAGACTGTCATGGATTTTTGGGGCTACTTCATTGACTTGTGGGTAAAGAGGTGAATTAGACTATTAAGAAAGAACATTATTGAGATACAAATTAATAGTTTCGAACTCATTTAATGTGGATTATTGATATGATAATTCGATTCTATTGAAAATAATATATGAGGAAGAAAGGAGTGTATACGGAGATGACGAGTTATAGGGGAATGGAAAAGGAGAACATGTCGTGCCGAAGCGGGCTAAGGGCAGGCAAATAATGAATTCGATTATGTTGGCACTGAAGCTCAATTCTAAACCGTATCTGTTGCCCTAGCCTAGCTTGTTATCGTATTGGTTGCGCTTACCTATAAGCACTTAGCACTAACTTCATTCATTGATCGTGTCAATGTGCTCATATTATGCTCTCTATATTTTTGGTTGCTCCAAAATGAAGGCACAACAAGGTCTTTCTGGGTGCATCTGATTGGGCAGATGCAACAAATTTAAAGTTGGGGCTCCGCCCTCACACTGGATTTCTTGAAAGCTGTGTTGGTCTTAATGAACAAATAAATTATTTATCTATCTATCTAAATGCTAACAGTCGTTTCAACTTCAAAAGCATCAGTTTGTAGAGACTATTTAACACTATCAGTCGCAAATTATGTACGTAATGTAGGTTGTGCTTACCGCAGTCTCCGTGAGAGACAGGGTCCCGCTAAGCTATGAGACAGCCTAAGAACTTAGCAACTTGGCACCCTTTCATTTTGAGTCTTGTCAAAACTTTTACTTACCATGCTTATTATACAATAGCTCATGGCACGTGATGAAATAAGTTTCCGTCTATAGCCCAATATCTCCACGTATCCCGCATAATCCTAAGCCCTCGTTCACACCAAACAATGTACACCTTGGAACTTCAAAATATATTATTGGATACCTGTTTCATACAAGCGAACGTTTTTGACAAGTTTTCTGCAAGATTTAGTACACAAACAATCCCCACAACATTTTTACCTAAGGTACTTGCTTTTGCTTCTTTTTATCATATCAATTTCTAAAACCAGTGTGGTGAAAGGGTTTTAGTGCCTCAAAGAGTCTCATTTCACGCACTTGGCACATATTTACACACTTTTTATTTTTTATTTGTGAACAATAACGATTAAACTGTAAGTATACAAGTAGAAAACATGTTTTATAGCTCGGTGTAGACGAGGGGTTAGGCCCTCAGTCTCCTCAGATGGGTTCTCGTTAGTGTCTAATACATTTTGTACATTACCCCTTTGAGGAAAAATGTTCGCGGGCAGATAATGGTCCTGATGGGTATAATAACAATGCTGTGTACTCCCGGGGGCAAAGTTGCCTTGCATTGCGGTAACTCATACATGCACACTATTCAAAGTCAACTGGGGTACTGTGATATTGTGATTTGATGGCTTTTAAGTTAATATAATGTACTTTTAGTACATCAATGGTTTCATACGCCTACAAGATTATTTATACAATTTTAGTTTAGTCTCACCAAAGAATGATTGGTCATGACTTGATTGAATGGTTGGATTGATTGAAGGAGTGAGTGTTGAGATGACGGCTGATAGAGGAGAATGGAAGAACACATGTTTTGCCGACCCCACATAATGTGGGAAAAGGGCAGGGAGATGATGACCAAAGAATGATTGGTCATGTAAAAAATATATTAGATTAAATGTTTCTCCCCCGAATGAACAAAGACCACAGAATATAACAACCTTACTACGATCCTATCGAAGGTCGAAATTGGCCCTAGGTCCTGTCACAACATTTTCGCCTCATACACTCTCTCTCATCACATTCATTCAAGCTTGCCAACCAAGGGCATTCAACATTTCGAGCTGGCCTTTCTCCAGTTCCATGTATAAATAATTCCTTCTATTCCAGGCATTATATTTGAGTCTAAGCTCGGTAATAAAGCTTCAGTTAATGAATATCCTGAAATATCTCACTAATAAAGATTATGGATTTACCTCAGATAACCTTTACGTCTAGTTAATTTGTTTATTGTAGCCGGGCCGGCTTAGCAGTCGTTACAGCGATGGTAATTGTGGCGGATTTACGGGATCCCGCTTCGATCTACCCCTGATCGACGCCCGCTCGGACAATGAAGCTATCTTTACTTATAATTATTACAAGCAAATTAGATTTTTAGTAACGGGGAACAAAGCAAAATTGACGATGTTCTCTCAGAGAAGCAGAATAGATGAAAATAAGATCCATAATTTTAATGGTTACATAGACGTACCTACATTACATAAGTACCTAATAATAGGACAAATCAATGAATGAATGAATAAACGTCATCAGCACAAATCATTATAAATAAGGTAACTAATATAAAAAGTATATCAAGGAGAAAATAATACCCTTGAGCAAGTAAGTAGGTCCTTAATAAATAAATTTTGTGGAGAAAATAAATAAATGCAAAAGTTTTTATTCTCGACAACTTTAGCTTGTTTGAAAAAGGTCAGGATAAAACATCTAATTATAATAATTATTGTGTTTTGAAGTCTCAGGTAACTGTTGATACTATAATATATATCAAAAAACAGGGTCACGACTGTATCCCCAAGGCGCGGTAGACATTCTCTCAGATGTTTGAAATTATTTATTATTATTATAGTATATGTCAATATACTGCCAAGCGTGGCGATTATGGCAATTCCTCCCAAATGTTTGGGAGAGGCCCTTGCCCAGCAGTGGGATCCCTACGGGCTACTAAAAAAAAAAAAAAAAAAATGACAATATACTATAATATAGTATGTATACTATGTTGTCATCTTTTATAGAGTTTGACAAAATGATCCATATTCTTATACAACTTGTTTGTTGGTGGAACGTGAGGTCACGATTGCATCGCAGACCCCAAAGTTATAATCAAGGATTCGTCGCCCGGCCACGTCTTTTTACAGGCGTTTTTATAGGTAGTTGCTGGCTAAGGGATATTTTACTGAGATCTACAGTTCGCACATTTGCATCCGATCCTATTTTATGTTGCTCTGTTTATGTCGTCACTTTGCTTGCCACCTGAATAGTGATATAAAGTTTTTGTGATTTGCTGAGATTAAATTGAGTTTATGTCTTGTTTTCTTGGAATCTAGGTTTAGTTGGTTTTAAGAGTTTTATTCTAGTAAAAGCTTGAGATACTCCAGGTTTTTAGCTTAACAAATAAGTATTATCATTATTCGGGTTTTCAAACACTGCGTTAGTCTCGCGTATTTCAAAGTTTCAATAACCGAAGCTAAAACTTTACGTAATCTGTTTTAAGTGTCTTATAAGAGAAACATGATGATGATGATTGACTCAAAAAGTGCATTTTTAGAAAGATTTAATTTAATCTAATTTAAGTAATTTAATCTGCTTCTAATAATACCTATACTACACGTGTTTCTAAAACACGTGGTAACTACACGTACAAACTACACGAGAAAAACAAACTAGTGGTGACATCTATGAATGTTTTCCAAAACTATTTTCTCACATAAATCATGGCATGATACGGCACGCGTAGCAATCTCGTAGCACCTCCGTAGCATTTCGTAGCAATCGAACCGTAGTATCCGTAGCAGGGCTACGACTTTACTTTTACCGATGTTAGATTTTGCACAAATTGAACTTTTACCGTGAATCTTATCTACCTGTCTGTCTTTTTAATAAAACCTTTTAAAGTGTATAGTTAAACTTGTAGTTCACAGATGATAAAATCCATAATGATACTGACTGATAACGATTTATTACAAAGTAGGAATAGTATATTGAGCAATACATTACATACCTATTATTATATATTTCTACTCACCTAGAAGCTCGTAGAAACGAGCACATTCAATATCTCTACCAGGATTCGTGCATGCTAGTGTTCAGAAACCAATTAATTCCTATCCTTGCCAAGTCTGAATCGAAACGTAAGGTTTATATTTCGAAATTGATATCACCTCTTTCTATCCTCGCCCGATGCTCTAACGTGAAACAAAAAATCACTGCTTTATGAATTTTCTCATCATTATCATGCCATAACCTCAGAAAATACCCGAGAAATTGCAATCATATCACATAACAAACGTGCCCGAAACTCGAATTTCAAACTTGGAACGTGGGATTTTAAACTTGGAATTTCGAATGGGATGAACTGAATCATATCATCATCTCACCCGCAGTACGAATCCAGGCGTCAGAGGCACATGTCACTGGTGAGGTGGGGTCAGAGTGCGCGCGAGCGCGTCCACGACGGACTCATGGCTGTCGGGCTATCGACCGGCGCCGGCCGCGCGCCGCCTAGCGACTGCCGCGCCCGCCGCGCGCACGCGCCGCGACCGCGACCCGCCCGCGCCCGCGCCCGCACCCCGCCGCCGCCGCCGAGCCGAGCGACATGCGGTGAGGTACCGGATTTACCTACTTCTGCTGATATATGCATCTTGAAATAAAAAATCAAGCGACAGGATTGATTTGAAGCATAACTAAATTTCATAAAAAAAATCAAACAGGAATATCAAGATTCACACTCCATTCTATCAAACTCATACGAACTTACCTACTTGGTTAGGTCATGCTTCATGCATGAACTATCCAAGTAGGTAAATTCGTATGAGTTTGTCGCCAACTCAGGAGTTTTTTGACGATCTTAAAAACGACTAAGAGCAGTAAATGGAAATTTAGACGTTTTTTTCTTTAGGGGGTTAGCGGGGGGGTTAGCGGAAATATTAATTTATAAGACAGGCTAACATGGTTTGGGCATATAATGAGAAGGGAAGAATGTCATATAACTAGGAGAGTACTGGGTATGAATGTTGATGGATTTACGAGTAGAGGTAGGCCAAGAAAAGATGGATGGATTGTGTGATGGATGACATGAGTAAGAAAGGAGTGAGTGTTGAGATGACGGCTGATAGAGGAGATTGGAAGAAGAACACATGTTGTGCCGACCCCACCTAATGTGGGAAAAGGGCAGGAAGATGATGATGATGATGATTTTATATATTTATTTCACCTTTTAAAATCCAGGTCAATCATCCCCTGTATCGCGGGAAAAGCACCAAATTATCCCTGAGCTGCTGTACCTCACTGCGAGTATACGCTCTCGTGTTTATTTTCGGCTGTGGCCGCTCCGCCGAGAGGCGCTTGCCCGCCCGTCGCCATGGAAACGCGCCCCAGACGCCGACCCGCCGGAGATTGCCGACGAGCGCCGGAAATGCCCGAACGCCAGGAGCCTGGAAGGTGCCTGGAGCTCAGCTCAAAGGCGCGCTTCGCAGAAATCTAGAGAACCCTGCCCACTATGCACCCCACCTACTATGTTTGTAGTACATTTCAAATCTACGCTAATTCTACGTTGTGTTGTTATGCCACATTTTGTTTTAGAGGTTTTTTTTATTTTCTGTTTGTGTTACTTTTTATTAGTGTACCTACAATAAAGTTACAAAGACAAAATCAGAATGAAAATTCTAGGTACCTACTCTCTACCATCTCTCTACTAAACAAATCCATAGCATAGGTCCTCAAGAGATACCTATGTTTGTAATCAATGATTAGATAGGTAGGTATTGACCTACTTTCTTTATAAAAATAATGTCCTGTCCGCGCCACAAAATAAATCCTCTTGGAGCTCTACCTACTGGTACCTTTTTTTTATGCCGAAAAATAAAAACGGCTAGGTTCTCCGCGAACGCCAGAGTGCCGGGGCTATGGGCACGCTATCGTACTCTACCACGGCCCCGACGGCGTTGGCTCTGCATGAGCCCCTCCAACGGGTATGTATGTATGTATGGTCGTATGAGTCAGTGGCCAACTAGGTGACGGAGTTTTTAGGCCGCCTTAAGGCCTCCGTCATGGCTTAACGACTTAAATAGCCGGGACCGACAATTTAACGTAATATTTATTGTCAATTTTACCTCCAACGGGACAACCGGGGTCCCCGCGGTGGATCTGAACCTACACACACAAACAAACAAACAAATCTTTCCTCTGCAACAATACTTTCACAAAGTAACTCTATCTGGTCTGTCTGTCTGTTTGTTACCTTTTCACGCCTTAACTGCTGATTAAGCTGAAATTTGTCATGGACATAGGTTGTATCCCACCGAAGGACATAGGCTACTTTTTATCCCGAAAAAATTAAGTTATCCCGAGGGACCGCGGGTCACACCGCGGGGATGCAGCTGGTCGACTATTATAGAAGCATGGTGGATGGGAATGAAAACGCTACCACAACGCTACGCGACGTTTAACGGCCTGTATTCCAGAAGAGGCCGCGCTTTATGTAGGTAATAAAAGCGCCGTAAGGTGACTCTGGGTGAGTCGTACACTCGCGCGTGAAAAGTGAGTGAAGTATAAAGGGCTGCGGATGATAACTTTGTACTTAGAGTGCACAAACTATCTGAACCGGTGGCTAAAAGAGGAACTGCTAACGAAACTGTAAAATTTATTTTCCTACCAACACCAAATGCGATAACAGCGCTCCCCTCACCGGTTCAGATAAGTTTGTGGTTCAAATAAGTTTGTGGTTCAAATAAGTTTCTACTCAAACTCAAACTCCCTAGCAACGTAACGTAAGAGGAGTGTTCCATTGGTGAGCCGACTGCCGACCGACCGACAGCGACATCGCGACAAGTCGGTATTGAATAACGTGATTAAACTAATAGAATTAAATGGCATTGCGTTTGGCCCAATAATTAGCCAAACTCATTAAATGGACAGCGGAAACACTCCGCTAATTACCACCCTGTGTGTTGAAATGAAATAAAAACATGTAAGTGAGGTGTAAAGGGTGGTCAATTTAAGCAGGCTCGAGCAACGAAACTTACTCTGTGAACCTAGGACCAAGTATCATACTGGACAGAGCCTGCGACGTTGCCGCTCTTGTATCTGTGTAACAAACCTAGTAGTCATGTATCTTTGTCTATCTCACGGAGCTTAGCTCCGAGTAAAAGAGATAGCTAGTGTACGTTTGGCAACGCAGCACTGTAGGTGTAAGTCGTGTCAGTTTATGACTACCTTGGTAGTCAAAACAGTGTGAGATCGTTGGAGAAAAATCAAGCAAAACTTAAAAATTACTGTGTTTAGGCCTAAATTAAATTAATAAATTGAAACTATGTCATGTTCAGCTGTGTATTGTTCATCAAGAACTACAAAAAGAGGAGTAAAAGACCCGGAATTATCATTTCATGCGTAAGTTTTTGATAACATTTCCTCTCGATAAAAATGCTAAAATAATGAGTTCATGACTATAAAAACAGTAGTAATAGCATTGTAGCAATCTAGTTATTATGTTCATAAGTGATTTTGATTCAAAATAATGTAAAAACCACCAATTTAAAGCCTAAATAAATTTAGCTTCTGTGCTAGTGATGCGCGTAGAGTCAAATCTAGTTTTATCGATAGTATTTAACTTTCATGTTTCAATCTTGAATAAAATTGCGATATTTCGAACTGCATTCACAGTATGGAAAAAAAATTATAGTCAGATCCCCTAAGAGCGTTTTCCTGTTGCTAAAACGGTTAAGGTACCTGTCCTCCGTGGCCCATCTCAAAAATCCACCCTGTATTATCAGTTATCTAGATAACTGATAATACAGGGTGGTACTAGTACCAATAACCAAGTTCTGCATAGCTTAGGGCTAGATGGTGCTGTATGGATTGTCCTGCATTATTTATTATTTATTTACTCTGTGTTAATAGGGCAGTGCCCTACTGCGGTTCTATGATAGATTATTCTTTAGTCAGGTTAATAGATTTTCAAAATTAATGTTGCAGGTAGCGAAGAAAAGAAAACCACCTCAGCGCAAGTTTAATAAAGATTAAGACTTGATTATGACCAATTAAAATGCTTTTTTTTTCATTTCGTCTTTATTCTATCGATAAGCTCGACAGCAAAGTCACATCTCTAGTCACGCGCACTAATACAATTCTGCAACCGCACACTAGCAAAAAATGGACACGCGTAAAACGAAATCACTCTGTCCAGTATGATACTTGGTCCTAGCTGTGAACGAAACCAAGTTCTAGGAGCTACAGTCACTGTCAAGTAAATTCACAATTGACAGTCAAAGTCAATCAAATGTTGCTAACTTCACTTCAGACTGAGAATTTTAGGTTATTTTTGATTTTCACTTCAATTGAGCTAATAAAAATGTTTTGATTTACCTAAATCTAGAAGCTAGATAAAGAAACTCAAAATGGCTATGATACGAGCTGGATTACAGAGACTAGCAGGTGTATTCAGTAATGGTCAAGGTGGGTATCGAATTGCTCCAATGTTATTGCTGTGCGATGAGTACTTTCTTTTGTTGTTTGGATTAGGTAAATATAATCCTCGAATTTCCAGGTGGAGTCCTCTCCCGATTTATCACGGGTCTAGCACCTGTAGAGAATAAAACAGTGCCAGAGACAACAAAAGATGTCATTGAAACATGCAACAAATTAGTAGAACAACAAGCCTCTCGCAGCTTCGCTATTGTACATTTACTAGGCAAACAGTGGCGCGTTACCGATGGTGATCTACTTGTGGTTGAAGGGTACTGGCCTCCTAACATCGGGGACAAGATAAGACTAGACAAAGTTCTATTAGCCGGCACCAAAGACTTCTCCTTGATAGGTAGACC
Organism: Epirrhoe alternata; assembly: GCA_963565295.1. Lineage (NCBI taxonomy): Eukaryota > Metazoa > Arthropoda > Insecta > Lepidoptera > Geometridae > Epirrhoe > Epirrhoe alternata. Next base: position 13,269,291 of record OY751379.1, read on the forward strand.
CTTAGTTCAACCTGGTCTAGTAGATGTTACTGCTACTATCATCTCTAAAGGGCTTTCTCACACTAGAACACACTTCAAGAAGAAAAGAAGGAAGCAATTCATGAGAATCAACTTCCAACGAGCACAGCAGACAATTTTAAGAATTAATTCAGTTGAAATAGCTAATAAGATAAATGAAACTCCCAAAAGTGAATTCTAAAAGTATAATTTAGTATTTACATAGTTAATAAATTAGAATTATTACAGATCCTGTTTCATTTTAGCTATAAGATCTAAGTACAAATTAAATAAATATCAACTAACAAACTTAACACTATCACAGTAGTCCTGAAACATACTTTTATGCTCCTCCTTTAGAAATCTTTTCATGCCCTTGAATAAATATAATGTTTTTCCATTTTCTAACAAATTAGATAAAATCTTAGTAAATGCTGCATAATCCCCGTCTTTTTTGTATGTTGATATTGAAACTTGGAACTGCTTGTATTGGTCTGGCTGCAGTAGAACTTTGATTTCTTTGACAAAATCTATCAATGAAGTCGGAGATTCTTTGTCTATAACCACATGTTTACTAGAATCATTTTCTGCTTTTAAATTGTCCTCAAAACCAAATGGTTTTATTTTCAACTTTTTTCTTTTAGCTACGGACGTAACAGAAGTTTCATCGACATTTCTCTTGTGTATCGTTACTAAATTCTCAGATGTTTTTTCAACTTCTTGGCTACTACTACTGCTATCCATCGAACTGAATAGATCCTTAGCTGCTCTAGGTTTGAACTCATTCACATATGCTGAAGCTTTAGAATTTTTATAGAAGTCCATAGAGAAATCTGCATATACTTCATTTGAGTTTGGATACTGATTAACTGTTTTTTTATTTACAGACTTTACCACTCTAGAATTAGTGATGGGGAATGCTACTCCACTTGTGCTGGTTGAGCCATTCTCTGATCTATAACCATTTTCATGTGGTTGAAGAGGCTTGAGTCTGGGGGATGGTAAAGTAGATTCAGCTGTCTTGAAAAATCTACAAATCTCACTAACAGTTTCACCAAACTTATTTGAGACATTGATGTGATCTCTCAACCATGCTGAAAGTTGACCTTTGAGTTTAGGACTGTTAAATCTTGTATCACACAGTAAAATCGCGCCATAATCATTCTTGTGTCTGATGACTCTCCCGATAGCTTGGTTTACTGCTCTTGTTGCCTCTAGAGAGTACCACTCATCACCGGACAAGTAGTCTTTATCTCTTGTGCGAAGCTCATCTAGATATTTCTTCTTCAGTATAATTCTTGGGTCCTTCAATGGTGGAAATGGTAGTCCTGTAATAATTACAGCTCTGCCATTCATGTCAGCAAAATCCAAACCTTCTGAGACTTTACCTCTGCAGACAGCCATGAAACAGGCTCCTCTAGTGCTGGGATCACTTATCTTGCTGTAGTAGTCACTTATAACAGCATTGAAAGTGTCTTTCCTTTGTGGCTCAACAAATATTGGTTTGATACTATTTATGCTCGACCAAATGCCCTCTGACTGCCACATTTCTTGACACTTAGCCATGATTGGGTATGATGGGAAGAAAACCAACAGCCCATCAGGAACTACTCTACTGAAACTCAAAATAGTTCTACCCAAGGAGCTGATGTATTTTGGATTGTCTCTGTTCTGATAATTTGAATTGAGAATTGTAGAATCTGGGCCTTGACTAATAATTTTCACACATATCTGATTAGATTTAACAATGTGAGGATTTTCTAATTGTACTCCTACTGGTATTCCTAATTCTGATTTCAGAGGCTTTAAAGGAGCAAGTGTTCCACTAGTGAGGATAATACTTCTGACATTTTGGTCAATAAGTTGCTTCATGCCAAATCCTGGACTGAAACACCAATAGCTTATGACTCTTTCAGCAGATTTTGATGTAACTGTTTTCAAAGCTCCCCAACTATCAGACTTTTTATTGTTCTTCTTATCCTCAATTTGTACATGTACTTTGTAACACATCTTAACTCTTTCCTTGTAGGAGTGTGTTGTCCCACTGAACACAACATTTAACAAGTCAACAATTTTTTGGAGCCCAACCCCTTTACGGGAGAAAGGAGATGCGCTGGCAGTTGAAAGGTACTGAATAAGATTTTCAATCAAGGTAATTACAGACATTTGATTGTGATCTTTTATTTCAGCATTGCCAAGTAGCTCAAATATGTAACCACCAGGGTAAGTTGTCCCTTCAGATCCAATTTGAATTCCATCTATTGCTTTTTCTAGAGCAAGCATCATCTCTTTCAGGATGCATAGGTCATCACAGGTAAAATCTTTTGGCTGTGCTCCATCCACTGTCATGTCAAGATCTTCAGAAGCAGTCTCTCCAAATGATTTCATGACATACGTAATTTCGTCAATACATAAAGCCACATCAGTTGTTCTTATTTGCAATGAAGCAGACTCTTCACACATTTTCTCAACATTATGAGCTTCATCCAATATAATGATATTGTTTGTTAGATCAACTCCATTAGCTTTTCTTGATTTGGGATCCAAAATGTAATTATAAGGCATGAAAATTATATCAGCATCTTGTTTCAGTTCTTTGGAAATGTAGTAAGGACAGCATTTTAATTTCTTTCCAACTGTAACTAAATCCTCAATATCCAATATTTCATCACCTTTTATAGCTCGGTCATCTTTCTTTGATTCAACATTGTTATAAAAATGGCAAGTTCTCGTTTTGACTTTCAGCTGGCACATGTGGACTTTGTTCATATTGTTGGTCTCTTTGGACACCTCAGGATGAATACACATCTGATCTCTCGAGCCAAGAATAGTAGCTTTTACATGTTTGTAGCTAGACCTCTTGAGCTCTTGCATCGCCTGTGTTAGTTGAGAATGTGTTCTAGAAGAATATATTATTTTCGGCATACCCCACCCTACATTGTCCTTAGATTTGCCTGAACCGGCGCCACTTTTTAGGTTGTCTCGTAACGCTCCACTGAAATTACTGTGATCAGAAAAGTTGCCAACCTGAGCATTCATTTGCAACTGCGCCTTTTTTACCAAGAGCCATGCTAACGAGGAACACAGCAGGCTAAGAGTTTTTCCAGTACCTGTAGGAGATTCTAGCACTGCGTTTGTGTTGTTCTGAAGACTTTGAATCACTCCTTCCATGTAAGCTGTTTGTACATCGTACGGCTCAAAGGGAAAGCTGACGGGTATGCCTAATATCATAACATCAGGCATGATGATTGTCTATAAAAAACAATTCGTCAAATACAACAAGTTCACGTTTCGTCTTGCTTCTGCAATTGAGCTTTGCATTGCAGCAAGTTGCAGTTGGTTGAAAAACCAGCTGTCTGGTCCGTTCTGCGTTCTGCCCAAAGAACAATAATACTCCTGTCGGTTCTGCCCAAAGTACAATAATACTCCTGTCGGAGGTTCTGCCTGCGGTGCTGTGCAGTGCCGGCAGTGCACCACAAGGATGAAGGAGATTTTCCGATATTTTAATGTACTCTGTGAAGGAGATGAAGAAGAGATAACTAAACTAAAAGAAGAGTTGGTGCTATGTGGTCTGCTGTCAATGTCATCATTTTCCCGCCAAAATAAAAAGACACTTGTGTTTCATTGAAAAAGCATGACATCTAGCATGCTCTAACTGACATTGTAGTATGTAACGTACGTCAAGTCAACGTCAGCTAAACTTTCAGATGTTTTGCTTTGTAAAGGATTGTAAATGTAAAAAGATAACCTCAATCTCATTGTTTTGTTGTAATAATAAAAAATAAAATCATTCTAAGGTACACTATACAGCTTTCCAGAGAACAACAAGAGTACAATGGAGATTTCAGTGAGCCAGGTGTACACGTCTGTTGCGTGTAACCGAACTCCAGAGATAGTAGACTGGAACAACGATGGGCTGATTTGTTACGGCGCGTCAAATGCTGTTATTATTTACGATACAGTAAGTACTATGTAAATTCAAATTGTTTACAACTAAATGACTTACCTACCTATAACTTTCTCCGGTCGCTCAAAATTCAACCACTTTTTGCTGCCAAAACAAAAACAATTTGCTATTTTCCCTATTAATAACCCAACCTACCTGCTCAAATTAAAAGTTAAAAATTTAATCGTAGTTCACGAATTCTAATATTTCCAGAAAGCGAAAGGCAAAGATCCGATCACAGTCCTCAGTCACCACTGTAGAAGAGTGAACTCCGTCAAATGGCTCCGGAAACCAGATGGTTCTAGTACGGAGCTGGTATCCTGCTCGACAGACAAGACACTTGCAATATGGACTCTCAAAGAAGGAAAATGGACCGTCACAGCCGCACTTGTCGGACACAACGATGGTGTCATGTGCATACATGGGACATATCATGAAGACAAGTTACTTGTATTCTCAGGGTCTATTGATTCCACTGTCAAAATATGGGAGAGAAGTGCAAATGGTGGGGATTGATATTTCTATAATTTTCCTTTTAATTTAACAGGGACCAAATAATGTGTCAAAACGGGGACCAAGAATGTCAACTACACTTTGTTTTCAACGGAGTCGTGAAGTTACTGGTTTTGATGTGCAGAACATAATTTTGTATGAAAAAGCGATCACTGTGCAGACAGACGGCTACTTCAGAAATGCCGAGATCGGTTGAACAAAGTGTACGAAAGTATACTTCATATACTCCTGATGAATCCATCCATGTCAACATCAATCAATGCTACCTTATATTCCTTTCAATTCACTCAGAACTTCATTTTACAACAAACAGGAATATTCCACTTCATTATAATCTACAAACTTTCTAGGTATAACACGGTGCAAGCAATCATTACCCCTCCAATCCAGCCTCTGTCTAACCCTGCACTGCCACATCTTACCAATTGTCAACCAACCAATTCTGTTTGCTGCGTTGGATGACCACAAGGTGCATGTTTTCACGGGACCAGATTTCCATCGAGTGCACCAGATGGTCGGCCATGAGGACTGGGTTAGGGGGCTTGATGTACTGGCTGTAGGTAAGTTTGATTCAAATGATTCTGTATGGTGTCTTTTTGTTCTGTCTTTGCCTGTTATTGATCATCGACAAAAATAAAGTTTAGTGGGTTAGGCTAGTACAGTACGGCCGGCGGATCTAGACCGGCGTTAAGTTCGTCGCAACGCTGCGCAGTAGTCACTTTTAGGGTCGAATAGGTGGTAAGACGCGGGGTAACCTGCGCACAGCGCAACTTCAGACCGGTCTAGATCCGCCGGCTGTATGTACTGTATGCTGTATGTACTGTATGTACTAGAAAAAATGGTTTGGTTGTTGGATGCAAGAAATAAAGTATTTCTGAAAAAACTGGCAAATTGCGAGTCTGACTTGCACACGAAGGGTTCCATACCATCATCTATAAAAACGGCAAAAAAACACGTTTATTGTATGGGAGCCCCCTTAAATATTTATTTTATTCTGTTTTTTTTGTATTTCTTGTCATAGCGGCAACAGAAATATATCATCTGTAAAAATTTTAACTGCCTTTAACTGTTCACGAGATATGCCTGGTGACAGATAGACGGATGGAAAGTGGAGTCTTATTAATAGGGTCCTGTTTTACCCTTTGGGTACGAAACCCTAAAAATGACGCCAATTTCAGGCATTATCTTACTTTTTACTAATATTATAAATGCGAAAGTCTGTGTGTGCGAATGTTTGTCTTCACGTATCTTCATGACGACTTAACCGATTGTGATGAAATTTGGAATGTAGATTGTTTACATACTGAAATAGGATATAGGCGTAAAATTTTCAAAAATCAACCCTTAAGGATGTTATACAGGGTGTTTAAAGTTTGTAGGAAAAAAAATATTCCTTGGTCCGATTTACTCCAAACTCGGTAGAAATAAACTTAAAAGTGAATAATGAAACCCATGTTTTTTATTTTTTCAAAACATCCCTTAGGGGTGGTGTGAGGCAGTTTCAAAGTCGTAAGGTTCGAAAGTCTCTATGTGCAATGTTTGTCTTCACGTATCGTCATGACGACTTAACCGATTGTGATGAAATTTGGAATGTAGATAGTTTGGGTTAGATTTTCCCTCCCTCTATCTACTATGGGATCCTTGAGAGAAACATAACGCAATAATAGTTAATCAGATTATGTATAATGAATGGAAAGTCAAAACCATACAGTTCTTGCTATACAAAATGTTTTGAGTTATGTTTCTTCAAAAAAATTGCCGCTCATTGGTTATTTCGATTTACTCAAAACTCCTGCAATTTGTTCCTAATAATGCGCAGACGAAGTCGCGCGGGTCAGCTAGTCTTTTCATAATTTGATCCTTCCATTACAGTGCTAGTCAGGGTAGCCCTCAAACTGTAATTCTATAATTTCCAGATAAATCTGCCATAATCTTGGCAACATGCTCCCAAGACACATACATACGTCTCTGGCGCATCCAGAGCCACACAGAGGAGAGTTCCATCATCTCAGTTGAGAAGAAGGTGTTCCAAGCATACGGAGAACAATGGGAGGTGAAGCTTGACGCTGTGTTGGCAGGGCATGAGGGCTGGGTGTATGGAGTGCATTGGCATCCCCCTGTTATGGAAAATGGTGAGTTGGACAGAGGTCAGTATAGAAATCATCCAACAATAGAATGCATTACACACATTCTTAATATTCTCGTCACAGTTGTGGAGCCTATTAGATCCCATGAGTAGAATCATGAAACTTTGTTGGGCTCTTCGTACCTGAAAGTTGTCCGAATTTTGCGCGAAATTATCCACGAACATTGAGTTCGGGTTAAGTTTTGGTCTGGTTATGGCCGAAACTGGGGCCGTATTCGCGTTCAATTTTTCGTTCGTTTGATGAATATTTGGATGCTTCCCACCACGATTTCTGACTTCAAAGGCCAATTTATCAATCGTTAAAACACGGTCCTAACCTTGGACCAAATATTCAAAACCGAAAAAATTTACCCTTGACGTCAAAAATCGTGCGAACGACAAAAGGAACGCGAATACGGCAACTGAAACTTCGTAGTCCGTCCGAGTGTCGTCAAATGACGAGTTCATCTGATAGCCATGAGACGACGATCATGGCACCACCAAAAACACCCAGAACTGGAACAAATATCTGCAAAACATGCAAACGACGGGACACGAGACGGGACAAAATGTGTCCCGTCTCTTGTGTCTCAGCTCAATGTCTCATTTAAGGCTCAATGCAGACTGAATCGTCGGTGCGAATTCAGTGTGTATTGAACCTAAGAATTCGCTTGCAACATGCGTTTGTAATGGTAGGTTTATTTCCCGCGCTGAGTCAGCAATAATCCAATTTCAGGTGAATTAAAAATCGTCCAAAGTCTCTTATCGTCGTCTCTCGATAAGTCACTGATAGTATGGGAGCCAGAAGAATCAGGCGCGTGGGTGGAGAGAGTACGACTCGGAGAAGTGGGGGGAAGTGGGCTCGGCTTCTACGGTAGCAGGTTCGGACCCCAGGGAGAGGTGCTCGCTCATGGGTACAATGGGAGCTTTCATATATGGACGTGTTGTGAGGTAAGCGTCGCTGCTGGTAGCGACTTCGTTGAGTTGGTACTTATACTTAGTCTAAGTTATAAAAAGCATTTCAGTAAGACTGCTGGGATCACTCAGAATAAATAATCTTTTGGTGGTTGTACGCCTGGTCCTTCGCGACCAATACCGTTTAGAACCAGGGTAACAAACACGGTTTGGGACCTAGCTTTAGTTTCCTAGAGTCAAAGTCAAGAATCATTTATTTAGTAGGACCACTGGGAGCACATAATAGTGAAAGGTCCATCCTCTTAAAACTGTGATGATGAAGTCACGTATGCTACGCTAATTTCTGCAAAACGTGGGCATGTCCTTATTTATCCGTGCCTCTACTCAAGGTCTTCAAAGGATCTTGAGTTAAATCTGAAAGTCACTATGTTTTTATGAAGCTTACCTTCCTAGGAGACAAAGCAATGGAAGCCGTCAGTAGTTTGCGGTGGGCACTTCAACTCGGTGGAGGATGTGCGGTGGGAGCCACAGGGACGGTACATCATGAGCCTCTCCGCAGACCAGACCACCCGGATCCATGCGCCTTGGAAGAAATGTGACGGTATATAGAACTTCATCCAAACTATTTAACTAAGTTGTTCGTCGTGATGTTTGTGCCACTAATTGCACAAACATCATCAATAAAATCTTGAAATCAATTAAAATACTGGGTGTAGTGTATCTATTGCGCAGTGGGAATTGCGATAGTTTCCGATATCCACCCGACGCCGTCCAATAAACTAAAATTCCCCTATTGTTCAGTATTATGTGAGGTAAATAATGAGATGATATGGTGGCCAAGATCGGACCAACGAAATCTAGGTCATCGGAGAGCAGAGTTATCATCCCAATTCAGCTCGACCAATTACATAACACGTAATTTCCGTATTGTGTGATTGGTTGAGCTCAATTGTTGACGAGTTGACGAGTCTTTTTGTTGAGTAGTTCTTTCGAGTGTGGTGAATTGATTTAAGTGCGCCTCCTTTCGTGCACTCAACGAGTTATAAGAGTGTTTGAATAAAATTGTGACGACTCCACTTTTAGTGAGAAAGAAGCGAAGTGGAATACTTATAATTATTTTATTGGGAAATGAAAAGTCTTTTCAAAATGTTCGATTCCGTCGGGATTCGAACCCGCAACGATCAGACGATCCTCCTAAAGCCGGAGTGCCTTACCGCTCGGCCACGGAACCCTATTCGTCACAATCGAAATTTTTGATATGCTCTTATTTATCGGTTAAGCACCGGTAAGCTCAGTGAACTCATGCTCATTGTCCGAAGTTACATTCAGAATCAAATGACGATGAGATGTCGCTTTTAGCTAAATCTTTCATTTCTCAATGAAATAAGTGTGGATAAACACTTTAAAAATTACAAATTTATAATCATTTTATTGATACAGCGTTCTTCCAAATGATAATTGATAAATGAAATTTATTTGCATGAACACATGTGTTAGAATAAGGTCTTAAAATTAGTCTATTTGTCCATTCTATGTCCTGCCAAAATTTGAGGCATGCAAATTTTGAGGTACTTAGTAGTTAATTCATTGTAATTTAATTTAGTAGGTACTTAAGTTAATGTCATTATATAATAATAGTTTTCCAAATTTAGTTAATGTCGATATAATAATAAGTAAAAGAGAAATAATTGCATGTCCCTAACCATTTAAATATTCAGTTACGGAGTAAAAACATTTATCAATAAGCCATTTTTTTAATTTTTTGTTGAACAAATGTCCCTTTAATTCTTTAAGGTCAGTGGGTAACTTATTATAAACCATAATGCACATGTAATAGGCTTGACGTTGAGTAAGTTTTAAATTATATTTAGGAATGTACATGTAATGTTCCAATAGGTACAACGGAGTGGCACGAGCTAGCACGTCCTCAAGTCCACGGTTACGACATGCAGTCTCTAGCGATAATCAACAGCTCTGTGTTCGCGTCGGCCGCCGAAGAGAAGGTGATCCGAGTGTTCGCCGCGCCACATAACTTCCTGCAGAACTTCACTAATATTACCGGAGAGGTTCTTGAAAGGAGTTTTACGGGTTAGTACGAGATCCTACTTGAGTGCACCAGAGGTTTGAGCCGCAGTCTCTCGTAAATATTTCACTAATCCGGGGTAGAAAGTAGCATGGATGCCATTCCAGACTAGAATATGTGTGTGTCAAATATGATCCAAATCCAATACTTTGAGCGTGAAAGAGTGAGTAAGTAAGTAAGTAAGTTCGTATGAGTCAGTAGCCAACTCTGGTGACGGAGTTTTTAGGCCGCCTTAAGGCCTCCGTCATGGCTTAACGACTTAAATAGCCGGGCTTAACGACTTAAATAGCCGGGACCGACAATTTAACGTGCCCTCCGAAGCACGGAAGCGCTCAGATGAAAATGCCACTGGCGGTCACCCATCCACTTACAGACCGTTTCGAACGTTGCGTTTCGACGATCGATTATCTATCAAGAACGACTAAGCAAGCACGACCACGAGCGCTTCGTGAAAGAGTGACAGGCATCAAAGAAAAAAAATTGGGGAGAGCATCCTCTTTGTATCAACTCCTCCGTCTCGCTTCGTATAGGATACTAGCTACGCTCCCGCGGTGTGTATGATCCGCGGTCCCTCGGGATAACTTAATTTTTTTGGCATAAAAAGTAGCCTATGTCCTTCCCTGGGATACAACCATTATCCATGCCTAATTTTAGCCTAATCTGTTATGTGGTTTGGGCGTGAAAAGGTAACAAACAGACAGACAGAGTTACTTTCACATTTATTATATTAGAATGGATGTCATGAGCTCAAAACCCGCAAGATATGAATTTGTGATGCATTTTTAAAATCAATCATGTTAATAAATAAATAAATAATGCTGGACTTTTCACACAGCATCATCTAGCCCCAAGGTAAGCAGAGCTTGTGTTATGGGTACTAAGATGACTGATATACTACTTATATACTTTTTGTTTGTAAATACATACATATTATACATAGAAACACCCAGACCCGAGACAAATATTTGTAGATCATACAAACATTGGTCCCGCCGCGGGGATCGAACCCGCAACCTTTTGCGTCGCAGGCAGGCCTTCGCCCACTGCGCTACAGAGGTCGTCAAATGTTATATTACAGGTGTAGCAGAAGGTGCATCAGTGCCGTCCCTGGGGCTGTCGAACAAAGCCGTGTTCAGCGGAGATGAGAGCAAGCCGGACACAGAAGAGGATGACGGATACTTTGTGCCTATGAATCTGACAGGTCTAATACAAATAATTAAATAATGCTGGACATTTCACAATCAAATCAATGTCAAAGGCATGTGTCAATTACTTCCATATTTTGGCACATCCCACATTTTGCAGTATATTATTTTCCTATGCCCAGCTTAATCCGGCTGTGGATGATGATATTAAATTCCTACGTTCGACTGGTTTTCTCGATTTTAATATACTAAAACCTAATTCTTCAGAGCCGCCAACAGAAGAGACCCTAATGCAGAACACTTTATGGCCGGAACAACAGAAACTGTACGGGCACGGGTACGAGGTGTTCGCCCTCGCGGCGAGCCCCGACGGAACACTGCTAGCCTCCGCCTGCAAGGCGACTAGCGTGGAGCACGCTGCTTTGATACTCTGGTAAATAGATACCAAACAGAATGACTGGATCACGAATCTGGTTGAGAGAGAGGAGAGGTTGAGTGTTCAGAGTGAGACAAGATTGAGGCCAGTAGCGACATTTTCATTTGTCGTTTTGAAGTAATAAAAACCGTGGCACTTCATTTTGACATTTTGGAGAAGGGCCAGGTCAAAAGTACCCTAAACCGACGAGCATGTAAGAAGAATGTAATGAGAGTGAATGAGGCGAAAGTTGTGTGTCAGGATCGTAGCGAGTAGAGATCCGTGGTCTCTGCCTACCCCTTTGGGAAAAAGGCGTGATTTTATGTATGTATGTGGCACTTCAGGTAGTTATTTGAATCGTCAGGAAATCGAAAAATAATGGCTTCACCGGTTTAGTTATAAAATGAGCTTAGAAATGTAAAAATATATCCGTAGAAGTTTACCGAGTACAGAACTAGATGGCGCTACTGGTAGGGGTCGGTGAGCAGTCACTTGACTCGCACGCGACCTTTTCGAGGCGAATCCAAGAATTTTTTCCCATCTCAATACTGCCAAACGCGCCTAAAGAAGTTTTCACTTCAAAAAAACAATTTGTTCTCAATCGACGCTATTTTCCACCGGGAACACTTTTCCCAAATATGCCAAACCAAATCTTGTTGACTCGGCATGTCTGGGAATAGTGATAAAGTTAAGTTATTCATAAAAAAATTATGAAATGCCCATTCGCCCCCATGCGTGACTATTATGATAAATTAGACGTTCTTGTGTAGGTACCTAATTCTTATTTAATTGGAAGTCGAGGCATTACCCGTGTACTGACACTCTGACACTCTGTTGTCTGCAAAATCTACGAGATCATAATAAAGAATCTTTCACAGGGACACAAAATCCTGCAACCAGATCCAAACTCTTTCATCCCACTCGCTCACGGTCACACAAATCGAGTTCTCGCCGAACAGCCAGCAACTACTCTCTGTATCGCGCGACCGAAGATGGACCTTGTTTCAACGGAGAGAAGGCACAGACTCGTTTGAACTCGTCGCCTTCACGGATAAGACAAATGGTGTGCATGCGAGGATAGTTTGGTGCTGCTCTTGGTCGCCGGATGGGGAAGTTTTTGGTACTGGCTCTAGGGATGGCAAGGTGAGAACTATAAATATTAACTAAGCTACCCCCTTGACTGAGACAAATCCAAACACATTTGAAACATGTCCAAACTACAGAAATCTTCAAATTATTTTGGGTGATTTGATATGAAAAAAGTCTAGGGGAGGTAGGGGAGCATTGGGCAGTAGGGAGGTTTGGACCGGATTGATGGTGTATGGCACACCATCAATCATCATACCTATCATCCAATCGGCATGACGCTGCCGATTTGATCAGTTAAAATTGACCGTAAGGGGGTGGATCAAGCCAATCCACAGCACGGTCAATTCTGGCCGGCATAACACATGACCAAACACTTTTTTTACACTTTTGCTACAATAAATACCGTTTACGGTTTTTTTATAAACTAAAAATAAATCTGTTCATCTGATAAATCTTGAGTGCGACTCAATATTTTCCATATAAATCCTTTAGGAAAAGATTTAAGTAGCCGTAACATCTCTGAGTGTGGTCTGAAACGTTTTTTTCATCCTTTTATTCAACGGGGGTAGTCAGAGGCATTTCCAAACATATTTTTCACATGTCTACATTATGCAGAAAATATCATTAAATAACATCGATTGTTTGCAGGTATGCGTGTGGTCTAAAAAGGAGGTGGATTCAGCCACATCGCTCAGAAACTACGGCCTGCACGGCAAGACGCTAGACTTGAAGGAATCTGTAACTGCGCTCGCATTCGGTTCACAACACGATAGCTTCAGGATAGTCGCGGTGGGCACAGAAAATGGGACAGTGATGCTGTACGGATACGATGGCATGTGGAGTCTGCTACGGGAGCTGGATCATAGGTGATTGTGTAATTTTGTTTTTGGAGAGTCAAGGCTAGGTTACCTGTATTTCCGCTAGCTGAGCCCTGACATCATCCATAGCTCAACTTTCATCCACTACTGGTTATACGCCATGTGCCTTTAATATCATGCTGAGCATTGAGATGCCTAATTATATTTGTACATCCAGGGCTGCCCACCACCTGACCGTGCGACGACTAGCATTCGCCCCCGGCTCCGGCTCCGGCGCCGCGCTACTGGCCAGCTGCGGGAGCGACCATCTCGTGAGGGTACACGAGATATCCATCACATGAACAAGCTATCATGAATATAATTTATTATACATAGTTTTGTTATATGGTGTTCATTTATTTTGATACTACGAAAATTATCTATTTCAAAATTAACCAAAATATGAACAGTGATCGCGAAATTTTAAGAAAATCACACTTTTAAGAATGAAAATTTGTTGGATTAAAGGTGGTCGTACAGTCCAGCCGAGCCGAACGCGCCGAACTGTCAATTCAATAGAGAAAATGCTGCTGAAGTCAGAAGCGAGCCGCATTTTCTGACGTCATCAGCATTTTTTGTATAGAAAAATGACTGCGGCGCGGACAAGTGTGCGATCAGGTTAAGTTACTAGTTGTAGTAAACCATACACTGTATGGAGGATTTGTGCAGACAGTAACAAAAAACACGAGAAAACCATTATAAATTGTATATTTTAATATTTTTAATTCGGTTTTTCAAATATATACTTACTCAAGCTCATAAAACGTATAAAAATGCATAAAGGCACTTGTTTTTGTTAATTTATACATACGAACACCCTGCAGCATTACAAATTGTTTTTCACTGTAAAAAGTTTCGTGAGTTCATGACATGATAAGATAACATGCGATACGACTTTGAGGAATGTTCGGGGAATCTCTCCTAGATACTTTTTTCGGTGAATCTTATATCACAAAGTATATCAAAATCAATCGTTTTTCGTGTAGTTCCCGTGCAATGACTGTCTATCGAAACTTTACTTATGGCATTTTGAATGCTTTTCACACCACCTAAGTTTAGCTTATATGTATGGATTACAAATTCTTAACTTAGACTAAAAGTAAACAAAGTTTTTTTGACTTAAAAATTGGAAGACATTAATACGATACCTACAGTACGTACGGATCTTTGTCTCAAGTTAGATGCAGTAAACGACTGCGCAGGTTTGCGCGAGTAGGCGAGATAGCACGATGCAACAAACTAAGCGAGAGAGCGAGGCAGCTATCCAACGCTGTCTTCGTCTAAAGATTGGTTGTGCGTTGTAAATTACGCATATTGAGTAATAGAAAGATGGGAAAAAGTTCTGCAGCTGTTTTCGTTGCTTATTTCACCATCCTATTTGAAGATTAGGACTTAATTCTTCACTAAAGTTTTCATTGTAGGTAAACTTAAACGCATGGCACAGAATTCTTCTTTTTTGTGAAGAGCTTTTTCAATATTCCTTTTTTCTTCTTCACCGGTCCAGGGAGAATATTCTGGGTTGACAAATTCAGAGTCGGTATATCAGGGAGGGAGATAGTACTGGGTGCGAGCGAAACGTTGGTAGGAGTGAGGGAGTTGATGCGACTTGTGTTCGGCAGAAAGTACCGGCTGTCGTCTGTTTGATCGGACGCTGTAACGATGTTCAGCGCTGAGTGAGAGCTGCTATTTTGCGAAGCAGCGGTAGGCGCTGGCCTGTAACAAAAATTATATTTAAAAACACAAATTGCAACAATCATCCCCAGTCCCGTCGTGCAATGCCTCAGATATCCTATAAAGCTGTGTGCAGAAAGTACTAAATTTAAAACAAAGAATACTCCATAAGCTGCCATGCAAGGTCAAAAATCTGTTCTACCTTAACTAATTCACTGGCGCAATCTGTTGTTGTTGAAATCTGGAAAACAGTTTCAATGTATTTCAATTATCTGTGCAGTCGCATGAAATTTTGGGTAGTATGTAGGTAAGGCGAACTGTCTATTTCTATAGACTATCGTGCTTTTTCTTCTGGTGGCCAAGTTAATTTAAAAGAATGTGGTGGGTAAAGGAGGCGAAGGATGCATATATGTATAGGTACATGTCTACCTACGTCAGAATGTGGAAATCTGTGGTCATTGCTTACGGGTAAGAGGCGTGATATTATTTATTTATTTATTGAAACTAGCACGGCTACATCACCAATTACGCTAATTACAAAATTATCAATGTCAATAGGAATCAGAATCAAGTGAAAATGAAAAATAATATTAATTGTGTGTCAAAAGATTAGAATAAAAAGATGAAAATTAGCAGTAATATAAAGAAATTAATAACAATGCAATAATTACATATAGTATACAATACAAAATTTTACTGAACGCGAGACTAGTCGTAAGGACTTTGGTCCAATTATCCGGGAACAAGTCGAAGTCTGTGTTTGTGTGGTGGAGTGCAGTGAGGGTGCGGGGCAAGGGCGAAGTAGCGCGCGCGACAGTGCGGCAGGAGGGAACTGCGAACAGCACATGTCTTCGAGCCCGCGGATAAATATCTGGGGTATAAAATCGAGCAAGTTTGTTATGAAGATCCGGAGCATCAACCATGCCTCGCAAGATCTTACAGACAGTGACTTACAGCATGTGCATTATGCATGTTACAGCCAACAGATCTAGACATTCGTGAAATTAGCCGTTGAGATGCCAGCTTACCCCAAACGACGCGTGTTGTCGAGCGATATAACGAGCCGCTCCCAGAAGTTGTTAAACTCGCAGTTGTAATACAGCGAGCAGTACAGTCGGAGATGCATCGGTGGCTGGCACGCTCGGTAGATTATCGGGATCAGGAGATTTCGGTTCATCTCTGCAACAAACGTATATTAAATAAATAATCAAAATCAAAAATCAAAATTATTTATTCAGAACAAAGTACATAGAAAACATTGATTACAATAGAACGATGAGAACTGCAAAAGTTTAATAAACTGTGTAGCAGTCTCAACGCCACCTCCTTGACATTATTACAACATAGTTCTGAATGAAACTATATGTGTGTATCATTTAACACTATAGAATAAAATAATTTTAAACTAAAACTAAAGATATTCAAACAAGAAATATATGAAAGTTAAAGAGCAATAAGTAGGTACAAAAAAAAACAGTTGTACAGTACATCTTAAGGTTAAAGATATTGAAATTTTAAGTGCATATATTTATGCAGCATTTGTGTGTATTGTGTGTATGTGTGAGAGTGAATGTGTGTGTGTGTGTGTGTGTGTGTGTGTGAGAGTGAATGTGTGTGTGTGTGTGTGTGAGAATGATTGTGTGTGTGTGTGTTTGAGAGTGTGAGTGTGTGTACCCGTGTATGTATGAGATACACGTATGTGTTCTATTTTAGTTATTCAGGAATTTTTAGCATGTCTTCTGTCTCTTCATAAGAGAGAGTAAGCAGCCATTTTAGACATTTTATTTTGCAGTTATAGTTTATAAGGGGGTATATATTTAAAATTTTGTTAACTTTATTATACAGGGCGTCCCAAACTTATGGGACATGAAGGGGAAGTACCTTAAATATCGTAGATAGTGTATTTTGCTTAAAGAAGACTTTATGTTATTTTTAAAACTTAGTAATTCCGCATTCATAGATTTTCTAAAAATTACTTGCTTCGTCTGGGAATCGAACCGACTCAAATGTCAAAAAAAAATCACCCTACTTTTATGATGCCAATCGAAAGAATAGCTATAAAATAATAACTCTGCTTAGGTAACATTGTATTTTAAAAGAAAGGAACAACGTAAAAATAATCATTTTAATCAACATAAAAACATACATGTAACTGCCGTAGTCAATTAAGTGGGTATTTTTTTGTAAATTAATTAATTAAATGCTCAAAATGTGATCCCTCTTGTCTTACGCAAATCGCCAATCTTTTAATGAGTCCGCTACCTGTTGATTTTCTTATCATTTTATGGTAAACACTCGATGTGTTAAGGCACAATTCAGTTTAAACGTCGTCGACGGCAATAAATAACTTTCTTGAAATTTGACTCATTCAAAACTCATTTTACGTTTTTCCTTTCTTTTAAAATACAATGTTACCTAAGCAAAATTATTATTTTTTAGCTATTCTTTCGATTGGCATCATAAAAGTAGGGTGATTTTTTTTTGACATTTGAGTCGGTTCGATTCCCAGACGAAGCAAGTAATTTTTAGAAAATCTATGAATGCGGAATTACTAAGTTTTAAAAATAACATAAAGTCTTCTTTAAGCAAAATACACTATCTACGATATTTAAGGTACTTCCCCTTCATGTCCCATAAGTTTGGGACGCCCTGTATAGCTGAGAGCTTAGATAATGCTGGACAGTTTCACACAGCATCATCTAGCCCCAAACTAAGTAGAGCTTGTACTATGGGAACCAGATAACTGATATACTACTTATATGTATACCATTGAGTTATAATGTACTACGTACTAGAGAGGTCACCTCTACTCGACTGTTTGTTACACTTAGTCAGAGTGTTCGCACTCCGACTCACTTAGTCTGTGCCGAGCGCTTGCTGCAGCGAGACATGTGTCATGATGTGTGTGAAGTTTTTTTCCATGAAATATGCCTTCGTGTGTATTGCGATACTGCACAAACAACTCGAGAAATACAAGTAAAAGGCAAGGAGTGACTTTTCACCAGTAAGTTCAACATAATTACGCGTATTTTAATTATATTTTTTCAATTGCAACGCGTCACCGTGACTGCGGCGGCAGCCATGTTTACGTGAATGTCAAAGAGTATAGAAATTTTCATGCACAGATCAGACACTATCGACGTACAATTTTAAATAAATATTTTGGCTGTTTTTTACCATAAGTACTAATTTGAACCGATTTGGATAATTTTGGTCTTGACATATTCATGAAAGTCCAGGGAAGGTTTAAACGGTGAGAAACATAAATAATAAGGAAGAGAAAATACTAAAAACGACTTCCAACGAATTTAGTTTTCCAATACAAAATGTTTGTAGCTGTGAAATGAGGTTTGATAACTTTGGTTTGTTCCTTCCTAGCTCTGAAATGCTCTTTGGTTTGTTTTGTTTCAGAAATAAAAAAAAATCACTCTTCTACCACCCTTATTTTTTAATAGCGATATTAATACTTATACTATGGCAAAACAACGTTTGCCGCGGGTCAGCTAGTTTTAAATAATTATGGGCTATAAAATATTAATAAACTAACTAAACTTAAATTATTTAAAGGAAATTTAAATATTGTTACAGTTTCAATACTCTTATTTATTCCCTGAGTAAGTATCGTGTGTGTGTAGGTAGTAGAGGTGTGCGCCGATCGGCGCGGCGCACGCCGCCGACGTTTTTGACCACGCCGCCGCCGCCGACGATTGTATCGGCGTAAAATCGGCGCCAATATTGTGTATGTACAAAATCCCTAAAGTCTATTCCACAAAGCATGGGTGCTGACATATTTGCCATTTGTTGTTTTTTTTTTAGATTATAAGTAGGGCAAAAATCTTTTGATATTATATCGACGACAATTTAATACCTATCAAAGTTTTACTTGTAAAATAATCGATTTTCTCCGTGGACGCATCAGGCGAACTGTAAGCGGATAACTGTTTGCCTCTAGTTCGCCTCCCTCTACATTTCTGTGCTGTATTATACACTTCATATCCAATATCCATACCGCGCGTACTGTACAGATATGAAGTGTCCATCCAGTTTGCGACGTTTTGCTTGCCAACTCAGTCAGCGGCTGAGTCGCAGCGAACGATTCTCAGGTTCACTCACTACGCCCGCGCCGCGCGGCGTTACGCGTTCAGTCAGTACGAGCGAACAGTCAGCCGCTCATCATCATCAGCCTATAGCAGTCCACTTCTGGATATAGGCCTCCCCTAATGAGCGCCATTGCACCCTGTCCTTAGCTCAACGCATCCAGCTTCTACCAGCAGCCTTCCGCAGATCGCCACCACCTGGCCGGAGGGCGGCCTACACTACGTTTGCCGAGTCACGGTCCCCATTCAAGAACTCGTTTACCCCAACGGTTATCGGTTCTTCGGCAGATATGGCCAGCTCACTGCCACTTCAGCTTGCTAATTCTCTGAGTTATGTCGACCGTTTTAGTTCTATGCCAGATAGTCTCGTGGCGGATTCTATCCTTCAGAGAACCTCCAAGCATAGCTCGTTCGTTCCATAGCTCGCTGAGCGATTTTAAATGGTCTAGTCGTACTGTGAGTGTCCACGTTTCGGCTCTGTATGTCATGCATGACAGGTAGGACGCACTGATTGATAACTTTCGTTTTAAGACATGCGGTATGGGTGACTAGAAAACTGGACCTAGTTTTCCAAATGCTGCCCAACCCAGCTGACTCCTCCTCTTGGCCTCCTCTTCTCCTCTCTCAAAGTTGTCTCTCATCATCAATTGGCAGCTCAAATAATAGCCCGCTGCTGGACATAAGCCTCCTCCCTCAAACGCCACTCTAATCGGCCCTGCCTGTGCTGATCTCATCCATGTCTTTCCCACAATGGCCTCAATATCGGATGATATTGAGGCCATTGTGGGAAAGACAAGCCAGGTGGGTGGATATGGATACCCACCTGGCTGTTGGTCTGCCTCGGCTTCTAGCACTTCTCCTTGGGTACCATTCGGCCAGAGCCTTACACCACCTGCCATCACCAAATCTGGTCAAGTGCAACACGGTCTGCAATACGGTCTCCGATATCTGCTACTTTTGTCCGCAATATCGGGATATTCGTATGAGGTACGAATATCCCGATATTGCGGACTCTGTCTAGCAATGATATGCCGAGCATGGCATTCCCCATGGCCCGTTGTGCGGCCCTCATTTTGTGCACAGTTTCCTTAGTGGGCGAACGTCTATGCTTCGGTGCCGTATGTCATTGTGGGCAAGCAAGACACATTGGTTAAAAAGCTTGGTTCTCAGGCATTGTGGCATTTTGCGGTCACTGAAAATCTCTTCCAGCTTACCAAACGCTACCCATCCTAGCTGTTTGTGACTCATGATCTCCTTGGTTCTATGCTCTCCGCTGAAAGATAAACAACAGCGTCCAAGATAGATGTAGTGGTCTACCATCTCCAGGGTCACACCGCCAATGGCAATGCTTGTCTGATTGCCGGAGATGTTAGACATAATCTGCGTCTTAGACATGTTCATCCTTAGGCCTACCTTCAAAGAAGCATCATAAAGGTCTTTAATCGGAGATCTTGCAGGTGGTCGCTACACAGAATGAGATTATCTGCAAAACGGAGGAGCGACAAGTTCCCATTGCATCAATTTTAAAATTTCCTCCAAAACTGCAGTGAAGAGCGCCTTGTCTTGAGCCTTTCGCGCTCCCCTTTTCAGAGGAATCTCTTTAGTGAGTGTGTGCAAGCGAACTTTTATCGATGTCGCATCGTACAAATTCCGTAGGAAAGTTGCCTAACTGCAAAACCTGCCCGAGGTATGTGGTGTACTGCGAAAAAACTTCAATAATGTGACCATTTACAGCGACAGGTCTCGGATCGATTCGGTCATTGACCATGACTTTGGTCTTATCCAAATTCATGCCGAGACTCATCGCTCACGAGGCTGATGCTAGGCCGTCCAGCATTCCATGTAGCACCTCCAACGACTTCGCCAGTAAAAATATGTCATCTGTGAATCGTAAGTGTGAAATGTGCTCGCCGTTTATGATTATGCCCATACCTTTCCAGTCCAGTGTCTTAAAAATATGTTTGTGAATAGTTTCGGAGATATGACATCTCCTTGTCTCACTCCTCTGCACAGTTGAATGGGCTTATACTGCTGGTCTTGTAGTCGGTTACTCATGGTGGCGACTTCATGCAGACATCTCAAAACTTCGATATAACGATAGTCTATTTGGCATCGCTGCAAGGGCTGTTTTGGAAGAAAACAGCCCAGGGGTCAGACAGAGAGCGACAGAGTCAAAGGCTTTCTCATAGTCCACAAAAGCCTGATTCAGGGGCTAATTACACTCTTCGGACTTCTGTATAATCTGAATCACTGGGTGAAACGGTCTATGGTGCCGTGTCCTCCGCGAAACCCGGTCTGTTCCGGCGGCTGAACTCGTCGCATCTTCTGGCGAGACGATTCGTAATAAACCGAGAGAACAGTTTATAAACGTGGCTCAGGAGCAAGATGGGCCTATAATTTTTAAGAAGAGGCTTATTTCCCTTCTTAAAAAAACAGAACCACCAAGCTCTCGTTCCACGCTTTTGGAGTTCTCCCTTAATTATACTGTCCACGCCGATAACGCCGATTACGCCGCCGCCGCCGACAGATTTAAAGCCGGCGTCCGCCGCCGGTCAAGAAGGCATCGGCGCACACCTCTAGTAGGTAGACACACACACGATCAATATTAAGTAGGCAGAATAATAAAATTATGTCGCATCTGCGCGTATTGATTGTTATCTATGAGAACATAACACCTCCCCGCTTGCCCCGCGCATGCCCCGCTGTCATCAGTCCGCGCGCTAATTTTGTTTGAAATGGCGTCTCTAGTACGTAGTACATTATAACTCAATGATGTATACCTACTTTTTCGTTTTGTATATACATACAGGGTGTAAAAAGACTGCTACCGAAAACCATGCAGGGGTTGCAATGAGACCATGATTCTAAAAATATTTAGCGAAAAAAAAACGCAAAATAAAATCTTGACTTAGCTTCGTCATGTTATGTTATTTTCGGTTATTTACTACTAGTACGACATAATAAGACCATACCTACCTAATAATTTCATTTATAAAAGAAAAAAAAACAATTAAAACTCAAAATCCAGCAATCTACGTAAAATAACGCGCCCAGAACATACGCAAACAGCACTCTTCAAATGCTGTTTTCTCCGGATATAATGATTTTTTCGGAAAATCCTTTTGGATTTGGTTATTTGTTGGGATGCTGTACCTACCCCTTTCGGCTTCGGTAGACGTCTTTTTACACCCTGTATACATAGAAACACCCAGAACCGAGATAAATATTTGCAGATCATACAAACATTCATAATCGTCAGTCTATGTTTCGAATTTAAGAAAAATCAAATTATTGATCCCCACTCCATCCCCACCCAGCTTATGGAGTAATGAGAGAAAGATGCGTCAAGATCTGTAATCAAGATGGTGGGGTAACATGTAACAAAATAAGACCCCTCGCAGACTACAGACTTTCTATCGGCCGATAGTTGAGACGGGCTATACTTCTCCATACTCATTACGAGCCGAAGTATATTCCGTCTCAACTATCGGCCGATAGAAAGTCTATAGTCGGCGAGGGGTCTGAGATTAAGGAAGAAAACTTCTGTAGTTATTAAGTATTCAATGTAATTGCTTCAAAACTAATTCGCATATGGATATCAGCGTTTTTATTTTCATTAATGTAGCAACTATCCTGTTTTTTTAAATATTTGGGCAATAATAAAAGCAGAATACATACCAATACTGAACGCCTGCGCGAAATCACGGAAGAAAGAGTTGTCATTGCTTTGTAGGAAGTCCGGAGAGAAGACGAGAATGATACGCTTACAGCGCTCCGATATCAGCCGCGCCACGGGCGCGTACTGACTAGCATAGCCCGGTAGGAGGTTGTCTTTCATGCAGACCTGTAAAAACAAATATATTAAATGCTTTACTATTGATATTTTCAGCTATTTATGATCTAGTTTCCGAACGCGCATCTGCTCTCTCAATATAGCCTTAACTCAGAAATTCAAATTGGCGACATTTTGGAGAAGGGCCAGGTCAAATGTACCCTAAACCAACAAGCATGTATGAAGAATGTAATGAGAGTGAATGAGGCGAATGTTGTGTCAGGATCGTAGCGAGTGGAGATCCGTGGTCTCTGCCTACCCCTTTGAGATAGAGGCGTGATTTTATGTATGTATTAATTTTAAATTTGAAAAATCAAGTAAGTTTCTGTGATGAGATCCTCAAACTTACAAATCTTAATAATATTAGTGACCTATTGCATGCAAAAGATAACTCTTAAGGTCAAGATATGACCTTAAATCACTATCAAATTGTTTATTTCAACTGACTTTTTCAATTAAATCAAGATTGTTTTCAACTAGGTAATAAATTATTTGTAAGTCCTATGATCACACTAATAAAGTTGAAAAGATTTGGATGATTATTTTTCCGACCCAAATATCGACCAATAGAATTGCACCATTCGACGTCACGTGGTACAACCTACATGGTATTATACTGATAATTTTTTGAAAATTTTCTCTGGTCGTTGCTATATATAAAAAACAAAACATGATCCAGTCAAATTAACCACACGTCAAACTGTCAGGTTGAATTCAATTGTGAAAATTGGAGATTTTGCATGAAAATGAAATTAACTGTACATTTCGTCTCATGGTGCAATTCTATTGGCCGACATTTGGGACGGAAAAATAATCCCCCGAATACCACACGAGCTTCAAAATTATCTGGCATTTCCCTCAAGGTTCCCTGCAAACAAATACCCGATAATTTTGAAGCTCTTGTGGTATTATAAGTGACAATTATGTTTGGTACAAACATATATGCATTGCATTGCATGCTACTATTTCCTGACTTTGTATGCGGAAGAAAGGCACTACCAAGTTATTTAATTTAAATTAAAAAGTGAAACTAGTGCTTCATAAAAGCAGTTTAATTATGCTTCATAATCATAATAATTTATTCACAGGAATGTAGGTACAATAGGTGTTGCTAAATAATTAGGTAGATGGAACCTATACACTGCCTCATCATTAAGGCGTGCAAATTTTAGTAAAAATTAATTAATAGAGTATTAGTAGCTTAACACTTAATATTATTATAATTTAAATGTCATCAAGTATAATTAGACATTATTAAATTAGTTAATTAATATAGTATATAAAAATAATTGAAATAATTTGAATGGGTCTACAAAAATGTCAATTCTTGTAATCTAAGCATCTTACCATAAAACGTGACATAAAGTTATTCCTGAGTGTAAATTGTCAAAATGTATGGTTATTCTTGATTTATTCGGTGGAATAACTTTATGTCACGTTTTATGGTAAGACACTAAGTATTCTTGATTAAAGAGTTCCTATTAAATTGTGACATACCTCAAAACCATGTGAATTCAGGAAGCTCTTCATCTGCATAACAAATGACCTGTCTTTTTCAGCATACAGTATGTAAGCATCGTAGATGTGCCTGTGGCCGGGGCGGTCTTCAAATGTGATGAGATCAGGGTCATACATGCTTCTATTATGATTATTGTTACTATTATTGTCACTGATGTTGTTACTACCACTGTCGTTGGCACTTGGAACAGCCACTTGATTTCCTGTCAAAAATATTCTTAATTCTTATCTCAATTACTTATCATTACTTAACTTTTTTGCAAAACAATAATTTAATAGTCCAATTGTTTACAGTTGATAGCTATTTATTTTTATTAGCCATATATATCCTGTATGAATCACATATATCTGACTAGATACTAACTCTAATGGCATAATTTTATGCCAAATGTGTGGCAACTGTAATGAGAACCTTGTATGGTTTATACTTTAAAATGTCATAGAGGTACGATTTAAATACTGCCGATCGGCGGGTTCGGCATGTGAGTCAAGAACTTTAGACTGCCGAACGGCAGGCTCGGCATTGAATGAGTTAATAAAGAAATACGAAACTTGATTAAAAAATGGCTCTTAATTGTGTGTTAAACTAATTAATGCATAAACAAATGAAATGTTTCTGTCAGAAGAATTCTTATAGTCTTTTTCACGCCGGAACGTATGCAAGACACATTGAACTTGTTTCGTTTCACGTTGTGTGGCTCACAACAATTTTGAAACAAAAAAGTCAAGAAAAAAAATTAAATGATAAAACATACAAAAAAATGCTTTTGTCTATTTCCTGTTTAATTATTTCATAAATTATCATAAACGAGACATAAAATATAAATAAATAAACAATAAACATTTTCTAAAAAACTCCGCCAACTAACAGTACTGAGTAAAATGGAACGTAATCTATTAGAGAGTGCAAAAATGAAAATCGAAACAATTGATGAATCGGTAAGTAAAGAAATAATCGTTGGTTTAGTAATTTTGTCTATGAATGAACCTTGTAATCGATTGAGATGAATTGATAGTAGTGAAACAAAAATCGATTTTGATAATCTCGATTAAACTTTAGGACATTACTATTAGACTGATTTTGACATTATCTTGAAGTGTCTTGCATACGTTCCGGCGTGAAAAAGACTATAGCTATTTATCCTCAAATGATTCATAACATTAAATTGTTGTTATTTAATTCTCTAGTTCAATAAAACTTGTACACATTCCAGTGGTGTGATGATACTGACCCAGCATATGAGCTCTTTCTTCTCTGATGCTAGTAACAATATCTTCATAGACATCATGCCTGTCCAAAGTGATCAGATGCTCCAGTAGTTCCCTGACCAGCACAGTCTCTCTCCGCATCCATATTTCAAGAACTTTTTCTGTTTTGTCATTGTAATGCCAAATATTGGCCTCTACTTCTGATGAAATGTTGACAAGAGAAGCGAGGCCACGCCAGTCTCTGAAATGTTCAAAGGCACAAAGGTACTCCACACATCAGCTCACCATACGCTCATCGTACAGCGTATATGTACTGCAATACTTTCAGACATTACCTGTGCCTTCTTACTGGTCCTTCAGTGCGTAAAACTTTCGTAGGATTCAAAAGATCCGACAACAATCTTCTTGTTGTAATCGTGAGTGACGACAATGGAAACGACTGAATGTCCGAAGTATCCTCCATTGTATAGCTATGTTACATTACTGTTTCACTGATAACACATAACAAACTTAATAAAACCCAAATTTATGGAAAGCCCACTTCCCAGAAAAGCACGAAACGAAAAAAATATTTTTTTGATGAATGTGATGATGGTGATGATCAGATCAAATGAAATCTGACAGTGACTTGACATGAGACATGCATGACTCATTATGTGACAGCAGTGACGTACTGCTGATTGTTCTACCCATTCTACCGGTTCATTCACGGCTCATTCACGGAATAGCTCACAGAGGAATATGAATAGCCATAGTTTTTTTTCTCAAAAATGAAAATTAAGTAAGTTGATGACCATCCGAATTTTTGTTTGTCGGTTGTATTTTTTTTTCTTTTATTTCTTTTATCCAGTTCAATGCGTTGATGGACATTGACGATGCCGTTGAAATCGGTGTGGCCCATAAATGCAGAGAAATGCAAATGATCATGCGAAGTATGAGCGGCTGACTGACTGAGTCGGCAAGCATGCGAAACGTATAAATAAACGTCGCAAACTGTGTACATTACTCGTTAAATGGGCACTCTATAAAATAGGGAGGCGAACTGGAGGCAAACTGGGTTTCAGTGAGAGCAATTTTTTTTAGTTTAACCGGGCAAAGGCCTCCCTATCCCCCTTCCACCTTTCTCGGTCTTGTGCTATGGAGGACCAACTTTCCAACTATTTATATTTATCTGCATTTTATTTAAGTCCTTATTATAGCGCACCACACAACAGAAAAAGTTAGATGCTCAGCCGTCCACTAACTAGATCACCTATTCAATCTAATATCTAGTAGTGCCAAAAATCCAAAAATACACAACAAACATTTTGAGAGACATTTTATTGTCATTCACAAGTGCATCCACTATTTCACTACAATCTAAAGATAAGTATTTTACATTAGTACAGAAACTAGGAAGAAACAACAATAAACTCATTCTACCACACTCATACACACGAAGAAAAAAGAAGTAGGTAGGTTAGTTACCTACCAAAAGTAGGTTGCTTATGTTTAAATAAAATTAAAACAACCGTAACAACTTAAAAATAATTAAAAAACAAAACTAAATTATAGGTACACGCGCAACAAATGCAACTAAGGATATTTTTACTACAAAACATTAGAATTTTTACATTATTCACAAGATCTACTTCTAAAATTTAAGCTCATTTTAAAATGGAATGTTAAAATCTTACAAAATAAATAACCTAGAGACAAAAAAATAATAATTTGCTCATCTTGGTTTACATGGTAGATTTATTATGTAATAACTAATAAGTATTATAATTTACTTTGACATACTAATTTCTATATTTTAGTAGGTATTCTTGATAACATAATTCCATTGACATATGGTTTCATTGGGTTACAAAATCTTTTTTTTTTTCTCTCAAGAACACTATTCTTGCAGTTTTATTATAAGACAAAGATATTAAAAATAGTAAGGAAATATATGTATAGTACCAATCCGCTAATCTATTCTCAAACAAAGGTTTCTTAAAACTAGTACTCACCCCAAAGCCACCCAACCACCCACTAGCCTCTGCCAAGCCTCCTAGTTTTAAGAAACCTTTGTTTGAGAATAGATTAGCGGATTGGTACTATATATTTCCTTACAATTTTTAATATCTTACAATGGACTTCTGCAAAGTCACGCCTGAATCAATTCAATATAAGAAATAGATAAAGAAAGAGAGAAATAGAATAAAAACCATCAGGGTCACAACCATAACCATAGTTGCCTGCATGCTCACAAATTAGTAGTAAGTATACCTAACAAATTAGACAATAATTATGTTTCTAACCATGATAGTTTCAAAAACTGAACTAGCTTTATTGAATAGACACATTTACATTGTATTTTAGATTATTTGTCTAATTGATATGATTACAGTTAGTTAATTGTCATTTTTAAAGAGATTTTTGTATACATCTGAAATATCTCAATAATTAAGAAAGGTAATTATCATTTATCATAATATAGAAATAACATTTAAAAAATGTGGAAACAAAATAAATTAGAGGCAAGAATTTAAACATCACTATTAGTATTAGGCAAGGTTCATCCAAAAGCTTACATTTTATGAAACTTACATTCATAGCCCGATATACCTGCTGGGTATAGGTTAAAGATTGTACAAAAATTGCAAGTTGGGTGGAATTTGTGTTTAAACAAGAGAAAGTCGGAGTCCCTTCCACTGATGAAGATTCTCCTGATGAATCGGAAAATTCATCATCATCATCTCAGCCCGTTAGCTACCCACTGCTGGCCTCCTCTCTATGACGCCATTCTTTCCGGCCCCTTGCAAAGTATCATCGAGTGATTTTCGACGCTGTCAGTATTGAAAAATTATCGGTTTCTGAATAGACAATAATTTACGTTATTACTGACTGTTCATTCATTAACATACAATATAAAGTGTTGTTTTTGAAACAACACTATGTGTAGGTGTACATAAATACTCAATAAATTAATTAAATAAGTTACACTAGTTATTCATAACGATATGGTTAAAATGTTTAAATTAATAAGTTATCATATAAATGTTATAAAATATGAGTTATAATTTATATTATTTATTTCTGTAAGAGACAGACTGAAAGAATACTGTCAGGTATTAAGTATAGGCCAATTTAGGTACGTATAGATGTTTTTTCGCAAGATGGCGGTATAGAATTGTTTATGTGTGCGTAACCGATACTGAGCTCTTATTCGTCCATGGAGCATTACCGAGCTTACGCACACTGAAACAATTATACAAACACAATTAAGATCAACTATATTTTATTGGGTTGGGAGATTGGGTTTTGATGTCGGTCAAGTCAAATTTAAGTACAAAATTAAAATTAGATTACAAGCTAAAAATTAAACTTTTTGCATGTCAATATTGTTTTCTTTCGCATAGGTTCGGATACTCTTACATGCCTAGAAACATGTGCACGATACAAATTGTTCTTTCATTTAATCAGTCTTCAACAGTTCGTAATAATTCATAACTAGAAAGTGTTCATTTTCACTAAATTCATATTATTTAGATCTAGAATCTTATAGGTCATTATTACCTTTATGGTATAGTACAGCTTTTTAACCCTTTTTATAACAGGTTAAGATTATTAGTACAGTCAACGACACAAGTTCATGAACATTTGATGTTTTTGAATCTTCAATATCTTCGAAGTTCGTTGGAATGCTTTACCTTGCACCATTACTATTTGTGAAAAAAATGCCAATTTTCCCATAAACAATGGTGAAAATTAAGCTTTAAAAACTTTTGTCGCTGACTGTAGCTTATTCCTGGCACCTTAACTTGCGCTCCGTGTACTCGGACCTTCAACGCCAAGATTGGTTACAAGCCACATACGGGCTAAACATCCGAGCCCATAAGTACTAAGCCAAGTCAGGAGCATTATATATATTCATACTATTATACAAATTCCGATAAATTGCTTCTCTACACGTTCACATGAAACTAAAGAGTAGAAATTATAAAGAAAAAAGTTACAGGGTACATTGAAATGTCTTGCAATATTCTTAATCAAGTTACAAAGACAGGGGAAAGTTGTTTGCAGAAAACGATTAAGATTAAATTGATTTTAGACATTAATTCAACAATGGGTTAAATCTGTTATCTGAAAGTTTTTTTTTATAAAATATCTACATAGCTACACTATCACTAGAGAGGTACCAGTGATGTCAATGTAGTCTTTTGGTAAAATTGTCTTTAAGGCTCAATGCACATTTAATTGGTAAGTGACGCCTCAATTAGTTTTATAGAAAGCCATTATAAGCCTTATGAACATTGGTACAAGATATAGAAACGCTTGTAGAATGAACCGCACGAAAGCGCTGGAGCCAGCGCGGCCCGCTAGATGGCTTTGCCAGACCTCGTTCATTCTACAAGCGTTTCTATATCTTGTACAATTGTTCATAAGGTTTATAATGATGCGCTATAAAAGTAATTGACGCGTCGCTGCATTGAGCCTAAGAGTTTGCTGAAGTCGATGGTCGTTTTTCCCCATACCCTGCTTCGCTTAATGAATTATGGATTACACACGAGTTATCTAATCTTATTACTAAATGTGCTTGTTTAGTCTTTTAATTGTACAATAAATTAGTGTCAGTCGTCTAAAAAGCAAAACTTAATAAATATTTTGGCTTAGTCTTTAACAATAAAGTAAATTACGTTACAAACGTATTGGGACGTAGCTACTGGCAATTTTTAACAGCGATTGTTTCGCTCGAAATTCCTTTTATTACTCCAAGAATCTGGCTAGACCAGAGTTGTAACTACTTGAAGAGAGGAAGAACACGAGCCAACCCATATTCTCTGGATCTCAGAAGTCCGAGTAAGTTCGCCCAGCTAGAGACCCTCACCCGGAAACTCCTGTTATTTCGTGCGTAGATTTACCCGAAAACGGGCGTGACTAGAACAACTGTCAATACAGTTTGAATTTCGAATAACCTCATCATTTGAAATTCCTTTCAATTGTGCGCGGCGCGTTTCCCTTGCATATACCCCTCCCATCTCTTCGCCGTATTTATAAGTATCGGATCATCATCCAGCCCCGCTAGTAAATAAAGCTGGTTGACATGAGTAGCGTGGTAGTCCCATCTAGCGATATTAGGGCTAACTCCCAAGGTAAAATGTCTGAGGTCGTAGAAACTGCCGCTGCCGGTATCGAATAGAGGAAGAAGGGATTTCAATGAAGTCATTCCGTCGTCGAACATTTTCTTCGCTAGGGATATTGAGTTCTCACCTTCGATGACGTGGAGGTCGTACAGACCCAGCAACGTGTATATGAACCCGTTTAGGACAAACAGCGGGGGTTTTGTCGGGTATTCTTCGTACCTGAAAAGTAAATTATGTTCATGCTCGGTAGAAGCTTCATCCATACTAAGATTAAAGACGTGAAAGTAACTCTGTCTGTTTGTTACCTTTTCACGCCCAAACCACGGAACAGATAAGGCTGAAAATTGGCATGGATAAAGGTTGTATCCCAGGGAAGGACATAGGCTACTTTTTATCCCGAAAAAATCTTGAGGGACCGCGGGTTACACCGCGGGAGCGCAGCTAGTCTTATAATTCCGTGCAAAATTAAAGGAAACTACTGGGTTTATCTTCCGAAATCCGAAATTTAAAGGCTCACAAAAACTGAGAAAACAAGCGAATCCCTTAGAACTATTTCATCATACACCCTCTCAACTCTCAAGAGCTTTATGTGTTCTTTAGCGTCAACAAGGATTCCTCCCGTGACTCATGAATCATGATTGGGTCTGAAGTGAATGAAGTACGGGTTGGTGGATAGATAGATAGATATACTAACCACACATA
Source organism: Epirrhoe alternata (assembly GCA_963565295.1). NCBI lineage: Eukaryota > Metazoa > Arthropoda > Insecta > Lepidoptera > Geometridae > Epirrhoe > Epirrhoe alternata. The sequence continues at coordinate 13,300,516 of OY751379.1, forward strand.
TTTGTCCATCCACATAGCCTTGACTCCGCCGGCGTCGCTCGGAACATCCAGCAGGTACAGAGCTCGCTTGGCTGCTTGCAAGTACGCCACGTCCCCGCTCTGATAGTACGCTCGGGAGAGCAGAGAGATCGCATGCCCTTGACTCATCGCTGAGTGCCTGCAATAGTACTTAGCTTTGAATGAAATGTTTGTATGTTTGTTTGAATAGGCCCCGAAACTATTGGACCAATTTGAAAAATTATTTCACCATTAGAATCCTGCATTATCCCTCGCATTATTCCTCTAGAAGCGCTCGTGGTCGTGCTTGCTTAGTCGTTCTTGATAGATCGTCGAAGTTAAGCAACGTTCGAAACGGTCTGTAAGTGGATGGGTGACCGCCAATGGCATTTTCATCTGAGCGCTTCCGTGCTTCGGAGGGCACGTTGTCGGTCCCGGCTATTTAAGTCGTTAAGCCATGACGGAGGCCATAAGGCGGCCTAAAAACTCCGTCACCAGAGTTGGCCACTGACTCATACGAACTTACTTATTATCCCTGATAAACATAGGCCTATTTATCCCGGGAAAGTGAAGTTATCCCGAGGGACCGCGAGTAACACCGCGACGGACAGCTAGTTTATACGCGAAAAAAACATGGAAAAGCGCTGAGGCAGTCCAGGATAGACCAGCCGCCGGTAAAATCGTGTGGTGCTCGTTAGAGCGGGATAGAGACTGGTATGAGAAAGTCATTAGAGCGGGATAGATAGTGAGATGGGCCAGCCGTTAGAGCGGGACGGAGAGACTCACCAGCCGGGCTGCAGGTCGGCCAGGCCGGCGGCCACGCGGCGCCGCACGGGGATGGGCCAGCCGCCGCGGGCGCCGCGCTGAGCCTTGGTTAGCCATCGAGCCGCCGCGTAGAACTGCGACATGTGAGCCGAGCTCGATACTGTTGCGTTGTCTATCGCGCCTGTCCCGGAGAGGATAACGCTTCTGATCTGAAACGATGTATTTTGTTAGGTGACTAGCAAACCTAGCGAACTCCGTTTCGCCACCAGATTTTTCCTGAATTTTCTTTGCTATAAACCTCACGGAGCCCGAGACCTTCCCAACGAATGCAAAACCGTGGAAATCGGTTCATGCGTTCTGGAGTTATAGCGTCAGGAAGGAAAACCCGACTTATTTTTATATAGTAGATAACAGGCAGTGCTATGACAACAAATAATACAAGGTGTAAATCTAAATAAAGTCCACCCCCTTATAGATGAATAGATTTTCTTGAATCACAGCTAAAACACTTCGAGCATAGCTAAACATTTTCGAGTAAATTTTCATACAAATCCCACTCATATAATAAAGCTGAAAGTTTGTGAGTTTGTTTAGATGTTTGAATATTTGGATTAATAAATAAATAAATAATGCTGGACATTTCACACAGCATCATCTAGCCCCAAACTAAGCATAGCTTGTACTATGGGAACCAGATAACTGATATACTACTTATATACTTTTTGTTTGTAAATACATACATATTATACATAGAAACACCCAGTCCCGAGATAAATATTTGCAGATCATACAAACATTTATCCCGCGGCGGGGATCGAACCCGCAACCTTCTGCGTCTCAAGCGGGCTTTCACCCACTGCGCCACAGAAGTCGTCAAATGGATGTTTGGATATTTGGATGTTTGTATGTTTGTGTATCAATCACGCCTAAACCAGTGAACCGATTTGGATGAAACTTGGTATAGGCGTAGATAGTGTCGGCTACAGGACATAAGGGGGTTTTATCCAAAACACGAAAGATATGGTTTCAAACTTTATCCAAAATATTGTTACAATAAAATGGCCGCGAGCGAGTCTCTAATATCTATCTATCTATGGAGCGTGCGCAGCGCTCGGCGGCCGCAGGCGAATAGAACGATTGGACTGCGTCGGCGTTTCTCGCGCCGAGGACCGAGTAGTGATGTGCGTAGCTCATAGTGACGTCCTCGGCGCGAACATAGTCCGGGCCCTTGAAAGCATGAGTTGCTTTCAAGCTCCAGTGGGTCAGGCGAGGCGGTTGTGGCTCGTCTGATGATGCCCGTCGTCGCCATCATGTCATGCTGATCTCTGCACCCTGTCCTTGTAGCTGAAGTACTAGAGGTGCAGTCCCACAGATCTCTCCTGGCTCCCGGGTGTCTCTGGCTCGTTTTCCTTTCATGTGCTCTTGTAATTCTGTCACATATTCCTCCTGCCATGGGTTCCAGGTACTGTCAGGTTCGTGCTTAAGCTTCCATGAGTAGGCAGATACGGTTGAGGGCTCGCCTGATGATGCCCTTCGATGTCAGGATGTCGGCTACTCTCGGCACCCTGTCCTCTGAGCCGAAGTATAAGTGATGTATTCGGCCCAATCTCCACAGCATAGGAGACAGATTGTCTTCTCTGACAACCACTAGGTCCCCGAGTTGTAGATCTCTAGTGCGTGTTTTCCATTTCGTGCGCTCTTGAAGTTCTGTCACGTATTCCGCTTGCCATCGTTTCCAAACGTGCTGTCTGGTGCGCTCTATGAATCGATATCTGTCCAGCCTGTTCATGTTGAGGTCGAGCGTTTCTGCTGGAGACGGCAGCGACATCAGTGACCTGCCAAGGAGAAAGTGCCCTGGTGTGAGCGCTGAGCAATCATTGGGGGAGGAGGAAAGAGGAGCGAGAGGACGACTATTTAAAATAGCCTCAATTTGTGCAAAAAGAGAAGATAGCTCCTCGAATGTCAAGTGCGTATTTCCCAGGATGCGTTTTAAGTGAAATTTTGCTGATTTTATGCCTGCCTCAGCGTAGCCATTAAAATTAGGAGCGTAAGCCGGTGAAAAATTGAATTTTATGTCATGATCAGAATAGTGTCTAAAAAAAATCATTTATCTCTTTGGCTGCTGCAACAAAGTTTCTACCATTGTCGCAGAATATCTCCCTCGGCTTACCCCTGCGAGAGATGAAACGGCGCAGAGACAGCATAAAGGAGTCCTTTGATAGTTCGCTTACAGCTTCTAAATGAACACACTTATACCTAAGACATATGAAAAGAGCCAAATAGCATTTAGATATCTTGCAACCTCGTCCACGGCGATCTGTTATAAAAAATGGTCCAGCGAAATCTAAGGCCACAGTCATGAATGGAAAATCTGGAGTGATGCGTTGCTTCGGTAAGTTACCCATGATGTTAGATAACGTTTTTCCATTAAAACGGTTGCAAATAACACATTTGCGGCTCGTGCGTCGTGCTAGGTCTCTGCCACCCACTGGCCAAAACTGCTCTCGAATGGATGAGAGCATGAGCTGTGGTCCTGCATGTAAGAGGCGTTTATGTTCGTGTGTGAAAATTAGTTTTGTAAGGGTGTGTTTACTGCATAAGAGTATAGGGTGCTTCCTTTCATATTCAAGTTCAGACTTGGCTAACCTCCCCCCTACTCTCAGGATCCCCTGAGAGTCTATGAATGGTGTAAGACTGCAAATAATTGACTTTGAATTTACATTGGCATTTTTGCGAAGTGCTTGTAATTCATTAGGAAATGATTGTTGCTGTGCAAACTTTATCAATAAAAACTTCCGAGTTATTCAGTTCGACTGTACTTAGATTTTCTTCATGACCTTGTTTCTTAAGTTTATTTATGAATCGTAATACATAGGTCGTCAGTGGTTAAACTACAGTGAAACCCTAGCTCCGTAATGTGGGTATAGGCCCAGCAACCAGCCATCCTAGCTTAGAGCTGCGTAAAACTGGTAGTCTGTCCCCAAGTGACTGCTGTTGTGTTCCCAAGAGATCCCAAAAAATGTCAGCTCCCAGGAGAATATCTATCTCACATGGTACATTAAAGTTGGGGTCTGCCAAAACTAGTGAGCTAGGTATGTTAAAGTTATTCACATTTATGCGCTGTGTTGGAAGTTTTTCAGTTATGTGTGGCAGCACTAAAAATTCGTGTTTTCGTGTGAACGCTGTCTGATTGGATTTAATGTCTGCAAAACAACGTTCTGGTTTTATGTTAAGTTTAGTATCTCCTATTCCTAAAATACTAATATCTTCTTGTGGCTGAGAAGTCAGTTGTAGCCGTAGCTTTAAATCGTTTGTCATGAAAGAAGACTGACTTCCGCTATCTAAAAGTGCTCTTACCCTTTCTACCCTGTTATTTTTCGTGTTTACTATATCAATGAGTGCAGTAGACAATAATACCTCCTGTGAAGACACTGCCGACATAGCTATTGTAGTCTTGTCTTTATGATCTTCGGCAGTGTCTTGCTTCTCATCTACCTGACTAGATTGTGCAAGTGATGTGTTTGTGGCTATGTGTTTGTGTAATGTTGTGTTGTGACGCTTCTTACATACTTGACAACCTCCCAGCCGACAGTGGATCGCAGTATGACCCGGTCTCAAGCAGTTGTGGCACAGCTTGTGCTTCATGACCTGCTGCCATCTCTCATCATTGGAGAGAGCCCTGTAGACCTTGCAGTCTGTCAGGCGATGCTCTCCGTTGCATGTGAAGCACGACCGCCATGTGTTATTTGCTGAAACTACAAAAGACTTGGTATGAGATTCAGATTGCTGATTTTTTGGTTTATAATCTTTCTTTGATCTATACAGAGATTCTAAGATATCAGCTCTAGTCTTGAGGAAGTATTTGAATTCATCAAATGTAGGTATATCATCTAAACTGCCCTTATATTCCTCCCATTTCCTAAACGAAGTTGGATCTAGCTTATTACTGATCATATGTACAATGATCGTGTCCCACTGCTCAGTGGGCTGCCCCAGCGTTTTGAGTGCTCTTAAGTTTTTAGTGACTTGATCGCCAAGGTATCTTAGTGATTTGTCAGTCTCATTTCGAATGGGTTCAATTTTGAATAGTGCATTTAAATGGTTAGTGACAAGTTGCCGCTTATTGTTGTATCTATCACAAAGAAGTTCCCACGCTTTATCATAATTATCAGCTGTCATCTCCAAGTTTGAAATCACCCGGGCAGCCTCGCCCTCTAAGTATGAACACAAGTAATGGAATTTATGTACCGGTTGTATTCTGTCGTTGCTATGGATAAGCGACTCATACGTATCGCGGAATTCCAACCACTTATAGAAAGATCCATCAAACTTATGGATTTGGATGATTGGCAATTTGAAACTTGCAGGTTGATGAGCGTGAGATTGAGTATGAGCACAGCATGAATGAGAGGAAGAGTCATGGTCAACAGGCAAAGTGGAATTTATCTTAACTAAATCTTGAGCCAAGGCTATGCAAGCAAAAAGATTCTCCTCAACATTGTCCCTCTCCGTGAGCTCACTCTCAAGATTTTCACTATTCAGAACCTCGATGCGAGTCTGCAGTCTGTCAAAACTAGATTGAAGCTCTAAAAACTTGTTCAATCTCACAGTTAATTCATTGGTTTGAATAGAAGACAATTTCTCATTTTTATTGAATTTAGTTAGGTAATTACTGAATTTAGTAACTTGTCCCTTCACCGAGCTGCGTTTCACTCTAAGTTCACTTAGTCCTTCCGACTGTGCAGCGAAGGGCAAAGGAGAAAGTTTACCACTTGGATTGGACATAATGTGATTTGACAAATTAATTTATGATCACAAAATAAATATTTACTTGAAATAGACAGTAACAACCAATGAGATTAACTGATTATGTGAATGAAAAAGTTGCAATAAATCACGCGAAGTTAAATCGATTAAACTAATAAATTGGCTGACGGCTTACGCTCCTTATTTTGCTGGCGAAGACACGGCGCGCGTCGATCAGCTGACCGCGCGCAGTGACCCCTTTGACTCTGAGGCGGCGCACGCGTTCACCACGTGGACTCAACGTGGGAAGGAAGGCAGGCGCGCCCACACTCGCTATAATAGCGGTAGGTATAAACCCTGGAAGGCGGGAAGAACACGTGTGAGGGGATAGCGTAAGCAGGCAGTGCAGTGAAGTTATGCGTGTAGGTATTGGAAATCTTGTGCAGTGAAAGGTTGCAAAATAATTAACTTAGTTGAATGAAAGCCTTAATTTACTTATAGAAGTTATCGATATGAAATGTGTTGCTGGGCAGGCAATTTGAGTACAATTTAATATTAATGGCAGAAAATGGGAAATTAAAATTATTTCGATTCGTAATAGAGGTATACAGGCTAGGGTAGCTGCAAGGTAAAACACGTGCAATAAAAATTATCCTAGCTAATTCTTGAAGCTGCAAACACGCGGCAGTGTCATGCAGCGGAAATTATTTTTCGTAAAGATGGTCATAAAAGATGGTCACTATTAGATGTTTTCTCGTAAAGATGATCTAAAATAGATGGTCATAAAAGATGATCAAAAATGGATGGTCTCACACGCCCCATACAAGGAGCTATCCACCCGTATCGGCACAATTTTCTTGGACAAGAGGTTGGGAAAAGATGGGATAAGCTCACGGCACTCTCCTTGTTAGGTATGATGTAGGATGCGCTGCGCCTGGGCTCGTCTCGTCAGCACGTTGTCTTCACGTGGTCGGATGGCCAACGTGGGGTATGCCGCTCCCTGTTCAAGTCTTCGTCGATGTCTTGTTATCGCCGCTGTCCCGGTGCTGCAGCTGTCCGGGACCCTCAGGATTGCGTGCTGGATAACTCCACGTGGTTCGACGGCGGTAGGAATACGCGACACGTGTCTTGTGCGTCGGAGTTGTAAAATGGCGTTCGGCGCGCGCAGATTTTAATGCAAAAGAGAGGAAATGAGCCCACCCGGGGGCGCCAATTTATGTCGGCTACAGGACATAAGGGGGTTTTATCCAAAACACGAAAGATATGGTTTCAAACTTTATCCAAAATATTGTTACAATAAAATGGCCGCGAGCGAGTCTCTAATATCTATCTATCTATGGAGCGTGCGCAGCGCTCGGCGGCCGCAGGCGAATAGAACGATTGGACTGCGTCGGCGTTTCTCGCGCCGAGGACCGAGTAGTGATGTGCGTAGCTCATAGTGACGTCCTCGGCGCGAACAGATAGTGACCTGGAATAGCATATAGGCTATTCAAAATGTTGGTACCACGTAGGCGAAGCCGCGCGCAGAAGCTAGTAAAGAATAAATCCATCCAACAAATCTTACTATGCCAAGGACAGGCACATATTAAGATACACACATCAACATCTTAAAACTGTGAATGATGTAGCTTATCAATGAACATATCCTTGTTACCATGAACTTATTTCTAGGAGAGCGTCGCTTGGGCCGATCCTGCAGCGCCCACCCCTTCTGCATGTCGATGATGAGGTCGCGAGTCAACTTCCTCCACGCTTGCTCCGTACCGATGCCGTGGTAAACGTGCTCGTCCTGACAATAAACATGGATATTATAGTCAAAAACAAAGATCATTTATTCAGTAGGACCACTGGGATCTTTAGATGTTTGTGTAACAATCACGCCTAAACCAGTGGACTGATTTGGATGAAACTTGGAATAGGCGTAGATAATGACCTGGAATAGCATATAGGCTATTCAAAATGTTGGTACCACGCGGGCGAAGCCGCGCGCATTAGCTAGTAACTCATATTATTTATTATTACTCATATATATTGATAACGATTTTACTTAAATTCTACACCCTGCGATTTAGAGTGCCACAAACATATCTGGACCGATGGTCAAAAGAGGAACTAAACAAATTTTACTGTAAAATTTATTTTTCTGCTAACACCAAATCCGATAGCCGGTAGCGCACCTCTCACAGGTTCAGATATGTTTGTGGCACTGTAACTAGCATAAGAGTAGCTCCCAATCCAAAATCATGCTACAGTCTTCTTACGACAAAGTCAAAAAGTATTTATTCAGATAGGACTAATGCCTGCTAGAATAACTTAGAAAAGTCTATGGGGCCGTTTCCACGAGCTAGAGAATCACGGAGAAATTATCGTCAAACAACACTTGGGTGATGATGATGATGATCACCCACTTGGGGGTAAGTGTTATTCCCCCAATCTATGGCAAAGAGGTAGTACTACCTGTACTAAGGTCGACTCCAACTGGTCCACATACCTTAGGGCCTTTCAGCCGACAGATAATGTTGGATAGTTCTATTAATTTTGCCAAGATAATGTCACTTGCGCGTTCTAGAATTTTGAAGTTTTTCCGTTGGAAGCGCGCTAGTGCCATCTCGTGATGAAGCGGTAAAGCTCTGCAGTAGCTAGGTCGGCAACTTTGTTACGATGCTTTTGTAGTTCCGACGATCGCGGTTAGAGGTCGCCACAAACATTTTTCTTTGCTCTCGCTCGTGGTGTCCGCCCCATATGAGCTCTTAGGGGCTCTTCAGGAGCTCTTGGGACAACAAATGGTTTGGAGATAATCAAATTTGTTCCCTAATACTCACCATAGCATAAATGAGGTTGTTGTTGGTAACATAATGCAGGTACATTGTTTCCTTCTTCTTGTCTTTGTTCTGAAGCACCACTGTCATTGATGAATTGGGTTTCAGCATCAAATCCACACTCAGTACGAAATCCTGAAACACAAGATAATTCCTTCACTTCAGTAATGCGCTTAATAAAATTTCAATGATAGCTCAAACAGGTTTTGGTCTATCAACGATTTAAATGCATATTTTTGAAGTGAAAATTTCTTTAGGCGCGTTGGGCATTTTTGAGATGAGAAAAAATCATCGAACTCGCGTGACCGTCACCGGCACTATCTCTGACAGTTCTTTTCGGCAAAGATCGTGAAGTTGTTCTTAATTTCGTCAAGTATCGTGAGGATGGCTGTGAGTGCATAGAGCTCTACTTCTGAGTGAGACAACCGTGACTTCAAGTCCCAGTAGGACTTTTTGCACTTTATTTTCTTGTACTTTTTTCTTGAGTTTAGAACCGTTACCGAAACTTCGTTTAAGTTTTCACTTCTGTCGGCACTGTCAGAGTGCGACTGTTTTTAAGTTCGATATATCTAGAGATATAAGGATCTGGAATATAAAAAGATCTGAGAGATTGTTTACCGCTCCTTGGGGATACAGTCGTGAGGATATACTGTGTGTAATAGAGAGTGTGGAGGGACTGGGGGGAGGTCTTTGCCCAGCAGTGGGACATAAATGACTAGTAAAAAAAATATCTAGAGATTAACCTCGGACACGTCGGCGAGGTGACACGATGCCTTCGAGGCAGTTTGGTGGAACGTGGCGGAGGATAAAGACCATTTTGGAAGAGTTTGGGGAGACCTTTGTCCAGTGGGACAAGATAAAATTAATAAAAGAATTTGTTCACTCACCTGACTAATATTGAGCTTCATCCAAACCTGACTGGAGACATCGTTGGAGGTGGAGAAGCGGATGATGTTGGAGTGTGTCGCGGTATCAAACTCACGCACCATGTACGCATCTTTGCTCACTATCCATGTCTCCAAGTGTTTCTCGCCATCGTCTATCACCTACACAATTATGTTGGTTATTTACTCGGTTATTAAGGCCTGTTACCCTTTACCCAAACAGGGATCCATTTCTCCCAATAAATACTAACAATAGGATTAAAAATTAGGTATAAGATATTACTAACAAATACAGTTCATTATAATTAGGAAAACCATGTACTTATGAGATTTGGAAAATAAAAATCATTATCATTAAGGCCTGTATCGTAATTCTATTTGGATATGTTTGAATGTCCATTGGTAAAAAATTAAAATGCCGTGCCGATCTGCTCAGGCCATTTTTATCATGGACTTATCAACTTCCAGGCAAAATTAACATTAGAGGTTTGTATGTTAAAGTCTTTATCATTACTCCTCATCATTACTCCTGAAGCTAATGAACATCAAAGGTTGCCTGGAAGAAATTGCTTTCAGCGATAAGGCCGCCCATTGTACTAATGAACTTGTAAATGTTTCCAATGTATTGTTTTCGTTGTTGTTTTGGTGTACAATAAAGTGTTCATTCATTCATTCATTCATCATTATGAATTGATAGTAAGTAAAGTTCGTATGAGTCAGTGGCCAACTCTGGTGACGAAGTTTTTAGGCCTCCGTCGTGGCTTATCGACTTAAATAGCCGGGACCGATAATTTAAAGTGCCCTCCGAAGCACGGAAGCGCTCAGATGAAAATGCTACTGGCGGTCACCCATCCAAGTACGGACCGTTTCGAACGTTGCTTAACTTCGACGATCTATCAAGAACGACTAAGGAAACACGACCACGAGCGTTTCGAAAATGAATTGATGAATGATTATGAATCAAGGCAGTAGTGAATACAATATCAATTTATGACATAATTTCGTGCATTGACTATGGCTGATGGGTTGAGTCATTTGTCAAGTAGACGCGATGCGAACGCGATGCTTACTTCACAAATTCCTAGATCTATAAGCTCAGTTGACCATGTTCTACATACCCTTCTCCTAGGCTCTGGTTCAGTAAGATGCTTGCTATAGTGTGCAAGTCCAAACTGTGCGATTTGAGTTGGATAGAAGAACCCACGCGGCTCCCATTGCGTCGAGACGGGTACTCCTTCGACGCCGCTAATGCATTTCACTCGATCTCTTACTGTAAGTTAAATTAGTTGATGTTGAAACTAGATGGCGCTGTGTGTATAATGTTGATGACCTAACGAAATTGATAGCTGTACCAAAATTGAAGATTTTGCAATGATGAAGACAAGTATTTCGAGTTTCCTTTTAGTGGAGACACAGATAAAATAACTAGTAGGTGTATAAAAGTAAGTTACCTTCCACATTGTAGTTCTCGAATGTGACGAAGGTGCCGTGTGGATCGTACCGCTTCTTGGGATGATAGATCTTGCCGTAGCTGTGCGACCATTCAAACTTCTCTCCGCCTTCGTTTGTCGTTATTTTGCCGTAGATCTGAAAACGATTTATAAATATACATGTTGTAATAAACGACTTTCCCTTCTGATTTTAAAGCTCAGATGCAGTTAAAGCGACACAAACGCCTATAGTGGCGTACTGACTGAGCGAGCAGCCGCTCGGCTCGGGCCGCGGCACGCTTAGGCGAGGCGAGGATTTGCCTCGCGCGATTTGCTCGCTGAGTCAGTACGCGGCTACCCTGCGAACCTTACCTCGAAATATTTGTGTATGAGCGAGAAGGGTACAAACACTTCATCCCTTTCAGCGTCCCGGCGGCACCCGACCGAGTACTCGCCGTTGATCTCACACTCGATGTCGTCCAACACACCGTTACGCTCCGAAAGCGCACCGCCTACTGGAATAACAAGAATTTCTTTAGTTTTGGCGAACACAGAATCGAACTCGTATCTCTAGCGTCTCAGCCGAACTCTCGCCACGCACTACGGTCGTCAACAAAAAATACGAATTCCAACTCTTCTAAACTCCCTCGTTTCACTCGGAAGTAACCACTAGGATACTCGGATGCGCTCAGAATTTAATTTAGGTATTTAAAGGACGCTCGTAAGTTCAAGCTCTTTACGCAGAAACGTAACTAGATTAATGCTTACACACGAAAATAACAAAACGCAAAGGATTTAGCTAAAAAATATAGTTACGTAAATCAAACAGTTAAAACTAACTTTATCAAAGATAGGTACTGATTTTGTAAATATTGAATGAAAGTGCTGTGTCATTGATTGAGGGTGTATAAGATTAGACTTGTTAGAAATACATACTGGGCCTGCGCGCAAGGTCGGTGCAGTGTCCCCAATACAGCATGAAGAGAAGCGCGGCCACGCACAGCGCGCACAGCGCCAGCCGCAGGTTCACGCGCAGCACCATCAGGCAGCTCCACACCTGACGACCAGCAAATCAGAACTTTGAAGTTTAGGAATAAGGGGAGTTATATAATAAACTCTTACCCTGTTATTAATAAACACGAACTTGGTTGGGATTAGAGCTAATCCAAAGCATAAGGCAGTAGTAGGTCAAATCTGTATTAATAAAGAAAGACCAAGGAGGAAATAAGCTAATCCGACGCTGCTCTCGGAGCAAGAGTTACGCCTAGGTGCAACCTAGTATAGAGATGGAGTAAGCATACTCTATCATGAATTTTGACATTTTACTTCATAATATTCATGTCATATCCAAAAAAGGTTGTGAAAATAGGATGGATATGTTGATGGTTTGAGGAAAAATTTAATGAGGTTGGATGGATACCAATTACGATAAATGGGGCGAGTGAAAATTTACAATATTCGTACAATTTCATTTTATGATCTCGAAGAAACTGAATTTAAAATCCAAGTAAGTATAGATTTTGAGGTAAAAAATCATTTGGCATTAGCAAGAAACAAAAAAACAGTTAAAAATGACTAAACACAGTAAATACTTTTTTTATGACTAAAAACTTTTTGGTCAATATTAGCGATGGGCGATTATTACTTTATTTTATCGAATCAGTCGATTGTTCGGTTCAGTCGATAAAAGTCGATAACAATCGAAATTAGTCGATTGTTATCAACTGACGGCGCGTACGGCGGGCGACAATGACTGTCACCAACTCTAACTACTTATTTGCCGCGCAACGCACTTAGTACTATATTCGTACGTATTACTATCAGTATTTACAAAAGATGTTGCGTCGGGCGTCCGCTGCGCTACACATAGAAACAATCGACGCAACTCCGTTCCGCCCCCGCATGCACCGCCCCGCGCGGCCTTCCGCAGTTCACGCACGCAACGTGCGTATAGTAGTTTGTCGATTGTTATTCGAATAATCATGGTGAGGAACTACTGAATCGACAATCGAATGCGCACTAGCACAATTTTCGATTCATTCGATTGTTTTTTTTGAAGCAATCGCCCATCGCTAGTCAATATTCACTTGACCAAAAATTTTGAGAAGAATAAAACCTCTAACCTCTTTGAATAAAACAGATTATCAAATACAAATGATTGTCTATCTCTGTCATTCATATAATTAGTGACAGAGACAGACAATATTTTGAATGATAATAATATTCGTTCATTCACTCGTTTTTATTTTAAATTTTATGGGTTGCCATAACGCACGCGCTAGTCCCGATGCAAGAAATGTATTACTGATTCGAGATAACTACCGATTTATTAATAACCTTAAACTCATCATGTTACTCCAAGAAGTAACAGTTCTGAGAGCAGTCTCGGATTTAGCTAGAATTAGGGTTTTCTAATTAATAAGGCGGTTATTGCCTGGCAGTTTTTGAACTGAATGTCAATTTCAAATAACCCGGTTCATTAAAGACGTGTGGCAACTTATCATGTTTTAGAACATTTTAAGTACCACTATCTCAGACTTGTTTCTTCATGTAAAAATTGCTATCATATCGCTATAAGGATGATGTGAGGTAACACGTCTCGCAACGGACTTGGTGCAAAATAACCGATAGCATTCTTGTGTTCGACACCAGATACAAGTAAGTTTGTATGAGTCAGTGGCCAACTCTGGAGACGAAGTTTTAAGGCCGCCTAAAGGCCTCCCTCATGGCTTAACAACTTAAATAGCCAGGACCGACAAATTAAAGTGCCCTCCGAAGCACGGAAGCGCTCAGATGAAAATGCCACTGGCGGTCACCCATCCACTTACAGACCGTTTCAAACGTTGCTTAACTTGGTCGATCAATCAAGAACGACTAAGCAAGCACGACCACGAGGGCTTCAGACACCAGATTATTTACAGGCTAATGTGATCCCAAATCTATACTTATTTTGGTTTAGTTTATTTTTTTGTTCCGTTTAGTGTCTTGATCTAAGAGATTTTTTGTTGCCTTTTCAATAAATCTGGTTGTCAACAAAAAATTTATTAACTTTTTAAATAAATGCATCTGTCCCAACGTTATCAAAGTTCATAAAAATATAATGCTGTAACTGGGGCAACTAATTGACCACACTTCATCCACAACCTGACTTTGCCCACTGCTGGGTATAGGCCTCTCTTTCTATATGCCACTTTTTACGGTCTCGTGCTAACCTCATCCAGGTGCGGCCCGCGACGGATACCAAATTGTCTGCGCATCTCGCTGCCGGACGAGGACACTTGTGTGTATTATAATATAATGTAACAAACTTTAACTTACACATAGCATATAACATTATGGTTGGCACCATATCAAATTATGACTGTTGAACTCAATTGTACTCGTAGAGATAAAGTAAATATTTAGAAAATAGAATGAAGAATAGACAAAATACATCTCTAATCATAATATTTTTTATAGGTTTGTCATTATTGATGCAGGATAGCTATTAGATTACTGTATCTATTATGTAGTAGTATTAATAGTTCACGAAACCTGATTAAATTTGAATGTATAGATATTATTAGAGCACAGATGTCCCCATTATTGAGCGCTTTGCGTAGGCTTGACTTTTTAGCGAACTTCATAAAGAACATCAAGTAGAATTTATCTGTTGTCAATGGGAACACATCAAATTCAAACTATTGATGTTGAATGTGTCTCAGATAATGCTAGGGATGAATAATTAATTATTTATTTGATCACTTACTAAATACACAGAAGAAACATTCCATTCGTCTTCGTGTTTTTTATTGTGATTTTGACAAACTTCTTTCATAGGAGCGGCTGCTGTTTCATCGCAAATAGCACGGAATTGAAATTATTTACATAATTTGTTGAATATCTCTGCAATAGGAGAATATTTCAATATAAAATTCCGTATTTTTACACAGTAACAAAATAAAACACAGACACGGCAGAACAGAAACCAGAAACCGCTGGTCGATTTTTTTGACATGACATGGCTGACAAACCTGACACTTGCTGACACTAGCTGACATTGACAGGAAAAATGTGACATTACCGCCACAAACGCCAGAATAAGAAGAAGAAAAGAAAAAAGGTGTGCATGCGGATGGGGTGACTTTCTCCCAGATTCCAGATTTGATTCCTTCAGAATTTAGTGCCTATTCTAAAAGATTTGTGAAATTAATATGGGATTTTGTGACAATCTAATAGTCGAGATATGGGCGAAAGAGTCGGTCACCCCGACCGCATATTGCCGTCGGGGTGTCACCTGTATCTAAAAAACTAGGCACATTACAGAAGAACTACCGATGTCACAAAATAATATAGCATCAAACAAAAATTGTGGAGCTAGTATTTAATCTTAAATCACTCTCCTGTGTCGTAAATCTTACTCCAAAAATGACACCCAGACCGCTACCATGCGGTCCGGGTGACCACATGAAAACGTAATTTTAAGTGATATCTGTTACTTGCAGGACCTTTGTGCTTCACCAATAATTGTGAAAAAATATGTGCAAATTTGTGATACAAGAAGCTTGCCTCTACTCTTTGTAGTTTTAATTTTATAGCCTTGAGAACATTTAGGTCACCCAGGCTGTCATTTTTTTCAGTTTTTGTTGAAATGCGCACAAAGTACCAAACGTACGACAGATCTAAAGATACTAATAATTGTGAAAAAAAATGTGAAACATGTTGATACCAAGATTTAATTAAATAAACTCGTAAATTATCTAGAAAATGTAAATTACGTTTTATAACCTAAATGTATGAAATAGGGTGACCACAATATTTTCATTAAAGATAAGATTATGGATAGATCTTGTTTAACCATAGGTACTAAATAAAGGTATTATCTTGTATAAACAAGATTTATCGCTAGGTGTCCAGTCCCGTAAGCCAGAAATAGGTAATAGTCGCTAATAAGGTAAAAAATCAGAACCGACTACAAACAAACAGTGAATGGAGAATGAAGATTTCTTTACCGAATGGTTACGGTTACTGTGTCGCGAATTCAATGGTTTTTTCCCATCTCAAAAATGCCTAACGTGCAGAAGTTTTCACTTCAAAAATTACTAGAACCCTTCCTAGTTACTCTGAGTCTTGAACCAATAGGTTTAGTCTTAAAACTGATAAAAAAAACTGACAAATACAAATTATTGTCTATCTCTGTCATTCTTATTATTTATAACAGAGAGAGACAATATTTTGAATGATAATGTCATTCGTTCACACACTGTTGACATATGTAACATACTCAGACCTCTGAGACTCAGACAAAATAGAAGTTAAACCTCTAAAAAAGTATAATTTTGTCTATGAAAGCTGACTTTATTGTCATGATTTGTTTTTATTTGTTGTTGTTTGGTTTTCATTTCATTTTATTTGTATTTGGCACGCACTTTTGTAGGTATCCAGAAGTTTGAAGCCTGGCAGCTTCAATGAAGATGAAGAAGATGGCCACAGAACTTTGTATTGAGTTGTTGGGTTAATAATAGACGCTTTTTATGTATCTGCCTGCCTACCTGTGGAGTGGAATCAATAATTAAATACATTCATACCTAATTACCTATTTACTTAATTTTAACCTTTTCTCCATCTAAGGGGTGTTAGAAATGTTAACAAAAAGTATTTATTGTGTTCAACCTATTTAGAGATAATAATTGAACCTCGTTTATGTAACTGGCTGCTTGGCCTCTTTATACAGAAGGAATAAAATAAAGTTTTCGTTTTTCAAACAACAAAGCGTCTTTTAGAATAAATAGGTATTGACATTCCTACTTCTACACTACCTAGGTTCTTGAAAACTAGTTATACGAGATTATTTTATTAAGTGAACCTAACCAGGAGCAACCTACAATAACTGGGGGCACGAAAGTGAAGAAGAAGGATTCTAACTTAGAATCACTCGCTACGCTCGTGATTCAATTATAGAATCCTTCGCTCGTTCGGGATTCAAACTCAGCACTCGCAGCAAAAACAAATTTTGCTCTCTTGTGGTACAATGTACTATTTCACCTTACTAGCTCAAAAAGGGCGCTTTTGCCGCGTAAAAACAGTGAGCAAAACTCTACTTTGCTCACACTATGAGGAAAAGTGATTTGAATTTAGAATGCTGCAAGCAACCAATGATAAGCGAAAATTACAGGCCGCAGCGTGCGCCCGGCCAGGCGGCGGCGGCCGATGGGCTCTCGTTGTTGGACTTTAGCCTGCCACTTGAGGAGCAAAAAAAAACAAATGTAACCAATGTTATGTAACTTCATGGTCAATAAATGAAATCTGAAATCTGACAAAATAGCGGGAATTGGTTTTCCTTTACATCTTGTATTTTTTCGCTAGTAAGGTGAAAAGTTGTATGTATCACACGAGAGCAAAATATTTGGTTGCTTATGCTTTTGAATCTCTCACTACACTCAGGATTCTAACATAGAATCACTCGCTACGCTCGTGATTCAAATGTAGAATCCTTCGTTTGTTCGAGATTCAAACTCAGCACTCGCAACAAAAACGAATTTTGCTCTCTTGTGGTACAATGTACTATTTCACCATACTAGCTCAAAAAGGGCGCTTTTGCCGCGTAAAAACAGTGAGCAAAACTCTACTTTGCTCACACTATGAGGAAAAGTGATTTGAATTTAGAATGCTGTAAGCAAGCAATGACAATCGAATATTACAGGCCGCAGCATGCACCCGGCGAGGCGGCGGCGGCCAAGGCGGTCTAGTTGTTGGAGCCTGCCACTTGAAGGGCAAAAAAAAAAACAAAATAGCGGGAATTGGTTTTCCTTTACATCTTGTATTTTTTCGCTAGTAAGGTGAAAAGTTGTATGTATCACACGAGAGCAAAATAATTTGTTGCTTGTGCTGTTGAATCCCGCACTGCACTCAGGATTCTAACTTAGAATCACTTCGTTGCGCTCGTGAGTCAATTAGAGAATCCTTCGCTTGTCATTTTCCTCTCTTGTGGTACAATGTACATTCATGCCGGAACGTATGCCTGCCTGACACATTGAACTTGTTTCGTTTCACCTTGTGTAGTTCAGAGCAATTTTGAAACAAAAATAATCAAGTACTTAAAAAATTGAACAATAAAATATACAAAAAAAATATCTTTGTCTATTTCTTGTTTAATTATTCACAAATTTTAGTATCATAATTTTTTTTAGTTTTAAAGTAATTTCAGTATAGACGAGCCATAAAATTTAAATTAAAAAATAATAAACATTTTCTTCAAAAAACCGTCAAATAACAGTACTGAGTAAAATGGAACCACAGGTGAATGAAGCAATTGATCGATATAGGTACAAGATCTATCTATCCATAATCTTCTCTTTAATGAAAATATTGTGGTCACCCTATTTCATACATTTAGGTTATAAAACGTAATTTACATTTTCTAGATAATTTACGAGTTTATTTAATTAAATCTTGGTATCAACATGTTTCACATTTTTTTTCACAATTATTAGTATCTTTAGATCTGTCGTACGTTTGGTACTTTGTGCGCATTTCAACAAAAACTGAAAAAAATGACAGCCTGGGTGACCTAAATGTTCTCAAGGCTATAAAATTAAAACTACAAAGAGTAGAGGCAAGCTTCTTGTATCACAAATTTGCACATATTTTTTCACAATTATTGGTGAAGCACAAAGGTCCTGCAAGTAACAGATATCACTTAAAATTACGTTTTCATGTGGTCACCCGGACCGCATGGTAGCGGTCTGGGTGTCATTTTTGGAGTAAGATTTACGACACAGGAGAGTGATTTAAGATTAAATACTAGCTCCACAATTTTTTTTTGATGCTATATTATTTTGTGACATCGGTAGTTCTTCTGTAATGTGCCTAGTTTTTTAGATACAGGATGACACCCCAACGGCAATATGCGGTCGGGGTGACCGACTCTTTCGCACATATCTCGACTATTAGATTGTCACAAAATCCCATATCAATTTCACAAAACTTTTAGAATATTCACAAAATCCTAAAGGATTCAGATCTGGAATATTGAAAGTGGACACCCCGTCCGCATGTACACGAAAAAAGTAACTTTATCTCATGTCCCTTTTTGGCTTCTAACCCCCGGTTTCTTTATTCAACGGACAGTAGGTAAGAGCTAAAATACGACTCGTTTCCACATACAAAAGTTTGACAGCTAGAAACCGGGGCGGTAAGTTAGCTGTCAAAATTTGTATGTGAAAACGAGTCGTCGCTCTTACATAAGAATGTCCGTTAAATATAGAAACCGGGCATAAATTGACTTGAACATTGTTAAATTATTAGGGTTCGGTTCCGTTCCCAAAGGGTAAACGGGACCCACAGAGTAAGTTACTAAGACTGTCTGTCTCAAGAACTGTGATAGACAGTTGACATTTTCGCAGATGATATGTATTTCTGTTGCCGCTTTATCAACAAATAGGTAAGTACTAAAAACAGAATAAAATAAATATTTAAAGGGGCTCCTATTCAACGAACGTGTTGTTTTTGCCGTTTCTATAGAATTCTATAATGGTACGGAACCCTTCGTGTGCGAGTCCGACTCGCACTTGGCCGGTTTTTTACATGCATACCTACATACCAGTATCCCTAGTACGTCTGTGCTACATACTTTACGGCTTTATGGCCTGAGGTACATCTTCATCATTACCTGAGGAGTGGATGGTTTAGGTGCTGGGCAACTTGGGCAAGTCGATACCATCTCAAGCGATGTCCTACCTAGGCACTACAACGTCCCGTTGAGTGTAGGAATTGGTTGCCTCCTGATTTATAAGCTTTCACTATCCGAACAGCCGAATAACCGAACCAAGGGCAAGCTAGAGCCCTAGAGGGCAGAGGGTAGGTAGAGGCACTACCGACAGGAGTATTTTGTGTTGTTTGGGGAAGGTTGTCCAAATAAAATTAAATCACTGCAATTAACTCTTTGTACTACGTCGTCGGTATCCCCAATCAATCCAATTAAATTCACATATACCTAACTACCACAGACGCATAGACTTAGGTATTATCAAAGAATAATGATTGAAGGACATTTTGTAGTCCCCTGTTTTGGAGTACCTATCTGAAGGAGTTCTATGTAGGTCTGTGCCTACTACTTATCTAAAGCAGTCACTGCCACACTGCCCACTTTTGCCCGTAGAAGTTTAATAGCGTGTGCCTAGGTAGGTAGTCACTGGTAGATCTCATCAGATTGAACCGATCCTCATGGTCACGTGTCGCTAAGCCTTTAAAGTGTCGACATGGTGAAAGTTGGACAGGGCTTCGCGACAAGGTTTATTCCTAACGCGATTTGATCCGAGTGCTGACGCGGCAAATCGGATTACCTACTTAGCTGTTGCTGGAACAGCTATTTGTTGATTGCTTAGTTTTGAACTAGGTACATAGGTTTTCCCCCACTTAATATGTAGGTAAAAAAAACGTAAACAGGGTCACGACTGTATCCCCGAGGCGCGGTAGACATTCTCTCAGATCTTTTATATTTCAGATCCTTTGAACATGTCTAAGGGGGTAGTCAGAGGCATGTACAAATACATATTTGATACATGCCCACATCTTGCAGAAGTTAGTATTCCATACGTGACAGGCTGCAAGCCCATCGCCGCCTATAAGAATAACTAACTGGTATTATGTAGGTACCTACCTATGTTTTAATGCTTTGTGTATAAATTGGCACTAACCTACTTAAAACATTACAACATAAAGTACCTATCTAGGTGGAGTATGTACCTCTACCTAAGTAGATAACACACGAGGTTTTATCAAACGGAAGCAAGGAAACAGGCCGTAACGCTGGGAGTTCACTATAAAGCAACCATGATAAAAACATACGTATCTATAAAATCCTACGAAGACACCTCATGTGGAAGTTGTTAAGCCTACATTCCTGTTTCGATTTTTTTTTGCATTTGCATCTCATGGCAAGACAGAATAACCAACGAAAAAGTTTTAGAATCGCCAAAACTACCGAGCATCATGGCCATGCTAAAGCAAAGACGCGGTGGCTTGGCCATGTTCATCGCATGGATCCATCTCGATTAGGGACGTGCGTTTTAGGGACAGAGTAAAACGAGATATGACGACTTTTAAAATCAACTACACCAACTGGGAGAGCGAAGCTGAAGATCGTGACGCCTGGAGAAAAACCGTTTCTGGCGGTGATGTCGCTCATGATAAAGCCTGGCTCGACCAGTTGGTACAAAAGCGGGCTAATCGCCACCAACGCGCCGCGAACCCTGCAACATCCCCAGGGTCTTTTGTCTGTACAAAGTGTGGTCGTGGCTGCCACTTCCGTATAGGTTTATTAAGCCACGAACGGTGTTTTGGTCTTAATTGTAGTGTGACTCGACTGACGCCACCTAAATCATCTTTTATAGATGGAAAACAGGCCAATGATGATGATGATCTATAAAATAGTAGGTATACCTAAGTAGGTAAGTACTTATCTACCTGCTTATTTAGGTCGTTCTCCGTTTTCTGTTTTTTTTTATTATTGTAGGTAGGTACTCTATTATATTACCTATCTGGGATTGTAGGTAAGTAAGTACCTACCTACCTCTACTATGTAGGTTGATATACATAGGTAGCTTTATCTACCTTCCTAAACTAGCGAAACAGATCGAATCGTTCATTACCTAAATACCTACCTACATGGGGTGAAAATGCCTAATTTAGTCTAGTCTAGACATCAAATTTTCTATTTATCTGATTTGTGTGTAAGTTACTAGGTTTATATGCACATAAAACCTATGTATTCATTCATAAGTATGTATGTATGCAGTCATGTAGGTAATACCTAGTACCCATAACACGAGCTCTGCTTACTTTGGGGCTAGATGATGCTGTGTGAAAAGTCCAGCATTATTTATTTATTTATTAAGTACCTACTGTAGTGGCTGCCACTCCCGGATAGGCTTATTTAGTCACGAACGTGTGACCTGACTGACTGACGCCGCCTAAATCATCTGTAATGAATAAAGAGGCCAATGATGATGATGATGATTCATTCATAAAGTAGATTCATGGTTATAAAATTAATCTAGACCACATATTACTAAGTGGCTACAATGCTATCAACACAAGCTTTATATAAACATGTCCTCAAAAGAGAAATAAATTCTCAACGATCAAGTTTGCCTTCATCTTTCAGTTCGTTATTCACAATGTACTGGATAGGGTACATAGTATTTAGCAATAGGTACCTTTGCGGAATATCTGCTATCTAAATGTGCAATCTGTGCATGTGTGTGTGCGCGCGCGTGTGTGCGGGCTCTAAGGGGGTCAGTGTGCGGCCCAACTAGGTCAGGGCGGATGCACTGAGGATTGCCAGGGTGGGAAACTTTACATTTTATGAGCGAGAACCTGTTTGTAGGGTGTCCTTGGTTTTGGTAAAATATAAGTAGGTCAGCTCTTTTTAATTGAAGTTTTTTTTGTTTCTGTGTCAACCCCTCGCAACTGGGCGAAGATCCTCTTGTTTTCTTAGTCCTGTATTGGCTAATATGGTTCGTGTTTCTATACCAAATTATTAAGTCGTATTGTATACTTAATGATCCTATAACATACTTTTAATAATTGTAGGTAAGTATTCATTTTGTATGTACGTTTATGTTACATCATATGTAACATAAACGTACATACAAAATGAGTGGGTAGTGTTTCTCTGAGACATAGCAACACCAAGCACCGCGGGCCCGCTCGGCTGTGTCCGTGCGAGTTCGGCGCGGATCGTGGCGCATGCGCGCGAGGAGGCATCGATCGCCGCCCACGCGGCGCAGCGCCGCTCAAGTGGTCCGCGAGAGGCGACGCGAGTCCCGGGCTCTGCCCCTGACGATGGCGGCGTGAGCGCGCGCCGCGTGCGGCCTCCGGCGAGCATGCCGCGATGGCCAGAGAGGTGACCGCCGCTGCGCGTTACATAACCCGCGACACGCCCCGAGGCCCGGCCCGGAGCCCTGCCCGTGCTCGTGCCCAGCGCCCGTCTCGCTCCCGCGCGCGACCACAGACCCCTCTCGCTCGCTCTGCGCGCTGCACCTGCAACCTGCACTAGTGCTATATAAAAAACCCCCGTGCATCCCCATCCGAGAATACCCCGCGAGTCTAGGACCTTCCGTATCGACCGGCCGTTTATAGAATAGCTAATTTTAGAGTGCAAATCGGATCCCGTAGCGCCCCGTAGCCCCGTCGTAGCCCGTAGCGCGTAGCTGCCCTAGTTCGGCTGAGAGCTACGAGATGTAGTTTTCGATCGATAGTGGGCAATGATGCAAATTACAATGTTCCTACCCTTCGCCTCGCCTCGCACGAGCAGCGCCCTCATCACTGAACAATGACAATATCACGTGTCTCCTAACAGTTGAAATGATGCAACTTATAAAAATATAAAAGTTCATCGCAAAGATGGTTAAATTACATGAAGAGGTATGTGGGATTTTAACATTATTTTAGCTACCAGAAAACCTTGCTTTAACTCATACAAAATCATTATATTCACACTTTTAGGCCCGAAATTAAAACAACTAAACAGCTCAAGTGATAATTAAGCTATCTCATACATTAGTAAACTTTGAGGAAGTACTCCTGGAGCATGGTGCGTGGTGAGTAGTACAACAGTCTCCAACAAGACGGAGGTTCGACTCCCGGGGGCCGCCGCGCCCGTCGTCCCGCCGTAAGAATCTATAGGTAGGTCCATATTCATTCATGTTCGTGGAGACACAATACTTAGACAATGCAGATTACAAGAGCGACCGATCTTTATAAAATGCGTTAACCAACCCTATATAAATTACTGGATGGATTATAATATATGTCTTCTCAACGGGACACTGTACGTAGTGCCTGTATTGTATTGAGATGGAGAATCACTTTCAGTCTTATTTGACGAAATGATTAAAAATGATACCTACTGGCCGCCGCGGTGTTACCCGCGATCTCTCGGGAAAACTTCACTTCACCGGGATAAAATATAGCCTATGTTCATCGGGGATAATGTAGGATTCTATTTTTGGTCAAATCGGTCCAGTAGTTTCGGAACCTATTCATTTCAAACAAACAAACAAATCTTTCCTCATTATAATATTATTATAGATTATAGATCACTAGTTTGAGTGGTAGGCAGCTCCAACTGAGGAACAAATCAATGCTTGGATAGAATACAGTTTGAGTGAAGATTCAAATAATACAGCGAAGAAAATCATACTAATCATAGCATAAATCTAAAAGTTTGGGTGTAGGTACCTGTGTTTTAATCACGCAATAATTTACAGACAGATTTGGGCAGAACTTCTACGAGTAGGTAGATTGGAATAGCATTATTACCTTAATGCTGGTCCAACGCGAGCAATTCCATGAGTGGAAGCTTAGAGTAAATGAATAACAGTTTAAACTTTCGTTATTCCCCATAACCTAGGTATAAATGCAATTTCCGACCATATTAATACGGTTTTAGCAGAGGTGCTTTGCGCAAGAGACGGGCGACCCAGTAATATTGCCCAGTAATATTGCAGTGGAACCCTGTCTGCACGTTGATCATGATAATATTATTATTATTTATTCAGACAACATGATCCAGTTTACACACACATTTTATAAGTTAGTATTATACCTACTGGCAACTACCGAAAACTGAGGGGTAATTCTCTACCATAATTTTGTCCAAAAATTATTCCAAGTTTAATCCAAATCGGTTTACTGGTTTAGGCGTGATTGATACACAAACATACAAACATCTTCGATCGAGGTTCGATCCCCGCCGCGGGACAAATGTTTGTATGATCTACAGATATTTGTCTCGGGTCTGGGTGTTTTCTATGTATAATATGTATGTATTTACGAACAAAAAGTATATAAGTAGTATATCAGTCATGTAGTACCCATAACACAAGCTCTGCTTACTTTGGGGCTAGATGATGCTGTGTGAAAAAGTCCAGCATTATTAGGTATTATTATTATTATCTAAACATCCAAACATCTAAACAAACTCACAAACTTTCAGCTTTATTAAATGAGTGGGATGGGATTTTTTCAATTCGATTTAACTAAGATTGTTTCAACTTCTTGGCGTGTCACTAGTTCTTACGAACCAATGTGGCGAAAGATTTATATGTTTGTGGATTACTGTTGAACCTACAAACAAATCATTCTAATTAGATGCCTGTAAACCGTATTACCAGTAGTCCCCCTTGTTTAGAACAATATCACACCGCAGCTAACTTAACCGTCTGTTTTCTCTGGTCCTTGCCTTGGATTGATTAGTTGGCTCGTAATGTGACCACATGGTGATGTCAAAGTCCGTAACCAGATCACAAGATGTTAATCTGTAGGTAATTTTAGGGTACCAACTTGAAAACCTTCGCCAAGTACTTTAAGTTTTCAATTTGTAAAATGAAATAGAACCTACATTATCAATCCATTATATCCAAAGGTTGCCTGGAAGAGATTGTTTTGAGCGATAAGGCCGCCCATTGTGTAACCGCAAATAGTCTTAAGTGTAACAAAAAAGAGTTGGGCAGAAGTTTGCTGGTTCGATCCCCGCCGCGAGATAAATGTTGTATAATCTGCAAATATTTATCTCAGGTCTGGGTGTTTCTATGTATAATATGTATGTATTTACAAACAAAAAGTATATTAGTAGTATATTAGTTACATGGTTCCCATATCACAAGCTTTGCTTAGTTTGGGGCTAGATGACGCTGTGTGAATTGTCGAGCATTATTTATTATTATTATATTTGTACTCTGATATTTTTGTTTACATTTCTGATAGCCCAACTTCTGTAGGTATAACATAAACCACAAAAAATGTAACTCAGAAGCATGGCGGATGTATTGTTTGCTATCGGGTAACTGAGATTAAAGAATGTTCGCCGAAATGTTCTAATGTGAACCCACAGGTTGCACCGAAATGATTGCGTTGTTCAAGTCCATAAATGCTCAAAAACAAAGCAATAACATCCAAGTTAAAAAAAATAAGTAATGCAATTTAAAAGGAGAGCTCCAACTCAGATTAATTTAAATGCCTTCGTTTTTCTCTTGTTGAGCTCTTAAAGAAGCTAGGTATTATCAAAATGCCGTGCACAAAGCACTTTTATGCAGACATGACTATCAAGGGTCTCGCTTGAAAGGTAAGTGAAGGCTTTTGTTTAGATTATAAAGCAGGATGTTAATTAACCAGAAAGCGATAGTTATTCTTTGAGCTTGGTTTGATGACAAATGTTTTTCAGTTTCCTTCCACTATTTAGGACACATAATCGATTACCGGTCGCAGAACATAATATCGTGTGTCACACGTCGCCGACACTACGTGCTAGTAAATAAGTTTATTTTATGTTTGTTAGATTAACGTATATATTTTATAATTTTATAAAATATTATAAAGAGGAAAGATTTGTTTCATTTTTGTCTTAATAACGGGACGAGATCGCGTATAGGTTTTCGATAATATTCGAACTATTATCTTACCTCGACGTTTCGACCGGGTTGCACCGATCGTGGTCACGAGGGATAGTTCCCTCGAATCGATCTCGTCCCGTTATTAAAACAAAAATGAGTTTAAATCATGTGAGTTTAAAAAGTGAAAAGATTTGTTTGTTTGTATGTTTGTTTGTAATGAATAGGCTCCGAAACTACTGGACCGATTTGAAAAATTATTTCACCAATAGAATCCTACATTATCCCTGATGAACATAGGCTATATTTTATCCCGGGGAAGTGAAGTTTTCCCGAGGGATAGCGGGTAACACCGCGGCGTACAGCTAGTATTTTATAATATGGGCCGTAGTTTAAAGTATTTAACATCTTGTACTTTTCAACCGAACCTGCAACCTTCTGAATCCCAACCCACTGCGCCACAGAGGTCGTCAAATGCTGTAATATCCTGGCGACGTCGCTACGATTCGACGATATTCTCGATCCTTTAATTCCTTCGTTAACGCATTAATCTTCTCATGAAGAGCCTCGTAAAGTCCCTCCCTCGGATTGCAGTGACCGCGCCCTTTCTTTCGAATGAAAGTTATGGAAAACCGATAATTATAATGTTAATCCCGTCGAGTCCATTTGTTAGATGCTCATCGCTGATATTGAAATGAAAGTGTTTGATTCGTCTTAATCGCCATTCTTTGTGATTGTGGCTACTTGGAGACTGCAAGGTTCACTTGATCTAGTAAAAATGTTAATGGGTATCATATGCAGGTTTTTTTAATATACCTAATGGACTGGTATTCTATATTATTATGAAAGAAGAGAACATCTTGTGCCGACCCCGCATAAACGGGATAAGGGCAGGCAAAAAATGATGATGGACTGGTATTCTATCTTTCATTGCTTTTGAGTTCGAAAAATAGTATATTTTTTATAGCAGGGAGCTAATTAAAGATATCATGTAGGTACCTAATGAGAAGGAAAAGCATTATATTTAACTTGTATGTCATCATATTTTTGAGCCTTGATATCGGCCTTATTGGCCATTTTTCTTTACGTCTTTGTAAGGGGCTGGAAATCTTTCTTTCCATGGCGATTGTCTAGGTACCGGAGAATAGATAAAAATGACAGTAATGACATTATAGTGTGGATAAAAAGGGTAGAAAGTGGAAAAAGTTACTCTTCTACCCGTTTTATCCACACTCTAATGTCATTACTGTCATTTTTATCTATTCTCCGGTACCTAGACAATCGCTATGCTAAGGGGGCTGGCTTAAATAATAAGTTTTTAATTCCACCACGTATCTAAAAAGGTGTTATTTATCTACAGCTCGCTGTCTACGGTAGCATCTCCGACAGCCTCTAATTCTTAGCTCCACACGTCTTGCGAGCATACCGCGCTGCCATTCCAGCGCCGGCATGTCCAATAAGCGCGCTTCTTGTAAAAACAAACGTTTCGCACTCCACTTTTATGTTCACACCTCCGGCGTTCATTTGTCTGGCATTCCCCCCTCTCCCCTTGAGGGGTTGTGAAAGGTAGAGTTGTTGCAGTTCTCGTCTCTTTATCGCCGTAATTTGAGATCATGTTTTGGGGTTTAATTATGTTAGAGTAAAACGCTTTCTTTAAAACATAACCCTATTTATTTTGTTGTTTCATTCATATGATTTAAATAAAATTTTGTCAGCAAAACTCTGTGTAAGATTCGCTCGCGGTTGTATCTCCTAAAACACACACCACAAACCCTTAAGCACATAAAGATTCTGTGGTACACGTAGTTACTCGTACAATATACATTTTGTAGAAAATGTGTTGGAATGTCTTCAGTGAGAAATAAGTAAGGAATAAGATAAAATATGGTAGGTATTGTTCTGATCAATTCAAGAACGAGTAGCCTTCCCTAGCACTCAATGTAAGCTTGTATTAGTGCACTCGGATCGAAGATCAGAATCAGATGCTTTTATTCTATTAATTGGTTTCAAAGGACACTTTTTATTAGAAAATTGAATTCTTATACAATCCTCTTGACTGCGGAGTGCGGACTGGGGTCGGAAATAGGAAATAGAAAATTGAAGCTTTAACAGAGACTTAAATACAATAAATAAGCGCTTGGACGTATCTCCAAGCTTGGTAGACCATTAGATATCTTGTGTAAGCTGATATCTAATGGCCTGATAATTTTTTATAGTGTGAAAAAGAAAAATGTGCCATGATGTTAAAACTTTTTTTTAAATCCATTAAAATACAGGAGACACAACCTCTATCGACAAACTTTAACATTAATATTTTACTGAGATGGCAACACAAAACAAATTAGATTTCGCTATCGTTGCGCTATATAACTTAAATAATCATAACTTTTTAAAGTTAAACGTTAGTACAAATAATGATATTGTGAAAAGAATAGCAAAGAAAAGGCCAAATTGCCATCTGAATTAAGTCACACGTACAAAAGTGTGGGACGTTTGTATATGCACGAGAGTGTGGGTGTAGATTGTTCAACAAATCGTCAAAAACAAATGAAAGGTTAACAGAAACAAAACCTAATCTAAAAGTTGACCTTTAATTATGATGATTACTCAACTCTATGTCTTATAAACTCCTTTGTTATACAAACCCACGTCTTTGCGCCGAATACGAAGCAATGACGTGAGGAAACCAGTTAGTATTCTTACAGGCGGCGATGGGCTTGCAACCTGTCACGTATGGAATACTAACTTCTGCAAGATGTGGGCATGTATCAAATATGTATTTGTACATGCCTCTGACTACCCCCTTAGACATCTTCAAAGGATCTGGAATATAAAGATCTGAGAGAATGTCTACCGCGCCTTGGGGATACAGTCGTGACCCTGTTTACGTTTTTTTTACGAAGCAATGGGACCCTCTATCTTATTTTTTTCAAGTTTATGTTCGTTTGTTTATTATCTGTGAAATTTTGTCAGCCGAGCCGAAAGCGGCGAACTGTCAATTACATACATACATATATACATAAAGTCACGCCTCATTCACTCTCATTACATTCTTCATACATGCTCGTCGGTTTAGGGTACTTTTGACCTGGCCCTTCTCCAAAATGTCGCCAATTTGATCCAAGAAGGTTCGCCTAGGTCTTCCCCTTCCAGCTGTCCCATGCACACTCGCCTCATACACTTGCTTTGTTAAACGATTGTCATCCATCCTCTCTACATGCCCAAACCATCTTAACATACCTTTCTCGATCCTCAACACTACATCTTCTTTCACTCCACACTGTTCCCTTATCACACTATTTCTCACTCTATCATTCAACGTTACCCCACAGATACTACGCAACGCTCTCATTTCAACAGTATTCACTCTACTCTGATGTTTTTTCTGCCACACCCAACTTTCACTTCCATACATCAATGTCGGTACCAACACTCCTCTATGAACTGCCAGTCGTGCCTTGTCGGACACTTTCCGGCTGCTCATAACAAGAGAACTGTCAATTCAGTAGAGAAAATGCTGCTGCGCATATTTTTATATTTTTAAAGTGTTAAATCATTTATCCCGCTTATGCAGGGTCAGCACAACATGTTCTCTTCTTCCACTCTCCCCTATCACTCGTCATCTTCGTATTCACTCCTTTCTTACCCATATCTTCTTTCACACAATCCATCCATCTTTTCTATGGTCTACCTCTACTCCCATATCCATCCACATTCATTTCCATCACCCTTTTAGTTACGTGACTTTCATCCCTCAAAGTGTTAAACCACACTTAGGTATTTCATTGAGAAATCTAAATCCCGTCGGAATCGAAAAGTCTTTTCGATTCTCATATTGTCATTCGGATTCGACGAACTTCTTCGAATAGCGACGTTCTTCGTAAAGAGGTGTCGTAACGTAACGACACAATAATTTGTAGTTACTATCTTCGCTAAAAATAAATCAAAGGTAGATAGAGTTCACTGCACATAGCTAACTTTGTGAGTATTTAATATTTATAAAGCCCTATCATTATCCCGATACAGTTAAATTATATAGTTAAACTTCGGTTTTTGCGTAGGTTCCCCATGGACCATATGACATTTGAGATTCCGTGGGTTGAACGAACACGCAACTTTGATCTTTACACCTTCGTAATAAAGCCTTAATAGGAATTAATGAAAGGGTGCAATAAATCACAATAGATTACGCCCTGTGTTCCCACGCGTGGGATTAAATGGATTATAAACAGAGGATTAACCTACACCGCGTGTGCTAATAAATGAATTGCATTCGTTAATTATTGTTATGGTGACGCGAATCCTCAATTACCTATCAGAGAAGTGGAGACAGATGACAACATTTGACTATTATTATGTACTAGCTACTGCGCGCGGCTTCCCCCGCGTGGTACCAACGCTTATTCCAAGTTTCATCCAAATCGATTCACTGGTTTAGGCGTGATTGAAACTCAAACATACAAACAACCAAACATCTAAACAAACTCACAAATTTTCAGCTTTTAAAAAAATATAAATACGCGTCGACATAATACGCGTAAACTCCTTTTTTTTTCGTCGGTTAAAAAATAAAGAATCATCACGGTGGATTAGGTTTTAATTGAGTTTCCCAAGTTCATTTTGAATCGTTTCGATAATAGAGTTTTTATTTTCTCTTTCTCTAGGTAATAATTTCTATAAAATTCCTTCCTATTAATGATCTCATTTATGGGGACTGTTTTGTGGTATGAAACCACAAAACCTTGATATTTACCAAAAGAAATGTAAAACTTTTATTTCAAGTTAGAAAAGATTGCTGATGTTCAATATTTTTGCGTATTATTTCTTCAAGCATTACAATATGAAAGGTCATGAAAAAGTATTTTTGCAAGAAAATTTGAGCGTAGGTGTTAAATAAATCACAATTTGCTTCGTAGCACTCTCGTAGCGCGTAGTTCACAAGTTTGGTACGCTCCGGAACACGTGCTACGCCGCTACGCTCGACTGCTACGCCCTGCTAAGAAGGGTTTTGGTCTGGACAAAAAAATTTAATATACGATTTCAAAGAAACTCTTTATTTAAATAGCATCTTTAACATATCTAAATGGTTCTTACTAAATAAAAAAAAACATATTAAGAATAAATAAACTATTTAAGAACTACATATATATTTATTTTAGCTATTTCAGTTCAAGTAGATTAATATAAACAAGTTAAATAAATGTATATTGTAGGCATGCTTTGTAGACATGAAAACAATTAAAGGTACCAAAAAAACATTTAATTTAGATAACTAAGAAAAGTATTGTATTTCGTAAATTGATATTATGCAGTTTTTTTAAGTACCATAATAATTTATTTCATAAAATATTGAGAAAAAACATCCATAACTGGAATAGTTCTAGACAGTGCTACGTACGTAGCACATGCTACGAAACTTTGCTACGCGTCTGAATACGTGCTCTCAGACGTTTTCAATAGTACATCTGCGTTTTATGTGCATGTATTTTTGTCTTATAAAAATAATAAATATTATAAAATGTGATCGTGAAGGTACATTTTTCGTTTAAACTTTTTCTGAAACGGAATTTTACCTTTTTGAGAGTGATTACTATCAAAAATCAACATTTACATCACATACATTTTTATCATATCAAGATGAAAATACACATTAGTGCTTATTAGCATTGTCGATGATGTATCGGCAGCAACTTGTTGTGTCAATATTTTATCGAAGCAGGCTACCGTGCCATCGAGGGCGATTACAGATCCTCAACGGAGAAGTAAGAGGCACGTTACGCCAAATAAATGCCAAGATTTTGTGAACCAGAGAAACTAACGGGTTTAGTTGTCCTTCTAATAATCAATTTCAAGTCTGAATTACATCGAATCCGTTGAAGCATTGCTCATAGTATGTAGTGAAAACGCAGCTTTACGGCATCAAGAGATTACGGGCTCGCGCTGCAGTGCGGGGCGCGGGGAGGAGGAGGAGACCCGCGGGGGTGGGGGGGGGGGGGCGCGCGACCCGGTCACGAGGCCTCCAGTGCGGCCGCGGCGCTCCGCCGAGGCGCACCGCGCCGCCAACTCTCAATAACTTATCGAGTTACATTATACATTTTTCACCTTCATTTATATTTACACAAACGCGCAAAAATCCAACCCCACGTCGGTAAGATGATCGTCGAGATCCAGCAGGAGGTACGTCGCGATTGTATACGAATCGGATTTATGAGTAGGTGAACGAAGGACGCGAAACTTTTTCGGTCTTCGAACTTCAAAGGTCCCAGTCTAGATTAAAGATCGTGCAGGGCGACGGTGTCAGTGGGTCAACGCACGGGCGCGGGGTGAGGGGCGGGGGGCGCGCGGGGCGAGGGGAGCGGGCGCGGCTGCACCGCTGCACCCAGCCCGCTACGGAGCACTGCTACGCGCTACGCCGTAGCGGTGCTACGTAACCCGTTCTCATCTCATCACGTTGTAGTGGATGAATTCGATTGAATCGAATGCGAGGCAGCGCTGCACGATGGTTCACCTGTTACTAATATGGTTCACACGATGTAATCTACGGATGAGTAGTCATGGGAGCTCGTAAAAGTGGTGTATTTACAAAAAACCAATGGTAAACAAACCTTTAACATAATTATCACTTAAAAATCTGTCTCGACTCAATGTTCCGGTTGTAAAATGTTCGTGATAAGTGATAAGGTGTGAGTGCTAACAGATGTGTGGTGTTTTGCAGGAGGTTAGAGGAAAGAGGCCTTTCAAGATATGGGACAGTTCTCGGAACGTGAGGAAGGGACTGGTAGTCACTAGCTTCGAGGAGCTAATTCACAGAGGTAAGTGAACCTTACGTATGTTCTTAAAAGATCTTTTGATAACTTAAACTACTGTTATAGTTTAGATTGTTTGCAATTTTCAACAACTAAGCCTCTTTTATTCAATCAATTGTTTAAGGAAACTGTATAGTTAGTAGTATTAGCCATGAGAGAGGGCAAATCAAATCAAATTTTTTGACTGGTTCCACACTAGAGTTTGACTTTTTAGTTTTAAGATGGATCACCTAAAAGAATGCTAGGCCCCAAACCGTGTTTGTTGCCCTGATTCTTCACGGTATTGGTCGCGCAAGAAGGAGTTAAATTAGTTCTAAAGCCGGGTCCGCAGCGACATGTTTTTGTGTTTTTGTACAAAATAAAAACATAACCGCCCGTCCTCTGCGCCTATTTGTAGTTATTGTTTTTGTTCATATTTCAAAAATGAGTTCCGACGAAGAAGACTCGAAAACTGTTTTAGCCATATAAAAATAGGATGTATCAAAGAGGTAGGTAGGTACCATGCTAAATCTATAGTTTTAGTTTGTTAGATTATTTTTTTTTCTTTAGTCCACTGCATTTCCGAGAGAAGGATTCAGCTAGGTTGGGCAGCATTTGAAAAACTACGTCGAGTCTTCTCGTCACCCATACCGCAATGTTTGAAAACGAAAGTCTTCTATCAGTGCGTCTGTCATTTAGGGGAGGCCTATGTCCAGCAGTGATATAGGCCGATGATGATGATGAAAATCTAAGCGCCAAACCAATTATTCCAGACGTTCCAGACCATGGATTTAGCATGGTACCTCTTTGATACATTATTTATCTTAGTTCCAGACCAAAAAAAATTACACATTTGACATTGACTTCTTCAACACAAACGAATTCCCCTCCCCGCAGGCAAATGCGGGGGATGTTATCCATTCTTCTCGGAAAACATTTTGTTGTTATTTTTGTCTATGCCAAGACCGAATTGACATGATATTTTGTACAAAAACATGAAAACACGTCGCTGCGGACCCGGCTTAAGTCCTACTAAATAAATGCTTTTTGACTTTGACTTTGACAAATTTATTTATTTATGATACACAGGTTAAAAAAAGATGTGATCTGCCAGTTGGCGTATACATTTTATAATGATAGCTCATGAACTTATTTTTCCAGAATATTTTTTATTAATAATAATAATAATAAATAATGCTGGACTATTCACACAGCATCATCTAGCCCCAAAGTAAGCAGAGCTTGCTTATTATGTATAAATTATACATATATACAGACAATTGAAAGTTAATTATGAACTTATGATTATTTATGTGCACTATGCCTGTAATATATCAGACACTGAAGGAAAACACCGTGAGCAAACCGGAATGTCGTAGAACATGTCTTGTGGACTTAAGCTCTTTTAGCCTCCATTTACCACACTTATTTGACAAGAAAGTTAAAGAAAGAAATTGACGACAAGAAGATAATGAACTTTGGAGTCTCCTTACCAACAAGGTCTAGAGTTCATTGACTCACGCAGGCTAAGCATAGGTTTAAAGGTAAATTATAGCTATTCCTAACATGTAGATTGTGGGTTCGATTCTAGTCGTTAATCAATAGATTTTATGGAAAATTTACAAGCGCAAAAAACTACCAATACTCACATAATTTACAACGACGTTCTAATTTTGTCAAAAAGTCAAAATCAAAAAGCATCTATTCAGTAGGACCGCTGGGATCACTTAGAATAGTCTTAAAACCAATTTTACTCCTGTTCTTGCGCGACCAATACCGTCAAGAATCAGGGCAACAAGCACGGTTTGGACCAAGCATTATTTTAGGTGATCCATCTCAAAACTAAGTAGTCAAGCTCCAGCAAGGAGCCTGTCAAATAAAATTGAGACTCGTCACCCCCCGTTCACACTAGTCGTAAGTCGCATAAGACTAAAAGTCGAATGCTCTGGTCACCATACACTTTATATGGAGCTGTTCACATTGGATGAGACGCGATTTGTATGGTAACCAGAGCATTCGACTTTTAGTCGTAAGGACTTACGACTAGTGTGAACAGGCTGTCAAAGTAGGTAAGTTTAGATGCTCTTAAAGTACAAAGAACTGAAGCCTCAAAAAAGAACTTTTTTCAATTTCGAATTCAAAATACTTTGCTTATTATAATACTATTTTAAGAACACTCTAAATCACTGTCATTTATCAACCCTTAATACTCATTCATTGCATCCAGTATTTCAGTAGGATTGCAGGACGATGAACGTACGACCGCCGTCTCACCTCGCGGCGGGTGCGTTGCCCTCCAGGGCCTTACATCGCATCGGTTCATTAGAACTGACGGTCAGATGTTACCTACTTAATAATAGTACATGGACTTATTATGTCAATCAATTTGATTCATCTATTCATAGAAAAAAATTACTCTATCGATCTTCGATAATCTAATAATCGTCTCAGATTTTCAATAACCATATTATTGTAATACTTACATAGTATTATAAAAATAAACGTGACTTAGTTTCGTTTTTCCTAAGAATAAATATATGTACGTACCTACACGTCTTAGTCCATCTTATGGGTTGAAGGGTTGATAGCCTAACTAGACTCTAGTTCCATTAAGAAAATTGCTGAACTTGTAATTTTGATAACAGAGCTGAGCGGAGTGTTATTTAAATTTTATTGCAGAAGTATTAATGTTATCCATAGACACAAAGGCAACGATACCATTAAGAATGAGACTAATGGATAGTATAAACATTTGTTTTCTGTTATTCACATTAAAATACGTTACAAAAGTAATAGTTTAGACTTAAAAAAAATTAAGCTGTCAATAGTTTATTTTAGTATTGTTTTATAAGTTTGGAAAGTGTTCAACATCATTAGTATATTGTTTCAACATTATTGTACTTGGTTCAATGGCTTTTTAGTTCTCAGGCTTTTTCAGCCTGTAAGGTGTCTAGCAGAATAGGATTTGTGTTCAGTCAAAAATATTATTCGCAAGGAAGTTTCAAATTACTGATATACTTACCTACGAATATGTATAATATGAGTATGTATTTACAAACAAAAAGTATACATAAGTATGTCCGTTATTTGGTTCCCATTGTACCTTAGTTTGTACTTTATGAGCATCTAAACATACTTTGACGAGCCTCAATTTTCTTTGACTGGCTCCCCACTGGAGCTTGACTTTTAGTTTTAAGATAGATCACCTAAAAGAAGTTAGGCCCCAAACTGTGTTTGTTGCCCTGATTCTTCACGGTGTTGGTCGCGAAAGAACAGGAGTAAAATTAGTTCTAAGACTATTATTCTAAGTGATCCCAGCGGTCCTACTGAATACATGCTTTTTGTCTTTGACTTATTATAGTTTGGGGCTAGATGATGTTGTGTGAAATGTTCAGCATTATTATTATTACTAGCTGTCCGCCGCGGTGTTACCCGCGATCCCTCGGGACAACTTCAGTTCCCCGGGATAAAATATAGCCTATGTTCATCGGGGATAATGTAAGATTCTATTGGTGAAAGAATCGGTATCGATTCAGTAGTTTCGGAGCTTATTCATTTCAAACAAACAAACAACTCTTTATAATATTAGTATAGATATAGATAATTATTTATTTAGTATAGAAAATCTTAAGACATTCTTTTTAAAAAAGCACACTTGACTCACCAATGACATAAAGTACTTATACCATGGAGTACAATCATTATATTAAATGTTGAGTGGGTGCTTGTTCAAATTCAAATTCAAATTAATTTATTTTGCAAAACAAGGGTTAACAATAAAACAGATGTCTGAGGAAATTATATGCACAGCCTTGTTTAGCCTAACAGCATGCAAAATGTTACCAACTTATACAAAGAATAATAATAATCTAATTACATTTTTGAATACTTAATATTGAAAAAAAAAATTGTAATATGTAGGTATAAATGTCAAAATACTAGGTCAAAATAAAACTTTAAGAATGTTCATGCATAAAACTAATGTCAATAGTACCTAACTAAACTAAAGAATTGTCCGTCAAAAAATCATTAATATCATAATAGCACTTAGTAACTAATAGTAGTTTTAATTTGCATTTAAATTGATTATTGTTAAGTTCTTTGTACGTCTTAGGAATTTTATTGTATATAATAGATGCCATACTTATTACACTTTTTTGCAACAGTGTTGTTTTGCAACTAGGCGTCACTAATCTATTGTCATTGCGTCTGTTGCGTACGACAATGTCAGATACGCGCGGAAACAGGTGAGGATTTTGTCTCACAAACAATGCTGTTTCAAGTATGTAGAGTGACGGAAGTGTAAGGATTTTATACTTTAGGAACCAGGGCCTGCAACTATCAGTCATTTGTAATTTGAACATAGCACGAATACAGCGCTTTTGAATTTTAAAAATGAAGATTTTGTCTGTTGCGTTGCCCCAAAAAATGATTCCATATCTTAATAGCGATTCGACTATTCCATAGTAGGCGGTAATTAAAGTTTCTGTGTTCACTGTATAGGACAGCTTGTATAATGCATAGGCTGAACTACTAATTTTTTTACTTAATAAGGTGATGTGGTTTTTCCAATTTAGTTTCCTGTCAAATTCTATTCCTAAAAATCGTGTAGAGTCAACCTGATTTATTATATGGCCGTCAATTTCTAATCGTAATTCAGTTGGATTAATAGCTCTTTGACTAAAATGCATTATGTTAGTTTTTTGTAAGTTTATTATTAAATTATTATTGTCTAGCCAAGAAATTATTGATTTTAATGAATTATTAATGTCAGATTTATATGAATTTATGTCATTACACTTAAGAGTCACGGTGCTATCATCAGCAAATAATGTCATTGGGTGTTGTATTGTTTTGGGTAAGTCATTTATGTATAATATGAATTGTTTATCAGTCAATTACGCACCAATAACCGAAATAACTTTACTAGACTGCATGGGCGTGCCTTCTTTATGTGGGAAGATCATGAGTGGATCCGATGAGTTCAAAATATATAGAGACAAATAATTTTAAAAAATACTCGGACATCACGCAAGAATCCTAAACGCCCATCGCAGTCTGAAACATTACATACAATACTAGGTATTACTGTACACGCACAATCTAAGCTGCATGCAGCCACTATAGTGACTAAATAAATACCTTTTAACAAAATATGTAAGTAATATGTCTCTCCTCTCAATATGCCCAAGCTAATATGCATTACTTTATTTAAGAAAGCTAAAAAGCATCCGTCTCGACCTGTATAGTGACGAGATCAACATACAAACATGCTAAATTAAATAATTCATCATACAATCACGCCTCTTTCATAAAGGGACAGGCAGAGACCACGCATCACCACTAGACTAGATTTGACTAGATCTAAATGAATATTGATTATTCAAAGTCTCGAACTCTCTAGCTAGGCGAACTAAAAAGTTAAAAATCTAATTGGGACTGGGCCCAACGCCATAGTAGGATGATTTGTTAAACACAATCCCGTAATTGAATGTATCACACGTCCAAACTCGTATTCAGTTCACTCCAGCTCATGCTCATAACCAGATTTACAGGTATTATTTGGATAATTGAATACATTACGTCCAAACTACGTAAAGTTCTAAACAAAGTTTGTTCAGAAATCAGCATGTGAGACGAGATTACAGCCAGTAAGTTGTGCTCTGGTTTTTGCATATCCAGTGTTTGTTCGAGTAATTCAATTCACCTGACAAAACTGTTAGGAATCAGTTTATATTTAAGAAACGAAAATGAAGCAGGATTAAGTACGACTCTATTCCCAAGGGTCCAAGACCTTCTTACTTGTAATATTGCTCGAGATCTATACGAGATATAAGGTCTAAGGTTGTAGTCGGTTTAA
The DNA here is from genome assembly GCA_963565295.1 of Epirrhoe alternata. Taxonomy (NCBI): domain Eukaryota; kingdom Metazoa; phylum Arthropoda; class Insecta; order Lepidoptera; family Geometridae; genus Epirrhoe; species Epirrhoe alternata. The sequence goes on from OY751379.1 coordinate 13,339,176, forward strand.
GTTTAAGACTATAAAGGGCTTAATGATGGAGGCTATGCTGTTAAGAATTTCTATTTCAAGGGCATGTAAAAATATCCATCCACTCATATAATAAAGCTGAAAGTTTGTAAGTTTGTTTAGGTGTTTGGATATTTGTATGTTTGTGTTTCAATCACGCCTAAACCAGTGGAACGATTTGGATGAAACTTGGTATAGGCGCAGATAGTGACCTGGAATAGCATATAGACTATTCAAAATAGTGGTACCGCGCGGGCGAAGCCGCGAGCAGAAGCTAGTAGGTAATAAAGTTTTTAATTCAAGCAGTAAAACTGGAACGGCACACACCTTTCACCGGGCTCCGCGAGTTCTGCATATTCATTAGAACGCTATCGACGATCATATAGACAAACAGAGTAGCAACGTGCTTTGTGCAGTCCAGTGCACATCGTCGGTGACGGGGCATCTCTGGCCAATGAACTGGCCTCGCCCGTCTGACCTGCTTCTCGGTTTCGACCTATCCCAGCTCTCGGCCGCCCAGATAACCCACTATCCAGCCATCTACCTTACTTAATGCAATTTCTAAATGGACTATCTGTAGGTCCAGACATCGGGGTGGCACCCGGTAACCTATATTTTCTCGAATGCATTACATAATTATATGGAGCGGCCAATGATAGCGATTCAGATTTTTTTGTGTAAAAGCTTCTAATGGGATTGGACCGCACTTTAACAGCATGAGTGTTTTTAATTACAATAGTGATAGACAAAGAAAATAAAATATACTACGTTTAATGTATTTTTTTCGTTATTATAGTGTAGGATAGCTGTGTTTTTTGACTCAAAATATAATCTAAAAACTACAACAAATCTATCCGATTGACCTTGTTCCACTTACTTGAGCTTATGCTAGAGACGAGTTTGACCTTCCCATATTTTTGTATATTCCACCTATTTAGTCAAAGCTCAAGGTATGTGAGTTGGCACGAGAGTAATTTTGTGCATTAATAGTGGTGCAGGAAGAATGCAGTCAGTAAATGTTACATCACTACCTCCTCGTACTTGGAAATCTATGTACTAGTAATGAACGTCAACTGTACTCGTACAATACAAAATGTTGATAGTTCACTCTGATTGGTAACTTTTGTTAACTTATGAGTTTTATGTTTGTTCTGAATGCAAGTTATTGTTTATCGGCAGGAGATGGCAGTGCATCTAAAGGGTTTTATCATCCGCAGGGAAAGAGAAGCTCTCAGTGGGCGCGAGCGAGCCGGTGCGGCTGGTGCTGGAGAGCGACGGCACGCAGGTCGAGGACGGAGACTACTGGCGCACGCTCCCGCCCAACACCGTGCTGCTGCTGCTGCGCGCCGGCGAGCGCTGGTACCCCACCGGCGTCGACGTCATCAAGGCTGGTGAGTCCCCCTCACCGCGGATATCCACCGACACGCGACAGCTATCGGTCCGACATCAACCATCCGTCTCTCTCCCCAGCGATATCCGCGATCCCGAAGATAGTATGCGAGACCATCCACGCTCTCGAGCTGCACGATGAGACGCCCTCATGGAAGATCATGGACAACAAGGGGCGCGTCACGGTCGTGCTGCACTGGGACCAGCGACCGAACGCGGGCACCTCGCCCGCCGCCCGCTCGCCCTCGCGGCAGGCGAAGCCGGACCGCCGGCCGAGTCTCGTCATCCAGACGAGCGTGGAGCGCGCGCCGCCGCCGCCGCCGCACATCACCGTCGTGAACCACGACTCGCCGGGCGCCGCGCGGCCGCGCCTCGCGCGCGCCCCCGGCTCGGCCGAGCACGTGCACACGGCGGAATGCCGCGCCGCGGGCGCGCCCGACCCGCCGCGCGCCGCGCCGCCCGACGAGTGCGACTTCCACTGCTGCGCGCTGCACGAGGAGGGCCGCCGCATCGCCGTGCACAAGAGCGTGGCCACCTCCCCGATCCAGGACGCGGCGCCGCGAGCCTCGCCCTCCGGCCGCCCCAAGGGACACGTGCGCTTCCTGGACGCGGAGAGCGCGCGCCGCGGCGACCGCGACTCCTCCGAGAGCGAGACCGAGAACACGCTCGTCGAGGACGAGGCGGTCACCTCGGAGAAGTTCCTGCTGCTGATCGACCAGCTGAGCGTCGACCAGAAGCGGCACCTGACCATCAAGGACATCGGGATCATCCTCGAGCGGCTCAGCTCCAAGATCCTGGACGTGGAGCGGCTCGACCGCGAGTCCGAGTCGGACGACTGCTACAACTGGACGATCAAGGCGACCATCCGCGGCGACGCGCTGCGCGAGCTCGGCGTCATCTACAACGGGAACTACTACGCCATCAGCGAGCACCCCGGCTACCGCGAGGAGAACGAGGAGGCGGGCGACGAGGCCGAGGAGGAGGAGGAGGAGGACCGGCTCTGATCGCGCGCGTGCGGCGCCGCGCCGCTGTGCAGCGCCGCGCGCGCCGCGCTGTGCCGCCCCCGCCCCCGCCACACCCGCGCGCCGCTCATAGACTGACGCCGGGTCGCGCGCGAGGCCACCCCGCCCGCGCTAGTTATTAACGAATATAGCTAATGTATTATTGTAAGTGAAACTGACTTCCTGTCGATTTCTAAGATAACTTGTAAGTGTCCGCGCCGGAGAAGGCGCCGCCGCGTGCGGGTCCGGCATCACCGGAGTCGCCGACGAAATATTTATCGATTTCATCGTCGATGTTCCGATGTAGTGGATGGGCTATCCCCGTGAACTCCGACCCTCGGGCGGCGCCCTCGCGCCTCGCATGGCGCGGCCGCATCGTTCGTCCGCATTCGTGTTGGCCTAAATATGGGTAATAAGTTTGGATGTGACTCCGCGCTCTCGCCATCCCGCGGATCCGTCGCCGAGGTCTAGATTATAGTAACATCCTAGTAACGCGATTGTGGCTCAATAAAACAATAAAATACCTACTTATTTAGGAAACCGTAGCTGTCTAATGCATTCTCGTGGTATTCGGCGGAGGTGGCGCGTCTCGCGCTGTCTCGGCGGGAGGCGATCGGTAACTGCACGATATTGAGTTACTAAGCGAATTATATTTGTGTATTTGGAAGTGAGTAGATTGATAAATCACCAGCAGAGTCGAGGTACCTTGTGCATTTTTTACTATTCATCGGAAACCATAGTTAGACCCTAGCACGTAACGCGCCTCGGTCGTCTCGCGACGTTGTTCAAAACCGAGTCTGCTTTCGGGGAGTAAATAACTAACACAAAATGGCTAAGAGTATGTTTCAGAGAGATAATTGATATAATAGTTATGTAATATTATTAATATTTATTAAATTGAACGTTATAAAGAGGTTGTAACTAAAATACATTGCATATTGTCATCGTGCCGATGGGTACCTTTGGTAGTCGTAAGTTGATTCTTGTATTTATTAGCTCTATGGTATCGTAGTATTATTGTATAATGTTTTTAATTTTTGTATAGTACTGTGAAAACACTCACCAATGTATGATATAAAATGAAGTTCAATAAGTTTTACAAGCCCACGGGGTGTCATAATTGTATAGTTATGTAAGGTGTAATAATAACGAGGATTATTATATTGATTACGATGGTATCGTGGATTCGGAGAGATTCGCAAGGGATTCCGTTGTCCACGCGCTCATTCTCTGGCGTTCGCTCAGAGTGCTTGCTCATTTTCAAGGGTCTCTCATATTTGCTCTTTTTCTGCGTAAAATTGCTTTTTGTTGAAAAGTTTTACATTTCAATTATTTAAAAGAAATAGTTCAATGGCATGTATTCTGGTAAATAACGAGAACCCAAATATTTTCGAGATTCGGTTGATTTACGCAATACTGTGACAATCCGATTTGTAATCTCTTTTGATCTTTTGAATAATTCAATATCAATAAAAGTAACTTGTATGATTTTTAAGGTTTGATATCGTGATTTGTCCTAAAATTACTTAATTTTCAACTTAATTCTTTCTTAAGATTTAGATGAACCTGTAAGGCAAAGTTCAGAACGAAACAGTTCACTTTATGAAAGGGTGCATGATTGTAAAATTGATTAATAAGTACATAAAATTGCTCATTTATATTTATTTGTGAAGCGTGAATATGTCTGTCTCTGTCGCGTGACTGAAGCTGCGACCTGCATGGGGCATCAGGGAATAGGGGGCAGTGCTTTGTCCGCGAGCTATGCGTATGCGCATGAGTCAAGTCTTGTACCGCACTGTCCGAACACTTGCAGCGCTCGAGTGTATGGATTCGCGTTTTGCGTAAGTATATGAAAGTCGTGGCGAGTCTCTCGGGGTACATAAACGTAAGCGATTTAGTTTTTTTAATAATCAAACATGCCTTTATGTAAGATTTGTATCGAGTAGTTTATTTACCCTTGAATTTGTACGTCTCTCGTTGGTTCGTACGTACAGCTGATGAGATACTATCGAGTCCGTTACGCACACTAATGATATCTAGTTAATATTCCGTTTTAATATTTTTACGTGTAGGAGTATTGATGGAATAAATTGTAAAATAATGGTTTGTGTCTGTCGGATATGGTTAAGTGAATGAAATACTGCACGGCTATTGTTCTGGCTAGATTGGGGAACTACTTCTATTTGCCCAAAATATTGAAATGAATTTTTATTGTTATTTATTTTGTATTGTTTTGTTGAGATATTGAGACGCTATGTCCAGAATACAAAGCTAGTATAGGACTATCTTTATGTAACTTTGAAATATGAATTAATTACAAAACAACCACTGGACTTGGAAATCTCAAGAAACTTATTAAAATACTAGAATCTATGCATCAAAGTTACGTTTGGCACGGATAGAGAGTTTGCAGGAATCGCTATGGATATAAATTGTAAGCAATAAATGTCGACGTGTGTTTAAAGTGTAGTGATAGATAGTCCTGTACAGCAACCAGCACTTGTTGCCTCGAGTCGCACCTCAACTGCCGAACTGGGAATGGATAATGTCAGTCGATTTAACAGCAAATTCAATCCTCTTTCCTCTAAAATGCTCTCGTCTACTTTGCTAGTAGTACATTGGAAGGCGCTGCAGCTCACGCCGCTACCTGCGGAAATTCTCAAAGAATTTCAATTCCACAAACTTATGACACTTTCATGAAAGTTTCACAAGAATCAGAACAAGAATTTGAATCGGCTGCCACTTCTCCACCCCCTTTATATTATATACTCGAATATATAATTCAAATATACATAACATTAGGTAATACGTAAGCGATAAAGATTTTTGAAATTTCGTTTTTATAGGCGGATCCTTTTAGTGAGGTCACTTTTTTTAAATAATCGTTAACATAACCACACCGAGCCGCGGCGAGGTACATACGTACATAAATATTGAATGTTAGATAATCACGACAACAGTGCGGTACAGTGCGCTATGCGACGCGTGCCTCACTTTACCGTACTGTGTATAGATAGGGCGACGTATTCTTTGATGTGCCAAAACTATTTATTTTTAAGCGATTTGGTTTTGTGTTGTGCGGACTTGCGGAGGCTAGTCGTCCGCGGGGCACGCGCCAAATTGATAATTTTCCAAGTGCCAATTTATGCCAAAATCTCTACATGTATAACTGGCACTGATTTGTAGTTATTTTACTGTTGCCCTCTAGTTTGGACCCTGAGGCTCGAGGTGCCCGAGCCCCGGCCGGGGGTGCAAGCGCGGCGGCCGACTCTACCTATTGAATGTGAATTCGAATCATCTACCTTCAGTATTACACATGTAATCCGAGACTTATTTTTGTATTCGGACCTTCTCAACGACTGAGGCAGTACCGGTTTTTGTTTAGTTAAACTAACGTACCCGACAAACTTCACTGCCACTAATTTAAAAATAAAATATTGGAAATGATTCATGTGTTTTATTTTTACAATCTCATACATTTGAAGACTAGCTATCATCATCATGCGACACAGCTTGTGGTAAAGTTGCTTGCATGATAAAATATTGACCACATCGCAGTTTCACCCAGGGGTATGTACTTACCTGTATCTTTTCAAGACGGAGACTAAAAGTCCTGTCTAAAATACATTTTTTTTGTAGTAATTAGAGATCTTTGAAAGAAACCCACAAAGTTTTTGACAACAAACAAATAACTATAGGTAAGTAGGTAGTATTCAAAAATGTAGGTAAAAGTGTTTTCCTCATAGCCAGCTTTCTTCGCATGCAGCTCAGCGGCGAATAGCGAGAACGAGACACTCAAAGTAAACTAGCACCAACACAAAGAGAGAAAAATAAACCTGAAATCGAGACTATAAATAGAAAAGTATAACCGAGTAAACACTAGCATCAAAGGAAAACCTACAAAAACCCATTTGAGAGCGGCAATCTCGGCCGATTGGCAGATTCAATCGACTGCAGTGGGGTGCGCAAACACCCCTCAGCACCCTTCGAGGGTGTTAATGTTGAACCCCAATCGACACCTATTCCGGGTGAAAAGAGGTTGCACTCTTTTGGTTTTGCTAGGAGGAATTTAATATCGGTTGAGCGGCATTGGAAGCAAGGTGACGCCTTTGGTTCGGCGGAAACTGTAAGAACTTCAAGTTTGTTTAAGAGTTTATGGCTGGAAGAGACCGTTGCTGGCAAACAACTTTTCATATTGCCTGCAAGTTACATGCTTTGATACTATACTTAGTTGAATTTCTCTTTGAATATTTATCTGTCCGCCAAAATTTTAGCCAAATATCCAAATCATACGATATTCTTATTGATCACGAGAATATTAGCTACACATGACAATCACAGCTACACAAGACAAGACACTAACGTAGCATTACTGCAGTCACTAGGGTTTATAAAATTACATTGAGCAGCGCGTGACCACAGCTGATTATAAAGTTACGCATGACTGCAAGACTGCATACGCACTAGTGCGCGCTTCTCAGCCATTTTCATCTTATCGAGTACGTCCTGCATCTCAGGCCAGGGCTCGTACCGCTGGTTGATGATGACGATCTTGTGCACACTGGGGTTGCGCAGGTTCATCGTCCGCGAGATGTTGGCACGGCTGTGCGTCGAGAACACTATGTCCACCTGGAAGGAAGCCAGCTGGTAAGAACTTGAAACTGAAAATGCTAACTACTATAAAAGAAACGAAAAATCTCAATAGGATAACGAAATGAAGTCTTATCAAAATTTTGGATTCCGACTAAGGCTTCGGTAAGGCACTTCAGCTTTAGGAGGATTGTCTGATCGTTGCGGGTTCGAATCCCGTCGGAATCCAAAATTTTGATAAGACTTTTCATTTCTTAATGAAATACCAAGTGTGGATTAACACTATAAAAATTACAAAAAAAATTATAGGATAAGGAAATCTCCAATGTAGCAGACCATTGTCTAAGTATTTGAGTAGGTCCTTTGAAGATGTCTAAGGGCGGACGTCATGATCAAGGCTGTTTTTCCAAGGCACGGTAGACATCTACAGGAAGTTTAAGATCCTTTAGAAGATGTCTAGGTACCTACTCTTACATTGAATCCATACTATACTTATACTTATAATATTATAAATGTGAAAGTAACTCTGTCTGTCTGTCTGTCTGTCTGTTTGTTACCTTTTCACGCCCAAACCGCTGAACCGATTAAGCTGAAATTTGGCATGGATAAAGAGTATACCCCAGGGATGGACATAGGCTACTTTTTTTTGTCAATTACCATAAGGGGCGGGAAAATAAGGGTTGGAAGTTTGTATGGGGAAAAAAGTTAAGCAACCCTGGGCGCGGTCATAATAAGGATGGGTGACCGCCCCGGAGCCACTTTTTGCACTGTAGATTTTTTTGTTTGTTTTTTGTATTTTGCATAATAAATTATTTTAAAATTAATGATAAACATATAACATGTGTGTTCCTACCCATCAATATATCCGAACTCCGAAGTTATGATTTTTTGATATTAAAATATTTTTCCTTGGCTATAGTTAGAACGCCATCTACATCGCCGAGGTCAAACTACTTTATACTTTTTCTCCTAGGTGGCGTTTCTACTATAGCGGAGGCACAGCGGAGATCGATCATTTTGAGTTCCGAAAAGTTAATGGAGATTTTTGCTTAGAGTTTTCGATATTTTATATTGCTGACGAAGTCGCGGGTAGGTAATATTAGTTAATCGTTTTATTTCGAAATTCAAAACCATACAGTACTTGCTATTCAAAAAAAATTACGTTTCGAGTCAATTACTTCAAAAAAATTGCCGCTCGCTTCGGCAAATCTGACACCAGTTGCCGCTATCGTTTTGTTCTTAACATTGCAAGATCTAGGTAAGATTTTCCCTACCTCTATCTAATAAGGGATTCTTGAGAGAAACATAACGCAATATTAGTTAATAATTTTATTTCGAAATTTAAAACCACACAGTTCTTGCTATAAAAAAATACGTTTCGAGTCAATTTCTTCAAAAAGAGCTCATCGGGCCCATGGTTCGAAACTCGCTGCGCTCGCTTCAGCGATTTTGTACCAATTACCGTATTCATTTTGTTCTTAGCATTGCAAGATCTGGGTAAGATTTTCCCTACCTTTATCTATTAAATAATTCTTGAGAGAAACATATATAAAAAAAAATATTATATCATGCGACGGAGTTTTATATTTTGTACTCTCGATTCACTCAAAACTCCTCCACTTTGTTCCTAATAATGCGCAGACGAAGTTGCGCGGGTCAGCTAGTTATTCATAATTGGTACATGCCTATATTTTAAAGGGTAGTTGAAAGAAATCCATAATTATAATAACCATATGTACCTTATTCCTGCACGCCCAAACGATCGCGGCGAATAAAACGGCGAAGCTTATAAACGTGGTGACGAAGACCGGTATAAGCTCCCAGTAGACTCTCATAGCGTATCCCATCTTCAGCTTATTTGGCATGGGAATATCGTACTGAGAGGGAGGGATGCCCCACATCTCGCGTATGGTATGTCTCTGGAGCCCACGGAGGGCAAGCAACCTCGCCCCATTCAACCCACATGGCCTCAACAACTTTGATAGCATTACAGATAAAAATGTTTAAAATACCTATAAAATTTTGTAAATTATTTTATTGTTTGTTGTAACGACACTACATGTCAATGTGGTCACTATGGCGAATGTTTTCATAATTTTGTCAGCAACAAGTTACTAGTGCAGTGATTACAAACCTCGTCGTTGACTTTGCTTTTAAACTGTGTCACAAATGTCGGATGAAATTCAAAAGTCAAGCATATTTTTATTTACCTAAAATAAAATTAACAATAAGCGTAATTTGATATTTTCGATATTTCATTTATTTGTATGTTAAATATGGAAATTTATAATAATGTATCATATACGGTATTCTAAATTAGCGAGTAGAGAAAAGGTATAACTGAAACTATTTTTTCTTTCCATTTTTTCATGTTCTTTTTGATGGTTACTTTGTTTATGTTTGGTTACGTAAAGGCGAAGGGTGAAGGGTTGGAATGAACCTGAGGACACCGCGTCGCCGCATCTCACCACGTACAAGAAAACGATATCGAGCTATAAAGGGCTTTTTCAAACGAGCTATAGGTAAGACTATCCAATAAAACTCTTATTGTATCCTGGATTTTTAGTGACACTGAGATCCACTTTTTCAGGTGGTTCATCAGAACCTGATATAGTAATAAATTCCAGCACTGTCAATGTCACAGACCTCAAACATAAAATAGTAGGCTTGGAACAACAGCTGAGTGAAGTCAGCAGAACCTGCCGCGAATTCATATATTTAGACGGTTCAAGAAGAGCATCGCAAACACTCATTCCCGCAGAGGTCGATCAACTAAGAGACGACTCGACTGGGAGGGAGCCACGACCGACAGAAACTAAAATTCTATACAAACCATCACAAATCTACTACGTAAACTCTGAAGGAAGCGGCTGCACGACAAAGCGCAACAAAGAAAAAAACGATGGCGTTCAACACGATAAGATGATTGATTATGATGCAAACTCTGCAAAAGGTAAGAAAAAAAAGACTAAAGAGGAGAGTAGAGTTAAACACTCTAATATGAAAACAAATTTGAGGAAACTAAAAACACAATCGGCATTTGACTGTGTCGGACCATCATATTCTACGAGTTCTTTTCATTCACTCAATGAACTCAACGAAGGCCATCATTCTCACCCGGGTTACTCCGGAGACCGGACTGACCGAAGACTTCATAAAATGGAACAAAACATTCCACACAGTCACGAAAGGGAGCAAATTTATAAAGAACACTTTAAAAGAGTCGTGCGAAGAAACTACGATGACCAACGAGTAGATAGAACTAGAAAACATTCGAAGAATAGAAAATCTAAACGCGAAGGAAATGAACTAGACGAAGATTTTATAGCAGATATTATTAAAAGACAGTATAAGCCTGTGCAAATGTTCGGCAAACTAGAGTCGGATATAAGCCAGATTTCTGAACCTTTGTGCCGCGACCGAGTATTTACAATGAACGATAGCATTCAAGAGGACAACGAACTGTGCACATGTTGCTACGGCGGTCGCCACAGCCCTAAACGCCATCACCACAGCGACAACAGCGACATGAAAAGTGTCTGCGACGCTCGACTTTACAGTTTCAAAAGAAATCCTCGTAATGCACATAAATACCGTAGAGCACACGCTGACGCGTACAACGACTCTGAGCTTTACGATTTGATACCAGTCAAAGAAAAAACTAGTCCAAAATCGAGAAAAAAATTTGCTCGAGACAATTTGGAGCACTATCATGATTATAGAGAGGTACCTCCATCGCCTAGGACGCACAGACCAAGGCTTAATTTGAAATCACAACATTTTACAGAGTCCGAAGATCAAGCGGATTTTGTTCGATATCATAATAGATGGATCTCTCCGAAAACGCTAAATAAATACGAAGGTCCCATGGAAACTTTGGAAAATGATTACTCGATGCAAATGCTTCACGCTAAAAAAATTAAACACCGGCACAAACTACCTTGCAAACCAGAACAGGTACATCAGGAAATGGGTACAACAAGTAGTTTGCAATGTACACAGCATTTTGAAGCTGAACAAAACAATAGAACAATTGATACTTCCTTGAATAACACGCATGATACAGGATCTTCATCAGACAAAACTGACAGAGCGCTTTTTGAAATCAAAGACATTCTCCAATCTTTTCTTCAAGAGATAAAGAAGGAAGCATCGTCAAGTGACAAATCAGATGTCAGCACCAAAGTAACAGAAAACTGTATGAGCAACCCCAATCCTCATGCAAATGCCGGTGTAATGCCGAACAGTGGCCACAGCTTCAACTACAGCACTCCACATTGCACTTCAGCTCCCGCTCCGTACATCATGCCGCCTTATCCAAATACTTGTTGCTACCCAGTAATGCCCATGTACTCCATGAACTGTATGCAAAATGGCTTTGTGATGCCTAGCCAAAGCTGTACGTGTGGTTGTTCCAAAACTGACGAAACAACAAACCAAAATAAAGCCAATAACACCACAGGCAATGAGACAATCGCCACCGAGACAGATGAACTTATAAAGGAGATATACAAGTTCGTCGCTCAAAGCCCAACATTTTCTAGGAAACAAGACGTCAATGTAATCACTGATAGCCCTGCTGAACAAGCGAGGGATTCTTTAGAAAACAGAGTTTATACAACGAGAAGTGCTGGTGGTAGTACGAAACTCTCAAAACACGATGCTACGGTCGGAACTGCAGCAGTTAAATGCTATTCAAAGAGCTGCGAAGCAATAAGGTCGAGAATGATATCCGAAGCGTATTACAGCGAAACCACTCCAACAACTTACTCGGATTCTCCAGTAGAAAACATAAGCCTTGAAGCTACTGCCACTACATCATTTGTGACTGAGATTAGCACTGAGCGATCGGAAAAACATAAAGTAGGTACCTACAAATCAAATACGAACGTTTTATTTTGAAATTATTTTAACTTATCTTACTTTTCATTATTTCAGAAATCATCTAAAACCAAATTTGGTAAAGTGCTTAGATCTATCGGTCTCTTTAAAAAAAAGAAGACAGACGCAATTGAGGAAGAAAGTGAAAGCGAAAGCACTATTGATGTAGAAATCCATAAATCAAGATCTCCATACCAACAAGAAATCACAAATTATATGATGAGCCAGCAGATGTATGACCGACCCCCTCCAGCTTCACAAGATTATAGGCAACCTGCCCACTATCCACATGAGTACCGTCCTCCATACAATCCAAAGATGCAGAACTACCCACCACCACCAAATGAGGCTTACTACGACCCCAGAATGCATCCACAAGAAATGCATAAGGGTGGTGGGCCACACTACCACCCAGGATACCCAAGCGCAACACCATACGCTAACTATGAAAATTTTAACCAACCACCACAGCCACAAGTTCCGTTGTGTCTAAAGGAAGTAGAAATCAAAAGCATGGCGACACAGAGCGAACGAAAAATGTCGTTTTTCCAAAAGATAAAGGAGAAGATGCAACCGCCAGAACCAACGGGGAATAATGGACCGAGAACCTTTGCAACGCAAACTAAACAGGAAAAGCCAGGCTTGTGGAAGAGCCTGCAAGCAAAAGCATTAGAGGATAAAAATGAACCGCTCGCATTTTCATTCCAACAGCAGCAAAAACTTCGCTCCACTGATAATACGATGAGAAACGCAATGCTGAAAAAAATGTTTTACAAACGGAACCCGTTCTCTCCAAGAAACTTGATCGTTAGGACTTTGATGGGCAAAGACAAGTCCAGCTACGGGGAAACCCCGGCTATGTATCGACCCAGAATGTTCATTTAAAAGTCTGTGACATGTTTTGTATGAAAAAGTTAAATTGTTTTGTTAAGTTGTTTTAAATTATATTGAATTGAAAATGCCGTCCTGATTTTTTTTAAATCAGTTTTGATTTCTTTAATAAGTGTTTAGAACATATCTACGGGGAAGTCAGACTTAAATCTGTAGGTGCCTCGTGGCTATTTGGTATTGCTCACATTTTCAGAAAATATTTTCAAAATATCTTGAATACCTAGAACTTCTTATTCTTATTTTAGTGAACAATGATGTTTTAAGAGCATTGTTAGTGAATGTTAAATTATATAACCTACTCTACTTTAGAAGTTATGCTGGTTGATGATGTTATTTACCATGGATTTAGCATTAAACCTTTTATTTACCATGCTAAATCTATGATGTTAATAAATAAATAAAAACTTGACAAGCAAATAAGTTTTTTTATACGGTATGGGAGATGATGATGATCACCCATTTTGGGGGTAGGTGTTATTCCCCCAATCCATGGCAAAGAGGTAGTACTACCTTTACTAAGATCGGCTCCATCTGGCCCACATATCTTAGGGCTTTTCAGCCGACAGTTAATGTCGGATATATAAGTTCATTTGCCAATGTTACGTGCTGGGGTTCGCCGATTCTGAAGATAAACACTAGGTATAACTTTCGAAACTTTATTACACACTAATTTACTCAAAACACACTTTAAAGTTATGAACAGTCGCACTGAATATCACTCGTCACTATTCACTCAAGTTAACACTCTCGTAATTCACAAAGAACTCAACGTGACGCGCAAACTGCCCGTTTATATACCCAACCGAACGCCTAGAACGTTCACCGTGGGAACTCTCTACAAATAAACAGGAAGCTTCTATAAATAAACAACAACACGTGACAAGCGACCTTGAACCTTATACACTTGTAATAAGGTCGCTTGTCAGTAGCGCCCAACAAATATGAACCTTAAGTCCAGGTATTACGATCCAATTGTTAATTCGGTATGTCTAAGCGAGAATGTTCGTGGCATCTATCCTGCGCGCGAGTCTTCTAGAACGTTCGAGTGCTTGTTCGTTACACTGCCCCCTCCTTAGACATGCTCGTCCCGAGCATCACCGTTGCTACCACCGGGCGATGTGTACCACCTTGGATGAGGCACATATCCAGTCCGCAATTTCGGAGATCTTCCTCTTCGACAACCTGGAGTTTGTAACCAGTCCGACGCACCTTCCTTGAAACCACTTGTGTCCAAACCTCGGTCGCATCTGACTCCTATGTTCCTGCCAGACTGCAACCAGCTTTCCTTCTGAGCCTTCTTCATTGCATCATCCCTCCAGGACTCCAAAGGTTTCGCATACATCCACGTCGTATCCCTCGACTCCTGTTTGACGAAGTGTCCATCAGCCTCATAGCGAGGTCTCCACGAGATTGCGCCTGCATTGCCGTAGGCCTTCGCGCTACGGTGTGGTTTGAAGTGGAAGTTCTTGAATTGCTCGTTTCCCTTGTCTTGAGCATCCGTCCAAGCCTCGTACTCCTTGGTCAGCTGCTTCAGACGTTCCGCCAATTTCTCGAGTCTAGTCATATGCGAGTCTTTCTGCGGATAATTAAGTTGCAGGTGGCCTTTTTTACCACACTTGTAGCACCTTATCCTAGATTGCAGCTTCAACGGAGTCTTAATTTCGTCCGATACTTCTATTCTTCTCGTGATTCGCTTCGGGCAATTCGATCGAAGGTGACCCCTTTCCCCACAGGTGTAACATCTGGGGCCATAACCTCGTCCGCGCAATGGTGGTACTACGACCTCACTGAGTCGATGGGCGCGATGGTCCTGTCTCACTGCCTCTACTTCCAATGCATGGGCTAAGGCGTCCTTGAGTGTCTCATGGTGCCCAAGTCTCACAGCAGCCCTGACTTCAAGGTCACGAATCCCGTCGATAAATGTTTGCACTAGGTTCCCATTAATGAGCGCAGGTACAGACTGGTATGCTTTTCGGACCAGCTTTTCGACTTCCAGGGCCCATTGTTGTAGGTTTTCACCATTGCGTTGTACACGATCCTTAAGTTGTGCACGAAACACGTGCTCCAGGTGGGCGTCACCGTATCTAGCTTCCAATGCCTCTAGTAGTTGTTCATAAGTCACTTCTTGCCCGAGAGCTTCTAGAACAGTCAAAGCTTGATCTCGAAGGCCTAAGGTGAGTGCAGTCATAGCTTGAGCCTTATTCCATCCATTCGCCTTCATCACGGCCTCAAACTGTATCTTGTAGGCCGACCACGAAGATGTCCCGTCGAATGGTGGTACCTTGAATCCACGTATTGAAGGTGCGGCAGCTGTAGAAATTACAGCCGCGTCTCCATCTTTGAGATTACCTAAAGCCTTCTTCACATCAGCAACCTGAGTTTTCACCTCATCAATCCGAGTTTCAGCTTCAGTGAGGCGTTCTCCATGTTGATGAACTTGTTCCTTCATCATCTTGAGCTCCTTGTTGAACGTCGCGTGAAGATCTTTCATGAGGATCATCTGTTCTTCCTGTCGGCTGGCCTGCTCCTTTTTGTCGCGCTGTAACTGTTCTTCTAAGCGACGGGCCTGTTCCTCCTGCCGACGGGTCTGTTCCTCTTTGTCGCGCTGTAGTTGTTCTTCTAAGCGACGGGCCTGTTCCTCCTGTCGACGGGCCTGTTCCTCTTTGTCGCGCTGTAGTTGTGCTTCTAAGCGACGGGCCTGTTCCTCCTGCCGACGGGCCTGTTCCTCCTGCCGACGGGCCTGTTCCTCCTGCCGGCGCGACTGCTCTTGAAGCATCGTCATCAAGGCTGCAAAGTCTGGAGCTCCAGGCACTGAAGTCGCGGTGGAAGGGCCGGCTTCCATTGCTATCAGCTGACCACCCGTTGATTGCTGCGAAGTATCTCCAAATCGTCTCTGATCCGTCTCTTGCTGACGATGACTCCTAGTACGGATACCGTCCGTGTCCTCTTTTGGTAGAATCGGCATGATTTATCGCACTTCTGACACCAATTGTTACGTGCTGGGGTTCGCCGATTCTGAAGATAAACACTAGGTATAACTTTCGAAACTTTATTACACACTAATTTACTCAAAACACACTTTAAAGTTATGAACAGATGCACTGAATATCACTCGTCACTATTCACTCAAGTTAACACTCTCGTAATTCACAAAGAACTCAACGTGACGCGCAAACTGCCCGTTTATATACCCAACCGAACGCCTAGAACGTTCACCGTGGGAACTCTCTACAAATAAACAGGAAACTTCTATAAATAAACAACAACACGTGACAAGCGACCTTGAACCTTATACACTTGTAATAAGGTCGCTTGTCAGTAGCGCCCAACAAATATGAACCTTAAGTCCAGGTATTACGATCCAATTGTTAATTCGGTATGTCTAAGCGAGAATGTTCGTGGCATCTATCCTGCGCGCGAGTCTTCTAGAACGTTCGAGTGCTTGTTCGTTACACCAAGATAATGTTGCTTGCGAGATGTAGAACTTGTACACTTTTTTACACTTTTTGTTGGTATTCATAATGTTTCATATTATTTGATCCCAACGCCATCTAGTGATAATGCGGTGAAGCTCTGCAGTAGCTAGGTTGGCAACTGTGTTACGATGCCCTTGTAGTTCAGGCGATCGCGGTAAGAGGTCGCCACATACGGCATAGAGGTGATTACATACCTACTCATTGCTCCGAGATTCCTATTAACTTCCTTGATGTTGATGCTCTATGCCTGTCTATGTGACAGTTGTAAACCAAAAAGTCAAATCATCTATGACCGTCATAATAAAAATTATGCCAAAATAACGTGTATTTTATCTTTTTTAAATATTTAGTTTCACTATTAATTATATAGTCACTTAAAATGAAATTATTCGTTAACAATAGTTTGGATGCAAGGTACGACATTTAGTGATACTCAGTAAATACCTACTATATCCTTGCATGCAGCAAGTTGACTTCATCTAATCCCTCCTTTCCTACACAAGGTAGGCAAGGCTGCTATGCAGGTGTCAAGGAACGCCCCTAAGAATATGTTACTCAATAGTATTTCCTGGAACCGTATACTATGATAGAGTTCCATGTTGCATCACTTGTATCGCAATGAGTAAGGAGGATTGCAAACAGCGATTCAAAGGCGTAGAGAATTTTTTGCGAAGGGTAGCCTTCAATTTGGGTAAGACCTCAACTTATTTCATAACTTTACATGGCTTGTTGGGTATGTAAATAGTATTAATTAAATTGGTTTTCAGGCAATACTCCCTCTCAAACTGAAGTTAAAGTTATATCGTGCATACCAATAGACGTATCAGATCTGCAGCAGAAGATCATCGATCTTGAGAAACAACTGGTAGCCGCTAACTGCAAAGTGGTTAGCACGTCTAAGGTGCACATTAACACGGTCATTTGTAATACATCTTTCCCTAAAATTTCCAATGTATCAAACTCAAGCAAAGCAATTAATTGCCCTCAATCCTGCAGCTCAATTCATTGCCCAAACTCCCCAGTTGAGGAGGAAGTTCCAACCATATCTCCCACCGGTCCTTGCGAGGCAGATTGCTTCATCTCCTCAGACCTATCTGATATGGCTTACTTAAAAAAACGCTGTCCGACCGAGGGCAGAAAAAAGTTTTTTAATAAAAGAAAGGGCTCTCAGAAAAAGAAAATGAGAACTCATCTGGTTTACTACGCGCAAAACGAAATCAACACTCCATTTAATAGATACCGTCGGGCCGATGACGGCACTCCTAAGAAGAGACGCAATGACGATGGTTTTGAACGATCATACCTATCGGATATGGTTCGCAAACAGTACAGACCCGGCGCAGGTAATGTAGAGTTGGGCGTGAGCGAGTTCTCAACGCCCATTTGCAGAGATTTCATTCGCGCTCAAAAGGTTTTAGACGTTCAATCTCACGCATCAGACATGTGCTCCTGTTGCCACGGACCATTTCGGAATATTGATAACCACATGAGCAAACATAAGCATTACGATATATATTCATCACAAACTGAAAGTAAAAATACTTACTATGATTCTAAGTACTACGATGTTGTTCCTGTTAAAGAAAATTCCGCTAAAATAAAAAACATTGATTTTCCTAAGAGAAAGGAACCCAAATATCTAAACAAAAAACAAATAGACATAGGGTGCTGGCCTGGACGTCCGAGATGTAGAGATATGCCACCTATAATTGTAAACTATAACACTACAGTACCAGCGCGTCAACTTATTACAAAACTGACAGATAAAACAACAAGGAAAGAGAAAGTTTTGAGCAAAAATATAAAATACCAGTATAAAAAACCAGTACATGGCATTCCTGTAAATCTTGGGAAAAAAAAAGTTTCAAAAACCCGTAGCGTAGAAGTCGGCGAAGTTTATACACGAAAGAAGTTCAGACCGAAAATTATAGTACCTAAAGAAATCCCTGCACCAGATAAAAATCGCACTGATGCTGCTTGCTTGACTACCACCATTGCTAACACCATGTGTCAAACTGCATTGGACATCAATGCTATTCCTTCAGAGAACAAGAATACAGATGCTATTAATACGACAGTATCCGAAGACAAAACTAGAGTAACTTTGAATCAAATAAAGGACATACTTCAATCTGTTCTAACAGAAGTCAAAACTAACAGCAAAATAGGCAATATTTCCAGTCAAACTAAGAAGAAAGATGCAGTAGTACAAAACGGTTTATCTCAGAGCAACATGTTTGGAAGGTCATCTCTTCTCCAGACTTTCACGTACAGTCCTTATGATATGGACCCTTGCGGTCCTTCTTGTTCTCAACAAATTCAAACAAGTAGTTTATGTTACTCAAATTTGCCACCTGGCTCTGCGAAATGCATGCAACACTATCCTTTATTCGTACAACCAGGAAGAAATATGTGCACTAGCTGCTACAATCCTAACAATAACAACCCTACAGTTAATACATTGCCAAAAATGAAACGCGCGGCCAGTACAGCCACTAACACTGAAGAACTACGAACACGCAGTAAAGAAACTGAAAATCTAATACGGGAGATATACAAAGCTATGGCTTTAAATGTAGACATTGCAGTAGATACGCCAGTTAAGGAGCATGGGGATACAAATAATACTATTCACAATTATAATACCGTATCAGAAGACAGAGAATCCAGCCACCTGGCTAATGCTATTTCGGAAATATTCAAAAATACAAATCCAATGGAGACTTCAGCAACTCAAAACACACCTTTTGATAGTAATCTGGCATGCAATGAAACCAATTTTAGATGTCACCCAGGAAGAAGTTATGCAAGAGAACATGCGAAATACTACGATAGTGATGTAAGGTCTGACAATGAGACAGAACAAGTTTCGCAGCAACTTGAATCGGACGAAGAAAGTGAGACAACGGCTGTGAATGAGGAAACTGAATCATCTGTTAGCGAGATTGAAAGTGAAATTGACGAAAGCGATGTGATGCTAGCGATCAAGGAACCAACTAAGGTACGAGTATAACAACAAAGTGTTAAGAGTTGAAATAGACTACTATTCCTAAATCTTTACGTTAGTTGGCATATCTTAATCTAAAACGTATAATTTAATATTTCAGAAACAAGAAAAGAAAGGACTTTTTAGCAAAATGCTCAAATTATTCACCCCAAGAAGTAGGAATAGGAAATACAAAGAAAGTCAAACTGCAAATAGCGATATCGTCGACTATCGAATGATACATAGGAACAAAGCTGTTGCTCCAAAGTTTGCGATAAAACCTAGTAAAAGCAAGACACGTGCCGTAGTGTATTACTCAAAGAAACCTCAGAAACATAGAAACCATACGGAGCTCCCGCAGCACTCGCCATACATGGAGCAGGAGTATAGAAGACAGTTTGACGAGAAACTAATGTTTCACGATACTCACGATCCCAAATCATCGACACGAAATCAGGCTACCCCTCCCCGGAAAAGACCTGTCTACTACCAAAAAGTTGAAATGCGGACAGCATTGGTAGACCATTATGAACATCAAAATGAAAATAGGCAAAACCACCCTACAACAGAAACGAATAGTATTAAGCATTACTCCAATAGAAGCACTCAAAAGCAAGATAATAATTCTCCCAACAGTGGCCCCGACGGGCGAGCTTCAACCGTGCCAGGCAAGGCCAAGCGATGGTTGGAGAAGCATAAGCTCGGTATACGTTGCGGTAAGCAATGGAAGAAATTAATCCTTGAAGGTTAAATGGCTGGTCTTGTACCTAAAATCTTAGTTAGCGTTGGAAAAGTGAAATAAAAATA
This sequence comes from Epirrhoe alternata, assembly GCA_963565295.1. Taxonomy (NCBI): domain Eukaryota; kingdom Metazoa; phylum Arthropoda; class Insecta; order Lepidoptera; family Geometridae; genus Epirrhoe; species Epirrhoe alternata. Next base: position 13,359,194 of record OY751379.1, read on the forward strand.
TATGATTTGTCCAATATTTATTTAAAAATCCACTGACTTGTTCTTATTTCAAAAACAATAAACTTTAAGTTTACCTAATTACAAACTACCTATGACTAGAAATGTACCTTAATAAAAATATAGTAGGGAATGCAACGGCTCAAAACTTACATAACACCATTTAACACAGTTTTAATATTAAAATGAACTTACACGATGCGCGAGGACTCCTCACGTTAATTTTACGTACTGTCTTGATTGAAGGTACCGTAGATCATCGATCACGAATCTGGAACAAGATAGGTTTGATACCTACTTGAATCTGTATAATATCACATATACAATACAGTCCTACTCCTAAGAGACTGAAAGACCACTGGGACCACATAGGATAGTCTGAGAGCTAGTGCTTATACTACTGCTTTCATAATGAATCAGAGCAATTAAAACTGTTTGAGGCTTAGTTTTTAGCTGATAGTCAAGCTACCTAAAGAATAGAAGAGGCAGAGGCGCGGTGGTGAAGTGCCACAGAGCATGTGCATCCAAGCTGCCCCAGAGTGGAGGAAAGTCCAGCAGTTCCAGTGACAAGGCGGCTGCCGAAGCCAACGTGAAGAAGACCATGTTGATGGCATATCGCCGTCCCGCGCGGTATTGGAAACAAGCCCAGCCGAGCCAGAGTAACGTGCCCCATGCGCCTATGGAATGGTGACAAAAAAAGATGACTTCATTATCATGTATGAAAAAATTTGATTTCTTGTTCTCGACGTTGTCTTTTGTAACCATAGGCGAAACGTCGATAAATTCCAGTCGAAATAACCAAATATGAACAGTGATCGCTAAAGTTTAAGAAATAATCTTACGAGTTCATTTAAAATTGTACCTACTGTTGTTTATTAATAAGGCTGCTTACAAATAGGAGTTCTATCAGAAGTATTTGGTTATTCTTACCAACAATAACATTAACCATCATGTTGTAGTCATAGTCTATTCGTCCAGTGTACAGATACTGTATGTGCGTTATGTAGTAGAAGAGTGGAATCACCAAGAGTATAGCTAACAGTTTCCTCTTCCTGTGGAATATCCTGAAAGTACACATTGCTGTGAGTATGCAGTTTGCCTTTAGCAAATATTTATTTTAGGAAAAACATTTAGTAAAAATCTACCTACCTCAAAACAGCAGTCACAAAAAGGCCCATAACCATAGAAAGAGCACAGGCATAGTCCATGAACTCAGTAAATGGCTTATCTCGTGTGTGAAATATAGTTGACCAAACCCATGCATTCATACATACCTGCAAACATCATTAAATTTAGGTTGGATGGGAATGTAAAGTTTGGCCAAAACAGACATATGGCCCTCATTAGGCTTGCCGCTTAAATAAGGTTTATCTCAGGGATCCACTCTAGGCCCACTTTTGTTTAAAGTAGGTATCTACGTAGATACGTAACAAGAGCCTAGCCTCTTGTAGTCTAATATTTTTTCAATAATTTACATCTTGTATTGCTGCATATCTCTCAGTGTTGCTCTTGCTATGTAGCTTAGATGATTTTGTGTATGATTGAAAAATACTTACATAAGCAAATGCTTGCCAGAAGAGTACTAATGGCATGGTTCTCACAGGAAACTCTTGGCGAATCTTCATTGACATGTATGCATTTGCAGCTAGGTTCAATAAGGATGCAAATGCAGCTGCTGGCTCTTGGACTCCTAGAAGCCTTATAAATGGCCACTGAAAATTGATGAAGGTATCATTATTTGGGATACAAGACAAAGGAGGATTGGAAGTGAGTTATGGCATAAACAGACTATATATGTAGAATACCTTTCCATAAAACTTTGGCATATTCCCTGAGGTAGAAAATTGCTTCACCGCCCTCCACATACAATAGTAACTACACTCATCCCGACAGTTCCACTGTAGAGCTGTACACCAAACATCTTGAGTTATGACTGATTTTGGTTTGAATCCTACTCCATCTGAAATTTAGCAAAAACAGAGGAACTCATTATAAGTTTGCCTTTTCGTACTCAAGTTCTATTTCATCTTTTTGAACTTATATTTCAGAGAAAATACCTAACAGTAATTAAATACTACATCTTGTAAGTTTATGTAAGCTTAGTGCTATGTGAAAATAAAAATCTATGTGTACAATGTATTTCACCTTCGTAGCAGTTTTCTTGAAGGCATGGGTAGAGACATTTCTGGTAAACACCAGACCGGTCTCCGTTACTCCCTGAGACAGTGAAGATATGAAGATTACTCAGCAGCGCTAAGAGTAGAAAGCGCATAGTATCTATATATCTGAAGTGAGTGACCAAAATACTTATAGTCCAGGACCAAGACTATTGGCTTCTATTTAGCAAACGGAGAATTTTTTTATAATACAAAACCGAAGTCTGGAAAATTGAGTGGAAAACCAACCAAAGTAAACACAACACAGCTGTTTTTGTTTGACATGACATCTTCTACTATTGGGCAGACGGGAGTCTGTCGACGTGACACTGACATGATATAGTCCCATGACCCATCGTTCTATGAAAAGTAAAAAAAAATACATAACCTAAAAATGAAAGTCTTGTTTGTTTTGATTTGTTGCAGTTTAAATATTGTAATAAATATTGAAAATGGTGTTTCTTTTACGAACTTTGTTTGCTGCTAAGGACCTCAAAAAACCACGTAACTATCTTAGGTCAAAATTCATTGATTCTGTGAGGCTCCATGTCAAAGGTGGCACCGGAGGGACTGGACTTCCCAAGTTTGGAGGTATGGGAGGACAAGGAGGTTGCGTCTATTGCATTGGTAATGAAAAAGCAAATTTACGTGATATCATGACTAAGTACCGTGGAAAGACAATTTCGGCAACTCACGGTGAAGATAGCCGGAAAACCAAAATAGTCGGCAACCCTGGAGCAGACGTGAAATTAGAAGTCCCCCTTGGTGTTACAGTATACTCGGAAGAAGGTAAAGTTTTAGGCTCTATTGACAAAGAAGACGAAACAGTGATCCTGGCTAGGGGCGGCCCTGGTGGTGTACCAGAAAACCAGTACTTAGGACGTTTTGGACAAGTGCATCACATAAGATTAGATCTGAAATTAATTGCGGATATTGGACTTGTTGGGTTCCCAAATGCTGGAAAAAGTTCCTTACTCAAAGCAATATCTAGAGCTAAACCAAAAATAGCCAGTTATCCTTTCACTACCATCAAACCAAATAAGGGTGTCATCATGTACAAAGACAAGCGTCAGATTTCAATTGCTGACCTTCCAGGACTGATTGAGGGGGCTCACATCAATGTAGGACTTGGCCATCAATTTCTCAGGCATGTTGAGAGGACTAAGCTCCTTTTGTTCATAGCAGATGTCCAAGGCTTCCAGCTGAGTCCAAAACATCAGTTCAGAACATGCTTGGAAACCGTTTTGCTTCTCAACAAAGAGTTAGAACTTTATGACCCAGAGCTGCTGCAGAAACCTGCTGTTCTGGCTGTCAACAAAATGGACACAAAAGGTGCACAAGACACATTCAAAGAAATACAAGAGTCTTTCCATAATATCAACAGAGTTCTAGAAACAATTCCTGAAGAAGTTAGACCTAAAAATGTTATAACTTTTGAGGACATAATTGGCATCTCTGCTTTGAAGAGTGGAGAGAGTGTGGAAGAATTAAAGGAATTACTTCGGAAAAGGTTGGATGAATTTGCTGATGAGAATGATCCAGACATTTTGCAACCTGATCAAATGTTAAGAAGAACTAAAGCCGCTATCAGGGAAAGGGGACCTCAAGTTACATAATTTTCATTGATATTAAAGTCTGATGTGTAGTCAGTTGTGCCGGCTGAATATTAATTCTGTGATATTATTTACTAATATGAAGATTATCCCAATAACCCGTACTGTGTAAGAAATAAAACCAATTTCAAATCTAAAAGAATATATTTATTTGAACTTATTAAAAGCTCATGAATGCTGCCTAAGATCTAATTATTCTTAGAAACATTAATAAATAAAACATAATATTTTTATTAACATTTCAAACCAAATTCTAACTTTTATCACAGTATCTAAGAATTTATGCTCTCAACAGATGCTGGAACAAAATGTGATAACAAATTCTAACTACAATATGCATGTACATTTTTGATATTAATAGCCATACATAGTCATGCATAGTTGAAAATTATCACTAATTTTGAGATAATTACTTCAAGTCAGATTTATTGGAAATGTTTTAATAATTCAGTCATATTTTAAAATCAACACAAATAATTATTTACAATTTAGATTAAAAAAATAATAGTAACTGGTTACAAGCTTTACCTTATTATCACAACCTAAAACCATAGAACCTATAATTAAATATCGTTGTTTCAAACTAAATACTACAAATAAGATAGAAAGTATGAAAGCTTACCTCTACCAGTGTTCTTTAAAGTTACTACTGTATGCTTCAGCCCTAAGTAGCTTTCTGATAGCTAAAGTTGCATATCAAATATCCAAAACAGGCCATTAACTATCTTTGTAAGTTAATTCCGCTTATAATTGGATAAATTTATTTTTCTTAAACATAATTTCAAGAAACAAGACTAGAAAACAAGCTTACGGACTAAATAACTTTTTTTCTTTTTTTATCTGAACACTCGTAATAACATTTTGCAGACTAAAGTGAAAGTAACTACTTATAACTACCACCATGATATTACACTAATTTCGTATAAGTTTAAAATCAGATTTCATTGCAGTATTTTGGTCACATCCAAAGTCACCACATCTAATGCATGAGTCAAAGTGAGTACCTACTCTTGCAGTCCACGCGTCGTCCCAATAATAAGAATCTTTGCATATCTCCACTACATGTAGACAGGTTAGGAACCCTTAATAACGCCGCCTAAATACCAACTGATTTCCTCATGATGTGTTCCTTCGCCGTTTAATTTACGGCCAAACGATTTAAACTCATATCCTACTAGGCCAACACGCCGTTATTGAATGTTCATCATGGCTATAGCGTATTCGTGAATCGACTTATGGCCTGGCACAAAACCGCCAAGAGTAGCGTGATAGAGACTTAAGACACAATGGCTGTATACACAGGACCAACTGTATCCCCAAGGTAGACATTCTCTCTGAGATATTCCAGTTCCTCTGAAGTTTATGGGAGCCAGACATGTCCAAATACATATTTGATACCCACATTTTGCAGAAATTAGTATTCCATATGTGGCAGGTTTCAAGCCCATCGATGATAGATAGATGTAGTTTGAGAATTCGTTCGGGTTCAGTCGTCGTATCGCTCGGCTGCTTCCGTGGCCGTCTCGGCGGGGGGGAGCGAGCGCGCGCGCGGCTCCTCCGAGGGGGTGGGAGCAGGAGGCGGGGTGCCGTCGTCTGCAGGCGGGACTTCGGCTGATCCTGAAGCGTCTGAAGAATATTCAAATATTTAAAATTATTAAGACTATAATTATGGCTCACGTATAGTACCCATTTTTGATGACCCATAAAAGACGAAGAAAGCGTTGCCTCGCTTACTCGCTTATGTTGTGGCATCGTACCTTAATTGTGCTTACATACATACATAAAGTCACGCCTCTTTCCCAAAGGGGTAGGCAGAGACCACGGATCTCCAGTCGCTACGATCCTGACACACAACTTTCGCCTCATTCACTCTCATTACATTCTTCATACATGCTCGTCGGTTTAGGGTTTATTGTGCTTACATGGCGTTATGGAATCATGAAGAACGGATTGAGGACTTACCATTGCTGGGATTGAGCCTATTCTCCACAGAAGGTCGTTGTTTCTTCGCGACCGGGTCTTCTCTGGTATCCTCGACCTGAGCGGGGCACTCCAGGTGTACCAGATGGAATACCTGAAAATTACAATGTTTTGTAGTTTGCAAAGGCAAATACAGATGGCGTCAGTATGAAATCATAGGTAACAAAAATTTATAAGTGCTATACCTCGTTGACGGAGTTGTTCGTGCCAATGATGCGAATGATTGAAATCGGGCGCAGCGGGAAGTAAATCACTTGCCAGGATCTGAAATATATTTCAAATTGATATTTATTTACAGAATTGTGGTTGCACAATGGGTATCACGCGGTAGGATCGTGAGGAAATCCACAGCTTAGTCAGCTCCAAACCATAAGCCCTAGCTAGAACTATGAAGCTAGAAGGTAAATTCCTTTTATGATGTAGCGGAAGGGTAACACCAAGAAAGTAGGTACTTTATGAGCATCTAAACTTATTTAACGAGCCTCAATTTTGTTTGACTGGCTCCCCACTGGAGCTTGATGGATCACCTAAAAGAATGCTAGGCCCCAAACCGTGTTTGTTGCCCTGATTCTTCACGGTATTGGTCGCGCAAGAACAGGAGTAAAAATTTGTTTTAAGACTATTCTAAGTGATCCCAGCGGTCCTACTGAATAGATGCTTTTTGATTTTGAAAGGAATTTTGGAAATTCTACCCAAAAGGGGAAAAACGTTGATACCACTTGACTGAAGCCGCGGGCGTCAAGCATGCCACTAGTATATAAAAGGGCTAAGTTAGGAGGAGGATAGTCACCTGCATTGATCCCTAGTGCGGTCACAGACAGTCTCCCACTCCCAGTAATTGAGCGACACCTCGACGTAGTAGCTGTAGTGTCGGTAATCGCAGTCCCAAAGCAGCAGCCGAAGAGAAGCCAGCATGTAGGGCTGCGCCAGCTGCACCACGATGGAGCCCGAGCCGAGCTGATGGCACGTGTAGCCTTGCTCCCAGTCGTAGTGCTCCGTGTCACCGTTTAGGAGCGCGTTACGGGAACGGCTATGGGGAGTTTTAAAAAGGAATTTCAAAGTGATCCCAGCGGTCCTACTGAATAAATGCTTTTTGACTTTGACTTTGAAAACGTAAACAGGATCCCGACTGTATCCCCAAGGCGCGGTAGACATTCTCTAAGATCTTTTATGTATTCCAGATCCTTTGAAGATGTCTAAGATGGGTATTCATATTCATTTATTGATTTTGCGATACATGGGTAAAACTAAGGTCTAATACAGAAATAATCAAAGATAAATAATGTACCAAAAAGGTTCAATGCTAAATCCATGGAAATCATGGATTTAGCATTGAACCTTTTTGGTACACTGGATTCCGCATTTCAAGTTGAACTAGGAAATTGTCCGTCATATTTGTCACTCTATGGCCCATTTTGCCTGTGTTAAAAAGAGAGGTTGCAATGACACTTGCGTACCGGCCTGTGACGTAGCGCGCCACCTCTACACCATAGATTTTTTGTTGACACACCAGCTGGTGTGCAAGTTCGAGATGTAAAATTACGAATTTTCTCATAAATAAATGGCTTTTTTGGACTATGTTTGTGATAAGGTGCTGGTTTGGCAATTATGTCCCGTGCTATTTCACAATTTCCAAGCAGAATCGGTATGCTTACGGAGAATGAAACAAATATTTCTTTTTATCGGTAAGTCATACCAGTGAAAAATACGTTTATGTTTAGAGTTACGGAAGCTATTTATAAAAAGTTAATCATTGCATCATTTAACATCGTTTTACTTCGATTTCATGCGTGTATTTGGGTAATCTCATTTAGAATTTTCATTCTAGCGAAATTTACATTCCATTTTTGACATTTCTTGTACTCCATCGCTGCACAATAGTGTTGTAGTTGTATCGACATATTTATCGATATTTAATGCATTTTTTTGTATAGATACTAGGTAGGTACGAACATAACTACATATTAACTTGGTATATTTTACATTCTGGATTCCAGCTGACCTAGATTTGAAATAATCGTGGATTAGAAATATCGAGAAAGGCGAAGAATGGAGTCCTACACAACTACAAGAATATGTTCCACTTTGAAAAATCATGGTATACGGATGAAAAATTTTGCATTCTTATGCAGTGCCAACAATATTTCTAAACCAACTTTTGTCGTGCAAACCTGTAAGAACGAAGAAAATGTCAACTCATTTTTTGACGTGAAAACTTCTTTAGGCGCTTTGGGAATTTTTGAGATAGGGATAAATCTTTGGATTCACTGCACGAGTCTCGTGCCCGGTACAATTCAATGGTTCGTTTGAAGGTAGCTACGGAATACGGATCCTACACTCAATAACGTATTCTTTATTTTCTGAAATTACCCAGAAAACGAAAGCTCGTAGCTAGACATTCTGGCTATGGGGCGTCTTCATCTACTGCTTTAGATATCGAGGAATACCATCTAAGCAGTCTGTTAATTATTGGTTAAAACTATTTAACCAATAATTAACAGATAACAAGTATATTAATACTTGTTTTATTTTGAGAACTTTAACTGGAATTACATGTTTTGAATTTGATATTGTTTAATTTTAATAATTAGGTAACTGAAGAAGTCTGAAAGTAGCGCCGGTGACTGAAAAGTTGAGGAGTAATAGGTTAGCACGTAATGCGGAGGGATGAAACTCATGTAACTAAAAGGGTGACGGAAATGAATGATGGATATGTGAGTAGAGTAGAGGTAGACCTAAGAAAAGATGGATGAATTGTGTGAAAGAAGATATGGGTAAAAAAGGAGTGGATATGGAGATGACGAGTGATAGAGGAGAGTTGAGACAGAGAACATTTTGTGCCGACCCCGCATAAGCGGGATAAGGGCAGGCCAATGAATGATGAATAATAACAAGCAACTACAATTTTATTTCTTCTTCTTTTTTATTTAGTGGCAATCTACACAACTAGGTATAATTCTGCCAATGTCAAGTTTTAAATATTGATTTATAGTCATGTCAGTCAGTCAAGTCATGTCGATGGTTTGAACAAAACATGGCGGCTTGTTTTCTTCAAACCTAACGGAAATTTTTCGTCAAATGAGAAATCTGCTTCAATACTCCCCCATTCCATTTTCCAGATCTCCTGTTTCAAAACCAAGGCTTCATTAGTAAAATGCCACCGAAATTATATAATAAAACTTAGTAAAACACAAGAAAAAGAAAATAAAATAGCAGAGCAGTGCTTCTTCCTAAAATGGCGAAAAACAACCCCAATTTTATTTCGTTCTACAGTAATAAAATAATTCGTTCTACAGCAATAAAATAATTCCTTTATAGAACAGACAATTCTAAAAATTCATTAAATCCTTTTTCATGTAATTATCGATAAGAAATGCACAACACTATTCCACCTTAAAAACATATCTATAGTTGTCTATGAATGGATTGAAAAGTGGAGACACTCAAATTACTCTATGGTTCTATCTAGTACATTATTTATCTTTGATGGAAATAATGTACAGCCATGCTCGGCATATAGCATGCAAAATGTCACACAGTTAAATGTCAAATAAATTATTCCACATTTTAAACTTTCGCGACTCGAAGACATTTTAAATTTTATAACGGGACTTAATCGCGTAGGTATAACATTTGTTTATTTACCTCGACGTTTCAGTAGCGTTACAGCTACCGTGGTCACGAGAAGACTGCCCGCCGGTACTCGTTCGCCTCTTCGACCGATGAGAAACTACCCTCATTCGGTCAACACAAAATAACATTAGGGTCGCGACACTACTGAAACGTCGAGGTAAATAAACAAATGTTATACCTACGCGATTAAGTCCCGTTATAAAATTTAAAATAAATTATTAATAAATGTCAATAAAAAATCATAAAGTATAATATCATTAAGTAAAGTATGTAGTTATGGGTAGTCAGTGGCATGTCCAAATACATATTTGATACATGCCCTTTTATTGAGAGGTTACACAGAGTGAAAATGGAAGAAACAAGGTTAGAAGATGATGAGGTAGATAGAGAAGCAAACTAGATTTTTTTGAGTTTCTGGGTTTTTTTTTTGCAATTTTCTCCCTTAAAACCGTAGGTATTCAAGCTATTACTAAAATAATAAACTAGGCCAAGCGCCCTTAAGTTACATACAGTGCCACAAACTTATCTGGACCGGTGGCCAAAATAGGAACTAACGAATTTTACTGTCAAACTTATTTTTCTGTCAACACCAAATGCGATAACAGCGCCTCTCTCATCGGTTCAGATTGTGCAGATCAAGCCTACAAAAAGCAAGATTTGTAAATGAAATGGACAATTGGACATGCCTCTACACTGACATCTAACCGAAGGATCTGTAAAACACAAAATGAACTAAGAACATTTTTACCGCGTCTTTGGTATAATGTAAGAGCTTACCTAATCCCTTCAATGACAACAGCGGAGAGGTCGACAGTGGCCACATTATGCACCGGCTTCACGAACCCGCGGTACAGCGGGGGCACCTTGGCCGTGTGCATTGCCTCTAATGCCACTGCATGGAATACCTGCACACAATAGAATAAGTTTAAGAGTGTGCAGGAGCGATTTAAGCAATTTTGTAGTTCGAAATCGTTATTTATCTCAGAATCTGTGAAAGCTACAACCTTCCTATTTAGGTAAATGATACTTCATTGTTTTATCTTGGATTACGTGTTTTAAAAACACGATTGGTGAAAGTTTTCTAGATAAAATATTTCTTTGAAATATACATGTTTTGCACACAATTTGCTATTGATCTCAGGAACAGCACACTTGTTTTTGTAAGGTTTTGTTTTGTCAAGAAACCTACAAGTATTTCTTTAGTTGTGTCTTTTTATTTTTCGATTGGTTGATTAATTAACTTGTAATTAGGTAAAAAGTGTTTTGGCGATGTAAATGACATTGCGTTTCTATCGTTCTGTACTTCTCACACGCCGAACAAATCACACTCGCTGTCCCGCTTACAAAATGGCGGCGTATGGCACACTCTTAATATAGATTTATGTCCGTCTAGTACAACTTCAAGATTTGGGCACGATGCCGACTGGAGTGACGAACAGTTGAGATAGAAAGTTTTATTAAATGATCCTTATTTTATTTGTTTTAAAAACTTATAGCTATGTACATTATAGATATTATAGTATACATGCAAGGCACATATTATGCTGAAGGCCAATTAAAAGTTTCCACAAATAGGATAAGTGACTACTAAGACTATTGTAAGTATTTTGTAATTGTAGTAGGTCAAAAAGTTTGTAAATGAAATGAAGTATCATAATAAATTTAAGTCTCAAGTAGCTGCGCAGAACCTATTTTTAATGACCCATATAAGACGAAGACAGCTTTGTGTAGCTGCCTCGCTCACTCGCTTATGTTGTGGCATCATTCTATCTCGCAATGTACTACATGCGCAAAACTGCGCAACTGTGTAGTGCACCTAACTTCAGAGAGCTAAAGATCCGCTGTGACGTGTGTGGTGCTTGCGTTACCAACCTTGTTAACGGTATTGCTAGTGCCAACAATCTTGATATACTTGACGACGCGCGGCTCGAAGTAGAGGTTCTGCCAGGAGCGACAGAAGTACTCGCTGTGGTCCACTACTCTCACCCAGTCCTTCTGGTCTACTGACACCTCGATGTAGTACATGTACGAACTGCAGATACAAATGAAGTCTTTTCAAAATTGGAGAGTTTTTGACTATATAGCGTTCGTCCGCCTTGCACTGTTCACCACGACGCGGGGCCTGCCGTAAGGGCGGAGATCGCCGGAGGGGGAGTGGATGAAAAGGCTCTGCCGGTTTCCCAGACCCCTTCCAGGCCACGCCGGAATGCCGCTGGGTTGTTTAGTGGGTATACTGTAGCTTCACTCCCGGGGAGTGAAGCTACAGTATACCTCCTGCCCTCCGCCCGGGGGCAGTATGTGGGATACTGCCCCCGGGCGGAGGGGATGCGTAACGCATTTTTCCCAGCAACAAAAAAAAGGCGGCCCTCGTTATTAACTATGATTATGGTCGATGATGGTAGTAGTAATATAGGCGCGCTATTAGTATCCCATTGTTAGGCGCTTCCTTGAAAGTATATTATGTGTGACGTAGTAATAAACTAATGGTGTAGTGGTATCGCTTTGCTCACTTATAAACCACATCATCCTTTGTGACACAATTCTTTCTTACTTTCAAATTTGTGTTGTGGAGTCGCGGCTCGCTTTGCTCGCTACTAGCAGAAAGATCTTTTTTCTCTTTTTCTTTTTTATGATCTGCAAATATTTATCTCGGGTCTGGGTGTTTCTATGTATAATAAGTATGTATTTCCAAACAAAAAGTATATAAGTAGGATATCAGATAACTAGTTCCCATAGTACAAGCTTTGCTTAGTTTGGGGCTAGATGATGCTATGTGAAATGTCCAGCATTATTTATTTATCATTTTTTAGCGCAACAGGTTACTCCTTTTATTTCCTTTTACTAAATTTTCTAGTTTAGGAGCTTTTTTTTACTCACCGATTATCCCGATCCCACAGCAGCAGCCGCAGATGGTTGATGATGGTGGTGGTGGCGAGCCGCACCAGGATGCCCGGGTTGTCGGGCGCCTCGTTGATGGTGTGCCGCGTGTAGCCGCGCTCCATGTCGTAGGTGTCGGTGTCGCCGTCCAACAGCGCGGCGCGCATGTCGCCCGACAGCACGCGCGCGCCGCGCGCACTTGTCGCCACGTTCTCTTCTGACACTGGGTTATATAATCAATCATCTAAAATATTTTGTTGCTTATGCTTTTAAATCTCTCACTAAACTCAGGATTCTAACATAGAATCGCTCGCTACGCTCGTGATCCAAATATAGAATCCTTCGCCTGTTCGAGATTCAAACTCAGCACTCGCAATAAAAACGAATTTTGCTCTCTTGTGGTACAATGTACTATTTCATGCACTTGATAAATGTTTTTATAAGTTGACGTGCCGGTTTTCTCAAGATATTTTTATCTCGGATCGGAAAGTGGGGCAGTTTCAAATTCGATTTCATTCTTTTAATGATGGAAATCAGTTTTATTGAGAAGAACTTACACAATACCCCACGATGACGTAGATCAGTGCTCTTAGTCTGCGTCTTCTCCTGTATCGCGTCCAGCAACATATCTGGCGTGACGAGAGAGAACGGTCGGACCACAGTCAGTAACTCCTCTAGGCTCATTAGAGTGAGACGGACGCATTTCAGGATCTTCTCCTAAAATATTAATATTAAGATGAAGACTTGAAGATTGCTTCTTGGTCAGTATGGATACGCCTCCATGCTTCGGAAGACATGATAAATTGTGGGTCCTGACTATTAGCCTCCTCGCAAACTGCAGACTTTCTATCGCCCGATAATTGAGACGGGCTATACTTCTCCATACTCATTACGAGCCGAAGTATATTCCGTCTCAACTATCGGCCGATAGAAAGTCTGCAGTCTGCGAGGGGTCTTATAAGTCGTTAAACCAAGGAGGCCTTAAGGTGGCCTATAAACTCCGTCACCAGAGTTGGCCGCTAACTCACACGAACTTACTTTTTTAAGGGATTACAAGTAATTCTATGGAAACTTTATTTAGCAAATGTCAGGAAATCACCGCAGACTAAACGATAAATATATAGCTATCACGCTCGCACATAACAGGACCTGCAGACAGGCTTTAACAAGACTTTGTATTTTGGTGTTGATTCTTCTAAAATATTAATAAATAAGTTTAAGCATAGATATTAAGAGCTGTGGATTTTGTTGATAAATAAATATTCTGTAAACTCACCACTTGAGCCTGTCCAGCTTCAGACTTGACCCAGAGCTGGTTGGCGTTGAACCAGCTGCAGACCGCGTTGAAGATGTCCACCTCGGGCGCGAAGAAGGAGTCGCGCTCAAGAAGACCTTGCAAAGCTTCCTAGTCAATGGAAATGGAACGAAAACATGATAAGAACATACAATAGTACATTGTACCACAAGAGAGCAAAATTCGTTTTTGTTGCGAGTGCTGAGTTTGAATCTCGAACAAACGAAGGATTCTATATTTGAATCACGAGCGTAGCGAGTGATTCTATGTTAGAATCCTGAGTGTAGTGAGAGATTCAAAAGCATAAGCAACAAAATATTTTGCTCTCGTGTGATACATACAACTTTTCACCTTACTAGCGAAAAAATACAAGATGTAAAGGAAAACCAATTGTATACATATAATAATATAATGCTGGACTTTTTCACTCAGCATCATCTAGCCCCAAAGTAAGCAGAGCCTGTGTTATTGGTACTAAGATGACTGATATACTACTTATATACTTTTGTTTGTAAATACATACATATTATACATAGAAACACCCCGACCCGAGACAAATATTTGTAGATCATACAAACATTGGTCCCGCCGCGGGGATCGAACCCGCAACCTATCGCGTCGCAGGCGGGCCTTCGCCCACTGCGCTACAGAGGACGTCAATAATTCCCGCTATTATTATTTTTATGCCCCTCAAGTGGCAGGCTAAAGTCTAACAACCAGACCTGCTGGCCGCCGCCACTTGGCCAGTGCGCACGCTGCGGCCTGTAATATTCGATTCTCATTGGTTGCTCGCAGCATTCTAAATTCAAATCACTTTTCCTCATAGTGTGAGCAAAGTAGAGTTTTGCTCACTGTTTTTACGCGGCAAAAGCGCCCTTTTTGAGCTAGTAAGGTGAAATAGTACATTGTACCACAAGAGAGCAAAATTCGTTTTTGTTGCGAGTGCAGAGTTTGAATCCCGAACAAACGAGGGATTCTATATTTGAATCACGAGCGTAGCGAGTGATTCTAAGTTAGAATCCTGAGTGTAGTGAGGGATTCAAAAGCACAAGCAACAAAATATTTTGCTCTCGTATGATACATACAGAAGGTTGCGGGTTCGATCCCCGCGGCGGGATAAATGTTTGTATGATCTGCAAATATTTATCTCGGGTCTGGGTGTTCCTATGTATAATATGTATGTATTTACAAACAAAAAAGTATATAAGTAGTATATCAGTTATCTGGTTCCCATAGTACAAGCTTTGCTTAGTTTGGGGCTAGATGATGCTGTGTGAAATGTCCAGCATTATTTATTTATTTATTTATTTATTATTTATACAACTTTTCACCTTACTAGCGAAAAAATACAAGATGTAAGGAAAACCGATTCCCGCCATTATTATTTTTTTGCCCCTCAAGTGGCAGGCTAAAGACCTGCTATCAGACCACCTCGGCCGCCGCCGCTTGGCCAGGGTGCACGCTGCGGCCTGTAATATTCGATTCTCATTGGTTGCTTGCAGTATTCTAAATTCAAATCACTTTTCCTCATAGTGTGAGCAAAGTAGAGTTTTGCTCACTGAGATGAGTTACACACTTACAACAGATAGTTGCAGGAAGGAATCATGCTGAAGAACTTCAGTCGCGTTTCTGTCCAGGAAGTTGAAGCAATAGTCCATCAATGCATCCAAGCCATACAACCTGTTAAACATTAATATGTTTAGGTGGTGTTTGAAAGTGACTGAGACACAAATAATGTATATTCGGTTTTTAACCACATCTCCAATGCAATATGATCCAAGCTAAAGTCAAATAGTAGATTGTTACACAAGGGACGTAAGTAAGCTATTACAGAACAAGATCCAATTTGGCGCCAGTGCGAGCGCAGCTCGCATAGGGCGCTAATGGATCGCGTGCACCCGAGATATTTAGTCACACGAGCGAGCGCAGCGAGCGAGGGTGAATATAGTTCGAGGGTGTAATAGCTACTTGCAACCGAGGTAAGCATTCTGCTTTATATCATTCTTGCGAGGTAACTAAAACATTGGTAATGCAAAATGAAATTTTAATTAGAATAATTAGCAAATTTAGAGAAAAAATAGAAAAAAATGGTTACTTATTATAATTTCCATTTTTTTTACGGCTCTGAGTTCCAAGGAGTTTTGCATAGTTTGAAATGTATGGAAATTAAATGCCGCCATGTTCAGTGTTTTTTTTTTTCAGTAAAAACTTTTCTTACCATTTTATAAGAAAAGAGATTGTTTACCAAGGAGTTTTGCATAGCTTGAACTGTAATGTGAACATTACAATTCAAGCATAGTGCGACGTAATGTTGCCTTGAATTGCAAACACCAATTTACAAGGAGACTTTCCACCATAGTAATCCCTAGTTACTGAGCAAGTATGATATAATAGTAGATTGTTACACAAGGGACGTAAGTAAGCTATTACAGAACAAGATCCAATTTGGCGCCAGTGCGAGCGCAGCTCGCATAGGGCGCTAATGGATCGCGTGCACCCGAGATATTTAGTCACACGAGCGAGCGCAGCGAGCGAGGGTGAATATAGTTCGAGGGTGTAATAGCTACTTGCAACCGAGGTAAGCATTCTACTTTATATCATTCTTGCGAGGTAAATAAATTCAAGCAAACAAAAATCAGGCTCTCCTCCTTTTTCTTCTTCTTCTTCTTTTTTATTTAGTGGCAATCTACACAACTAGGTGTAATTCTGCCAATGTCAAGTTTTAAATATTGATTTAGTCATGTCAGTCAGTCAAGTCATGTCGATGGTTTGAACAAAACATGGCGGCTTGTTTTCTTCAAAACTAACGGAAATTTTTCGTCAAATGAGAAATCTGCTTCAATACTCCCCCATTCCATTTTCCAGATCTCCTGTTTCAAAACCAAGGCTTCATTAGTAAAATGCCACCGAAAATACATAATAAAACTTAGTAAAACACAAGAAAAAGAAAATAAAACAGCAGAGCAGAGCTTCTTCCTAAAATGGCGAAAAACAACCTTCTTCTTCTTCCTCCTCCTTTTTCATCATCTGATGAAGTGCTTGACATTGTTGCTTGACATTGTTGTAAATAACTTAAATCACTTTACGAACAAACTTCACAAACTTTCAGATCAAATGAAATGCCGCCATTTCCATTTTTTTTTCGTAAATAGTTTTCCATTTTTTTTTTTACGGCTCTGAGTTCCAAGGAGTTTTGCATAGTTTGAAATGTATGGAAATTAAATGCCGCCATGTTCAGTGTTTTTTTTTTTTTTAGTAAAAACTGTTTCTTACCATTTTATAAGAAAAGAGATTGTTTACCAAGGAGTTTTGCATAGCTTGAACTGTAATGTGAACATTACAATTCAAGCATAGTGCGACGTAATGTTGCCTTGAATTGCAAACACCAATTTACAAGGAGACTTTCCACCATAGTAATCCCTAGTTACTGAGCAAGTATGATATAATAGTAGATTGTTACACAAGGGACGTAAGTAAGCTATTACAGAACAAGATCCAATTTGGCGCCAGTGCGAGCGCAGCTCGCATAGGGCGCTAATGGATCGCGTGCACCCGAGATATTTAGTCACACGAGCGAGCGCAGCGAGCGAGGGTGAATATAGTTCGAGGGTGTAATAGCTACTTGCAACCGAGGTAAGCATTCTACTTTATATCATTCTTGCGAGGTAAATAAAACATTGGTAATGCAAAATGAAATTTTAATTAGAATAATTAGCAAATTTAGAGAAAAAATAGAAAAAAATGGTTACTTATTATAATTAATTAAATCACTTTACGAACAAACTTCACAAACTTTCAGATCAAATGAAATGCCGCCATTTCCATTTTTTTTCGTAAATAGTTTTCCATTTTTTTTTACGGCTCTGAGTTCCAAGGAGTTTTGCATAGTTTGAAATGTATGGAAATTAATTGCCGCCATGTTCAGTGTTTTTTTTTTCAGTAAAAACTTTTCTTACCATTTTATAAGAAAAGAGATTGTTTACCAAGGAGTTTTGCATAGCTTGAACTGTAATGTGAACATTACAATTCAAGCATAGTGCGACGTAATGTTGCCTTGAATTGCAAACACCAATTTACAAGGAGACTTTCCACCATAGTAATCGCTAGTTACTGAGCAAGTATGATATAAAAGCATTTATTCAGTAGGACCGCTGCTGGGATCACTAATAATAGTTTCAAAACTAATTTTACTCCTGTTCTTGCGCGACCAATACCGTGAAGAATCAGGGCAACAAACACGGTTTGGGGCCTAGCATTCTGTTAGGTGATCCATCAAGCTCCAGTGGGGAGCCAGTCAAACAAAATTGAGACTCGTTAAATAAGTTTTGATGCTTGCGTAGTCGATCTTGATCTATCTTCATAGATAGTCGAAGTAAAGCAACATTTTAAACGGTCAGTGAGATAAGAGCTTTCATGCTTCGGAGGGCACGTTAAATTGTCGGTCCCAACTATTAAAGTCGTTAAGTTGTCTGGAAGATATCGCTTATAGCGATAAGACCGCCCATTGTTTTTCTTGTATCTTTGTTTGTAGTTATGTCCATGTGGTGTACAATAAAATACTTTATATCTATCTATCTATCTAAGCCATGATGAAGGTTTTATTTTAAGGTGGCCTAAAAACTCCGTTACCAGAGTTGGCCACTGACTCATACAAGTCATATAAGTTTTTTGCGAAGAAACAGGAGTAGAATTATTTATCTGTAAGATAACCTTGCAGCATCGAGGACAGCACAAACATTCCTCAGCGCCAACACCTGCCGCAGGTAGTCGGATATAGCCGCCTCCAGCTCCTGGAAGTTGAACTGGTGCGCCAGACCCAGCATGTCCAGGACTGTGTCTTCTCTGAGCATGGAGAGGCCCATGTGTCCTAAAGGGATATTAGATGGTAATATACTCTTCTTTACAAAGAGAAAGAGTCAAGGACAATTGATTATGTGGCTAATTGAATTGACAACAAATTATATGACAACTGGCTACGAACTAATAAATCAGTGCTCAAAAAGATTAACCAATCTTGAACAATCGGACTATTTCAACATTGTGATATAGACATATCAGCAACAGCTGCTCCTCTATCATCGATAAATAAATAACAGGCACTGATCTGCATCAAATTACTGCTTCATAATATCAAGAGATGAGTTTTAAGGCTAAGCTGATCATTGAGGAAAAGAAAAGTCATATCAAAATTTTCGATTCCGACGGGATTCGAACCCGCGACGATAAGACGATCCTCCTTAAACTGGAGTGTGGGTACTTAACCGGTAAATATGAGCTTATCAAAGATTTCGAATCTCGTTGGAATCGAAAATTTTGATAAGACTTTTCATTTTCTTTGAAATACCTAAGTGTTGTTTAACACTTTAAAATAACAAAAAATAAATTAAGCTGATCATGTTTTAAGTAGATTTCAGGACCAAAGTTTATACAAATTTGAAGAGTAGTATTGTTAAAAGAATCTTACCAGAATAGACATAGCGTAACAATGCTTTGAAGGCCTGCAGAGGGGCTTGTAATTCCACTTCAGCCTGGAAATAAGATAAGTTTTATAACCATTATTTGTTGAAACAGAGCCAAAGTGTTCTGTGTGTGCTTGAAAAAAAATATAGAATTGTGTACATAATGTAGGTGGAAGTCCATCTAAAAATACCTCACCTGATTGGCCTCCCTCATCCCGCCATAGAGTAGAGCCCGAAAGTAGTCACTGCTGGCCGCCAGGATCACTTTGTGGGCAGGAATCCTCTGCCCTTCAACTATAAGGGTCACATCCGAGTACTCAGATGATAGGCACAGGGAACCTATGTGTTCTGACAGGTGACCTGCAAAGATAAAAGATAGTTAATACTTTATTCTCAAGTAGTTTAAATAGATATATTGCTATGTACTAGGCATAAGTACATTATGTTTATGAAAGTGCACCAATGACCTGGATTAGCACATTGCTATTTTGTACTTGAATACAAGGTAAACAACTATGTATCTAACTAGATAACTTAGTACTAATAATAGTAAATGTAATTTGGCCTTTATTCACAAAACACCAGTATTGTCTATTTTATCAAATATGTCAGATATTTGAATGCTCAGTCAGCTCCATATGTATCATGACAAAGTATGGAAAATTTCATAATTCATAATATCCATAATATTTCTATGGGAAAGTTCTGCCAGTACAAGGAAAGCAGGTCATACATTGAATGTCATAATCACTATCTTCTTGCCTTGTTCGACCTTGCATGGGATGAGCATTCCAATTCTCTCTATAACAACCATAATAAGTAGGGGGTGAGTGCAGAGTACCACACTCAACGATCTCGAAATCACCTTCCCATTGACCTAACTCCACCTAACTTATTTATGAGGTTTGTTGGTGGCCCTAGCTCTCCATAATTAGAGCTGTATATCTGTACACTTCCTAAACAAGTAGGGCTAAGTGGTGGTAGATAATTGAGATTATACTATTATATTATACTCACTGATGTGTTCAATATCACCAACGCGAGAGCTTGCTGTGTTGTTAACGGACATATATTGATGCTGACTGCTCATTTTCCAGCATTACAGATGAGCCAAGTCTGAAAAACTTGAATTGCCTAAACCCTAAAAAGTAAAAGGTCAAGATTGATACCAACTAATAACGAAACAACGAATAAAACAACGTAAGCACACGTTATCGGAAGTATAAAAGAAATAAGTTCCATTCCAAAAATATGTGAAGTGCGACATTATTGCTAAAACGTACCCAGTACGCACAAATGCTGCAGAATGATTTAATTACTATAAATTGCTTATTTGACGACTATCGAGTTAAGATTTTTATCCTATGCGGGATGCTAGCTAGACTTATGTTAAATGTTTTAGGAATAAGAACATCAAATTTCAAAGAAAAACATTGAAATTTCACCAAATTCGTAAACAACACCACCAACACACACGTATGTATTTGACACTTTGACACGACTGACATTAACATGACATGAGCTGTACGGCGCGACGGTGACATGATACTTAATAATTCGGATATTGTATAATTCATGGATTTAGCATTGAACCTTTTTGTACATTATTTATCTTTGGTATAATTGCCGCCCTCTGTCAAAATGTACATGACTCTGAATCTTAAGGGCGTCTACAAATTACAGAAAGCTACAATTTGTACCTGAAATTACAAAATGTCATCATCTCCCTGCCCTTTTCCCACATTAAGTGGGGTCGGCACAACATGTGTTCTTCTTCCATTCTCCTCTATCACCCGTCATCTCAACACTCACCCCTTTCTTACTCATGTCATCCTTCACAAGCCTTCACACAATCCGTCTTTATTATTATGTACGTCACATTACAAAACTTTGCAAGAGTGTACGTAAAAATTAGGGTGTAAAATACGTTCGTGTGCTACTTAGTATTATATTCATCCTTCGTATTCGGTATTAGTAACGTGAGAATTTATATGAACACATGTAGTAGGCATAATTGTGTCTCTACTTCGTTGCACTGTTGTCAAAAGTAACTAAAAATAATGGCCACACCGGCTAGATGTGGCGTCAATTGTTTTTTGCATCCTACCTCTACCAGTTCCTTCCTGTCCTTTTCATTCGCATTTTAGTGCTCAACCACTTCGTATCGCACAAAAATATTTTAACTTCGTAGTCATGCCGCAAAGAAAAAGTGAAGATAGATTAGATTTTATTACCAAAAAGTTAAATTATTAGAAAAAGAACGACTGTCGAGACAACGCGGACCAAGTGCGTCGTCGTCATCTTCAAATAGGTCGTCATCCAGCTCTTCAACTTCAACATACTCACCTCGCTGTGGAAGCATTCCAGCCGAAAACAGAAACAGTAAGTAAAGGCAACCATATCTTTACAGTAACGAGTTTGTTCGTCTTTGTGATTTTTTCGCCGCATCCTACCCTCATGTTTTTGAAAATGTACCTGAATAGTCTTTGGGGCTATTTCACCACATTTTCGTAATTTATGCACCTGAATAGTCTGTGGGACTATTTCAACGCATACACAAATCGGCTCTTTGCCTAGTAGTCATAATGCACCTGAGTAGTCTTTGGGACTACATCGCCGCATACAATGACTGAACGCCGCATCTTTTGCTGCAATGAGGAGATCACCACACCACCCGTCGTGTACATTGTCGATGCTCACCGACACCTGAAGTTGATGCGGAACCTCTCATGATCCCATACCACAAGAAGAGATTGACATGAACTCTGAACTACTGGGTATTTTGGGGATAGACCCGTCGGTTACAGTCCAGTATGGCCCTCAGATCTCCAAGGAAGTTGCAAACAAGTTCGAACATGTTTCAACAAATGGGTTATGCAAATAAGTACGAAAAGATCTTTTACATAAGTACCTTAGTAGGTAACTGAAATTTGCACGCTCCACAGCTAAACCCCGAGTTGCCTAAAGCAAAAACAAATGTCCGCTGGAATTTCCTGTTTAGGTAAAATTATTTTCCACCAGCTTAGATCTAGTAAAAGATCTGATGGACGTCAGTCGAATTCTTTGTGATTTGTGATGTGCAACATACATAATGCACAGCCAGACGCAGCTTCGCGCTGTATTCAGTAGATAAATATCAGCTGAAAACGACGAAAATCTAACATTTCTGTTTGGCCATGATTTTTTCCCGAGACACTTAAGGTGGAAAAGGCTGTTTTGAATTCTAGCTCAGACTTAAGGTGGAACCTACTGCAGAAACTGCAAAACCGTCAACCAGTAGCTGCCTTTCCATCTACTGCAAATAAGGGTTTAAACTGGAAGGCGGGGACGTCGACACGCAGGCAACCGCCTCGCCGCGTCCAACACCGTGCCATCAGCCACCCGCCGCTCCGCACCGCGGGAACTCATCGTGCTTCGTGCATCGTGCATCTACATTTCTTGTGCATCTTCATTCCTCAGCCCAGGCAGTCACATCGTCGCTAGATCCAGTACGATATGCGGGTAGACTTACCCACTTTTATAGACAATGGTCTCTAATCATCCAAGATAATACCTACTATTTTATCTTGATTAAAGGGTATAAATTTAATTTAATCCGACTGTTTCTCCATCCTACCCGCCTTGTTCTAATAATATTACTAACTCAAGATAATACTATTTTATCTTGGATAAAGGGTATAAAATTTAATTTAATCGGGCTGTTGCCCCATCCTACCCGCCTTTTTCTTATAGTATTACTATCTCTATGATCTATGATCTCTATGACTATGATCGTTTTCGACGCAACATTAGAAAATCTATTGATTAATAGAGCAATTACCGAATGTAGTCCTTGCTCAAATCAATAATATGTTTCTTATTTATTTATTTATTCGGGTATGCCCAACGGCAAAATGAGATTTAAACTACCTAAATCTTGAAAATTTGGATAAACACATAATTCTACGCTACACTTTTAATTAGATATCCAATGATTGTTAAATAGCAACACTTGACCTGAAATAGCGACGCTTGTAGACGCATATTTTTCAATGAACTTATGTACATTTCGATTCCCGAATCACGTAAATGTTTTACGTAATCTTTTACGTTTCTACGGAAGTGATAAATAGTTTCAATTTAACGTTACTTTCGCTTGGGATTTGCAACGCCTTATTTATCTTTACAGAGTTGGTGAAACCAGTAATTAAGTTATAACGATCAAGTGGGTTTATTTCGTCTATTTATTTAGACGATTTGTTAACGCCTCTTATGATGAATGTAAACTTAACGTTGAGTTTACGGTTCATTTGGGTTTATGATAAAAAAAAAAGCGTTTAAGTACCCTAAATATCCTGCAAATATTTAGGATTCATAATCGATACCCACAAATGGGAGCTCCGCCTACCTCAAGAGAAAAGAGCTCGAATAAAAACAGAACTGTTCAATATCAAAACTGGAAAAAGTTGTTTAATTAGGAAATTTGCTTAGCTGATAGGACTAGTTAGTCCTGTAAATTTTTTGCAAATTTTTAATTTTTAACGATTATCGATAAAATTGTGACATTAAGTACCTGCAAAAACATTTATTTTCGGAGATATGTTGGAAGATAAATTCAATTGACCACCCACTGCATACAGAAAATCAGGAATGACAGTTCTGTACTAGAAATTTCGGGCGCCGCTTGAAATGAGCAAAAGCTAGTGGCCGTTGGTCTGACAGTGAAACTTTATTGCATATTAATAAACTTGAACATGTAGCAGCTTTTTTCACCTTTCGAATTTTTGCTAAGGATTACACAAATTGCCAAATATTATTGAAAATTGTCAATACAACTGCGATTTGTTACATTAATCGTATGAGGGCATTCAATACCTTCAATTATCTAAAATAGCTAAGACATTTGGCACTGGTGAATGGCTCGTGGCAATGTTATTTAAAGTAGCTTCGTACATTAAATCTGCAGACAATATTGTTGTTGCTGACAGAGAATCTAGAGTAGTCCCACCCAGACGTAGAGTGGGAACTATCCAGTGTAGGATATCAGAAAATATTAGACAATTTCTGAACCCTTCAAATTTACTTATTTGTCTCTCGCCATAATAGGAATTGTGAGACTTAGTATCTTGAGACAGAGATCGTGCCTTAGTTTTAGATGGTTTTACCATAGATTGGTCTTATTTATTTTCTATGCATTACAAACAGATGCCTATACATACTTACAGTACAGAATAAGTAAAATTTTAGCAGTCAAAGCAGAAGGTATCGTGGTTGTGCCTGATTGGCCCACTCAACCATAGTATCCGTTATTTTCTCAATACTTAACAAAATAACTAAAGTTATCATATTAAATTCTAATGACGTTTTCCTTCCCCATTCTAGCAAGTGGAATGTACACTGTGTGTTGTCCGGGAAGCACTCTTACGACGCTTTGCCCCACAATCCTCATTAGACATCACGTTAGCTTCACTCTCGGATACTTTGAAATAATACGATGTTTTTCATTAAACGCTGGTACTTCTTTGGTATTAAAAATTAAATATATAAGTACCTATCAACCTTCATGTCCAATGGTCCCTAGGAGTTTTTTAACCGAAATCTATAACGAAGGTGGCCAATACAGACCAGTAAAAAGTCACAGATCAGCTATTGGATTAATTTTTGGAGATATTTTGAAGGATGTTCGCTTTGCGACGTTCTGCAAAGGTGTAACGTTAAGGCCTCAACCAAGGTCTATTACCACGTGGAATGCAAACATCATATTTTAGCATCAATGTATCCATGGCAGCTTAGCATTGGAACAACATTAAAAAACAATTGTTACTCCCCATGCGCTTGTTACAGCGCGGTACAAACTATAACTAAGATTTATGTTGACGAAATAGTTACAGTTAATATTACTCTAGTTATTAAAATTACTGAACCTATTAAATCTTCTAAGTTAGGTACAAAACAACCTTCGTTACATTTACCATTGTACCATTCTTTAATGAATGTCCTGAAATCTGTTCTGCTAAAACGCTTACTACTTAATTATAAAAGACTAAAGATATCAGAAAAACGAATAAACTTTTTTATAAGTTTTCGCAAGCCTTACAACTGTGTGTGTTCACAAACCCTCAGTCGATGGACTAAATCTGTACTTTAAGACAGTGGAATTGACGTGTCCATATTTACATCCCATAGTACACGCCACGCTTCAACCTCGATGGCACACAAACTTGGAGTCAGTCTTGATGTAATTCGACAAACTGCTGGATGGATTGGCAATTCCACTACCTTTGCAAAATTTTACAAAAGACCTATTTTTAATAATGATGATAACATGATTCTAGCTAGATCAATACTGAGTTCCTCATGATTTTGGGTACTTAGGTATTATTTCTTAAGATCTTTATTTACACCTAAGTTGTTAATTATTTAGGTGGTACCTACTTACTTTATTCTTTTATGAATTCTTGATTTATAATTACTCATAAATTGTTTTTTACATACCAATATTTCCTCGCAGTTCTCTCAACATCTACATGTGTTCATATAAATTCTCACGTTACTAATACCGAATACGAAGGATGAATATAATTAATGATTAAACGAACTTACCTTGTACGTGAAGTTCTATCATAATTATATGAAGCCTTCGTATGAAGGTATTAGTAACCCCACCCTTAGCGCTAAGCAGAAACAACCTACGCATTATGGTCCGAGCTTTGACTGGACACTGTCGCCTTAACAAGCACATGTTTAAGTTACGGCTCTGCGACACTCCAACCTGCAGGTTCTGCAAAGAGGCGGATGAATCGCCCCTTCATTTGCTAGGGGAGTGTGGGCCACTAATGCACAAACGCAGCGCCATTCTGGGCAAATACACTTTAAGCCCAGAGGAGCTACGAGAACTCACTCCCAAAAAGGTCCTACAGTTTATGTCAGCAGTAGGGCTTGGAAGTGAACTATGAACGCCCCGCCACAAGGGGCGACTTGAAAGTGGCGATCACAATAGGCCTTCATGGCCGCAGTGATATAAAAGCCACGCTATCATCAATAAATAAATAACCCCACCCTCCCAGGTCCCGACAAGCTGCGGAAATATAGATTCACTCTAAACTTAATGAAAAGGACAGGAAGGAACTGGTAGAGGTAGGATGCAAAAAACAATTGACGCCACATCTAGCCGGTGTGGCCATTATTTTTAGTTACTTTTGACAACAGTGCAACGAAGTAGAGACACAATTATGCCTACTACATGTGTTCATATAAATTCTCACGTTACTAATACCTTCATACGAAGGCTTCATATAATTATGATAGAACTTCACGTACAAGGTAAGTTCGTTTAATCATTAATATAACATCATTGGTGGATTGTACACTGAGCTGTGCAAACTATCCGACGTAAGTCGCGGACGTGTCGATGGGGTATATTACACACTCAGATAATCAGTTATTTATTCACTTTAAATTATCATTACAGATTAATTTTAAATCTAATGCGATAATCTAGATGAGATTGAGATCATATACATAAAAACTAATTATTTACAAAGAAATATAAAAGAAGAGAATAAGTATAAGAAATATATAAACTATTCTAACTTGTACCTACCACAAATTTAGCAAAATAAATTTTTACTTTACTTTATTCGCAAAAATTATTTGCAATAGACTCACTCGCACTCTTGATGAATACCAACCAGTAGAACATGCAGGATTCAGAAGAGGATATTCTACAGTAGACCACATCCATGTGGTTAAACAGCTGATGGAGAAATGTAACGAATTTAAACTGCCCTTGTGTTTTGCGTTCGTAGACTACGAGAAAGCTTTTGACAGCGTAAAGCACTGGGCAGTGTTCCATTCCCTCCATCGCTGCCACATTAACGCAAAATATGTAGATATTCTCAAGAACCTATACGAGGCATCATCCATGCAAGTCCGTTTGCACGAACTTACCAATCCCATCCCCATCAAGAGAGGAGTGCGCCAAGGAGATATTTTATCACCTAAACTGTTTACAGCAGTCTTAGAGGACATAATAAAGCTCTTAGATTGGGAGAAAAAGGGCATAAACGTTTTCTTATCGCACCTCCGATTTGCAGACGACCTAATCCTGTTCAGCGAAAATATGCAAGATCTTCAAGCTATGCTCGAACAACTTTAATGTTGGCTTGAAGATGAACATGTCTAAGACAAAAGTAATGTCCAGCGATTCGAGTGCCACATTACCAGTCATAAGTATTGGTGGTGTGACACTGGAGTCGGTAGACCACTATATCTACCTTGGGCATTGTTTAACTTTCGGCAGAGAGCACAGGTCAAAGGAGATAGCTAGGCGCTTACAGATATGTTGGGCTGCATTCAGCAAGATGAATGACATATTCAAGACCTGAAAAATACCGCAATGCCTGAAGACCAAACTTTTTAATCAGTGCGTCCTGCCCACCATGACCTATGTACGGTGCTGAGACGTGGACGCTCACTCAGGAGACTGTGCACAAAATGAGAGTAGCACAAAGGGCCATGGAGCGGTCTATGCTTGGCATCTCATTAAAAAAAAAGTAAGTTAGACCGAGTACGTAATACGGAAATCCGGCGTAGAACGAAGGTGGAAACTTAAATGGAGTTGGGCGGGACACTTAGCAAGATTTGGTGATGGTAGGTGGAGTAAGGTCTTGATGGAATGGTGGCCAAGAGGACATACGAGAAGTTTAGGCAGACCAGCAACCAGATGGATGGACGACATTGTGACCATGCAAGGGAAAAACTGAATAAAAGAGGCACAGGACCGAGTGAAATGGCGTTTGAGCGGGGAGGCTTATGCCCAGCAGTGGGTGACAACAAGCTGCAGATGATGATGATGATGCTCCCAGATTGGACCTACTATTGCGACGCGGACCACGCCACGACTCCATAGCCATAGCCAATCTAGTCATATCCGTGGTCGCACGCAGTGGTCAGCCGCGTCCGTTAATATGTTCTAGAGGAATTCCGTCATAGCGGATCCCTACTTTTTTGTCTGAGTTTGCCACCCGTACCGAGCCCGTAACCACAAAAACACGTCGCTGCGGACCCGGAAACATTGTCTTTAAACTCGCAAGTTAAGTTACTCTGAGATCCCAGACTCACTTTCCGAACACATACCTACACACACGAAAGCGCACACACACTAGAGTCTAACTACATAGAGCGGGAAATAGCTGAAGTTTACTTCCGTTTCCTTTTCATATTTTACTCATCCGTAGCACACATTTTTATTTAACAAAATATAATCTTAAAACTCACTTGTAAATATATTATAATAAAAAAAATGCTAAATGTTTATCAAATATTTGATTTAAAAATAAACATCATAAACGGATTCTTCCTCGGGGTTTTCATCCATTCAACCCACTACACGTTTGTAATGCAAAGAAGACTTTACTGCAATGGCTTTTAAGAGCTATATTTGAACGTGCGGTATACATTTTTGGAGGAAAAGAAAGAAATAATAATGTAAAGGTGGAACTGAACTAGGTCTAAAATAGGCAAACAATACAAAAATTGGATTAACTAAAGAAAATTGAGTACTTAATTCAGCAGTATGTCTTGTCTAGAGTGCTCTAAACTTATACGTTTTATATTTTTTGTTGAATATGCTGAATAATCGGCGCGAAAGCTCTATTACGAAATATGATAACCAGGATTGGCTGAAAAATTCACTAGTACCAACTTTACAACACAACATTTTGGCAAAGTTGTCATTTATTATTTTGTGCTCGGCAAGTAAATATCGTTCCGTGCGAAGAATATTTTTATTTTTCTGCTATCAACACGTTTACGATGTTTTAGCAGTGAACATTAGGTACGCAGAATTATTGTTCATGAAGCTACTATCAATGTAAGTAAGGAACTTCATCTAAATAATGTGATACACGAACTTTTCGAAGAAGGTTGTGGATCTGTAAAAGTAGCTGCACAAATTGATACGAGTGCGAATGAATTCGCATTATAAAAATTAATTCTATGATTATAATATTCGCCAATTATGTATACCTGAACAATTTTTACAGATCATATTTACTAATACAGTTTTATAACTTATTTACTGTATCTTATCAAATTAATGCAGATTGAGTGGCATTGTTGCGCTAATGTTTTTCACTTGGTTATTTTATTTTTTATTATGTTACAGGTCGTCAATAAAGTGTTATTTTAGTTAAATAAAAACATGTAATACACTTTCCATTAATTTCGCCGCCAAGAAATGGAGAAACAGCACTGCAGTTCACTTCAAAACTTTGAGGGAACAAAATCAGAAATTTTGAAAAAGAGATTACTGAAGTCCGTCAACACTTCCGCTGCTAGCATTTCGCAACAGAACAACACCCAGAATAATGCGCTACTGAACCCATTACGCGTGAGTTATTATAAACATCATTTATTGAAATTTTATATTTTTGTGTAACATGTAGGACCTTGACCTGACTGACATTGTTTTTCTCATTTCAGGCGCCAATATCGAACAGCATGATCGTGTCCTCAATGCAGGCGCCTCAGAACTCTATGTCAATAGCCCACAATTTTACCCAATCTCTAACCCCTGTTAAAATTCATCCAAATAATCATCCATACCCTCTTCACTTGTCGACTGTGCATGTGCCGGTGCAGATCCCGGGCTCCACTTCTAACATGAATGTCCCTGTGCAGCTGTCGGGAGCCACAAGTACTGTGCCCTTGCAAATAGCCCCTGTGAGTCTACCTCTACAAGTTTCTGGTTCTACTAACATCCCTATGCAGCTCTCTGCCGGTGATACAATAAATGTTCCGCTGCAAATTCCAAATAGCCAAAGTATTCAATTGGCTGGTCAAACATTGCCTTCAATGCCACTTTTGCATAGTACTAACCAACAATTACACAGTTCTATAATACATCTCCACATGGGTACTAATGGAAGGCATACTAACTTAGATAGTTTGTCTGAGCTTAGTTTGTCCAATTCTTCACAGCTTCACATGACGGACTCTGGTGTTCAAATTAAGATGAGTAATTCTACACCTGTTTCACATGTCCAAGTTGGAAACAATCAAACTGTTGTTCAAATTCCGAGCTCAACAAATAATTCCATTCAAATGAGAGGAGCGGGTCGTCCCGTTCCGCATGTGGTGTACATCCAGACACCCTCAGGCCTGAAGCCTGTCACAAGCACTGATGTCATCAGCCAGGCCAGTACAAGTGGAAATCCTCCTCAAATAATAGTAAGGAGACCCGTAAGTGAATTAAAATTACAATTGACAGTAAAAGAATTGGAATATGATTTATGTGAAACAAGTCGCTCTGTAGACTTTGAAAAAGTAAAATAATTTTGAAAATTAAATATTTTCAGAATTTATTTTTGTAATTTTGATTAACTTCAGTGTGTGTTTGTATCTTGTTGTGTTGCACAATATTTTTTTTGCCTTTACAGATAATTGCATGTATCTAAGCTATGTACATGAATGTAATGTTATTTTCTTTTACAGGTGACAAGTACTTCAAATCTACAACTATTATCAAATGTTAGCACAAGGCCTAACATTGCTCCTAAAATGCCAATTCAAAACAAGTCGTCCATATTGGCCCCCGTCAATGCCAGTCAGCCCATCGTTATACAAAAACCGAAAGCTAATGACAAAGTTATCGTCCCAGTCAGTATAGCCCCTGGGGCTCCTGCTAAGCAGACTATAGCTTATCTTGGACAAATGAAAAAGCCCAACGCCAAGAATATGACAGAAAATCAATCTATTCTTATCTCCAATAATCAGCCAAACAATCCTAACAATAAGCTTTTTCTGACTCCAATGAATATGCCTATTATGCAAAACAAACCAAATACTAAGTTTATATTGCCTGTGACACTACCGGCTACTATGGCATCAAAGGGACCAATCATAAACTTGCAAATTGCCAATGGACAGATACAGAATGATCCCCAGGGTAACATCACTGTAATGCGTGACACTGGAATAGATCCAATGGACATGCCACCCCTGCACCCCTTGGGAAAAATTATGAGTTTGAATGGAAAGGACAATTTTATTTCCAATAAGTTGGATATTCCATACACAAGTATAACCATTCCAGGGTCGAGAGCAGAGCCCACCGGGGAACAGGGCGAGTATACATTGTCTATCCCGGAAACAAATTCTGCTATGAATGATGATATTTATACAGTTTCCATTGAAGACGATGAAGGTCAAACTCGGGAGGAATCATTCACTTTAGCGATTCCTGAGAAAAGCAACAGCTTGCTGAACAAGAACATCATAGAAAGGAATGACACGCCAACGGTCGCCGCTCCGGCGGTTTTAAGACGTTCTAACTCTGATAATACCAGTAGTGACAGAAAAACTACTAATG
Source organism: Epirrhoe alternata (assembly GCA_963565295.1). Taxonomy (NCBI): domain Eukaryota; kingdom Metazoa; phylum Arthropoda; class Insecta; order Lepidoptera; family Geometridae; genus Epirrhoe; species Epirrhoe alternata. Next base: position 13,390,555 of record OY751379.1, read on the forward strand.
CCAATGCAAAAAGAAGAGTTTCTCTATGTGCAGAAAATTTTCTGAACAAGAATAAAATGTCTCAGCTCAATCAAAGGGATGTGGACTTTGAACTAGTGGTTGATAGCAATGACGATCATAGAGTACCTTCTTTGTTTTGCGATGAGAAGCTAGACAAGGATCTGGAGACCAAAACTGTTGGTGACTCTGATGCCGAAGAATACAAGGAAAAGAGGAAAGAAGTTGAAACTGAAAAGAGGGCCAAAGACGCTTATTATGCTAAGCAGGCTGGTCACATTGATGCTTTAAAATCAAAAGCTGAGAGTGATACTTCTGAGGAAGATCCACCAGGGTTGGTATGGAATAACGGAGTGGCTATGCTGCAAGGTAGTGGGCTACAGTTTCAAACTAATGAATTCGGCCTGATTGACCTTATCGACAGCACCGATCATGATCTGATAAATATAAACGCTAAGTATCAAACGCCCCTGAAACAAAGAATCGATCGTAAAAATAAAAAAGTAACGTCGCCAGAGGACCTGTACCGCTGCGAGGGGTGCGGATGCCACGGCATGGCTGCCGAGTTCATAACGCCTAACTTCTGCAGCTCCACTTGCCAGCTGGAAGTGGAGAAGGCGCTGGTGAAGAGGCGAGAGAGAGAAAAGGCGGATCTTCTCAAAAAGAGAAACAAAATGAAGAAGCTGCTTATGAGGAAACAGCTCTCCGAGTCCGACATCGCCTCCGAGAACAAAGATCAGGAGAAGGCAGCGCTGAAGCACTACGACTCGACTCCCGCCGAGATATCCGAGTCGAAGGCTGAAGAGCTCGAGAACGAGAAGTACCCCTGGATGTGCGGAAAGAACGGCTTCTCGTGGATGCGGTACTTGGACGTGTGCAAGGCGAAGGCGGCGCCGGTCAAACTGTTCAAGAATCCGTTTCCGTACGGCAGGAACGGGTTTCGCGTCGGCATGCGGATGGAAGCCATCGACCCGCAGCACCCGGCGCTGTTCTGTGTGGTGACGGTGGCGGAGGTGCAGGGCTACCGGCTGCGGCTGCATTTCGACGAGTACCCGGATGTGTACGACTACTGGGTGAATGCGGACTGCGGCGACCTGTTCCCGCCGGGCTGGTGCGAGAAGAACAACCGCACGCTACAGCCGCCTGCCTCCTTCACCACTCTCACTTTCTCTTGGCCGACTTACTTGAAGCAGGTGCGCGCGGTCGCTGCGCCGAGGCAACTATTCTCGCACGTTACTACTACGGTAAGTTTTTCAATCCCAAAAGGGCGTAGAATGTCGAGATGAACTTTGTTTATTATTTCCCAAGTAGACATGTACAAGATTGTGTGCTTCCATCAATATACCGGTTTAATCATCCACAGGTGCTGAAACCCAACTGCTTCCGCATCGGCATGAAGCTGGAAGCTGAGGACCGTAAGAATGAGCTGATCTGCGTAGCAACAATAGCGGATATGTTGGACAACCGGCTGCGTATCAACTTCGATAGCTGGGATGAGATGTATGACTATTGGGTGGAGCCCAGTTCGCCCTACATACACCCTGTGGGCTGGGCGGAAGAAAATGAACTGTCACTCACACCACCCAACTGTGAGTACATTTAGGGGTCTTCAAATCAAGAGTAAATAGGTTCCTTCTAGGTAAGCATGCTCCATCTTAGACCTCACTACTGCTTAACATCAGGCAGAGTGAGGTCAAATGCTGACCTATTTAAAAAAAAAATATATATAATTCTCATGGCTTGGTTTCTCCTGCTCTGTGGCTTGACTCTATGTGAGAGCAGTAAGATAATATTTGCATGTTTTAAGAATTTTAAATGCTGGCTGAATCACATTAATCATCCGGCTCTCCCCACATATAGTTACTCTTGCTCATTCAATTATCCTGTTTCCCAGACACTGAATAAGGCTTATATTCCCTAAACTCTTTACATCTCTGTTCCGTGACTATCTAACAAATCATCCCACCGATGTCTTCGCTGTCGTCGTGTGCCGTACTCAGGATCTCAACTGATCATGGTCTGAAAAAATTTAACTCTGTGCTAAAGTAGCTAAATTATTATACCAAATATTTTCAAAGTACCTACTCTGTAACCTGTTATGTTAATGAGGACAACTGACAGACAAACGATGACGTGTCTTATCTGTATTTAAAACAAATTAGTCATGCCATTTAAGCAGAGCATAGCATTCAATGCTCGCTGAGGCGCCATGGATACTACAGGTAATTAAAAGGTACCTGCACATGTATCAACTTACACAAAAAACATGCTTTTTTTCCCGTAGTAATAGACAGAATCCACAGATAAAATGATAAATGATTTATTTAGACACAAGTAAATACAAGCTTAAAAGTAAACTTACAAACACTTAAATTTAGTTTTAATAAACTTAGATTTGCGATTGTACATAAGCTTGCGTAAACAATAATGATGTGCGCTAAGAGCCGGACTAGATTTTCTGTGTCCCGGTTCCCAGCGCCCCCTTTCGGATTAGATTAGTATGTTAGAGCTTAAATTACGAAACGCAACAAAAAAAAATGTAAATTTGTTGTTGCGCTTCGCAAATCAAAAATGTTGGTAGTATATTTTCTGTAGATAAGATATTTCATTGCTTCTACTCAGACATACATTTTTACCTCCTTACATTCTTCAGACAAGCTGTGATCTTGACCTGGCTCTTCTCTAAAATGTCAACAATATGGTCCAAGCATTTTAGCCTGTCCCAAGCTCGAAACTGTCTATGTTTTAAAACTAGAGATGAACAGACTTCCAAATAAGTATTAGGCATATTACCATTACTCTTTTCCACTTCTTTGTACATCCATAAATCTAATTGTTGCAGTCTACAAGGACCCTGATGCATTTTCTTGGGAGAATTACCTCTCGGAAACGAATGCGACGGCGGCGCCGCCTCGCTCATTCAAGACGCGTCCACCGCAAGGGTTCAAGCCAGGGATGAAGCTCGAAGTCGTCGACCGAAGGGTATTTTACTTTGTATTACTCATTATTCTAGATTTCAGATGATTGCTGGCTGAGAAATCGTTCAGAAAATGCTTTTTTTTTTGCTTATTGTTTTAAGTAATATAATTAATTTAACGCAACGTGGTACGGGGTTTGGGCATTGTCCTTTCTATAAAAAAATATGACGCTAATTTCAAATCGCATGTTCGGCAATCGTTATTCATGCAAGTATTCATGTTTACAAACAACAATATTGCAAGTGGGTGCAATCTTGTTTGTCAAACAAGGTGTATGATAAGTCGTTGTGTGACATTGCGCGCGGTCGAGGATAACGATAAAAATGTTCCTGATTGATTTGTGTCGCACATTTAGTGCGCGATAGCGATAGCTGAAACTCTGGGTTTGTGAGAAGTTTTTGCATTATCTGCTCAAGCATGATTATCCTAAACAATATTTAGCTGAGTTCGATTCACAACACAAACTACTGTATGATTAGAGCGATACATAGCGCTTTAGATTACCATTGTACCTTGTGTATCATTGCCTTGACAATTTTATTTTCCCTGTAATAAATTGGGATTAACTATTAACATTATTAAGAATTATTTATAGAAGCGATAATACAAAGAATAAGGAACGAGTACATAAGAAAGGCAGTGTAAAAGTGGCGCCAGTGAATGAAAAGATCAATTTCAATTTTTCAATTTATTCATAAAACTTAATACATAAAATTACAATTATTATAAATAATTTACATCGAACCCCGCACTAGGCTAGGCCTGTATCGCGGCAGTTCGAGTGTAATTATTAAATAAACATATTTACATATAATAAATACCTTAAGATACATATAAATTATATTATATAGATTATAATAAACTAAAATTATCACTACCTACGTACGAACTGTACGCACAAACGGGGTGTCTCGCAGGCGCCCACGGAACCGTCGGAACACAACACCCTTCGGCCAAAATGCTGCATCCATGTAGGTTGATAGACTGGCAGTCGGCACTCTCACCATATATGAGTTGAAGCTCATATTACGGTGAGATGCCAACTGCACAACCCTCACGGTGAGCTGGGTCTTCCGCTTCACATACTCCACGACGTCCTCAGGCTTCACGTCGAAGTGAACCCGGGACACGTAGAGCTGAGTCGTTGGAACCTCAGCACGCAGCAGATGTAGGGTTTCGGTCGTCAGTGCGGCGGTCCCGCATTGATTTCGAGACGAGGGCTTCTTCTTCTTCCGTTCCACCTTGGTGAACCCCTCGTCGTCACATTGTGCCTTCCGAGATACCGGAGGCACAGTGCTTGTTGTTTTCCCCTTGGTTGATTGTCGCTCGCGTTGAGGGCAGGCGGCAACAGCTGCGAAGTCACGCTTTGGGGTAGACGTGACATGAGACGACTCTGCAGGGGCAGAGGGACCGGCGGTGGCGGGGATGCGGGCGGGGGAGCGGGCGGCGCCAAGCGAAGATGAGGAGCTACAGGCTAGCATGGTATGGGCATGTAATGAGAAGGGAAGAATGTCATGTAACTAGAAACTTGGTATGAATGTTGATGGATTTACGAGTAAAGGTAGGCCAAAGAAAAGATGGATAGATTGTGTGAAGGATGACATGAGTAAGAAAGGAGTGAGTGTTGAGATGACGGCTGAAAGACGAGAATGGAAGAAGAACACATGTTGTGCCGACCCCACATAATGTGGGAAAAGGGCAGGGAGATGATGATGATAATGCAGCTTCCAAGTATAAGCAATATTTGTTACCTATTTGTCGTCTATTAACATATTATCACTGTTTCTTTACAGGTTCCGTTCCTTATTCGCGTAGCAACGATCAGCGCAGTTAAGGGTCACCAAGTCCGCGTGTCATACGATGGATGGGGCGACGAGTTGTCGCACTGGTTGGACGACGACTCGCCCGACTTGCATCCCGTCGGCTGGTGCCTCAAGACCGGACATCCGTTGGAACCTCCGTTGAGTAAGTTTCCATCTAAATCTGCAAAACACCACGTATCCTACACGTAAGGTGTCGCAGTGACCAATCCATAAACAGCTTGTGTCAAAGTGCATGACACAATGTGCAGCCGAGATAAATGTCCGAATTGAAAGTCTACCAATATCAACGACAGGAACACGAGTCACGTCTGTAGGTATCCCTCAGGGCATCTTAAGATACTTCATAAGATACTTGTGATCCTCTATCTTACCTCGACGTTTCACGAGGGGTGTTTCCGAAAGAAACTCTTAATATACCCTCACGTACTAAACGCACAACCGATCTTTAGCTCTCTGAAGTAGCTGCGTAAAACTCATTTTTGATGAAGCCTAAAAGATGAATATGTACAGCTTTGTATAGCTGCCTCGCTCAATCGCTTAGTTTGTTGCATCGTCCTATCTCGCCTACTCTACCAAACCTGCGCAATCGTTTAGTGCACCTAACTTCAGTGAGCTAAAGATTGGTTGAGCGTACTGTAGTTGTGAAACAGTCATTAGGTCGGCGGCATATTGTGAGTGTGTCGTGCATCGAGCTTAGTGATCGGTATAACCAGTTAATTATGATCTGTTTCCAGCACCGGACGAGCTGGCAGTGGCGGGTGGGTGCGGCGTGGGCGGCTGCCGCGGGCTGGGCTCGCGTCGCGGCGGCGCGCAGAAGCAGCACGCGAGCGGCGCCTGCTGCCCCTACCGCCGCGCCGCGAGCGCGCTGCCCGAGCGGATCTCTACTCCGCATGAGCCGGAGCGCGCGCTGCCGAGGGAACGGAGGTAAGTATCTGCTGCTTCGTATTACATGTGGGAGACTGCCTTCTGTAAAACTTGGTCTAAGTAAAAAAAGGACTTATTTGATCACTTAAAATTATCTAAAACTAGGTCAGAAAAAAATAATTTCTATTTTAAATTACAAAAAATTCTAAATTACAGATCTCGAGGACGACCGCCGAAGCACAAGCGCATCGAGGAAGTTTCAAAGAACGATGTAAGTATCGATAACGCGACGTAAATGGCACCTTATTCTACAGGATCTTTCAATGTTTGGTGAAATTGCAGGCTTCAGATGAAGAGTCGCTGTCAAGCAGTGGGGGTAAGCGGTGGCGCGGCGGCAGTGAAGCCCCGTACTCCGGCTCCGACCAGCCGACCAACCCCGCGCATCCACAGCTGCCGCCCTTGCGGGCAAACGTGGCGCAGTATATCTCAGATCTTGGCCTACCACCAGATCCTACACTCTGGTCTCAGGTAAGCTCCCCTTATTCATGATCATTCTATCACCGATTCTATGAAAATTGAAGAAACATTTAAGTAAAATGGAGAAGAGTAGGTAGCTTTAAACTCGCGATCGCGATTACAACTCTGTTTCATAAACAATCTTGCCAATTATTGTGTCAATTTCTGTCGCATGAAGATTGAATTAACCATAAAAATGTATGGTAAATCAAATGTTTAATACTCAACAGATCCTTCCTCCTCTCTGAAGTTAGGTGCACTAGACGATTGCGCATGTAGTACATTGCGTGTGTAGACTAAGCGAGATAGAATGACGCAACGAACATAAGCGAGTGAGCGAGGCAGCTATACAACGCCTTCGTCTTTTGAGGGTCATCAAAAATGGGTTCTACGCAGCTCCTTCAGAAAGCTAAAGTTCCGTTGTGACTGTGCTCTTATAAACCGCAGTTCGCATCGCATGGTCATATGATGACATTTGTTTGCAGGAGGATGTTTGCTCGCTAGTGACGCGCGTGGCTGGCGCGAGTGCAGGCGCAGCTGTCTTGAACGCACGACTGGGAGGCGCAGAGCTAGTGATGTGCTCGAGAGAGGAGCTCGTGTGTGTGGCGCGACTCCGCCTCGGTCCCGCCGTCAAACTCTACAGCTGCGTCCGGCAATTGCGTAGCATGCCCACCTGATAAATATAGTGTCGGACCTCGGTGACGAACGTTTCTTTTATCTGGCCAATACTGTTTCGTCAGTGGCTCGTCTTCTAGACTACCTACTTTCGTAACATCGTCTATATCAAGCTCATTTTCTGAAGTGCTAAAACTAGTAGATTGCTTAAGTTTCTTCAACGAATCATCTCCAGAGTTGCTTTGATACGTCTGGTGACTCTCATGATGTTAGTGTTATATGTGAATGCATTTATTTATAGTGTAATTTTATTATCAGTGCTGTACGCACAAAAATTATGTGGACTTTCTACACACTTCTCAGCCATTATAACGGGATTTAATCGCTTAGTAAAAATTTATTTACCTCAACGTTTTGGATGGCAGTACAGCCACTGTAGTCGTGAATAGACTGCAGTTCATGTATTCTAATTTATCAAAATTATGAGTTCAAGGGGATATTTGACGACCTCTGTAGCGCAGTGGGCGAAGGCCCGCCTGCGACGCAAAAGGTTGCGGGTTCGATCCCCGCGGCGGGACCATTGTTTGTATGATCTACAAATATTTGTCTCGGGTCTGGGTGTTTCTATGTATAATATGTATGTATTTACAAACAAAAAGTATATAAGTAGTATATCAGTCAACTTAGTACCCATAACACAAGCTCTGCTTACTTTGGGGCTAGATGATGCTGTGTGAAAAGTCCAGCATTATTTTTTATTTATTATTATTTATTATATATTTTTTTATGAAATCCATACTTATCATATTATTCAAGCAATCAATCATCATAGTGAACAAACAGCCATAACATTATTTAATAAACTGAGCGCCTAGACACCTTTCATATGAAGTGCCTACGATCAATACTTCGCATTAAGTGGCAGGACCGAGTACCAAATTCTGACGTTTTACGGCGTACTAACCTTAGCGGGTTAGAATCCTTGCTTATCAAAGGACAATTGAGATGGTGCGGACATCTTGTGCGCATGAATGACAGCAGACTACCCAAAGCCGTATTCTACTCCCAGCTAAAGCAGGGAAAGCGTACTCCAGGCGGCCAGTTTCTACGCTACAAGGATGTAATAAAGCGCCATCTCACCGCATGCAACATCCCACGCGAGGGTTGGGAAGAGCTCGCGCAACGGAGACGTGAATGGCGCAGCTCCGTTCATGAGGCTGTGACTATTTTTGAGGAGCGTCGCTTAGAAGATCTTGACGCCAAACGCCTTATGAAGAAGACCCGCCCGAAGCCATCCTACACCTACACCTATAACGCAAGTGGTCAGTTGCACTGTGCGCCCTGCAACAGGTCATTTAAGACCAAATTCGGCTTTGCGAGCCACTTTCGGGCTCATAACCGAAAATAAGTTATTTTTTATTTTATTTTTATTTCAAGCCAGGTTTCGCCTTTGTCGGACCCGACAAGGAGGACTATATATATATATATAATAAACTGAGCCAAATGAACGCTACTTTAAACTTTCGGGAAAGTTACAAATCTGCCGTGTTTTAGGGTCGATTCACATCTGACCGAAGATCCGTCGCGGATTATCGGTCGCGGAACGCCAGAACTGACAAATGTATAGAAAAACACTCCGACGGATGATACGTTAGTCCGTCGAGTGTGAACGGTCGAGTGTTTTTCTATACATTTGTCAGTTCTGGCGTTCCGCGACCGATAATCCGCGACGGATCTTCGGTCAGATGTGAATCGACCCTTAAAATTAGACAATCAAGTTGACTTTGTACTTAGAAGGGTTAGTGAAATGTGTTAGTGTAGAAATCATGAATGTACTCTGAGATTGAAGACTTTTCTTTTCTGTAACACTTTATCCTACTTGCGTAATGTGTAGTCTGCCAAAAACATATTTATTTTCCTGCTAATTCGCCAAGTGACAAAAAATGATATTTTATATATAAGGAGAATTATTTTAAGTTATAGTCATCAGTTGCATAAGTTTTGTACATAATATTGACATTGACGTATTATTTGAGCAATATAATTTTTATATTCTGAAATTCAAAATTGGCACAAAATGGATTAATAATCATGCTTTAAATGTGAGGGTTGTGATTGTAGCAATCTATTTTGTGTAAGTGTAAATCTTGTCTTAATCCTTAACATGAGTATTACATTATATATTTCTGTATTGACTATTAGGTTTATACTAGAATCTAAAATTTATACAAATGTTTTGACTCATTTGAGAAGAAACATTTGGAAAACTTATCGGTTACCCATTGTAAATAAACTTGATGTAAATATTAATAGTTTTAGGGAAATAGTGCAATTTAATTATTTTATTCAAGTGTGTTTAGTTGATCAGAGATAAAAGTATCAAAAATACTTTATTTTGAAACCGTGAGACTTTGTTTACTGATAACCAAGTTACCATGAAATTTTTGGAGTGGCACATTGTTTTTGACTAGAAGAATTAAGTGTAGATTAACATCTTATTCTGAAAAGAAATTTTTGTTTGTACCATACAACAGATTCTTGTGTAGAGATCCATGCACTCAAGTTTTACATCAAAGGATATGAAATAGTCATTTATTTTGCTATTTAGGTAAGCCATCTGGCCACTAATGTAATCCAGTGGCTATGCGTTTTGTGTACATAATTTTAGTATAATGTAAGTAAGAAGTCCTACATGATAAGTTTGTAGGACATCATAGCTGGAATATGTGCCATTTTAACGGCATCCATTTCTGAAAAGTTATAATAAATATTGGTAAAACAAATATGTCATGTCTCATTTTTATTATATAAGTTGCTCCATGGTTTCCTTCAAAGACACTACCCTCAGGTCCAGGGTTTATAAAGTACTAGCTACTGCGTGTGGCTTCGCTCGCGTGATAGTGGTACCTACTAGCATTTCGAATAGCCCACTGGCCATTACATCTGTTTTAAGATTCATCCAATCGGTTCACTGGTGTCCTAAGTGTGATTGGATCGAAGAAATCAAGTTTGATGTTGGTCCCGAAACGCCCAAAAAGTACTCTTTCGTCGTCCGCGATCAACTTTGCAAAAGTCTATGTCCGCGATACAGTAAAAAAACGTACTGCCCTAATATAATGTTTGGCCTGAAACCTGGAATAAAAAAAAAACATTCGTTCAATTTATAATCTGTGCGAAACATCATTGATCGAAATCTTTGGCTGTTTTAAGTTATCTGTGGCTATTTTTCTGTCTGTGGCTCTGTGGTCTTGCTTGTATGTCTGTGGTTGTGTGTTGTTTGGAGTCTACTGTTGCTTTAATTTTTTCATGCATTTTTCGAGAAGTTTTGATAGAATTAGAAGTTAAATTCCTAATAAAATGTCTCTCTACTGCGCAAGTAAGCATGTGCCCATATATATTTGATACTATCTTTAAATTATGCTTAGTTTGAGTTGTTTTTGTGACGCGTAAACTTACCGGGGTTTTTGCTTGTGATCTTGTTTGCAGTGATGGTTTTTCATTATCTACACAATTTTTGTACGCCTAGCTGCACTAATCTTTGGAGTTGCTTGAAACTCTTTTTAGAGGTTTGTTTTTATATGGATTTCGTCCGTACTCAGTCAGTCATAACCTAACTTTCCTGTTGTAGTATCAAATGAAGTGCCAGAGGCTCCCGTGGTGTCCCCTACTTCAGGGGCAGTATTCGAGAAGCGAGTCATTGAGAAATACATCATAGAGAATGGTGTTGATCCCATCAATGGAAAAGAGCTACGGGTTGAAGATCTTATCGATATCAAAAGTGAGTATCAGCTGTGAATCATGCCCCTCGTCGTTAACACATACAGGAGTACACTCCATGAAATAATCTTACATTCCGTGATGTTAAGATAAATTGCAATAGCTTGTTACAAAGTTATTCTAAAATCAATCGGAGTTCTATTATGATGAGGACTCGTTGGCATGATTTTGGTTTGACTCTTATTATGATCTATTTGTTCATCAGCACCACCGATAGTGAAACCAAAACCTCCTAGTGCTACTTCCATCCCGGCAACATTGAAGAGTATGCAGGATGAGTGGGATGCCTTGATGTTGCATGCATTCACTCAGCGCCAGCAGCTGCAGACTGCTAGACAGGTAATGTATTCATTATCACGAATTAACTTTCCAGAAATTATTCAGTAGGACCGCTGGGATCACTTAGAAATAGTCTTAGAATTAATTTTACCCCTGTTCTTTTGCGACCAATACTGTGAAGAATCAGGGCAACAAACACGGTTCGGGGCCTAGCATTCTTTTAGTTGATACATCTTAAAACTAAAAGTCAAGCTCCAGTGGGGATCAGAAATTGTGGTTTGAAAATAAAATACTTAATAACTTATAATTAAATGCATTATAGATAAAACTAGTTAGTAAAATAGCCAGATTGACTAGATAGATAGAAAATACTCTATTGTGCACCACATGGACATTACAAAATACAAACGAAGTTACAAGAAAATATTAAAAGCGAAGTACAATGGGCGGTCTTATCTTTGTGAGTGATTACTTCCAGACAACCTTAAATACCGGATAGTAAATGGACATCTTACAATGCTACAAGAAGTGGAGCCCATTTAGTTTTATCTGTGGTTTTAACAACTAATGAATACTTGCTTTTGTTGCTAGGAGCTGAGTCACGCACTGTACCAGCACGACGCGGCGTGCCGTGTGATCGCTCGTCTCACAAAGGAAGTGACAGCTGCTCGGGAGGCTCTGGCTACTCTCAAACCTCAAGTGGGCGTTGTTGCACCCCAACCGACGCACCAGGTATTCACTCTTGTTTTCTTGTACTTTACATACTATCATGATAGCACTGTATAAGGATTTTGAGTTTGAAAGATAACTAAGGAAACTTTCAAAATAAAACTTGTTACATCACAGAAAAAATCCGAAAAAGTGTAATGGAGGTGGAAGTAAGCTAGACCGTCTCTACGGGTGTCACAATCGCGGCGATATTATCGTAGTGCCTTCTATACACTCTTAGAATGCGTATACCTAGACACGGTGATGATATCGCGGCGCGATAGTAATATCGCCTCAATAAACGCGATGTTTCCTAGACTCCACGGCATCGGCCGCAAAACAGTAGTGAAATCATCTTAATACAGTAGTAACTAATACAAATAAATGCAATTTGTCTTGTATTCTAGGTGGAGGGCGTGGGCGGCGGCGCCTCGGCAGTCGGCATGTCAGGCGAGGTAGTGTCGCGACTGCAGGAGCGCGCCACCGCGCTCACTCAGGAGCGCAAGCGTCGCGGTCGCACCGTGCCCGAAGGACTGCTGTCGCACGACCAGATCCGAGCCTTCAACACGCTCGCCTCGCATCCTGTAACTATACTCTATTTGTGTTTGTGTATGAGAATGGTGTTGGAGCTCCAAATTTAAGGGACTGTCTCCAGGAGCGAGAGAATCACGGCGAAATTATCTACGTATTTCATACATTAAAAAACGTGTCTATGCACTCTATACATGGCGATTATATTGCGACGGAAAAAATACGTAGCACGACGAATATGGCCGCGATTCTCTCGCTTGTGGAGACGGCACCTTAACGATGCAGGAAATCATTGTGAGAAGACTTGTTAGACCTAATGTTTTGCAACTTGGCAACTTGGCAAGAGGACAGTTGTGACAACTAAAGATGAGATTTATGGAGAAAAAAATCCTGATAACTTCATTATTCTGCAACCTCTATAAATGTTCACATTCATCTTCACTCACTTACTTTTGTAGGGTCTCCATTCAGCCAGTGTACCCGGCATCCTCTCTCTGGACATCAATCCATCGGACCACAGCAAGCTGCTGACCGGGGGCAACGACCGCAACGCGACCGTCTTCAACAAGGACACGGAGCAGGTGGTGGCCATACTCAAGGGCCACACCAAGAAGGTCACGCGCGTCATCTACCATCCGGACGAAGATACTGTCATCACTGCGTCGCCGGATCACACTATCCGTGTTTGGAATGTGCCGACGTTAGTATTGAGTGCTTCAGCTATATTTCACAATTTGTTAATCAAAATAAAAATTTCGTAGGTACTAAATAGCGAACATTTATCAAAATTCTTGCCTTGTTTACAGATCTCAGACAACTTGTATCCTACGCTCGCACGAGGGCCCGGTGACGGGGCTCTCGCTGCATCCGACGGGCGACTACGTGCTGTCCACGTCCACCGACCAGCACTGGGCCTTCTCCGACATCCGCACCGGCACGCTGCTGACCAAGGTCAGCGACTTCTCCGGCGTCTCGCTCACCACCGCGCAGTTCCATCCCGACGGACTCATCTTCGGCACGGGAACTGAGAACTCCCAGGTTAAGATCTGGGACTTGAAAGAGCAGAGCAACGTCGCCAACTTTCCCGGACACGTCGGTCCCGTCACTTCGATCTCGTTCTCGGAGAACGGGTACTATCTAGCGACGGCTGCGGAGGACGCGTGCGTCAAACTCTGGGATCTGCGGAAGCTCAAGAACTTCAAGACTATCCAGCTGGAGGAAGGCTATGCCATCAAGGAGCTGTGCTTCGACCAGAGCGGTACCTACCTGGCTATAGCGGGTACCGACGTACGCGTGTACCTGTGCCGGCAGTGGCAGGAGCTGAAGGTGTTCAATGATCATACTGCGTCGGCGACCGGCGTCAGATTCGGTAAAAACGCACAGTACATTGCATCCACGAGCATGGATCGAACGCTCAAGCTGTATGGTATTGAGTAGTTTAGGCTCTATTAGATGATTATTGAATTATCATTAGGTGTGAACATCCTAGTGAGCTACAGATGGAGTGGGTTCACTGTATAATATGATGATGACGGTATGTACTGTAGAAAGTCTGTTTTAGTTTAAGTTTTTAATTATTAGATAGAATTTAAGCCATGATTTAGATTTCTCTTTATTAAATTTTTGTTCTGTATAAACCTTAACACATTGAGATCGATTAGGTTTTTGTGTCATACATTATATTTTATCAGTTGATTCAGGAAAAGTAATATTAGATCAATATCTATCAAATGATTATGATTGTATGTTAACTGTGTGACTGTGCGCGTAACTGGTACTCTTCTTTTTCATTTCTTTATAAATAAAGTAAATGAAAGTAAACATAATTGTTTTATTTCATCATCATCCACAGCCGGACTTCACCCACCGCTAGGTATAGGACTCCCTTGCTTTTGCCATTCTTACTGCTCCTGTCGGCCCACAACGAATATTGTCCGTTGAATTGTATGATCCCTTGTTGCTTAAATAAATGAATTGAAAAAAAATTTGATAGAAATCAAATGTTCACATGGCAGCATTAGAGTATTTATTTTGAAAATTTACAATAATACATCAAACAAACCCATCATTAGTGATATATACAATTTTGTTTTACAATAATAATTAACTTAAAAATAATATCCAATTCATAAAATAGCTTTTCTAATTAACAAGTTGTTTAGTCTTATGACCAACTGGATAACTGTCTTTATAAAAAAAAAGTGCTACATAAATGCTAATCTAAGCTTGTTAAGAAGGCACAAAATAGTTTACAAAATCTTATGTTATCTGATTCAACATTGTTCAAGCTAAAAGTGAAATACAGATAAATAACATTTTATTTAAATGGTGTTGTCTTACCTAGTTTACCTATATACAATGATTTAAATTATAAGCAACGAAAACTCCATGTCGCTAACAATACACCGATAAATACATTAAATACAGAACAATTTAAATACCACATTACACCTACACACAAGTACTCGTTTGTTTACGACGTAGAATAAACTACCATTTCTAAACTTCTAGCCGGATTTCTCGAATTTATCTAAAAAGGTTCACATAGGATTGTTTTGTACTTAGGTTAGCTAATTTGAGAACAAGGGAATGGTTATAGATCAGTACTCAAACATAAATACACAACAACAATATGTATAATTTATATATAAATACAGCTGAGTTCTTGCAAGAAGGCCAAGAAGCTACCATACCTACACCTATTGTTTCTTAACCTAGCATCGTTTTAAATTAAATAATTTATAGAAATATGACCCTACTATTATGAAAGAGTCTCTGATTTCGAAACTTACCAACTTTCATTGTCCCTAGGTATCTAAAAATCTTCTAAAAATGATAAGTTTTGTTTGTTGATAATTTGCTCTTCAACCTAAAAATGAGACTCAAAACAGAAAAAAAAGGAATAAGGTAAAGTTTCGAAAGCCCACAAAACATAAGTTATTACGAAGAATACTGCACATTTTGTACGAGTACAATAACTTTAGAGCTAATTATGACTGACATGCAAATCAGCGAGAAATATTAAACGTGATTAAAAAAATCTATTAAGTAGGTACTTTCGGTGTCATAAACTTACACAAGACAAAAGTACACCGAAATGTTACTCCCACACGAAACTTTATCGTGGGAAAACATTCAAAAAGTACTTAAGTGTTCTTTTTCTCAAAATATGAGTTACTCACAAACGGCTTAATATGTTTTGAGAGAAGTAACTCCTACATTAGAAATTATGTATGTCCAATATGAATAGGCCGCGCAAGAGCAACATTTTCGAGCGTAAAGTATAACGAGGGAGAAAGACAAAAAAAACCGATAGTCGTTTTTCGTTCATTCAACACGTTTCGTATTATTAGACATCACTAGCTTCTGCGCGCGGCTTCGCTCGCGTGGTAGCAACATTTTGAAAACCTATAAGCTAATCCAGGTCACTATCTACGCCTATTCCAAGTTTCATCCAAATCGGTTTACTGGTTTAGGTGTTATTGAAACAAACATCTAAACAAACTTTCAGCTTTATTATATGAGTGGGATTAATTTATCAATGTGTTTGCCGTAACGTTGAAACCTTGTATTTGCTACATTCATTTCTTTACGGCTTTTGTTAACAATCTGTTTACTGGTGAAAATTTAGCTTTTTTTGAGTTTATTAGGAGGCGCCAGCACCGCATGACTATTGACTACTGTGCTGTACTGTACTACAGCGTCGCAGCACTGCACTCTCAAAGATGTCTAGTGAACCATTGCTTAGAAACTTAGCCAAGGTAATAAATAGATTTGTTGTAAGGCAAATATAGAAGATACCATTGAACAGCAAGCTTTTTCATCGGTAAATTAGCAGTGCGCGTCAAACGATCAGCATCAAGCTAGGGTCCCGTCCTCACTTAGCAGCAGCCTTGCACGAGTAGGCGCGGCGAGTGCTAGAAGGCGGCGGCGGCCACGGCGCTGGGGTCGCGCACCCGCAGCGCCGCGGCCGAGTCGGCGTCCGACGCGGGTCAGGCGAAGATCAACCATAGCACGAATAGAATCGCCACCCACAGGAATATCTTGGATAGGAACTGCTCCTCTTCAAACTGTGCTGTGCCGCGCGGCGCTGGAAAGATACATTGCTCATAAAAACCTCAGTAAGAATCTAGATGAAAAGATGATTTTTCCTTTAAAGGAGATTTTGGAACATTTTTAGTTTCTAAATCCCCGTCAGTGCTTGAAGCTCCAAAGGGAATTTTGACACTTAAGTTCCCAAAATAGGGGTAAATGGAAGATTTCCAAAGGGGATTTTGAGACCAACCCGAAATGAAATTGCTAGTTGGAAACACTTGCCCAACTTCTCGGTCAAAAAGAATCAAAATGCTAGTTAAAGTGTCAATATTAGCGATAAGAACCTATCTAGTATCTAGCAATTATCCTAGACCAACACTGTTCCAATAACCTACTACTAATAGGTACTCGTACAATCCTCAGGCGATGGATGCCATTATAATATGTTCAACAAAGTATATTATCATCGTGCGTGAGTAGATAATAAATTGAATTATTGACAAATTAAACTCAACAGCGCCAATTAATGCCACGACTTAAAAGACGAATGAACTTCTTATCATGAAGTGTGTCATATGATGTCCTTTGACTTTATAATGCTAAAGCAGAATTATGTACCTACCTATGTATTAGGTACATTCAGTTTTTGATAACGTTAGTAAAAAAATAAAAATAAATAATGCTGGACATTTCACACAGCATCATCTAGTCCCAAACTAAGCAAAGCTTGTACTATGGGAACCAGATAACTGATATAGTACTTATATGTATACAATTTCCTTTTTCAACTCACACGATTTAAACTCATTTTTGTTTTAATAACGGGACGAGATCGCGTATAGGTTTTCGATAATATTCGAACTATTATCTTACCTCGACGTTTCGACCGTGTTGCACCGATCGTGGTCACGAGGGAACACGCGCGATCTCGTCCCGTTATTAAAACAAAAATGTGTATACAATTTGTTTGTAAAATACATACATATTATACATAGAAACACCCAGACCCGAGATAAATATTTGCAGATCATACAAACATTTATCCCGCAGCGGGGATCAACCTTCTGCGTCTCAAGCGGACTTTCACCCACTGCGCCACAGAGGTCGTCAGATCGTCGTTAATGTTTTAAGACATTTAAGTGATCCCAGCGTTCCTACTGAATAAATGATTTTCGTATAGATTTTTGATAATGTGGATGACTACAAAGCGACTGAAATATCATTTTATTAGGTACTCTGTTCTACCGAAATGTCTCATAGCAATTGTAATACCTACGTCAAACTGCTCTAGACTAGAATATACTGAACAAGGTTTATATATAAAGTTACCAGAGCTAGGCCTCGGGTCGCCAAAGTTGAAGGTGGATGTGAGGAACCCGAAGGGGAAGGCGCCGATGCCGAAGGACATCTGGAAGCCGTCGCCGAAGCCGAAGCCCGGGAAGCCACTGTTATTCTCGGGCTCTGTGCGCTGTCCCGCCGGCCGCGGTGGTACCTGCAACCATCCAATCTACATTTCACTACTACTTTTATTTATATAACTAACTAGCTTTCATCTGAGCGCTTCCGTGCTTCGAAGGGCACGTTAAATTGTCGGTCCCGGCTATTTAAATCGTTAAGCCATGACGGAGGCCTTTAGGCGGCCTAAAAACTCCGTCACCAGAGTTGGCCACTGACTCATACGAACTTACTTACTTACTAACTAGCTGTCTGAAGAATTTTTCAAATCGGACCAGTAGTTTCGGAGCCTATTAAATTCAAACAAACAAGTAAATCTTTCCTCTTTATAAGAGTAGTGTATAGATAGTGTAGGTAGATATTATTGCACATTTTGAATCTTCATGTTAGCCACATGATGTCCTCTGCTGAACATAACTCTGGATTTAAAAAGGAACAAAACAATTGTTGAATTGGGTTTTATGTTTAGTTCTTAATATTCTATCACCAGAGATGGCAGCGCATTCAGCAGATTGTAGCTGAAACAGTATTGACAATCCTTGTTTATTTATTTTTTATTAATACCATAATACAATAATTATGCAATTATGGTAATTAATACCCATATAACACTAAGCATGACTCAAGGATAATTAGCATTTAACTAAGTGACGAAATAGGGGAACCCCTACAAGTGTATGACATTGAAGTATGTACAAAAAGTCACTTTGGAATATTTAAAAATGTGGATCTAAACCAGTTACTCTACAAGTCTAAAAAAATTAAATGTTTGGTATTCATATTTTTTCGATTTTATTGTAAGTACCTACCTACCTACTTGTAGAGTGAGTAGAGTAAACATCTTCTAGAAAGTTGATTAATTGTTTATGCTCATAAAATATGGTTTGATGAGCATTAGGTTCACAGAACATTAGTAATTGGTTTTAGTACAAATATTATGTATAAATCAGTTTTTTTTTTCTAACCTATCTATTCCTACTGCTGGGCAAAGGTCTCGCCCATGAATCAGATAACAAGTTAACTTAGTTTAAAAAAATGTATGACCCAATGCACCACATCCAACCTTATTTTATGATCATTAGACAATGAATGAACTTTCTAAAAGATGTTGCAATAGATTTACTACATACTTTTATTTACTTTCACATACCTTCTATTTTTAGTCATATAGGATGCATTATGCCCAATCAGTGGAAAAAAGATTATTTATAATATTATAGCACTACTATACAACTGACCTTATTCCTGGGATCCTCCTGTTTGGTGTTCCCCCTGCCGTACAGCGGGATCACTTTGTCCCTGCTGATAGCCGCCTTGCAGACTGGGCATACTTGGCGACTTGGCCTCGTTTCCAGCCATTGGTGAAGACATGGCCAGCTGCAGAAATAGTCATGAAGTAAATTGTTTAATTTATTTTTTAATTAATTCGTCTTGAATGCAGGTAGCCTATATTCAACAGTTGACTGATGATGATGGTATAAAGCTCATGATGTAGCTCACAAAACTACTATAATAATGATAATCTAACACTGGTTTTGGGCTATTTATTTAAAAACAACCAAATTACAGTGATCACTTGATTGTTTACATGTCTGATAAAATGAGTGATAACACCAAATCAGCCAATGAATCTGCATGTTTAACATAGTAGATATTGATACTGTATAATAATAATGCATATTATTTATTTTGCAGTTATTTTTTAACGTGGCAGCGACCACGGATCTCCACTTGCTGTCCTTTTGCATATTATTTAGTTTGCAGTTATTTTTTAACAATATAACATTATTAACATAAAGTACCTACCAACCAATAATTAACTTAATATTCTAGGATTATTCTATTCTTCTCTGTGTGATCAAGCTAGCTGGGCAAGCCCATTCCATCTTAAACAGTTTCCCAGGCACTACAGCGTCCCGTGAAGTGTAGGCAAAATTTCAAATCAAATACACTCAATCATTTATTTGCAGAATATAGTACATAATTTTCGTCCTGACACTGTATAAATCATATAATATAGATGTAAAGGCCTAAGTTTCTCTGTGTGATGTATTTGCATATTTTACATAAATCTCAAAGAATAATTTATTTCAATAGAAAAACAATTCCAAGAGAGACTCATTGATAATTTATATCAAAGCTAGATAAAATAGTCAGAACGACTTGAAA
Organism: Epirrhoe alternata; assembly: GCA_963565295.1. Lineage (NCBI taxonomy): Eukaryota > Metazoa > Arthropoda > Insecta > Lepidoptera > Geometridae > Epirrhoe > Epirrhoe alternata. The sequence goes on from OY751379.1 coordinate 13,410,302, forward strand.
TTTAAATAGTTATCATCGGTAAGTAACAAACAAAGCAGTTTAGCATACAATTAGCACAATAGCATTTTAAGTAGGACCTCTTTTAGTTCTGATGACTCTGTTGGCTACACTGTTGGCATTTTGTACCCTAGGATTATTACCAGGAGCTAAAGTCAATGTTATTTTTTCAAAATAGGTAAATACTAGAAAATGACGTTACTTAGAAATATGTAAATCTTTCTTAATCTTATAGCTGTGAGCTTAGGATGAATAAATGAAGAGTCTAATTCAGTCACATAATAGAAGTTAATTGAAAAAGGTCAGGGTGATGTGATAGTTATTATGATAATGAAGGTCAGCGTACCAAAAGAGATGTCCACACATGCTGACAACAGCGTCTCTTGCTGTGTCCAAGCAGATGTTACATTCCAACATCCTCTCATCAGTTTTGTCCTCATCTCCACCCGCATCACCCGGCGCCGGTGACGAGGTGCTTGCGTGCGCGTCTGTCCCCACCATTATGAACACACCAAACACAATCCGTAATAATACACTCGAGACTAGAGACGAATAGCCCAAAACCTTATCGCGATCACCAGAGTGACGTCGTGATTGTGACACGCACAAGAACTCAGCTGACGAACTGTTGTGTAACCAATCACTCAAATAATTTACGTTTGGCTCAAAGAATTTGGATGAATCGAATTTCTTTAGCTAAGTACGAAAATAAACGAATTCATTCACAAAGAAAATGTAGCACAATCATAGCCAAAACCCGTGGTTTTGATGATCTGTCTGTCTGTCATTTTTTTTTTACTGTTTTTTTGACATGTCAATTGGTTTGGTTGTCAACAAGATTGTCAAACTCCGTGGTCAATACTAGCTTTTTATGGCAGATAAACATCAATTTCACAGAACAAAAAAAGTACCTAAAAATAATTTGAATGAAGTTTCTGTAAATAAACGAACTTATTCATATTCATTACTATTTTATTTACTAACTTTTTGAATGTGTTTGTATAGTCTTTGAGGTATTAATAAATATCCGAACGATATAAATAAATTTGTTCTCCTTTTCAGTCAAGTAACCTCTCTACCAAATAAATTGCAATGCAGGTAGATGCTCATTTTTTATTGGCTACTTATTTCGATCTGACAGGATCTGACAACAAAAAAAATATATTCTACTGTTCGTTCTCAAGGAAAACATATTGTTTTTGTGATAAAATGAAATGATGTCTGTCTGAGAAAATCCATATTTTAAGATTTTGATTGAGACTTATTTTGGAAGTTTGTGCATTGAAGTCGTTGAAATAAGATTTGGATTATACAAATGTGGGCTTCTACCCATCTTGTGTACAATCAATTATCCTGGATCTGTTATAATATGTTGAAAAACAATTGTGACGTCACATACCAATCAGCTGAGGAGTCAGGGAAATCGGAGTAGGTGGTAAAGCGTACACTAGAAAACAAACACAATGGGGGGCGCAGTGAGCTCCGGGCGTGACAACAATGAGCTGATAGACAATTTGATGGGTGGTGGCTACATCCGAACGCGGAGCGTTGAGCGTGTGTTTCGAGTCCTCGATCGTGCGGACTACATGACGCCAACGGAACGCGACCAAGCCTACAAGGACCTGGCTTGGCGAAGTGGCGCCTTACATCTTTCAGCACCATGCATTTATAGGTAAGTTCACTTTGCTCTAAAAAATCAATACCCTCACCATCTTGTTATTTTCACTTTGTTCACTGCTACTCAAAATTGAGTACTTATCTTTAATTTGCTTCATACCTTGTTACTTGTACAGATTACAACTTTACATTGATTGTTTCAGTGAGGTAGTGGAAGCGTTGGAGTTGAAGCCAGGTCTCTCCTTTCTAAACATTGGTTCTGGTACTGGCTACCTCAGCACACTCATTGGGCTCCTCATCGGCTCAGGTGGAACCAGCCATGGAGTGGAGATACATCCAGGAGTTGTTGAATACTCCACTAAGAAGCTCAGTCAGTTCCAGGAGAACTCTGTCACTTTGGATGAGTTTGACTTTTGTATACCAAAGTATTATTGTGGTAAGTTTATTTTACTTACCTAGAATCTTATTTATCAAAACAGTTTTTTTTATCATACACTTTCTTTTTACATTACACACACTAGGTACAAAAAGCTCACACTTTGGCTCACACTAGCGCTGCCCTGTGTAACCCTGGCTGGCTCTCAAGAAAAATCAAAATCAAAAATCATTTATTCAGTAGGACCACCGGGATCAAACTAATTTTACTCCTGTTCTTTCGCGACCAATACCGTGAAGAATCAGGGCAACAAACACGGTCTGGGTCCTATCATTTTTTTAGGTGATCCATGGATCCATTGAGTTGGAGCAAGTCCCAAGCTTTTTTGTCATCCAAAAAAAAAAAAAAGAGACTTTGTTACCGGGATATTACAGTTACAGCACATTATAAACACCATCCGCCTTCCCCTCTCCCTTCCCTCTTAAGCGACACTAAAAAAGCCCTGATCCCTGAATCTAGGCAATTAGCTGAGTAGTTGCCTTTGCAACAATAATTTTTAATTTGTGTTAATTTTATTATTGTTTATTTTCTTGTTACTTAGTTTGTTTGTTGAATTAATGTATTTTCTTTCTTTCTACATGTTTTGGTTCTAGTTCTTTAGATCTTCCTGGACGGACAAATGTTTGCATAATTTGCAAATATTTGTTCCGAGTCTGGTTGTTGAGTGTAGTTTTTGATACCTGATATTTTACTTTGCAAATTAAAAATGCATAAATAATGATATTCTAGCCTGTTACATTATGCTATTGATAAAGTAATTGTTGTGGGTAACCTTTGAAGTTATAATTTTTTTATAATTGGTACATGGACAAGTTAAACAGTTGTTTATTACTTGCAGCCTAGCAGTTGCGGTCCTGGGGATAGCCTAAATTAATTCAGATATTTCTGTAAAGCCGTTAGTTTCGCCTGAAAGTAAGCTACAGCATTACTGTATATCAACCTCCGCAAAACGCGAATTCGTTATAACGCGATCTTAAAAATTCGCGCTAATTTACGCGTATGCGTAGATTAGCGCTTCTTATCGTGATTGTACTAGCCAATATTAACGCGAATTCAATGATTGCTGGACCTAAATGGTTTTCTTTTGATTTATTCCTTTATTTTGTACTAGCTGTCCGTCGCGGTGTTACCCGCGGTCCCTCGGGAAAACTTCACTTTCCCGTGATGAAAAATCAGGGATAATGTAGGATTTTAATGATGAAAGAATTTTTCAAATTGGTCCAGTAGTTTCGGAGCATATTCATTTCAAACAAACAAATCTTTACTCTTTATAATATTATTATAGATAAAATAACTTAGAAAAACCAGATTAGAGGCTTTAGGATTAGGGCTACAATTTGCTCAGTGTATATGCTCCATGTAGTATAAATATTAAGTATGATTCTATACTGATTCTGATTCATTTTTTAAATTAAAGAGCTTTTAAGATACATTTTGGTTTGTTAATCATGATTCCCCGTTGTACGCGAATTTTGTCCGGAACGCATCGCTCGCATTAAGCGGGGGTTGACTGTATAAAGTAAGTTTGGATAAGTGTGGTAAGTATGATAACAACAATCATTATCAACGTGTTTACATATCAATAACAGACCAGGCAGATGTTTGTTTTGAGTATCCAATGAAGCAGCTTTACAGCTTCAATTTAATTCAAAGAATGGTCACAGTGTGGTACTGTAATAATTAAATGTTTACTTCAATCACTTTCAGTTTAACTTTGCACCCTGTCCGCCTTAATAAACGTGGTGTAAAGTTACGACAGGTTCAAACTCGATAATTGTATGGTTATTCCTAAGTTACACCTGTCATTACTTTACCCCATGTTTATTAATAAGGCCTGGTATGTCTAATCAGACAAATAAACTGAAATTAATTGACTTGTGATTGCTTCTCTGGTTTATAAGTTGTAGATATGTCTATCATCATCATACTATAATCCTCTACAATAATTGACTGTTAATGGAAATATTAATCTGACGCCGACTACAGATGTGTACTTTTTATGTTTGTCCAGGTAATGCCCTATGTCTGGCGCCGCTGCAGACTCTGTACGACCGCGTGTACGTCGGCGCTGGAGTGCTGCCCAAGTACGAAAACTACTTCAAGCAACTCATCAAGGTAAAGGATAAAGAACTGTGAGGGAATCTCTGATTAAAGTGCCACACACATCCATAATTTAAAAATGTGTTTAAATTATGTACTTACATAATTATTGTACCAGATATTGATTAATAAAACTAATATGCTATGAAGTGGTCACAACACAGCATGGTATGCAAGGATAGCAATTTAGATAAGGCTTAATTTGAACAATATAACGTTTTTTTTTATTAGAAATGGTAATGCAATATTTAACCGGTCCGTCCACCACACAAAACGGCGCTGTAGTGTAGCGCATAGTGACGGTGTGGTGTTTGTCGTCACCAGGTGAAGGGCGTGCTGGTGATGCCTCTCGGAGACACGCTGGTGCAGATCCAACGCGTTTCTGAAACAGAGTGGACTTCCAGGCAGCTTCTCAACGTCTCCTTTGCGTTGTTGCGAGCTCCAACAAAGGAGGAGTCTGCTGAACCGCTTAAACTGGGTAAGAGACTTAACTGTAAACTCTAGTTTGAATAAAGGTTTACTTTAGATTTGTAGCTAAGAAATGTAGGCGACGCACGCAAGTCTGAATGGATTCCAAGTTGAATACAATATTAATATAATAATTCATTTATTTCAAGTATTAAAACTCATTAAAATTACAATGTCAGTTAGCTTAAAGTCACATTAAATTATAGAGTTACAAATGCAATCTGCAGCAGTGATTGACATATGCGTTATGTCGCCTCTCTGCAAGCGTGGCCAGCAAGCTGTTGGTGCTCCTCCGCCCCCGCCGCACCAGCGACGTGCCTCTCTTGCGCATTATTGAGTAGAAGCAGCCTACGCGCGCTTCACCAAACATCGTCGATGCGCTGCAGAAGCGAGGGAGCCCCACCAACATCCTGAACGCATTATTGAACTGAACACGAAGGGCGCTGTACGATCTTTGCGAGTAGTCGGCCCATACATACACCGAAATAAACTTCATAGGCAGTTGAAAAATTATCTGAAGTGTGACTTGCTATCATTACATTATAATGATTAAGCTTCCGTTCATAAAGAGTCCCCTGTTACGCTAGCCTCCACTGTTTGTCACATTAATCTTGAAAATTGCGGACTTTCCAGTTCATTCTTAATTTGCATCATTCCTTGTTTCAGACGAGCTTTTACCAGCATCTCTAATGCTACTATGCCGCGCCACGATCCGTCGCGCGATGCTGGCCGGCGTGTGCCGCCGTCACCCCGAGCTGCGCGAGCCCCCGCCGCGCCGCCCGCACTCCGCCCGCCCGCGCCCGCGGCGTATCTGCATCCCGCTCGATGCTGATACTGGCGGTGAGTGCGAACGAGATGGCATGCTGGGGTATTGGTGTGGTGCTCAGAAATCATCTATCTTGATCTTATATTTTCTTCTCGACGGGTAGTAGTCGTAGTTCTCTATTCGATAGAGTTCTCTTTTCGATATGTCGATAGTCTATCGATGTAGAATCTCTTTCAAGTGAAAGTGTTTCAATGTTTTTTTTTACTTGTTCAATGTGGGCTTGTACAACATTAGTTTAGGACTTGTGAGACTGGCATTCGTGAAGTTACCCATTTGACATGCGCAGTGATGCTTTTCATACAAGTGTACTGGGCAACGAAACAGCTAAAATCATGAATGTCCTAGCTAGATCCAACCGCAGTTGTATACTAAATTTATTTGAACATATTTTTCAAATATTGATAGATGCAGGTTTGAACGCTCTCCACGACATGGAAGGCGAAGAGGGCGGGCGGGAGATGAACGCGCTTCTGTCTCTAGTGCTGAGCATGGGCAACAACCGCGTGGCCGGCTCGCTGCGGCTGGCCGACCGGCCCGCGCCGCAACCGCAACCGCAACCGCAACCGCCTAATGAGCTGGAGGTAACCGCGCCCAGTTATCGCTTTTAGGATGTTTGTCTTGCAACTTGTCCGAACTAATTAAGTACTTGCAAATCAATGGATTGCTTTACTTAATTCTTGAAGTTAGTATGAGGCATGATAGCTAGATATATATGCAGCCGTTGAAACACAGATGGCGTTGTGTTAAACAGTATTTACAAAAAAAATCGTATCTAGGTAGTGTATCAGTCATATAGCACAAGCTCTGCTGACTTTGGGGCTAGATTTCTGCTGTGCACAAAGTCCAGCATTATTATTTATTTATTTATCGCAATTGAGGTATATCAAACCACACATCACAGCGTTAAATCGCGCGATGAAGCGTTTTGAAATATCATTTATCCTTACAATGTATTTGTTTGTGTCAGGTGTTGATCGACGAGATCGAGCAGGGCTCGGGTTCGGGTTCAGAGTCGGGCTCCAGCTCTAGTTCGGAGTCGTCATCCTCCTCCAGCTCGGAGGCCGCGTCGGAGCCGTCGGGTGCGCCTCGCGAGCGTCCCAGCGCGGCCGGCGCCACCAGCCCGCATCCTGACCGCACGTGAGACTTGTTTTATTTATTGACAAATGAAATTTTCGATTCTGACTGGATTCGAACTCGCGATGATCAGACGATCCTCCTAAAGCAGGAGTGCCTTCAACCGCTCGGCCACGGAATCGACTGGCGTCACAATCGAATTTTTTGATTAGATCATATTTATCGGTTAAGCACTGGTTAGGTTAGTTTTTTGTTTTTTTTTTTACACCAAAAACAAAGGGTTTCGATGAGACACAGAGCTACAGACACGGCGGTATGGTGTATGGCGCGATGAGTAAACGTTTTAGTATTGTGCTATTTATTAGCTCCGCGCTTGTAGCGCTCGTCGTCGTGCTTGCTTAGTCGTTCTGGATAGATCGTCGAAACGGTCCGCAAGTGGATGGGTGACCGCCAGCGGCATATTCATGCGCTTCCGTGCTTCGGAGGTCACGTCACAATTGTCGGTCCCGGCTTTTTAAGTCGTTAAACCTAAAGCGGCCTAAAAACTCCTTCACTAGATTAGGTCATCCATCACCATAAATCCATGTCTGACTCGTCTCGTCTCCTTTTAGGTTATACATTTTTTTCTCTTTGAGTTTTAACTACATAAATGTGATCGGTAAGACGCCAAGACCATGTTTAAATTTTTTTTGGTAATTATAAATAGTGTCCAGTCGGCACGGAATTTGGCGAGCTCGTCCCTCCATCTTCTTCGTGGGAGAGGGACGAATGGAGGGAATGGGGGAGGCCTTTGCCAAGTGGGACATGGAGGGCTAATATAATATACATAGATAGGGGTGGTATATATGTATGTATATTGGTGAATTTATATTCCAGTGATCTTGTATCGGGCGCGGTGGCGGTGTGCCCCGAGGCGCGCGGCTCGGCGCCGTGCGAGGCCGCGCCGGGCGCCACCGCTTCCGGAACTGATCTGGACGCGCTCAACCCCGCCGGACGGGTCGAGGTGAGTGTATCGTGCTCTTTCGCTTGCGCATTAGTGCCGGCGCTTGTGTGCAAGCGAGACAACATGATTGTCGCCGCTGTCAGATTAGTTTCTTTGAAGTTCAAAAAAACTAATTGGTTCCGTTGGCCGCGTTGTACAGTGCCACAACTTGCGGTTTGGTCGACGGACTTTTGGGGTCAACGTGTTATTTCCCCAAATAAATATGTAATTGCAAATCTCACCTCTACCAGGCCGACACCATCTGGTCCACTTGCCTAGTGGTATTTCGGACCGATAGTTGATATCGGATGGAATGGAGTGTATATTAGCTTCGTTGACGGAAATTATTCACAAGCACGATTTACGATTTTATTGTTATCGCTTTTCTTGCACAAGATTTATTTGAAATTTATCTCAGCACCATCTAGTGGTACAGTTACCTAGGTAGCTGTTGTTCTTCAAAAGTTTTGATGATACCTATATAGTTCAGGCGATCGTGTTTAGAGGTCGCCTAAACTAAACTTAACAGTGCATAGGCAAATAGTTGTTAACCTCAGCACCGCATGTTGCATCCCTCGGCGTGTTCCTTTTAATCACAAGATCAGCCGTCAACCGAATAAGGAACTTATGATATTTACACCACCAGGTGGACATGGAGCCGATGATGGAGCCGAAGCCGAGCGCGGCGTTAAAGTCGGCAGAAAGCAGCAGCAGCGACGACTCCAAGCCGTCCACCAGCGGCAAGACGCCGGCACTAGCGGCCGCGGCGGGGCCCAGCTGTGCTAGCGGGAGCAGCGGATCTAGTGGATCTGGTACTATTAGTTAGACTATCCATACTAATATTATAAATGTAAGAGTAACTCTGTCTGTCTGTTTGTTACCTTTTCACGCCCAAACCACTGAACAGATTAGGCTGAAAATTGGCATGGATAAAGGTTGTATCCCAGGGACGGACATAGGCAGCGGGAGCGCATCTAGTTACTTAGATATTTGATCATTTATGCTTTATCAGCTGCAACTAATTCCACTTAAAGCGAGCAATGATATTGGCACAATACAACGGACATGTGGATTAGAGGAACTCAAAAACAATGGCACTCGGATTACCGACAGAAGTGAACTTGAACAATTGGGTATCGACGTGCAATGATATCTACGTATGTATTTCTTGAATCGTCAGAAAAATAACGAAAGTTAATGACAGCACGTCGCAACGAAATTTCTTCGAAGTCATCACCACCACTGAACTACTACTACATTCTACAATTCAAAAAAACTATTTAATTTCATAATTTTATGCTCTTTTATCATGTCAGCGTCATCAATCGGTAACCCCCCCTAATAAGGTAGTTTGAACTTTTCTAATTTTCTCCGTCTATAAGCATCGATCTAGCACCTAGTATAATAAAATATTGTTTCCCAATAGATGGCGCGTCAGGCGGCGGCGACAGCGCGGGCGCGGGCGGGGGCGGGGCCGGCTCGCCGCGTCGCCGGCCGCGCCGCCGCGCGCATCCGCACTCCAAGCGGTTCCCGGCAGAGGTAACTGAACATGGCCCCACCACTATCTACTCTAGCCACCAAAGAATAGAATACTTGTATGTGCATAGGCTCACAAAACTAAAATAAATAGTACTGTCGCCACGCGAGAAGGAATACGGCTTAAAATTTTATACTTGTGTGCAATCTTATTAAATCCGTTTGACTGATCTTTGACTGAAGCGAAACAAGTTTCAGTAACAACTTTATTCCTATACAACTAGCTCAGCCGTAAAATAGGTTCGAACAGTTGCAGACCGATTCTATTACGCTATATCAAACTATAGTGTGTCTTCCTTTTGTCCGTTCAAGTACTCTCCTGGAGTGTGCCGTAGGAGTTGCAGCCGGAACAGGATCCTCACTGGCGGTACGACGGCTTGGCAAGTCCAGGTATAAGACAGCTCGCTTTAGAGTCCGGCCGGAAGCGAACACAGTCTGGGGCAGACCTTGGAACCCTGGAATGCGCTTCAAGCTGGCATTGAAGCCAGGTCATGGAATTGTGGTGAGCTCCCACGGCAGCACAAAAGCGGAGGCACTAAATGTCTATGATGCCGTGGAAGTTCACAATCAGTACCGGGAGACGTGAAGATAATTATGATTTCATTACATGGCATGATTTTTAGAAAATGCGAGGGTTGGCAAAGATTTGTGAATGAAATGGGTCTTGGATGGTCTAGACAATTTGCCTACATTTGATATTTGCCTAGAGCTTAGTGACTACTACATAATGGTCGAGCACTCAAATCTCCTAAGACACAAATTGAATAATGCCGAAAAGACCTAGAACACATTTGGCCTGTTACTACTAGGTATGTCATATCATAAATTGTAGATTATGTTTATTCATTAGGGACAGCAAATGAAAATAAAAATAAAAGTCACTCCAAAATTGAAATAAAAGTCTTGATCAAAGTCAGTTGGTTAGGTTATGTAAGTCTAGTGAAAAACTAAGCGCGAGGCGAGCGAGCGCAGCGAGCGTGCCGCGGCAGCGGGCTCCGGCGCTGCGCCGATGCGCCAGAAATGGAATAAGTACTTTTATTGTATCTTTATAACCTAAGATTTTGACTTGGCTAGACACGTAGTTTAAAAGTACATTAAAAGTTATGAAATAAATTAAATACTTGTATGTCCCGACAGGGCTCATGTCACTATGCTATGTAGGAAAGATATGCAGAAATTTGAGTGCTCGACCAATTATGTAGTAGTCACTTTAAGCTCTTGGCAAATATCAAAAGTAGTCAAATTGTGTTCTAGTCTAGACCATCCAAGACCGACCCAATGAAATGAAAAGTGAAGTAAAATCAAATATCATGCTATGAAATTCATGACAATGCAACCAGAGATGATACTACAATGATTTACTAGTAATATGTATGCTGGCTGTCACGAAGTACATATTCTAAGGAAATACAAGGCCAAGCATTTTGCAGCGCTAAGGAAAATACGTTACGCCTTACAAAACTACCTGCCATTAAAAATATCGCTTACCTAAATCAGGGGTTTATATCACACACTGAATGTACCTACGTTGAGAAGGCAAATATTAATAAATGAATTTTACTACTAAGTACCTAATTATTTAATTGCGACTTTCTATTAGTATGAGGTTTTGATAAGTCGACGAGTTTTTAAAGTGTTCTATTCTATAATATGTACTTCATTTGCGCAAGGGGTTGGTAGCTTCATGAGAACTCACGTTGAACGTGAAATCGTTAAATGCTGCGACATTAAACACGATACAATCCGTGAAACAAAACATATAATCATGAATTAAAACAATGGTTAGTCACATTAAATTAAGATCAAACGGAGGAAATCGTACAGTTTGAAACCTAAAACTATCATATAATTATCTATTATTGTAATATTTATGAATGTTTGTATTTACTCCATTAAGTATGGTATACTCCTCCAGTGACCTAGCATTAAATTTCCCCTATCCCTATCGTACTAAAGCTTCCTCGATACAGGCTGTGCCTAGTGAGGAAGCTGACAGATCATTTACAAATAATTCTCCTATATCTGTAAAATAAGTCCTTCCTTTGTTAATCTTTCTCGATGCAACCTTTATAACTTGTTTTTTTACTACTGCAAAAGTATAACGATGTTATGTTCCATAACTCGAAAACCGCGAGACTTTGACTGGGGATAAGTTTTGATTTTCTGGTTCATTACCCCCTTGGCCCTTTACCCGTAGTTAAAGGATTATCCAATCATTACGGGACACATTGTATACATTTTGTTTGTAAATACATACATAGAAAACACGATGTTGTTGTGTGTGTTGAATCTGTGTTATCATTATTGTATGGAACGGTGTTCATCAAAGTCCGGTTTGGTTAATTTCAGCAAGTGCAGATATACTTCGGCAACGCTGGCGTGTACGCGGATAGCGACCAGGTGCGCGGGGAGGAGGCGGAGGCGGGGGCGGAGGCGGAGGCGGAGGCGGAGGCGGAGGCGGCGGCCGCGCCGGGCTCCGACCCCGCCGAGATGGACACCTCCAGCGACGAGGAACCGCCCTCGCCCAAGGTACCTTATCATTTTAAGGCTCAATGCACATTGAATTGGTACGACGCGCGACCACGCGAGACTTCTCGAGCCGGCCCGACACCCTGTTCATTCTATACCTTGTTAAATTGTTCATAAGGTTTATATTGTCTTGTTACGTCGCGTTGCGTCGCTGCCAATTCAATGTGCATTGAGCCTAACAGTGACAGTTCAAGTACAGACCGGATGTACTATACATGGGACCTATTATTTTTTCGAATGTCAATGCTTTTGTTCTGTCTATACTCACAACAGCAAGTGCCTTATTCAAATCTCAGGACTGAGGAAGATAGATTTAGAGATTATGATTGGTCAATAAATTCAATTCAAATTCAATTCAAAAAGTATTTATTTTCAAGAAACTTATTCATTAACTTATATATATACAGTAGGTTATAAAATTTGTTCTTATAAAGTATTAAAAGTTGTAATTGGTAGGTTATAACGTAGGTATAGTACATATTTATTTAGTGAAGTTTAAACCTGTATCTGTATTATATAATTAAAAACGTTGAACCTTGCTCTTACTAAGTTAAAAACTTGTATTAAGACGCAAGGGTCTCTGCTTCAGCTCATATTATACATTGTAGGTAAAGTAAATAGCACTGTCGGTACCAACTACTTTTGTCCAATAATAAATCAGCCTCAACTCTACCACAATCCTACAGAAATCAAAATTTTAACATCTTCGCTCGAGCATTGTGATTGGTCAATTGAGCTGCTGAGTTCCTGGTGAAAGTGTTCTTATAGTATACGTGTTTGTATGTTCAGGGCCAGAAGCGTCAGAAGTTGGACAGCGGCATCGGCGAGGGCACCGCATCCGGCTCCGCCAGCTCCTCGCGCTCCGACACTTCCTCGCACACTGACGCCTCTACAGACAATTGCGATAGTGAGTTACAATACCCTAGCTTTTAGCTCTCTGAAGTACCTGCGCAGAGCCCATTTTTGATGGCGCCTAAAAGACGAAGATAGCATTGTATAGCTGCCTCGCTCACTCGCTTAGTTGGTTGCATCGTACTATCTCGCTTTTCTATCAAACCTGATCAAAAACAAAGATCTTTTTGCGTACTGTACCTGCACTATTATACTTACTTATGGAAGGCAATCAGAGTCATGAAGTTAGTGTGAAGCTCGGACTACTTTTCTACGTTCAACTGTCATTCCCGTCTATACACATTTTAAACTTTCGCGACTCGAAGACATTAAGCCCCGAGCTACGCGATTAAGTCCCGTAATAAAATTTAAAATATTCCCGTCTATAGTCGTTAAGTCTTGACGAAGGCTTGTATCAGCTGTTCAAGGTCGCCTATTAGCTTAGAAACTCAACTTTCTCTTACAAAATAAGTTCCAATGTAGTTCAGTTAATCTCACTCAGCGTGATTCAAAATTCAAATACAAGCTATTGCATTGAGAAATGAAAAGTCTTATCAACATTTTTGATTCCGACGGAATTCGAACCCGCGACGATCGGACGATACTCCTAAAGCCGGAGTGCTTTCAACCGCTCGGCCACGGACTCCAATGACGTCACAATTGAAATTTTTTATCGGTTACGCAGGTTAGCTATTGCATTTATAATATCAATGAGAACACGGTCGTGATTTATTCGAAGCTGAATGTTTTAGTCGAGCATGACGACCTCTGTTCGATCCCCGCCCCGAGACAAATGTTCGTATGATCTACAAGTATTTGTCTCGGATCTGGGTGTTTATTCAATCAATTTCAATTAATTTATTCATAAAACCTAATACATAAAATTACAGTTATTATAAATAATTTACATCGAACCCCGCACTAGGCTTTATATGTATAATATGTATGTATTTAATTTCAAAACAAAAAGTATATAAGTAGTATATCAGTCATGTAGTACATCCATAACACAAGCTCTGCTTACTTTGGGGCTAGATGATGCTGTGTGGAAAGTCCAGCATTATTTATTGATTGTTTTATCTGTGTAATAAGGTGTGTGCAGCCGCGGGCGCCGCCGCGCCTTCTCCCGCCCCGCGCGCGGCTCGGCGGCGTGGCGCTTGCGGCGCTCGCAGCGCGACGCGCGCCGCGTGCGACTCTCCATCGTCATGAAGCGAGCCGTCAAGGAGCTGCCCTTGCCCTACGCGCTCAAGAAGTTCGTCAATCTGCATCGCTGCTTCGAGTTCTAGACTTACAACATGAGACTACGTGGAGCCGTCGATCGCTGCTCCGGATTCTACAACTGGAACTATCTTGAACTCGAACACACGTTGAGTCTTAGATCAGGGGCCCTATTGTGTAACTCAACTGGCAATGGACATCGGCTTCATTTTGACTTGAAACCTAGCCTTGACTTTTGTCGCGATGTAGGGCATCGCGTATTTAAATAATACAGCCTCGATCCTGTTTCGCTAATAAGCTGGAATTCATCTTCAAAGAAAATCGATAACTTTTATGCGATGAGTTGACTTGATTTAGTTGGCGTTGAAAGAATCTGATTTGGTTATAAACAAAAATGTATACTAGCATTCAAGACAAACATAATGAACAGATTGTTCCATGAATATTATTCGTCAGGAAATTAAGTTTTTGTTTGCAGTGTGGTGTGAAACCATCCATTCAGATTTCGCTATAGATTTTGAAGAAAATAACCACCCACTGCCAATATGTATTATTATATTGACTTTGACTCGACAAAATCGAATCTAATTTTTAAATGAAAAAAAAAATAGTTGTTATGTCTCCTTCTTTAAGATTATGGATCAAAGTTTAGTTTTGTAGAATATAGAAAAGGATCTTTTATCGTTGCGTCTACTTTCTGTACATCTACTAGAAAAGAAAGGGACAACACTAGTTAAGTCAAGTCCTAGAACTTAACTAGATTGGCACTTCTAATTACGACAAACTAAAAGGTCCTTAGAAGTCGTGATGTTGCTCATTCATTGCTATCTCGTTGGTTATAATTTGTTTATGAAGTAGATATTATTTTTACGATAATTTTATATACTACAACATTTAATGCGTATGAAATAAGTTACATTATTTTAATGTGTTGCTAGCAACACATTCGTTATTACTAACTGTAGAGTGCGTTTCATCAAATAGTTCCTATGCCGTCATGTTGGCAGTAGAATGTTTTAGGCATAATTTCCTCAAGAAATTCCAATAAAACCTTGAAAAAACTAGAGATACGTCTACAAAGACGTCTACAAAGACGTATCTCTAGGTTTTTCAAGGTTTTATTGGAATTTCTTGAGTGAAATTATGCCTAAAACATTCTACTGCCAACATGACGGCATAGGAACTATTTGATGAAACGCACTCTAGCTGTAGCCTGTAAGTCGTTCCGATGTCATAACTATTTACTCAAAATGTACGCGTAGTTTTCTATAATATCAAACTCACTGAAACTTATTAATCAAATTTTTTTATTGATAAATGCCATTTATTTTCTAGAAGTCAATGTATGGGTCTATAACGACCAGTCATCTGTAATATTTCGTAGTTTTTTATATACATAAGGGAAGGGATATGTGAGGGTTGTATTCTAGGCTTTGTACTTGAGTATTTTGTACTAAATATAATTATTATCAAGCACCGTAGCAGCTTCCTCTAATTATGCTCAATAGTTCAAGTAGAGTACAATATCGAGAATACAATTCTTGAGCCGCCAAAAACACAGCTCTTGACGCGATCTGAATCTAGTCGGAATAAGAAATGAATTTACTTTAGATCATGAATAGAAACAATATCTACTCTATGCATTTGTTGTGTTTTACAGCGGCCAGACTGCAAATTCGGTAGGATTAATATTATGTTAGTTATTATGTTAGCTGCCATGAAGTGCATCTCATAAATGAAATTATGAACTCAGTTTGTAGTGGTGCGAGACATACATCACAGATTGTGTAGTCATAGTTTTATCAACGTTCTAACTTTTTTACCCGACTACTCACTATATCAGTCGAGGCCAATGGATGTGATAATCTCTAATATCCGTTGATTCAACTGTTACTTGGTTCATGTCGGCACTTCATTCTCTAAGGATTCAATATAAAAAGTGAAGTTTGTAATCCGTCTAGCGCTACACTCACACTGAACCGTTCCTAAGTGCGGAATCCGCCTTATTTATAAAGTAGTCGTTTTCGCTGTTACGTCAGCCTTAGAATAGGATATAATCATTGGTAATAAGACTTGCATCTCTCGTTCTGTAGACATTGCTGATGGCACTGCGGTTCAGTGTGCGTCCAGCTTTAGGGAGCTTACTATGAAATTCGTTATTTAAGATTTTCTATTGATGTAAATAATCTTGTTTTTTGTTGCAAGTAATAAATATATGATTTTTATTAAAACCATTTGTTTTAATCATTAGTATAAGATGCAGGTAGGCAGGGCCAACGAAAACGAGAACGTCGTTAAATAGACATACATTATCATCACATGCTTTCTTTGAAACATGAAAAACACCAAATAAAGAATGAAAAATCATAGTGAAATACTTTAATATGTCAAATTACGAGTAGGTGAGCATTACACGGTGGGTGCTTATACATTTGTATTTACAATTACTATATTAGCTTATAATAAGTGTTTCTGTACAAGATATTAAAGAGTAACGTCACTGGATAGTCTTTACACTAAAATAAGTCTAGCCTCAGGGCTATCCCCCCCCCCCCCCCCATATTCCCTAATGGGCTCGAAATCGTCTACAATCAGCAATCGTCCGATTTCTTGAACGAAAGCTTTTTTTAGCTTACACTTAATGTTCAAATATGATTTAAATTGGTAGTTACTATTGTTTTGTTATAGTATATTCTTATTTTTAACCGACTTCAAAAAAAGGAGGAGGTTCTCAATTCGCCTGTATGTTTTTTATTATTATTTTTTTTATTTATTTTTTGTATCATGTTACGCGATTACTCCGCCAATTGTGGACCGATTTTCAAAATTATTTTGTTGTTTGAAAGGGTATACTCCAGAGGTGGTCCCATATAAATTTTATTCCTGAGGGTTTGATAATTTGCCCGTAAAACTCTAAAAACCTTCCCTCCTAGCCATTGTAAATCGAATCGACAGATAAGTCTAAGACTCTCTATGCAATATGTCAAATTGACAATTTACTAATGCCAGGAACTCACGTGTCGCGAGACTTGACATAAAATGTATGCAGTTTTGGTAATTATTGCCTTTAGACGCCGGTGGAGCCTAAGCATTATCTGTTTAGCATTATTTATTTCTTTCTTTCAAGCTTATCTGATGATGGAGTCAAGAGCTGTTCCAGGGAACTCCTCAGACAGTGGGCTGATTGAGTTGAAACTCGGTTCGTAGATTAAGTATCATCTAAAATTTTCAAAAATGGCGACAACGAGCTGATCTGATGATGGAGTCAAGAGCTGTTCCAGGGAACTCCTCAGACAATAGGCCGATTGAGTTGAAACTCGATTCGTAGATTGAGTATCATCTAAAATTTTCAAAAATGGTGACAGCGAGCTGATCTTATGATGGAGGGAACTCCTCAGATAATCGACCGATTTAGTTGAAACTCGGTTTGTAGATCAAGTATCATCTAAAATTTTAAAATATAGTGACAGCGAGCTGATCTGATGATGGAGAATGGAACTCCTCAGTTAATAGGTTGATTGAGTTGAAACTCACTACATCGGTCAAGTTTCATTTACTAATTTGAAATATGATGACTGCGAGCTGATCCGATGATGGAGAACGGAACTCCTCAGAAAATAGGTTGATTGAAATGAAATGTTGTACTTACATCGGTGAGTTCAATCAGATCACGGTAATCCATTAAAAGCTTGTACTTGATGATATTTAAAAAAAACTTATTCTTATTTAGATTTGTATGTATGGCTTATTGATTCCCTGAGTCACGCCGTGGTAGAGTCGAACATTGAAGTCGGTTTTTCTTTTTTTTTAAAAACGTAATTATATTTGTATTTATTCCGTGCCAGATGTACACCTCTTTCATTAACAATTCGTAGGGAAACATGAAGTCGCATCGCTATGTGCGCTAGCACCATTTACTGCCTTTCTTCACTATTCCATTCACCCTCTGTGGCATACTATTCTCAGGATACAAGTCGTCAGCGGCCGGCGCGTCGCATGCACTCAGACCGTTCATGAGCTTCCGCTGCGGTCGCGGAGTCGCGCGACCCGCGTCTCTTATCCTTTCCCTAACCCACTTATCGGCAGCGTGCGTCCGCTTCACCGGCCTTTTGTTCCCCGTATCGTTCAATTGACATAAATCTCCGTTCCGGAGCTCCGATACCGGTCTGCTAGGCGTCTCAGACTCGCTGCCGTTGACCAAGGAATGCGCGCTGCGGGCTTTGTGCAGCGAGAGGCGCATCGGTTTCCGCGGCGGCGTCGGGCGCGACTTGACATCGTCACGCTTGTCCTCATTCTTCTTGTAGTGGCTGAGCCGTGTTGAACAGGTTTCTGAGCCATAGTCTATCCGCGGAGAACTGCTATATATGTCGCCATTAGGAAAGTCCGAACATTCCGATTCGAATTCCGAAGACTTCGCACTTCTCGAGTGCAGCTTCGATGACCGTCTACTGGATTTGTGCGCGTTCTCTAAAACTTTTCCGTCTATCCGGTTATACATGTATACTTTTTCCGTGTCTACCTGAATTTCCTCTGCGCTTTCGTTCTTTTTCATCTTTCGAAGACGTTGCGATCGCTTCAGCTGCTCGATGATAGATAGCGTCTTTCTTTCTGCCCAATTGGTTTTCTTTATACTTTCTTCTATTCGATCAGCGGCCTTCTTGATCTCATAGTGCTTGGTTTCTCTTCCGCCTGCGGTTGAGTTATTTTCTCTCATGTCCAAGTCGCTGTCTGATCTAAAGTAGTCTTCTCTCGAGCGACTCAATCGTTCGCTCTTCAAGCGCTGCTTTTCCATGTGTCTTTGGTTTCGCTCGATCATGCGGATGGCTGCGTCCGTTTCTGCGGTGTAGTCGACGCCGCCGTGTATGCAGTGGTGGGACAGCGAGTGCCGCATTCGACCAGCTCGGTGCTCTAGACTGTGCGAGCTGTGGGACCTGTGGTTAGGGGGAGGTGAGGCGCGGGGAGATACCGCAGCTCTAGAGGAGGCCCCACTCGCGTTGGACCTCGGCCTCATCAACGGAAGATTTCCCTCGGAGTTATCTAGCCCCGGCAGCTTCGCGACTATTGCGGTGATATCGGGACCCTTCTGGAACACTTGCACTTCGGATCTTGGGCTTTGTCTCCTCGACGCAGGCTCGGTGCTGATGTTGATGTTGGTTACGTTCTTTTTGCTCTTGTTTACTGTTATGCAGCTGTCGCTACTGCTGACTGGTTGAAGCTGTAAAAAATAAACCTTCATTAACAAACGGCAGTTTGAATTATAACAGTACCTACGGCAGTGGTAAGCTAGTTTTAATGTGTACCTGGTTATGCCTTGCCAGCAGTTCTGCCACTTGTTCCTCAAGATAAGATATGCGATGAGTGAGCCTGGTGTTGTCGGAGCGGAGTCCTTCCTTCGCCTTCTCGGCGTCATCTGCTGCTGTGCGTAGCGCACCCAATTCCGCCCGCAGTGATGCTGCCTCATTCTAGAAATAAGGAAATGGCGCTGGTTTAGTTCGATAATCCATGTTTAGCGAGACGCGACGTTCGAATGGTTTTAAAAGATATTTAATTTTTTTATTAAAAAACAAACCTGTGTAAAGGTAGAGGTGGGTAAAACGGGCGAGAGTTGCTGGCCTCGCAACACTACTATCCTCGACGTGGGAGAGTCGCTGGCCACTCGCTGCAGGTCCTCCTGGTTTCGACATGACACCACCAGTGAACCATTCACTTCCACCAACCTGAAAATTTATTTTTAAAGTATTTTCATCATGCTCACTCGTATTATATTTCACATTATAATACGAGTGAACGGTACATAGGTTACCGACGCATTCAGACAAAAAGTTCTAGAAGCACAGTGACGCCTATGATGTGATTTTAGAAAACCAGGTGCTTTATTTTATGGCAGTATATAATCGGCGCGATCCACTCCGTAGGTACTTTCACTGCAAAAGCACTGCCATCTGAACGTAGTCTAACTCTCATCTATTATCATTAAAACGCGGCAGGGAATCTTTATAAAAACAGATCTTTCCTAACAATCTAATTCCAGCAGAACTCATGAATTGATAAAATACTTGTTCGGCACGCACTGCAACTTGTTCTACGAAATGCTTTCTCGATGTAAACCGTACCTAATAGGAGCTGGCGTGAGCTGACAAAACATAATGAAACTTAACTAATTGTTTTTATTATTCGCGAGATTCATATTTTTTGTAGGTAAGTGCTTGTTTTTTTGTGGAAAGAATGTTTATTTTTCGGTGAAAACTGAACGATCAATGCACATCTATTCTGTCTTCTGAAGTTTGTGATGATGTTTTCATGTTAGTAGCGACTGAATAGATTTGAATAAAACATGAAACAGAATTGGTCCTCTTTTAAATATGTATTTTAGCGAGCGGTCTAAGCTATATTTATAGTTACCTACCTCCTTAATTGAATTGAAAAGAGAATATAATCAACCACCTAGTTTAGAAAGATATCCGAGCACGCTGTCGTCTTATGGGATTGCCTATTATTTCAATAATTTCCGCTACAAATGCTTACAAAGGACCATAAATCGGTATAATTGGTGAGAAACCACGCGGATTGAAATATCCACGACTGGACTTCGCACTAATGGTAGCTATTAGATACTGCTACACTCACGTAGAATCTTGGTGGAATTCTACTTAGAACGGAAACTAATGTTTAAAGTAAGTAAAAGTCGAGATAAAACAATAACTAACGATTAAAACACTCTAAGGCGACTCGGACAGATATTCTCTTTTGTACCTACCTAGAACCTAGGTATTAAACTAAATAGGTATCATTAGAAAAGTAAGCTTCGTGGGAAATTAAAAAAAATCTACATCTTTAAGTATAAGTAAATGAAACTGCTTTAATATTCTTCGTTCCTCGAAGATATTATCGCAAACGATGCCACTTCGGATTACCGCACGATGACCTCACGATTGCCAAGTTTGGTCGGCGGCTACCGACTAGGTTTAAATACTTACATAAACAGATTAACTAGCTACTGTTGAAACTTGATCTGGTTAATGCATCATTGGTAATTGACAGACCTTCGGCCTATTTAAGATTTAATGCCTGCTCGTAGTCATCACCTTGTGACCTTGCATACCTACTAGACTGATTCCATTCGTCAATTAACTGAATGAAATCAGATGTAACTCTTCTTCACACACACACTTGCATCACGCATCATAATAAAGTTACAAAAAAACAGCATGATTTCATATCTCTTGGTAGGTAGTTACCCATTACGTTAGGGTATGTTCTTATAAGAAGCAGCTCACCTGTCTCCGACCCTCAAAGCGGGGTCGTTGGACCACTCGACCGCCATGCAGCCAGCGCGGGCCGAGGCGCGCCACGAACCATCGCGAGCCTCCGCCGACAGTAGGACGCCGCTGCCGCCGCACTCGCGCACCATGCTGAAATTGAAACGAAATTAGTTTTCAGGATCATGACTGTATCCCAATGACTGGTATTCTTATAGCACATAACTCAAGAGACTTCGTAAAAGGTTTAACCCATGTTTTGAGCCGCTGTGTTGCTCAGCTCATGCCTATTTTGTAGGAACCTTCCTTAACTACATGAAAATAATTAGATTTTGCGATGCCTAGAATAAACAAGCAATAAACGAGGCTCTAGCTAGAGTGGCAAAGTAAAACTCATCTATCAGTGGCAGAATAGTAAATCAAACATGACACGTCGTTTCATAGCCGCGATCATCTCGGCGGTCGTTAAAAATAATAATGTAACAAACTTGTAACCTGAGAGACGATATCTCAGTACCTTCAGCTGGCTACGATTAACAACCATTTCCTGTTAGTTTTATGGTTACAAACCGTTGCTCTCTGGTCGAAGATAGTTCATACTTAGAACTGCTAAACGACTCCTTGTCTTTAGTAATTTATTACATGGGTACCGCAAGACTTTATCATGCTTGGAATATTCCAAACTAATACGTGATAAAATCTTAAAACATTGTAGTACATACACTGTTGAACAATTGCCTTTACAAGGCAGAATATAAGCCTGTTATTCTACTTGCTTGTAAAAGTACTGAACCTGATCGTGTATACAGCTATAGTTCCCTTTATTATGGCATTATGAGGGATGTAGCGAGGAGTCACGGTCGAGGTCACACAGCTCGAGCCCGCGGGGCACTGCACTACACGTTGTAAGGTGACTGCGTTTTAGAGGTGAATTGAGACAGTTTTAGTTCTGAAACTTCCAGGAAATAAAGCTCGTAACTTGCTACAGATAAGTCTAGCTAAGCTGTGTAATAAAATTAAATGCACCACAACGCAGTAAATTCCGTAGCACATTTAGCGCGTTGATGTCTTTTGTATGGAATTCTCGCATCGACATCTTTAAGTTCAGTAAATTATTTGAAGAATAAAATTAGTTTTGCTGCTTCCAATGGCTTTATACTTAAAATAATCTACAGTGGAATGCCTTCGGGCTCTCTATTTTATTGCGATACCGTGGTGTATAGCAGGATTATTCCCGTCTGACACCTACGCGGTGCGCTTGCGCAGCCGTGGCCTTTGTTCGACCCATTCGCACTTGGCTCAGACCTGCTAAGCCAGCTTCCATCCCAGTCACACAGAAAATAGGTAACATATTTTAACTGTTGATTGAAGAGATTGCAGGCCCATCGCCGCTATGAGCTCGTGATAATGCGCGAAGATTGTTTTCATATTTGGCATGTTGATTGTTGAATTTACCTACTTTAGAGGAACACATAAATTAAGTTCAATCACCGTAAAACTATCTAGATACCTAGGTATATAAACAATAACAGTTTACAGCTAATGAGCAAATAAAGAAGTTTAGAGGAAATTATCGTTATTGATAGATAAAAGAGTATTTTCCCACGGTTGTTGTACGTGAGTGCAGCGAACCGCGCCAAGACGAGGGAAAATTGTAGTTGTTATGGATAAACCTACATGTGGAGTAAAAACTAACCATGCCTGTACACGACTAGAATGTGCCTGCCTAATTGGCTAGAATGCTTAGATGATTTAGGCAAGCTCTTGAATCACCGCTGGTCACGATCGAGATCTTAAAATATTTTTTTTCATTTCATGACATGTTTGAAAGCTGGCAGAGGCTGGCCTGGTGTTAAGCTTTAAAGAAGATTTACTGGTATTTTTGCAAAGTTGCCAGAGCCTCAGTGCCAGTGTCACAACATTCTTATAAAGTATTTTTACGGCTTATCTACTAATGGCAATCTGATGACTGACAAGATGACGACAGGCACCACGCGATGCTAACGCGGTAATAAGAGATCCATGATGCGATGACACCAACATTATACCAAGATAAAGTGAAAATAATGATAGGATTATATTTCTTTCGACAATTTGAACACGCACATACCTACTACGCACTTAAAAATTGTAGGTACTCGGTAAAGTGAAGAAAAAAAAAGTAAAGTAGGTAACTAGGATTAGGTAAACGGATAACTTTAAAAGTAGTTTATGTAGGTAAGATCGATTGATCTTAATTCTGATTGAAAGCTCGTTATTAAGTAGGTACTTACCTACCTTAGTACCTAGCTCTAAAACACCAAACTATTAGAATAAACTGCATCTAACACAGCCAACCTTATTTATGCCTTTATGGTATGTTGCGTCTGCGCAGCGCCAAATATAGCGCGTAATCAGACGGCAGTAACTTATAGTCAGGCGTAGCTTATGTAAGCTTTTGATTGGATAAGAGATAAACTTCTACGTTTTTTGCTATAATTTGTCGATTGGACTTTATAACTTGGTAAGAAAGCTCCGTAGTTAGAGCTCTGTGGCGTGTAGGCTGCATTTCCACCATAGATGTGCGAGGATGTGTTGCAAGGGACATGTTTGTTAAGACCCAATAAAATCACTTCATTTATAGCCTCGCTCAGGTCAGCTCTAATGAAAACGGCTCAGCGGAGCGAGGCTTCTGTACATGCAAAACAAGGGAAAAATGTGTGCTACAGATATGTTGCGAGGGATGTGTATTACGAAAAACGTGTGCGAGGGATGTGTGCTTGGGACGGATACAAGCGAAAAACTAGCAAAAAAAATAACAGTCGTGCATCAGAAACGAGCTCGCACCGCTCATCCGCTCACCGTTTCACAGCCTCGCTACACATCCTCACACAATTCTGATATTGGTTTTAATTTAAAAAATGTTAGGAAACTACAATTAGTTCAAATTATTTATTGTTTTCATTTATGTTTTTTTCCCTTATTAACTTGCTTATGTTGCTTCCTATGTTGGTTCAGTGATAAACTACTCGTGAAGTCAACGGGAGCCTAATGATGTGGCCAGTGACAACATGCACAGCCTCGCAGCTCCACAATTACTTCACTTTCACTCTAATTTCGCTTTTACTATTACATTCGTCATTGCGGCTGACGAGTCTGCGCCTGCGCATTACTAGGAGGTTTCCCACCAATTGTAAAACCAAAAGTTCACTAACTAGCCACATAAATGTCTACATATTATGTTGATGAAGCGGGTAATTACTTAATCTCAGAGAACAAGATTTAATTATGTGATAACGTATTACCTACTTACATTTTCGCATGCTTGCTGTAGTCTGTATTGAAAGTGCTTTATAAAATTACAAGACAATGGAAGCATTTATTCAAATTATTTAAATTTTAATCTATTATGTAACTTTTGTTTTCCATTAGGTACCTACATTACATAGGTACTTACTTTTGTATCAGTATCAATAGGCACAGCCTAGTATTAAATCTTATGAATGCCTTTGCAAAATCTTTAAATTGCCTTTTTGTATTAAGGAAAAATAAGTGGGCCAACGTTGAACGGCTAAACGGGGTTAAAACAATTAATTATTAAGTACATAAATAAAGTTTTACCTACAAAAACAGTGGGATCTTTGTTAAATTTCACAATCGAATTAGAGAAATTATAGAAATCACATACACCATGAAAGCTTTAAACAAAGAGCTCTTAAATAAAGATGTGAATTCAGAATAATAGGAACATGTACTTAAGTGACTCATTCGTATGTATCTCCAGATCTTGTGTGCGTGTACGAGCTGAAGCTGCTTACTGTTCTACACAATCTGATTTCGACAAATTGAGGTAATATGCAAAGATTTACATCATGCTTAAAATCTAAGTCTACTGTATAACTACCTAATATTAATATATAGGTACTAATAATCACTAAATAGTTCCAAGTTACAAAATAAGCAACCTATTGCATTCCTTACATACCTACATTTTAAATTGCAGAATAATAGTCTTACCACTCGTGACATAAAGTTATATCTCGGAATAAACCAAGAATAAACATTTTGACAGTTTACACTCGGGAATAACTTTATACCAGGTTTATTAGTAGGCGCCTAAGAGTTCAGAAACTTGAGTTCAATCAAAATGAAGGTTCCAAAATAAAGTAAAGCATAAAAGTTGAGCGTAATCGTATTTTTTGCTCCACTAAAGGGTTTAATGTAGTCAATAGTTTATTCAGTGAAGGAAGTAATTTTTCACCTGTCGGGCTGAACGTGAGACGCGCCGCGGGCTTGCCTAGATATAGATAACTCGTGCCTGGGCTAGGTATAAAACAGGTTTTTATTACCGTTTGTATAAGAAAGGTAAACCAAAACAATGAGAGTAGGTACGTACTTATACGAAAGAGCCTTATAAAAGTAATTTAACAAATTAGGCCCTACACTAATGTAATACTTGTAGGTAAACTAAACGATGACTGCATAACTGGTAATCAGAAGAGAGATAATAAAGTCACATACAGATGTTTTACGAGTCTATGTAACTATGTTTTTGCTCGTAAAATATGGACACGGACAAATATCCAATTAGCTGCGACACTAAGCGCCAAAGAGAATGCCAAGGAAAGCCGCAGGCGGTCGCTATGCGGCTATAAACAACAATCGCCGTGTAAGGCGGGAGATACGCGTGGAATACCAAACGCACGAGATATGATCTCGGTATGCTGCTAACGTGTTGCCTCCGCTGAAAAAGCTCTCTGAATTATGCAACTCTTTTCTAAAGGCAATGTTGGAAGTTTTCTTTGCTAGATTTTCTGATCCCGAGATTGTAAAATATTCTATTGGGTGTTGGATATCGTGTAAGCTTCGGGAGAGGCTTATGCAATTTATATCTGTAGCGCTCAAAAACGCTCGGTAATATAAAAAGCAAAGATTGTATGTAAGCCTTTGACAAAAGAGGTAGACTAGAAGGGCAGATTGGGCAAATGTTAAAAGGTCGTGAATGGATAGGAATAGGTTGGATGGCCCAATTAAAGGGAGGCCTTTTCTCAGCAGAGGGTTAAATTAGGCTGTGGGCGATATAATATTTTTATTAATTTAACTGTACTCGCTCGACGTAAAATTTAAAACATTGCTGTCTGTCGCCTATAATTATAATAACATTTAACTAGTTTTTAAGAAATAGTGTACCATTTTTGCATGACAAGATGTAACTATATTGTTTTGGTGGCTCTAAATAAATAAATATTGATGAAGATGGGTCTTAGATCATTCCAACTCAATGTCTTGTTTTTTCAATTAGGTAACTTACTCAAACAAGCGTGGGAAATGTGGGAATGCATATAATATGACATTCTGCCCATGTATCTGTTATTGAGTGAATTGGGTCAGTGTCTCGGTCTGGCCGGGACAGACCGCAGACCGCAGCCCGGACGATGCGGCCGTGAGACCATCGTATGGTATTGATTGAACTGTCTCAACAACAGCAGTTTCTAACTAATGCTTTAAGCCATGGCAATCTATTATGATATAATGTATTGAAGATCATGGGAGCAACACATAACAATTAAAAACTACTTCTAGAACTAGGTACGCTATATTGATTGTTTTACAAAATGACTGAAGATCAGAGCAGATCAAACCTCTTGAGGATAGGTTGAGTCTGTTTGTTGTTTACATTTATTATTGTTCTTTAATGCTGCCTGCTCCGGCTCTCAGCTCACGAAACTGATCTTATCGTCTGCAGCTCAATTATGTCAAGTTCTCGCAAACAGCATTGATAAATCGTTGGGTAAGTAGGTATACAAGCAAAAAGTGCATTAGGATGCACTTTTTGCTCTGTACACTGGTATGTATAATTATAAATTATATAAATGTAGGTATAATTTCTAAGTTCTTATGTTTTGAACACACATCCTGTATCGTCCTACTTACTGCTGCCGGTAAAGAATTTGGCTTATATCCAAGCCTCCTCGCAGACTGCAGACTTTGTATCGAACATACATCGGCTCGTAATGAGTATGGAGAAGTATATTCCGTCTCAACCATCGGCCGATAGAAAGTCTGTAGTCTGCGAGGGGTCTAAAACCCAGCCCAATGGACCCGTAGGTACTAAGTATAATGAGTTTCGCACCTACAGCGCGGCACCGTGCTGGCCTCACATAAAGGTGCAATTTCTATCAGCTTTCGATAGTGTGACTTTCGGAACAAACCATGATTTACTTGTAATTGCATGCAAATTGCTAGGTCCGGCGCGGGACTCTCGCCTTAGTTGATTCTAACCTAGATTTGGCGTGAAAAGATTTTTCCCAACGATACAGACTAGAAAGTGGATATACCTACCGGATGGATCGTTTGCCCCGCCCCCCGAACAATAGAAATAGCGTAATAAACAATTACCGCGTATTTGCGAAGTCTAATTTGCTATCCCCACATAGTAGGTACCTTCCTACACGGCTTCAGGTGATAATTGAGGGCGTAAGAGTCTCGCAGCTGCCTCAGTGGATCGCAATCTTTGGATGTTGTGGTAGAATTTACGCGTCTCCGAGAGCTGAGATACGAGCTACAAGCGAGTGGCGAAGCTAATCTCGCGGTTCTAGTCTTGTAAACATGAATGAAGCCATAAATATTTGCGTAATTGCTAGATTAGCCGTTTCTCATGGAAACCTGCAAATGCAACCGTGGAAGTGCTAACTGAATAATTACGTTGATTTGAGGTCTGTTGATTAGATACAGATTACATACGCTTACTCGGTGTCTGAGAAAATAAGTGAAGAATGCAGCTTGGTAATAACAACACCACTTTACCTAATCGCAGATTACGAAAAAATGATTTAATTTTTATTAAATTATACGGCGTGTAACGAAAATGGTCCTAAATACCTACTGAAACATAAATTTTGTTTAGACCATAATTCTAATGTAAACCTGGTAACGTGACAAATATTTGGTCCAACAGAGGGTCCTACAACTTGAGATATCAATAACTCTGAAGCTAGGCACGCAATGACCGTATTTATTTAAAGCAAAATATTATTTGAAATGTTTAATAGAGATTATAAACTTCAAAGGGTCTTGAACATCGTAGTGATAGTTATACCTGTATAAAGTGGGTTGTTGTGAGCCAGCGCGTGCGCGTGCATCGGCCTGCTCGATGAGCTGCGCGAGCGCACGCGCCTGCTCGCCCAGCGTCAGCAGCTCCAGCTCCTCACGGCCCAGCTTGTACTGCAGCTCCGCCTGCTGGATCCGCGTGTCGATGTTGCTGGTGACAACACACTATAGGTATTAAAGTCTTGAAATTATTGGAAGCTTTTTAGTTTTTTAACAACATTGTAGGCACGGGTTTATATTGGCTGAGACGCAAGAGTTGCGAGTAAAATTCTCATGCAGACCTACCTATATTTAGAACCCGGGTGTTGTGTTTTTTTCTGATATCCACATCACAGAGAATTCTAGTGTTATAGGGACTACCGTACGTTAGTCACAGTTAGTTACGTATCATTTATTTTATTGCACACAAATTACCAAAGTAATGCACAATTAGCGAGCATAAAAAAGTGTGTTAATCAAATCCTATTAAAATTATAAACCTAAAAAGTTAACACGTTTCAATGTTTCGATGTTTGTGTTTCAATCAAGCCTTGCCTAACCAGAGAACGGATTTAGATGAATCTTGGAACAGATGTAGAGCGAAGCTGCAGGCAGTAGCTAGTTCATAAAAATCGGCTAGTAGAGATCTTGATAACTCACTCTGTGACATGCGTTTTCTCAAGCCTCTTCCTCAGCTCCAGGATATTGTTCTTCCTGGCCTCCAGGTCTGCCTTGACGGCCTGTGCCCGGTCCTCGAGCGCGCGCCGTTCATCCGCAGACAACGCGGCGCATTCCTCGCGCGACTCCGTCCGTGAGGGCGGTGGGGAGGTGGCCTGCACCAACCGCGCGGCGCTCAGGGACGCACTCAGCTGCTTCTTGAGGCTGACGGTAACAAGAGCTTGTATCATCTTGATATTCACCGATGCCGATAGCAGAAACTATTGCTCGTTTAGTTTATCCTAAGCACCTCGCAAATATTCCCTGCGACTTTGGTAAATATTTACCCAAGCTAATATTTACCCCTCGTTTCGTAAAATGGTTTTGGTAATAAATAAATTTGTATTTGTATTTAGCCATAGAAGACCTCATTGAACAGTAAATTGGTAAACAAAAAGTCAGGGCCAAAATTCAAAAAGCGTTATAGCTATAGTGGGATAGGATCGCTACAATTCCTTAGGACTTACAAGCTTGGTTTTTTTCATTTTCCATTATGACCAATACCGTGAAGAACCAGAGCTTAGGGGCCTAGCTTTCATAAAAAGTGTATCCTGCCTGTGCATCTCGACATGCATTGCGACCTCGGCTCATATTTACGCACGCTTTCAAACAACTATGAGGAGTCAGGTAAAAGCCAAACCTCTGTATAAGCGAGTCCTTATCGGAAAGCGCAGTCCTGAGCGCGTCCAGCTCGCGCGTGGCGTCCCGCGCACCCGCGCTGCGACGTCGCGAACCCACCAGCGATACCTCGATACTCGCCATCTGCACCACACGTCACAATACGTTGAAATAAATAGCGACGATCTAGGTAATAAAACTGTAGGTCACCTGATTATTTAGGTAGAAAGGTAAATTCGCTAAACATCGTTGAAAGTAGTAGGAAAATCCGTAACGCATGGTTAGATCAAATTATATTACACATTATTATAATTTTATCATTTACTATCTATCATTCCAATACGTTATAAAAGTTCAATAAAAAATGTAAAATGAATTATAGCAGCATACCAAAACAATAAAGAAACACGCGTTAAGTTGGTAGACATTTTACCGTATAAGAAAACCGGTTGACTTCACCAATAAAGTTATAAAGAAACACGACAATTTAAATGAATGTTTTATTGTAAAGATTGTATCTACATACCTACTCAGGATTGTAGAAAAAGTCACCTGTTTATCACATTTAATTAATCAGGTAAAGTGTATGACAGATGTCTCAATGAAGTGGATCCATCACGTCATGTTTTGAGCCTTATTTCTAGGTATAATATATGTACTTATAGCATCCGATTTCCAAAAACCTGCTTTGCTCGAATTCATAAGATTGAATCTGGCGTCGTGATTTCCTTACTTCCTTTGAACCATTTCAGGTGTAATGGAAATTCAAATTAATTGAGATAAGGCTAGGCTGTGTATATCTAGTGCAGAGCGTCAAGTCAGCCGTGATGAGTGATCATCGCCTGATTTATCGCTTCACACACGTCACCGATTCCCAGCCTCGTCCATCCCGTAAGTGGCGAGTAGACACTTGTAAGTAATAGGTGTAATCCTGAACACTGCTATTACTACCTGTCTGCATATTCTGTGATTACAACGCGCCCTTTAACGGTGATAGTTACAGGAATTAATTATCTTATTATGTTGTACATGATGTAGGTGATTGTAGTGTTGGGTAATGGCACATTTGTAACCGCCAAGCTTTTCTATGCCTATACTTATGTGCAATTTATTAGATGCATTCCATGTGAAACTCTCATTCATTTCATCCTAAGAATAATAATTAGTTGTGGGTGGAGTGAGTTGAGTATACCTACTCAATTTTGGAAAGGGTGAAACTGCATAATTGTTCAAGCTATAAAATAAATAACAGAATTTGAGATGTGAGCACACTATCTGTGTTGCAACTCGCATTGCATAGACACAATGATATTGATCAGATTAGATCTAACGGCTTCATTGGAAAGTATCGTATTAAGATGTGCGGATAGTGCGTGAGAAAAGGGCGGGAAACAATTACGGTACATTAAAGCACAATGGTTAAATGGTTGGGAACGAGGAGATGCGTGTGCGCAGTTCCTATACCAGCGATTGTTGCCCATCGATTGCATCACTACGCAATAACTCGCAATGATCTTGGAATGAGATAGATGGAAACGAACTGTTAGAAACCGTATCTGTTTATGAAACAGGTAGGTACAGTCGGCCGCAATAACATGTAAGTAAAATACTGTGTTTACAGTATTTTATTACATGACGTCACAATAACACCCTTTGATGATTTTTGAAGCGCGTACAACAAGTACTACAGTGAAGTGAAAATTTAATAAGGTTTTTCATGGAGAAATGAAAATTCTTATCAAAATGTTCGATTCCGACTTGATTCAAACCGGACACGATCAGACGATCCTCCTAAAGCCGGAGTGCCTTACCGCTCGGATACGGAATCTCTGAAGATTTTGTTAAAAATGTTAATTATTGTTACCCAAGCAAATAAGTATTTTTAATTGAAGGCAAGTGAATTAGTGATGTTTGAACTTTATTAATGTAGGTAGGTAATACTTCATTTTGTGATGTTAAAAAAGTTCAAAGCAGCAAGGTGAGCCAGTAAGTGAAGCCGTGTGGAACGAAGCGTGTGAAGGAAGAGGCACCTCGTGACCACCTCCTCCAAGGACCATGACATTTCCTGACAATGGTTTCCAGCAGGCTTTAAACTCAGGTAAAAATTAACGCAATAAAAGAAATTGTTTACTCATTTGATTTTGAATTATTTTATCAAAAGTTTGTACGAAAAATTCCTCATTTGTAGAGTCCAGTAAATTAGATTAATCAGCGTAAATGGAAGTGAATGGCGCTGTCCTCAGTTTTTGCGGCGCGAGCGACGTGCGTGCCTTGATGTTTGACCAAATTGCGAGATAATGAGCGACTCGTTATGTTAGATCAATTTACATTTACAATTTAAACTGCCGTTTTTTTTCACGTTTATTTCATTGTATTGTTTTTGTCATAAGGATCAAATAAAGTTTGGTCTGGCCCATAATATCACTTTGTCTTTTGTAATTTATAAAACCTCACGTAAAACTAATATTGACAAGCATTAGTGCCTTGGATATTGCTGAGATAGCTTACCTTACTCAATGGCCGATAAACATACGAGTATTTATTATTTCCAACATAAAAATACCTGCGTGAAATGAATTACAGAATAGCAGACGAGTTTTAAACCGAGAAGGCTCTACCAATGATGTTGTATACTATAGTTACTACTGTAAGTAGTATCCCATTTCTCTCGGCTCTACCAATCCAGTTCTCTAGGAAATAGGCTCTATAAAAGAAGGTTTATTTCAACGTGTTCGCAGTAAATAGGACTTGTAAACAGACGTGTGAGACACATAAATAGCGCAGTGCGGTGTCGTGCGGATAGCTGGCGGGCGCTGTACTGTCTCCTTTGGAGGTAGGGGGAAGACAAGCCTTCGAAAAGAACAGCTATTTAATCGTTTTGTAAGTAGAGTTAATAATATAATGAGATAAAATATATCGCTCCATCTTAGTTCTAGAATCCATTACACATATTTAGGCTTCTTCTTTTACGTGTAGGTAGGTACGGTACGTGAAATAAAAGACACCGTACTGTGCAATAACACTTTTGTTACCTGCACGAGACCCTACATAGAAAATTATCGTGAGAGGATTTCTATGGA
This sequence comes from Epirrhoe alternata, assembly GCA_963565295.1. Lineage (NCBI taxonomy): Eukaryota > Metazoa > Arthropoda > Insecta > Lepidoptera > Geometridae > Epirrhoe > Epirrhoe alternata. The sequence goes on from OY751379.1 coordinate 13,442,718, forward strand.
AGATATACCATTATAGTAACAAAAAGTACGCTTGCACATCGCTTAAAAACCATCAAAATAAACTTTTATAACCAAATTCCGGGGAAATCAGCAATTATCAATAAAATACCGTAACAACCAGTAGCAAAATAACATATACTTACATTTAAAAGTACTTACATACGAGTACAAAGATATAGATCTACGCTTTGAGTAAAACTTGTCTGTGCGTACCATCTTTAATGCAAGTTTACTGCAAAGAAAACATTGATAACTATTCTTAAATTATTACGACGCCATAAAATGCACACCATAGGCCTAGTGTGTACACGCCCTATCTGGTTAGGTGCTGGTCATCGCAAGTGTGTTGCTCCGGGCAACCTTATGTTACCATGTTCTAATTACAGGTACAAGACAGTGAATTGTGAACGTTATTTATTTTAATTTTATGCATTTGCTCTATCTTTAGAACATCATTGGCCTGCCCTTATCCCTTTCATGCGGGGTCGGCACAACATGTTCTCTTTCTCCACTCTCCTATCCACTCCTTTCTTCCATCCATCTTTTCTTAGGTCTACCTCTACTCACATATCCATCCACATACTCGCAGTCCAAGCTTTCTTCACAACTATCCGGAAACGTTTTGGTTAATTACCATAGTTATCTCATTTCCTGCTTTGTTATACTTGCATACTTTCTTTTTTATATGTATACACTCAATCTCTATACACTCAATTTCGCCTTCCTTATGGCTCAAATCATTTTAATTACGCCGTCTATGGGTATTAGAGGCCGTTAAAGTAATAACATATCCGTAGGTATTTATGATAATAATAGAAGTTACAACGGATCATAGTTGGCAGTAAATCATAGTTATGATTATCTCGTATGTAAATAATGAATGAATTTTCCATGGACGCGAAAGAAAGTGAGATGGGATGACGTCAATTGCATATAATTACTTAATGGATGAAATGAAATGAAGAGCCTTTATAAGAAGAGGAAATTACTTCCCGAGTGGACAATGTTGTACAGAAGTCGCATAGCACACGCGCTCTGAAGGGCACGAGGCGCGTTGATGTCTAATGTATCGAGAAACGAAAGCTGTTGGAAACTGAATGAGCTTAAGAACCTACTTTTGACAAAAACATAGTAAAATTAACCCGGGCCAATTGAAAACCCCTATATGTACATAAATAAGTACAAAATGTAACGCAAAACTTAAAAAAACTATGTATCGCAAACTCCAGTTTTCTTCAAATTACTTTTAGAGCACTTTACTTCCGTCGTTTGTATTTCCACATGTTACGTCCACACGTGCTTATGTAAACAGCAATACCTACTGGTGGGTCACTGACCTTGGCCTCCAGAGTATCGAGGTTGACGACCCCGCCCGCCTCCAACGTTTGCTGTAACAAACAAATTGACCTTTAGTTGAGTAGATGTGGGTTATATGGAGCACAGATGCGTTTACCAATGAAAAAAATCAAAAATCAAAATCAAAAATCATTTATTCAGTAGGACCACAGGGATACCTTAGAATAGTCTTAAAACTAATTTTACTCCTGTTCTTTCGCGACCAATACCGTGAAGAATCAGGGCAACAAACACGGTCTGGGGCCTATCATTTTTTTAGGTGATCCATGGATCCATTGAGTTGGAGCAAGTCCCAAGCTTTTTTGTCATCCAAATAATCAGATATCTTATAATAGGCTTTTTTACAGAGATGACGTTTAATTGTATTTTTAAATTTAGTGATTGATAAATTTTGCAATTCGCTTGGGACTTTGTTATAAAAGCTTACACATTGCCCTTTAAATGATTTCATAATTTTATCTAAACTAGTAGTGGGAACAGCGAGTTTATCCTTATTTCTAGTGTTTACATCATGATTATGAAACATCGCCTTAACTGTTTCCGGAGTAAAGAAAGTGCATCAACATTAGATACTGACAGAGGCACATGTCTAATGAGTAGTAAATTTAAAATATCAGTGCCCATGTCTGAAAACTCTATATCTAGGTACCTACTACATGCAAGAGAACCTATGCAAAAACTGTTTTAAGTATTAGACTTCTAAGCTGGATAGTCGGACATGATCCAGGTCACCAATCACTTAATCCACACAAATCGATTGAAATATTTAAGTAGGACATACCTACATTTGCTGACGACCACTGTGGCGCAGTGGGTGAAGGCCCCCTTGGGACGCAGCAGGTGGCGGGTTCGATCCCCGCCGTGGGATAAATGTTAGTATTATCTGTAAATATTTATCTCCAGTCTGGGTGTTTCTATGTATAATATGTATATATTTACAAACAAAAAGGATATAAGTAGTATATCAGTTATCTGGTTTCCATAGTACAAGCTTTGCTTAGTTTGGGGCTAGATGATGCTGTGTGAAATGTCATGCATTATTTATTTATTTGATTAGATTTCGATGTAGGTAGGTAACTAGGTAATTGATAGGTTTTAATGTAGTTTTCTCACATAGTGCAAATTTTATACGATGTGCACAATAATTCTTAATTATCCAGAAGTCACAGTGGTGGGTTGCACAATGCACCACGTGCCTTTTTGACATTTCTTTTTCTTCCTCAATGTAATCTTATGGGGACCGAACGCTTGCGCAATCGCTGATTTAAATCACCATTAAAAACTTTCTACGTCTATTAAGTGACCAACTGGCAACGAAAATAGATTATCATCATGATAGACGGATTATTCAATTGATACTGCTAAGCAGGGCAAGCGGCTTAAATGATGTAGAGATTTTTCCGTTATAGCTTAAATCATTTATCAGATGAGTAGAGAATATTTTTAATCCCTCGTGTAGTTCTGGTAGACTGAACACATATTTTTCATATATATGAGCATACCAAACGATCGTAGGTTATTGAAACATGAAGCACATACCAACTTACCTTACTAGGTAAAGCTAATGTGTCCTCATAAAAAATATATCTGATCAAGTCTCGCAAAATATTCAACAAACTCAATGAAACGTTATCCCATAACAATGTAGGCATACCTACATATTCAGTTACCTCCATCGCTCCAATATCGATTCCGTGACTCAGTAATCGATACTTTCTCGTCATGTGCATTCGATAGACACGCTGTACAAAAACCGAGTGAGAATTGACTTTCTCAATGAATTTACTCTTTAACCGACTTCAAAAAAAGGAGGAGGTTCTATGTTCGGCTGTATGTATTTTTTTTTTATGTATGCTCACCGATATCTCCGTCAGTTGTGAACCGATTTCCAAAATTATTTTTTTGGTTGAAAGGGTATGCTACCATAGTGGTCCCATAAAAATTGTATTCCTGAGGGATTGATAGTTTTCCCGTAAAACTCAAAAAATCACCGATATTTCCAAAAAATGTGGACCGATTTCCAAATTTTTTTTTTTGCTTGAAGGGGTATCCAGCTCGCGGTGGTCCTCATATTTTTTTTTCCTGAGGGATTGATAGTTTTCGTGTAAAACTCAAAAACCTTTTTCTCACTACACAATCTGAGTCAAACATTGAATAGTTTGACATGTTTATACTCTCGAGGTGGTCCCATTTAAATTTTATTCCTGAGGGATTGATAGTTTTCCCGTAAAACTCAAAAAACCTTATTCTCACTCTAACTTCTTTAATCTTGACTATTCCAATATCTAACCTAACCTACTATATTATTAACCGACTTCAAAAAAAGGAGGAGGTTCTATGTTCGGCTGTATGTATGTTTTTTTTACACTTACACTTTATTTACACTAAAAATTGAAAAATAAAAATTTTTAAAAAAAAAATTGAACCGACTTCACATAACACAAACAACCTAAGAACCTTCTAGTACCTACACTAAAAAGAGAAAAATAAGAATGTACTCATAAATTATATTTGAAGTCGGTGCCAACTATTCTACTCTAACTACTCGATACAATTTTGCACCCAAGTTCTATAATATTGTACTCGTAATTTCTTCTTAGATGTAAATGCACATAGTTGGCACCGACTTCAAATATAATTTATGAGTACATTCTTATTTTTCACTTTTTAGTGTAGGTTAGTACCTACACTAAAAAGTGAAAAAAAGAAAGGTTCTTAGGTTGTTTGTGTTATGTGAAGTCGGTTCAATTTTTTTTTCAAAAATTTTTATTTACATGAAAGAATATGGTGTTACGTAGGCTCCTCAAGGAATGTGTAACGTTTCACCCGTTCATAAGATGACATTAAATTTTGCTATCTAAATTATGCTTGGAATGTTTTTCGCATCAATAAAATATAAAATACTTGATTTTACTTTATCATCTAGCGGTTCTTTCGAATGTTTGTGGGACACCCTGTAGTGCACTCGCAAATGCACTCAGTTTGAATGCCACATAACGGGACATTAGCATAACACGCAGATACTCTCAGACTGAATGATAAATGCGAATATGAGATTATACCTGTTTAATTTAACCGATCAATAATGGGGCATCACATCCCTAGCGCATGATTTAAATATTACGAAGAAGGTGCGACTTCTACCGAGTTAATTCCAGCTTATAAGTAATCTCAATTTTAGTGGTTTCGGTGATTAAACATCAACAAACCATCACTCATTCTTATTATTAGCTATAAGTATAGGTTTGAGTTTTATTACATTAATAAATAAATAATGCCGGACTTCACACAATGATAATAGTATTATTTACCCACTTGTACTACTTGATTATGAAACACTGTACTAACTATTTCTAATTGCAGTGATATGTGGTTAGAAAAAAACCATAATTTAGGTTTATTGAAACTTCATACAATTAGGTATCAAAAGGCTCCGTCGGCGGCACAGTGCGCCGCATCGCATGCGTTTCAGAGCGAGACAGCAACATCATTTCACGTTATGATTACCGCAATTAACACATTTGTGGTAATTGAGCATGAGCAGGTCCACACACACACTGCTCGCAAAAACTCTCGGCATCCGCGTTTTCTATCAGCGATTAAGTCACTTTCCGAATAGAAAGAGGGAATCGTAATTTCCTGTCTAGCCGTTGATTGCATATTTTGTTTTTAATCACTAACATCTCATTGTTCCATAAGTTTCAGATCAAAACTTATAAGTCGTGTTGGACTCTCTATTTTCTATCTATGGTTTATGGTTCCGAGTTCCAATCTCGGCCGTGCATCAATGGATTTTTCGTTTCGGAAAATTTTAAGCTTACTTCTGCATTTGGGCAGGTGCCCAATATTGTAGGATATGTGCAAACGCGTTGTAATGCTATCGTCAAATTACACAGTCAAGAGACAGTTCAGGTTAACTATGCAGGTAATTTTATGACTCGTTAACATAGTTCTTTGATCAAATCTGTAGCATGGATTACAGTCATAAAAAGTCTTCATTCCAGACCATTCTAAATTGCCTGCTATCATTTGAAGCTCAGTTTCTAGGAACTGGACATTAATTAACATTCCCACTTTAATCGGACTCATGTTGGACAATTAAAACGGTGGGTAAATATTAAATATAAGTTAATTTTATCCGTTTTGCTAATTAAAGTGCTTATTTCATCATCATCATCATTAGCAGCTTAAATTATAGCCCATAATTAAAAGCTAAGTGCTTATTCGATACCTACTTAGTCTAATTACCTTTATTCTTTAAAGCGGGATAAAGCTCTATTTTAGAAAACTCTAGACGACCCAAATCAAATTGATTGATCACATCCCAAACAAATTACACAATTACTTTAATCATCTATTTACCATTGCCAGGGTAAACTTGACACGGTTACTGACAATGAAGTAGTGGGTGCAATTACGTGCGCAGACGCACCGCAATGACGCATAATGACTGCGATTACACGGCGTAAACAAGTATAGGAAATGTCTAGTTGTACGAGTACGGTACTAGAGTCGCTTTGGCGACAGTCCAGCCATGCCAGCGTATATTAAAAATGAGCATGCTGGACATATAACTTGTGTAAAGGAGGGTCCTTAAATGAAACGACTTAGTGGACTGTATAATGGCTCGTTTCATTTGAAGACCCTCCTTTACAACTTGTGTAGCGTGCCAAAGTAGGTACCTAACGGACTCTACTAGGTATTAAGTATCTGCCTACAGTAGAAATAAGGTGCTAATCCTATAGGTATTATAGTACCTAAAATGTAAATTACTTTGGAGATAATAAAAAAACTCGTTAGTTTTTGTATTATAGATAACCGCTACCTAATCAATAATAGCAGTAGGTACCAAATCATTTTGTCTCGAGTATGTTAATTTAAAGAGCGTGCTGAGCAATCTCAATAAAATAGAAGAACCCGTATGCAATAGCTTTGTACAGATTGATTCGAAGATTCGGATTCAGATTTTTATTGATACCGTCAATGGTTAAATGTCATAAATTAAATTGTAAATTACTTTCTAATGTATACCTAAATACCTAGTAAAAATCAATTGAATTAAATAAATATATAAATTAAGTACTTAAATTAAAAATCAAAGCAGACGCAAGAGTAAAATAATTTAAAATACAATTTAATACAGTTTAGTTTTTACAGTTTAAAATACAGTTTAATTTATTGATTACAAAGCAAACAAAAACTCTTTATTGATAAAACGGTACGAGAATGTAGCAGACTGTGGAGTTAGTACAATGAAATCAATACTCAAATATTTGAATAACAACTATTGTACTCGATCATCAACCAGACAGATGCTGATTGCTTTATATACAGCGAACGAGAAGGCAAAATTAACAGCCATATGAAATTAGTAGGTACATATTTATATTACCTATTGTTATAATTAGGAATTAATAAAGTAGATAATTTAGCCATTCAACAAAAATCTAAATAATAATTGCTAGATTACAATGATTACAATACTGTTTTGTTTTGATTTGAGATAGGAAGAGGTCAATGTCATGTTCTTTTCTTACGGCTGCAATGTGAAAAATATGGGACCGAAAATAATTTGTTACGTGTATCATAACTTTATAAAACTAACAGTGATTTTTGGTACAATAGAAATAATGGTTAGTGTTCCTTTTCGGTTGAATATTATTGGCAAGTAGCGGAAATAGGAGGTAGAGGCGAAAGAAAGATGGCGAATGCAGCGGGCAGAGAGATTCAGTCGGCATGCGGTTTTTGGTGAAGGAGAAATGAGCAAGTTAAGTAAAAACATATGTTGTAGAATGGTAGAAAGCTTAGTAGGCTGTTTCTATTTTGTGATTATAGCATTGAAAGTGTTATTAGTAGTGTAAAAGAAGTATTGTTCATTGTAATTGGGTTCCGTGCGTAGTTATGTAATTATAATTATTTAAAGTGCATTGTCTTCTTAGAATATGATATCTGTTTCAAAATAACAGGTGAGAGAATTAGATTGATGTTGAGGTTAAAGTAAAATACTGATAAAATAAGGCATTGTTTATAATTAAAGCAATTGGTTACTAAGTTAAGTAAGATTTAAGATGGATCACCAAAGAAAAGCTAGGCCCCAGACCGTGTTTGTTGCCCTGGTTCTTCACGGTATTGGTCGCGAAGGAACAGGAGTAAAATCACCTAGTTTTAAGACGATTCAAAGTGATCCCAGCAGTCCAACTGAATTCTTAATAAAAATTATATGAAGTGATGGTGCTTGTTTCTTGTATCCTTCCTCATACATAGTTTTAACAGTTTCAGAAGGTGGGATTCCTAATCATGCCCAAACGTGTACGAGAACCTGACCGAAGTCATCGAGACGATGCTGATAGACCTGTAAAGAAGCGATGGTGAAGTGGTACCGATCACTATGCAAATAAGTCGTGCTACTCATTCCACGGTGAGGAAGTATAGCTCGGGCAACGGTGTGGTACAATCGGTGGCAGTCACACTATATACCGTGGCAGCAAGCAACAGCTGTAGCGGCTTTGTTTAGATCTTGATACAAGGTTGCTGACGAACCCGAATGGACGATTATCCGGTGAGCGTATTATGTACTTTTCATTTTGATTCAAGTGTTGAATTTAGAAAATTGGTTATATCGCGATACAATATATGACATCTAGGTAAATTCAGCTGGAAGCTAGAATATCTAAAGCGTTAGACAGAAAATACTTTCGATTCTCAGGAAATTTCAAATCTGTGTTCATGTTTACAGTATCGAATAATTAATAGTGAGGTAGTTATGTTGCCTACATCAACCACTCATACTGTATTTGTAGCTGATCATGCACTATAAGGCTCGATTCGTATGAAACGCCCACGCGAGTCTCGCTCGCGTCCTGTTGTTCAGATAAAGTGTGAGATTTGCTGATGTAGAGCTGGTAGACCTCACAGCTTTGTTCTAGACTAAAATTCATTCTGTTTCAAACCACTGATTGTAAAACACATTTAAAGTCTTAACAATAAATAATTCAAGTTTTAATATTTTATTGTTTTTTAAAAAGACTTCCACGCTTTCCCCGTACAAGTCTGGCGCAGCCTAGTGGAATTTCCACGATTTCCCGAAAATCTAAGCTCGTGAACACACAAAAATCGGTGTCACGGACATAGAAATTCGTACGAAACCGACAAATTAGCGGACGTGGAAAATACCGAACCAAATAAATACGACTCTCGTCTCTGGAAAAGCGTGAGAATCAGTGATAAAGTGACAGAATCACCTGGAGGACATGGGATCGAGCAGCTTGTGAGTAAACCTTTTCACTTATCCTGTTTTCATATTCCTGTGTCTATTCCATCATTTCTCGAACTAACATTGTCGAGCCTATTAATTGCGTTTATCTGATTTTGTTTGCACGAAAATTGGCAGACTGATTTGTACCACATTTACAGATCCGTAAGCGTTAATTAATTTGTATAGTTTTAGTTGTATTGTTTTACACAAAAATCGGTAATTCAATTAATTAAGTTTTAGTTAGGATTTACATTGTTTTACACAAAAATCGGTAACTCAATTAATTAAGTTTTAGTTAGGATTTACATTGTTTTACACAAAAATCGGTAACTCAATTAATTAAGTGTAGTATTAAGTGTGAATTTTTAAACATGGAGTTCAAGGCCATACCTAAAGAAACTCTATCGATTATTCCTAAGTATGACGGAGAAGAGAATTTGTTGAACTTATTCATATCTAAGTGTGAATATGTTGTTAATGGTAGTAAGATCGTAGGAAATGCGGCACAGAATATTTATTTATTTCATGCCGTATCGAGCCGACTCACAGGTAAAGCTGCTGCTCTACTGAGTGACCACCCGAATATTACGTCGTATGAAGAGTTAAGAGACCTGCTTACACAGCATTTCGGTGACCCTCGATCTGAGGAATGTATCGCTATTCAACTGGAGACCTTGAAATTAAAACAAAACGAAACGTACTTACAGTTTTGTCATCGAGTTCAGAATATTAGGAGTTCTTTATTTGCGAAAGTAAATAGACTTACCGATGAAGGAATCAAGGCGGCGAAAATGATCGTTTACAACAACACTGCGCTTAATGTATTCTTGTATAATTTACCAGAAGACATGATTCGAATTGTGCGTTTAAAAGGGTGCTCTACCTTGGAAAAAGCCTTAAGCATTGTGACTGAGGAGGTGAACTTTAAGTTTCAATATGATACTAAAAACAAACAACTAAAGCAAATGTCATCGCAGCTACCAAATTCACATAATCCAGTGAAATTTAATCCAGTGACCCAAGGTTTTAGACCAACATTCAATTCAGCGACAAATAGCGGTTTTAGACAGCCGAATAACTTTAGATTTGGGGTTCCGCAACAAAATCAAAGTGGGTTCCGTCCAAATTTTATTCAACAAATGCAATATGCGCAACCCACGCAAGGTTATAGATTCGGGTTAGACCAAAACCTGCCCCGACGTACCTTTGGTCAGGCATCCGCACAACGCGCGCCATTACAACATGACGGTTTTAAGTTTGGTATTCAGAACCAACCCCAAGCAAGCAATCAGCATAGATATAGTAGCCGGCGCCAAGAGCAAGAGCCTAGGTTACAAGATTCAGACGTCACCATGGTAACAGCCCCGATAAGACAAAATATGACTAGGGACGATCTCAACTACACAGACGAACCCTATAGTCAGGTGTATGTCGAGAACGACGGTAATGAGTATGAAAATAATAACACATACAACGAAGATGTCAGTAACACGTTCAACGAACATTTTGAGGCTACGAAATTTAATAATTTGGAATGTAAGATGAATTTGTTGCAAGGTGATTGCATGAATGATGAGTTAGTGAGCCAAAATCTAAATAAATTGCGATTAGATCCTACGAGCAAAGAAGAGCGTGATAGAATTAATGAATTATGTCGTCAGGATCGGTATCGTGATATATTTTATTTCGACCAAAATCCCTTGTCCTTGACCACTAATCAAGGAAAACAAAATTTAAATACAGATGCTTTATCACGAATCAGGTTAAATGCTTTAAGTGAAGATGATAACATCTCGATGAAAGTTAATGTAGACAAAAAAGATCGGAACGTATCTCGTACATCTACACCACACGAGCGAACGCCATCTCCAATACTGATTTCTTCGGGTTCGGAGAAAAGTACTACATCAGTTAATCGAAATAGACCGCGATCACCCTACTCACATCCATCTTTGGGTAGTACTACGGCATCCGCATCTGAAGGACGCGACGACGCAAGTATTGGTACAGTACATTCGACACGTAATCTAGATACCGACGGTATGCTTATATTACAGGAAGCTATAGACACCAAGCCGAATCAGATACTCGTCCATACCTGGAACAGAGATGAATTAGCAGTTAAAGATTTATCTAGGGACAAACAAAAGGTTTTGGAGATTCACCTACCTTTAAATAATACCGAATTAGTCAAAAGATTTTTGAAATCCTATATTAGGCCTAAAATAAAATATTTCTTTTATTTCGAAGACGAATTACATCGTAAACAGTTTTCAGAGGCTTCAGTATTGCTATTTCAGAAAAGCACAGTAAATTTTTACGAATGTACTAAGAGAGTAGTTTATGTAGATAGCGAACGGGAACAACGAGACGTAGTGCTAAAATATCATGAAGGAAAAAACAGTCACAGGGGAATTAAAGAAACGTTAATTCATCTAAGACGTAGCTTTTATTGGAACAATATGGACCAAACAGTCGCTAGAATCATCAATGCTTGCGAACTAAGTAAGAAAATGAAGTACGAACAGAAGATAACAGACGCTGCATCTATCATTAGCTATGCAGTAATGTCATATAACCATTCGATTCATTCTACCACAGGCCTAAAACGTGGTGGTGAAAAAGAATTCAATATAGACGTAGGCGATACAGTATTTATTAAAGGCGTAAATACTAGGCATAGCAAATATAAGCCACGATATCAGAAAGCTCAGGTCATCGGAGCTATAGAAAGAAACGTAGTACCTATTACTACGAACAAACGGAATACTAAAGTTCCAATTAAAGATACCAGACATCCTCCACAGGTTATTGCTTCTAGCGGTCCAAGTGATCCAAAGCCAGGCCCTTCATCTGCAGCAGATCGACAAGAACCCAGGACTGCTACCTGTAAAGGAAGGTCAAGCTGTTATTAGTCATGACACATGGACTGTCATTAAGATCTTAGATTTAAGGCTTCTTTATGAGGAACTAGAATTAAATATAGATAGCTATATAAGATTGAAAAGGCAAGTTGAAAGCTGTTTCGACAATAAAACTTTTGATTCAGACTTCACTGAAGTAGGATCACAAACAGATTACATTATGAATATGACTATAGTAAAGTATAAGCAATTGATTCCATCAGTAAGATCTAAGCGTGGTTTGATAAACCCTATCGGTTCATTAATTAAGACTATCACTGGTAATCTGGATAATGACGATGCTGTAATGTACGAAAGGTTAATTCATGATGTAAAGACAAAACAAAACGCGATGTCAAATAAATTAACAATCGTTGCCGAAATGGTGGGTTCGTTTACTCAGATAGCCAACTCTACTAAAAGTAATTTCATTCAGATTGAGGAAAACATTCAAGATATTCACCGAAATTTAAATGAGTCTAAATTAATACATATTAGTAATAAAATAATACATTTTTATAACATGTTTATACATAACTTTCAAATACTCTATATCAGACTGAATGAGATTGAAACGGCTATTGCTTTCGCTAAAGTTAAATTGTTACATCAATCAATTGTGGATACGGATGAGTTAGTATTATTGTTAAAAAAAAATGAGAAATCAGAAAGATTAGTTTTTCCAGTTAATATTGAAAATTTAGTTAAAATAGAGCAATGTATAGAGATGAAAGCGTACATAAAACAAAATCAGATAAAATTTATTATGCATATTCCTTTGATTATTAATGAAGTTTATAATTACTTTAAATTGATTCCCTTACCTGTCTATAATAGAGTCAATGACCTTACCTCTCTCATCCTTCCTAAATACCCCTACGTCCTTGTGAAAGGGTTGAAAGCTAGGCCGCTCTCCCAGTCATGCCGCGAGATCGACGAAGCTCGTTTCCTGTGCTATGAAAACGATATCTCACTGCTCGACGAAGACGATTGCATTACTGAGTTAATGACATTTTCCACAAATATCTCGAGTTGTCATCCGATTCCGGTTACCATCAATGATGTAAAAGCCAACATTATACAGCCTAATCGTTGGATCATTTACGTTAAAACCGAAACGTTACTCACGAAATTATGTGAAGACGAGATAACACAAGAAACGGTTAGTGGAACTTACCTGTTAACTATGGACGATGATTGCCAAATTAAGATAAAGGATCTGAATCTAAAGAAACATCAGAATCTAGGAAAGGAAATAGTTTACAAGAAGTTTCCAGTAATCAACCTGCCTAAGATACAGACAACACCTTCAGACATATTAAGAAGACCTGTCAACCTCAACGGAATCGATCTTGCTGATATCCAGTTCCTGAATTACTTATTGCAGAAAAGTGAAAGTGAAATTAGTAGTGATAGTGAAAGTAATCATAGTGCTCTAGAATATAAAAGTGTTAGTATAGGAAGCATTGTGCTTTGCGTAATTGTAGTAATCTGTCTTTTATTGTTAGTATTTAAGTATAAACTCAGAAATTTATGTAAAAGTCGAGATAATCCTCATCCCTCGGATAATCTCGATCTTATGGAGGGAGGAGTTATGTTGCCTACATCAACCACTCATACTGTATTTGTAGCTGATCATGCACTATAAGGCTCGATTCGTATGAAACGCCCACGCGAGTCTCGCTCGCGTCCTGTTGTTCAGATAAAGTGTGAGATTTGCTGATGTAGAGCTGGTAGACCTCACAGCTTTGTTCTAGACTAAAATTCATTCTGTTTCAAACCACTGATTGTAAAACACATTTAAAGTCTTAACAATAAATAATTCAAGTTTTAATATTTTATTGTTTTTTAAAAAGACTTCCACGCTTTCCCCGTACAAGTCTAGGTAGACTATAATTTATTCTCATTTCACTGGACGAGGTTAATGACCTAGGCTATTCCGTAATGAGATTGGTTCTAATAATTTGAATGTTGGTGTGACAGTAAGCTAAGCCTCACTTGTCAATCATAAAACCGGTTTATTGTTTTATCTTGATTCGGAATAAAAATTAAGGGATCTACCCACATTTAGAGAAACTGTTGGGCAGAGATTGGAATAAGTTGTTTTCACATTAATAGGTAAACGTGATTATTTCTTGTTAGGTACAGTGACAGGTAGTCAGATTCCCAGACCTAAAGACCTGCACCAGTAAAAGCGCGTACCTACACTTTTTCAGAGTTCGTCGATACAAACTTTGGTTGATTCGACTAGGTTCACAACAACGAGAAATAGTGCGTAAATTTATCAATTTTAGTGCTTATAAAATATGATTTGCTAATTCCAAGTCAGTTAAGTTAGTCCTGTTCGCTAGTCTTTGTAAGTGAATAAACGTGATGGTTTAGATTGAATGGTAATAGAACCTAATAGTTCTCTCGTGAAGGGAGACGTATATGAAGAGGTCATCTAAGCGATCTAAATACAGAGTTAGATTTGGTTGTAGTGATAGATAGATAGTGAGGGTAACCTCTTGCTAATAAAACAGTAAGGACATAGTCAGGGGTCGCGCTGCACGCACCGGTCTGTTATCGTAAATGCAACTCAGTTGAGAGTTGTTCAGGGCGCGATGGACAGCTAGGCTGTGGTGGTGACCTGGGTCTTAAAGGCGTACTGTATAATGTTGTGTGTTGGTGGTCATGACCTGCAAGTCACAGACTCTAGATGAAGGGAAGGTCTCATTAAGAGAGGTAATGAGAGCCATTTGAGGGTTGTAGTTGTATGTGATCTAATTAAGTATGGTTAATACTACAATCTGCTTTGACGCTTACTTTTCGTAGTTGAGTTGTTAGATGGTTGTTCTTTACATTCCGGTTAGATACATTGAAGTTTGTTTTTCTTAGTGTATATTATAATTTTATGAGAAACGCTAGATCGGTATCAGTGTCCACACGTGTAGTACTCGCTATTTAAGGTAGGTACTTAGGTGTTTATTTTTTTTGCGAGTACCTAAAGATTTTCGATATTTTTGTGACAGTGAGTTTCGTCTGTCCTACATGTACCATGTTAGGAATGATGTCAGAGTATGAAATGATGTTAATGAAGTTAATGATGAAATGAATTCCAAGATAAAGATAAAGATAAAGATAAAGATAAAGATAAAGATAAAGATAAAGATAAAGATAAAGATAAAGATAAAGATAAAGATAAAGATAAAGATAAAGATAAAGATAAAGATAAAGATAAAGATAAAGATAAAGATAAAGATAAAGATAAAGATAAAGATAAAGATAAAGATAAAGATAAAGATAAAGATAAAGATAAAGATAAAGATAAAGATAAAGATAAAGATAAAGATAAAGATAAAGATAAAGATAAAGATAAAGATAAAGATAAAGATAAAGATAAAGATAAAGATAAAGATAAAGATAAAGATAAAGATAAAGATAAAGATAAAGATAAAGATAAAGATAAAGATAAAGATAAAGATAAAGATAAAGATAAAGATAAAGATAAAGATAAAGATAAAGATAAAGATAAAGATAAAGATAAAGATAAAGATAAAGATAAAGATAAAGATAAAGATAAAGATAAAGATAAAGATAAAGATAAAGATAAAGATAAAGATAAAGATAAAGATAAAGATAAAGATAAAGATAAAGATAAAGATAAAGATAAAGATAAAGATAAAGATAAAGATAAAGATAAAGATAAAGATAAAGATAAAGATAAAGATAAAGATAAAGATAAAGATAAAGATAAAGATAAAGATAAAGATAAAGATAAAGATAAAGATAAAGATAAAGATAAAGATAAAGATAAAGATAAAGATAAAGATAAAGATAAAGATAAAGATAAAGATAAAGATAAAGATAAAGATAAAGATAAAGATAAAGATAAAGATAAAGATAAAGATAAAGATAAAGATAAAGATAAAGATAAAGATAAAGATAAAGATAAAGATAAAGATAAAGATAAAGATAAAGATAAAGATAAAGATAAAGATAAAGATAAAGATAAAGATAAAGATAAAGATAAAGATAAAGATAAAGATAAAGATAAAGATAAAGATAAAGATAAAGATAAAGATAAAGATAAAGATAAAGATAAAGATAAAGATAAAGATAAAGATAAAGATAAAGATAAAGATAAAGATAAAGATAAAGATAAAGATAAAGATAAAGATAAAGATAAAGATAAAGATAAAGATAAAGATAAAGATAAAGATAAAGATAAAGATAAAGATAAAGATAAAGATAAAGATAAAGATAAAGATAAAGATAAAGATAAAGATAAAGATAAAGATAAAGATAAAGATAAAGATAAAGATAAAGATAAAGATAAAGATAAAGATAAAGATAAAGATAAAGATAAAGATAAAGATAAAGATAAAGATAAAGATAAAGATAAAGATAAAGATAAAGATAAAGATAAAGATAAAGATAAAGATAAAGATAAAGATAAAGATAAAGATAAAGATAAAGATAAAGATAAAGATAAAGATAAAGATAAAGATAAAGATAAAGATAAAGATAAAGATAAAGATAAAGATAAAGATAAAGATAAAGATAAAGATAAAGATAAAGATAAAGATAAAGATAAAGATAAAGATAAAGATAAAGATAAAGATAAAGATAAAGATAAAGATAAAGATAAAGATAAAGATAAAGATAAAGATAAAGATAAAGATAAAGATAAAGATAAAGATAAAGATAAAGATAAAGATAAAGATAAAGATAAAGATAAAGATAAAGATAAAGATAAAGATAAAGATAAAGATAAAGATAAAGATAAAGATAAAGATAAAGATAAAGATAAAGATAAAGATAAAGATAAAGATAAAGATAAAGATAAAGATAAAGATAAAGATAAAGATAAAGATAAAGATAAAGATAAAGATAAAGATAAAGATAAAGATAAAGATAAAGATAAAGATAAAGATAAAGATAAAGATAAAGATAAAGATAAAGATAAAGATAAAGATAAAGATAAAGATAAAGATAAAGATAAAGATAAAGATAAAGATAAAGATAAAGATAAAGATAAAGATAAAGATAAAGATAAAGATAAAGATAAAGATAAAGATAAAGATAAAGATAAAGATAAAGATAAAGATAAAGATAAAGATAAAGATAAAGATAAAGATAAAGATAAAGATAAAGATAAAGATAAAGATAAAGATAAAGATAAAGATAAAGATAAAGATAAAGATAAAGATAAAGATAAAGATAAAGATAAAGATAAAGATAAAGATAAAGATAAAGATAAAGATAAAGATAAAGATAAAGATAAAGATAAAGATAAAGATAAAGATAAAGATAAAGATAAAGATAAAGATAAAGATAAAGATAAAGATAAAGATAAAGATAAAGATATAATATATAATATAATATAATCAACCTAGCCGTTTTCGGCTACAGTGTCTTGGCTTTTAGGATCAATTAATTCATTAGGCTTGGGTGTTTTGCCCTTAAATGGCTAATGTAGCCTATTTTGGCGCTAAATGTTCTAGCGCAGGTAATGCACGTTAAGATGCCATTCGTGTAGTTGAATTGGATGTTGGCAGGCGGTCGACTTTTAAGTTGGTCACGTTTGTCATCTAGCTCGCGCCGCCTATCGTCTTCAAACTTATACACTTTATCCTGAACGAGACGTCTCCATTCAGGTCGCTTTTCAGCGAGGGATTCCCAAGAAGAAGGCTCAATATTACATCTTTTCATATGTCTTTTCTGAACATCTTTAAAACGAAGAAACTGGCCACCGCGTTTTCGCTTACCATGTTCTAGTTCAGAAAAGAAGATTCGCTTCGCCTTCCTCTCGTCAGACATCCGAGACAGGTGCCCGCACCAACGCAGCTGACGCCGCATAAGATATGCCTCTATCCCGCTGACATTAGCTCGTCGCAGTACATCGGTGTTGCGAATCCGATCCGACCATTTGATGTTCATAATGTCGCGGAGGCATTTCAAATGGAATCTGTCTAGCGTGCGTATGTGTCTGCGGTACAAGCACCATGTCTCAGACGAGTACAGGATGTTAGGCAGAACAATCGCCATGTATACTTGGATTTTGGTACTCAGTTTGATATTGTGGGAGCGAAACACCCTGTTTCGGAGTTTTCCAAAAGCAGCCATAGCACAGCCGAGTCTGCTGTTGATTTCCGAATCAAGGTCGCTTTTGGCTGTTATGCAGCTTCCTAAATACCTAAACTGATGGGTCTGTTTTAATGTTGTTCCGCCAATCTGTAAATTTAAAGGATCTTGATCGTCAGCATCCATGGCCATCACCTCGGTCTTTGTTATACTTATTTTGAGGCCAAATCTACAGCATGTTTCGTTAAATCTAGTTATCAGGTCTTGAAGTCCCTCTTGAGATTCCGCAACGAAGCACAGGTCATCGGCGTACATGAGTTCGGTAATCATATCATAAGTTACCTTAGTGCGCGCTTTTAACCTAGAAAGGTTAAAGATACCGCCGTCTGTGCGAAATCGGATACGGATTCCTTCAGTTATTGTTTTCAAAGTCTCCTTCACGACAACAGAGAAGTATAAAGCAAACAGTGTGGGTGCTAGTACACAGCCTTGCTTTACGCCGCAGGTAACGGGGAACTGCTCTGATCGCTCACTATTAACCGTTACGCAGCACGTCATATTGTCATGAAGGAGCCTTAGTAAGCGTATAAACTTATCGGTACATCCCAGTTTGGAAAGAACTATCCATAATGCTTCGCGTGGTACGCTGTCGAAAGCTTTCTCGAGGTCAATAAAGCAGAGAAATAGGGGTTGACCCTGCTCTCTGCTCTTTTCTTGTAGTTGCCTCAGAGAGAAAATAGCTTCGCACGTACCTCTGTTGGGACGAAATCCAAACTGGGTCTCAGGTAGTATGTTTTCTGACAACTCCATTAGACGGTTAAGGAGTACCCTAGCAAAGGCCTTGCCTGACGTAGACAGGAGGGAAATACCTCTGTAGGAATTACAGTCAGATCGGTCGCCTTTGTTTTTATATAAGGAGCAAACAAGTGAAACCCCAAAATCACAAGGAACTTCCTCGATCTCCCACATCCGTTGAAAGAACTGCCAGATCTTTTGTTGCAGTTCATTTCCTCCATATTTCAGTAACTCTCCTGGTATATTATCAACACCGACCGACTTTTGGTTCTTTTGGGCCTTGATAGCATTCACTACCTCCTGGAGAGTGGGAGGGAAATCCAGTTCTTCGGATTGTGGGAGATGTGGAAGCGATCTTATGTAGTCTAGATCTGCAGAACGATCCACGTTTAGTAAGTTATTATAGTGTTCTGCCCAGCGATTCAGAACTTCTCCTTTGCTGATCAGGAGAGTACCATTAGTTGATTTCAGGGGCACGTTCGCTCGGTGAGTATATCCCACTAACATTCTTATCTCGCCGAAAAATTCACCAAGCTGATTGGTGTCCGCAAGCCATTGAATGTGGCGAACCTTGTGTTCTTTCGCTGTGCGAGTAAGTTTACGCAGTTGGGATGTACTTTTTTTTACTCTATCAGAGACAGTTGCCTGATTTTCCGTTCGAAGGAGCTGGCGATGTTTTGCTAACGCATCTGTCAGTAACTTGTCGTTTTCGTCAAACCAGTCTTCACTGGTTCGAGGTTTTTGGCCTAAGGTTTCAGTAGCCGCACAAAGAATCTTTGAGGACAAGTTCTTCCAGGTTTCGTTAATATTTCCCTCTTGGGGATTAACAGTTGCTGTATGGGTGTTGACAGCATTTCTGTATGTTGCTAGTATTTCAGCAGACTCAAGTTTTTTCAGATGAAAACAAGTGGGTTTCGCCCTGCAAGATCTACGGCGAGGGCTTAAACGTAGGCGTATCTTCGTGATGACTAGTCGATGATCTGACCAGCAGTTTGCGCCACGCATAACTTTTGTTATTGTGACATCTGAAATATCTTGCTGTCTGACGATTGCATAGTCAATTAGGTGCCAGTGTTTGGATCTCGGGTGCATCCAGGTGGCTTTGTACTTCATGGGAATCCTGAACATGGTATTGGTTATTGCCAGATGGAATTGGGAACAAAGACTCAGTAATAGTTGCCCATTACTGTTCATATTACCTATACCATGACGTCCAAGTACATGCGGCCAAGATTCAAAATCGCGGCCAACACGGGCATTAAAGTCACCCAAAAGTAGCACCTTTTCACAGGGTCGGATTTTAGTGAGGGTAAGTGACAATTCCTCATAAAATTTATCTTTTATCTCATCACTTTTATCTAGCGTCGGGGAATAGGCGCTGATAACATTAAGATATTTACCATTTTGCAAAAGAAGGCGAAGGGACATAACTCGATCTGAGATACCAATAGGATGTTCTACCAACTTAGAGGCTATTGCCGTCTTTATTGCAAAGCCTACTCCTGAACGTCGCGGTTCAGAAGCTGGGGTACCTTTCCAGAAGAAGATGTAACCACCTCTTCGTTCAGTGAGTTCTCCTTCATCCGCTAGATGGGTTTCGCTGAGAGCAGCTATATCAACATCGTAGCGACCTAGTTCTCGTGCAACAATGGCAGTTTTTCGTTCCGGGCAAAGGTTGTTGGGTCGATCTAAAAGTGTGCGGACATTCCACGCACCAAATGTCATATTCTTGTAAATGGTTTTAATGTTGCTTTTCTTTGAATTTCGACCACGAGATTATGGGATGCACAGGCAGCCGTGGTTACTACCTCCCAAGAATAATCGGAGTGAGCATTTGTTTGGGACACCTTTTCTAGTCCCCTCCCCGGCTGAGCGGGGAAAGCAGTGCCTCTCTAAATAGAGCTGCTTTGTCGTAGGGGGTGCTGCCGAGCCGCACTGTCACCCCAATGCAGTGCAAAAGCGACCACTCTCCTCCTACCGCCTATGTGCAGGTTTTAGACAAAGCCCGGCATACACCAGTGCCGAACCTCTCTACTTCAACCCGTCGCCATAGGACTTGAACAAGTCTCGGAGTCCGTTAAGTAAAGCCAAGTCAGATGCGCAGGATATATTAAAGTGCACAAGTGGGCGCGCAACCACAGGTGCACTCTCTCGTCCTCACCCTTCTTCATCCAATGGAACGGAAACCGCTACGATTGGAGAAAGGTTTGGATGCAGTTTCTGATCGAACGACAACTGGACTCCTATCGCCGACCTTCGAGGCCTTCAACAATGCCTAGCTGCCCCGCCACAGAAAGTGGGTTGCCAAATTGGCCGGGGCAGACACTATGCACTAAGCGGGGAGTAGCCGCCAGACCCAAGTATCGGGATACTCGAGCCCCCCTCTACCAGGTTTGGCCCACGAGCCGACGTGGTTACCAGGGTGTGGCCGCTGCGTGCAACACAGCTACGTGGAGCCACTGGTGAGAGATTTGTAGGTAATAAGTGAATTTTAGGACTAAGACTGCTGCCTTTCAGAAAGGCCGGCCGGCAGAATTAGACACTTACCGCCCACTACACCCTTACCGCCCACTACACCCTACACCCTAGGGTGTAGATAAAGATAAAGATAAAGATAAAGATAAAGATAAAGATAAAGATAAAGATAAAGATAAAGATAAAGATAAAGATAAAGATAAAGATAAAGATAAAGATAAAGATAAAGATAAAGATAAAGATAAAGATAAAGATAAAGATAAAGATAAAGATAAAGATAAAGATAGAGACATAAAGGTAGAGACATAAAGGTAGAGACATAAAGGTAGAGACATAAAGGTAGAGACATAAAGGTAGAGACATAAAGGTAGAGACATAAAGGTAGAGACATAAAGGTAGAGACATAAAGGTAGAGACATAAAGGTAGAGACATAAAGGTAGAGACATAAAGGTAGAGACATAAAGGTAGAGACATAAAGGTAGAGACATAAAGGTAGAGACATAAAGGTAGAGACATAAAGGTAGAGACATAAAGGTAGAGACATAAAGGTAGAGACATAAAGGTAGAGACATAAAGGTAGAGACATAAAGGTAGAGACATAAAGGTAGAGACATAAAGGTAGAGACATAAAGGTAGAGACATAAAGGTAGAGACATAAAGGTAGAGACATAAAGGTAGAGACATAAAGGTAGAGACATAAAGGTAGAGACATAAAGGTAGAGACATAAAGGTAGAGACATAAAGGTAGAGACATAAAGGTAGAGACATAAAGGTAGAGACATAAAGGTAGAGACATAAAGGTAGAGACATAAAGGTAGAGACATAAAGGTAGAGACATAAAGGTAGAGACATAAAGGTAGAGATATAAAGGTAGAGATACAGATAATGTAGAGATGAGGGTCGAGATGAGGGTCGAGATGAGGGTCGAGATGAGGGTCGAGATGAGGGTCGAGATGAGGGTCGAGATGAGGGTCGAGATGAGGGTCGAGATGAGGGTCGAGATGAGGGTCGAGATGAGGGTCGAGATGATATAAGGATGATATAAGGATGATATAAGGATGATATAAGGATGATATAAGGATGATATAAGGATGATATAAGGATGATATAAGGATGATATAAGGATGATATAAGGATGATATAAGGATGATATAAGGATGATATAAGGATGATATAAGGATGATATAAGGATGATATAAGGATGATATAAGGATGATATAAGGATGATATAAGGATGATATAAGGATGATATAAGGATGATAAAAGATGATAAATAAGATCCAGGAATGCGCGTGAGCAATTCCGGTTAAAATTTAAAGTAGCTAATGTGACCACTGTTGTGATTGACAAAGAAAATTTATGTTCATAGATAGAGTTCAGTAACTGGTAATAAAGACCTTATCGGTGATAAAGTTATTATTTATTACATAAAGGTTTTGCTGTATTGCAAACTAATCGTATCAGACGATGTATGTTGAGTACTCACTCAGGTCTGGTTCTAAGTTTGAACCTAGGTTGAGACAGAATTACCCGAACGGAAACGGTGCTGTTATGTAGTTTTGATTGGTTTAGTTACTTCATGAACACATGAGGATGTAAATAAAATAAATAATAGTATTATGGATATAAAAAGTATAAGTAATATAAAACTGTGGAATCAGATTCCTTAGGAAATTTGATGATAATGATATTAGTTCTGTGGAGTCCTAGGGGTCCTACGGAAGAGCTCATTGCGTTGCTAGAAGGGTATGTTAAGCATTTAGACAAATACATACGCGAGAAAAGGGCCGTCCGACTGGACGATGAAAGATGCAGTTTAAAAAAACAAAAATTATGAAAATAATGAAGGGCCGTCTGCCTGGACGATGAAATAAACAATTTTGTAAAAATGATAAAAATAAATAAGGGCCGTCTGACTGGACGATGAAATAAACAGTTTGCTAAATGATAAAAATAAATAAGGGCCGTCTGCCTGGACGATGAAATAAACAATTTGGTAAAAATGATAAGATAATCAAGGGCCGTCTGACGGGACGATGAAATAAACAGTTTTCTAAACGACAAAAATAATTAAGGGCCGTCTGACTGGACGATGGAATAAACAGTTTGTTAAACGATGAATATAAAATATAAGGCCGTTTGATTGGAAGATGAAATAAACAGTTTGCTAAAGGATGAAAATAAATATGGGTCGTCCAAAAAGACGATGAGATACCTACTTAAAGTAGGTATAGGTGTGAGGAAATAGACTAGGTATATTATATTATACCCAGTCTAGGTAAAATCATATTCCTAAGGGTCTTTCTTTAAGCCTACTGAAAACTTGGTTGAAATGAAAACTGAATGATGAAAAGTTAATTATATTGGGATAGATAGATAGATACACTATGAAATACTTCTTGTGATGGCAAAAGAAAACAAAAAAATGGTTACGACAGTTAAAAGTGCAAAATAAAAGTATACTTATTTGACTATTAAGATTTTAATTTTCTTTTTCAGGTGATAACACAGGATTTATCACAGAAGCCACCTTTAAAATAAAACAACACGTATTATTAACACGTATACATAAATGGCTATTAAGGTGTACTTAATTATAGGAATATAATTAATTTAGAGTAAGTACCTATGTTTAATGGTAGTTAAAATGTTAATCGATCTTAATTTGCGTGGTATCAAATTATGTCAGGATGGACGAACTGTTATAATTAGGAATTAATAAAGTAGATAATTTAGCCATTCAACAAAAATCTAAATAATAATTGCTAGATTACAATGATTACAATACTGTTTTGTTTTGATTTGAGATAGGAAGAGGTCAATGTCATGTTCTTTTCTTACGGCTGCAATGTGAAAAATATGGGACCGAAAATAATTTGTTACGTGTATCATAACTTTATAAAACTAACAGTGATTTTTGGTACAATAGAAATAATGGTTAGTGTTCCTTTTCGGTTGAATATTATTGGCAAGTAGCGGAAATAGGAGGTAGAGGCGAAAGAAAGATGGCGAATGCAGCGGGCAGAGAGATTCAGTCGGCATGCGGTTTTTGGTGAAGGAGAAATGAGCAAGTTAAGTAAAAACATATGTTGTAGAATGGTAGAAAGCTTAGTAGGCTGTTTCTATTTTGTGATTATAGCATTGAAAGTGTTATTAGTAGTGTAAAAGAAGTATTGTTCATTGTAATTGGGTTCCGTGCGTAGTTATGTAATTATAATTATTTAAAGTGCATTGTCTTCTTAGAATATGATATCTGTTTCAAAATAACAGGTGAGAGAATTAGATTGATGTTGAGGTTAAAGTAAAATACTGATAAAATAAGGCATTGTTTATAATTAAAGCAATTGGTTACTAAGTTAAGTAAGATTTAAGATGGATCACCAAAGAAAAGCTAGGCCCCAGACCGTGTTTGTTGCCCTGGTTCTTCACGGTATTGGTCGCGAAGGAACAGGAGTAAAATCACCTAGTTTTAAGACGATTCAAAGTGATCCCAGCAGTCCAACTGAATTCTTAATAAAAATTATATGAAGTGATGGTGCTTGTTTCTTGTATCCTTCCTCATACATAGTTTTAACACTATAGGTACGGTCAAAGAAAACTAAATGTGGTCGAGAAAAAATCATTTAGGTATACCTAGTGCCCTGAATTAGGTATTGGGAAACCAAGCTCATCTTTTAGGTGACTCTACCAAATGTAAATTACCAACTAATAAATAATACGGTCATTAAAAAAACCAGTAAAAGCGCATTATTTGAATAATTTTGCAATTTAACTACAAAACAATTATAATGCAAGTCATACCACGCAGTGCAATTAACGCACAATTACTGCCCTACCTTGGGGACGCACACTGTGTGACGAGGACCATATTTCATAACACGCCTCAATCAGTGATTATTAGCTCATAACTACATAACGCATAAAATAACTACATAATCAGTTGTAATTGTATATCAATTCAAACCTGACGGCGGATGTTTAAGCTTTCTGAAGGTCTGCGACGGATTTATGACCTCGAAATGGACTTCAATATAAGCTATACTCGTATAGACCAAAATTTTATTAAATTTTGTCTAAAATAATAAAGGCAGCATAATTTTTTAAATTAATGATTTAGTATTTTAGATCTTGTGTTAAAACTATGTATGAGGAAGGATACAAGAAACAAGCACCATCACTTCATATAATTTTTATTAAGAATTCAGTTGGACTGCTGGGATCACTTTGAATCGTCTTAAAACTAGGTGATTTTACTCCTGTTCCTTCGCGACCAATACCGTGAAGAACCAGGGCAACAAACACGGTCTGGGGCCTAGCTTTTCTTTGGTGATCCATCTTAAATCTTACTTAACTTAGTAACCAATTGCTTTAATTATAAACAATGCCTTATTTTATCAGTATTTTACTTTAACCTCAACATCAATCTAATTCTCTCACCTGTTATTTTGAAACAGATATCATATTCTAAGAAGACAATGCACTTTAAATAATTATAATTACATAACTACGCACGGAACCCAATTACAATGAACAATACTTCTTTTACACTACTAATAACACTTTCAATGCTATAATCACAAAATAGAAACAGCCTACTAAGCTTTCTACCATTCTACAACATATGTTTTTACTTAACTTGCTCATTTCTCCTTCACCAAAAACCGCATGCCGACTGAATCTCCCTGCCCGCTGCATTCGCCATCTTTCTTTCGCCTCTCCCTCCTATTTCCGCTACTTGCCAATAATATTCAACCGAAAAGGAACACTAACCATTATTTCTATTGTACCAAAAATCACTGTTAGTTTTATAAAGTTATGATACACGTAACAAATTATTTTCGGTCCCATATTTTTCACATTGCAGCCGTAAGAAAAGAACATGACATTGACCTCTTCCTATCTCAAATCAAAACAAAACAGTATTGTAATCATTGTAATCTAGCAATTATTATTTAGATTTTTGTTGAATGGCTAAATTATCTACTTTATTAATTCCTAATTATAACAGTTCGTCCATCCTGACATAATTTGATACCACGCAAATTAAGATCGATTAACATTTTAACTACCATTAAACATAGGTACTTACTCTAAATTAATTATATTCCTATAATTAAGTACACCTTAATAGCCATTTATGTATACGTGTTAATAATACGTGTTGTTTTATTTTAAAGGTGGCTTCTGTGATAAATCCTGTGTTATCACCTGAAAAAGAAAATTAAAATCTTAATAGTCAAATAAGTATACTTTTATTTTGCACTTTTAACTGTCGTAACCATTTTTTTGTTTTCTTTTGCCATCACAAGAAGTATTTCATAGTGTATCTATCTATCTATCCCAATATAATTAACTTTTCATCATTCAGTTTTCATTTCAACCAAGTTTTCAGTAGGCTTAAAGAAAGACCCTTAGGAATATGATTTTACCTAGACTGGGTATAATATAATATACCTAGTCTATTTCCTCACACCTATACCTACTTTAAGTAGGTATCTCATCGTCTTTTTGGACGACCCATATTTATTTTCATCCTTTAGCAAACTGTTTATTTCATCTTCCAATCAAACGGCCTTATATTTTATATTCATCGTTTAACAAACTGTTTATTCCATCGTCCAGTCAGACGGCCCTTAATTATTTTTGTCGTTTAGAAAACTGTTTATTTCATCGTCCCGTCAGACGGCCCTTGATTATCTTATCATTTTTACCAAATTGTTTATTTCATCGTCCAGGCAGACGGCCCTTATTTATTTTTATCATTTAGCAAACTGTTTATTTCATCGTCCAGTCAGACGGCCCTTATTTATTTTTATCATTTTTACAAAATTGTTTATTTCATCGTCCAGGCAGACGGCCCTTCATTATTTTCATAATTTTTGTTTTTTTAAACTGCATCTTTCATCGTCCAGTCGGACGGCCCTTTTCTCGCGTATGTATTTGTCTAAATGCTTAACATACCCTTCTAGCAACGCAATGAGCTCTTCCGTAGGACCCCTAGGACTCCACAGAACTAATATCATTATCATCAAATTTCCTAAGGAATCTGATTCCACAGTTTTATATTACTTATACTTTTTATATCCATAATACTATTATTTATTTTATTTACATCCTCATGTGTTCATGAAGTAACTAAACCAATCAAAACTACATAACAGCACCGTTTCCGTTCGGGTAATTCTGTCTCAACCTAGGTTCAAACTTAGAACCAGACCTGAGTGAGTACTCAACATACATCGTCTGATACGATTAGTTTGCAATACAGCAAAACCTTTATGTAATAAATAATAACTTTATCACCGATAAGGTCTTTATTACCAGTTACTGAACTCTATCTATGAACGTAAATTTTCTTTGTCAATCACAACAGTGGTCACATTAGCTACTTTAAATTTTAACCGGAATTGCTCACGCGCATTCCTGGATCTTATTTATCATCTTTTATCATCCTTATATCATCCTTATATCATCCTTATATCATCCTTATATCATCCTTATATCATCCTTATATCATCTCGACCCTCATCTCGACCCTCATCTCGACCCTCATCTCGACCCTCATCTCGACCCTCATCTCGACCCTCATCTCGACCCTCATCTCGACCCTCATCTCGACCCTCATCTCGACCCTCATCTCGACCCTCATCTCGACCCTCATCTCTACATTATCTGTATCTCTACCTTTATATCTCTACCTTTATGTCTCTACCTTTATGTCTCTACCTTTATGTCTCTACCTTTATGTCTCTACCTTTATGTCTCTACCTTTATGTCTCTACCTTTATGTCTCTACCTTTATGTCTCTACCTTTATGTCTCTACCTTTATGTCTCTACCTTTATGTCTCTACCTTTATGTCTCTACCTTTATGTCTCTACCTTTATGTCTCTACCTTTATGTCTCTACCTTTATGTCTCTACCTTTATGTCTCTACCTTTATGTCTCTACCTTTATGTCTCTACCTTTATGTCTCTACCTTTATGTCTCTACCTTTATGTCTCTACCTTTATGTCTCTACCTTTATGTCTCTACCTTTATGTCTCTACCTTTATGTCTCTACCTTTATGTCTCTACCTTTATGTCTCTACCTTTATGTCTCTACCTTTATGTCTCTACCTTTATGTCTCTACCTTTATGTCTCTACCTTTATGTCTCTACCTTTATGTCTCTACCTTTATGTCTCTACCTTTATGTCTCTACCTTTATGTCTCTACCTTTATGTCTCTACCTTTATGTCTCTACCTTTATGTCTCTACCTTTATGTCTCTACCTTTATGTCTCTACCTTTATGTCTCTATCTTTATCTTTATCTTTATCTTTATCTTTATCTTTATCTTTATCTTTATCTTTATCTTTATCTTTATCTTTATCTTTATCTTTATCTTTATCTTTATCTTTATCTTTATCTTTATCTTTATCTTTATCTTTATCTTTATCTTTATCTTTATCTTTATCTTTATCTTTATCTTTATCTTTATCTTTATCTTTATCTTTATCTTTATCTTTATCTTTATCTTTATCTTTATCTTTATCTTTATCTTTATCTTTATCTTTATCTTTATCTTTATCTTTATCTTTATCTTTATCTTTATCTTTATCTTTATCTTTATCTTTATCTTTATCTTTATCTTTATCTTTATCTTTATCTTTATCTTTATCTTTATCTTTATCTTTATCTTTATCTTTATCTTTATCTTTATCTTTATCTTTATCTTTATCTTTATCTTTATCTTTATCTTTATCTTTATCTTTATCTTTATCTTTATCTTTATCTTTATCTTTATCTTTATCTTTATCTTTATCTTTATCTTTATCTTTATCTTTATCTTTATCTTTATCTTTATCTTTATCTTTATCTTTATCTTTATCTTTATCTTTATCTTTATCTTTATCTTTATCTTTATCTTTATCTTTATCTTTATCTTTATCTTTATCTTTATCTTTATCTTTATCTTTATCTTTATCTTTATCTTTATCTTTATCTTTATCTTTATCTTTATCTTTATCTTTATCTTTATCTTTATCTTTATCTTTATCTTTATCTTTATCTTTATCTTTATCTTTATCTTTATCTTTATCTTTATCTTTATCTTTATCTTTATCTTTATCTTTATCTTTATCTTTATCTTTATCTTTATCTTTATCTTTATCTTTATCTTTATCTTTATCTTTATCTTTATCTTTATCTTTATCTTTATCTTTATCTTTATCTTTATCTTTATCTTTATCTTTATCTTTATCTTTATCTTTATCTTTATCTTTATCTTTATCTTTATCTTTATCTTTATCTTTATCTTTATCTTTATCTTTATCTTTATCTTTATCTTTATCTTTATCTTTATCTTTATCTTTATCTTTATCTTTATCTTTATCTTTATCTTTATCTTTATCTTTATCTTTATCTTTATCTTTATCTTTATCTTTATCTTTATCTTTATCTTTATCTTTATCTTTATCTTTATCTTTATCTTTATCTTTATCTTTATCTTTATCTTTATCTTTATCTTTATCTTTATCTTTATCTTTATCTTTATCTTTATCTTTATCTTTATCTTTATCTTTATCTTTATCTTTATCTTTATCTTTATCTTTATCTTTATCTTTATCTTTATCTTTATCTTTATCTTTATCTTTATCTTTATCTTTATCTTTATCTTTATCTTTATCTTTATCTTTATCTTTATCTTTATCTTTATCTTTATCTTTATCTTTATCTTTATCTTTATCTTTATCTTTATCTTTATCTTTATCTTTATCTTTATCTTTATCTTTATCTTTATCTTTATCTTTATCTTTATCTTTATCTTTATCTTTATCTTTATCTTTATCTTTATCTTTATCTTTATCTTTATCTTTATCTTTATCTTTATCTTTATCTTTATCTTTATCTTTATCTTTATCTTTATCTTTATCTTTATCTTTATCTTTATCTTTATCTTTATCTTTATCTTTATCTTTATCTTTATCTTTATCTTTATCTTTATCTTTATCTTTATCTTTATCTTTATCTTTATCTTTATCTTTATCTTTATCTTTATCTTTATCTTTATCTTTATCTTTATCTTTATCTTTATCTTTATCTTTATCTTTATCTTTATCTTTATCTTTATCTTTATCTTTATCTTTATCTTTATCTTTATCTTTATCTTTATCTTTATCTTTATCTTTATCTTTATCTTTATCTTTATCTTTATCTTTATCTTTATCTTTATCTTTATCTTTATCTTTATCTTTATCTTTATCTTTATCTTTATCTTTATCTTTATCTTTATCTTTATCTTTATCTTTATCTTTATCTTTATCTTTATCTTTATCTTTATCTTTATCTTTATCTTTATCTTTATCTTTATCTTTATCTTTATCTTTATCTTTATCTTTATCTTTATCTTTATCTTTATCTTTATCTTTATCTTTATCTTTATCTTTATCTTTATCTTGGAATTCATTTCATCATTAACTTCATTAACATCATTTCATACTCTGACATCATTCCTAACATGGTACATGTAGGACAGACGAAACTCACTGTCACAAAAATATCGAAAATCTTTAGGTACTCGCAAAAAAAATAAACACCTAAGTACCTACCTTAAATAGCGAGTACTACACGTGTGGACACTGATACCGATCTAGCGTTTCTCATAAAATTATAATATACACTAAGAAAAACAAACTTCAATGTATCTAACCGGAATGTAAAGAACAACCATCTAACAACTCAACTACGAAAAGTAAGCGTCAAAGCAGATTGTAGTATTAACCATACTTAATTAGATCACATACAACTACAACCCTCAAATGGCTCTCATTACCTCTCTTAATGAGACCTTCCCTTCATCTAGAGTCTGTGACTTGCAGGTCATGACCACCAACACACAACATTATACAGTACGCCTTTAAGACCCAGGTCACCACCACAGCCTAGCTGTCCATCGCGCCCTGAACAACTCTCAACTGAGTTGCATTTACGATAACAGACCGGTGCGTGCAGCGCGACCCCTGACTATGTCCTTACTGTTTTATTAGCAAGAGGTTACCCTCACTATCTATCTATCACTACAACCAAATCTAACTCTGTATTTAGATCGCTTAGATGACCTCTTCATATACGTCTCCCTTCACGAGAGAACTATTAGGTTCTATTACCATTCAATCTAAACCATCACGTTTATTCACTTACAAAGACTAGCGAACAGGACTAACTTAACTGACTTGGAATTAGCAAATCATATTTTATAAGCACTAAAATTGATAAATTTACGCACTATTTCTCGTTGTTGTGAACCTAGTCGAATCAACCAAAGTTTGTATCGACGAACTCTGAAAAAGTGTAGGTACGCGCTTTTACTGGTGCAGGTCTTTAGGTCTGGGAATCTGACTACCTGTCACTGTACCTAACAAGAAATAATCACGTTTACCTATTAATGTGAAAACAACTTATTCCAATCTCTGCCCAACAGTTTCTCTAAATGTGGGTAGATCCCTTAATTTTTATTCCGAATCAAGATAAAACAATAAACCGGTTTTATGATTGACAAGTGAGGCTTAGCTTACTGTCACACCAACATTCAAATTATTAGAACCAATCTCATTACGGAATAGCCTAGGTCATTAACCTCGTCCAGTGAAATGAGAATAAATTATAGTCTACCTCACTATTAATTATTCGATACTGTAAACATGAACACAGATTTGAAATTTCCTGAGAATCGAAAGTATTTTCTGTCTAACGCTTTAGATATTCTAGCTTCCAGCTGAATTTACCTAGATGTCATATATTGTATCGCGATATAACCAATTTTCTAAATTCAACACTTGAATCAAAATGAAAAGTACATAATACGCTCACCGGATAATCGTCCATTCGGGTTCGTCAGCAACCTTGTATCAAGATCTAAACAAAGCCGCTACAGCTGTTGCTTGCTGCCACGGTATATAGTGTGACTGCCACCGATTGTACCACACCGTTGCCCGAGCTATACTTCCTCACCGTGGAATGAGTAGCACGACTTATTTGCATAGTGATCGGTACCACTTCACCATCGCTTCTTTACAGGTCTATCAGCATCGTCTCGATGACTTCGGTCAGGTTCTCGTACACGTTTGGGCATGATTAGGAATCCCACCTTCTGAAACTGTTAAAACTATGTATGAGGAAGGATACAAGAAACAAGCACCATCACTTCATATAATTTTTATTAAGAATTCAGTTGGACTGCTGGGATCACTTTGAATCGTCTTAAAACTAGGTGATTTTACTCCTGTTCCTTCGCGACCAATACCGTGAAGAACCAGGGCAACAAACACGGTCTGGGGCCTAGCTTTTCTTTGGTGATCCATCTTAAATCTTACTTAACTTAGTAACCAATTGCTTTAATTATAAACAATGCCTTATTTTATCAGTATTTTACTTTAACCTCAACATCAATCTAATTCTCTCACCTGTTATTTTGAAACAGATATCATATTCTAAGAAGACAATGCACTTTAAATAATTATAATTACATAACTACGCACGGAACCCAATTACAATGAACAATACTTCTTTTACACTACTAATAACACTTTCAATGCTATAATCACAAAATAGAAACAGCCTACTAAGCTTTCTACCATTCTACAACATATGTTTTTACTTAACTTGCTCATTTCTCCTTCACCAAAAACCGCATGCCGACTGAATCTCCCTGCCCGCTGCATTCGCCATCTTTCTTTCGCCTCTCCCTCCTATTTCCGCTACTTGCCAATAATATTCAACCGAAAAGGAACACTAACCATTATTTCTATTGTACCAAAAATCACTGTTAGTTTTATAAAGTTATGATACACGTAACAAATTATTTTCGGTCCCATATTTTCACATTGCAGCCGTAAGAAAAGAACATGACATTGACCTCTTCCTATCTCAAATCAAAACAAAACAGTATTGTAATCATTGTAATCTAGCAATTATTATTTAGATTTTTGTTGAATGGCTAAATTATCTACTTTATTAATTCCTAATTATAACACTTGTTACTATAGTTGCCTGAAATAAATAAATAAATAATGGTAGCTACTAGTATTACAAATCAACGCTTATGCCTCGATTAAGTTTTCAAAGGAGCCGATTCTATCAGCAATGTACCCATTGTGAGGAAACAATGTCGTTCAGTGGTAGGCGAGCTGCGCCCACGCACCCCTATTCGAACAATAGCCTGATAAACATTTACAGCTGAAGATATTTACATTTTAGGGATTTTAACTTACTAGCAAACGTGGGCAAACTTTCCGTCCCTAGACAACTTGAGAATGTTCTTGTAATCTAAAGCTTTTATAACAAAAAATCTTTAATATTTTACCTAGAGAAAAATCAACAATTTTTTCTGATAACAATAGATTTTTTTAGGTGTTTTCACAAAATAAGGTGCTGATATAGTTTATCTGACAGACTCACCAGGGATGCAGATCGCTGCTGCTTGCTGAGGTCATGTTGGCTGCGGCTGCGGTCCTCGCCAGCGTCAGAGAACTGCCCCGATTTACGACTGCAACGAAGATAACAAACTGTTTAAATTATGTACCTACTTACCTAAGTGCTATACTGAAACCTAGTGAAAGTGTTTAGGACTATCTGAAAGCTCTCGTCATGGCTTAACGACTACATCCGCAACCACGAAAATCCATTAATGAACTTTCAACAAGA
The DNA here is from genome assembly GCA_963565295.1 of Epirrhoe alternata. Taxonomy (NCBI): domain Eukaryota; kingdom Metazoa; phylum Arthropoda; class Insecta; order Lepidoptera; family Geometridae; genus Epirrhoe; species Epirrhoe alternata. Next base: position 13,476,253 of record OY751379.1, read on the forward strand.
AATAGATAAAAATTAAGAAATGACAAGTCTAATCAACCTACTTTAGTTACGTATTCATTTACCTATGTTTGTTTTGTGTTCACTCAACACCACTAACATTGTTTTGCTGTGCGCTCAAAAGTTATGGTACAAGCCAGATCTGAACTGTATTATAGACCTTTGATTTTATCTATGTTTGTATCGTGTATTGTGTGCCTAAATAAAATAAAAATAAAATCAAAATGTTCGATTCTGACGGGATTCGAACCCGCGACGAATCTCGACGGAATCGAAAATTTTGATAAGACTTTTATTTTTTTTATGAAATACCTAAGTGTAGTTTTAAAAATTAAAAAATATAAGTAGGTAACTAAATAAAAATTACTCCAAAAAAACCTAAAGAATGAACTTACCTAATGAGAAATATTATGTTTCATTATTTGGCCTGAGGTGTCAATTCGTAAAAGTGAAAAATAGCTTCCGTTTTGTAAACAAAAACCCCAACCTTGAGACAGATACTACGTTTCATGAACAAAGAATTATAATCTCAGTGTTACATTACTACAGATAAATTGAATAAAAAAATAATTTACAAAACTACCTTGAGTGCGAATCCAACTTGTGAAGAATTCCTAATTATTACGGATCTCATGAGAAAAAATATACCATGTGTAATATACCATGTGTAATATACCATTTGTAATATACCATGTGTAATATACCATGTGTAATATACCATGTGTAATATACCATGTGTAATTTTTTTGCGATTCTAAATCATGCAATCACAATTCTATGGACAATGAAAGCGTCCGTATTCCTTTAGAATACGATCATTAAGGTCGAATACAGACTTTAAGCCACTAATGAGCGATGTTGGGAGATATGACCAAAGAGAGCACTACAGTTTAAAGACCCGTTCCCACAAGGAAATAACAACGCCGGCTAACATTAAATGTTCGATAACAATGTCGTAAGAGGTTTATTGGTGGTACCAGATGATCATCGCTTCTGGTTAACAAACAAGGGTAATATAACTTCATTATTTCAGCCTAAAGACGTCCACTGAACAAAGGCCTCCCCCATCGCTTCCACAGCGATCGATCTTGTGCAGCCTGCACCTAATGGCTCCCTGCAACCTTCATCAGATCATCTTTCCATTTAGTGGAGGGGTCGTCCTCTGCTGCGATTTCCTATTGTAATATAACTTGGAATAGCATAATTATAGGCTTCAGTTGCTAGGCTAAGATTGTATTCGCGAGCGATGTTGCGTTCGGTAGTTAAAGACCATTTACACGATGCAATTTTGATTCGCACTTACTAACCAGCTGATGACTTACACGTAAAAAATAGTAATGTGATACGATATCGTATCGGTTTAAATTCTTCCGTGTAAATGCTCTTACCTATGTACTGTATGTTGTTTAGGTACCTGGCAAGTTTCCGATGCGCTCTCCGGCCGCCGCTGATCATCGACAGCGTGCTCATCACCGCCGACATGCTGCGCCGGGGGGTAGGGCCTCATGGGATCTGAAATAATACACATAATTTAAAATTTTATATAATTTGTCCCGCTGCGAAAATTAAACTCACACCAGCTCTCAGGCGGACACTTGCCCGTCAGGCCAACGAAGTGATAAGTGATGTTATAGTGAAGTTCATCAGCAAGAACTAACTTTTCTCTCCTTACATCTTTGCTCGCTTTGCAGCACAAAGAGCAAAAAGCAAGACGAATCACAATTCAAATTCTATAAAGGAAGGGCTAGTTAAACCAGAATCGTAATGAAATTCACACCAGCGATATGAATAAGGCGGTAAGTGCGAGAGCGCGGGTGGCTCGCCCGTCCACTAGACACAAATCACCGAGACAAATAGGTAGATTACCTAGCTCGTCGCGTGCGCCGCCTGCCGAGACTAACGAGCAAACTATTAGCCCTTAGGCCTAGGACGACTGTAGGTAATACGACGACAGTAACTGTGGTATGTAATGTAACATGGTCTTAAATTATCCGAATATCTGAAGTACAGATCAACGATCATAAAAATAAAGTTTATTAGATAATGAAACCTGCTGATAGAAAAGCTGTTGCTTATTTCAGCAAATTCTCATGGAGTACGAGAGGCTGCATTCCTCCGTAATTCCTGCATTTGATGCACACGCGATACATTCGGCGCGGGCGGTCATTAGAGGCTCGGTTCACCGCTGCCCATTATCTGACGGCCAGCGGGCAACCTCGGCCTCGCCTTGCCATACACACTATGTAGCCAACAGTGGGCTATTCCACCATTACCGTGCCTCCAAAGCGTCATTAGGTACTGTTTGCAACGACTTGATTCCAGTAGGTAGGTATTTGTAATTTACAGTTTGTTTGATACACTTAGCACTAACCTTTTCTTCCTTAGTATACTCGTAGATAGGTACCAGATTTTTTTGTCAAGCTTGACATGACGGCCGATTTCAAGGCGCCCGCGCCGTTAGACGCAAGCATTATGAAGGTTAGGCTCCGTTGATTTAATGATACAACGATTTGAGTGCTCAAGTTCCCTGGCTAGGCTAACTAAAACTTCGCCGAGAAGAGTGACCGAATTCAAAGCTATTAAGTTTGTTTATATTCTGTGTGGGTAAAGCAAACTATAAATTGAGCCATAAAGATCTAAACTGCATAACTCGACTTTCACATTAAGCTGATGCAAGGAGGAGTCTGTCTCGACTAACGGGTTCGGTTCCCTGCAATTATGGATGCAACAATCGAGGTGGAATTGCATTTAGAATTAAATGCTAGGAAGTATCTGATTGTCGGCCCTGGCCCACCCTGCCATGAAGACTGAAGAAAATTATTTGTACGTAAATATACCTATGTACCTACAAACATTTCTGACTATTTGGCTACTTTCCGCTGTTTGTTGCTCGTTATTATTTTAAAAAGTTTTTTCCAATCACGCATTAAAAACAATTAAGTACTTACCTATTATCTAGGTAAATGATGTCATTGTTTTAGCGGACCAAATAGTTCTATCAAGACTACTATTTATTTTGCATACTTAATGTATTCAATTTCGGTCGGCCTCTTTAAAACCGTTATTCACAGAATAAGTATTTTTTGTTTTTACATTCTGGAAAGCGTTACAGATAACAGCTCTACTCTTTGGGCCGCCGATATCTCAATTTCCGAAAACCATGTCGACAGAGGGTGATGGACAATGAAAACGCAAGTCAGACGTCATGTAGCCGCGGACGTTACCGCAAGATTGATGCTCTGCCTGCCCCCTTCCAATGCGTTCACTAGGGATGTTCCAAGGCGAATCTAAAATACAAAACTACTGCATTCTCGGTCTCGGTTTATGGGTATTACCTATATGAAATAGTTAGGGTAAATATTACATACGAAACACGCACCTAGTGTGCGATAGTGGTGAATGAAATTAGTCAGCCAGTTATCATACATTTCCTAGCAGCAAAACTATTTAGTTCTATCGTTCTATCGATAGTTTACCTAATACGCCATCCCTAGCTGTACAACTTCCTACAAGTTATTCTGTGGGCTGACGCAGATGGCGTAATTACAGCCTGCCGCCGCCTGCCAGCAGATGACGGCTCCAAGCTGCCACTCGCTGTCTTCATTCCACGAGCAGCCCCGTGCCAGGTAACAATGGAGATTTGCACAGCGGAGATAGGCTACGTTAGATTATTGCCTGTCAAACCGCTCTTAAAGAGGCTATTGAAATTACATCCATCGAGGCAGTAGGTAGATGATTTATTTAATAGTTCGCAACACATTAAATATCCTGTGAATTCTAGCTAAAGCGTCTTTACCTACTTGCATACGGAAAAGGCGTTGATTGGTCATGGACAGGAGTAGAGTCACGTAGCTTTCACGACGATCTTAAGTGAAAAAAATATATGAAAACATGAGGAAAATTGTAATTTTCGGTTATCCTAGAGATGAGTTACCTCTGGTTATTAATAAAGCTACGTTATACAATTTCAGTGCTCGATCAAAATGCTAATGGACTTACAAATCACAAGTACAGGATTTAGAAGTGATTTTCCAGTGTACGTAGACAAACTTTGAGCATAGATAATGCGACTTTGCTAAACTGACTATAATTCAATAGGTATTCTTATTCAATGTCAAGTTTTACAACATATAGCATGAATACTTGCTTTGTCGCAGTAAAGATTTGTGTATATTACACTTAAGTACTGTAGTGAAGTAAAAGCAAGGAATTTGCATAAAAATACAATTGGCATAACTATTAAAGTGTTGTGGGATTTAAATTAAAGTTCAGCAAAGCGCCGAGACATTTATTATAATGGCCCATTAAACCCGTAATAGTTTTTGTTTTATATCTGAGAGACTATTATTTCGACTGTAGTTATAACTTATCTAGATTATATGATACCACCCCAACCAGTAGTTTAGTTTTTATATATAAGTACTTACTTAAATAGCAAAACACTTCAAACCTCACTTTTTAAAGAAGTTCTTAAGTAAGCACACGTACCCATAACTTACAATAACAGTTTGTTTATAGAATTAGGTTACCATACTATGTGGTCACGCCTTCCGTTGGCTCTATACCTACTACACCCATGGGAATAAAGAAACCTTAGAAAATTAAGCCTTAACTTTCACATTTTGAGATTTTAACTAGTCAAGTACATGGGTACTTCCAGTTAGGTAAGTAGTATATAGAAAATTTCAAAATGAATCCTCTTTCACAACAAGTTACAGGACTACCTACACCTAGTGAAACAAACCGTGGGACCACTCCGATCAAGATAAGCACCCAAGTACTGAGAACTGTTGAATCATAAAATAGGCAAATTACAAATTACGAACCTTTATCATTCAGATTCAACGCAGTGGGAAGTACGATCTGATGTGAATTCGCACAACGCAATAACCTCAGATGAATGCAATTATCCAAGATCTACACCGCTGGTGTCGAAAGCCACACAACACAACACGCACGCCTTGCTCTAAGTAGGTATTTCTTATTTGCACCATTTTCACAGATGAGAAAAGTCCCTAGGCTACAAGAAAGATTTTTTATTTTTACGTGAAAACATGTTAAATAACCGCTAAGTAATAAGACAATAGGGCTTTTATTTCAAATACCTATGTGCTACAGCAGTAACACGCACACAACTACCTACTTGACTCGCTTTTTGTCGCATTTTTTGCACTTTGTTGTTTTGCGTGTACAATCAATTAAAATATACTGTCTGTGTATAAAATATCGGATGAAATGGAAAAAATACTCGTAAGTAATTAAATGAAATGGACGCAAGAAATATTATCAGCGATGTGCAGTGTGTCTAAAGCGCAGCCTCCCGCGCCGCGCACGCGCTTGCGTCACGCCAATAAATCAGCTGAGCGGGCTGGTTGCACTGTGAAACCTGTCTGTAATGAGAATTAGTACGGTTCATTTATGGCCTCCGATTATCTTCGGCAACTTTAGACCGAAGAGATACCTACCTATTAAGTTTTATTACATAGAGCAATAAAATCAAAAGTTTATGACAAAATCCTTGAATTATATTTTTCATATTATAATCCCAATGTTCACCTCTATAAACATTCCCAATTTAATAGTCTTATTCTGTGCTTTTAAGTACATAGTGCTTATGGTATGGCTAAATTGGCTAAAGCACCTTCACTTCAAGTGGTTTTAAGTTTTATCGCGATAGCTCGCGAACTATCGGGCCTGTGAATAGCTCGGTATCGCATCGGAGAAATTATTCAAAAGAGTCGAACCGGTTCCCGCCGCCCGACTGTATACTACTTCTTCCTTTTTCTCGTTTTTGAATAACAATCCAAATAAGGCCCATGCTTATTGAGCATCTCTACAAAGTTGCTCGCTCAACGCACAAATCTCAAAGAACTAAGCTCTCAGTAGAGATAGAAATAGTAAGTACACATTTTAAACTTTCGCGACTCGAAGACATTTTAAATTTTATTACGGGACTTAATCGCGTAGGTATAACATTTGTTTATTTACCTCGACGTTTCAGTAGCGTTACAGCTACCGTGGTCACGAGAAGACGTCGAGGTAAATAAACAAATGTTATACCTACGCGATTAAGTCCCGTAATAAAATTTAAAAAGAAATAGTAAGTATAGAAAATACCTAGGTACTTTATTGCACACCACGTAAAATATAAAACTAAACAAAAAACTTACAATCAGCGGTCTTATCGTTAAAAAGCGATCTCTACCAGAGTCAAAAGTCAAAACGAATTTATTTAGTATGTACCGTTGGTATCACTTTGAACAGACAGAAGAGAATGCCAATGAAGACCTCATCAGTAACTTCATCAGGTAGGTACTTAAACCTAATACAGAGTCTTTTAAGTTTCTTCAAAGGTCAACGCAGAGAGAAAATAAAATCATCTTACCTGGTTCCTCTTTGCTATTATAGTAGACAGTGCATTATGTTTCAATAAATACCTGGCATCTAAAGTGTTTCATTTAATACAGATTCAGTGGACTGTGGGCCTAACAATTCTGCAAGCTGCAATCGAATAATATAAGTTGAATTTAATTAAAGGATTTTTATCTGCATCAATAACTCAAGAGGAACGATTGTTGATAAGGAAGCCGCTAATTATGTTGCTGGGTGTAAATGTTTGTAATCTAGTTGTAGACTGGTTCTGTTGTGGGTACTTTTTTAGAATGCTCAATTTAGTTCTTCATGCTACAAATAACCACAGATTGTAGGTATCCAGAGTGAGTATGAAACTCTTTAAATTAGGTAACCTACATAAACTTACAGATTTGGTTTTCAAAGAAGTAGTAGTATCATCATGTATGTGTGCTGCAGATTGTCGGAAGGAAAGTTTAGAAAACAACGTTACTTGTTTGAGTTGTTGGTGGAGCGACTGGTTGCCGCACACGACGCTGACTCGCACTAAATCAATTGATCCTCTCGCCACGCTCCCTCCCTCGCTTACTCATCTCAGTTTCAAAACCATGTTTATTTATCAAAGTATTACCGTCTTGTCATTTTGATCTCGCAATGAAAACAGAAACATTTTTATGCATAGACTTCTTTCATTTCGCGTTTCTGAAGAAGCTAGTTTTTAGTATGTAGGCACATTATACCTAGTTGACAGTCGTTCATTGCCGCCTAAGGAACCAGCATGATAGATGAGCGGAAATACATGACGAGCGGTGTGCCGGAACCGATGCGCAATTAGCGGCAGTCGACGTCGCCGATGGAAGTGCGCGCCTCACTGCCGACGACGCCTCTGGACTTCCTTTGTGTTTGCTGCTTTCATGCTCATTTAGTGAGTAATTGCTACTCTGCAATAAATCAGAACCTAATGAGTAGGTAGGTACCCTACCCATATACATATGTATGTACCTACCCACTAATAGCACAAAATACAGATAGCTAGTAGGTATACCTAACTATTAGCAGTCAAACAAAATGTCTTAATTGACGCTGTAAATGCAATCCTTGTGTAAATGTCAACCTATTCATTTATTTTCTTTATCTCAAAAGCTGAAACGTTAGCATAAAGTTTATTCCATTGCATTTCAATTAGATCAGATACCTACCTACGTACTCAGAATAGTCAACGCCAATTAACTTGTCTTTACGTTGTGTTATCGAAGCGCTAGCATCAACGTCCCCAGATGGGACGACTTCGCCAGCACCATTCGCAATTTTATGCATTGATTGAATTACCTACTTGTCACAGGCAGCAGGTGCATGGGCCGTTATTTTTTATTCATTTTTCAGCATTCTTTACGCACGAAATGAAATGATGTTTTAAAAATACGAAACGGTTTCTAGGACCGTGCACTGAATTTATTTTTGTGTAGCGAATTTTTTACGGTATTTTTCCATTGAATATTTTAGTAGGTAAGTTGTTAACTTGCCTATGTTTCGTGTTTTTTTACTTATGTACATTAAATAAAATAAAATTAATTTTCAATATTAAAACGTAGGTAAATTGAAGTTACACCGATTTGTAAAATTCTTTTCTGTGTTTGAAACAATAATAATTTCCGTTATCGCGTGTAAACTATCTTCCGATTCACACGTCAACAGTTCAGTAATTTTACAACAATTTAATGTTGATAAGTACCTAACTTCACGAGAACGCGAGTACAATGCAGGCATAATTCACAAGGAAAGCGCACTTTCAAACTCATTCGCGTCGATGAATGAATAGGGCTCTGTCAGGCAAGGCGCAGGGAAATTGTGCTGAGTAACAGAAGTCTAGGATAATTACTGTCTGATATGAAAAACTAAAAAGAAAACCAAACTTCAATGTTCGAGTATAGGGCGCGGCGATTCTCAAGGTTGGTAGTGAGGAAGAGATTTTTTGTTTACCACCACATAAACTATTATATCTCTACCTATCTATCATTTGACGGAGATATTGGTGAAAATACAATTAAAAAATAAACATACATACAGTTGAACATGGAACCTCAAGAAGTCCGTTAAAAATTCAATATGGCTTCCGATTCCATGCATTGTCCCTTGGAAAAAATACAGAACAGTTTACGTCTTATTGATAGGTAATCCTAAAAATAAGAAGTTATTGATTGTATCTAATATTAATTGACGACCTCTGTAGCGCAGTGGGCGAAGGTCCGCCGGCAACGCAGAAGGTTGATGGTGCGATCCCTGCCGCGGGTTTGTATGATCTGCAAATATTTATCTCGGGTCTGGCTGTTTCTATGTATAAATGTATGTATTTACAAACAAAAGTATAAAGGTAACAAAAGTATAAGTATATCAGTTATCTGGTTCCCATAGCTTTGCTTAGTTTGGGGCTAGATGATGCTTTGTGAAATGTCCTGCATTATTAACCGACTTCTTGAATATTCTTCTTCTTGAATATTTCCTTACCAGTGCTGTGTACAGTGTAGAGCATTCACTGTGTCTACTCAAAGGTACCGCTGAGCTGTCTCCCAGGCGAACTAATCAAAGGCCATAAACAATTAGCTCCATACTTTACGTTGCTCTATGGGAAGTTATTAGCGAGCTATAAAATCTGTGCCTGCTGCCAACCTCATAGCGGTTCCCGATGATCTTAATTGCAATGTAGGTAGGTACCTATTCATTATTATGACGACCTCTGTAGCGCAGTGGGCGAAGGCCCGCCTGCGACGCAAAAGGTTGCGGGTTCGATCCCCGCGGCGGGACCAATGTTTGTATGATCTACAAATATTTGTCTCGGGTCTGGGTGTTTCTATGTAAAATATGTATGTATTTACAAACAAAAAGTATATAATTAGTATATCAGTCATCTTAGTACCCATAACACAAGCTCTGCTTACTTTGGGGCTAGATGATGCTGTGTGATAAGTCCAGCATTATTTATTTATTTATTTAGAAAATACAACTTAGGTAGGTATTATGTGTCCTGTGCCTAGCTTAATTGTTACTATTACCGGCGTTCTGATCAGAAAACATAAACATAAAATGTTCTATTAAAATACAATTTAATCACTCAAGTTTTGTAAGATATCCTCATTATGCAGTTCATGTCGTTTATTACAGCACACTAGGAGAAAACGGGGGCAACTGAACACATCTATCGATCTGTGTTATGCAAGCGAACAATGAGACAGGATTGAATGGAGTGGGCCGAGTACAATGGGGCTCGGCACTTGCAGACTTTCTTAACGAGGCGCAGGGCGGCGTGACGGGCAGGTGCGCGCGCGCAGCGACCCGGCACAGGCAGGACTCCACGCGGCTTCTTAACTCTTTCTCCCATCCAACTCACTAAACATCGTAAGGGAGCAATCGTAAACTTCTGGAGTACATACCTAGGTATTAGTAAGTATATGGATTCTAGAATGTTAAACGTTAACTCAAAACTAGCTGAACTTGACCTGAAATATCTTCACTTCAGAAGCTAATGGGAAAGCAAACTATAGATAAGTACCTAACTACAATAGAGAATAGAAGCAGTACATATCAAACATGTTGTTACAAAACTTACCTAAAATGTAATCATCCTATTTACACATGTTTATGCAAATAAATAATCTTTATCTTTATCTAGGTAAGTATAATTGTAGTTCTTACAAATTTTAGGAGTTTTCACGCTTAGTCTACAGTTATCGGGAGTTGCGCTTCTGCTTGCCAGTAGGTATAGGTATCAAGCCACAAGGGCCAAGGGCCAGGTCGCCGCCGCTCGACCGTGAACCTGCGACCCTTGCCTCCCACACTGCGGCGTACTTACGACCTTAGTCCCACGAACGTAAATTGTCCTTTTGTTTAGTGGCAAGAAGAAGCCGTTATGACGACTTTAATATTGATTCCGAGACTTGAAATTTCTATCAAATGACAACAAACACTCATTAATACCCATGGTGCAATTAATTTGCTAACACTCGTATATGGAGCAGTTATATTAGTTTCTACACATTTTGATATTTAATGTATGCGTCTGTATTTCCGCTGAGCTACGACCCTGTTGTTTTGAAGATGAGAGTTAATAGGCACCTTCTGGGTAGACTCGCTCCATCGTAGGCCTCATTCTTGCCTATGTAAGTTTCGAGGTCAAGAGCCGACCCATTCATCATAAAAAAAGGCCTGAAGTGTTTCCAAAATTTTATTCGTACCTACCAATCAACAATGATTCAAATACTAAACCAACTTAACTGTCTTCTACCAGCATGAGTTTATCAGTCGTTACTTTCTTCGAATATATGCGCATACGTAATGCACACCTGAAGTGATAACAACTGAGGAATTTATTTTGAAGCAAAGTTTATGTCTGAAGGATATATCGGCCGAGTTCAATTTCCACTAAATAGACAAGGAATTGCTTCTGTGTAGGTAATCTTCACCTGAAGATTGTTGAAATGCCAGCAATTACGATGGTATTCACTGTACTACGTCAAATGATACTGCTCGAAGTATTTGTGCTGTTTATAAGAATTTACCTATCCAATTATTTGCATCGAAGGTAGCTTTTAGCTAAGCAAATGGTTATTTTAATGGACAGATTAAGTTACAGTCGGATTAAGTTTTATGATGACCACGGTCATTACTTAAATGTTGATGAGAAAGAAGATGTGAAAGAAGAAGGTAAACCTAATCAATTAACCCGCTATAATCATAAATAAATTATATTATTATATTATTAATCATAAAGAAACAGTCGGCGACAACCATCAAAGAACAGTTTCTAAGAAAGAAATCGATTATGGAGCCCTCGTGTCTGCTCCGGCCGCTTTGGCACGTTTTCCGCAATGAAAGCATTCGCATCGATTTCTAATGTGTCTAATTAAAGGGAAATGTTTCGATAATTTGATTAATTAGCAATGGAGCAGATCCGCGGCAGCTGCAAAAACAAAGGTAATGCGGCCGCGTCCGCACAGTCACTAACGAACACGCGTAGGCACGCTGTACCTATGAGTAGTCTTCATAAAATCATCTGAATAAACAATCACACAGGTACGTAGGTGCCTATTAACCAAAGCAAGAGTATTATTTATAAAAATTAAGTTTAGGTGCTGGGCAAGCCTATTCCATCTCAAACAATGTCCCAGGCACGACAGCGTCCCGTTGAGTGTAGGCATGGATTGCCTCCTGAAGCTGTATAAATCATCTAACATAGATGTAACAGGCCTAAGTTCTACGTAAGTTACCTAAACCCTAATATATCTTCACTTATAATTCGGCAACTAGAGCGTAGATTTGTAAATGCTGAGGCGTATCGAAAATCCGTCCCCGATATAGTTACGAATCAAACGGCTATGAATCAAATAAAACAGGTTCTCACAACATGCTCACTGTTTTCTCAACAGCTTAGCCCTCAAAAAGACCTCAATGATTTGTCGCAAATAAATTACTAACATCACAATATCATTTTACAGGCCCCATTCCGTTGCCGAATAAATTAAAATGTTAAAGAATAACAAAGAATTGTGTAATAGTTGAACCGGGTGGGTTCAGTACCCTCGCATTGTTGGTGCGAGTTAGATAAATGATGCTCTTACTCATTGTCGAGGTAGCCCTAGCCGGCTATTGTGGGAACTGGTTTTATTCAAATCGGGAATATTCCGATCAACGGATTTTGAATAACTCCGAGCGCATTGTGATAGAGTTTGTTGTTGTAACAAGCGAATCAATGACATTTGCATTTCGTAGGTAACACCTGTGTTTACTCGGTTTAATATTCAGGAACTGTGCAGTAATGGCTCTTTATTTTACTTTAAAACCACCTAGATACTACCCTGAATTTACTACACATGTGAATCTATGATGATACCCCATAAAAAGTTTATAGGGACCCCAATTCTAATACCAATCTCATAATGTACTTATATTATGCAGTGTAAAATGTGTGAGGTGCCCTTAGCATACATGGTAAGCATAAGCAATTCTTATGCCACACATGTAGCTTACAGTAAAATAAATACCTATTATCATAACCTCAACAATGCGTAACCAGTAGCAAATAAACATGTAACCAGGAGACAGACGAATAGACGCTAATCGTGGGATAGAATCGTAAACATGCTGCTGACGGATTTACGAGTTTAGCTCGATGAAGATGCTAACTACAAGAGTTTATGGAGTCGGCACGGACAGACAGTCAAAGAAGGCAGGTAATGGCTCTATTTCAGGAACGTTCAGACAAACATGTGAAAATAAAAGTTGAACATGGTGATCCAAATGGTGACTTCACGCAATACATCAATAATTTAGACAAAAGTCCAAGGGCTTATTGCTAAGAGCAATCTCTTCCATTATTTAGAATTTTTCTTTTCATTAGTCGTTGCCTTTGGTTTTTGCTCCTTGATTCGTTTGATGACGTCATCCTTTTCATGATGTCGATGAATACAGTTTAAAATGTGGATTCACTTATGATAATGACGGTGTAGGTATTTATTTTAAAGGCTTATTTTTTTATAAAAAGCCTAATATTTAAAAAGCTAATAAACGTCTTTCAAATTTCAAAATACACACTTTCTAACATTGACTTTGTTTAAATGAAATGCTACCGTTATTTTGAATGGAGTTGAATTGATGTTGAGCTTCATTATATCCTCAATGACAATAATCCTAACAATTTACATCCGATTAGTTGTGCTTACGGCAAAAACCGTTATGACATGAATGAAATAGACGTCATAGAGGCTTTGTTACGTCACTTCTAACCGTGCACCCGTTGCTTTGCAATAAAGTGCACCCCACATGCACTCAAACGCCACCCCTGGCTGAATGTGGAGCAAATATAAACAATACAAGTGGTGCATCCATAATATTGGTAGTCTTACTGTGTGGTGTAAAAGCTAGCGGAGAGCGGGAAACACGAGAACTTTCGAGGACATAGTCTTTTAAACTTTCGCGATCACTATTCATAATTACGTATTAATTAAACGGGATTTATCGCGTACCTTATTTTATTATTTCCCGATGTTTGTTTCGTGGACATAATATAACTGTCAAATAGTCTAGGTAAGTGATCTTGAATTAAAAGTCCTAAGTTCCGCTGTACGTGGCTACACTGTTTTATATACTTACCTGATTAAACTTATTTTCTTCTTCATTATAAACTCATTCATTTTAAAATCAGGAATTGGATTCAACAAATAAATTAAAAAATATTTATGTGAGTACTTAATGATTATTTTTTCTATAATTCTTTATTGTACACAAGAGAACATCAGTGACAAAAACAATATGTTTAAAAGTACATGTACATGTTAACCCTAGAAGAGTTTTCTACCAGGCAAACCTTTGGGTCTAGGGAGAAGCCATAAACAAATGTGGATGAGCTGTGTAGGTACATACCTACCAATAGAAAAGAAATAATAATTATATACTTACCTACTAATGAATTTTGTGTTATTTGTTCTTTAAAAAAATTATCACGCGCGATTACGCGTACATGCTTTCCCGCACGCAATCCTGTACGCTCAATCCTGTGTGTGAAGGCCTTTCAAGGCCCCCAAGTTCTTTAAACTACTTCTTCATTTTACCCGACTGCCAAAGGAAGAGTTATGTTTTTGTAGAGTTTTTACAAACAGGTCAAATATCGTGTCACTGAAATCAAAGAATAATAAAAACACAGCGTGACAATGCGTGCGACTGCCGCCGCGCCGCGCCGTTCCCTCAGGTTATAAACGTCAATTTGATGCGATTGTCAGAGAGGCGTCGCAGAGTCTACGGCATCGCGAACCCATTGTGCTTTTATCTGGCAAACATAAACTTTTACGATTATAGCGACAATAATATCACCCATTGTCATACGATCGCGTGATTGTTATGATTTTGAACTGTTTTTACGCCAGTCTGATACTAAAATCTTTACTTTATGACATGGATAGAGAGATCGACATGCAGCTGCGAAATCAATTCATACTAAATTAATAATTGAACAGTACCTACGTACTTATTTAATAGTCATTGAATTGAATCATTTCACTTTATTATTAAAGTTTGCTTGAAACTTTATCTTTCACCGAATTCCTACGAACACAAACCAATGTAAACAAGCTTAGCGCCAACCCTAGGCGTGTCCTAACTCCTAGCCGTATGGCGCGCCATTGTCTCGGTGACATTATTATTGCTAGACTTGACAGTATTGTTGTACGCGGCTCCAAACAAATTGTTCTCGATTGAATTGTTATCGGATATCGGTAAACAAACCGCGCGTGTCGCCGCTCTACACTCCCCGGCTGCTTGCACATCACGTCTCATGCTGAGAGAATGATCACCATTGACCAAGCTTTGATAACAGTTACCTACAATATACCTAGGACATCTATACTAATATTATAAAGAGGAAAGATTTGTTTGTTTGTATGTTTGTTTGCTTGAATTGAATAGGCTCCGAAACTACTGGACCGATTTGAAAAATTCTTTCACTATTAGAATCCTACATTATCCCTAATGAACACAGGCTATATTTTATCCCGGGGAAGTGAAGTTTTCCCGAGGGATCGTGGGTAACACCGCGGCGGACAGCTAGTGAAATATAAAATAATTGGCACTTTCTTATGATTAATAAGTTCTCTTCCGAAAATTTACTGTTGTACCAAGCTGTGCATGTACAGCGGAGTTGCTCTTTCAATTTCAACTCATAAAAACAATGGTTTCTACAGTGATGTGCCATAACAACGGCCGGTAACTATGACATTGTATTGTACGGCTGATCAATGGCGATCTATTGAAGAGTGCTCATAACATCTATGTTCAACGCAAACAAAGCTTTCACACGGAAGAGTGGAGACGCAAAATAAACTTGTCCGTGAATTTTTTAATTTAATAGAAATAGCAACCGTGATTTACTCAGATCTGCGAACTATGTCAATATCTAATTATAACCCATTTGTAAACAATATTAAGAACTGATAACACCTAAATGTTCGATGTTTTTCGTAGTCAGGTAATTGACCTAATAAAGAAAAATGTCTACTTATGTGGTTATCTCAAACTTGGCCGCGGCCGTGCGGACTTTTCCTGCGCTTGCGCAGAGGCCGTGTCACCGGCACCACTAGAAGGTCAACTATTGTTCTTGGCTGTTGCGATAAAGCTGCGGAAACTTATTCAGGTGTAAACAATCAATTTCGAAATATTTATTGTTTTGTAGATAGGTGCTTAGAAACCAACCGACTTGAAAATTAATTTGTGTTTTCAACAATGGGCTGATAGTCATGCAAATCTAACATTAAAACATCATCATTGGCCTGCCCTTATCCCGCTCATGCGGGGTCGGCACAACATGTTCTCCTCTTCCACTCTCCCCTATCACTCATCATCTCTGTATCAACTCCTTTCTTTTCCATATCTTCTTTCACACAATCCATCCATCTTTTCTTAGGTCTACCTCTGCTCACATATCCATTCACATTCATTTCCATCACCCTTTTAGTAACATGACTTTCATCCCTCCGCATTACATGCCCATACCACGCTAACCTATTGCTCCTCAATTTCAAATTTCAAAATGCAAATCCAACATTAAAACAAAATGGTATAAATACCTACCAACCTCTATTGTCATCGCGAGAAATGAATCCTACTATCTAACTACTAATATAATAAATCTGAAAGTTTGTGAGTTTGTTTAGATGTTTGTGTAAGTGTGTAAACCGATTTGGATGAAACTTTGAATGGGTGTGGATAGTGACCTGGAATAGCATACCTACTAATAGGATATACAAAATGTTGGTAACACGCGAGCAAAGCCGCGCGCAGAGAAAAAATGTACTTAGTATAAAATAAGCACATTTTTTTATAAACAAAACGATCAATGTGATCCCATTGGTTATGTACTAAGTTGGTGGTGCCTGCAGCCCTCTTCATTGAAAAGCATCACAGTGAGGGGAAGAGGACGCCGTATGCTAAGTTGATTTTGAATTCAAAACAATCAGGTATGTAATTCAAATCACATCAGGCCTGGTGGGTTGGCCAACCGTCAGCTATTAGCGCATCCCGCCAAGGGCCCCTTTCAATACCGCTTTCTCCCTCTTCCGCTTGCCTTCACCAACGAGTGATAAGGACGAAAGGTAATCAGACATTGCGTTAATATAAGGGATGGAGTTAATTAAAGAAGGATCAAAGGGCAGGATGGAATGTGTAGTTTTTGTGAACTTCGTTATAAAGTGGGGTAGTTTTTTGTATGCTACGATTCGATGTCGGATTGTTGACTTTAGTGTTTGTTATTTAACAGAAGTTTTGTGGAAGAATTAATTATTCAGTTGAATTCATTCATATGTATACCATACATATGAAAAACTTAGAAAGTATCAACAATTTTGAATCGGCAATGTCCCTAATATCACAAAAGTCGTTAGAAACAATTTAAAACTAGATTTTAGTATTATGTTAAATTAGCTTTAATAGCATACCTACATACATATATACCTTTATACATATGTATAAGCTTGGAAACAATAGAGCTTAAAAGCAATAAAAAATTTTGAAAAAAAAATTGAACCGACTTCACATAACACATACAGACACTAAGAACCTTCTATGTACCTACACTAAAAAGAGAAAAATAAGAATATACACATGCAAGTATTATTTACAGTATTCAATTAATAAATTATTATGTTATACTATGTATACGTAAAAAAACATACGTACACCCGAACATAGAACCTCCTCCTTTTTTTGAAGTCGGTTAAAAAGTACTAAAAATCTTCCTACTAGCTGTCAGTAGAAAAGATTTCAACGCGCTCGCAGTATAATCTGTTGTTCTTCTCTTCTTGTATTTTCTTGTTATTTCTAAATAAACTAGCTTAATGTCTCATAAAAATTAATACACCTAAGAGTACCACCTAGTACAATGAAAGTACGCGTGGAATTGTTATATTGGATAAAAAAAATTATACGTTTCGATTTCAATGGAATTAAAAGGTACCTAATTAACGGGCTTGTAAATGAACGAAGGAAAACAGATGAACTGCGAACAATCACGACAACTGCCGAACATTCTCACACAAAAACAAAGTCACTGAATAACTCCGCTAAGGCTGGGAACAAACGAGCGAGCAACGCTCTAAGCAGTCAACGTTTTGAAAATTTTATAGATTTTAGAAGCAGAGATTCGATGTAGGTACTGTATAAGAATTCAATTATGTTTTTAATAGTTTAGGTATGCCCTTACCATTCTTACTGCTGTTCCAGTGGTATCTAAAATACCTAACTCATCGTAGGTATGTGTGTGGGTACGCTAGGTTAGGTATAACAAAAACAAACGTGAACTCTACATGAATCTCTATGTACAGTGTTTGCTGTTAAGCTGCTCGTGTATTCCAGCCTAAACACACAAAAACAGCGTGCACGTCGCGCCTCAAATAACGAATGTGCCAGTAATTATCGTGTTTTATAATAACTGTGATAGAAGCTCTAACGGCCAACATGCTGCTAAATTGAATGCCAATGTGTTTAGAAGTTTTACCAACTCCGATAAAATGTTTACTTATAGGCTCCATGAAAAAAATAGCTCAGAATAAATTGAATTATGCTAATGGTATATAAGTGCACTGCCAAGAACCTAAGCTATGAACGGTAATGGAACATCTGCCCAGTAGAATTGATGATTGGCAACTGGACAACGACCACAATAAACCCACATTTTACTGCCTAAATAAACGAAAACAACACCACTTTATGTAATTTGATTAGCATAGGTATTCGTACGTAGGAGAGCACTAATAACAGTAAAAACAACAAGTAGCCGGGACTAGAGACCGCGCGTGGCGTGTAGAGATGCTTTCACATACTTAATCTTTTTATCGCGGGCGCCGCGTGGGACGCTGGAATTTGGTCTCAAAACAAGAGTGCTTCAAAACAGGACTCCATTACTCCTACGAGTACAATATGCTCTCTAGGAGGAGGATAACTCTTTTTAGAAATACATTCTGAACTTTCACATTGCGGGTTGGAAGATCAATACAATATTATACAATCATGTGTTTCAGTCTACAAAATATAAGAGGAAAGAAGTTTGAAATTTTGAAAAAGGTATGAAAACAAATGTCCAATGTCCAGCCAAACCTTTAGGTACCAACTACCTTTATAAAGTCCATCCATTGCACTGCACAAAGATTTAACTTCTTTCACACACCTTCAATAATCAATTTAAACTCAAACAGAATTAACTTGCGATAGTAGGTATGTATATTCATCCATTAATACCTACATAATAATAAGCTATGTTATGGTTATTATCATACGACAAACTATTTTCACACTTGTAAACCCTCAATTGACACCTAAAGCCCTAAAGTCAACAAGTCAAGTGTGAAGTCGTCAACGCGAGAGCACACAGCGATGACCATGTTTGCTCTTGGATCTAAAGCGCCGAGCTCTGCCGGCCGCCGCCGGTGCCATGTATGGAGCAGGAGCCTCTTGTTTGGAGTGGATAAGTGGAAATCATGGTGTTAAACCAACACTTTTTAACGTTCATACTTTGCATTAGTACCAACCTGTTATGTTACTTCTAATTCATAAATTAGTATACTTAAGGTACTTATAAATTTTTGTCGGATAGACAGACATAGCCATAGATAGGTAATCATTATTTAAATTTTCATAGTAGGGCATTAGTTTTTAGACAGGGTCACGACTGTATCCCCGAGGCGCGGTAGACATTCTCTCAGATCTTTTTTATATTCCAGATCCTTTGAAGACGTCTAAGGGGGTAGTCAGAGGCATGTACAAATACATATTTGATACATGCCCTTATCTTGCAGAAGTTTTTTTTTACGTACCTAGTTTTTAGAAGTATTAGGTATTTCCAAGGCCAAAAAGCGTGTTATTACAAATCATTATTTTCACATTCTGTGTGCAATTTGTATGATGCTGTGGCATCGGCACCGGCACGCGGCATGGTGTGTGAGCAGGGTAATGGGCGCTCGTGTCCAGCCGCACTTTCCCTCGCAATGCCGATCGCCATGCATCTGCCTATCTCGCTGAGCCATCTCTCAATTAAAGCGACCACTTGTGCGAGCCACTTATTAAACAGGTTAGAGAGAGCTGCTAAATGACAATACTGACTGAAACTACTGAAAGACTATCGTTTCAATTCATCAACATATATTTTACGTGGTAAGTTTAACTATAAGTTTAACTGAGTGAAATGAAAATAGGTACTTTCGTTAGTTCCTAGGCTGTACGCATTTATTTGCTTGAGTAAATAGAATAACATCTGCGCGCGCGTTTCTATATTCGAAATAGGAATTTTTCTGTTTTTTCAAGAAAGACCAGCACCGACCGACGTGCGAATATAAGGCCGACATACCTACCTACATCCTGAACGTCGTGCTGAAACCTGAATCTGAAATTCAGATAATTCATTCAGAAAGCCCAAAATTCTAATGTTTTTTCAGAATGTTGTACATTCTGACAAATTAATTATCTAAAAAAATATATGTGTGTGGCAAAAGGCGTTACCTAATGTATAGAATTCCGGGCTTTCTGAATGAATAATCTGAACTTTAAGATTCTGATTCCAGCAGACATTCAGGATGGATGTGGCCGGCCTTACGTCCATGATTTAGGTTCTTCCAGTCTTCTTCTTGTAGTGTCATGGCAAATGTGTGTCGGCGAAATGTAAAGGATCGCCAAAAGATTCCGATACTTACGAATTGAATTTTCGACAAAAACAATGATTTTTACGAAACGAACTAAGACGTCGTTATACTGGAGATACCTTTGTTTTACGAAACGAACTAAGACGTCGTTATACTGGAGATACCTTTGTCTCAATATGATAGGAGTGCAAATTTAAACAATTCTCACAAAGAAGGTATACCTAAGACAGAAATATCAACAGTTATGTACTAATCAATTCACCGCTGATTACGATCCCGTCTTTCAGGAATAGAGAATCCTACGCGCGCGGTGGAACTATAATTTTCAAATACTTGCCAAGAAATTGTAAAATTAACTCTCAACTCGGAGATGGCTAAGATATTTCAATTAAGTTGCTTATCGCGAATACTCCCAGTGCCCATTAATATCTCGGACAGGTAATTTTATAAACAGTTAATGTTCTCAATTTATATTATCTCCGTGTCGTTGGATTAAGAGCATGTGCGGAGTTTACGCAGTCGACAGACTAGTGCTCGTTATGTTCCATCTCATGATTTTCTAAAGCGTTTTATTTGAATAATACAAATTTTACTTACATTGTGCCTAGGTGCCTTGCCTACACGACAAAAAGGAACTCTAAATGCTTAATTTTTTTTATGTTTTTTTGGTGTCCGTAAATTGTTTTCTATTTATTTATAAGTTCCTGAACCTAACTACAAAAAAAGGCTCATATTATTAAAGCAAATACTAACATTTAACATTATTAATTAATACGAATAGGTAATAGTTTAGTAGATAATTTTTCTTACCAAAAACCGTGAAAAAAATCCTCTCTTACGCTGCGTCTAAAAAAACACCCACTATCACATTTTTTGCACTGTATCACAAAAATAATCCTTTATTTATCTTGGTTTCAAATCCTAACGGGTAAAGTTGTATCGTAAGCGTACACAAGTCGCTGCCGATGCCGTGAGTAGCAGGTATCGCGCGCGGACGACGCTGGCCGACTGGTGCGCGGGCCGCACGCACCAACACAGTCAGGTTTTCGGTTACTCCGACCCCCGGCCCTGAGGCGAAACGAGCCGAGATGAACACAATCACGATCCCTCCTTTAAATTAGACGTGGTTTCCATAATGAGTGTCAAGATTTTTTTATATTACACTTCATCGCATGCGAAATGCAACTTATATTTCTTAAATCTATGATTTCGTCCCGAAAGTTACTGCCTTACATACAGTTACTTACGTAAAGTTACAGTAGGTAGTAGCTATTGTTTTAGCATTTGATATTGATATTTATCACAGTAAGAAACTGATAATTATTAGGGGTAGTAACCGGAAGAAAATCTCACATAGAGGTACCTAGTAGGAATAACTCTTAAAGGGACTAGGAACACAAAAAAGTTTACGAGTTGGCATCTATCCACAATCGAGATTTAACTGTAAAGAACCAATAACATATTTTAGAAATTGATATCATAATGCAATACTATTTTGGTCGTGGACAAAACAGACGAAAACAAATTGGTGTGCACAATCCGTGAAATTAGTACGACAAAACGTTCGCGCCCGAGATGGGATCAATCGATCATTTCAATTTCTATTCTATGTTCGATAAGTATGGAGAAAATTACTGCGACGAATTTGGTTACAACACCTAAAAGAGTATTTTCACAATTTGGCGCCGAATTGTATGTAACCTTCAATGAAGAGGAAATATAACAGTGATTGATGCAAATCTGCAGGATATTGAACAATGATACGCGTAAGTGAATATTTTTGTTACAAAATTGCCGTCAATTATATAACATCAATTACCGATTACTTTGTTTATTCGTTAACGTAATCCAGGATTTGGAAACCGTGTGTCAATTCAACAGACAGACAGACACGCTAACCGCTTTCGGCTTCAACAAGTCTATTACATTAGTTAGATATCAGTTCTAACGATGTTACACATGTTACATTTAGGTAATACCTACGTTTGTGTTAACAGTCTCATCATTTGCGTGTACGTATTCTATGTTTATGGTAAGTAAGTAATTAAGTACCTTTTTTTTATGGTGAATGGGTCGACTCTTGACCTCGAAACTTACATAGGCAAGAATGAGGTCTACGATGGAGCGAGCCTACCCAGAAGGTGCCTATCCTATTTGCATTGATAACCAAATATAAATTGCCTACTTCAAACATGAAGAGGCATAGGTATTTCAAGTCGTGCATGTTTCGTAGTCACTGTTAAGAGTTGATTGTTCTGCATCATAAAAAAAAAACAAAGTAGACATGTAAAGTAATGTTGACGACAAGCAGCTCGTCAAGTGGTCACAGTCCCATTCCCGCACGCAGTCCCGCGCAGTGCTGGCCTATCCGCTTACACTGCCTAGACACGGTCTAGATTTTTTGCCGTTTACATTGAAGTTGTTCATTTAGACGCGCGTTCAACTTTACATTTGATTTATGCGCGTTTTTAGATGCAGGTGAAACGCTTGCGTGCCGTATCGCCATGTTAGTCAAGATACTTTTTATGGTAACATTTTTGGAATGGAATTATTGGCGTTTGATTAAAAAGCGTATTTGGCAATATTTAAGCTTGCTGGTCGTAAAAACAAAAATTAATGCAAAACTTGGTAGTTTTTAGTCCAAAGAGCTATGCAAATGCTTTGTAGGTAACGTACAGCCTGTTTCGGAATCTAATCACTTGTTTATTATACGCTTAAATTACCAAAATTGCTAGTAATTTTTTCTGTAAGTAGATAACTTTTTAGTCAGTTACCTTTAACTTAAAAGATGAACAATTTTTTTTTTTTTCAAATAAGTACCTAGGTATTTCGGAAAGTTAACAGTGTAGTTTAGAACTTCCTCCATATTTTGAAGTCGGATAAAAGCTGGGCGCAATAACTTTAACGGAAGCGCGCTCGTCGTCACACCAGACGACTCCAAATATCATACTCCTGGCATATTGCTTTCCGGTCGCTGGCGTCATTCACGTCATTCACCTCTTGTATTCCATATAAGATATCGCTGTGCGTTTTTACTGATACGTTTTTTTATATAATTTTGACAGACGTTTTCCTGTTATGAGGAAACATGCCTTCCTTTATGTTACACATTAGAAATAAATATAAGTACCTACCTATGCAAGTACTTAATTTGACGAAGTACCTCATGAACAATGATATATTTTACTAGGACGGCTAGTAAAGTAGTCGCGGTGTTACCCGCGGTCCCTCGGGAAAACATCACTTTCCCGGGATAAAATATAGCCTATTTTCTTCAGAGCTAATGTAGGATTCTAATGGTGAAAGAATTTTTCAAATCGGTCCATTAGTTTCGGAGCCTATTCAATTCAAATAAACAAACAAATCTTTCCTCTTTATAATATTAGTATAGATATTCTAAAATCATTGTTAGAAGCAATTTAAGTTTTGAATCTAAGTAAAAAAGTAAAATACTCGTACTACAGAACTTTTCGTTTATTAGATCAAGCCTAGTCATTTTACAAAAAAACTGTTATACCTACAATTTCTTGGCACAATCAATCCGTGATTGATGGCATGTTATGGCGACTCTCTTTCTTGCTTGATTATCGTATCAGATACATAATCATGTCTTATTTTACGACCGCCGTGTTCCTTGTCTCTTTTTGAGGAATGCTGGTCTTTATTGTGTCTTTTCTTTTTATCTTTATGCTTTTTCTCTTTACTTCTACTTCTGTGACGTTTTCTAGAAGTTTCTCCATCTCTATAAGAATTGCTAGGCGACGATTCTCTCTCACGCTCGCTAAATTTGTCAGGACTGTATCGTTTGCGATGTTTAGCATTTCTTTCACTTTTAGAGTGTTTCTGTTCAGTGCCGTGTTCATGTTTGCTGTTACTGTGATAACGGTCTTTAGAACTATAAGCATAAGTCTCAGATTCCTGAGAAGCTCTTTCTTGCTTGATGACACATCCATAGTCTTTACTAGTATCTCTTGATGAGTAATCTGAATATCTGCGCTCATTGTCGTTATATCTTCTTTCCCGACTTCTGCCGTAATCAGACTCTCTGTCATCATAATTTCTATTCCTTTCTTTTGATGAATATTTATCATTACGATGCCATCTTCCATCACGACTGCGTTCTCTATTTCTTTCTATATTAGAATCTTTAGGAGTTTCATTTCGAGCATATGATTTCGTTTTATGCCTTTCCGTATTTGTGTAGTCTTTGCGAACCACGTGTCTATCATCATTTTGTTTCTTATCTTTGCTGCGACCTCTATGGCTTTCTCTCGCATCTTGTCTCGGGTATCTATTGGGAATTTCAGGCGACTTTCGTTCTTGTTTGATGACAGTATCATGAGGAACATATTCTAAAGCTGTATTGGTAACTTTTTGCGAGACGTAAACATTTGGGCCATACTCTGTTTTAATAATTGTTCTTGTTGATTCTCCGTAGGTATCCATCTGATAGAAGAAATAAATTAACTTTGACGTTAAATGTTATTTTTAAATTGGCGCTCTACGTAATGTCCCACGTTGGGCGCCAATTCAGTGCTACAACACAGTAGAAATTAGGTTAAAGTACATCGTCAATTACCCACTTCTAGTCTTCTACACATAATATTAACCTATTTATGTAGCCACGGAAATTAAAAATATTGATATCACCTATGATATGATTCTCAATGACATTCACTAGAGAATATTATGAGATTAGCAAACATGTAGGCAACCAGTAGGTAGGTAGGTAAGACAATCAAGACAGTGAGTCACCTGAGTCTTGATGACGTCACGCAGCACGTCGGAGTAGTTGCGGGTCTTGGGCGCGACGCGGTACTTGGTGCGCCGCCGCTTCATGTTCCGCAGCTCCAACAGAATTTCCAGTCGGGATTTTTTCTGGCTTTCTTTCGTACCATTGTTTGAACTATAAGGGAAATAAAAACAAATTTTCTTTAATCTGCATAGGTTCCTGATAGTACCTTTGTACTTATTGATGTTACTTGATATTATTATTTAGCCGGTGTTGTCTCACTGCAGGGCAAAGGCCTCCCTTCCCTTCTTCCACTCTTTGCGTTAACGCAGCCACAGGCCAAGTTCTCAGTTGAGAGTCCAGCTCGTCCCCCCATCTCATCCTGGCTTGTTATGATAAAATAAGTTTGTAACGCCAAATATTTGTGAGGTTTGTGTTTCAATCACTTCTAAACCAGTGAACTGATAGTAGCTAGTCATTGATTATGGTAAATCTTACCTCAATAAATCCAGATCAGTCAGGTCATGGCAGAACGGAGCAGTGCTTACAACTGCATCATGTATGGCTCGCCGCTCGTCTGCTGTGTACACCCTCTGGAGACGCTCCAATGTCAGGGGCTCAGCTCCCTCACATCCTACACCTTGAGTTAATGAGGCTATTATGATTTGAGCTGTGCTAAGTTTTAAGAGACAAACAGTTACTTTCAACAGCTGAGTGACAAAGCTTGTATAATATTATGTATAAAGGATACAACATAATTTTTCTTGCCCAAAATGAACTCTCACATACTGCAATACAGAAATATTATTTTTATAACATATCAATAATATTGATGTTTTGAAAATTATATTATTCAAAATTATTGAAGTATAGATACCTCTTTTGAATGATGGATCATTAAGTGCTGCATTGTTGATTATTTCTCTTATTTCATGTTTGGCTGAAACATACAAATGGTAATATAATTTAAAAAAACAAAGGTTGCCTGGAAGAGATCGCTTCTCAGCGATAAGGCCGCCCATTGTGCATTGTATTATGGTTCTCTTTTCCACTGTATTTTGTAGTTATAAGGTGTGCATTGTACAATAAAGTATTTTCATTCTTTCATAATAATACTATCAAACATCATCAAAGATGACTCGACATTTAAGCATAAATAAACATTGCTGGACATGGCCACAAAATTATAGATAGATAGATAGAAAATACTTTATTGCACACCACATAATAAAAATAAACAAAAATGGAAAACTAAACAAAAACACAATGACATACAATCGGCGGTCTTATCGCTAAATAGCGATCTCTACCAGAATTATTTGGTTATATATATTCAAAATGTATTTATTTATATGTGTTATAGGATTTACATCAACACTTATGTTGACTGCACGTTGCAACCTATCTTCACTATGCAGCTCTGGCCTCTGGCAGCAGGGCTCTTTATTATTGATTCATTTTCTTTCCTTATAAGTACCTACGTATACGTAAAAATAAAATCATACAAAATTTTACGAGTGTGGGCGCGTCAGGGTCAATAGTATCCGGCAAAAATGAATCATTTTTCTCATAGCCTAGTTTGGTCAGCTGGCATTGTTGCTCATGTGTAACACGGACTTCTAATGGTATCTTATGCTTTGAATCGCATTTGCATGTCACCATACGGCGTTTCTGAAAGCAAAACCAAAAAACATAATCAAATAATAGCCAGGAAAAGAACCAAAAAATTCCAAGTAACTAACCTCTGTAATTAGCTTAGGATCCCATTGCAAGTTTTGTAGCAACAAAGTAAGTTCTTTTTGGATATTATTATTGAATTCTTTGAGCTTTTTCAATTCTTGGTGTCTTTTATCCATGTTGTAGCACTCATTCCTTCAAAATATCGGCAAATTCACTTTGTATTGTAAACAAATCTTTTTTGGTACTTAGAATGAGACATCTCGATTCTGTGTCGTTGTCACTATATTGAATGTCAGTCAATGTCAATTTATCCAATCCAATATGACATTGACTGTCATTCAATCCACTAATCTTTTTTTTTTCCTCCGCCCACTCCGCCTGCCGTGCGTGTGCATGAAACAATAATCAATCAGTCTCACTCAACCAACTCTCAAGTCCTCGTGAGAGTAATTTGGATTGGAGTAATTTAGATTTCCTAATCTGTGTAATTTAGTTCACGTCAGTCAGTCAGTGCAGTGCAGGCAGTGGGTGTTCTCCTTGGTGATAATCTATTTCGCAATAAAATGAAGAAAGTTATTACTTTACTATCAGTTATTTTAGCTGTATCAGCGTACGAACTCGAAGATATAGTTTCTGCGAGAATAGAGGTACTACATTAGCTTTTAATCTGACAATCAAAAACAATCTTAAAGCTATACAATCATAAATAAATAAATATTTACTACCGGATAAAATGTAGTTGCCTATCTGTAATAACAGTGTTATTGTGTTGGTTACAGACATGCAGAGGATGCTCGTTGAACAGGCTGCCTCAGGTAAAGCAGTTTGTAATGCAGGACGCTCCGAACTATGAACGCGTTGACGTTCACTTCATCACCGGGGCACCACCAGAGGTTGTGCTGCTGGGCGAAGGAGACAGCGAGCTCGACCGTCTTGCCCTCTCACACTTGGACCGTCAACAGTGTAATGAACTAATCCAAAGTAAAGGATTTTCCAAAAAAGCACCCAAAGCTGATTTGTAATCATGTGAGTTTTAAGAATCTAATACATTCCGTGTATTGTATCCAGTTAGCGTAGGTGGTTAGATATGGGTAAGATTAATGATAAGTTATTTCAGAAATTGTATTTATTGACTCCTTTCCAATTTTTACACAGTAGTTTTGACATAAATAAAATACATCAATAATATTTAATACATAATGCATTTTTGTTTTCATCCAAATTTTTCACACCGACTCATCGAGTTCAAATTCATTTGTGTGAGATTGGCATCATTTAATTTTGTTCACAAAAATAATGGAGCCAAACTCGCACTAGAGTACAAACTTATGTAAAACCTAGTACATATAAAATTATTTTATCTGGGGTAAAACATAAAAGATCAAATGCAGTGACATTATTTCATTAATAAAAAAATTTAAATAGCGCTCTTCAATTTATTCACCGCGCAATACAATAGAAGCGCTCGTGGTCGTGCTTGCTTAGTCGTTCTTGATAGATCGTCGAAGTTAAGCAACATTCGAAACGGTCTGTAAGTGGATGGGTGACCGCCAGTGGCATTTTCATCTTAGCGCTTCCGTGCTTCGGAGGGCACGTTAAATTGTCGGTCCCGGCTATTTAAGTCGTTAAGCCATGATGGAGGCCTTAAGGCGGCCTAAAAACTCCGTCACCAGAGTTGGCCACTGACTCATACGAACTTACTTACCACGCAATACAAACGACTGACGATATCTATTCTACCTGTGAACTGATAACAAGATTACTCAAATAAATATATTTATCATATAAACTTGTAATTAATGTATGTTTACTCTAATCTCTATTGTTATGAGTGAGAATAAACTGTACAGCGCTTGGAGATATAACATGACAAGTACAAAGATCCTATCTGATCTATTTCAGTTTATATAACTGGAGATAAATATGGTATGGGAAGAAAATACTTAAAACAAAAGACTGATATAAATTCATTGTATACAATATAATATAAGGTATGGGCTCAGGTGAGCAGTGTGCAGTCGAGGTCTTCGTCGCGCGTCACCTCGTGTCCGCGTCGCAGCACGCGCGCCACCACGTCGGTGAGGGACTCTCGCGCGCCTTCATCCAGTAGGGCTCCACACGCCTGCACCCAACAAACAAAGTCAAAATTTACATTGCACCCACCAATGGAAAAAAAACCAACAATCTTGTAGTGAATAAATGAGATGAGTTCTTATTTGTTAGTACCGATCTCTAGTATGTATAAAGAACCCCGGATATACCTGCGCGTGCTGTTCATCGTGCGGCAGACGCAGCAGCGCCCTCAGCGCCAGCTCGGAGTTGGCGCGCACGTAGGTATTCTTCTCCTTGGTCCCGTTCACGAGGGCGGGTAACAGCGCGCGCAGCACGTCGGCGGCCGGCCCGCGCGCCGTCACGTCGCGCCCGACCACCACGCTCGCGCGCGCCAACAGCTGCTTCACCTCGTTACTGCTGTGGTTCATGCTCTGCAGGATGTTACATTGTTATACGGATGTTCGGCCAATTAAGCTTTACAAGTTAAATACTAGAAAAAGCTAGAATGCTCTCAACTGCCAAAAAGAACAATGCTTGTTTTCGACACTGATAAAGTATAGTAGTCATAATCTTCGCTCATTACAGCATCGGTTTTCATAGAACTCAACAATAATTTCCAATGTCAAGACATTTTTAAGTAAACCGACTATCCTAAACACCCTACTTTGCTAATTCTTCTATAATAACGTAAGTATCTCATTTTTTTATTGAAAAATGATAAAAATAACAAGATCATGTCATGAAAACACACTATAGTTGCCTGAAATAAATAAATAAATTAAATAAAACAAAACGGAGATAAATGACGGTCTGTTATCTCTCGTCTGTTGAGATAAGGCCGCAATATGACACCACACCTCTGATACTAGGCCAGATGTTTAGTGCTGAATCATGGCGTACACGTCAGACATCAATAGTGTTACTCTCCCTTGTATAGGGGATGTACGAGCTATTAGCATCGTTCAATAATTTTACCTACAAAACTAATGTGTAAGCGATTTGCTCTCGGACAAGGTCAACACAGCTGTTACTTCTTGTTTATTTAACCTACTTTATAATTTACTTGTAATTTAAATATTATTAAATCAATAGTTGCAATCTATAACTCACTGGGTTTGGTTTTCTCTCCACCCTTTTACTTTACTTAGGGGTAACTATTTCCCCGAACATTCTTCGAGCCGGATCTGTTATCCAGGCTTCGCGGATTTTGTCTACTACTCTACTTCTATCGAAGGACACTAACTTAACTTCAGTGAACTTTATCTAACAACGCGTTGTTCTGCGTAATTCGCAATTTACGTAGAAGTGTTGTGTAACTGTGCGGGTTCCGTTAAATTCCAAGGATTTTGGTTCTTGAGGACTCGGACAACACCTTGCATCGTCGGACACAAAGGATCAACTAAGTATCCTGACATCAAGTAAGGTCCTTTTACTTACCTACTTTCTATATCTTATTCCAACATGGATAACCTGATGAAAACTCTGGAGGAAATTCTCGCTGGAATCAAGCAAATTGAGGCGAACTTCTCCAAGGACTCTGCTAGCCGTAAAACTCGTGAGTACATAGAGATACGTTTGGATAAACTGGATAAACTTTGGGCGGATTTTAAGATTATAAATGATAAGTTGACTGTGTACGAGCATAGTGATCATCCTTATTTTACGGAAGGTCAGTTCGCAAGGGCAAGGACTTACTATGAGTCTGTCAGACAGAAAATATCATCTTTTTCCATGCACTTTTCAACTGAGAAGGCGCATGAGAACAACCAACCTAGTACGCCTATTGCGACACCTGGACTTTCTGCACCACCACTAGTTCAAGTTGGTACACCGACTGCTACGCTTAGACGCTCAGATCAAGCAGCCGAATTGCTCAGCATGCAGCGTACTAACTTCAGGTCTTTTGATCGAACTATTAGGCATATAAATGTAGATAAGATTAAGGTCAAATGGGAGCTGGAAGATGAGCTGAAAAATGTCCAGAACAAATGGAAGGTCATCGACGAGCTGCACCTGCAAATTGACAATATTTTGCAAGGATCAGAACCGAAATACGAGGAAGAGTTCTTCCACTACGAGGATCTATTCAGAAGCACGAAAAGGGCTCTGAACGAGAAGTTAGCGTCGACAGCACATCTGCAGACTGCTACTCCAAAGCTGGAAGTCCCCGTGTTTACCGGTATGTACACCAAATGGCCTACTTTCTTTGACCTATACTCAGAAAGTATTCATAACAACCATCTACTGACTAACTGCCAAAAAATGCAGCATGCACAGAAAGAACAGTGGAACGAACTGAACATCTTATCATTATCATTCTCTGCCAATTCAATCATAGCGAGCTTGCGACGCCTACAAGACAACTTGATTGATACCATTACAGATCTCTCACATGGGCATATAGCTGCACATTTGCTGCCACCCGAGCAGCTAGAGGAACAAGCCAACGTTATATCGAGTCACTTACGGGGTGATCTGACATTAGCGTGTGATAAGCAGAACATCCGAGAAATCTATAAATTAATGAAGGTCAATACGAAGGTTGGGGAAAAGTACTTGATAATCGAAATTAAAATTCCACTTATAAGCAAAGATACGCTGGAAATAGACAACCTAATAATCCTCCCTCATTCAAATCATATTGTGCAATTCACAACACCATATATTGCGTTCAACTTACAAAAGAATCTTCTTGTTTTAATGACTGAAACTGATATACAAACATGTGTTCATATTCACTCTACAGATAACCGGCTACTATGTCCCTTAAACAAGCCTATTCATGAGTTGCCGATTACACACTCAATCTGCGACTTAAATATAAACAATATAACCGACTTATGTAATACCAATGAGTTACCTTGTAAAGAACGGTGGATCAAACTACAATACAATAACAGGTGGTTGTTCTCATGTTGCGCTAAGTGCACCATACGCATTTTTTGCGCAGACGACATGCAAATAAAAACCCTGACCGGTAATGGAATACTTGACATAGGTCAAGGTTGCCTTGTAAAGAGTAACGACCTAACTATCTACGGGCATAATAACTACTTATCCAAAATAAAAATAGATGGAGAGTTACCAGATATGCCAGAATACTCTATGCTCAATGTTATAGTAAACTCTTCAGCGATTCCTGTGTATGTCCCTGAAAACCACACTCACGAGTGGGCTCAATTGAAAACACAAATCGAAAATTTAAAAGCCCAGTCCGACGTATCTCTAAGCGTACACGACGTTCATCAATACACGGTGATGTACGTCATACTAGCGATGATTATCTTGGCGTTTCCGGTGATCATCATCATTCTTCGGCGGCTAAAGGCGAGGGTAGCGGCTGAGCTTCTGAGGGCCGCCCCGGAGGAGGACCCTAAGGGTCCAAGGCAGCCACGAGCGACTAACATCGAAATGTGTTCACTTAGTGTTTCTAGTTTAAATAACGCAACTTCGGTTAGCCCGAAAGTGACACCGCGAGTTAGTGCCGTAAAGTTAAACATTCCCATCGCAAACAATTTAAGTGCGACAGTGACCGCGAGTGAATAGTGTTAATTATACAGGAATTAATGGACCTTAATGTTTATGAACATGACTTTATTAGGTTAAGACAGTTTTACAAAATTTATACATTTTACGTATTTTTGTTACTTTATATACTTACTTAACTTGTTTTGCTGAGTGGCCAGGATGTACGAGCTATTAGCATCGTTCAATAATTTTACCTACAAAACTAATGTGTAAGCGATTTGCTCTCGGACAAGGTCAACACAGCTGTTACTTCTTGTTTATTTAACCTACTTTATAATTTACTTGTAATTTAAATATTATTAAATCAATAGTTGCAATCTATGACTCACTGGGTTTGGTTTTCTCTCCACCCTTTTACTTTATTTAACTTAACTTTACTTAGGGGTAACTATTTCCCCGAACAGGGGAAAAGATTCCAATATTTTTATTTATGGTCCTTACCCTGACAAACTGCGAGAGTAGATTAGGTGGCACTGGGCGGTCGTTTTGCAGCAGGAACCGGATGAGGTATCCCATCCCGCGGATTCCATTGCTTACTATCAGAATCTTATCGCTTGCTAAGTAGCTTTGAAGCGTCTTCTCAATCTGGGGAAACATCAAACTGCTTTAATTTCATACCCAATTTATGTTATACGTTATTTAACCTTGTAAAGTTGTTAGTATCTTGTAACCATAACATTCTTGATAATAAGATTGTTAAACGTTGTTACCTATTATCTATTTAGCATTCTCCGCCAATCTAGTTGAAATTGTCAACAAATACCGACACTGATAAACAAAGTGCTTTGTGAAATAGAATGATAGAATGTTCGGTAATAAATCAACCTCCTAACAAAGAATGTCTCACCATAATGCATATTATAAGAAATTCAAAAGAAAAATATTCGGTTCAGGATAAAGGGCTTATATAGATAGATATAGGTTATAGATAGATGCCTATTCTATAGAGGAAAGTTCAGGTGTAAGAACATGACAAACCTTCTCCTCGAACGATTCCTTGTAGACACATTCGGGAGTCTCCTTGAGGGCTACGAAGAGCGCGCACGTGCGGCCGTGCTGCAGTAGCCAGTCGTCAGACGGCGCCAGCACGTGGTGCTGGATCGCGGCATCCTATGTACAACAATTATGTATGTAATACAGTAAAGTTAGTTTATGAGTAGGTAGGTGGCCAACTTTGGTGATGAAGTATGAAGGTCGAATAGCCGGGACCGATAATTTAAAATGCCCTAGTAAAAAAAAACTACTGAATGAATTGGGTAGAAAAAATAACAAATCTATAGAAAAAATTACGAGTAGATATTTGTGTAAGCGTCTTTTGCTGTATTCAAGCCATGTAAATATTATGAACTTTTAAGGCTTTTATCACACTTACTAGGTACTCAGCATTCTCAAATGCAAAGGGTAGATTCAGTCAGAATACCGAGCGTATAGATGACATCTAGTGTAAAGTAAAAGAGTCGGTATGGCGAGGAAATCAAAAGGAGGAGCTACCTGGTGCGGCGGCGGCAGACAATGCAGCAGCGCGCCGAGGCAGCCGCCAGCCGCGCCGCGCAGCGCGTCGTCCGGGTGCGCCAGCAGCGCGCCTCCCGACAGCGTGGCCAGGATACTGAGCGCCAGCGGACCTGACATCTTGTCGCCGCCCGCCGTGATCACGTGACGTAACGCCTGCACGCACGTCTCGCGGATCGCCTGCTCGTCCGCCGTCTTTATACCTAAAGTAAATGTAACGGTAAATAAAAAAGGGCCCAAGTGAGATCCTCGAGGTACGCCGCGTCGAAACTATTGTATTGTAAGTAATTTCAAGTAATTTTGCGTTGCAAATATACTAGTTTGGTTCAGTTAGCAGGTAAAATTCATTTTCTTGACCGCAATAATCTTAGTATATCGTTTTTAATGTAATTGACATCGGCTGACTAGGTCAAAGGCTTCATCGAAATCGATACAAACTACAAAGTAGAGATAATTAACTTAAGATCATTGAGCATTATTACGATGCGCATGTACCATTATGCACGTCCTGGAAGAGCGGGTCTGGGCGCGTGTGTATGAGCACGAGCTGCGCGAGCGCGGTGCCGGCGCGCAGGCGCACCGCGCGGTTGCTGTCCATGAGCGCCTTCAGGAACGTGGTCTGCAGCTGCGGCAGGAACTGCTTCAGCATCACGCCCACCTATGGAACAATGCACACTTAGCGCAACATGTTCTAACTGATTTCTGCATCACATCCAGCAACCTGAATCACAACACTTACCATAATATTAAATTCAACTTAATTGCACTATTACATACATTACATATTTCTTAAATGTAATGTAAGCTCTTTGTCACACAAAATAAACATTATTCTTTTCTATTTGGATGTATCATCCCCGTTTACCACGTTTACATTTTAAAGGCCTCTATGATGACACATCAGATACCTATCCAATCTTCATGGCTAACTGAAATCCTAATGTGCGACGAGTACACTAGAGACTATAACAAGTTCATCAGTTACCTTAGCAAGTAGCGAAGCCAGCGTATCCAGCACAGCCGCCTTCACGCTCGCATTGAACCGATCCCCGAGAATACGGATGAGCGGGCCGGTGATGTGCACCACGGAGGGCTGGAGCGCGGCCGCTGAGGTCAGCTTGATCACCTCGCCCAGCATCAGCGCCGCGTTCTCTTTGTCCTCGGGGAGACCGTTCAGGATCGACTCGCGGAATAGAGGTAGGATTGGTGCTATGCCCTGGGGGAATGGAAATAGAAATATGATATTTTTAAACTGAAATTTGAAAACATGATTTTGTCGATCGCAGTAATAGAGATAATGGGCAATCAAAGCTATAGATAGATTTAATTCAGGGGTTGTTGAGAGTACATAGTTAACAGATAGTAACATTAGGAAATTGTTCAATTTTATTATACCGAAAACCAGAAAATCTGTAAAATATAATGTTCAAGAAACTCAAAACGAATGAACTTAGAGTGCACCTAACTTATTGCACAAAATTTTGTATACTTTGGTCTTGTCTTGCTATAAAACAGATTCACGATCACACTGCGAAGAGTGATCTGAGAAGGTTCTTCTATCTCCAGATGTTACCTTGGGCAGACAGAACCCTGGCAGCAGTTCTCCCTTGAGGTCAGCGGACACGTGTCGCAGAGCACCGCGCACGTCCGACACGTGCGCGATGAGCTGCTCCGGCTCCAGCGCCTTTGTGAACACCTGTGTAGAACATGGGGATTTAATATTGGGAGTGATTGAAAAGTTTAAACAATCTTGCTGCAAACTTAACTAAATATTTTCAATGTTGATAAATAATAATTTGATTTGCCGGTTATACAAACCAGTAGTTATTCAAAAATATGCAGAATGCCAGTACTCTGAAACGTTAAAGGAAAGCATCGTTAGGAATAGGTCACAGAACCGAAAGAAGTTGGAAACAATAATTCTTTTCACCACATGAAATCGAAAGAACTAGTCATTCACGCAGTTCACGCGAGAAATTATAAGGCGTACTTGAATCAAGCCATTTGATTGGTCAATTCAAGTTCCGCGTAACCTATACAGGGTGTAAAAAGACTGGTACCGAAAACTGAGGGGTTGTAATCAGAGTATGATTCTAAACATATTTAGCGAAAAAAACGCAAAAAAAATTTTTTCACTTAGCTTCGTCATGCTATGTTATTTTCGGCTATTTACTACTATTACAACATAATAAGACCATACCTACGTAATAGTTTCATTTATAAAAGAAAAAAACATTTAAAACTCAAAATCCAGCAATCTACGAAGAACAACGTGCCCAGAACATACGCAAACAGTACTCTTCAAACGCTGTTTTCTCAGGATTTAGTGCATATTTCGGAAAATCCTTTTGGATTTGGTTGTCTATTGGGATGCTGCACCTACCCCTTTCGGCTTCGGTAGACGTCTTTTTACAACCTGTATACCTAACCAAATGTAGGTCCAAAATAAACAGGGTTCAAGTAACCTGCAGCGCCTCCCAAGCCATGAGCAGCACGTCCCGCTCGGTCTCGGCCAGCAGCAGCAGCAGGCCGCGCAGCAGCTGCGGCACGTGCGGCGCCAGCTCCGCGCGCGTGTGCGACACGTACGCGCACAGGAGCGCAGCTGCGGCGTGACGCCGCGGCGCCTCGCCCGTGCGGATTGCGTCCAGCAGGAAGTCTATTATGCTGGGGAGGAAATGCACGAATGGAGTCTTGTAGTAACGTTCAAAGATTACGTTGGTTAAAACACAATCGAATCGAATTGTGCGGGATCTTTGGAAATCCGTGGAGCCGTGATTGTATGTTATGTGGAATCGGTGTGCACAACTGTATAATATACACCGCTATTTTATGACCACCAAAAAAAAAATAAAGGATAGTTGAAGCAGATGCAGAAAATGATAATGGCATGGTCAGAACTTTTTTTTATTTAGCTATCACAAAGTTATCGAGGATTGTAGTCAACTAAAACCGAACAAAATTTAATGAAAACTGTACAAATAAGTACTACAGACAA
Organism: Epirrhoe alternata; assembly: GCA_963565295.1. Lineage (NCBI taxonomy): Eukaryota > Metazoa > Arthropoda > Insecta > Lepidoptera > Geometridae > Epirrhoe > Epirrhoe alternata. The sequence goes on from OY751379.1 coordinate 13,512,767, forward strand.
CAATCGCGTACAGATTCTCATTCGAACTATGTTCTCGTATCATCCGCAGTCAGTAAAACCGCAGTAGCTATCATAAATCCATGTCTGACTCGTCTCGTCTCCTTTTGAGGTTATAATTTTTTTTCTCTTTTTTTGAGTTTTAACTACATAAATGTAATCAGCAACAGACACCGAGGCCATGTTGAAATTTTTTTTGGTAATAAAAAAATAGGGGTGTATAGGATAGAATTTTTGAGATGGGACAGTAAGAGCTACATAACCGCTATAGTTACAGGAAAACGTTCCTAGGAGACCTTCCCTAACTTTTTGAGATATTTTGAACTGAATTCACAAACTTTAGAAAAAATTACAAACATAAATGCTTACAGTACCAAAAAAACTATAATAGCTACCATCGCACGCCGGGCGGGTCTTGCGTAGGCAGCAACGCATCGCGACAATGCTCCAGCTCCTTAGCATGCTGCGGGCTGTTCCTCGCGGCCGCCAGCGCGGCCAGCAGCGCGGGCAGCACGCGCGCCAGGTGGCGGCCCAGCGCGCCGCCCGCCGCCGCCGCCAGCGCAGACAGCGCGCGCGTGTCGATGCCGCCCGCGCCGCCCGTCAGCACCGGGATCAGGTACGGTAGCACCGCGCGAGATTTGATTGCCATTATCTAGAAGAGATTGAACGTTAATCAAATATATTGTATAGGCTTGTATTGATTTACTCCCGTTTACAAAATTTCGGCCCCTCGTTGGGCGCCAGTATACGTTATATTGGCGCCCAACGAGGGGCCGAAGTATTACGTGAGACTATTTTTCTGCAACTTTAGGTGCGGATTGTACACTATTTAATACCTAGATATAGGCTACCAGATCGGTCATTACACTAAGATCTTGAATTTTAGAAACAAACACCACGTTGGGCGCCAATGATATCTACCACCTAACATTGAGTAGAGTAAGTTAGCTATGAACAGCACCTGTTTGAGTCCATCGAGGGCAGCATCAGCGACGGCGGGGTCGGGGTCGCTGAGCAGGTCCAGCATGGCCGGCAGGATGTCGTCGAGCGCCTTGTTGCCGATGGTGGCGTGCAGCGAGTCGAAGGTGCGCGCCGCCGCCACGCGCACCTCCGGCAGCTCGTCGCACAGCGCCGTGCGCACTGTCGGGACCTACACCCGACGAGTGATATGATTCATGATAAGTGCTAGAAAAGGAACGTCTTTTCTCGCTATCTATCTCCGTGCTTCGGAGGGCACGTTAAATTGTCGGTCCCGGCTATTTAAGTCGTTAAGCCATGACGGAGGCCTTAAGGCGGCCTAAAAACTCCGTCACTAGAGTTGGCCACTGACTCGTACGAACTTACTTAGCGCTATCTATCAAAGGATTTGGATTTCACAACAGATTCAAAGAAAATTTCCACGTCTTGGGGATACCGTCGTGATTCATAATCCAATAATTTTTCCAATAATTAATCGATAATTTTTTTTCTAACAAATTGTTTTAGTACTAAAAAGTTTTATAGCCTTGAGACAGAAGTATACTTAAATCAGCAGAGTGAAAGCTTACCACCACCTTCAGCGTTTGCCTTATAGACAAGACATTCACAAACATTTTAGGCATTGTTGAATACGAATACAGGTATCATCGTCATCTTACCAGTCCGTCAGCGAAGCTCAGCACAGCCTCACGTGAGGTGGACGCTAAGATCTCTCCCAAACCGATGCAGACGCCCTGCCGCTGGTCGGCGCGGTCCGACATTAGACCTCGTTCTAAGATCGGCACTATCTCGGGCAACACTCGCTCGCCCAACTGAAACAAACGTACACAAATTAATATAGGTAAAATCGTTTATCGCGTACAACTCTACCATGCCACCATAGTGTTAACACCACTTATAGTGTTAACACGTTCGGTCGCACATGTTATTATGTGTTAACACAAGTGCCCAGTCAGCACGTCTTCATGTAGATATTACCTTCGATCAATAGCCCAATGAGGGGCAGGAGATGCGCTACATATTAACGAAATATTTACAGTAGGTTCTGTTGTATAGAAATTAAGTAATTTTGATTTAAGCTTACCTTTCTAACTAGATCTCCAAGAGTACGCGCAGCGACTTGCCGTTTGTCGTAGCTGGTGGACGCGAGACATCCCAGCAATAGTCCAAACAGTGTCGGCAGGATCTCGCGAAGTGTCTTTGGTGTATTGGTCACTACCACCTGAAAGCGGCATAATAATTACTATCCCTTTCTCTATCACTTTTAAGCGCTCGTGGTCGTGCTTAAGTAGTCGTTCTTGATAGATCGTCGAAGTTAAGCAACGTTCGAAACGGTTTGCCAGTGGCATTTTCATCTGAGCGCTTCCATGCTTTCGTGCGTCAATTTAAGGCGGCCTAAAGACTCCGTCACCAGAGTTGGCCATTGATTCATACGAACTTACTTTTTAAATTTTAGGCATCTGTTGTATGAATGAAGATACTCTAAATCCTAGTAGAACTAACCTTCCAAACGTGAAGCGCCGCCTGTCGGACCATCAAGGCAACATCGCTCCTGCCCATATACAGTCCAGCGAGCACACGGTTCCTTCTCTCCAAGCCGAGTCCGTTCAGTATAGCCTTGTGCGACTGCTCCGTACCGAAGTTATCATCCTCGGACGCTGTTTCAGTACTCATCTTACCGGACACTCCCGATATGCGGTACAGGAGGTCTCCTAGCAGTTGTACTGAACTGAACCTGTAAATTACAACATGATAATTATTTAACTGGTAGAACAGGGATCGTTAAACAAATAAAGTTATTTTAGTGTCCACTAGCTTTCATTCAATCGGTTTCACTGGTTAAGGCGTGATTGAAACACAAACATACTCACAAACTTTCAGCTTTATTAACCTGATCGCACACTCGTCTGCGCCGTACGCGCCTCAGTCATTCTTTCATACAAAAAATGCGGATGACGTCAGAAAATGCGGCTTGCTTCTGACGTCAGGAGCATTTTCGACCACCTTTATATTAGTAAGATATTCAGAATATGACGTCTAAGTGTATGACTGTAATAAATTATTCAAAGTTTAAATTACTTACCTGATACGCCAGTTATCATCAAAAAGTCCCTTCTCCAACTCAGGCAGCAGCAGAGCAATGGAGGAATCAGCGTATAGATTGACCATCCTCTGTCCGGCCCTCAGCGCCGTCTCTCGCACGTATTCGTTCTCATCGGCCAGCGCCTTGAGGATGGGGTTGATGATCTGACCGATGTACTCGCGGAACTCCTCGGGGAAGCAGCCCGGCATGTAGATAAACATCATGATGTAGCCGTCCTTTACGTGTGGTGCTATGTCCGAGCGGTCCGCCGTTGTTATTATATCTGGAAGGGCGCAGATGAAAATATGCTTTTAACCCGTATACTGAGCGTCTTGAATGAACTAAAGAGTGAATGGTGAATGAATGAATGGTAACCATCCCTGCAACCTTTTAAAGCCAAGCCTCCTCTTTCTAGATATGAAAGCATCTGCGCAACAAAAAACGCACGTTCAAATCTACGCGTAAAGATAAATTGCAATAGTTTGTTTTTTTGTCTTTTGTCCCGCGCTGCTGAAACATTGTATCTGAAACATGTTTGACGAGCTCTGTGTCGCAGTGGGTGAAAGCCCGCTTGGGAGGCAGAAGGTTGCGGGTTCGATCCCCGCCGCGGGATAAATGTTTGTATGATCTGCAAATATTTATCTCGGGTCTGGGTGTTTCTATGTATAATATGTATGTGTTTACAAACTAAAAGTATGTAGTATATCAGTTATCTGGTTCCCATAGTACTTTGCTTAGTTTGAGTGTAGATGATGCTGTGTGAAATGTCCAGCATTATTTATGTTTCTCAGTGAATGGCTTTACCGTCCCATATTGCAAAATTGTCTGAGTGATCTTTTTAACTTAAAAACTAGATGATACTCTTCTCCTTCGCGACCAATACCGTGAACAACAACACGGTTTGGAGCCTAGCTTTCTAGTTTCAGTTACCTGGCATGATCTTATGCAGCTTGGTGACTCCGAGGCCGGCGACCACCTCCGACAGTCCCTGGGCGGCGCCCGAGCGGTCCACGCTGCTGCTCTCCGAGGTGAGCTGCGTCATCAGCCACGGCAGCAGCTCCTCGAACGAGCTCTCACCCAGACCCTTCACCATCGCGCCCAGAGCGCGGGCGCTTACTGAACGCACCTGATCACGCGGAAAAAATAGGTTGATACGTGGGATTATGCGATCTTGAGTTGACCAATCAGATCGAGCCGAGAAAATAAGGGTCGGTTCATATCTAACGGAATATGCGTCGCCTATTATGGGTCGCGTAACGCCAGAACTGACAAATGTATAGAAAAACACTCGACCGTTCACACTCGACGCACTAACGTATCACCGGTTGAGTGTGAACGGTCGAGTGTTTATCTATACATTTGTCAGTTCTGGCGTTACGCGACCGATAATACGCGACGCATATTCCGTTAGATATGAACCGACCCTAAGGTATGCGTTCAAGCATTGTGATTGGTCAATTCAAATTCAAAATTAAATTCAAAATTATTTATTCAGAACAAAGTACATAGCGTAGCCTAGAGCCTAGCCTAGAGCGTAGTCTGGAGTTGTCTGTCCATTATTAAAAGTTCGGATCGGATGTTAATATAATTTTGCTCAAAAATGGTATTTAATGGTATTTTGGCTAACCCAACATTGCGCCGTCATCGGCTTGGAGCTTAAACGCTTAGGCGTTATTAATAAATATGGTGTAAAGTTACGCCAGGTCTAAACTCCAAAATTTGTGAAGTTACTCCTAAGTTACACCCGGCGTATCTTTACACGACGTTTATTAATAACGGTGTTAGAGCACACAAAATTTTAGAAAACTCCTTCAAAATATTTGAAGCCTTTCTTTTACTTTCATAAGGGCTAACCTATACAGGGTGTAATAAGACAACTACCGAAAACTGAGGGGTTGCAATCAGTCCATGATTCTAAACATATTTAGCGAAAAAAAACGTGTTTTTTTTTTTACTTAGTTTAGTCATTTTATTTTATTTTCGGTTATTTACTACTATTACAACATAATAAGATCATACCTACCTAATAATTTCATTTGTAAAAGAAAGAAACAGTTAAAACTAAAAAACTAAAAATTATTATGGATCATGTTGTCTGAAATAAATTGATAAATAAATAAAATTAAAATAAAAAACTCAAAATCCAGCAATCTACGTAAAATAACGCGCCCAGAACATACGCAAACAGCACTCTTCAAACGCTGTTTTCTCCGGATATAATGATTTTTTCGGAGAATCCTTTTGGTTGTGTGGTGGGATGCTGTACCTACCCCTTTCGGCTTCGGTAGACGTCTTATTACACCCTGTATAGCCATAAGAGTTACCGTCTGCCACCGCGTGGGGGCAGTTTGTGGGGGCAGACGGTAATTATTCATATTATTTCTGAAAATGAACACTTACATCAGGCACAGGATCCAGCAAGGAACTCTTGAGTCCCGGCATTATATTCGGCAAGTACGGCGTGAGATCCTTCTGGTCCGTCAGCGAGTACATGTTGCCTATAATCTGCGCGGCCATCTTGCGCGTCTCCGTGCTTCGGTCTAAGAAGGCACGTTGCACCACCGGCATTATGAGGGCGAGTGATGGCGCGTCGATGAAGTGCACAAACTTCGTGTCCAGCAGGGTTTGGAGGCACACCGAGGTTTTGTTGGACGGGTCCTGTAGTGCCTCTAGGAGAACCGGTACGATGGCTGGGGGGAAGGAAATTATTAGATAATGATGATGAGATATGGTTTAGATCTTATGTAAAACATAAATTTTAAACCAATATTAAATTAACTATAAATCAATTGAATCGCTAAGAAGACAAATAATCTAATCAATAGACAAAATGGTTATAGACATAAGTTTGCAGCACTCTACCAAACGACTGCATGAGATGGATAACCGGTTAAACTAACTCAATTCATCTCAGTTGGCTTGATAATAATTTGAGATCAAGTACCAAACGATTGCATGAATTATAGCTTATGAGCTGGCTCTTTGCTCTAACTTTACTTCTTGAACCATTCGTTCACACTAATTCCAAATTCCTTTCCGTGCTCCTTTTTATTTGTTCCCTAGGTCATAAAAAGAGGTTACCAACCCTGGATCTCCGGGTTCCGGATAACAGAACCGATGACGCTGAGCGCCTCGGCTCCCGCCTCCTGCACCTTGAGATGCGAGTCGCTCAGCGTGTCGATGAGCCGCGGCACGATGGACGGCAGGCAGGAGGACAGCTGCTTCGGTGCGCAGTACGCCATCGAGCCCAGCAACTCGATCGAACCTGGGGTAACACACTATTACAGGAACAAATGATAGCTTATTATGACTTTATGAGCCTGTTGTGCTTTCAGTTTGGAAGAAATCAGAATAAATTATCACATCGTGTTTATTGAACCTTGATAGCTAAAAGACACGGGAATTAAAAACGTAAAACTTCAGCTTGGTAGAGAAAGGGTTTTGCGATGCAGTCTCTCTTTCCTATTATCATGTTATTTCATAGTGTGGCGATCCAGGTAAGTTGATGATAGTTGATGATGACATTGTCATTGACTTTACACAGCTATTAACGTTCTGGAGGAAGGTGGTATTCCACCTACTCACCTCGCTAAGGTCGACGCCATCTGGTCCACATACCTTATGGCCTTTCAGCCGACAGATAATGTCGGATAGTTCTGTAGAGGTTAGTTGTGTTTGAAAACTTCGTAAGCGCGATTCAGGATTTCTATACATTTAGCGACATTTGTATAGGAATTCGCTTATCTGTGATCACAGCGCCATCTAGTGATACTGATACTGAAGTAAGTATTTTTTTAGCTAGATGGTATAGCTCTGAAGAATTGGCAACTCCATTACGATGCCCTTGTAGTTCAAGCAATCGCAGTTAGAGGTCGCCACAACGTTGCCATTATTAGATCAGTTAAAAGTCACACACACTATACCACAACACTATGTCCATGCCATTATATCATACTGCATCACACTATGGGGAACTCACCAGCCTTAGTCCGCCAGTTATCATCAGCCAGCGCGTTGAGTAACGCCGGCAGCACCAACTTCACGCCGTGAGCGCTGAGTTTACTCATGATGAGCTTAGCGGTGTCATCTGCAGCGGTGCGCACATATTGGGAAGTGTCACCGAAGCAGAGAAGCAGGTGAGGAAGGACGTGTACGATGTACGGCTCGAAGAGACGGCCCAGCTTGTGGCATAGCATCTCGAAGCCGAAGAGGGCACCTAGACAAAGACAATATATTTCGTAATATTAGACTATCCTTCTTTGGTTTTAGTACCAAGCAAACCACTAATCAAATGTCATACAAAACTTAAATAACTTTTACGATGCATTTTAAAAACGTTACCTTCACGATATTTGTAGTTTTTCTTCTCTTGCACAGCTTCAGTCAGTTTTCCCATGACGTCGAGTTGTTTCAATGATAAAATTCCCAGTCCTTTGATTATACCCGCGATACCGTACGCTGCACCCTGAACATATACATTAAACCATCAATGTAAAGAAAAACTGTTATAAAAGTACAATGGAATACCAACTCTATTCCAATAGCTCTAAGGTCTACTTCTAGAGACTCCTAGACTTCTAGAGCAACCTTGTTACCTTTCTCTCTCCGTATTTCTCAGCGGTGAGCAGTTGCTTCATGAGTTTGTTGACGATGTTCGGTATTTCTCCTTCAAGGGCTGGTGACGTCACGAGATGTGGAAGGCAGTTGCTGACTGCTTCTTGGACCTGGTAGAATACATTATTGTGTGATTTGTGCGTATGATCCAGTCCTTTCATCCAAACTTTCGTATTTATAATACCTACAGTTTGTAGGTATTATAAGTGAAGATTTCGGGAATTTTATTTCTTCATTTGATATTTGTTGCTGTTCAATTCAGGAGAGCGTTATAATGGCTTGTGTTTCAACTCAAACATAAAAACTGTACTCTTCTCGTCGTGTCACTGGTTCTTTAGAACCGTGGCGAAAAACTGTAGTGTTACTGATTATGAAGGAGTATAACTGTTATGGAGGTGATGTGTGGTCCCTTACCTGCTGGCTGGGCGTAGCGAGCGCGGCGACCAGCCTCAGCGCGATGGGCTTGATGCGAGCATCCTGCGGCTGCAGATGGCGCGCCAGCCCGCCCACCAGCAGCACCACGCTCTGACGCACCGAGTCGAACGTGCGGGTCTTGGGCGCGCTGTCCAGGAACTCCTCGAATACCGGCAGTTGGCTGCCGATTGTCTCCTATACGAACAATAATACCATGACAGGATGTATAATAAAGCTTAGCTTTGCATTTTTTTGGGAAATGTGCATTCATATTAGAGGAAGTTTGAAAGTTGCGCCAGTGACGGATAAGTTGAGGAGTTATAGGTTGTCGTGGTATGGGCATGTTATGAGGAGGGAAGAGGGTCATGTAACGAGAAAAATGTAAGGTTTGAATGTGAAGGGATGTAGCAGAAGAGGCAGACCAAAGGAAAGATGGATGGACTGGGTGAAAGATGATATGGGTAAGCAAGGAGTGTGTTAAGATGACGGCTGATAGAGCGGAGTGGAAGAGGATAACCTGTTGTGCCGACCCCACATGAAAGTGGGATAAGGGCAGGGAAATGATGATGTACATTCAGCGTCACAAACAGGTAACCAACCCTCCTGCACGAGGTTCAATCCGCCTTGGCGACACGTTCTGTACACGACTGCAAGGCTCAATTACATTTCTTTTTTTGCTGGACACAGGTTTCCAAACTCTTCTAACAGTTACTATCCCCCGCAACGTTTCACCAAACTACATCAAAGACATTGATGTCACACGTCGTTTGCGAAGCTACCTCACGTCGCCATTTTAGCTTCATTCTTAGATAAAATCATGCATTTGGGGCGTGAATTTATGCAAAAATTTATGCGGATTCAGAATTCTTAAACGTAGACAGAAACGTAGACGTAACAGAATTCGCAAACAAAAACTTTATAATATAATAATGGAGCGTATATCTAACCTTGCCATGTATCTCAACCACGGCCATAGCAGCATTGAGCATCTCAGCGCGCACGGGCTCGGCGCGGTCGGGCAGGCCGTGGCGCACGAAGAACTTGACGGCGTGCGGCACCGCGCCGGCCGGCAGTTGCGGGGCCAGCTCGCGCAGCGCCAGCGCCACGCCGCGCCGCCCGCCCCACTCGTCCACCTCCTCCGACAGGATGTGCCCGAACGAGTCCACGCGCGCTGCTATCAACTGCGACACCCACACATTATGTTCATATCTATTGGGTAGTCACGCAATAAATCTTGTATCGTGCGATAAAACTGTGCGATATTTAAGAAATAGGCTTTTAAATGGACTCAGGATAAATCTATCCATTGCAATATTTTACACAATTTAAGAATCCACCGGTGACAGTCAGCTGATAGAATCAGGAACTGTTCCTTCCAATTTCATTGAATAAATCTCATACTTCTAACCTAATTAAGTTCGTGGTAAATTATTTATAATAATTGTAATATTTATGTAATAATGGTTTTATGAATAAATGTAATTGAACTGCATTCTCAACATTTTTGAAACAGTTGTAGCAGCTCCCATGATATAGTTACCGGCAGCCGCTCCTCATAGATATCCTGCAGCCGCTGCAACACGAGCTCGGGCGCGTCGGGCCCGCTGCGCTGCAGCACGTGTGCCAGCGCCTGCGCGGCGGCGCGCTGCACCTGCTCGGCGGGGTGCTGCACCTCGTGTAACAGCGCCTCCACCAGCGCCGCCGAGTGGCTCGTCTGCTGCGCGGCGGGGAGTGCGTCCCACAGCTGCTGAGCTAGCTTCCTAACGAATATACACACTTTTCTAGCTTCCGAACTTTCGTTCGCTTGTTTTACAGAAAGCTTAGGGTTACTAAACTAACCGTGTACAAGGCACACAGGTGCAAACCTTTTGACACCCTACTCCTCGAGTCGAGTATCAAAAGTCAGAGAGAACAGTCAGGGAGTTATGAGGGTTTACCAGTTTGTGACCTTAACTCTTCCAGCATTTTATGTGGCGACCTCTAACTACGATCGCCTGAACTACAAGAGCATCGTAATAGAGTTGCCAACCTAGCTACTTCAGAGCTCCACCGCTAGATGGCGCTGGCGCGCTACCAACCGACGCGATTTGAATCCTAGATCGCGCTTACTTTGGCGTCGACTTTAGTGAGGTGAGATCTCCCTCTTTGGGGGAATTGCACCTACCCCCAAATTTTACATAGCCTAAATGCTGTTCTGGATCACAACCTTCATATATTTTTGAAACACAAACACAGTCACATAGAAATAATATTAGAAGAATTATAGGGAGGCACGGGATGCGACTAACAAAAATACAGGCTTTTGCCCTACAATGTATCTTGTTGAGAGCACTGGTCAGTGGAAGTAGAACTGCTTTCATTTAGATAAAATCAGTTGATGATACCTTAAAAAAACAACTTACTTATTGTCTTCAGAAATGTCGAATGTGGCAACAATCAGTCTCTTGGTGAGCGTGAGTGCGTACTCTGTGTCCTCGAAAAGGGGAGGGAGTTGACCGCACACGCAGAGTAGGGCGCGTAACGCTGCATCGCGAACCACCTGCGCACAAAAATAGACAGTAAAATACCCATTATCTATACCTTAGACTATAATATAAAGAGGAAAGATTTGTTTATTTGTTTGTTTGTATGTTTGTTGGTTTGAAATGAATAGGCTCCGAAACTACTGGACCGATTTGAAAAATTATTTCTTTAATAGAATCCTACATTATCCCCGATGAACATAGGCTATATTTTATCCCGGGGAAGTGAAGTTTTCCCGAGGGATCACGGGTAACACCGCGCCGGACAGCTAGTTTTACTATAAATTGAACATCAATGGTCAGGAAGGCAAGATTGATGGAGAATTTATGGAACTCTGACCAAGGTTTGGGTGGGATAACATTTTGCGCCATCCAATATTATTTGAAGATAACTTAAGTTTGTCTAGCTTTATACCTCAAGTGGGTTCTGCAGGCCAGCCAGCAGACACGAGATATCGGCCTGAGTAACAAGGCCGCGCGCCGCCATCTCCGCCGTGTCCAACAACGCGGCCGTGCACGCAGTCTGAGTGCGCCCCTTTGTGCTGCCTGCAATATACACACTTGTAGCTGTCTCCTTTCAAATCTTCATACAAAAATATTCTATATATATCAAACACACAGGTTAGGAACAGTGGATATGCTGGTGGTCTCTATCCAACACGCTCAACGGATCACACGGTCAGCAGATCTAGATATTCGTGAAGTTAACCATTTCGCAGTAGAAAAAGCGTCTATTGGGCATCGAAACGGCTAACTTCACGAATGCCAAAATCCATTGGCCATAGTGTATAAGTCAAAAACACATGATCTGAAGATTGTGAAGAAGGGAAACATATTGTGCCGACCCTACTTAGCGGGATAAGAGCTTTAGGCTGGTTTTCCTGTCACGCTGACCGTCAGCGCTGATAGAAAGCATACTCTTTATTACAATGAAGTAAGGATATTGATTGCACAGCAGCGCTGGGAGAAATTAGCGATGCCAATTCTGCTGAGACATTAGTAACCTTACTTCATTGTAATAAAGAGTATGCTTCAATCAGCGCCGACGGTACGCGTGACAGGAAAACCAGCCTAAAGATCATAATGACAAAAAAAACACTAAAAAAGAATATAAACAAAACTAGATATCAAATTGAAATAGGTACTTATACTTACTAATGAGATCAATCAGTAGCCTGAGGATATCATCGAGTGGGCACAACTCCGGTCGCATGAGGGACGGGTCCTCATCGTCGTCAACTTGAAGCCGCGCGTGGTAGCCTATCACTGCTAAACCATTCACCATCGTCGTCTCGTCTATTAAACCGGGTGACAGACCTAAAACATTATAATTATTAGAATGTTTCATCTGACAATAAACGCCACCTGGTACCAGATATGATCAACTTCATCTAAACGCTCAAAGAAACCCGTCGCTTTGTCACATTTATTTTAAAGCTTTGTAAAGACAGTCTTAAGAAAATTCAATAAAAAGTCAGGACTGAAGAAAACATTTGTTTTTAAAGACGCAGATTAGAGCCTCAGGCTTACCACCCCAGCCTTCTTACATTCCTTACATTCAGCACTTTTATAAACCTTATGACCCAAAATCACCAATCTAAAATTCACAATCACTAAAATTGGCCACTGACTCATACGAACAAATTTTTTAGCACTCCCAAGTTACCTTTCTTGAGCAGCGGGAAGACATAGCACAAGCCAGGCGCAGTGAAATAGTTATTCCTGTGTGGTTCCTCGTCTTCGTCCGTTTTGGCGGCCGCAGTGGCCGCGTGCACTAAGTTGATGGTGCGGGTGGTGGCCACCTCGATGGGCTCCTCTTCCCAGTACGGGTCGAGGTCGCATTGCGGCTCGTGGAGTCTGTGGTTATAGGGTCTATTATTTAGTTTCTATAAGAAGTAGGTCAAAGCAGTTTAAATTTGAAAGCAAGCAAACCGAACCCGCTCGAGTAGCGAAATATATTTAGGTAAGTAGATGTTTTAACTACTAGACCACAGTATACTGCAGTATCACAGACACATTATCAACAAGAGGTTAGGTTAGGTTAGGTTAGGCTTAAATTGCCTATAAACAATTAATAAATAACAATTAATATATGGATGGTGGATATTGGGATGGTGGCCCAGAGATGCTCAAAGACCACGAGGTAGACCACCCGCCCGATGGTCAAATGACATTGTCAATGTGGCTGGAAAGGTTTGGGAAAGGACTGCGCAGGACCGAACAGAGTGGCGTAATAAAGAGGAGGCCTATACCCAGCAGTGGGTGCAACCGGGCTGATTAGATAGATTAGATAGAGAATTAATATATTGTCCTTTTGTCCACTAAGTGTGTGAATGTATTGATTTGTTAACTGTTTTTGTGCCTAATAAAAATAAAATAAAATAAATAAACATCTTCCCTTGAGCACACATTCATTATATCCATAGCCCGATTCAGTAAACTATTGCACTACACATAGGTTTCCCTTTGTTTGTGCCATCCAACACGATCCTTCAGTAATCTCATCCATATACGACCTTGGATGTCATCTTTCCATCTCGAATAGATGGAAAGAAAGTAAGAGCTTGTACCTGATAGAGATCCGTCCGACAGTATGAGCGAGCGCAGCGTGTTCGGGCAGCAGCACGGCGGCGAGGCGCAGATGCGCGGCGCAGAGCCTCGGCGCGGCCATCGGCGAGCGCAGCGCGGCCAGCAGCGCGGGCAGCACGCGCCGCGCGCTCGAGCGCAGCGCGCGTGCGCTGCCCGCCGACACGCACGACACTAGCCCCACGCCCACCTCCACACGCGCGTCCAGCTGCACACACACACACACACATGGGGATATCAAAGACGAGGCTAGCTTGCGTCAAGGATGCGGGACCCGATGCAAGAGCGTCAGCCGCACGGCGATCGCTGAAAAGCAAATTTATCAATATCCCCTACTTTCTTTGACGATCTCTGTGGCGCAGTGGGTGAAAGCCCGCTTGGGACGCAGAAGGTTGCGGATTCGATCCCCGCCGCGAGATAAATGTTTGTATGATCTGCAAATATTTATGTCAGTTCTGGGTGTTTCTATGTATGGGTGTTCTTTGTCTAATATGTATGTATATGTAAAATATGTATTTGGACATGCACCTAACTACCCCCCCTTAGTTTTTACTATGTATTTACTAACAAAAAGTATATAAGTAGTATATCAGTTATCTGGTTCCCATAGTACAAGCTTTGCTTAGTTTGGAGCTAGATGATGTTGTGTGAAATGTCCAGCATTATTTATTTATTTAGTATTCTCCACAAATATGGATAGGAACTCCACTTTCACGCTGATTACTTACCAAACTCAGCCTCTTTCTGATTTCATCTTCTTTCGCCAACTGCGCTTTGATTGCCTCCTTCTGTTTTGATGTTAATGGAACCTGCAAAAATATAATACCACTGAGTACCTCTATTTCACAACATAATATGCAAATCTACGAAGATAAATTACCTCTACAACTTTCCCTTCCCTCCGCCGCTTCTCTTCCAGCTCGCGTCGCAACTGTAATTCCTCCTGTTGCTCTTTGTAGCTGTACGCTTTGCTTTCTCGCTTCATATTCATCTCTTTACTGTCGTCATTCCTACAAAAAACGAGCGTGAGATATAATAAACTATCACCTAAAAGTGAACTCTAATGTGGTGAGTTTAAGATATATTTTCATTTACCCAGGCACCGAGCTCTTGTCGTAAAGCTCGCCCTCTGGTGTGAGATAGGTGAAATACTCGTCCCTTGTTACAGCCAGTAGTTCAGAGTTCTGTAGCGCGTCCAATATGCACTGTATCGCGCTGCCGGCGATAGCGTCGGGGTTCGTCGCAACTAGTGTTGATACTATGTTTGAGATTGTCTGAAATAATACAAGTTTTAACATTTTACAAAGACTTTCGAAATGACATATACATAAGAGATATCTTTTATGAGCTGTCGAAGTAAATTATACAAAATCCGGTTCGAAGGACCAATCCAAAATCAGCATTTGGTATGTTTAAAGACACTCATGCCTCATACATGCGTTTATGGTGAGAGATTCTGTGTTTCCATACCTCATTGGGAGTATATCCCTGGATGTACATATTCTTCAGCATGCCGGAGTACTGTCCGACGAGTTTCTTTGGGTCGATCTGCAGCGCGGCCAGCAGGCGCAGCCAGCAGCGGCGATGCGCCGCCAGCGCCAGCGGGTGGTGGCAGCACTTCAACGCATCTAATGCTAGGAGTTGAGCGTCTTCTTTTGGATACTCTGTGGAGTTCAATTTACTTTTTATTATTCGCAAACAACAAACACACGAGCGTGACTGTATCCCCAAGACATTCTCTCAGATCTAAGCAGTTCATCCTTAAGATGTCTAAGAGGGTGTAAGAGGCACGTCCAGACATATATTTGTTAAATATGACTATCTACGGGATTATAGATGACTGAGTTATACAAAGGCTGGGTAACCGCTTGTAGTATTATTAACAACTAAACGCTTCCGTGCTTCGGAGGGAAGATTAAATTGTTGTCTGCTGTAAAATTCCTTCGAACGATCTAAAATTATTAATTATTGTTGTAGTCTTGTTTTAATATTTTGAGAATTTGTTCAGTTATTTTGTGTGTATTTTTAGTGTTACTACCTATTATATTTTATTTTATTGTTGCGTAATTTTTCTGTCAAATGTTATTATTATTATTAGATTCCTAGATATTACGAATTAGAATAATTAATTCTGTGATGTACTATCTATGTAAACACGTAAACAGGGTCACGACTGTATCCCCAAGGCGCGGTAGACATTCCCTCAGATCTTTATATTCCAGATCCTTTGAAGACTATCTATGTGTGTGTAAATAAATAAATAAATAAATAAAAACTCTGTTGCGAAAGTCTACCCTGGGAAATCTTTAGAAGGAAAGTAAAAATGAACTCACCTTTATATGAACACAATGCTTGAACACAGTCCAGTATCATCTTCCCCGTGACGGTCGGCGCACTCTCTTCCGGCGGCGTCTTCTCTTTGTAAGTGAATACTTTGCCTTCCTCCAGCACCTCATTCAACTTCAAAACTAAATTCCTAGCTATTAGAGCTCGATCTTGCTTGGCAAGTAGAGCTTTAGCTTCTTCTAAAGCCGCAGTTCTTACATTCTTAACGGTGGAGAGTAGCGTCAGTGTAAAAGCTCTGTATAAAGGGGAGTTTGGTTGCCTGGCGACAGTGGGGTACTTTTCCAAGACGGTTCTGCAGAGCAGCGCCACCTGTATTAGGACTATAAAGGGGTAAATGTTATAGCTATTCGATTTTCAAGGTAAAACAAAAAATTATAGCAAAGCAAAAATACCGATCTATGAAATGCGTGCAGTATTTATAAAAAGTGCTAAATTAGACCGAAAATGTATCTCTAGATAATTTATGATTGCTTCATGCATGCACTTCCGCTTTCTTAACTATAAATTTCAACAAAGCACGCGACTTATTTCATTCTGAAACTTCATCACACATCAATTCTTCCATGCACTTCCATACTTGTACATTTTAGGCATTCACATTTGTTTTAAACACAATTTTTCCATAATCATCATCATCAGCCGTTTTCATCCCACAGCTGGGCATAGGCCGATCTTCGCTTTTGCCATTCGCCTCTATCCTGAGCCAGTCTTGCCCATGTACGACCTGAGGATTTAACGATGTCGTCGACCCATCTTGTAGGTGGACGACCGACACTCCTTTTTCCATCTCTAGGCCACCACTCAGTTAGAACTTTGCTCCACCTGTCATCACCAATCACCATCATCAATGTACTATTATCAATACACTATTATTTTTCATTCAATATAGCGCCAAGCGAAGCTTTAAAAGCTGCATTTACTCAGCTGTAAGACTTAGTACCGTCATCGGCCGCGGCTCCGAGCGTCCTGTCATGCAACAGCGCGTGTTTCTCCGGGTGTGTGAGCGCGGTCCAGATGGCGCCACTGCTCGCCAGGGATCCGTCATCATCCAGCACGACCAGCGCCAGCATGGCTGCGATACCCTCGCTCACCACCAGGTGCTGGAATATGCAGCTCGTTATATCCTCAAGAATGATCAACGAAAATAAAGGTAGGCACTGAATCGTATTTGATGCTAATGTTTGTCAACGGTATTTGCCGCGAAGGAACAATAGATTCTCCTAATTTCTATGACGATTTATGTGATCTTTGGCCATAGGTAATGTTGATAGGCTTCCGTAGTTAGTTATTACCTGCAGTGGCTGCGCCTGCGCACGTTCGACCGCCTGTCGCAGCAGAGGACGCAGCGACGCGACGTGTGCGGCGGGCAGGCGGCCGGCGCGCGCGCACGCCGCGGTCAGGCTAACGTACGCGATACGCACCGCCTGCGTCGTCGTCTTGGCTGACAGGCTCTTCTGTAAATACAACGACACATTGCAACATTCTACTTTAGTTATGTCACAGATGATAGTTTATCAAAGAATTTTTTTTTAGTCTAACTAGGCTCCAAACACTGCTTTTGCAACTGTGTTTTTTATTTGATTCATTTTTAGTTCAGGAGCGAGGAACAGGCATAAAACACCTACCTATCTTGAATTGAATGCTTTTCAATTTTGATTTTGGCCAACTATCCACCTCAGGATACTTATTATCACACCTTGAAGATATCCAGCAAGTTATCAGGCAGCGGCGCGGCCAGCCGCGGCAGCCAGCGCTGCAGGTTGTCTAACGCGACGCACAACGTGCGTTCGTGGGACTCGCCCTCCAGCACTCGCGCCAGCTGACTCGCCAGCGAACTCGCCAGTGGCCCGCGCGCCTCCTCGCTCACTGCTAGTGCGCTTAGTGTGCCGATACCCTGCAACGTCACAAACCAAATATGATTAAAACAAATCGTGGGACCTACCTACATTTTAAATGCAATTTCAGGATTTCAAGTTTCATTCAAATCAGTCCACTTTTTGAAACGTGATTGAAACACTAACATACTTCCATAATAGTATCTTACATTGAGCACGGCGATCTTGGCCTCGCTGGAGGTGAGTTTCCCGCCGGCTCCGTTGTAGACCCCGAAGGTGTGCGCCAGCAACGCCTGCGCCGCGGCCGGGTCCGCGCAGCGCGCTGCCAGCCGCCGCAGCGCCGTCGCCGCCTCCAGCCGCACCCACTCGTCCTTAGAGTGCACGTTACCTGCGCACACACCCCGCTTTACCGATTGGCTCACATTCACAAAGGGTTGCGATGTACCAGAAGTAGCCGCTCACCTCAAAATATATTTCTAAATTATGTTAAATGATCTTTTTAGACTTTGATTTTGGCCAACCATCAAGCTTTTAGATTTCATGTAATAATAGGAACTATGGTCACTAGAAAGACCTCCCACGTCACAGGGAATCTTGGTGCAGGATAGTTTAGCTAGGCCTTTATTTAAATGAAAATATTTATTTACCAATAAGACTCTTCCCGATTTCAACAGCTATTCCATCCAGATGTATTTCCAAGTTTTCCAGAACTTCTCCCACTGCCTGTATGATGGTCTCCGGGCTTCGAAGCATAGATTTGTGTAGGGCTGGTAGCAAAGTTTCTTGCACCTCAGCCTTGGTCAGGAGTTGGAGCAGGACAGAGCAGCCTCTGATGTAGTTAGCATTTGGTCGGGTCTTTACACTGATCAAGCTTTTAACAAAGCTTTCCAGCATTTTAGCCTGAAATTATTGTATGAAAATGCAATGCAATTCAGTAACTCATTTTGCAAAAAACTTAAAGAGTTTGTGGTATGCAAAACACACACCTCAAACTTCGACCCTACTTTATAGTTCAACAACAGTCTCTAGCCTCTAAATCTACCTTGTGTTGTGTGATTGAGTCTTGGTCTCCAATCTGTTTCAGGTGGCTGCAGAGAGCCGAGCACGCCACACTGATATGCGGCCCCGAGTCAGCCGGCTGGGAGAGGAGGACCTCAAACCATTTGCCCAGCTTCTGCTTCCCAATAATGCTCCAGGATGTATGTAGCTACAAAAGATATAACAAATATGATTTAAATTTGAAATAAAATCATTGCAAAACAATATCTTATTGGCAATTTAGGTACATTATGTACAAAATCAAAAATCATTTATTCAGTAGGACCACACTTAGAATAGTCTTAAAACTAATTTTACTCCTGTTCTTTCGCGACCAATACCGTGAAGAATCAGGGCAACAAACACGGTCTGGGGCCTATCATTTTTTTAGGTGATCCATGGATCCATTGAGTTGGAGCAAGTCCCAAGCTTTTTTGTCATCCAAATAATCAGATATCTTATAATAGGCTTTTTTACAGAGATGACGTTTAATTGTATTTTTAAATTTAGTGATTGATAAATTTTGCAATTCGCTTGGGACTTTGGTATATGTACATAATTGGATGCAAAAGTATTAAATTACATATATAGCATTTTCACAGATTGTACCACCAATTAGCCTGACTTCCTATTCTACTAAGCTAAGTTATAAGGCTTAAAACATTACCATAGAATAAGCTTTTTCATTCTTCCTTTTGTCTCCGTAAGCAATGACAGCTGCCAGCAGATTGGCCTGAGATAACACGAGGGACTTGTAGTCCACCTCCCCTGAGTCAGGTGCTTTGAGGGTGCTCTCCACCAGCACCGTGGACCAGCGGATTGCGTATATTCCATTTCGACATGTGCTTTTACTGAAACAAATAAATGTTTTTTTTTATTTTTGAGCAATTAGAGAGTAGTTCCAAAAATCATTGAAATGGAAAAAATGGGTTTTTCACTGTGTTTCTTAATTTGTATGAGCTTAAAGATAGAAAATAATTGAACTTACGAAGTAGCTAGGTGTCTAAGCTGTTCTGATATTTCCATCAATATTGGCAGCAGTGTTTTGAGAGTCCATTCTCTGTGTGTGGCACAGAGGTGTACCAGGAGATCTTTAACATATGACTGGGAGGTTGTATCGCGATACCTGTCCAACGTTATTGTCAGTGCACGGCAAACAAACCTCACTGCTGGCTCTGTTATACCTGGAATTGTTTTCAATAAATGTATCCCATTTGTCAATCAAAAATTTTTTACTTCAGAACATTCTTGATCTTGCACAAACAACTTAGAAATTTAAATTCGAGGTTAGGTTACATTTTAAAATGAACAGATCTTGTATACTTTACACTACATAAAGAACATGTAGAAGACTATTCTCATAGAACATAAATTATAAATATCCTTAGCAGAAAACAAATTAAACATTTACTTTGATACCTTACAAGTAGTTGAAATTTTTCAATGAGAACCTATTCTCTTTATATAATTTGTATAATACTCTTTCACCTCTTCCTAAAAGGAGGCTGCAGCCTCCTGATTGGTGCATTCCTAGTGCAGTGGAATGAGACAAGGTTCGCCCAGACGGGACCCGGCGGATCAATACAGCTAGACTCAATACAACCTATCTATACCAACCTGTAGAGTGTAGCATGCCTAAAAACTTGACCTGCATACTATTCTTATTGCTGGGATATCAGACCTAAGAAGTAGAATATTAATAATTACCTGGCGTGGACAAAACATCGCGAATTTCATTCAAAACCTCACGTCTTTGCTTCAAATTGGTAGTTTGGATTTTGTAAGGTACGTCTCTGAGTGTCTTTAGTACCTGCGAACAGAAGAATGGGTCCAATTGAAAACACACCAAACATACCACTACAGACAACGTATTGCTGTAGAAATTACCTCGGAATCTGCCATTTTTCACAAACATTCAGGTATTTTTTAGAATTAAAAGCACACACACCACACGTCTCAGCACTGCTGTTTCAACAAAAGCACAGATAACCTAGGGGATCTGTCAACTCGCAGCTGTCAAGTTAAATGTTGCCATCTTCTTAATTCGGAATTAGTTTTGTGACGATTCGACCACAGTCGATCATGCACATCACTATGGAAGTGAATGATTGGTGAATGACTGTATGTATCCTTTTCGATCTCTTATTTGAGTCTGTGGCTCATCTGCGGGGTTTTTTTTTGTTTAGTTTTTGGCAAACTGCGAGCAACGATTGTCGTTTTTATTAGAAAAATAATTACAAAGTTTACAATCGAAATCGAGTGCTTGTGGGGGTGGATATATTTGATTCCTATTAATTCCCTTTCCTGAGATACACTTCTGCGCTTTCATCATGGAAGCTTCTCACAAAAAGGCTATTCAGAATAATTTTGTTTCCTTGGTAGAGGTGACTGATCTGGATTCCATGGTATCTGCTCTCTATCAAAGAGGAGTATTTTCTGAACAGATGATCGAACCTTACAAAGTAAGTATTTGTTATTTACCAATGTTAGCACTTTCTTCACAATTCAAATGAGGAAACCTTGTTGCTGACTCAACCTGTACCTTTAGCAAAATGTTGTACATAGAGGTCTGATGACTCATACATTTTTTGGTAGCTAATTAATTTTTTGATGATTTCAAAAATTATATAAATAAAAATACTCTTCATAAAAAAATTATTGTATTTTAACTTACAACTAATGCGAACAGCTGACTTTTAGATATTAATATTTTAAGGACACAAGTTTGCCTCCTCGGGAAAGGAAGCGCAATCTGTATCTGGACATAGAACGCAGAGGCCCTGATGCATTTGGCAACCTGCTGGATGCACTCTTAGAGCTTGGCTACTGGGACCTGGTGCGAGACCTAGACCCTAGTAGTTCCCTGCACCCGCGCCCACATAGAAGCACTATTGTCCCTACAAGCAAGTACTCATTCACCATATTTTGTACTACATGACCATCTAACAACAAACTGGCTGAACAATTTTATTACAAGAACTGAGTAAACAATTTACACCACAAGTACAGTACGCACAACCAGTTTTTAGCTCTCTGAAGCTAGGTGCACTAAACGATTGCACACAGGTTTGGTAGAGTCGGTGAGATAGAATGATGCAACAAACTAAGTGAAAGAGTGAGGCAGCTATACAATGCTGTCTTCGTCTTTTAATGATAAAAGATAGGTTCTGTGCAGCTACTTCATAGAGCTAAAGATCTGTAGGTAGGTGTATTTTGTGGCAAGATAGATAATTTTTCTTTAAATGAAGTATTTTTTCATTAAATTCGTAGATTTTTTTCAGAATCAAATAAACCAGCTTACATCAGCTTAGGAGAGGAGAGGCAGAAGATTAAATCTGAATCTGAAGTTCCAAGAAGTAAGCCTAATTCAAATATCTGATTGTGACATTAATTATAAAAAAAAATTACATTTACATTGACTTATAATCAAATTTCTTTGGCCTCATCTGGTATATATGCAGATTTATGATATTGACTGTTGAAATTATTATCCTCCCAGATGCATCACCCCCATCGAATGCGGCTGCCGCATCTGCCACCAACAACAACAATGATATCACTGCATCCTTGGTAGTGAAAAAATCAGAAAAGTTCATAGATGACAATGTCAATAAAGGTACTTATTACTAAAACTATCCTTCCATTTATATAGCAAGGCAAAGTAATACAAGATAACCAACTTTTTTGTGAAACTAGACCATGCTTTAGAAAGCTTTAAAACTTACATCTTGTAAAATTATTGTATACTTTGTCTGTATGTAGCGCAGGAGAGGAATGAATGGAGGGAGTGGGGGGAGGCCTTTGCCCAGAAGTGTAATACCTAGTCTGTAAATATATCATAGACATTTTTATTTTGTGTACAGGATGTGGTTAACCAAAATTGTATAGCAATTATTATGCTTCATTTTTCGTGGGAAATACAAAATTGATTGCTTCTCAGGGTATAGATCAGTAAAGTTATAATTCATTTGGAATTATTCTTTTCGCGTCAGATAAAGTATTTTATGATTTCAGACATAAAGCCATATCGGACGCGAGGGAAGAACAGAGGCGTGGCGCTCCTGTTCACATACGTGTCGTTCGAGCACAACATCGAGTCGTACCGCAGCGGCGTCGACGTCGACTGCAAGAACCTCAAGCATCTCTTCCAGGAGCTCGGCTTCAGCGTGCTCGCATACATGGACCTCACACTAGAGGCGAGTCTTAACAGTTACATCATCGTCATTGGCCTTTTACATTACAGAAAAAACAGGCGTTTCCTATATATTCTCTCGGATCTTTACAGAGCCTTCGAAAATGTCTAAGTAGTCAGAGGCAAGACCGAATACATATTCGATACATGCCCACATTTTGCAACAGATTATCAAGAAAATAAGATATCTATAGATGGTAAAATGTGGAGTTAGTATCTGTCGTATTCCCCCAGGAGACGGAGAAGACGCTGGCGATGCTGAAGGAGGTGCTGGTGGAGTGCGAGAGCGTGTTCGTGGTGGTGTCCTCGCACGGGCACGAGCGCGCGCGCTCCTCCGACACGGACGTGCGCTGCAGCGACGGCGGGCTGCTGCCGCTGCGGGCGCTGGTCGGCTACTTCAGCAACCTGCGCCTGCCGCACCTCGCCGACGTGCCCAAGGTCTTCATCTTCCAGATGTGCAGGTGACGATCTGACTGCGACTAATGATCCCGCTGATGCGCGCAACTATTTTATTTGTTTTGTTAGGTAATTACTGCACTAGTCTTTCTTAAACTTTCGCGACCATTACGATTTATCGCGTACCTTATTAAAATTATTAGCTTCCTGTTCGCCCGCGAACACGCCTGTTGCAACACAGGCGAAACGTCGGGAAATAATAAAATAAGGTCCGCGATAAATCCAGTTTAATTAATACGTAATTACTGCACTATTTCTGCATTGATTGTTTTTTTATAGGTACTTGTCTCAGGCACTACAGCGTAGACTTAGGTTAGGTTAGCCTCCTGACGCTGTATAAATCACAGATCTAATATTTTTTTTATTGTGGTTTTTACATCCACAGTATTTATATCTGTGACAGAATAGCAACCTATGCCTGGGAATGCCTGTTTGGATATTATTCGAGATCGAGTAAACTTGCCCAGAATCTGAACCATTCTCTTATCTTATCTGCATCATCCACAGAATCTGTTTTTTTTTTTATCGATTGATAGCTTCTCAAACCCGGACGTAAATAATGCAAGATCCTGTTGTTGCACAGAGGGGAGAGCATGGACTACGTGTGGTCGGGCGAGGCGGTGGCGCGGCCCCCGGAGCTGGTGATGCCGGAGACGGACAGCGTGCCGGCGGGGGGCGCGGGCGCGGGGGCGGGGGCGCGCCGCCGCGAGCCGGCCGCCGCCGCCGCGCTGCGCCGTCGCTCGCTCTACTCCAACATACTCATCGCGCAGTCCACCTTACCAGGTAAACTTACTGAGATGAGATCCACCTTCATTTCAGTCATACATAGGTAATTGATCAATTATTAAGTACCTATCCCAAAAAACTTCATTAAATATTTTTATTTATTGGAAAACCAACAGCTATTACATGTAACTTAGTAACTACAATAGAAATAGTGAGCCAATTACAGGTCTTCGCTAATAGCAGAATAGCTAGAAAAAATGTGAACACTAATTATGAACTATAAAGTTTCTTTTCAATTTTAATATTGACCATTTTATCAATTACAATGTTTGGAATGTTTGTATGAGGTGGTACATTCACATTGATACGATATATTTCAATCTTTCGCCCACCTTATATAATAGAAGTAATGTCGATGAAGGGTTCGTGTCTCACCGCGACCCGACACAAGGCTCGTGGTACATCCAGACCCTGTGCGAGGTGTTCGCGGCGCGCGCGTTCGACACGCACGTGGATGAACTGTTCACCCTGGTGGACAAGCGGCTCGTGGAGCGCTTCGAGATCCAAACCTCCTCCGTGGACCGCTGGGGCTTCAACCAGCGCCTCTACCTGCACCCCGGCCTGCACGAGTGACGACTGACCTGCATAGTTCATATCTTGAAGCGTACTGTGATACCGCGACAGGTATCGTGTTCCGCTTGTTGGACAAACTTAGCTCAATTGCAAATTCATAACACATCCAACAATTCAATGAAGTAAAACTGTAATAAATGCAGATGTATTGTTGAAGATTTTATCTTATTATAGCGTGTAATCATCATACACGCTATATGAAACCAATCCATTAACATTGGGTGTAAACGAGCAAAGAATGCGAGGAACGGTTGCGGTTTCGTGACGAACAAAGCGGTGATGGTTATCGCGAACGCACAAAATGTATCATGGTCACCAGCGATATCGATACTGCTATCGAACGCCTTTGTAATGTTGGATAACAAACTAACCACTTCATAGGTATACTTTACGCGTAAATAAAAATCTTTAGCAACTTAAATAAATAATATAAATCATGCAGTCCTAATTTAATTATCAGTAAAACATGAACATGTGGAATGAATAACATTCGTACGTATTTTGCTCCTCAAATAATCTAAGTCGATAAATAGCGAAATATATATTTTATTATGTAATAAGAAGTGGCAGAAACACTGCCATAGCTTTACGTAAAATGTAGACTGTAATTACTAATAAATAAATGAAATGGTGCTACGAGACTGAAATCAATTATGGTACAATAGGCTATTTTACACTTTTTTGAAAACTGTTCTAAATCAATCCTGAGGTCATAATAAACCAGTAGAATTCTTTTTTTTTTTTTATAAACCGCAAAATGCCTTAAAAATGCATTTTAATTTATGATGTTTAGTTGTCTCCCGAAAACGCGAGCCGCCATGTTGTGACGTCATGTGGTTTGTTTTGTGAACAAAACGACTGTAAAAGATAAACTTACATCCGTGAGATAAACTTTTTGTTCCTAACTTAACATAGTGACGTCACAAAATGGCAGACGGCGTTTTTGGTGGCTTGAAGATAGAAGAAAAATTACGATTTTTAAAATTGAATTATAAAATGTTTATTGCATTTTTATGAATAAATATCGACGTTTATCGTTTACTTGTAACGAAACCTATAGTATACATGCATTTTTATGTAAAATAGCCTATTCTGTTTCACCACTATGTATATTGTATATTACATAGACATTTCTCTGCATTCCATAATTGTATTAAGACATTACTTTAAGATTCAGGTATTTAAATTATTAGCCATGTTTTGTCCAATGATTAAAATTGCAGAATAAAAAAATTCATCAGTGTTTCATTAATTTCTGTGATATTTTAGTAAGTATCTTTATGCCCACAAAGAATACTTACATTTCTGTTTTCTGAGACTTGTAATGTCAGTGATTTAAATTAAGTTTTAGATTATTTAATTTCATTATTTTATGAAATTAAATTGAATAAAAGTCTTTTTAGCTTACTAGAACAAATACGATTATGTTTTGTAATGACTTTTCTATTTTTAGAAGTTTTTTATACCTACCAAATGAATAAAAAATATGTTACAACGCAGATAAGTTTTATTGACGTATCTCAATACAAAAATAGATAAGAGGTTTAGGTAGAGTAGAACTACTCTGATGCATTCACACTGGACCGCAGCAACTGCAGTTGCTTTTCAATAATGATGAGATAAAGCTTAGTTCACATTAGAGAATTGAGACGGCTTTACAGTTTGGTTATTCAGTAAAGATTCACTAAAGACGTGACTTTATAGACATTTGGTTGTTCACTAACTAAACTTAAATACAAGTTTAAGTTCGGAAAGCATTATTATGTATTTAGACAAATTTTTGAGTATCTTACTCAAATGTAATATAGTTTTTAGCCTACAAAATGAAAAATAATATTTTTATGACATTTTAGAATAGTGAACAACCGAATCGATGTTCTTGTAATATTTGGCTTAGTGTAAGCCACATTCGGATCCGACAAGAAGGACGATATTATACAAGTTCTGCTCTGAGGATACTTTTAAAGGATTGCTAATACAATTTCGTATCAGTATACTAGTATTAAAAAGTAGTAAACTTTTTTTATTAAGTAAAACATTATTGTATTATCAACAGCTAATGCACTACATCAAGTAGGAGGATGGAAATCAGAGGACTTTTAAGTACTTATTGAGTTTTCAACTAAAACTGAAAACGCGTCTCGATTCCGATAACATCATTCGAAACATTAATTTAGATATCGAAAATGTGACTAATGAAGTCTCCACATAGATAGCTCCTAGCGCCACAAAGCAGGATAAATACACATATATTCTCCATCTTGTTCGGCGTCGGTTCTCGGGCGCGGGCGTCGGCTACCGGTCGGACACCGTGACCAGCAGCGCGCTCAGCTTGCTGAGATCGAGCCAGCGGCCAGCGCTAGGCCTCGCCGGGGGCCGCTCCGGCTCCGCGAACTCGGCCACGCGCTCCAGCCAGCGCTGCACCGCGCTCAGCAGCGTCGCCCAGCGCAGCCGCGCCAGCGCCCACGTGCGCGCGCCCCGCCGAGGCTCCGGCTCGTCGGCTCCGTCCGGCGCCGGCGTCCTCTCCGCGCTCCGGTGCCGGCTCCAGTCGGCGCAGCATTCGGTCCGCGCGTCCGCCTCGAGCTGGTCCGCGAGCGCGTCGATCGCGAACTCGACGGTCGCGTTGTTCAGGAACGGGGGAGTGGCGGAGGGAGCGGAGGGAGCGGCGGCTCGCGCGGGCTCGGCGGGGCGGCGCAGCGCGGGCAGGCAGGCGTGTTCGGCGAGCAGCGCGGAGGCGAGCAGAGCGGCGAGCGCGAGGCAGGCGGCGGCGAGCGCGCGGAGCAGGTCGGCGGCGCGCGGCGCGTCGCACGCGGCCGCGAGGTCCGAATACGTGAAGAAGCCGCGCGCGCGCGCCTGGCGCAGCGCCACCTGCCGCTCCAGGCGTGACAGCCCCGCCTCGAATGATTCTTCGTTTACGAAAATATTCCAGTCCTGTAACATTAAATTTTAATCTAAAAAACGATTACAGATTTGGATGAATTATCCAAGCACATCGTGAAAGGTGACTCACTATGGCGTCTAGGAATTCCAGTTCAAGTTTGTTCAGTTGCTTGAGGTCGATGCCCCCAGAGGCGGCCCATTCCGAGCAGATCACTTCATCATCCTCGCCGTCGTCTTGGAGAAACTTGTTGCCTACCATCTGAAACAAATATGTTATTCCGTTGATTGAATAATTAAACCATTTTCCTTCTTATAAGTCCAAGTTTATCGAAAGAGCTACAGATTTATATTTTCCTGCTAGCCTATAGTTGCATTTCAATATTCAGGTTATAAGTTACAAAAAAATAATAATCAAGTTCTCACTAATCATATCAGTGGCGTGGCACCTGCTTTTGTTCAAATACATAGAAGTCTCACCAACGATATGAGGAAGAGGTCCTGCGGAGGGGTGTTGAGCAGATAGTCGGGGCTGCAGGCGTTGAGACGCTCCAGGTAGAGCAGTGCCAGCACAAGCGCGCAGGGTGAGACGCAGGCGCCGCGCGCCACCCGCGCCGCCGCATCTGCGTGCAGCCGCCTCAGCGAGCGCCCGCGCTGCGCGCCCGACCACACCGCGCATGAGATCTCTGCAAACACACATCTTGTACTTTAATTTCACTAGCCACATAACTTGTTGATGGGGACATCAGCAAGAGATCTAATCAAATGAGTCAGCAGAAGATCTAATCATTTGATTAGATCTGAATTCCAATCCAATTTGGATAACCTATCAAGGCTAAATTATGTATATTCTTCTGTCTGTGGCACAAAATAAAAGTTTCTTTCTTTCTAAATTAATAAACATTACAGTTTTAAGAGATCAGGACAAGTTTGATATTTAGAATGTCTTCTTGCCCCTTGGTAATAAAAAGAAACAGGAAAGCATAACATTCCATAACTATGAAATGGTCTGTATTTACGCTGAGCTAGGGCCCTGTTGTTTTTAAAAAGAGAGTTAATAGGCACCTTCTGGGTAAGCCCGCTCCATCGCTGACTTCAGACTTCATTCTTGCCTGTGTAAGATTCGAGGTCAAGAGAGAAAAAAAAATTGGTTAAGCTAGAAATCAGTTGGATTAGTCACCAGTAACAGGTAGGCTGAGGCAAGGCAATGTTGGCAGATGTCCATAATACAGGGTCTTGGTGATGCGCTTTAGAAACTCCTTGTGATCTCCCATGGTCTGTACAAACACAAATACATTGTCTAAAAATTATTTCTTGCCTTCATTGTAAACAATGAGTGAATAAGGTGAATGTGAGTACTGCACTGACAACGGCAACTTCATGAATGCCTAGATCCGTTGAATGAAGTGTGCCTACTCCAAAGTCCAGAATAACTCTGTTTGTTATAATAACACTAGCTGCGCCCCGCGGTTTCACCCGCGTAAGTCCCGTTCCCGCGGGAATATCGGGATAAAAAGTAGCCTATGTGTTAATCCAGGGTATCACCTATCTACATACCAAATTTCAACCAAATCGGTCCAGCCGTTTTTGCGTGAAAGAGTAACAAACATCCATACATCCATACATCCATACTTACAAACTTTCGCCTTTATAATATTTATAGGATGCATAGGCGGTAAGAACGTTCAACAATGTCTAAAGCTTACAATATAAATTATGATCTAAAGTATCACAAGTATGTTTAAAATGAATTTTGCTTCCACATTAAATTTTTCTTTGTTTTCTGAGAAGCCGTGAGATGGCAATGGCAACAATTATTCATCGAGCACAAATAATCCCGATGCCTGATAAAAAAACAATGGTTTATTTTAAATGGAGCATGATGATGCCACGACATGACCTTTCTCCTTACCTTGATCTTGGTCCTAGAGCCCTCTCTTCTCCTTTTGGAAACATTCGACATATTTCGTGTCTAATTGCAATTAGATAGTGCGTATTTGCGTAACGTTAGGATTTGCACAAAAAAATAAAATCACGAAAACGCAACCACCCACACCGCTATTTTTTGATTGATTGAATTGATTGAACCAAATTGAACTATTTGCATGACGAATTATTGAATGAGTAAAAATTATCAACAAATCATGTCAATGTCTAGTTACCGGTCATTCTTTTCTTCTTCTTCTTTTAAGGCAACCACAGAGTAACTATAACCTAGGACCAAGTGTGATTCTTGGTCCGAGACTTTATAACTGTATTAACAGAATAATTCTGCCAATGTCAAGTTTTAATGTCTAGCTAGAATCTTATCATGTCAGTCAGTCAGTCCTGTCGATTTGGTCTAGAACAAAACATGGCGGCTTGCTTCTAGAAAAACTCGTCACGGAAATCTTTCATCAAAATTGAGAAATCTTCTTCAACTCCCCCATTCCGAGAAGAGTGGCGGTATAGAGAGGAGGCCTATTCTCAGCAGTGGGTGCAACCGGGCTGAATAGATAGATAGATAGAATTATCTGAATAACTTTTTTTGTCTGAGCAAAAATGACATTTTCAGAAACGTCATGTTAGCTTCATGTCAAAATTGTCAAATAGTTGAATGAAGTGAAAAAAATCTACCGCTACCGCTCGCAGTCGGTCGCGTACTTTGTGCTGCGAAAATTAGATTTTTAGATATTTCTCTAAAAAGCCTACTGAAAACCCGTTGCAAAAATTAGAACTGTGAAAAGTTCTGTTTATTCAACACATATTATTTTACTTAAGTAATATCTTCCTGTGCTTGATAAAAGTCGCTGTGGCTTCTGTCATTGATATTGATTTCTTTTATTTTCCGAAAAAGTATATAATACTGTGCGAAACATGTCGTAGTTCAATTAATTAATTTGATTTACTTCTAAACAGTTACATAAAATGTGCGTTGTAAGAGGACATCAGTGATAATGTGGCCAGCAACATGAAAACAAAAAATTTTCTTCTGTTCTCGACGTCTGTGTTCATAATCAGTTTATTTCTGATAGTGTTCCACTCGCAGCCGCCGCAGTCTATTCAAAGCATTGTTACTCAGACTCACCAGCATATCAAGGACTTCCAGGTAATCCTATTAAATATAAGACTATCAAAATTTCATAGTCTTTTGAAAAATGTTACTGTTGGTATTTATTTACGAAATAGTAAAATATTCTATAAAATATAATAAATAGTCTTGAACAGTCAAGCTGGTATTTAAGTCTGTTATAATTATTATAAATGAGGCCTCTATGGCTTAAAAACTTAGCCTTAAACTAGCCAGGATGGACAATTTAATGTGCCAAAGCACGGAAGCTCTTGGCTAAGAATGCCACTAGTGGTCTCCCATCCACTTACTCACTATTTAAGGGCTTAGAACATTCCTGAACCTCGACACTATCAAGAACAACCAACAAAGCTACACCGCAAGTGCTACATTATACATACTTACTGATGTACTGACTGTCAGGAAGCCACAAGCCTGTATCTATAACTTTTCAAATGAAGAATAGTAGTCTTTCTTAAACTTTCATGATCACAATTCATTTTCTACACTTCTACAATACATTTTTTTTTTTTTTTATTATTGGCCCACTAAACTGGACGTTACACATAACAAAAATAAGAAAACATAAGTTAAATAATAATAAACACGGTGTACGCCCTTCTAGAAGCAGGCACGACATGCGTAAAAAATAAAAATAAGTACGTTCTGTAGCAATGTTTATTTACTGTAAATTCATTTAGGCTATTTTTCGCCTGAAATACAGGATAACCTAGTTCAGGCATAAGTTTAGAATACCTACCTACAAAATAAGTTAATTTGTACCTACCTCTTACGATTGTTACGTTATGAAAGATTATGAATAATTTTTTTTTTTTTTTTTTTATTCAATAGATACATAAGAAACTACATAAAACTAGTTATAGAAGGAATTTGTACATTGAGGGCCTGCAAACCTATTTCAGGGTTTGCAATATTATAAAGAGGAATTTGTTTGTTTGAATTGAATAGGCTCCGGAACTACTGGACTGATTTGAAAAATTCTTTCACTATTAGTATCTTGCATTATCCCTGCTGAACATAGGCTAAATTATCCTGGGAAAGTGAAGTTTTCTTGAGGGAACCCAGGCAAAACCGAGACTGACAGCTGGTTAGAAATAAATTCGTACAGGATTTCGCGTTTTTAGGTACCTTTTTTATTTCCCAAAATAAAGGTGAAAACGTGATAACCTGTACTGTATTTCTAAAAATAAAGAATAGAAATAAGATATAATGTTTAATGTCTTTAAATAACCCTGAAGTAGGCCTGCATATAATAATGAACAATATTGAGAGTGATATAGGAATGGGGTTGCTAAAATGAAAGCTATTATGTTATGTCATGAACCATAAACATTTTTTGTTTATGTCATAACTTTATGTCATGTTTGTAAGGCCCTTAATGTTTCTTAATTTTAGAGTAAGAGAGCACAGTGGAACAATGTTGGTTCAAATGGTGATGTCTGTTGTTTGTGATGTTCAGGCATCTGTGTCGGTGCAGGAGAGGCTGCGCGCGCGCGACGCGGCGGCGTGGCAGCAGCAGGCGGAGGCGCGGTACGCGGCGCTGCTGGGGCTGGAGCCGGTGCCGGCGCGCTGGCGCAACACGTCGCTACCTGCGCTCGTCACGTATGCTCGCGGCGACGCGCACGCGCAGGCGGTCGGCTTCGTGCGCCACGCCGCCAGCCTGCCCTACACGGTGCTGCTCTATGACCTCGGACTCAAGCCCGCCTCGCTGCAGATTGTAAGACAAGACAACCCATTACTACTTTGACTAAAGAAGGCATCTACTAGTTTTAAATGTTCTAAGTTGAACAAATAGCTAATTTAATGTTGAGTATTTAACTCTCTCTGGCGCTGCCCTAGTGAATGAGGAGCATGGAACGCGCTATAAACTATGTCTACTGCTAACTGCTATCTTCTTTTCAGCTGTCCAACTTCTGCAACTCTTCGAAGTGTGCTATCATTGATTTCGACCTGGATGTGTTCCCTTCGCATGTGAGCGACGACACCATCCATGCGTTCCGCCCGCTCATCATACAGGTACCTACACAACACCTTACAGTCTTAAGTACCTACTACAAAGAAAAAGAAAGCACTTAAAAAGTTTACGTATAGAATGTGGTCGTGTCTCGTGTTGCAAAACATTGCATAATTTAATGTTTTAGTTCTCTTTTAATTTGTACCATCTTTACCTGATCGCACACTTGCCTGCGCCGCACCGTACGCGCCGCAGTCATTTTTCTAACAAAAAATGCTGATGTCGTCAGAAAATGCGGCTCGCTTCTGACAAACTATAAGCAAAATTTATAGTAACATAAGTGTGGTCGCACAGTCCATCCGAGCTGCTGACGTCAAAAGCGAGCCACATTTTCTGACGTCATCAGTATTTTTTGTGTACGGCGCGGGCAAGTGTGCGATCAGGTTAAGTTGTTAAAGGTCAAGTGCTTTGTTTTTGTTCTTAGGCTCGATATGTTGAATTATAATGGTTAAGTGCAATTGAAAGTCGGTGCCGACGAACCTGTTATCAGTGTTGTTATTTCTGCTTTTGTTAGTATGACTCATAGCTTTGCATTTCATCTTTGACTTTTTTTTTTTTAATCAACCTATTGCTGGGCAAAGGTCTCCCCCAAATCCCTCCAACCAGCTCTCTCTTTCGAGATCTCCCACCATTCAACCATCTTTGACTTACAAAATATTAATTACTAGCTGTCCGTCGCGGTGTTACCCGCGGTCCCTCGGGAAAACTTCACTTTCCCGGGATAAAACATAGCCTATGTTCATCAGGAATAATGTAGGATGGTCTAATGGTGACAGAATTGTTCAAATCGGTCCAGTAGTTTCGGAGCCTATTCAATTCAAACAAACAAACAAATCTTTCCTCTTTATAATATTAGTATACATAGAAATTATACTTCATGAATGAATATTATACATATATATCTAATCTAAGGGACGAATGGTAGAGTTTTTTACTAGCCAACCTCATAGTCTAGTCACCCTAGTCATAAATCACGCTGTGTAGCCAGCTAGCCACACATGTGGTAGGTCGCCAATATGGAAATATTACGAATTAAATTGTGGGAATTTAATAAAAAACAACATTGTATGTAATCAAAGAATCACAACATAAAGCGACAAGACTTCCTGTGACCTTAGATCCATGAGTGTCGAGGTCGCGCTATCAGTTGTGAACAATGATGAACGAGTTTTGGCAACACGTGGACTCGCTACTTTGTTTTGTACGTAACACGCTCGTAAAACCTAGCTGCCTCACTAAAGTTCTATAGTTAGAACTTTGTTGTTAGTGTGCTCTGGGCGTCATTGTTTATGGCGTTCAATAGGTAGGTAAGAGACTTATTAATACTGCTGAAGCTGAAGCTTCAGAGAATCTACCTAGTAATACACGGTGTATTTGATAAAAATACTGTGATGTCTCACCACCGTCTCACACCCTAAATGGAACATCCGATTGTGAAACAGCTATTGATAGTCAATCTGCAGCCAACACTCACCATACCGGGGCTAATTGTATGAGTCAAACGCACAAACGCGGCCCTTGTATTTGTAATACGAGTGTTTGCTCCGCGGTGATCTCGCCTCGCACCTCCGGACTGCCATCACACACATGGCTCTACAAGATTTCTTTATCTTGGCTAATTGTAATTACAGGCCAGGAGGGCAATTGAAAGGTCGCTAAGAACATTTTTAATTAGCAGTACCTATGATATGTGAGGACATGATGGATACCTAAGAATAACAATGATGGTTGAGTCATGTTGGCGTGACAAAACGCAACCGTAGCAAGCTAGCGACAAACATCATCTACCGCTCTACTTCAACACTGACCCAGTAGCTATTATAGTTTTCTTAATAGGTATTGAATGAACCATTTTCTATTATAATGTGTCACGGCTTGCCTACTCGTAGGTGAGCCAGCTAGGTATGTGTAGATAAGGAATACCTACGGCGATGCGACGCACGCACCGCTAACACTTGAAACCTGCGTTATCATTGAACTTATCATACCTAATAGTTGTGATTTATTCAGTGAATAGCTATCTGATGTGCTTCAAAAACGATGGAAGTGCAAAATGTTTAATTCTCGCTTATGTTTATTTTTTCAAGTTCCTAGGGAACCATTTATTTTTCTGTTATGGATCATTAGCTATTTACTCAGAGAGACTACACATAAGTTAAGTTGGTAAGTACGTGGTATTAAGTACTGCAAGTACTAGTAATGATTTGTATTTACCAAAATTAGAATAACAATAGGTTTATGTTTTGTGGCTTCATTGGATTATAAAAAGGCCGTTCAAAATATTCCATCGATCGCATCCACTAACTAACATGTAAAAGGTGATATCACTAACTAGTCTCGTTGGGTTAGGTACTAATATAGTAACTGTAGGCATGATCGATTCCAAAAAGAAAGCTAAAGCTCACAGCTTTATTTTTTTAATTACATAATTTATTTATTTATTTATTTATTTAGAGCCACCAACACAATATACATCTTGTCATGCAAAAATGGTACACTATTTCTTACAAACTAGTTAAATGTTATTATAATTATAGGCGACAGACAGCAAGGTATTAAATTTTACGTCGAGCGAGTACAGTTAAATTAAAAGTTAAAGTAATAAAAATATTTCATTAAAATTTCAACTATATTAATATTATGTACAAATTTTAAAAATGGAAACTAAGCAAATACAATCCGAACTTAAGAACTTAAAAAATAAAAAATTGCATGCAACAATAATGTCAAATTTGTTTAAAATTAATATTTACAATTAAAATAACAAAATAAAATTAAGTAGTAGAAAGTTTGAAATAAAAATAACAATCAGCATAAAATCAGTCAAAAATTAATTATGGACTACCAAAGACGAGGACACGCTCTTTTTGAATTTGAGTACGCTACCGAAGAAAAAGTCTACACCATCCCTTTTTGACAAGCAATTACTCCGCCGAACCATCCGATTTAGAGGTGCGTTGCACCCCAAATTCGTCCTGTACGAGTTCTCGTGGAAGATATTAAATCTTGAAGCTCTGGGCAGCCTTGATGGAGCACTAAAACAAAGAGATGCCTGCAGCTCAGGGGCATCTAAATAGTTGTTAATGAGCTTAAACAGGAAGACACAGTCAAGAACCTGACGTCGGACAGCTAGTGCACTCATGCCAAAGAACTTGAGTCGATCTTCGTAGCTCAAAAGTGTTTTGCCTTTAAAACAAGAATAGGTCAGATGCCACAGAAAACGTTTTTGGACACTTTCAAGCTTTTTCTTATATACATCGTAGTACGGATTCCAAGCGGCGCTACAATATTCCAAACGACTTCTTACAAAGGAGTTAAAGAGCATGATTTTTACCTTTGGGGATTTAAATTCACGACTGTTCCGCAAGACGAATCCGAGACACTTAAAGGCCTTTGAGACAGTCGTATCAATGTGGAGGTTAAAACGGAGTTTACTGTCAAGTAATATGCCCAGGTCCTTTGTGCTATCAACTCTTGTCAAAATGTCTTTGTCAATTATGTAACTAGAAGCGAGATCAGTTTTTTTTGTTGAAAACCTTATGGAGAAACACTTAGAAGCGTTAAGATACATGTAGTTATTTTTACACCAGGAGTGTAAATGATCCAAGTCACATTGCAAAAGTTTAGAGTCATTAGAGTTGTTGACTTCTCTAAAAAATTTCAAATCATCGGCATATAAATAGTATCTAGAGTACTGAAAACATTTACCAATATCCTATAAATATTATAAAGGCGAAAGTTTGTAAGTATGGATGTATGGATGTATGGATGTTTGTTACTCTTTCACGCAAAAACGGCTGGACCGATTTGGTTGAAATTTGGTATGTAGATAGGTGATACCCTGGATTAACACATAGGCTACTTTTTATCCCGATATTCCCGCGGGAACGGGACTTACGCGGGTGAAACCGCGGGGCGCAGCTAGTCATTAATAAAAATATTAAAGAATAGCGGACCCAAGTGTGAGCCCTGAGGCACGCCCGATCTGCATTGAAAAGGCGAAGACGAATAACCATTAGCAACCACCTTAGCTCTTCTACCCTCCAGATACGATTCACACCAAGAAAGTAGCGAACCCGCGATACCGTATGCAGAAAGCTTACGGAGTAGGATCTTATGGTTTACGCGATCAAATGCCTTGCTAAAATCGGTATAAATTGCATCAACCGAAGAATTGCCATCCATTATTTCTGAGACATTGTCGACAAAAGAAACAAGATTTGTAGCTGTAGACTTTGATTGCGTAAAACCATGTTGTTGGGGGTCAATAAGTGATTTGAAATGCCACGACAGATGCCTATGGATAAGTTGCTCAAATACCTTTGCAAAAACTGGCAAGATAGATATTGGTCTATAATTCTTAATCTGTTCAACATCGTCATTTTTGTGTAAAGGAACAACCAATGCTTGTTTCCAAGTAGAGGGAAATATACCCGAGTTAAGAGATTCATTATAAATCAAGCAAAGCGGGTGAGCCAAGGTAGAGGCACACTTAACCGCAAACACTGATGGGAGACCATCAGTTCCTGCACCTTTAAAAAGATCCAGTCTCTTTAAGACCTTGAGAACATGGTCATCTTTAAATTTAATGGCAGTTATGTAATTGCTAGTCTCCGTCTCAACACTGTGCGGACAAGAAGCAGGTACAGCCGGTGTATTTGTATTATAAACAGAGGAGAAGTTCTTAGCAAACAGTTCACAAATATCAGAACCATTGCAAGCTCTTTCCGAATCAAGGGACATCTGTGCCGGGAATCGACTTAGGTTTTTTTTCATATTTTTTATAAAAGACCAAAACAATTTTGGATTAGAGCACATCTTAGCTTCAAGATGAGAAATATATTCGTTGTAACAAACAGTCATGAGATGATCAGATCTTTTCTTCGCCAAATCGAAAGCTAATTGGTCTAAAGGGTAATGACTTTAGAACCCAAAAATGTTTGCGCAAATGTTTTGTATTTGTATAGGAGTCAACGCCTCCTCGTAGGAGGCGTTGATGCCTTGATAAGTACTCCATATCCTAGACTCAAGCTTCCAGACGACCTTGAGGTCAACCGATAGCGCGGACTTTTTTCTAGCTTATTTTGTTTATCTTAAACTTGCAGTATCACTAAGTGTTTGATGGATGTGATGAAGGCTCTGTATCTTTCGCATATTGATTTACTGTTTTCAAGTGTGATTGCGTTCTGATTACCGCCCGTCTAGTACACCGCATGACTAAACATAGATAAGGTTGTGTCGGTTTGGTCGGATTCTTAGGAATCGACCTTAATCACCCTTTATCATGTAGGTCAGTCGTTTTTGAGTTGCTTGAATTTTATAATCAAGCATTGCAAATCACGCTTCATGTAGACTTAAAAAAATGTGGGCTCACGGAACTGCCTGGCCACATACATCTCTGATTTCAGCAAGACATTCAGGATGTATGTGGCCGGCCTCTACCGTTTGCATATTTTATTAATCAATTGAATGGGAATTAAAGTTCTAAACATAATGTTTGTTTGTTTGTCATGACAAATTGACAGCCTTTGCATGCTTAGTTCTCTTTATTTGTCCTCATTAATCCCACTGATGAGACACTGCTGGCAGATAGCTAGTGTTATAAGAAGAAAGCAGCCCTGCCTTTATAAAAAATGAATTATGAACAAAATCAGATCATACCACGTGATCGAAGCCACGGGCAGCAGTTAGTACCCACCTATCATTACGAGTATAAAGTGAAGTAGCGACGCGCCCTGCCATTAAGGTTGAAAACCGCATAACCCTAAAGCATACTACTGTGGTAAGACGTAGCCTAACTCCATGCCTACTCGCTACACTTTAGAGCGACTGGATGTTCCATGCCCTTATTAATTCCATTGGGAATTAAATGTCGGGACGCTAACCTAATGCAAGTAAATGTGTTTTCGAACATTTATTTTATCGGCTGGATAAGATTAATGACGAAGATCTTGACATTTTTAAATCAAAGTTACATCGTCACTATGTAACGTATATTTCTGTACGTAGAAATGGTACAACTAATCAACTACCTATGCATGAATTCGCTGAAACTATAATATATTAAACAAAGAATCTGTGTAGTGGATGGACGATTAGGAGGATTTGGTGTTTGGACGTCAACTACGACAGTAAAATAACATGTTTATTAGTACTATACAATGTAGATTATGTAGAATAATAATTGTAGTCCTTTGATAATTTTGCCTTTCTCTCAAAGTGATTGAAAATAAATTAATAATCAGTTTTATAAACAGGTTTATCTGCTACATAAAAGGTTTGAGCACAGACACCAACAAAGGTATCGATTACTGTAATCTACTTTTGTTGGTATCTATGTGTTCTAACGACTGTCGGTTTTCTCGCATAAAGTGGCTTTTCTAGAAAATTTGCAATACTGTTGAATAATATCATACCTACATTCTGTGGATGTGGCTTACAATTAATAAACATAATTATTGAGTCGCGAGCATGTCGGCAATCGCCAGACACATTAGCGATCAACGTCATCACCGCGAATTGAAGTTGTAATTTTAGTGAACTGAAATAATATTTGAGGAGATAATTTTGTCAAATTACTGGTCTCAGTCTCACGGTCACGGCCTCTACCGGTCGATCGGTCGGGTGTTCCAGCTCCGCGCACGTTTCGGTGCCGTGGGATATTGTTTTTCATTTACTCGTTTGTATCTTTAATAATGTAGTATAGTAGGTATCCTTCCCGTAGGTATTCCTATCCTTCGCATTCCGTCATGAGTAGAGAAAAAACTTCTATCCACCGGCACCGGTAGGTATCGATTCCATCATCAATAACTTCATTATGATCTCGGTCGGAATGCTTAGTTTCAAAAGCGACGATCTAAGCGGCGAAATGTTCCAGCACGCGCTGAGCCGGGTCGGCGGCGTGATATTCTGCGAGGCGTGCCTGCGCTGGGGCGGCGGCGCCGCGGCGCTGGCGGCGCTCTGGCGGCGCGCGGGCTCCGGCGGCGGCGTGCTGGCCTGGCCGCGCCGCGCCGCCGTCACCTCGCTCACGCACCCGCGCATGTTCCGTCACCTGCACGCCGCGCCGGACGACTTCCTCTTCGTGCAGATGGTGGACGCCGAGCGCCTCGTGCTGGCCGCCTCGCCGCCCGCCATCGACCTCATGCGCGCCTGGACGCGCTGCGCGCTCACGCTCGACTGCATCATGCCGATCGGTACGTAGCGTCTCGGTCGCGAAAGAACAGGAGTAAAATTAGTTTTAAGACTATTCTGAACGATCCCACCGGACTGAATAAATGCTTTTTGACTTTGACGTCCTCCCGATTGCAGGTGCGCAGGCGGGCGGGTGCCGGTTCGACAAGAAGCCGCAGTACCGGTACTCGGGGTGCCACGAGCGCGACGCGTCCGCGCTGAGCATCCTGCTGGGGCTGCGCTCCGGGTTCGAGGAGTCGCAGTACGCGGCGCGCGGCGCGGCGCCGGGCTGGCGGCGCGTGCCCGAGGCGGCGGCGCGCGCCGCGCTGGCCGCGCTGCTGCGCAACGCCACCGACCAGGAGACGGCCGCGCCCGCGCACTGAACGCCGCGCCCGCATCACATCCCAACAGATATATTCATGAGATGATCGAGTATCTGTTGTTGAGCCGAGCCGGGTCGCTCGAGAGACCCGAATCGGACTATATTATGTGAGTGAAAACTGGGAACCAATATAGACGATGTATAATTTATGAAACTTTACCCTTTGATGCGCCCTCTATACATTTTGTCTGTAATATACATTACGCGTTGCCTCTATTTTACGGTATTACACTACGTATACACGATATTTAATTTTTGAGTATTGTACCGATTAGCATTTTCGTTGTGTGCACGTCCTCTTCGGCCACCATAGTGCTGTTGACGCCGGCGCCGGCTTACGTTACACTGAGTGATCTGCCCCCTTACCATGGCGTTTGTCTAGGTACCAGAGAATAGAAAGAAATGACAGTAATGACATTATAAAACGCGTAGAAAGTGGAAAAAACTTACTTTTCTACCCGTTTTATCCACACTCTAATGTCATTACTGTCATTTATTTCTATTCTCTGGTACCTAGACAAACGCCATGGTAAGGGGGCTGGTAAATAAGTAGCATGTAATGTAAAAGTAACAATTTGCACTACATGATTTATTTTGGGTCCACGAAATTGTTTATATTTATATCGTTGAATTGTTTTAAAATTTAATTTGAAATTTTCAGTATTCGTTTGAAGCCGAGCTGTGTTTTAGCTTAAATATTGTTTTGTAAATAAGTAGTAATAGTTAAGTTTTTCAACTTAGAATAATGTAGGTAGAGGGATATTAAAGTACGATTGTCACGTGCATTCTCGTTGCAACTTGCGATACTCATTAGTCCTAAGGTCCAGTACACAAATTAAGGTGCGAGTGAAGAGAAACGGAGGTAGCTTTAGTTGTATAATAAAAATAATAATAATAATAATTGAAAACAAAGAACACAGTTAAAACCATACCATCTAGGTAGTTTACCTAGATGGTATGGAGAGAGTATCGAATATTATAAATGTCGGGTCACATAAATAATCGACTCGTTATGAGAGAGTATTTATTTTCTTGAATTTCTTTGAGCATTCAATCCTCGCATCATAACTAACCAACTATTCTACACAACGGCCGATGGATAGCTTAGTTAGGCATTTGTGAAGTAAGCGGTATCGATGCGCAATATACAATGTAATATGTAAAAGCGCAACTGCGAATGTTAAACGGCTAACTTCACGAAAACCTATATCCGTTGACCGTGTCGTAACATCCGTATTTGAGAGTTGAGGCGTGTAGCTGTGTCCCGTGTCTATGGTGTAAACCTAGTGATATTCCAAAATGTTAACATTGTTTAGTTTACGACGCGACTGAAGGGTTGTGAATCGAATATTATTTCGGAGACGAGTCGGTCCTTTAGTACAATTTATCTACTTAGTTTATAAAATACAATGTGATATACTTAAAAAGTGGAGAGCGGATGCGCGACTTAATGAATGCATCGATAGCTGCCTGCTTAGAATTTAACGAGGGGTCCGTGCTGGCGCTTCGCTTGCTTGTGCGGTGCACTTTTTGAATTTGACTAATTTTGGTTCAACATTTTGTGAGAATTGTTGTGTTCTCACAAAATGTTGGATGTATACTGTTGTGGTAAGTGTAGAGCCAGCACCAAAGTGGGAGACAGGATCGCAAACATGCTAATAATTTAGTAGTTCTTGTATACTTTTACATATTTATAATAGTTATCCGACACATAACTGCCATAATTATAGGTACAAATATCAATTCATAAGCATTATTAAAATTGGTCGCGCGGTTATGGATCTCAGTGTAATATTAAGATAGCATGTAATGACCAAATTGTATTATAATATAATAACGCTGATAACATTATCATTCAGTACTAGTGCCAGATCAGATATTCGTTTCATTGTTCATTTAAAATCTATAGTAACTTAAAATAACAATCACCTTAGCGATGGCACTATTTATTTTATTAATGAAATCTAGTCGATGATGTATCTTATCAATGTATATCTGGGGTGTATGTTGAAGGTACCTACTAATGTTCTGTGCAAGCTGAAATTACTCTGAAATGTAGAAAAGGACCTCAAAAATATATAGGTACTGGAAAGAAAATTAATTTTGTTCATGTTTTGTTTCGAGTAGATAACACTGATCACTAAATAAGTTTTTAATTAGGAATCTCTAGGGGGTCATCTAGAAAATAGTGCTAGTATACAACAACACTCCACTGAACTCCGAGTGTATACTTAAAAGCAAGTAAGGTACCTATACAATACAAATACCGTACAATAATATGTATGTACCTAACTTAGATAATAATCATGCATGATAATCTTCTCTTCCGCGCTATGCTTGTGCATTACAGCAAACTAATTTATCTGTTGTAAACGTTATGTTATAATAAACATGTTGCATTGTTTCCTTGTACAACTTGTGATGCTACTAATTCATCACTAGTTATTTTTTTTAACGAAAAAATAGACAATTTATTGTGATATTTTAGAAAATATAATTTTCTCCAGTTTTTTATAAAATTTACCAGTTACGTATCGATTTGGAAAGCTTGAGATTGTATCTGCTATATGATTCAGACAGGTTGTATTGAACTCTATTCAAGTTTATTTTATGGAAACTGTCAATTGACAAAGCCGCAGCTTCTACATTCGCATATCTATGTATATCGAAAAGTGAGAATTATTTATTAAACGATGATTACGATTTCGAATTTATAAACTATGTTTTATTAACCTCCATCTCATCTATCTTTTTATAAAATCAGATTACTTTAAATGAATTCTTAGGAAAAAATTACACATTAATAAAATTAATTTAATTTAGTAAATTCATAATACACTGTGATAATATAATAATAGTAAAAAATAAAACTACAAAACATTAATTTACCAGTTGTAAAAGTTTGAGTAATTAAATTAGGTACATAACATTGCAATTGATTTGTTGTGAAACATTTGCAACTACTTCATTCAGGAAAAGCAATTTAGGCAATAATAAATGCATACTATTAGCATAACAGCATTGAATATAACTAATTGGCACTCTATGTAATACTGGTTGGTGCCTTATTGCTTCAAATGAGAACACATTTTCATAACAGTAAAGTATGAAAATGTTAGCTGTTACAAAGTTGGGCAGTACCATTAATGACCTGGTAAAGATTCTAGGTCCTCTATTTGTCAGGAACTTCATATTTTGTTAAATTATTAACAATATAAATATTTTGTCAATCACTTAAATATGTACACTTAATAATATACATTCACCGTACAATGACTAGATGCAACATTTTGTGCTTCTGAATCATTCTGATAACTTATTATTAAAAACAAAAATACAGGTGGATTTTGAGACGAGACATGAAGATCTGCCCTTCAACAATTTTTTTGATTAGTGTAAAATGTATGGGGAAAGTTTTTGACGATTTCTGACTTTTCTATTACACCTTAAAATGTGGTCTTTGGATCCCTACATGAAACAGAATCGATGTTATTATATATTTTTTGGTATTTCAGCATATTTTTCGCTTACGGTAACGTTACGGTACCTTTTTTCCAAAATCTGTGAATGCAGTTCCAAATATCTCAAAAAGTTAGCCCTTCATGTCCTCTCAAAAATCCACCATGTATATCCATCTCAAAGTGTTAATCAACAAGAGAGCTGCCAATGGCAAGTAACCGTTTGATTTTAATAGATTCTTCGCACCCGCCCGACATTATTTACAGAGAGTTTACAGAAAACACTAGGGTCTTAGGCTCAATGCACATTGAATTGGA
The DNA here is from genome assembly GCA_963565295.1 of Epirrhoe alternata. NCBI lineage: Eukaryota > Metazoa > Arthropoda > Insecta > Lepidoptera > Geometridae > Epirrhoe > Epirrhoe alternata. Next base: position 13,556,476 of record OY751379.1, read on the forward strand.
AAGCGACGCGTCAATTAGTTTTATAGCAAGTCATTATAAACCTTATGATCAATGATACAAGATAATAGAATCGCTTGTAGAATTAACGTGATTTGGCGAAGCCATCTAGCGGGCCGCGCTGGCCCGAGTGTTTCATTCTACAAGCGTTTCTATATCTTGTACAAATTTTTCATAAGGTTTATAATGGCTTGTAATAAAGTAATTGACGCGTCGCTTGCCAATTCAATGTGGCTTGAGCCTTAGTTTGATATGTTTGGTAAAGGCAGTGTTACATGTAGTACAAATGTATTTTATTGCGACATCTAAGGCTCTATATTAGACAGACGGACCGAATTTCACCTGCACTCCAACTGCAATTTGCAGTTTGAATGCAGTTATTGAAAGTTTATTAAGTCGACGGAGTTTTTAGGCCGCCTTAAGGCCTCCGTCATGGCTTAACTACTTAAATAGCCGGGACCGACAATTTAAAGTGTCCTCCGAAGCACGGAAGCGCTCAGATGAAAATGCCACTGGCGGTTACCCATCCACTTACAGACCGTTTCGAATGTTGCTTAACTTCGACGATCTATCAAGAACGACCACGAGCGCTTTGCAGTTATTACGACTACCCGACCGACTGCCATCAGGCTGCACGGTTGGTTTGCAGTTTTATTGTAGTCGTACTAACTGCCAGTGCAGTTGAAAATTCAGTACGTCTGTCTAGACGCTAAAATGTGACGGGTGCATCATGATGGTGTTCAGAAAATAATCACTACAATACAACCTTAAATATAAAATGATCTATAATTGTGCCTTTCTACTATAATGCTCGACAAAATATACCATTAGGTACATGATTAAATAAATAAGTAGGTAGTAAAATATCTTCTGCTTAATATAACATTTAAACTTAGCTAAGTACCACAGAATAGTTAATATCCTAAACACACGCTACACAAAATATTTTTGACTTTGTATAGGTCATTGTGCTAAGCAATAAAGAAAAAATATGGCTTGGTTATTTAAACATTGCAGTTACCAACACTACACTGTCACCTACTAGTGAAAAGTGTATGTTTTCAATATTCTATTGAGAAAATATTAAACTAATTTTAGCTAAACCCCTTGCTAGTAAAGGCAGTTAATTACTTTTTCTATAAACAGCAAAACAGATAAAAAATAGATTTAGGTATTTATCGTTGAAGGTGTAGGCGGGGAGTCAAGTTTCTTCTCATCGTCCTTGAAGAGCAGCGGCGTCATGCCGAGGAAGCAGCCGAAAGTGATGCCAAGAACCCGACCCTGCAACAAAGCAACTATTTATGAGCTGATAAAAAACGGAACAGGATCATGACTTTAACCCCAAGGCGCGAATTAAGAAAATGTTCCGTACATTACATGTACCATTTTTTTGGTACCTGTGCAAAATTTTTATCATTTTATTATGTTGACTTTATATTACTATCTAAATTGAATGTACTGTAGCACAACTTTACTAGTATTATTTTCATGTGCTGTAGCTAAACACACACACAGATGCTGATAAAGTCACCTTGATTTCATGAACAATTAAAGTAGGATATGGTGAGGTATCACAAGTAGCGCCTCTTGAAGGCTCAAACCTTGAATTCACACATTTAGATACCGTACTTGGTATGAGAGTTAGGCGATGAGACCAACACCTTGGGGTGGAGCAGTTGGAGTCGCGTCATAGTGATTTTAAATCATTTGTGGTGCGCATTTCAGCTGAACATATGTCGAGCTCTAAAGAAGAATTCTGCAAAAGAATGTGCTGTTCCGACGTTTTGCGGACGATTACCGGTCGCAGCACATAATATCATGTGTCACACGTCACCAACACTACTTGCTAGTAAATAAGTTTATTTATAAGTTAGATTAAGGTATTTATATTAAAATATGTGCCGTAGTTTTAAGTATTTAACATCTTGTACTTGACTAATGTAGTCTGAAATAAATTTGATTTGATTTAGATTTTCCTGTCCTCTTACTACTACTTTGTCCGAATTTATTTTGAGTGTTTTAAGGACAGTGTGACTCACGGCGTTGGCGAACCGTCGGCTGACAGGCATGTCGCGCTGCACGGGCGAGAGCGCAGGCCCGCCCAGGCCCACCATCACGGCGGCGCGCTCCACGTAGTAGGAGGAGCCGATGCCGATGACGTCACTGATGGTGTTGCCGAGCGCCGCCGCCCCCATCGTCGACAGCGTGATGTACGCGCTCATGCTGCTCTCGATGCGATCACCCTGCACAACACATTCATCTAAGAACTCATCGGCCGTAATTAATTAATGTGGTGTAAAGTTACGCCAGGTGTAACTTAGTCCCCCCCCGGTGGATTCCGATCTTGTCGCGATGGGGGGGCTCAGTAACCGTGGTTTGGAGGCCCACGGTGAAGCCAACAGGGATCCCAGGCGGGGACGCTCCGAGTGGGCTTGCGGTTGGGCCCGCTCTGGATGCGTCTGAGGCGGGTGCGGAGGACGGAGTTATTTCTGTCCCCCGCAGTCAGGAGGGGTCGCGGGAGAAGAGGCGTGTCGGTGTTTCGTTGCCGTTCGCCCTATCTTCCGCGACCAAACGGTGGCGCACCGTTGTTGCGTTGGCGGTGGGGCCGCAGTGGAAGAGGAGTGTCGGTGTTACGTTGCCGCTCTCCCTGTCCTCTGCGGCCGTTTGGAGGCTTCTCCACGCGCAGCTCTTTAATTAGAGCGCGCAGTGGACGAAGGGAGCGGAGAGCTCTAGTGGTGAGTAGCGGACGCTAGGTGCGGGGGCACCTTCGTCCGCCTTGCACTGCTCACCACGACGCGGGGCCCGCCGTAAGGGCGGGGATCGCCGGCGGGGGTCTGGATGTAGAGGCTCTGCCAGTTTCCCGGACCCCCTCCATTCCTGGCGACGCCGGAAAGGCGCTGGGACGTTTAGTGGGTATACCGGGAGTCCCCGGGGAGTCCCACATACCCCTCTCGCCCCCCGGTGGAGGGGATGCGTAACGCATTTTACCCAGCGACAAAAAAAAAAAAAAAAAAAAAAAAAAAAAAAAAGGTGTAACTTAGTAGTAACCATACTTTTTTTAGAGTTTAGACCTGGCATAACTTTACACCACGTTTATTAATAACGGCCATAGAGTACATTGGGAAGAACTCAAGGCTTAGACTAGCTTGACTCTTCACTAGCACTGGTTAGGCTAAGCAAATTACACAATCATGACCACTTAAAAGGGCACTCATGGTAAAGACCTTTGGTGGCCTAAAACTGTTATAATAGCATGGTTTGGCTGCTGAGTTCAAATGTTATATTATTGAGTATGTATTTAATTTGAAACTATGTCTGTTTTATCGTTACTCATCAAGGACTGACACTAAACATAAAATTGATAGATGGGCGATTCCGAGAAAAAGTGACCGTAACGTAATGGATTTCCACCCGGAAAAAAAATTATAAAATTTATCGAATCTTATCTTATTTGATGTACAATATATCTATCTTTAAAAAAATACTAAAGTTCCAAAGAAAATGTTTTGAATAAGTAAGAAATTTATGTTTGAATGAAATATGGGCCATCAAAAATTCCGTTACGTCACAAAGTTTAGATATGATTTACATAAAATGCAGTGGGAATTCAAGTTAACCATTTATTTAAGTACCTTCGAAACCCATCAGCCTTCAATTAATACGTCATTCACGTAGGAAATAACATAAAACAAACATAATATGTAACAAAACAATTCCTAAACGCTACTTTATGGTAAGTTTAATTGCAAATTTTTTGTCTTAACTTTGGTATTATGTATGATAATTATGTCATTTTAAATTTAAACGAAACTTTAGTTATTACTCTACTTATTTGTCTTAAATTTGAGCGTTCTAATTTGCAAATGAATAAAATTAAGTTAAATCTAATATCACAATAATATGTGACAAGTGACGTTAGTGGAAAAGACGTCACGTTAAGGAATTATAGGGCAGGGCTTACATGAACAAAGGGTCAGTACCACCACTAACATAATAATGTGTCTGATAGCCTTAAAGACCAATTATAATAATTATGCCCATGATTTTGAATCAATCAAGAGAGATTTGCACATGAAAAAATGTTATTAAATATTTTACCAGCAAGATATATCAGCCACTGTAATTTTAATTATTAGGTATTTAGGTACCGAAATCACAAATATTAGTAGCCGAAAAATATTGTTTAGCTATACATGATGAGTTTTTGAGACCGCACTCTGGTATTTTTCGCATTTATTGATGACTAGATATCCGTCGCGGTGTTACCCGCGGTCCCTTGGGAAAACTTCACTTTCCCGTGATAAAATATATAGCCTATAATCATCAGAGATAATGTAGGATGGTGTAAGAATTTTTCAAATCAGTCCAGTAGTTTCGGAGCCTATTCAATTCAAACAAACAAACAAATCTTTCCTCTTTATAATATTAGTATATACTATATATTGTTTGTTATCATTATAGAGCATCCAAAAATTCGAAAAATGAAAAAAATATACTGGGTGTAAGAAGACGTCTACCGAAGCCAAAAGGGTAGGTACAGCATCCCAACACTCAACGAAATCCAAAATCGCCCAGCTGGATGAGCGCTATTAGGCGCGTTGTTTTACATAGATTGCTGTAATTTGTATATTATGTTGTTCTCGTAGTAAATAACTGGAAAATGACATAAAATGACGTAGCTAAGCAAATTTACGTTTTAATTATCTTTCACTGAAAGTCCCATTCAAATCAGTTCAGCCACTCCAGTGATTAGCCCGGGACACCAGACAGATAGACAAAAAAATTAATAATGTTTGTGTGTGTTTAAGTATCGTGTCGATAACTACACAGACTGAAAAAACAGTTATTTTGAAATCACAGGGAGTTCTTTTGGTGATTACTATCTTCATACAAACAAACTTTTACCAGCATTATTTTATTCTATTCGAAATGCATTATATGCATCAATAAGTCGGATAATAATATAATAGTATGCGATATTATTGCAGGCACAATGTAAACCATGCTTAATAGTTCCATTACGTCACATTTTGCTTTCCGCTTATACATCACGTCGCGTTGCGGACGTAACGTAATGATGCCGGTCAATAAACAAACTCAAATAACGTAGTTGTTTATTACATTTCTACTGAATATTGCATTAAATCAAAATCTAGATAGATAAAGTAATTAGTCTTTAAAAGTTGTATGTCTAACGAATACTACTTATCAAGAAAATCAAAGTTCGTGGTGGAAATCAAAAACAGAACATCGTGACGCACGATCTTTCTAATCCATGTCACAGGCGCTACTGCGCCTAAGGGTCGATTCACATCTGACCGAAGATCCGTCGCGGATTATCGGTCGCGGAACGCCAGAACTGACAAATGTATAGAAAAACACTCGACCGTTCACACTCAACCGATGATACGTTAGTCCGTCAAGTGTGAACGGTCGAGTGTTTTTCTATACATGTCAGTTCTGGCGTTCCGCGACCGATAATACGCGACGGATCTTCGGTCAGATGTGAATCGACCCTAAAAATCTAATATGATGTTTATCTATGGTCTAAAATATTGCCATAATCCTAAAACAACTGTTAAAAATCGATATTATTCTCTAAATATCGATTTATGATCGTAGCGTAAGCGGAATTTTCCACCGGTACCGATTTTAGTCTCAAGACAAAATAGTATTTTTTTAGTATTTTGAACTCATAAACGTTGTATTCAGGGTATAAAATTGCATTTCGTGCATAAGATCTTTCTAAAAAGCATAAAATTGACATGCAAAAAGCAGGCTAGCTATAACATTTTGCCTTCGGAAATTTCAAAAGTTGGGTGTGACACTCGAAAAAACAGCCTCCCGAGATCTTATTTTGCCAATATTTTTACGAAAAAAACGTAGTTATGAGCTTTTTGTTATTTAATTAATCAGTTTTTGAATTATATTGTACGATGTTGTTAAAAAACCCTTGTTTAATTATCAATAGCCTGCAGAATATGAGTCGAAAGTTGTGTGACAGGCCATTTTTGAGTGGGTCAGTTTTTCTCGGAATCGCTCAGATTCCAACAATATTTGCTTAGGTACTTACAGCAATGATCATTATGAAGTTATCCAGGAAACCAAAACCAATGAAGGGTATTGAATTAGAAAGAGACACTGAAACATAATGGTGAACACAAGTTATTTTAAGATTGTTTGCAGAATTTTAAGTATCAAGAAAAAAGTACTTAAACACTACTTACAGTGTAGGAGCTCTCTTGTGGTGGGCTTCAACACAGTTGCAGCTGAAAATGTCCAAAATACTTCTTTTAGCAACTAAATGGTATTTAACTATCAACAACATTTTTTACTATTATTTGACTTGGCCAATGGAAGAGTGGCCCAGCATGCAATAAATTAATAACATTTGTAAACTAAATTAATACATAAGTAGCCTAGTAACATAATATGTCCAACATGTTAAGTTAAAAATATATAATAATAATATAATAATGTGGGAAAAGGGCAGGGAGATGATGATGTTAAGATAAAAAAAAAAATTTAGTAAGACTCAATGACTTAAGAATGACAATGAATCATCACTGTAAAACACATTTATAGCTAACTAATAACACACCTTAAATAAAAGACAGATAATACCTACAGCAACTATGAAGCAAAGTCAATGACATCACCTTGTAAACACTGGACCAAACCAGATTCCACCTGTTTGAATGTGAGATTTCTTACCATATTTCTTCTTGAGCCAATCCTCTGGCACTGGACAGTAGGATCCCGTAGGGTCTACATCACCTAGGGTGGGCACTTTGCTTGGTCTCCCAAACTTACTCCTCCATCGTTGTCCTGCTAGTTTATCTGTAAAAAATAATGTATTAAAAAACTTCTCAGTGTAACAATATCAAAAGCGTCGAGCAAATCCTTACCTTCAAACTCTTCTTTTATTCTGTTCGATTCATATTCTTCTAGTGCATTGTGTAACATTTTTCTCTCGTCGTCAGTCAGGTGGAGCACCAGCTCTGTAGCGTGTACCTTCGTCATTGGTCCGGAGATTGGCATCGTTTCCTCGAAGTCTTTAGTTGTGGGCCCTAGCCCTAAATTCCGAATTTGTACTGCAGGTGCTATATTTTTGAATTTAGAACCAAATAAAGTAGCACTATGTCGAACTTGTAACTTTGTAGGAGTTGTATGACAACACATATTGAATGTTGTCTTAGATAAACTTATTCGCCTAGCGAGCCGTGCTGCCTTCATTATTCACAATTAACGCAAGCAAGTGATTAAATATTTAAAGGGCGATCTAAAACCTATTTTGGTATTCCGTCTGAATCTCAACTCTCAACAACGACAGACAGACGTACTCTTTGCTCAGCTGTCAGCACAGAGTAAGTATAGCGCTGTCAGTTAGTCTGACTTTGATTGATTGTTGTGTTTTCCAATTTCACTGTCAAATAAATATCGTGTCCGTGTGCACCAGAGAAATGGGAAACTAAAGTAACTAGAAAACCTACTTATTTCAAAACGCGGTCCGAAAGGGACACAAATAAAAAACCTTGTGTCACTTTCTAAAGGGCGACCATAATTTATGAACGAAGTAGGATATTTTATGGAAATAAGCGATCTTGTTGCAGTATAGGGGCTTCTAGACAAGCTATATTTTTCTGCAACATGGTGGCCGGCAACATGGCAACAGCCATCACAAAAATTCTAATCTATTAGAGAAGGTAGTGGAAAGTAAAACAATACAATATGTATTTACAAAAATAATTTAATGCAAGTACCTTACCTACCTAGGTAGTTCTAATTCTAACGTATCAACACCGTTATTCTTATCTTCGTATTTATCCTTAGGTACTAAACGGTAGATATAGTTAGTATTTCGCGGCGGGAATCGGACAAGGTAACCTTCTGCGTCACAACCCACATTGCCATAGAGGTGATAGTCCTGGAAATTTATATGTATCCTGAGATTGAAAATAAAATGGACACACTATTGATCTGAAGCAAAATTTTCTTACTAGTGAAAGATTATCCCACAGCCTGGATACGACTCTTTCATACACTCAATTACAAGACAAGTCTGCACCATTTTCGTTTCAAAACTTACATTTATAAAACTAAAAATCACAAATTTAAAACTAACGACAGCCACAATGACATGTGACACCATGTAGTTTGTAATGAGTTACCAGCTTACTGACATCAAATTTCTTCCATTTTTTTACATTTTATTTTCATAATGAGGATACATTTTTGTAAAATTTAGAAATAACAGTTTTCTTATCTTTAACTTTTTCCGTTTGATTTAGTTGCGAAAATAAATCCATTATTGTGACTTTTTAGTAAATTGGCGAAAATCTTGTGTTCCTGTGGTTCCTACCACGCCAACTCTAAATCATGCTGGCAACACAGAGTAAAAGAGACATCGCGTTTTTAAAGTGAGTCCTTCTCAAGACCATTTTTATTCCTTACCTAAATTTAATTAGAAAAGGACCGTATGCAGTCGTGATAAGGTTCAAAGTCCTTTTTGCCTTACTTGTTTTTTTATCGAAGTGAGCAATCATGTTACTTATAGTATACAACATCATTGGCACACGCACATTAAATCAAAGGCTACTGTCATGTCAACGTAATGTCAATTAAACTGTCAAACAGGTTTCATTCAAATTCATTCAATGCAATCAGCTGGTAGTTTACGAAAAACTGAGCAATTCAATTCTATCAAAAATATCAATAAAACATTACTTTAATAGATGTGTGAGTAAATTACGCAATTGTTTCTGGTGCTAGTTCTCCAGCCGGCCTATTTTGCCAGGCTAAATTCGTTTAGTAACTGGAGGGCATGATCCTTCCTATGGATATGTTTCAATGACCTAAGTTTGTTTTAGGCCAAAGTACCGTGTTGGAAGAAATCAGGTAGTTGAACTTGTGCCTTGAGCAACATGCACGATGTTGGAAGGATTAGTAGCTTGGGTTTTGAACAACTATCTAGGGAAATATGTGGAGAACCTGAATACAGATCAGCTCAGTGTAGCTATGCTCTCAGGTACTGTGATCTAATATCATAAATTCATAATCTTTCTCTTCTATCTATCTAATCAGCCCACATTTACCCACTGCTGAGTATAGGCCTCCTCACTTTCATGCCACTCTTTCCGATCCTGCGCCAGTCGAGTCCATTGCCTTACCGCTACCACCAGAATATCATCAGACCATCTTTCTCTTATTGTTTGAAAAAGTTGTAAAGACTGGATTGATTTGTGATTTGTTTTATCATAGGCAAAGTAGAACTAGAGAATCTCCCACTAAAGAAAGATGCCCTGCGGCACCTGGGTTTGCCGGTGGAGATCAAAGCAGGGTTCATTGGCAAGGTGCAGCTGCAGGTCCCGGTGCGGCAGATCCGCTCAGCACCCTGGCTCATTGCTATAGAAAAGCTCTACTTAGTAGCAGCACCTGTCAATTTGGATGAGGTAAACTATCTGACTAATTAAATGTTTTGCTTGTGTGTATTAGAATTTTTTTATAGAAATGTATAATATCAAAGTCCAATGAAGGATGGGTCCTTGAACTAGCTGCTTAGAGTTACTTTGATAAGATTGTTATTGATAGCATTCCAACTGTGACTCACCATTTCATTACTTAATATTTGTTTACATATTTGTAATATTAGTAATATACATAATAATGTATCACTTTGTAGGTATTCAAGTAATGCTTTATTGTAAAGTATTTAACTATTCAGCATGAAACAAAAGGGACATTGTGTTATTTCTTTACCTTTCTGAAACAATGTTATTGTATTGTAGCAAGTCCATTGATTACAAATCAGCACTATGTTGGCAACTCAGCCACTGGGGTGGCCACTGGTATACCTCACAAACCACCTTACTGATTCAACTGAAAGAAGATAAATAGATAGAAAATACTTTATTGCACACCACATAATAAAAAAACAAAAATTGAAAACTAAACAAAAAAACACAATGACATACAATCGGCGGTCTTATCGCTAAATAGCGATCTCAGAATGAAGATGAAAAAAACAGTGACATATTGTAATGTTTGTAATAAATAAATCAATTGAAGCTACCTGGCTAACTAATTTTGTAAACATGCCCAGTGGGATCCGGTAGTGGAGGAGCACTATGCCCACGAGCGGAAGGTGGCACTGCTGGATGCGTTGGAGGCTCAGTGGCGCGCTGAAACAGAGGCGCAGGCCGACGTGGGGTATTACGCCACCTCATACTCCTCCTGGCTTAGCTATGGTACTGGTCTGCTGGCCAATATTGTAGAGAACCTGCAGGTAACTCTCACAACACTTACTGATATAAAATTATATAAAACAATCTGGTTGCAACCTCTGCTGGTATGAGCCTTCTCTCTATATTGACCTTGGTTGGCTGCAGTTGAAGCTGAACGACGTGCACATCCGCTACGAAGACAGCGTGACATGCAGCAGCGCGTTCGCGTGCGGTCTCACGCTGGCCTCGCTGGCGGCCGAGTCGTGCGACAGCGAGTGGCGGCGCGGCTTCACGCTGCTGCAGCCCGACGGCTGCTCCTTCAAGCTGCTCGAGCTGCAGCAGCTTGCCGTCTACTGGGATCCCATGGACGTGCCCTCGGGCATGTTCGCCAACTCAACCATCGCCGAGCTCACGGTAAACATTTCCAGTCGCTTAATTTTTGTCAATGAAAAGAGATGGCAATAGATTTAGCAGTCATCGAGCTACCATTCATCACAGGAGGAAAATTACCTTATGAATATTTGATGCGGTCCTAGAAGGCTTACTAAATAACATTCACTTGATATAGATATTGACATGTTGTCCATCCTCCTGGCTGTTGGTTTGCCGAGACTCCTCGTGTGTCTCTTACTCCAAAGCCATCGATCGCTCGTAAGTTCAATGAAAGCAATCGAATTGATGGGATGCAGGAGCGCATGAGCGCTGGCGGCGGCGCCGGGCACCGCGCGGTGGTGTCCCCGGTGAGCGCGCGCGCGCGAGTGCGCCGCGAGCGCACGGAGCTGCCGCTGCGCAGCCGCGCGCGACCGCGGCTCGCTGCGTACCTCTCTCTCGATACGGTGCTGCTCGACCTCACATCCGTAAGTACTATACATATTATGTCACATAACGCTTTTTGGCATAACGGTTGGTCAAGCGCTGCAGAGACGACCTTGACTCCTTTGCTAGTGATCGGTTGAGCCTATCAAAGAAGATCAGCAATCCAGCAATTCAGCAATCCTTTTTGTGTTTTTTCTGTTATGTGCTGTAAAAGTTTACATGGCGTGTGTTCAGCGTCAATACAACGAGGCGGTGGGCTGCTCGCTGGGATTGGAGCGCATATCGCGTCTGCGCGAGTTCCGCGCGCGCCGCCCCGCTCTGCCTGTAAAGGGACATGCGCGGCTCTGGTGGCTGTACGCGCTCGCATGCCATCTCGAACATCACCCCTGTAAGTGTTATTAAAAATACACAATTTGCCAATTCATGTGCTCTTTCTTAGTTTGAATGAAAGGAAACAGAAATAATCTAGCTTCAACTATTACTTCATCAGCATCCTCGTAACCCCTTCGGTTTTGCCATATTTTTTGGTTGGGTACTTTGCAATTGACATTGGGTGCTATCCAGGGACGGAACCGAAGCCGACATGGGAGTCGTGCCTGGAGGCGGCGCGACAGAGCAAGCAGTACGTGGGCATCTGCCTGTCCACTCTGTGCAACCCGGCCGCCACGCTGCCGCCAGACAAGAAAGCGATCAAAGACGAGTTCGAGTGGCGCACTCCGTTATACGTGCTGAAGCCGCTCAGAGAGGTAAGTCCTTCACAAAGCTGTGACTAAGGGATTCTATAAAAAAAGATGTTCTTTGAAATCAAGCCTCTATTTTTTGGTTTTATTACTAGTAGTTCTGATTTTCCCAATGGTTTCAGGTGGCGATGCGTCAAGTCCCTAAGTCGACCCCAGTGTCGACCCCCGACAAGCCCTCTTCAGGGCGCAGTATGCTGGTGCACTGGTTCCCTCAGTGGATGGGCTGGTACGGCCCCGAGGCCACCGCCCCTACCCCCGCGCCCGCCCCCGCTCCGACCACTCCTGGAGACCTCGAGGAGGAGATCCTGGATGTGATAGCGGACTCCTTGGACAACAATACGCTGCTGAAGCGAGACACCGTGTTCGGGAAGTTTGAGTTCGTCTTGAATAAAGGCTCGCTGATATTGAGCATGGAGAACGAAGGGGATAGTGAAATGTGAGTTACGTTTTGATTGACTGCTCCTTGAAAGAACTGAAAACCAACTTCAAAGTTACCCAAGATTCTATCATTACAGTCTGATTTTGTTAGGATGATCGCTGAAGTAGTGATGTATCAACTTTCTAAACACAAATAAAAATAATTGGCAGCCTTTAAGTATAAAGTGTAGGTATTATATGAATATGACGTGTTTGGTGCAGATCGGGCGCGACCGGCGGCAAGGTGGAGCTGCACTTCAGCGCGCTGCAGGCGTGCGTGGAGTCGCGGCCGCGCGCCGCCTCGCACGCGCTGCAAGTCTCGCTCGGCGCCGTCTCGCTGCGGGACCGCGTCACCAAACACACGCTCTTTCCTATCGTCTGTGCGCCGCAGGTATGTTTACACTGCCAAGTGTTGCTTGTATCACAGATCTAAATAGAGGATGCCATCCTGTCGGCTGCGCCAAGTTTTTTAGTTTTAACCTCATTTTCAGTTATCAAATTATGTTTTTTATCGGTATCGGTATGTATTTTTCTAGTAGCATGTCTCTCTTTGCAGAATTTCTACACTTCGTTTCATTGAAGTAGTTTAAAGATCAAAGAAGATAAAAGGTTCGCCAAGCTTCATGGCAAGCCCAAAATATATCCGCTACAAATGGTTATACATTACAGGGTGTGATCCGTGAGGGTTTGAGTAGTGCGGGGGGCGGGGGCGGCGCGTGGCGCGGGGCCACCTCGCCCTCCGCCGCGCCCTCTACAGAGCCGCTGTTCCAGCTCACCTATGAGAAGAAACCCTTCAACTCTAACTGTGATTACAAGTATGTTGCCCTTCATAACTATGTTAAAGAGAGTGAGCTATATTAAAATTGCCACCTATTTTTGAAGCGGTAAAGTGTTTTATGTTAGCTTACTATGGAGACATTATGAGGAGGGATGAAAACCGTTATCCAAAGAACTATGAATATTAGAGTATGCAAAGAAAAGAAGCCTAAAGGAGAAAGTGGTTATCGTATGAGAGATGGTTATGATCGTGAAAGTATTGTGGAATAGGAGCGAGTGGAAGGGAAATATACTTCCGACCCTATTTAGTGTGGGATGTAGGGCAAGGGAATGATGATGAGTGTTGTTCGTAGACTGTGGGTGAAGTCGGGCTCCATCGAGGTGGTGTACTGCGCGGAGCTGGCGCGCTGGGCGCGGCAGTTCGTGTGCGCGCCCTGGGGGGCCGGCGCCGCCTGGCGCTACCACAGCGTGCGCGACCACACGCGGGCGCGCCTCGTCAGCCACTGGGAGCGCATGATGCGCGCCAGCCCGGTATGTGGATCATTGCAATATAACTATCTGAATCTATGGGTTTACTTGATTGTTGTCTTTTTGTTACCAAGTATGGCACTAGAAGTGAAGACCTTTAAATGGCCTCGTAGTAACCTATAAATAGTTTCTATTGTATTTTTTTTATGTGCCGATGGTCTTCCTAAAAGAAATAAATAAAATAAAATAAAAATAATGCTGACTCCATCTCGATATGTTCCTCTTTCAAGTGAACATCCATGGTAATCTAGAAACGAACGTAATTCTTTGAAAACGGCTTCATAAAACAACTCTGTTGCATGAACAGAGCGAGCGTCGTTCCTGGCAAGTGGAGCTGGACATATCCGCGCCTCAGATCCTGTTCGCGGAGGAGATGTCATCTCGCGAGGGCGGCGTCCTGCTGATCGACTTCGGTCGGCTCCGGTTGGGCAACACGCCGCCCCGGCACGCGGGGTCCCCTCCCCCCGCCGCCGCCCCCGCCCCCGCCCCCGGCCCCCCCGAGGAGGAGGAGACGTTCATGACGCCGTGCTCGACGCCGCCCGGCAGCCTGCTGTCGCCCGCGGAGCCGCCCGAGCCGCCGCTGCACGCCAGCGCTGACCATCGCCCGCTGGATGCCGCTGACTTGCATGACAGATTGTATGACAGGTGAGCCAAGAAACGGACTAAAAGTCGCGCACGCAAAAAAGTCTGTTTTGTGTGTAGATATTTACTTAGTTTTGAAACATGATTCATGATTGTAATTGATTTCAGATACAACATCGAGCTGAGTGACTTGCAGATCCTGGTGGGACGCGCGCGGGATAACTGGCAATATGCACACACCAAATCTACTTCTTCATTACATTTGCTGGATCGGTTCAGCATTTCGTTACAGGTATTTATTTATTTATAGGAAAACCAACAGCTACAATAAGTAATAGATCACTTAGAAGCAGAAAGCCAATAACAGGTTTTCACGTATAAGAAACAATTTAGGATACAGTAAAGTCGTGGACGCTAACAACAAAACAACTAAGTAACAATACATTTTGTAAACTAAAAACAGAAAAGTAACTAACACAAATCTAAAACATCACCAACGCCAATAAAGTCTCTGCTCAACTGTTGCCACAGAATAGATCAAGATCGAAACGCTTACACAACACATTGAAGTAATTGCTCACCTGCACCATTAATGAGTTCCACCAAATTAAGAAGAGCAGGGGTCCGATTAGCGATCCCTGAGGTACACCACTAGGAATAGTAACCCAGTTAGAAATGTAATTATGCACCACAACAGCCTGAGATCTGTTCTCAATGTATGATGTAAGCCACCTCAACAGGTCTCCCCGTGTACCAATAAAACGGAGTTTGGTGATTAGCAGATTATGGTCAATCCTGTCAAATGCTTTACTGTAGTCAGTGTAAATGACGTCTACCTGATGACCATTATCCATAGCTTATGTAAGGAAGTCATTAAACAAAATAAAATAAACAAAACAGGTATATTTCCACTTAATTGAATATTCTGGCTAATTAACTTTCCATGTCATGTGGTGTATGTGCGTGTAATATTGTCCCAGGCGGAGCGTCGCGTGGTGCACACGGTGGACCCGCAGTACCCGTGCGCCACGCTGCGAGGCTCCCTGCCTGCGCTCGTGGTGCACCTCAGCGAGCACAAGCTGCGGGCCGCGCGCGCCGTGCTCGACAGCGCCGACCTCACCACCAGGTACCTAGCTGTGTTATGTCAGGCGGGGGGTGGACCCGCAGTACCCGTGCGCCACGCTGCGAGGCTCATGGTTCGACATAATGTCACGTCACACTCATCGATCACTTCATGATGTTTTTTATTTATAACTGGAGATGCATCATGGTACCGTCGCGAAAGTATGAGTTGCATCATCGTAGATATTAGAACGAGTTTGTGTTATTTTATTGGTTACTAAATATTAATTTTGACCAGTCTTGGTTCCAGCTGTTATCGTCGTAGAGAGTATGTAATGTAATATGTTGTCCAGCAATCGTTCGGAGGCGGGCTCCCATGAGGCTGCGACAGAGGAGGAGCTGAGCTGTGCGTCGGACACAGAGCGAAGCGAGGCGACCGCGCATCTAGCTACACTGCTCATGCTGCACTTCGCCGTCGACCAGCTCTCGCTAGAGGTACGCCTTTAATATAAGAAACCGCAAAGTCTTTAAATGCCATGTCTTCGATACGTCAAGAAATGTGAAGTCATCGTTTCCTAAATATTATTTATCTATGAACATTCGTAACATGTTTGTTGTAATGTGGAACTTGGAGATATTGTAATGAACTCTCATCGGAGGGTCAATATGAACTCTTGTTTCCTGGCAGTTTTTGAACTGAATCTGATAAGTTGGTAGCGAAGTCTTTAGTGAACTGGGTTATGCGAAATTAACAAGCAGTTGAAAAACTCCGAGGAAATAAGTTTCATATGAACCCCTTAGAATGGTATTTCCTCCCCATATCTTCCATGTTGCATGTTCGTATGTGTGGCCAGGTGCAGTCCCGCGGTCGCAGCATAGCGGAGGTGCAGGTGATGGGCGTGCGGTGCGCGTGGTGCTGGCGCGCGCGGGACGCGTCGCTGGCGCTGTCGGTGCACTCGCTGCTGCTGGTGGACGCGCTGCAGACCTACGGACCGGACTTCGAGCTGCTCGTCGCCAGCCACAAGCATGTGGGGTTAGGGAAAGTTCTGATGCTGACTGTTCTAGTGCTGACTCGGAGAATGACTCTGTTTTGATACGTTTTTTTCGACTTGGTCTTAAAATGAGTGCAGTAAATGTTATTTTGGAACTATATCTAAATGGAGTCATTGATTACAGCAATCTATCTTCTAGTCATAAACATTTTGTTTCCAGTATGGACACGGCGTCGGGCTCGATCCGCGGCTCGGAGCCCACCTCCCCGCAGTCCCCCACCTCCCCCGCCCCCGGCTCGCTGCCTCTCGCGGCGCACCCGCACGCGCTCTCACAGGCTCTCTTCTCTCTGCATCGCTCGACCAGTGAGTATTCATCATCAAAATCAAAAATCTTTTACTTAGTAGGACCGCTTGAATCACTTAGAATAGTCTTAAGATTAGGTGATTCTACTCCTGTTTGCGACCAAGGCCGTAAAGAACCGAACCTGGGCAACAAACACGTTTTAGAATAGTCAAGCGTAACAATCGCCTTTTGCAGCCTTGATCGTATCTAGAAAACGGTACATTATAACATGATGTAACTAATACTCAGATGCAGTAGACGCCGACCGTGCAACAAGTCCTGTCCCGTCGTGGATGTCCGGCAACAGCACCATTCCTGCAGGAGGCAGCAACAATTGGGGCAGCACCGCCTGGGGTAACCCCACCTTTGGCACCACCTTCGGGGGAAACGTACCCACTTGGGGAGAAGCGGGACTGATCGACTCGGAGGCGCTGATCGCTGTGGAGCTGTGCTTCGTGAAAGGAGAAGGGGATTCAGAAGACTTAAGAATAGCCAATATCTTATTCAACAATCTGGACATTATTGGTGAGAATCACCCAAAATGTTACACCATAACATAATGCCGATACGACAAAGTCGCTTTGTCCTATCTTTATTTATATGTTTTTTACAGCGAATCAAGAAACGATAGTGGAATTGATAGGTTTCACGCAGCGTGTGTTTGGACCGAGAGCGAATAAACCTGCAGAAGCGCCAAAGAACGAGCCGAAAGACGAACAAGACGAGGAAGTTCCGGCTCCGCTCGATGATGAAATCAAGGTATGTCCATAGAATAAGATAACAGATGTGTAGCTGGCATATAGAAGGCATAAAATTGTAGAGACTTGCATAAACAGAGGCTTATAGCCAGCAGTGGATGGGAACAGGCTGTAAATGAGGTTTAGACAAAAGTAGACGCTTGAATATGTTCAAAAATAAAATAACTAAATGGTTAATACAATATTGCTTTTATGACGACCTCTGTAGCACAGTGGGCGAAGGCCCGCCTGCGAAGCAAAAGGTTGCGGGTTCGATCCCCGCGGCGGGACCAATGTTTGTATGATCTACAAATATTTGTCTCGGGTCTGGGTGTTTCTATGTATAATATGTATGTATTTACAAAAAAAAAGTATATAAGTAGTATATCAGTCATCTTAGTACCCATAACACAAGCTCTGCTTACTTTGGGGCTAGATGATGCTGTGTGAAAAGTCCAGCATTATTTATTTATTTATTTATTTATGACATTAATGAATATCTGACGCATTCAAGTGATTTTAATAATTAACTTAACATTGACATGCTTAAACAATTTTATTGTGAGAAATAATGTAAGTACTTAAATATAAATGTATCTAATTTGAATGTTTTGACTATTATATAAATGAATAATTATTAGAAGATTATTTAGCTTAATATCATGTTATAAATTTTGCACACCAGGTGGATGGTAGAATATATAAGGCACAACAGATGTAAATTGGCAACCAAACTTGTAAAAGTACCTACCTATATTCTGGCAAAATAAATTATATTATATTCTATTCTATTCTATTGATTTTGAAATAGGACTGTATTTGTTTGTAGAAGGACGTGCGAACAGAGATAACGTTCGACTTCCACCGCCTGGGCTTGCTGTTGCTGCGCGCCGCGGTGGAGGACGGCGCCGTGGTCGCGCGGAAGATCGCTACTGCCACGCTGTGCGAGGCCAAGATACAGGCCACGCTCGGTATGACACTTATTTCTGATCAGAAAGCTTGCTGTACATTTCTGTTGGTAAATTAACCACCAATTAGCTCAAATGCGTGGATGTAGAACAAACGAACATAGACTGGAGCTTGAACCATAAATTTTATCTCCCTCGAGCATACTCTGTCTCAGTTTACACCAAGTGAATTTGACAGAGTAGAATGAGCATTTATGGAAGTGGATTAAGATCTAACGAACGAATGCTAGTTAGGTCTAAATCCACCGTTTCTTGCTGCTTGTAATTAGTCAGTTCCAGAATCTGATATAATTTCGGAGGGGAAACCTCATTTCGTTAACTTTCCTCTACGGAATGATCAACGATTCAAACACTATGTTAAAAAGCTGTTTCCTTCAGACAATTTTATCGGTTAGAGGAAGGGACTGGCGACATAGTCGGGCTGACTCCCGCTGATTAGTTATGTAAAATGTGCAATATGATTGTCCAGACGGGTCTCACATAAGCGCGGGCGGGTCGCTGGGCGGCGTGCAGGTGGTGTCGCTGAGCGAGGGCGGCGGGGCGCACGCGCGCGTGCTGAGCGCCGGCCGCGCCGCTCCCACGCAGCAGGACGATGACAAGGCGCTGCACTTCTCTATACACAGGAACCTGAGAGATGGGGATACCCCAGGTCAGGACCGAAATCATTTTGCTTATCATATTGATCGTATCTATGACATTTCTTTCACCGCTGATCACCGTCGTCAGTTGGCTTTAGACATTCGTGAAGTTAGCCATTTTTATGCGAAGTAAACAATTTTCTATAAAAAAGTGTCACTGCGTGTAT
Source organism: Epirrhoe alternata (assembly GCA_963565295.1). Classification (NCBI taxonomy): domain Eukaryota; kingdom Metazoa; phylum Arthropoda; class Insecta; order Lepidoptera; family Geometridae; genus Epirrhoe; species Epirrhoe alternata. The sequence continues at coordinate 13,575,463 of OY751379.1, forward strand.
CTTCACGTTTACATAGTTTTAAGAGCAAATGGCGATAGTTTTACACAGAAAGACTATTTTCTATTTTGGCTATTTGGTCCAATACTTTCTTCAGATAGGTTATAGAATAAGACTCACGACTCGGTACAGAGATGGCGATAAAATTATCATTCTATCAAGCTTATAAAAAATAATAATGCTGGTCGGTTGGATGGTTGATAAAGTGCAAAAACGTGACCCTTACGCCATGTAAAACAATCCGTGTCCTCCGGACGGTGCAGGCGCGGTGTGCGTGGAGGCGTCGGTCTCCCTGTGCGTGGCGCGCGTGTGGTACACGCACCAGCCGGCGCTGGTGCTGGAGCTGCGCTCGTGCCTGGCGGAGTTCAAGCAGTACCTGGCCAACCTGGCGCGCTCGCTGCGCGCCGCCGCCGCCGCCGCCGCCGACATGGCGCTCGGACTCGCGCATACCAGGTCTCATCACTTTTACTAGCGTTCCACGCGACCCAATCTGCAGAGGAATACTGCAGATTGATTACCAAAAATGCTATATGCCAGCTTGCGGACTGACGATCTACATCTGTTCCAAGTTTCATTGTAATCGGTCCGCTGGATAAGCGTGATTGAAATAAACAAAGTTACTTTCTAAATGAATCCCACCATTAGAATCAGTTTGTCATACGAGTAGCAGAAGCTCGATAACGAAGTTTGAAGCCTAAATAGTAAATAAATACTTACTATATTTATTCAGTTGTTGTGTTACATTTTCCTTACATGTCAAATGATCTGAACTGCACACAAAGAAGAGGCAGCACTAATAAACAGGATAAGAAATAAATGAACAGAATGTGTTCTTGGTATTCCCTCCAGAGAGTCCCTGTACATGAACCCGCGACTGTCTCAGTCGGCAGAGGGCGTGTCGCCGCGGCGGCGCACCGTCAGCGTCGGCGCTTCGCTCGACGAGCCCTCCGACCGACACGCGGACAATATCCTGCTCAGGTATCGACGTACTCTCATACTCTAATTTGCTACATATTGTTCAGCACCAACTTCAGTTCTGCACACTGCGTTTATGGTGTTACCGTAGTACCTACATCGATAAGTTCTTCACTTTGTCCGATACAAAAAACCTTGTTGTGTAGTTGTTCTAGATAGATCGTCGAAGTTAAGCAACGTTCTGACCGGCCAGAAAGTGGATGGGTAACCGCTGGTGGTATAATCAACTAAGCGCTTCCGTGCTTAGTAGGAACTTAAATTGTCGGTCCCGGCTATTAAGTCGTTAAGCCATAATGGATGTCTTTAGACGGTCTGAAAACTAGTTCAGCAGCCGAACTAGAGTAGCCGGTCGCCGATGCGCATGTAAAACGGTTATCTTCCCGAGTGCCTAGCTCCGTCGGCCATGTAAGGGTGTATGTTGTAGTGTGAGCATCGAGCTGGAGTCCCCGGTGGTGGTGGTGCCGCGCGGCGCCCGCAGCCCGCAGGTGCTGGTGGCGCACCTGGGCCGCATGAGCCTCGCCAACCGTCCCGCCGCGCCCAGGGATACTACGTATAAAGTGCGCATCCGGGACATCTCGCTAGCCTCCGTGAGTGTACTGCTTTACACTATTTCATTCTGTCTTGTGTTCCTTGTCTTTTTCAAATTCTGCTAAATGTAGGCATGTGCCATATATGTACTATTTCAACATGCCTCTGACTACTCATCTTAAAAGAAGCTAGAATGCACAAAAACTATTGTCCCGCGTACTGGACGTGTGATACTATGATCATATTTTATTTGTTTTAGTTCTTTTTCATCATAATTTCCCCTCTTATCCCTTCTAAGTTCTATGTGAAGTTCGCACATGTTTTCTTCTTCCACTCCTCGTCATCTCCTATAATCTTTCATGTTTCAGCTTGACGTAACGGAGAAACTGAAGCAGCACCGGCTGACGGCGGAGAGCATGCGGCAGATCTACGACGTGTCGTGCGGCAAGCCGGTGCTGCACAACACGGCGCTGCAGTTCAACATACAGCTGTCCGACGCAGACGACTCCGCTTGTCAGGTTAGCCTTCTGTTGAACTTAACAAACGAATTTATCAGCCCTCTCTCCTAGACGATCCTGATTAACTGCGTTTGATTCTTGGCAAGCCTATTCAATAAACATTTTTCTTGTGTTTTTTTTTGTTACATTGTTACATTGTCCATTTTACTATTATTGATGAAGCTGTTCTTTAGTATTTATCTCCAGCTGTATGATCGGTACCCCGCCTGACCGCGGATGTGGTGATGTAATGTGATGTATTGTCAGTGCGAGGTTCACGGCGCGGTGGTGGGCGGGCTGCAGGTGTGCGCGCGCCGGGAACAGTACGAGCAGCTGCTCGACACGCTGCGCTGGCTGTCCGCCGGCGCCGCGCCCGCGCCCGCGCCCGCGCCCGCGCCCGCGCCCGCTCCCGCGCCGAGTCCGCACGCGCACCATGACATCCCGGTACGTCAGCACAAGCACCACCATACAACCCTTCGGTGTTATTTCAATAAATACAAGAACAGTTTTCTGACGTTTACTAATGAGGTTTTATGTCAAAAAAGTTATGTGCACAATGCCATGCCAGTACACTCAAACGGTGAAAAAGAAGATCACGAGGAAACCGGTATGTAGTTGAACCTAAAATATTCGAAAATTATGAATAAATAAATAAATAAATAATGCTGGACTTTTTCACACAGCATCATCTAGCCCCAAAGTAAGCAGAGCTTGTGTTATGGGTACTAAGATGACTGATATACTACTTATATACTTTTTGTTTGTAAATACATACATATTATACATAGAAACACCCAGACCCGAGACAAATATTTGTAGATCATACAAACATTGGTCCCGCCGCGGGGATCGAACCCGCAACCTTTTGCGTCGCAGGCGGGCCTTCGCCCACTGCGCTACAGAGGTAGAATAAGTGCATGAAAGGAGCCTCTGGAACAGGAGTAAAATCACCTAGTTTTAAGACGTTTCAAAGTGATCCCAGCGGTCCTACTGAATAAATGCTTTTGGACTTTGACTTTGACTTTGACTTTGACTTGGAGGCGCCACGAACACGAATCCAAATTATGTTTGTTTTTCTTTGTATCCTCCTAATACTTCTTTCGCCATCATTGCGAATGAAACAGTAAAGTAAACTAACAGCTTGTGTGTTGATTGTTTGTATCCAGAGCTCGGTGGAGGCTCGCAACGTGCTGGAGCCGGCGGTGCCGACGCTGCGGCTGGACCCGGCGGTGCGCGCCGCCGTGCTGGCCGTGCCGCCGCCCGCGCCTCTACCCGCCGCGCCGCACCCCGCGCGCTCCCCGCTACTCATAGGTATACTGTATACTACTGTGCTATATGCAGTGTTTTATATCAATGTAGGTTTGAAACTTTGAATTTGAATTTTAAGGGTCAGTAAGCTCTTCAAACTCTTGAGAATCATTAAACACCAATACCGATATATTTAACTTAATAATTTAGCGACCAATACCGTGAAGAACCAGGGCAAAAAATTGGTTTGGGTCTTGGGACTCGTGGCACGATTGCATGATTGGTGGAATGTCTGAAGTTATCTTCCATCTGCAGTGAACTTCGAGCTGGCCATCTTCAGCGTGGAGCTGCTGGCGGACCTGGGTGCCGGCGAGCGCAGCCTGGTGGAGCTCTCCTTCCGAGAGTTCTCGCTGCACTACAAGAAGACCAACGAACATGAGACCACGCTGCAGGTGTACCATACTATTGCCTACAACACTATTCACATTCAAATTTAACTCGCCAGCGAAAAAAATCTAGTCTAAAAGGGTGGGGCAAAATGTAAACTCCTTAATCAATAATGCCCCAGGTATCCCTGCACTCCATCACGATGGAGGACCTGACGAAGGAGCCGGACTCGAAGCACCGCATGCTGATGGTATCCCACACACCGCAGATGCCGGCCAAGGCCATCTTCGTCTCCAAGTCCTGTCCCGACTTCCTCACCGACCACCCCGGCGAGGACCTGGCCAGCATCAGCTCGCTACACTTTGCTAAGAATAACTACAACTCGCTGCCCGGTCAGCTCAACGTCATTGCTGAAGTAAGTTTATCATTGACGTTGCTTTTTCGTTCGGAAGTGTACTTTACCCATACAAATGAGAATGGATCAAGTCTATTCGACATTGTGCCAATGAGCCCTCAGCTGTCGGCGGTTTTGAATCCAAGAGAATTGTCACAAATATTCGTCTTATTCCTGCCCTTATGTTGTCGGCACAACATGTTTCTCTTCTCCAAACTTTCGTAACATTATATGAATGTTCCAGAACAAAGGTCGTAATAACAACCGACAAGACAGCAAATGCGGCCCCACGCCGCCGTGTTCACCCGAGTGCGGCGCCCGCGCGGACAAGCGGCCGGCGGAGCGGGACGGGGAGAGCGCGGGGGAGGGGGAGGGAGAGGGGGAGGAGAGCGCCGCCGACGACAACCTTGTGTGGGTGTGGGTGCACACCAGGGACCCCAGCCATCCGCGCTTCCACGACACTTTCAATAAGGTAGGAACATTTATTTATACAACTGCTGATTTTATTTATCCCTTTTATTGCCAGTCTTCAATAGCAAGACGTACCTGTAGAATAGACACGTTACATTTATCTTTATAAAACAGTTGTGTATTCTGTAATTTAGGTGTCAAAGCTGACGAAGATCGAGTTCAACAGTCTGAACCTGGTGGTGAACATAGACAGCTGGGTGGCAGTTCTGGATTTCTTCGGCATCGCTGGCGATGACCTGCCCGAACCTGAGCCTCAGGGAGATCAGGATAAAACAGGTATTGTAACAACTTTACTATCACGCTTTATTGAAATTGGGCAATAACCACTGCAATACTCGAGAAGTTGAGGTGTGCGGAGAAATTGTAAGTAGGTAGTTAGACTTCTAAATCAGTGTAACTTCAAATAAAAAAGATGGAAAGTATGAATTGCACGAAAGGAAGCCCCTATGAGGCGCACTTATAATAATCCTTCCTCATTGGTTCGCAAGCTCGCGTCTTCTTCTTGTCGTGTCGAACGCGTGACACGACAAGAAGAAGAAAAATCTAGAGTATAAATGATAATTGAATTTACAGAAACAGACGGAGTCACCACCAGTTTGGAGGAGGAGTCCGGAATAACAGTGACGGAGATGTGCATCCGTTCTCTAAGCGCGGTGGTGGTATCCACCCGCGGCGAGTGGTGCGGGCTGCGGGTGGCGCGGGTGCGGGTGGCCGCGCGGCGGGACGCGGCTCGTCGTACTAGCGCCGTGCGCGCGCGGCTCGGCGGGCTGGCGCTGCGGGACCTCACGCCGCATGCGCCGCTCTGGCGGGACACGCTGCGGACGCACTCGCAACATGCACTCACTGTCGAATATAACAGGTTTGTGATTTACCGTTGTAAAAAAAAAACAAACAGCTTCACGGCTGTATCCCAAAGTCGCGGTAAACTTTATCTCGAGTATTTTATGAGTTCCAGACCTTTTGAAGTTGCCGATGCGGATTTGAATATTATGTCAAATCTAATTTTAAATCACGTTGATAATTAATGAAAAAAATATTGAGATTTTTATATTCAATGGGATACATCATCATCAACCCGATTTAGCTCACTACTGTTGGCGACTACATAGACCACTCTTTGTTTGTAACCTTATGTCAATAGAATACACGGTACAAATAAAAGGTCGTAATTCCCAGACTAAGTATGTCGGAGGCGGCGGCGGCGGGTCACGAGACCAGCCTCAGCATCAGCATGGGTCCCGTCAGCTACGCGCACACCAAGCGGTTTGTGCACGAGCTGCAGGCCTTCGCGCGGGACTTCGGCCTGCTGCGACGCGTCATCCGGCAGGCCCGGCTCAAGGTCAGCACTTCCACTAGATCTAACTTGTCATCCACTGTTATTATTTTAAGTAAGTAAGTCACTTACTTACTTATTTTAGATGCTTTACGACCTTGTTTCCATTGGCGAAGACGGTCAGCTCGGTCAGCTAAGACGTAAAATGGCTAAATTTCGCCGCAAGTTCCAAATTTCAACATGGTTTGAACATATTTGTTTAAGCTTGGGTCCTAATTTGTATTTATGCTTGCTCACGACACAGAATATCCTGGTATTGATGGTGCTACCAGGCGCGGTCGCAGCCTGAAATTTTGGGGGAGGTCACTACTGAAATTTTGGGGGGGGTCACTACACTAATATTAGACTTTATTGCACAATAAACAAGATTTTACTATTAGACGTGTACGATTTTGGGGGGGGGGGGGGTCATGTCGCCTATAACCACCCCCCTCGGACCGCGCCTGGGTGCTACCCTGCGAGTTCATGAAAATATGTTTAAAGGTGTCAGTGGCGGGAGGTGGGGACTCCACTCGTCTATCGCGCATGCGCATATCACTGGAGTGCGAGGCGCCCGTCATCATCGTGCCGGTCTCCGGCTTCAGTCGCGGCGCGCTCGCCGTGCAGGCCGCACGCCTCAAGCTCACCAACAAGTTCCTGTACGCCGGGGAGCCCGGCACTGTTAGCACGCTCACTGATCCTGATGCGAGTGAGTACTGTTCATAAACTCCGGTCATGGGTTTAAACACCTCCCCAGAAGTAAGCCGAATGTTGAATGAGTCAGGAAGCCTTATAGTCTTTTTCACGGCGGAACGTATGCATGACACTTCGAGATGATGTCAAAATCAGTCAAATAGTAATGTCCTAAAGTTTAATCGAGATTATCAAAATCGATTGTTTCACTACTATCAATTCATCTCATTCGATTATAAGGTTCATTCATAGACAAAATGACTAAACCAACGATTATTGTTTTACTTATCGATTCATCGATTGTTTCGATTTTCATTTTCGCACTCTCTAATGGGTTACGTTCCATTTTACTCAGTACTGTTATTTGGCGGAGTTTTTTAGAAAATGTTTATTGTTTATTTATTTATATTTATGGCTCGTTTATAATAATTTATGAAATAATTAAACAAAAACTTTTTTTTTTGTATGTTTTATCGTTTAATTCTTTTTCTTGATTTTTTTGTTTCAAAATTGTTGTGAACTACACAACGTGAAACGAAACAAGTTCAATGTGTCATGCATACGTTCCGGCGTGAAAAAGACTATAGTGATTACTTGACAAATAGTTAGAAAGGCCGTCGAAGTTGATGCGGAAACTAACGTCGCAGTTCGCTGGGTAAACGAATCCTCTGACCTTTCGAATTAATTAACCTCTGCCGATGTGTTGATTTATATATCTATATCAGACGGATACGGATACGAGGGCAATTTTGTGTTTCTTCCAGGTGTCCGTGAATTACTGGACGTTCGTACAGTCCAACTGGAGTCGCTGACGTTGCACGGAGCTCGCGGGGGCGGCGGCGGGGGCCGGGGGCTGCGGCTCGGGCCTCCTTTACTTACCGCGCCCGCGCACCTTACGCTACAGATCGAGCACAATACAAGTCCTACACATAATGGTAATGCCGTTCACCGGTTTTGTAGTTATTTTTCGCAATTACGTCCGCATTGAAAGCCGGGTATATCCCCATACAAACTTTAATCACTTATTTCAGCTTTATCTTTATCCATCAATGCAAGTCCAACGAAACAAAACTCTTCAATTTACGATTCAGAGGGTTAACATAAACTTTGTTTTCCTGGAAGTTTTTGAACTGCATGTTGGCAGAAACGTAAGCAAGTTGTGTTTTATGTTCCAGTGCCGGACATGACGGTGCAAGGCACGCTGACGACGCTGGAGGTGGCGCTGGACCCGGCGCAGTACCGGCTGGTGCGCGGCGTGCTGGCGCACAACCTCGGCGAGGCGCTGGACGAGCCGCCGCCGCAGCCCGCGCTGCACCAGCGAGAGGTACGAAAAACATGGACTTCTGCATTTGTACTACACTTGCCTACATAATCACACTATACTACTCGCGATGTTTCGTGCAACCTCAGCTCACCTCGGGCGACTTTCGATAGCTGTCTGTTTCTGTGTCCGTGTAAAAGGAACTCGAAGCGTTTTTGTAGAGGAGATTGAAAAAATACTATCAAGTACACGCAACTTCGTTTGATGACATTTCATAGCAAGATTTTGCATAAGATTCGTTTCGTACGTCGTCGGATCAGTCAACGAACTAATGTTTTTCAAAATGCGAATCTTGGTATGGTATTACATGGTAGACGTATAGATATTAATGACTTTTTGAGTGTGTAAGTGTGCAGTACCGTCCGCAGGTGTGGACGACGAGCTCCCTGAAGCTGGACCTGCAGGACGTGTCGGTGCGGCTGGAGCCGGAGCACGGCGCCGCCTCGCTGGCCTGCATCAACTTCATCAAGTCGCGGCTCGTGCTCGATACTTACTCCGATATGGGACAGGACATCGACCTCGTCTCCCAGGTCTGTCTCCTATCGCTACTGGCATTAAATGGAATCCTCTAATTTCTCAAGACTGCTGGATCTATAGATATCAATTGTACAGTAAAGTTCCTATTGGAAAAATATGTTACAACACAGTGATGTTGGGAACATATTTCTGGTTTAAACTTTTCTTGTTCATTAGCATTACTGACACAAGTAAATCTTTATGCGCTTAAAACTCATAAGAAAGCAATGAATTTAACGCCTTGAATTTCAAGATCCATATGATCTGACGCGCATCCAAAGTTATTTAAAAAAAGTCCCTAAATGTATGTTGGTTACCAGGAGATCCTGGTGAGCGACACGCGGTTCGCGCACGAGCCGGCCAACCGCCGCGGGAATGTGTTCAGCCACATCATCCAGCCCATGGCTGAGCAGAGACACAGCGTGCAGGCGGAGGTGCACGCCAGGTAACAACCCTCTCCCTCCTCCGCCACTACTGCCTCTAGTGCCCCTTTCCCCCATCGCCCAATACTGACAGAGCTAAGAGGCTCACTCTTAACACGTTATTCTATAGCACCACCCAGTCTTATCTTTCCTGAGAATTTAGCAGTACCATTAGTCCAGCTCCAGCCATTAAAAAACTTCAAAACTTGTGTTGTGACTCATATGTTAAATCTTAATTGGAGTTTGAAATGGAATCTAATCTAAATATATTCAACTGTATCCGAACTTTGAATACAATTTAAATAAAAAGTTTAAAAAAATATGTTATTTATTATTTATTACTTCAACTCATTTCCTAATTCATAGCCACTTATCGAGTTGCTATAGCCTCGGTTAGCTAGCAAATTATTGTACTGATCCAGATTTGTATGATTAATTTGTCCAGGAAGCACCTGGACACGTGTTCGTACACGATCCTGATCAACAACATGCGCCTGATGGCCATCCTGGAGTGGTGGGAGCGCGCGCACCACTTCCTCACGCAGCCGCCCGCGCCGCGCTCCGAGCGGGACCATCACCCGGATCCTGTCAGGTAATACTAAACTCAATGCTACATAATTATGCTACACGCAATTATGCGGAAACGGGTTGCCTCCTTGATGCGCCGCGTCTGCGGCAGCACCAATAGCCTCCTCAACACCATACTGGACAGGGTTGACTGTCCCGTCGTGCGTAAATGGAATGCCATACATATGGCTTCCAGAACCCCCATGTTTAACGTAAGATAGTCTTAAGAAGTTTATGGTTTGTAATTGTTTTGGCTCTTTTTAATGTATTTTTGTATGGACATGGTCTGAAATAAATGTTTTTTTAATTTTAATTAATAATAATAGAGTCCATTTATCGAGCAGTTAATTCGTGACTAAATATTAATTTTCATTTGCATTCGACGCGCAGAAGACAATTTTGTATAAAAAAGAATCTACTGCTCTTCGAAACGGTTAACTTAACGAATTCATTAAATAACCTCTGCATAATTAATGCAAGACTTCTGAGATAGTACAAACTTTTTGTTTTATTTTCGACTAGCTTCTGCGCGCGGCTTCGCCTGCGTGGTACAAACATTTCGAATAACCTATATACTATTCCAGGTCACTATCTATGCTTATACCAAGTTTCATCCAAATCGGTTCACTGGTTTAGCCGTGATTGATACACAAACATACAAACATCCAAATATCCAAACATCTAAACAAACTCACAAACTTTCAGCTTTATTATATGAGTGGGATGGGATTTAATTAAAACTTCTTTGTCATAATCTCCTAATGCTGTCGAGACGAACTTACATATTTTGCCGAAATATTAAGCGTATTTAATCATTGTTTTTATTACAGCTCGCAAACTTCGTCATCTGAGCATGGCGGCCAGCCGCGTTACCAGGAGCCGCCGCAGCAGATAGAGTTGAAACTGAACGTCACGGATTCTCAGCTCGTGCTGGTCGAGGATCCTTCTGTGTGGGACACCAATGCGGTTATACTGAGGGTAAGATCATTTCTTTGTAATTTTTATAGTGTAAATCCACACTTTTCATTCAGAAATGAAAAGTTTTATCAAAATTTTCGATTCCGACGGGATATGGGACGGGGAGGGTAAGATAGTATAACTAGTTTCGCTCCGCGGTGTTACTTCGGTCCCCCACTTCCTCCATTACAATTTTCATTGAAATCTGTTCAGGAGCAACAAACATCCATCCACCGAAATATTGTCATTTATGCCTAGTTCATGGCTTTTAAGCTACCTAGCTTAGGCTTCTAGAGCGCTCTGTGTTTTCTTTACATCCCACTATCCCACTAATCCTATAAATATTATAAAGGCGAAAGTTTGTAAGTATGGATGTATGGATGTATGGATGTTTGTTACTCTTTCACGCAAAAACGGCTGGACGGATTTGGTTGAAATTTGGTATGTAGATAGGTGATACCCTGGATTAACACATAGGCTACTTTTTATCCCGATATTCCCGCGGGAACGGGACTTACGCGGGTGAAACCGCGGGGCGCAGCTAGTACGAGTATAATATAGCTGAAAGTTGTTTGTGTTTCAATCACGTCTAAACCAGTGAACCGACTTGGATGAAACTTGGAATAGACCTGGAATAGCATATAGGCGATTCAAAATGTTAGTACCACGCGGGCGAAGCCGCGCGCAGTAGCTAGTACAAATATAAAATCACGTCTCTTTATAGGAGTATTATTTATGAGCATCTAAACTTATTTAACGAGCCTCAATTTTGTTTGACTGGCCCCCACTGGAGCTTGACTTTTAGTTTTCAGATGGATCACCTAAAAGAATGCTAGCCCCCAAAACGTGTTTGTTGCCCTGATTCTGCACGGTATTGGTCGCGTAAGAACAGGAGTAAAATTAGTTTTAAGACTATTCTAAGTCCTATCTACTGAATAAATGGTTTTTGACTTTGACTTTGAGTAGGCAGAGGTAGCAGATTCGGTGATCACCTTACCTATTAATTAGAATAAAATTCCTAATGTGATCAAGTGTGTTACAGAGTACAACAGTGATCACGTACCGGCCAGCAGACCTGCAGAAGCCGGTCTCGTGCTCGCTGAACGAGCTGGAGGTGTTCTCCTGCGTGCTCGGCTTGGAGGAGGAGACGGCGCTCTCTATCGTGGAACCTGCCGCGTTGCATGCCACTATTGATGCTGGGAGGGTGCTGCATGTTAGTCTCTTCATTCTTTTCTTCTTTTTAAAAATAAAACTAGAGTGAGTTTTGATAGAGCTTTTAACTTTTCAAAATTTCCACGAGTATGTAAATATACACTCTCCTGATTGGACCACATTAGCTCACGATAGAGAGGAGTGGAAGAAACGAAGGGAGGCCTTTGCCCTGCAGTGGGGCACCACAGGCTATTAATAATACTGAAGTACACTTGACTTAGGTCCGTGCACTTCAGCTAACATACCGGTATAACGAATACCGAGAAGATAAAATCTTGAACTACAATAATAATAATAATAATGTAAATATAATGTTTTGGTATCAGGTGGTGATGAGCACTCTCGACCTGCGTCTCTCGTACCACGACATGCGGATGTTCGCGTCGATGCTGCAGTCGCTGCCCGTGCAAGCGAGAGCAGCACTCTCTGGTAACTTCACTATTATTTTTTCTTCAAATCTTTGTAAATCATTATTACATAAAACGTACATGCAACTTATACGTGAAATATGAAGTACCTTCATGTTCTTCATGTCAAATTAGGAACAGTCACCACAATCGAAGACGTTGGTGGTAATAAGTTTTCCAGGGGTCGTCAAATGTGATCTTGCTTCATAGGTAAAACCGTAACGGACGTGGACGAAGACGCGCCCGCGAACATCGGACACATGCGGTCCCGAGGCGCGGGGGGTGCGGGGGGCACGGCCCCCTGGGTGGTGGCCCCCCGCTGGATGCGCGCGCACGCCGCCCCCTCCCCTCCGCCGCCGCCGCCCCCCGCCCCGCCCTCCTCTACCGTCTTCCCGCTAAAAGCTGTACAGGTACTGAGAGAATGTACTAAGGTGAACATAGCTAAATGTTAATTGACACCTCAGCTGGGAAAAGGGTTTTCACTCCCTGCGCTGGGGTTGCCAGATAGACTGACGAAATGATAGACAAATATCCACAGTTTCGATATAGTTTGTTCCATAAGCAAGTGTTTTGTTTGTAGGTGAACGCAGAGTGCATCACTCTGTGCGTGATCGACGACTGCTTGGACTCGGATGTACCGCTGTTAGAAGTGTCACTCAGTGAGCTGCAAGTTGAACAGGTTCGTATTCTTTACAGATATTTATTCTGATTCTGAATATGGAATCCTTCAACGTTTCTTCGCTTCCTGTCCAGGATCTTCGTAAAGTAGAAGAGGCATTTGAGGACCCAGTGCTGGTATCAACACCCGCAGGCCCCCCGGGCGCGGTGCGGGGCGCGGCGGGTGCGGGCGGGGGGCGGCTCGGGGGCTTGCTCAGTATAGACTACTACAACCGGACCTTATCGGGCTGGGAGCCGGTGGTGGAACCCTGGAGGTAATTGTGAAATGTCTTGTCTCTATTTAATTATTTACCTTGACTGTTTTTGCAAAAAAACAAAAGCCCGAAAAAACGCCGAAATTGAAGAACTGGTGGCTGAGCCTAACATCATTGGAGAATATAAATCACATCGACTCCGTTGGCTTGGCCACGTTCTGCGCATGGGGGACGAGCGAAGTGCCAAGAGAGCGTTCCGGGGCTGTCCGGGCGGTCGCAGGCCGGTTGGTCGCCCCAAGTACCGATGGTGTGACCGGACGGAAGCCGATCTGCGGTATCTACAAGCCGACAACTGGCACGAAACTGCGTTGGACAGGAACAAGTGGCGAGTTCTCGTATCGGAGGCCAAGACTCAGTTTGGGTCACTGCGCCAAAGGAGTAAGTAAGTAAGTAAGTTTTTGCAACAATACCTGATTGGTCTCCAGATCCATTTGTAACAGAATCTAATCAATCAAGGTTGTTATTATTAAGTGTAAAACAAAAGCAGGCCTATTTGTTTGTTTATAAGGAAGAAATTTTAACTTGAACTCCATGAATAGATTTCATAGCTTATTTGCATGGTTCACCAGATTCTCGACATCATGGGAGTACACCCTATCGAGCTCGCTGTCCCTGGGCCGCGTGCAGCTGGCGGTGCGGTCGGCGGACGTGCTGGCCACCAACGTCACCTCGGCGCTGTTGGAGCTGACGCAGCTCGTGCGCGCCAACTGGGCCGCCGACTACTATGCGCAGCAGGTTACTACGTCACCATGCCATCATCTCTCAGGCCACGTCCGCACAGACAGGCGGTCTTGCTTAGCGCCTAGCGAGTCACCTAGCGAATAGCTTAGTAAAACGAACGTTCTAGAATGTTCGCGGCCGGCCGCACTGCGCGCTTGGCGCCTAGCTAGTCGCTTAGCGTGTATCGAAGTAAACAAACGTGTTGGTTTTTTATCACGAGGCGCGAGGCATTTTTAAAGAAAAAAATGGATGAATTATTAATTAAATCAGTGTTTAAAAGAGAACCTCTGTAGAATCCGGCTAGTGAACTCCATAAAAATGCAGTTGTCTTAAAAAAACTATGGGAAGAGGTAGCAGTCGAAGTACAAAAAGTCGATCCAATTCCGTTGAAATAATTCAACAAAATACCTCTAGTTTGTAATGCACTGTTTGAAAATCTATATTGAGTCCTGGTGGACCCACCAGGGAAACCACCTCTCAGTGCGGCCTCTGTGTATCCTAGCAAGTAGCCTGAATGCAAGCCACTAGACTCTAGGTGCTAAGCAAGCCGCCAGCCTGTGCGGACGTGGCCTCAGAGAGTCGTAGATCTAGATCAGTGTTCACTGGTTTATTTAATTGTGAAAGATATAGGTTGGCCAGGTTTGGAACACAGTGACTGCAATAAGTCGTAGTTTTAAGTTTCGCGCACGGATCACATCGAGGAAACTTGTTTGTTTTCTTGCAGACGTAAGCCTGTTACCGATGAATATGTTAACTGCCCACTATAAAATGAGCTCCTCCTTCTTGGTTTATGCTGTGAAAGGAAAGAATCAAGTAATCGATGTTGCAGGGTGGAGGCACGGAGCAGTCTCCCAAAGGCAGCCCGGCGGGACACCGGCGCCGCTCCCCCTTCGTCCCGTACGCGCTGCGCAACCACACCGGACACCGGCTGTGGTTCACCACGCTCATCACCACCTCTGATGTGTTCGTACCACCAATTATCCAATTTCAGTTGTTGGAAAGGTCATCCAAGTCTATGCCGGAAACTACCGCCGTAATTCTTTGGGTAGTTTTTGATAACGAATTCGTGAGCCTTTCGCCAACGAATTTAAATGTCCCTTCTCAAAGTTCTGCGGCAATTTATCCAATCAGTTCAAATTTGTTTAATATTGTAATTTAACATTTTATCAGATTGCGCGAAGACAGTACTAGTTGGGCAGGCCCCGATGACTCATGGGTAGCTGTCCGCGCGGGCGACACGGAGCCCTTCTCGTTCGGGGCGCGGCGCGGGCGCGCGCGGGGCCGAGGCCGTGCGCCCCACCACACGCTGCACCAGCTCGCCCTGCGACTGGAGCCCTGGGCGCCGCCAGATCCCGTCTGCGTTGACCGCGTCGGAGTATTCTTCAGGCACTTGACGCATGCGGTAAGTTGTGTGGCTGGTATAGTTTAGTAGGGAATAGGTCCTAGATGAGAGCCTTGTGGTATACCATTTATATTTTTCTAAGTTTGTACTTTTTGTTGTTGTTTTGATAAGCTTAATCGTACTTATACTTGCATGTTACTAAAAATCTCTAATGTACCGTGTTTCATTTCTCTATTTCTTTGGATCTAAAAAATATAATTCAAAGCTTTCATTGATCAACCGTATCAAATGTATCTTCTATGTCCAGAAAACGGGTGCGGAAGCGTGGCTAGTATTCGAAGTGTCTCTCGAGGGTTCAGCGCGCAAGCTGGTGACGGTGCGGTCGGCGCTGCAGCTCGTGAACCAGCTGCCGCACCCCGTGGAGGTGCGGGTGGATCACGCGCCTTCCGCTGGTAAGGATGTTTGAGCTTGATTGTGGTACCGCATTTGATAAATTGTCTTCAACCGTGTTAGTCTCTATTGGGTCATCAGATATAAAAGTTAGACCTTCCCAGATCTTTTCTGATCATCAAAGCCTAAGTATTCCATCGATGAGTTCATTCAATGCCGCATCAATATTTACAGTCGAGTTGAAATCCTCGCACGCGGTGGTTTATTTCCGTATGATTCCGCAAATGAGGTATGCGAGTGAGTAGGACCGATGAGTAGAGTCGGTTGGGTAGGGTCTAGTGTGCAGAGTGCAGAGTGTTGTGCCCTTAGCGCGCGGCGGGCGGCGGCAGTGCCTGGCGCGGCAGGCGAGCGCGGCGGCCGGCGTGTTGCTGCGCGCCCGCGCGCTGCGCGCCGCCGCCGCGCTGCCGCCGCGGCGCGACCACCAGCTGCATCCCATGTTTGTCAACTGCGGTACCGATACAACTGCACATCCCACACTCTAGCTCTCTAGGTAGCTGTAATGTTGACCGTATACTGTCGGTAGAGTTACATGTTGCGAGTATACTGAAACTGTAGGGTCGTTTTTATGTCATTTTATTACTTTGAGTTGTTCGAGTTGTACGTGAACGTATTTTTGGGCTTAAGGTGTAAGTATAAAAAGGTCAGTGTATGTTACACATCATGTTAACGATGGTTGAAAGTAGAACTATTAAATTTTTTTCTAGAAAACTAAGAGCGCGCGTCTTCATAGAACTACACTTGGATATCAACATTACTCTTAGATTTCATATTCACAGTCGGGTCAGTAATTTAAGTTTTTATTAGTCAGGTATATTGAATGTAGTACAACCCTCCATGCGCAGAAAAAACAGAAACAAAAACTAAACAAACTCTGAAAATATGCACGTATAATGTAAGATCACTAAAAGCGGAAAATAGACTAATTGAACTAGAAAACGCATTAGAAAACATTAATTATGATATCATTGGCCTATCGGAAACTAAAATGACTGGTCAATACATAATCGATAAAGAAAACTACATCTTCATGTACAGAGGAGATAAAAAAGGAACTAATGGGGTCGGATTCATGGTGAAATCCTACTTAAAGGAAAATATTCTGAACTTTAGTACATTTTCAGACAGAGTTGTCAGATTGGACATGAGTTTTGAATGCAGTAATCTTAATATAATTCAAGTATATGCTCCAACAGAAAAGGCCAAAGATAAAGATATGGAGTCTTTCTATAAAGATGTACAGAAAGCGATGTTAAACACTGGGAGAAACACTATCATTATGGGCGACTTCAATGCTAAAATTGGATATCCTTTAAGCGAGGAAAAGAATATCTGCGGCAACTACGGGTACGGTAAAAGAAATGAGAGAGGCGAAACATTATTAAGTTTTTGTCATGAAAATCGTCTCACTATAACGAATACTCTGTTTAAAAAACACCAAAAACAAAAATGGACATGGAAAACACAAGAATGAGATCGATTTTATACTAGTAAGGGACAGATATAAAGTTCAAAACACAGAAGTTATCTCGGTGAAATCGTCCTCTGATCATAGAATGATTCGAATGACCTACGAAATCAACACAAAAATTAAAAGGAAAAGAACAAAGTTTGGACAAAGCAACAAAATTTTCGTGCCAGAAGATGTAGAATCCATTAATACTGCTATGGAAAAACAACTGTCTAATATAAGATCAAGGGATGTTAACATACGCTACCAAAGTACAGTCGCAGCTATCCAAAACTGTGTCAAAAAACTACCTACAATACAAAAACCCAAAATAAACATAATAACCGAAGAAATAAAAACAATGATAGAAGAACGAGAAAGTCTAAAAGAAATTTACCCAAGAACTAAAGAACAAAAACGCAGATTAACCTCACTTCACAAAGGAATAAAAAACAAAATAATATCAAACAAGAAGAAGACTAAGATAAAAGCACTAGAAATAGAACTAGATAATAGAAGCTCTACCAAACAAACAAGGAAAATGTTCGACAACCGAAAGGAATGGATTATATCTACTTTCACAAACACTGGACAAAAAACAACAAATAGACATGAAATTCTATCAGAAGCCACAAAATTCTATGAAAGTCTATACTCCGCTGACAAAAACCAAAAAATATCGAGCTCAAGTTTATCCGAACCTCATGAGACAATTCCAGAATTCCTACCAATCGAGTTAAAACGCGCCATTTGTAATATGAAGAAAAATAAATCTCCGGGCGAGGACGGTGTAACTACGGATGCTGTAATAGCCCTGATGGAGTCATTGGTGCCACATCTTACGATTTTATTTAATATAATCTTACAAGAAGAGATAATTCCTGAGGACTGGAAAAATTCACTTATTACCCTACTATATAAAAAAGGCGACCCAAACCTTATAGACAATTACAGGCCAATAAGCCTTCTGCCAACACTGTATAAGCTCTTTTCATCAACTATACTATACAGGGTTACGAAAGCCTTAGACGAAGAGCAGCCACGGGAACAAGCCGGTTTCAGAAAGGGCTACTCTACAACTGATCACATATTCACACTTACACAGTGCATAGAGAAATGTAACGAATATAATAAGGAAATATTCATTGCATTCGTGGATTACACAAAAGCGTTCGATTCAATTTCACACGACCATCTTTGGGAGAGTTTGAAAGAGCAGGGAATTGAAATAAAATATATCAATTTACTTAGAAAAATTTACACACAATCATTTGCTAAAATCAAACTGGAAACAATCGGAAAGCCCTTTGCAATCAAACAAGGTGTGAAGCAGGGTGATCCAATATCACCTAAACTGTTTACTACAATATTGGAATCTATGTTTAGAAAGCTCGATTGGTCAGGATATGGAATAAACGTAAATGGAGAACAACTTACACACCTTCGCTTTGCAGACGACATTGTTATCCTTGCTGAAAAACACGAACACATACAATGTATGCTAGAGGCTTTAGACACGGAAAGTCGTAAAATCGGTCTAAGTATGAACCTAAGCAAAACCAAAGCGATGACAAATGGAAACCCTAGAACAATACAGCTAGAATCAGGAATAGTCGAGTACGTTAACGAATATGTTTACCTGGGGCGAATCATCTCATTCCAGGATACGATTATGAAAGAGGTAAACAGAAGAATTGCTATTTCCTGGAAAAAGTATTGGTCGCACAAGGACATATTCAAAAGCAAACTCCCCATCCATCTCAAGAAAAAGCTTATGGACAATACTATACTACCCACACTTCTCTACGGATGTCAAAGTTGGCCTCTTACCAAACATATCATAGACAAGATTATTAAGACCCAAAGAGCAATGGAAAGATCGATGCTTGGCCTAAAACTAAGTGATAAAGTCAGATGCAGTAACATTAGAAATACCACAAAGGTAACTGACGCGGTGAACATGCTCTGCAAACTAAAGTGGAAGTGGGCAGGACACGTCTCTAGAACGCAAGATGGACGGTGGAGCGAACGTATCCTGCACTGGTACCCACGAGACGAGATACGCACACGAGGAAGGCCAAAGAGAAGATGGTGTGACGATATAGTGGAGGTGGCTGGGAAGACATGGACGAGACTAGCACAAGAACGCCGTCAATGGAATTGCATGGAGGAGGCCTACTCTCTCTTTTGGGTGCCCAATTAATTTAATAATGTATACGGACTAAAATTGTGTAATAATAAAATAATATAATAAATACGTAATAATAGTTATGCATGAATAATTAAAATAAGAAGTGGTTATACTATATTAGAAATTAATTTATGATTTTGGGAATAAAGGCTTTATTTATTATTATTTATTATTGAATGTAGTTGTGGTTACAGCGCAGTGGACGGGCAGCGGCGTGCGTTGCGCGACAGTGGGTGCGGGCGCGCGCTGGGCGGCGCCGCTGGGCGCGGCGGGCGCGCTGTGGACGCGGCCGCTGGCGGGCAGCGCGCCGCCGCCCGCGCCCGCCGCCATCGACTGGCGCGCCGCCGCCACGCTGCTGCCCTACGAGTGCCGCGCGCCGCCAGACCACATCTACAGGTACGTCTACTATATTCACTTTCGGAATGTTGACATCGAGACGCTTAGACCGAACGTAGTTGTGGCGTGGCGTGAACTATAATAGTTCATGGTATATTGTATCGTAGGTTCTGCTGCGTGATAATCCGCGAGCGCTTCCCCCCGGACAAGGGGCCGCCGATAGCGGGGCACACGCTGACGCTGGTGCCGGCGCTGCGGCTGGAGAACCTGCTGCCGCTGGAGCTGCAGTACCGCGCCGCCGCCGGGGCCCGGGCAGCCGCCGGGGCCGCCCCTCCCGGGGACACCACGCCCTTCCACCAGGTACCATGGCAGATGAGACTTGCTATTGCAGATTTTTTATCAAGTAGAGTTTTAACTCTAATCAATAATCTCTTCTTATACATTTTAACCGTACAGTAACTGATCGTATATTCCAGGTGAACGTGGAAGAGGGCGTGGAGCTAAGCGTGAAGCTGGAAGGTTTCGGCTGGTCCACCCCGCTGATGATAGGCGGGGCGAGCGGGGCGCAGGGGCAGGGCGGCTCCTTCAGCGCCCGCCTCAAGCTGAGGGACACGCAGGGGAGGCGGCTCTATCTCAACGCGAGGGTTAATATCAAGAAGACCGATGGAGTCAAGGTCAGTAGTTTTTTCAATATTTGTGGGTGATCTCTAATCACGTGACCAAGGAGAAAATAATTTACACATAACTTGTTATTATTTCTCTCGCATTTTTCTTCCATTTGCTTATATCATTCTTCAACTGTGCATTAAATCCTTTCACATTGAAAATCATCCTCTCTAGCCACACTCATATTCATGGTTGTTGTGTTACAAAATGTATGGTGTTGTGTTGTTATAGTTATTGTAATGTCAGGTTGTTGTGAGCGCGGCGTACTGGCTGGTGAACCGCACGGGGCTGCCGCTGGTGTTCCGCGCGGAGGGCGCGGCGCGCGAGGCGGCCGGCCAGTTCGCGGAGCACGAGCTGGCGCGCATGGTGGCGCCGCTGCTGTTCGCCTTCGCGGACTCGGACGCCGCGCCCACGCTGCAGGCGCGCCTGGGCCGCGCGCTGCCCGGGGAGCCGGAGGTCTCTCTCTCTCTCTCTCTACCGCTACCTACAGTACTGTACTGATACAATAGAGACCCGAAACGTTTGTTCTATAAGTCTTCAACACAGCACAACCGATCTTTAACTCTCTGAGTAGCTGCGTAGAACCCATTTTTGATGACGCCTAAAAGACGAAGACAGCGTTAGATATCTGCCTCGCTCACTCGTTTAGTTTGTTGCATCGTGCTACCTCGCTTACTCGGTTGTGCATACTGTACTTAGGTATTTGTTTATTTATTGCGATCGTCCGATATACACCGCTATTTTATGACTACCAAAAAAAATTTAAGGGCAGTTGCAGCAGATCTAGAAAAAGATAATGGCATGGTCAGAACTTTTTTTTATTCAACTCACAAAGTTATAGAGGATTGTAGTCAACAAAAACCAAACAACATTTTATGAAAACTGTACAAATAAGTACCATAGACTACAATCGCGTACAGCCTCTCATTCGAACTTTGTTCTCGAATCATCCCCAGTCAGTAAAACAGCAGTAGTTATCATAAATCCATGTCTGACTCGTCTCGTCCCCTTTTGAGGTTATAATTTTTTTTTCTCTTTTTTTGAGTTTTAACTACAGAAATGTGATCAGTAACAGACACCGAGACCATGTTTAAAATTTTTTTGGTAATTAAGAAATAGGGGTGTATAGGTGGAAAGGTAAAGTGGAGAAACTTTAGATCACTTCAGATTCTCGTACTTAAGACTCCTGGTATCGTTCAAAGTGTGTGTCGTTCGTCAGTGGTGCTCCCCGTTCGGGCTGGGCCCGGGCGTGCGCGTGAAGCAGCTGTGCGCGCGCGGCGAGGCGGGCGAGGAGCGCGCGCTGGCGGTGGGCGTGTCCGTGCGCGCCGGCCGCGCCCGCTACCGCCACACCAACATCGTCACCTTCACGCCGCGCTACCAGCTGCACAACAACACCCGCCATCATCTGCAGTTCGCGCAGCGCTGCACCGCCACCACGCTCGTGAGTACACCTGCTGATAACTATATCACTTCTAGATCGTGCTGATGTTAACTACGTATGGGAAAAAGACAGCGCCATCTATGGGTATTCTTTCATCACTAATGAAAACTGTGTTGATTACATCGAGTTGATTCAAAGAACTAACCGACTGGGTATTATCATCTCTAAATTATAGAGATGATAAAACCCTGTCGGTTAGTTCTTAAGATCAACTAAACTCTGTCAGTTAGCTATAGAGTATAGATGTTGGTTGCATTGCAGAAGGATCCGGGTGCGAGTGCGACGCACGTGTCTGCGGTGGCGGGGTGCTACCTGCCGTGGCAGTGGGCGCGCTGGGAGCGCGAGCAGTTGCTGTGTGTGCGCGTGCTGCGCGCGGGGGGGGAGCCGCGCACCGCCTGGTCGGGGGGGTTCCGGGTCGACTGCGCCAGGACGCTCACTATCGCATGCAGGTACGGAGAGGAGCCTCCTTATTTGTTCAGCTTCATCCACAGATCCACTATCATTTATCAAAGCTCAAAACTTTGTTACGCTATTAGTCGCGTACTGACTGAGCGAGCAGCCTCAGGCATTTGCCTCAGGCGTTTGCCTCGCAACGTTTACCGCAAGGCGGAGCGTGCGAGATACGTCCTGACCGACCGAGGATTTGTCTCGTACGGCTGCCTCGTGAAGCTGCTCGCTCAGTACGCGGCTTTTCAGGAAAGAGTGAGTGAACGGAGTGAACAGTGAAGTGTGCGTTTATTGCAGAGAGCCGGCCGGCACGTACGTGCTGGTGCGGGTGGAGGTGGCGGCGCAGGGCGCCACGCTGTTCGTGGTGCTGACGGACGCGGAGAGCGCGCCGCCGCCGCTCGCGCTGCACAACTACTCGCCGGTCTCCATCATGTTCCATCAGGTATGTGGACAGGTAGCATTGTCAAGAGCCGGCCGGCGCGTACGTGCTGCTCGGACCGCTTACTCCACCAATACCTAGATCCGATGACTGTGTTATCCAAGTGATACACGCAGTTTAAATTGACTATCTAAAGTCAGCATCGCAAATTTGCCAAATGAGTGTTATATGTATCGTGAATTCGTGATTGATGTTATCGTACTTTATGTCAGGTGGGTTGTGCGGAGGAGTGCGTGGTGGGCGCGCACGGGTCTGCGTGCTGGGCGCTGCCGGAGCCGGAGGGTGCGGCGGCGCTGGCGCTGAGGGCGCCGGGCGGGCCGCGCACCAGCGTGGCGCTAGCCGCGCTCGGCCAGCCGCACCAGCTGCTCTATCAAAACTTCATCTACGTCGCCTTCACGCACTCTAGGCACAGGTAAACAGCAAAACGCTGATCACCTTTCTCTTATATAAAAACAAGTGTGTGGCCACAACTAAGATATCTAGTTAACTGACTACCACTAGATGGTGCTGTCGCGCTACTTCCATACAAAAATGCTATATGTATTAGATCCTACATCGCACATGTGAATAATTCCTGGCAACGTAGCATATATACAACTATCCGACATCAACTGTAGGCCGAAAGGCCACCAAGGTAAGTGATTCAGTTGGGACGACCTTGGTAGAGGCGAGATCTCCCTCTTTGTTGCACACGCAATTGTTCTAGTTTTCATCTCTGTCGGCACTGCCGGAGTGCCACTGTTTTTTTTAATCAACACTGGACTAAATTTTATCTTAGTTTTAAGATAGCTGATAGTTTTAAGAGCTGACCCGCGCAACTTCGTCTGCGCATTATTGAACAAAGTAGAGGAGTTTTGAGTGAATCGAGAGTAGGTATATACAAAATATAAAACTCCGTCGCTTGTTTATACCTATTAATAATATTTTTTTTATATTTATGTTTCTCTCAAGAATCCCATAAAAGATAGAGGTAGGGAAAATCTTACCCAGTTCTTGCAATGCTAAGACGAATACGGTAAATTGGTATAGAATCGCTGAAGCGAGCGGCAATTTTTTTGAAGAAATTGTCTCGAAACATATTTTTTTTTTGAATAGCAATTATTGTATGGTTTTGAATAAAACGATTAACTAATATTACCTACCAGCGACTTCGTCAGCAATATAAAAATATCGAAATCTCTAAGCAAAAATCTCCATTAACTTTTCAAAACTCAAAATCAAAGAAAATTATACTCGATCGTATCTCGATCTCCGCTATAGTAGAAACGCCACCTAGGAGAAAAGGTATAAATTAATTTTGACGTCGGTGATATAGATGGCGTTCTAATTATAGCCAAAGAAAAAATATTTTAATATCAAAAAATCATAATTTCGGAGTTCGGATATATTGATGGGTGGGAATACACATGTTACATGTTTATCATTAAAATTAAAATAATTTATTATGCAAAATACAAAAAAAAGTAAAAAAATCTAGAGTGCAAAAAGTGGCTGGCGGCGGTCACCCATCCTTTTTATGACCGCGCCCAGGGTTGCTTAACTTTTTTCCCCATACAAACTTCCAACCCTTATTTTCCCGCCCCCTTATGGTAATTGACAAAAAAAAGTATCCTATGTCCGTCTCCTGGCTCTAAGCTACCTCCCTACCAATTTTCAGCCAAATCTGTTCTGCCGTTCTTGAGTTATAAGTGGTGTAACTAACACGACTTTCTTTTATATATATAGATAATTATCTTTTCAGTTCTAGAGACAGCTCAGTAACAGCCGGCGGCAACATGCAGAGTGGACCGGGGGGTGACGACACTATCCTCGTGTTGGAAGTCCCCCTGGGCTCGACCAGAGTAGTGCTCGCTAACAAGAGATATGGAGACCGGTATGTATCGCGCACATTTAATAAAATAGGACCAAGGGTAACACCAATTTGTTAGTAAAAAGTTTCCTCGTTTCATAGCAGTTTTAATCTTTGTCCCGCTATTTTAGTTTTTTTTTTTCTCTTTAGTGTATATTTTGCAGGTCACAATTATGGCGACGCGGTCCAAATGGACAGCTGATTCACGAAGGCAGCTCTGTTCCACAACCTACCGATGTTCTTCTATCTGATGATGCACCACTGTCACCACACTCAATGGTTCGTTTATAGTTTTATTAAGGGAACAGCTCGATTTCCGTATAACACGGCTGCAATCTCCGGTCCCATGTCACTTTCAGCTCGACACATCTACAACTACCGTAGGTGATTTTGTTTCACGTAGGGCTCCTCATTGCAGGCAAATAAGTTATCCGTGATAGTGTCAGTATAGAGTGGTGCATGGATGTTGTCCCAGGTGCTGGACATAGAGGAGGCGGCTCCGCGTCCAGGGCGCGCAGCTGCGTTGGTGCTGCGCCGCGCGGACCCGCGGCGCGCCAGCACGCAGGCGTGGCGGCTGCACGCCGGCCGCATGGCGTGCGTGCACCGCAACCTGTGCGTGCAGCCCGACGGCGGGGACCTCATGGCGCTGGCGCCCGGCGCGAGGGTCGTGCTGGCGATGGCGACCCGTACCGCCACGCCGCCGCCGGAACAGGTTACATGAAAACCTATACAATGTTTATGAACACTGTTCATCATTCGAGACCAACAGATTTTAGGAGCCGCATGAGCTCGCAACTTTCGGAAATCATTCAGATAGATACTTATGGATATTATGAGTTCGGAAACAATCAAGTTGTATCCTGACTCCTGAGAATTTTACGACTCTTCTTACTCCTCACTCTTACTTGTTTATCATTATAGAATAGAATGGAATACAATTTTATTTTCTTCACAATACAGAAGTAGGTCACGAAAACACCCAAAATGATGAGTTCGGGCAAAAGCATTTTTTCTGCAATAGCGATAGAACTCAAAATCGTCTAAACTAGGAGCGGTTCTTCCTTTCTAAAACGTTCGCGATCACTATTCATAATTATAGAAATAGAAATAGAAAATATTTATTTAAGGTTTAAAGAATTTATTCTCAAAAAGACAAAGTCACTTACATTAGAACACTTTATGTATTACTTACACTTTATAATACGGTAATAGTACGCGATAAATCTCGTTTCAATAATACGTAATTACGAGTGCTGTTTGGAACTCTTCTTTAACTTTTAATAAATGCTAACGTTGCGTATTCAGGCGGTAGCGTGGCACTCGCTACGTCCGGGCTCCGGGCGGCTCAGCGTGTCGCTGACGGCGGACGGGCCCACGCGGCTCATCACCATCCGCGACCAGGCCTCACCGCAGGCTGGCTGGATCGAGGGTGGACCTGAAGATGATGAGGATAACGTGAGTATACCAAGACAACGGTAGTTTCAGTAGGTAAATCGAAGCGCTAGTGGTCGTGCTTGACGTTCTAAACGGTCCGTAAGTGGATGGGTGACCGCCAGTGGCATTTTCATCTGAGCGCTTTCGTGTTTCGGAGGGCACGTTTAATTGTCAGTCCCGGCTATTGAAGCCATGACGGAGGCCTGAACACGACGGCATCATTGCATTTTCCAAGAATGGTTTGTTCAGAATAATTCTTAGTCTTTCAATAAAACTAGACTCATCGATGATGTATCGGAATAAATGGCGTGAACAGGGGGAGGCCCCAGCAGTCGGATATTATTGGATGTGGATGATGATGAAATGTCATAATCATATTATTTTAAAACAGATTCCCATTGCACCTATTCTGACCTTAATGAATACGTTTTCATGCCTAATATAATGTAAGAATGAATAAAGATTGTGTCCGGCAGCGATCGCAGTTGGGTCGCGAGTGGGGCGTGCGCGTGTCGCTAGCCGGGCTGTCGGTGTCGCTGGTGGCGCGCGCCGAGCTGGTGCACGCGCACAGCCGCGGGGTGACGCTGGAGCTGAGCCGCGCGCCGCAGGCCTGCGCCGCCACGCTCTCCGTCGCCGACATGCAGTGGGATAACCAGGTACGAGGAGAAGGATTCTTACACTTTTTCTGACCCTACGTCATTTCCTCTGCACATCATTTCGGATGTCATTCGATTTAGGCCTTCTTTCCAGTCTCTTACTCATTATTTTACCCCGAATGTGGAGGTGAAAATAAGGGTCTCTGATTAAGTCGACCTCTTTATCAATAGTCATAATTACAGTCCATAATCCAAAATACGGACATCACAATATTTTAACGTCACCTGTTCCCCACATACTGACACCATACTGTAGATATGCTTGGAAGAATGCGTTTTAGACTACCTGGTATTTGGAGCACTTTGTTACTAGAATGTACAAATATTTCAGCTACTAGGCACACCGAGCCCAGTCCTGCTGTACTGCCTGCCGGGCTCGGCGCCGGCGCTGCACGCGGCGGTGGAGCTGCAGCGCGCGCCCTCGCGGCGGTACAACGCCTACTTCTTCAAACACTTGGTCGTGGCACTCCGGCCGCTAGCTGTGCGACTCGAAGAAAGGCGAGTATTACTTTATTTATCATCATCATTATTGACAGCTCAAAATGAAAGTCCACTGTTGGACATAAACCTCCTCAAACACCACTCTAATCGGCCCTGTGCTGATCTCATCCAGGTCTTTCCCTCTATGTCCGTCCATCCTCTTGTTTGCTGGTCTACCACGGCTATATTTTATTTGGCTCAAATCATAGTTGCGTAGATGAGATGTTTGCAACAAGACAAGGGTAAAAATGGACGAACATTTAATAAGTGTACCGAGTCCGACATTGATAAGTTAAAAAACCATTGCGCAGACTGATCCTCCAACTATGGGAGTTTGCGGGCGCGGAGGGCGGGTCGGCGCGCGAGCAGCCCGACGAGGCCGAGTGGGAGACGCGTCGCATGCTCGACGAGCTCTGCGCGCTGCACGCTACCAGATACTACTTCGCAAGGATAGAACTCATACCTAGTCAGGTGAGTGTCCACTCTACTCACACCATGCACCGGCATGGCGTACAACTTTAACAGTTCTTAAACTGTGAAGTGCATGAAAGGAAGCCTCTTTGAAGCGTAAAAATGACGTAAAGATGATTCTGAGGGATAGAGAAATTTGTAGATGATGATGAATGTTTTTTTTGTACTTGATTTCTAAATTTTAGATAATTACTATATGAGAGGTTACTTAGGGATTATGTAAAATGCGGAAAATTATCTAACTTTGTTATTTTCAGAATGACAAGTTCTAATAATGGTTGTTTTTTGTTTTCAATGGCTTAATTAAGGCGCACAAGCAGGTTAGATATGTTTGTGTTTCCCTCGCATCATTCATTTCAGGTCGAACATATTAGTCTCGTTTTTTGTTGTACATTTTACTCTGAGCTCGATTGTGTGGTATTCATAAACTTGGAATATCTACTTCATGCTAGCTAAGCTGTATATCCTATGTTTTGCTCACACTTAACTACGGGATGTACCGTGTATCTGCTATGCATGGCATTAGTTATGGCGTACGTAGAAAACGCGTGGTATTGGTATCCCCAGATCCGCCTCTCGATGTGCACGGCGAACAAGCTGTCGGGGTCGCTGAGCGCGCTGAAGCGGCGGCTCGGCCTCACGCTGATCAAGTTCGAGGACGCGGCCGTGGAGCTGGAGCCCTTCGTGCGGGCGCATGTCTTCGATACCGCCGCCTTCCTGGCGAGGCAGGTGCTCGCGCACTTCAAGGATGTGAGTATAAGGAGGCTCCTTCGAAAGGTGTCGCTTTAGAGTCAAGATTTAAAGTTATCCTAAAATTCTTGCTTGTAGACCCAGGTAAAAGGATGTTTAAACCAAATCTTATCTCTGTGAATTTTTGGTTAGAAGTTTGTGGTTTATTCTTGCAGGAGCTTAAGTGGCAGGCGGCCAAGATCCTGGGCTCGGTGGACTTCCTGGGCAACCCGCTGGGGTTCGTGGCGGACGTGTCGGAGGGCGTGTCCGGCCTGTTGCTGGAGGGCAACGTGGCCGCGCTGCTGCAGAACGTCACCCACGGCCTCTCCAACTCCGCCGCCAAGGTCACAGGTACCGCATCTACACATGAACCTGATGGATGCATATTATTATACAGCATGATGGACGCTCATTGCCGTTGTCTCCGCAGAGTCGCTGGGGGATGGCTTGGAACGGGTGGTCGGCGATGAGTCGCACGAGGAGACGCGGCGCCGGATCCGGAGCGAGGCCTCCGGGGCGCACCTCATGGCCGGCCTGCGCGGCCTGGGACTCGGCGTGCTGGGCAAGTGCACATCGATTTTACTCAACCGATACGCTCAATGTGACCGGGTCTAAACAGGTCGATGGTAAAGTGTTGTCTCGGTACCCCAGGCGGGATGACGTCGCTGGTGAAGCACAGCTACGAGGGCGCCACGCAGGAGGGTCTCGGCGGGTTCCTGACCGGCGTCGGCAAGGGGCTGGTCGGCACCGTCACCAAGCCGGTCATCGGCGTGCTGGACCTGGCGGCGGAGACGGCCACCGCGCTGCGGGAGTCCAGTCGCCGCGCGGGCCGCGGGGTGCCGGCGCGACAGCGGGGGCCCCGCGCCGTCTGGGGGGCGGGGGGGCTGCTGCCGCGGTACTGCCCCGCGCACGCACAGGTCAGCCTCTCTCCTCTGATGTTGAATGGATCCGCTTTTCCACCAAAGATTTATTATGTAGGGATGATGTCGGAGGATGTGAAAGCTAAGCTAGAAATTATGTGATCATTGCCACTGATGCTATACTATGTAGGCGAGTAATGCCGGCCACCCACGATCAAGTTCACCGTCCAGTCTGCAGCGGACCGGATGCAGCGTCCAGTAAACTTGACGGTGTATCGGTATGGGTGTGCATGACAAGCGAAAAAGAACTGCGTCATGATTAAGTTTGCAGCGCTGCAAACTGGACGTTAGACTGGATCGTGGGTGGCCGGCATAAGATGTGTTATGAGACGCATAGCTCAATAGGGAAGGCGCGAATCCATAGTAAAGTAGTAGCACATTAAGATGCGACGCGGGATCCCCTCAGGGCGCCGCGTTGCTGCACGCGCTGAACAACCAGGACTACGGGGAGCGGTTCCTGGCGTACCGCTGCGTGCGCGACACGCCGCACGACATCCGCGCGCTGCTCTCCGACACCTATCTGCGCATCTTCACCTGCAAGCATGCCGCGCCGCACATCGTCATGGAGACGCATCTCAGGTATACATTTTGCTGTATCTTTTTACAAATAAGAAGCGTCTTCGTCAGCATCTGTTAACATTTGACGATAGCCAGATTTCCAGCTCCTTCAGACTTTAGAGTGCCCAGGATGAGTTTTTTAACCTACTTTGTCGCGGTTAATGTAAACGTTGATTTGTATTAGTTTTCATTAGTTAAAACGAGTACCGAAACATGTCGCTGCTTTTTCCCATATTAACGCGATCGAGTAAGTAAGAAACTCGTTTAAAAAAGGTCCTTATTAATAAACTTGACCATAAATTAAAAAGTTTTATGGTTATTAATAGGTTATGCATGACATAATTGTATGTAAAGTTTATTAGTAAAGGCCCTAGAGTCTGAGGCATGATAGTTTCCAGCAACCTGGTATCGTGCACGGCGGTGTCGGCGGAGGGCGCGTACTTCGTGGAGCTGGGCGTGCGCGGCGCGGGCGCGGAGGGCGTGCGGCGGCCGCGCGTGCAGTGCGACTCGCGCGACCTGGCCGCCTGGGTCGCGCGCCACGCCGCCTACGCGAGGCAGCTGCACCACGAGGCCGTGCACACGCTGCATCCGCATGCTGACCTGTAGCATGTCTCACCGCATCACAGGGGTATTACATCTACTTGCGCAGGTAACGTTCTGCCCGAGAATAAAACTAGGAAAAAGTGTGGCGCAGTTTGTGCAACAAAATTACCAGACGAAAGGAATAGAAAAGTAATCTAAGCGCACGATAGGAGCTAAAAATACTTCGGGAAGGGTATTAAAAGGCTGTGCCTGATCAACCAACTCGCTGAAAAGATATTGTGAAGGATGTGCAATGAAAATGTAAAACCAGTGACTTTAAATAAAATGTTTTAACGAAAGCTATAAAAGCTTTTTCAAGATAAATTTTTAACAATTTACATTGATTATTGAATTAAAAAAAGACAAAATTTCATAGGCTGCCGTCATATCCCGGAGGGTCGATCGAACGGCCTACGTGTACAACTTAGACTTTAATTTTATTGATTCCCTTTAAAAAGAACTGAACAAAAATTGTAGAGTTAAAACTAATGACTGTTAGCACATAGACTATAAGGGTTACTGTGGTGTTCATTCCAGGACATATTCTAACTGCTATACGTATCCAATCACATTATCGATGTAACTTTTCTTCTCAAGTATATCCCAGTTACATTATAAATCAGTCTAGTCTTGTCTACATTTGTACAATTTCTATTTTTATGTATTTAAATTTATAAAAATAGTGTAGGACATTTTTATTTTTGATGCTAAGCGACATTGTTGTGATAACTGTACCTAACTAGTTTATGTAGTTTCTATCAATGTCTGTGTACTTGAAAGCATAGCTTCTTCTTTCGTTTCAATGTTAAACCAGAAAGCATAGCGCAAACTATAAATAGTTTTTAAGTTTTGCGCTTGTCTTTTACTAGCCTTGGTGATGTGGTTATTAATAAGGATGATTGGTACATATTTCAAACTGTAATTAATTTTCAATTTACTAACTTTTAAACCAATTCCATAATTTGCGTAACTATTGCGATTATTATTACTTATTAGAATATAAAAACGCGGACCTCTGTATAAAATTATGTATATTAAAAAAATTAAAGATGCAATAATATGTGTGAGCGAGTAATGGGTGAACCAAGTTAGTAAAAATCTTAGGCTGTGATACGAGAGACAGCACCGAGTGCTGAATCTAAGTGTATAGCTGTAATGTGTTTTAAATTTATTTTCGTATCATGGTGTGAATGATAAAATGTTCCGAGGTTACGTCACGCGACACGTGACTCGCCCATGACCCGCGGCGGAACTTTCAGAGGAGTTGTAAGTAAAGCTGATAGAGTTGAGAGTTGAGCTTCGTTACCACATTCTTGTATAACATTGGCAGTAGATTTGACAGCTATGTATGACCCTTTCAGTAATCATATTTACTTGTAAAGTAGTTTCATTCATAAATTGTGAATTAAAATAACTGAACGTCTTATTCATATTGCCAAAGTAGAGTTTTTATTTTATTATATGTAATTAACATATTTTAAGCGTATATTTATGTTCTAATTTATTCTAAGTTATGTTTGGTTTTATAGTAGGTAGGTAGGCATGCTGTTGTAACAAGTACTGTTAATGACTGAAGCAATAAAATATTACCTCTTTTACATTGTGTTTTGATTCAGTTTGACGACCTCTGTAGCGCAGTGGGTAAAAGCTCGCTTGGGACGCAGAAGGTTGCGGGTTCGATCCCCGCCGCGGAATAAATGTTTGTATGATCTGAAAATGTTTATCTCGGGTCTGGGTGTTTCTATGAATAATATGTATGTATTTACAAACAAAAAGTATTTAAGTAGTATATCAGTTATCTGGTTGTCATAGTACCAGCTTTGCTTAGTTTGGGGCTAGATGATGCTGTGTGAAATTGTCCAGCATTATTTATTTAGATATTTTTCCCAGAATGCGGACTATTTAGTTGTCCGGCTATAGTTGATTCTATTTCTCAGAAACAAATACAAAATCTGAAGCTGCAAGTTAGCAAACGTTATAATAATTGAACAATGAACATACAATAATAGACTGCTTGCATCAATAACATTCACTAATTTAATTGTTTCAATTTGCTCTAGGTATTTGTCACACTGAAACAAAAACTTCTCACGAGATTTTTGAACTTGATAACCCACAATCAAAACAGTATAAACAACAGATAGGGACACGCCGGATGTTGTAATAATTAACCTCTGCCGAGCACGGGTCACTCCACTCACACGCCCGCTGCGGCAGCGCCCGGCGCGGCGCCGCAACAAGTTCAACAAGGTTACACTCAAGTTTTGGACAGACTACTCTAGGTAGCTTTAGTTTCATCTTGACACATTAGCCAAAACGACGTACGTATTATTTACTATTAATTCAACAATGATCATAAATTTTTTTGTGTTGATAACAGCATTTGTTGCTGTGAACACGGCGACCTTGGGAATCGATATGTAAGTAAAAGTCTGCGTTCAGTCGGGTGTCGAGATTCGCGGGACGCTATTGTGTCACCGACCACTCCGCTATAGGGAAAGTGAGCTGTGAATTGGAACGGAAACTTTAATACAATGTATGTATTTAATTGATCTTTTTAATTTCGTTGCAAATTAAAGCTGTTTCGTATTAAGTATAGATTATTCATGAAGCGCTTTAAACACCACGCTTTTTAAAATTAATTGAGTTTTTACCGTAGTACCTTATAGTATTCAGTCATAGTGTAAATGTTTATTGGAAAACATAGTACCTACTTTAGTAAATAAAATAAATTAAAATATCTCTTATCCTCTCTATTAGTGTATACCGACATTGGTTTATCGGTAATGAGTTCGCTTTTTCTGAACTTCCATCCTTACCGTTTTTTTAATATTCATAGCATGACATCAATAGACTACTCGAAGGTGCCCATAACGGAGAAGGCTTTGCACGTCCCACCACTCGAAGAAGTGGTAGATGGTGAGTTTCAAAAGCTTCTGTTAAGTATCTCAATTCTTTTGATAAGTAATTTAATTAGGCGTTCACTGTACACCGCTTACTAGTTCTTAAAGATACTACCATGTTCTTGTAAATTTTCAGTCCTCGCTCGCGGTCTGCCGGAGACCTTCGACTCAGTGAGCGTGTCGGTGGTGGACTCGCCCGACCTCACGCAGGAGCCCTTCAACCTCACCTCCCCAGGTTTGTTTCGGTACCGCTAGATTCTTTATCACTGAAAAAATATTCAAATGTCTCATTTTCAGTGACTAAGGAATCTTATCATATTTCCAAAGGTTCTGTCTTTCCGCTCGTATGTCTGTCACGTGGCTATATCTTTTGAACCGTAATAGACAATTAAGAACAAGAAAATAATGTAAACAAAATAGGAACCTTCGTCTCAAAGTCAAAAAGCATTTATTCAGAAGCACCGCTGGGATCACCTAAAATATTCTTAAAACTAGGTGATTCTACTCTTTCTTTGCGACCAGTACCGTGAAGAACCGAACCGGCAACAAACACGGTTTGGGGCTTAGTCTGCGAGTGGTAGGTACTCGAACTTGCAAGTTTATTTACATCCTATGAAATCTGATTTGTAAATAAACGAAAATCAAAAGAGTAGTGAGTGCATGTACCTTTAACTAAACATAAACGTTATGTAATCAAGTAGTTATAATAGCAACCACTCGAGCAGCCGTGATCAATATTTACATAATGTTGAGATTATTTATCTCTGTAGTGTCAGAACAGTGTTATCTTGTTTTTGAACTTGATTGCTTACTTAACAATATTACGTGTATCAAGCATTAATAACTTTTCATTTTATGTATTAAGTACCTAATCAAGGCGAAGTGAGCTCTGGCTTACGCCGCGCTCGCCACCCTCCTAGCCCTCTAGGCCGACTGATGGTGTGCTGGCCGGCCCGCGCATAATTACGCTGAACGTTATTTATAAATGTATTTTTTGCTAGAAAATAATACTCCTTGGCAATAAAATAAATCCTTAGGTAATGCTCTACCGTATTTATTAGGGAACACGTAGACGAAATTTCATTAAAAAATTTAAACAACCAGAGGTAGCTTTGTGTTTTTTTATATCAAGTCAAATTAATAATAATAATAATAAAATAATAAATAATGCTGGACTTTTCACACAGCATCACCTAGCCCCAAAGTAAGCAGAGCTTATGTTATGGGTACTAAGATGACTGATACACTACTTAATTATATACTTTTTGTTTGTAAATACATACATAAGTCAAAGTCATAAGTTAATAATTAAGTCAATTTTGTTTCGACTCCCATAACTAATATCCTAAACTACTCAAAAAAATATAAAGAAATCGGTGTTTTTGTGCCTTAAAAATGACTTGACGTGCAGTCAAAACGTGAGTTTTGCGACCTACATCACCTTAAGTGAAAATCTTACGTTTTGGATACCCATATGAGATATGTATAAGATACATATTTTTTTGCCATCTCTTATTTGATGAAACTGTTAAGTAATATTATGTTGGGTATCAGGTTTGTCAGGCGACACGAAGCTGGTGGAGATCGGCGGGCCGCCGTACCTGCTGCCGCTGGTGCAGCGCGACAAGTTGTACGACCTGCGCCGGCTGCTGCAGCACCTGCGGCGCGAGCCCGCCTTCCTCGCGGGCGCCGGCGCCGGGCCCTGGCCGTACCTCGGGGTCAACTGTGAGGCGCGTACAACTCTTACGTTGCACACTACAAGTGAATGGCGTGAAAATTTACGTTGAAATATTAGCACAGCAAGGCACTAATCAACCTTTAGCTCTCTGAAGTTAGGCGCACTAACCGATTGCGCAGGTTTGGTAGAGTAGACGAGATAGGACGATGCAACAAACTGAGCGAGTGAGCGAGGCAGCTACACAACGCTGTCTTCGTCTTCAAAAATGAGTTCTGCGCAGATACTTCAGAGAGCTAAAGATTCGTTGTGACTACTGTACTTGGAGGGGATCACAGCCCAATTTTGTGATGGTTGAAGGGAATGACGTAATTAATAGATCCTCGCCAGAAAAGTAATCATAATAAACAAACGCATTGCAGGGTATAATAAACCTGAGCGTGCGCAACGGGTCCGTGTCGCAAGGCACGCGCATCGTGTCGGTGCAGCCGGCGGGCGCGGCCAAGGGCGCCAGCGGGTTCCTGCAGCAGCAGCTCCCGGCGACGGAGACCCGCACCGCGCTGCTCGGGAACTACCTGCTCAGCGAGGGGAAACCCGGGAAGGTAACTCACACTTTAATTTGAGATGCTTTGTGACAGCATTTATTTTTTCACTGATTACAATAGGTACCCGGGAAGGTTATTATTCATTGGGGTGCTCTCATAATGACTTCTTACACTGGATTCAATGACTTTTTTTGGCAGGTCATCAAAGTGGTCGCTAAGAATAGAATAGGAGAATCTAACTTCATCACCGCGATCAGAGAAACGCTGAAGAATCACTACGGTCAGAAAGTAGTCGGTAAGTCCATATTTTAGGTTTTAATATTGTTATTATGACGCATGACTTTCTGAAATGTCGTATGTTTCAATTACGCCAATTTGGATTTAACTCGGGAATAATAGATTCCGGAGGTTATCCCGTTTCTGGTTATCGTTCCAAAATAGCGACATATAAACATGGTCGCCCCGTCAGGTCTGGGCGGCACGTTCCTGCTGGCGGGCGGACGCGGCAAGTACCACGTGATGCCCGACTTCTCCGCGGGCGCGCTGTGCTCCGACGCCGACGTGGACGCCTGGCTGCACTACTTCGAGATGCGCGCGCCCATCGTCAACGTCGGCACCCTCGTCACCGGGGATCTGGTCAGACTAACATCTAATTCTATCATTGGAGCACGGGGCTCGGCATCCGAATGCCAGTTTTACATAAAATGTATCAAAGGATTCCGAATCAACTGCAAATGTAACAGGCGTCTGGATGTGGAGCGCAGTTCGACGTAAGCTCCGCGTGAAGATCAAATCCGCACTCGGATCCGCGTAAAATAAAAAAAGTTTTTAAAAGACTGTAACAGTCAGTTCTATACCTCGACGACCTCTGTGGCGCAGTGGGTGAAAGCCCGCTTGGGACGCAGAAGGTTGCGGGTTCGATCCCCGCCGCGGGATAAATGTTTGTATGATCTGCAAATATTTATTTCGGGTCTGGGTGTTTCTATGTATAACATGTATGTATTTACAAACAAAAAGTATATAAGTAGTTTATCAGTTGTCTGGTTCCCATAATACAAACTATGCTTAGTTTGGGGCTAGATGATGCTGCGTGAAATGTCCAGCATTATTTATTTATATTTATTTATAGAATGTTGGTTACGTTTTGTACGGTGAAAAGCCTAGAGTTCTTCCATGCATTAACAGTGGGCATGTCCGTGTGACAGGGTTTGGACCTGCGCGTGCAGCACTTCCACGGGTTCAGCTCGCACGGCGAGGGCGGACACTACCACTGCGACACGACGCCGGCGGAGGCGCGCTACGAGGGATACTTCGCGGTGGCCGGCAGCTTGCTGCGCGTGGACCGCCCCGAGCACACGCACGATGTCGGCCGAGACTAGTCACGTACTGAGACATGTCTCACGGGTGCGTCGTCGACGTATTTCACGACCACGATGTACGCAGTACAACGCGAACTATGTGTACAGCTTGCAGCGACGCGACACGTTGCGGTAAGCTGCGCTGCATCACCCGTGTGGCTGCGAGTTGTGGTCTGCACTGCGATAACGCAACGCGACGCATCTCTCCTATATTAGCTCAATCATTGCGACACTTGGCACTCTGAGATTACGTAAAAAATAAATAGACTTATTACGATGTAAGTGTTCATATTTTTGTTAATAAAAACGAAATATAAAATATTTGCTGTGTTTATTATGTATTTCGTTATACATGTGTTTACAAAAAATAACAAAATAAAATACATTCTTTTGAATATGTCGCTATGGCATAGTTGAGATGATACGTCATTGTACTGTCAGCATCACCGACCGGTAACCCCCCAGCAGTACAAACCACCTCACTAAGGGGGTTACCAATTGGTGACGCTGACTGTACCTTGTATTTGAACGACAGTTCGCTTTACATTTCGTTATGGTTTGCCATGTCTAAGGTCACAAGTATAGCAAACTAGCTGAATGTAGAGCGGTCAGGTACACGTAATACCTGAAGCAACGTAATATTTGATACTACTTATGGACATTGGCGTCGTTGAAAATATGTTGACAACTATTATTCTAACCATCACTTAAATTTGACTAAATAAGATAAAAAAAATCAGCGAGATCCGATTTCATAATAAAATATCTATATCCAAAATTATTTACATACAAACGGGACGAGTCAACATTAACAAGAACAAAATACCTTTACCTAAATATACAAAGACCTTGCGCAGTGTGTTTCGTGTGTGTGTGAGCTCCACTTGTACTTCCAGGTATGCGCACGCGCACGAGCGAGACACTCCACAGATATGGCATTTCCTGTCTCCTGTGAGACAACATCACAAATTCCCTTGTAGTTTAATGCGCTCTGACTACTTACTAGCAAGTATTACAGATTTATGTAACTAATTTTATTGGCTTGGTTTATTTATTCATTCACCTACAATGTTTAACATTGTATGTAGTAAATGTGCAAGCTGCTTATTATTCACTCACCTATGGATTATTTTACAATTTTTATTTATTCAATGAACTTGCTAGAAGCATGAGCGATGAATTTATAAAGCTTAAATAAATTTATAAAATTCTTATGCCTAACACAAAAACAAATTATTAAATGAAAATAATATTCATCCAACTGATGATAATATTTTTTCCGGGTTTTTTATGCATAACATTGGAGCATTTTGATTTTATAAAAAAATCATGAACCCAAAACTGAATTTTCGCTCCACAAATTATAAATTTGCGACTATTTACACCTTACTACAGTCAATTCACTGCAATTGAGCAAGTGAATATTAATATCTGCAATACAAAACTATGTACACTTCAGTTCCTCACTTTTGGCTATGATTAGTTAGTATTGTCCACTTGCAAGCAGCTATCAAATCATTTCGTTGATGCTCGTGATTGTACTTGTATTAGTTAGGGAGAGAATGGGAAAGGATTATGATTAAGATATTTTTAAAGTCAAATCCAGATGAATGTTATCAATAGTCTTTCTTAAACCTTCCCGATCACAACTCATAATGTTATCAAACATTAGATTTCCAATATGAATCTATAAGTTAAGCTCCGAATATTACTTGCAATCTGGGTATTGCAAGTAACATACAATCAACAAATTATTAAAACTATCTACATACTATCTATGTTACTCAGTCCCGACACAACTAACATTTTTAGATTTTAGTTAACACCTTCACACACCTTCCACAAGATTGTCCTACGCAGCAAATTTATTTAAAAAATCTGAAGTACTTGTTCACTATTTATTTGTTACAATATATAGACACCAATCCTACGAATACTATCTTAGTTTTCTGGCTGAACATTGAAAAAAGATCCTCATTGTAGGACAGCACGAATGCGAATTAGAAACATAATAGCGTTTCATACTACCGCTGTTTCACCGACCGCAACAAGCGCAGTACAGGAAACGTCACCTTATGGGCGAATTGCATGGAATGGTTTCATCGCGGATGTAATCACCTTCAACACTAGTAATCATTTATCGTAACTATTGTACAAAAGTCACTTCATAATCACGAGTTAAAAGAATTACACATTGATCAGTTACATCAGGTAAGTGTCTGTTTTGCATGAATATTGTAAATTCGTCTTCTGATAACTCCAAGTTTATGCATCACGGATCAGCTGATAGGCCAAAGCTTCGAATTCAGTTGAACACCATGTCGCTTTCAAAGGAGCCAGGCGTTTATTATACAATAACATTGTTTTTTATCCATTTACTTTTAGCACGCCGTCGATTTTATGAGAGGTATTCCATGCGGTTTATACTTGTGGTAGCAACGGTAAGCACGAGACAAGAGTCAGGATCGGAAGAAGCGCACAGCTCGCACGACGTACTGCCGACAGATGGGACACTCGGCCAGCTGCTTGGCGCACGCGGTGCAGGCCGCGATGTGTCCGCACTCCAGCAGCACGCACTCCAGCGGCGCCGCCATGCAGATCTTGCAGCACTCCTCCAGAGGAAGGTTGTCCAGCTCTGCATAAAACGTACCACTCTTATTTGACATTCAAGATCAAAGTCGAAAAACATTTATTCAGTCATTTATTTAGCTGGGATCAGTTTGAATAGTTTTAAAACAAGGTGATTTTACTCTCGTCGCGACCATTCGATTTACTACTGTTACTTGAATATGTGAGTGTAGATGTGAATATGTAAGTGACAACAGTTCACCTGCTTTACTATAAAGGATATTGTTGTGGATTATGACCATTAGCAAGTTAATTATAGGAACTTAAAATCAGTTACTATGGGACACGAGTTTACCTCGACTGGTTAAAATTTTGAGAATGAGGATAATAATTATTACGCTCAAAGCCATTCACATAATTATTGAAGTTTAGTAAATCATTTCTCCCAAAATGTATCCTCAGGTTATGCAACTTTAGGCAAATAATATGTGTAAGTGTCTGACCATCCTTGTACTGGTTGTGGTCGTTGTAGAGCATCCGTGCGCGCGCCAGCAGGTCCCCGCGCTCGATGCAGCCGCGGAACTCGACGCGGTTCCTGGCCAGCAGCTCCTTCAGCTGGCGCACGCTCAGCGCCTCCAGCGCGCGCGCCGACGGCAGCGCGCCCAGCGACACCCGCGCGCCCGCCGGCACCGGGGGCGCAGCTTCTGCTGTACACACCCAGCTCATTTATCAACTATCAAAGGCATCCTTTCTAATGAATAGTTTTCAAATTGATTAGTTTATTTAAAGTGAAATGTCCATTAAAGATATTTTTATGAATCTCAAAAGTTACACCGATGCGAGATTTGTATGGGTTCAGATCCTCATCGATCCGTGGCGCTGTTCTTCCGACTGAGTTAATTAACCACGATTGACGCGATGGTTGAAATTTAGTGAATGATCAGTAGAAGAATACTTGTGGTGGGATGATGTTCCGCGTCCAGTAACGGCTCATCCTTGAGGCTGGCGGAGTCGGAGACGCTGTCGGCCGACGCGGAGCTGCGCAGCTCCAGCTCGGAGGCGGCGCGCGCGCTCAGACCCGGACTTAAACCTGCGACACCAATTAACCATTGCACCTCTCATTGCCAAGTAAAGCAACTTGGCATAAAATATTTTGCTGTTCTCCTTTTACTACCCTCTACTTTGCGTATAGCACTCATTCTTTAGGTACTTATGCCATCCTACACAAATAAAAAAAAAAAAAACAAACTAAAGAAGTTTTTATCATAGAGAACTGATTCCAAGAAGATACTAGAGCAAAGTATGTACCCGGATCTAAGTGTTCCCTGGAGACGGACGCGTGAGGTCGAGGCTGCGGGACGGAGTCTCGACGCGTAGGCGGGCTTTCCGTCGTACTCAGCAGAACCTCTGAATCTGAAAAGGTGAACAGGAATTCAATTTTCTTACTTAATTAGAAATAAAATGATGAATGGAAGCTAAGGATATCATCACTTTCTGGTAAATGCTCTACAAACTCGATTAAGATACTAAGAATAGAAGACTGGTACCGTTGGGCAAGGGGTCAGCGGGGCGAGTGATGAACTCCCAGCCGCCCTCGTCGACATCCTCGATCTCGAAGCAGTCTGCCGAGTCCACGCGCGCGCTGTCACGCGAGGAGGTGCGCGACACGCCACCTGGCCCCCCCACCCCCGCGCCCCCACTCCCCTCCGGAGGGGGCGGCACGCGCACGTCTCGCTCACCACCTACCGAAGTTATACAAACAGATATTATGGAGGCTGCTCCTTTATGATCAAAGAACTAAACTCATCTAGTAATTGATAGAAAGTAATTTGTTAAAAATTACAATAACAAAATGAGCATTCTTCTCCACACCTATAGAAAATTTTGTAATATTGGCTTACCAGGAGCAACAGTGAACCGTTCTTGTCGAATATCTGAGTGTGTGTTAGGCTGTGGAGGTGGGCTGTGGACATGCCATGAGTTGTAGCAACCTGTACCTGCAAACATTTTATAGCATCCGCTATGGAAAACCTGGGCTTAGGAGAGTCTGGTTGGATTGGAGTATCTTTACACAAAATTTTACTGTAAATATTTTGAGCCAACTCAGCCAACACCACTCATGGTGGCCTGCAGTGCGTTAAAACTCTTACAATTAAGTAAAAATTATTTATCTCACGTGGTTGCGATGGGGGCGGGGGCGGGGCGGGCTGCGGGCCCGTGGGCCGGAGGTCGAAGGCGGAGGTGATGAACTCGTTGAAGTTGTTGGTCATGCCCTTAAAGGTAAAGGCGCTCGAGCCGCGCGCGCCGCCGCGACGCCGGTACGCTGCACTGTTCACGTGAGATACGCACAGACTCAGCAGCTCATCTTTTTCTGAAATTTCAATAAATAGGAGCTATAAAATCTAAGGACATAAAATAAATAAATAATGCTGGACTTTCCACACAGCATCATCTAGCCCCAAAGTAAGCAGAGCTTGTGTTATGGGTACTAAGATGACTGACATACTACTTATAAACTTCTTTTTTTGTAAATACGTACATATTATTTATTTATTTATCGATGATAAGACGAGCAGCTGTTGCTGCTATGTCTATATCACAGTGTTGAAATAGTCCGATTGTTCAGGATTGGTTAATCTTTTTAAGCACTGATTTATTAGTTTGTAGCCAGTTGTTTAACTTGTTCTTAAATGCATTGACCGAAGTAACAGTGTCATTTGGTAGTGCATTCCAATTGTGAACCACTCTGTTGCCAAAGAAGTGATAGGCGGTAAGTAAGCGGGCAGGGTCACGAATGAGTTTAAGCTGATGGCCACATTTTTTTTTTTATTTTTTTTTTTTTCTCCTTTTCATCCGCAATCGGTCCCCCGACCATAAGCGGATTGCTTGAGCGATATCCGGTGGCATTTGGAGTGAAGAGGCCAGCGCCCCTTCTCCTCTCTCATAATACGTCCCCTCGCTTCAGCCGCCGCACTGAGCGGGAAGTGTCCAGTAGTTGTGCTACTGGATGGCCACATGAAGGTCTTTGTTCATTCAAAGTCAAAGTCAAAGTCAAAAAGCATTTATTCAGTAGGACCGCTGGGATCACTTTGAAACGTCTTAAAACTAGGTGATTTTACTCCTGTTCCTTCGCGACCAATACCGTGAAGAATCAGGGCAACAAACACGGTTTGGGGCCTAGCTTTCTTTTAGGTGATCCATCTTAAATCTAAACTTATGATAACTTAGGTGGTACCTACCTACCAATTGCTTAAATTATATAATACAAGATAGCAGACATTGAGGACACATCAGCCGTCGAGGGGCAGAGCGACATCAGGCCACGCGAATTTATCATTAATATAATCCTTAAGTGAATAATAAGCTTTTTTTATAAGAGTATTTTTTATGTAAGTTTTAAATCTTCGAATAGGCAGTTTAGTCGCGTTTTCAGGAAGTTTATTATAAAAAAGTATCGTATTTCCCATAAAAGAACCTTTTACTTTTTCTAATCTAAATTTAGGCAAATAAAGTTTATTCTTATTTCTTGTGTTAATGCTATGCACATCACTTTTTTTCCTAAAGTTATTGATATTTTTATGAGTATACAAAATGTTTTCATAAATGTACTGGGAAAAAACTGTTAGAATATTTATTTCTTTAAAACGTTGTCTCAGTGAGTCCCGTGGTTTCAATTTGTAAATCGCACGGACAGCTCGCTTTTGCAAAACAAATATATCTTGAATATCGGCTGCTTTACCCCAGAGAAATATACCGTATGACATCACACTATGGAAGTAACTATAATATACTATCTTAGCTGTCTCTTCGTCAGCCAATCTCCTAATCGTACGAACTGCATATGCGGCGGAGCTCAGTCTACCTGCAAGTCTTTCAATGTGAGCCCCCCACTGCAAATTGGAATCAACAGTTAGCCCCAAGAAAATAGCGGTATCGACCAGATTGAGTGCTTCCCCATTTAATTCAATTTTTGTTGCTTTGTGAACCACGTTAGGCAAAGTAAATTTAATACATTTAGTTTTCTTGGCATTAAGTAAGAGATTATTAGCCGTAAACCAGTTTAAAATTAGAGACAGAGACGCATTAACATCATCGTACTCTTCTTTATATCTATCAACTTTAAAAACCAAAGAGGTATCATCAGCAAACAGAACAATGTCACACATGTCTTTTACAAAAGAAGGGAGGTCATTTATATACACTAGAAACAAGAACGGGCCCAATATCGAGCCTTGTGGTACACCCATGTCAATAATTGACCCTGAAGACCTTTCACCACCTACATCGACCTTAAGGACTCTATTGGAGAGATATGATTGGACAAGGTCTATAGCTTTATTTTGAACGCCATAATATTTTAACTTAGAAATCAGAGTCTCGTGACATACACAATCGAATGCTTTGGACAGATCACAGAATACTCCGATCACGTCTTGTGAGTTTTCAAAGGCTTCATAGATGTGCTTTAGAAGCAAAGTACCCGCGTCAGTTGTTGAACGACCTTTGGTGAATCCAAATTGATAATTATGCAGTAGTCCATGGAGATTAAAATGAGCTAGCAATTGATTCAAAATAACTTTTTCAAATATTTTACTTAATGCAGGCAGAATCGAAATTGGTCTATAGTTAGCAGGGTCGCTTTCATTGCCAGATTTGAATAAAGGAATAAGTTTGCTAAACTTCATAAGGTCAGGAAAAACACCCTCGTCAACACATCTGTTAAAGACATAAGCTAGACATGGTGCAATATCAATGACAATAGTAGCTAGTATCTTCGTTGATATTCCCCATAAATCCTCAGTATTTTTGATATTCAAAGTCTTAAATGTTTTGACAATATGATCCGCGCTCACATAACTGAACTCAAACTCACTATTAATCTGAGTAACACCAGTTTCTAGATAGGCGAGTGCGCTAGAAGCTGAGGAATTGAGTGACCGGGTCGCAACCTGGGCTACATTAGAAAAAAAACTATCAAACGCGTTAGCTATTTCAGTGTTATTGGTTAAAAGAGTATCATTAACTTTTAAATTTATCTGTTTAAAACCATGTTTTGATTTACCTGATTCATTATTTATTAATTTCCAAGTGGCTTTAATTTTATTCGAAGAAGATTCTATTTTATTTCTCAAATGCATTGATTTAGCTGCTTGACATACTTTTTTAAATATTTTAGAATAGTTCTTAATGTATAAGATATGTGATGGGTTGTGAAGCATTAGTTCTCTAGTAGCATAAAGATCATACAGTCTATTCCTACTTCGATAAATACCTGGCGTTGCCCAGTCTACAAAGCTCACACAAGCTTTAGTTAAGCAGGTCTTTAATTTAAATATTTCCGTATGCTCCTCAATAATAAGATTTGACAAACTGGCAAATAGGTCATTTGGGTTTTCTACACAAGGTAAAAGTGACATTTTGAGTTCTATATTTCTTTGAAACTTTATAATACGACTCACTGTGATGGGCCGATATGAGAACTTTACAGGTTCATTTAATGTGAAATTAGGAAAAACGACACTTTGACCATAGTGATCGGACTCAAAATTTTTTACTAAAGATTTACTAATCGGTAAACAGTTACAAAAGACATTGTCCAGACATGTGGCCGTTTCTGATGTCACCCTAGTTGGCTCATAAAAGAGATGTTTTAAATTAAAACATTTAAATAAATT
This sequence comes from Epirrhoe alternata, assembly GCA_963565295.1. NCBI lineage: Eukaryota > Metazoa > Arthropoda > Insecta > Lepidoptera > Geometridae > Epirrhoe > Epirrhoe alternata. The sequence continues at coordinate 13,620,181 of OY751379.1, forward strand.
AGTTAACCTGTCAGTGTCTACCAATATATCAATATTAAAATCGCCGCAGATTATTAAGTTTTTGTTACATTCAAAAATTTTAAGTAAAACTTCTTCCATAGTGGACTCATATATCCTATGATCAGCACTGGGGGGACGGTAGATACTTACAACGATATGTCGCTCTAGCTCAACGCACGACAGCTCAATAGTCCTCTCGATAGAGAGGTTAACAATATCTTTACGTTCCTTGCATTTCAAGTTATTTTTAATAATAATTAGAGAGCCGCCTCTTATGGCGCTCTTGCGTTTATATGAACTTATTACATTGTAATGGTTAAGATAAGGGAGCAACTCATTTTCTATAATCCAGTGTTCTGTGACACACATAACATCTACATTGAATTTATTTAAAAACAACTCTAATTCTAATTTTTTGCTGGGGAGACCTTGCATGTTCTGATGTACAACATGAAAGGTGCCTGTCTTACCCATTGTCGAAGTGGTCAGTTTAAATGTTGACCCACAGTCCCTATTTTTTGAATACCCTGATTAGTAATATTACTAACCCCCGGCTCGTCAGTTAATTGTGTTATACTACTTATAACACCATCAAAAATATTATATGCTAACAATTTAGCAATTATCAATTTACTATTCCTACTATGGTACATTGTACCTTTTGTCAAAATAAAATCACTAATAAAATTATTAGTATCTAAATATGAAACGTCACTATGACGACATGTCAAATTATAAAATAATAAATTAGCTTTATGAACTCTCTGGTTCTCCTTTTCAGTTGAGAACTGAGAGTAAGGAAAAGCACACAAAATTAATTTTCCTAACCCTAGATCTAGCTTCTCCAATAAAGTCTCAACAAGGTTGATTATGTCCAAGCGCTTGACACTACTACTTTCGCCTAAGTGCAATATCAAAGTGGTATTGCTGTCAAGTGATGAATCTCTCTTGATGATTTTAGTGAAGTGGTCAATGGGGGCATTCGGGAAACAATTATTAATTACATTTTGCCTCAGTTGACCACCAAGTAGCCGCCCTAAACCCTCGCCTATTTGGTCTGAGAAAATGACAGTCTTCCGGGTCTGCTGACAGACTTGTTGCTGTCTAACCGAAGACTGTGAGACATTTGCTTCTTGTGCTTCAGTCGGAGCACAAGATGAGGTTTGTTCAGATAGAGACGCCTCATTTAAAGACAGGTTTTCATATATAGGTATCTCAGTTTGGGAGCTACTGTTACAAACTTGCACGTATAAACTATCATTACTCACTACATTTACAATATTATCAAATTTTTTGAGGTTATCTAAAACCTCTTGTTCTGATTTTTTGAGTTTACATGTCATTTCATGTAGTGATCGTTCAAGACCTATAATTTTTTCCGCCATATGGTCTAACTCTAAAGAATTGCGGCCTATCAGATTATAACATGCGCTTAATTCCTCTTTCAAATTACATTTATCTTTACAAAGTTTTGCATTCTCAAAAATTTTTTTGTGCATTTTAAGTTTTTTTTCAGATTTTTTAATAAAATTGTTCAATTTTATATACTTTTTTATCTTGTTGCTCCCTTTTATTGCAGGCAACGGGCCTTTACAATTTGGGGTAGAAAGGTCAATCGTTAAACTATTGGGCAAACTGCTCAGAAGCTCAGTCTGCAAATCCAGACTATTATTACAATTGTTATCTAATGGCACTTTTTGTTTAAGTTCTAAATTGTCTATTCTCAATCTACACTCAGATAATTCTTGCTGTAGGTCCTTGTTCAGCCGCAGAGCCGCCTCATAAGTTTCATGGCAGTGGTCCACTGACTGCAGCGATGACTGCAGGCGCTCCATCTGTTCCAGCACATCTTCATATTTAGTATGAAGCTCGGCGAGTTGTCTCTTCAAGCTCTGGTTTTGGCCAAGGATCATCAGCATTTCAGCCTCACTCTCCTCCTGCTCTTGAAGCAGCTGTTTTTGAATCTTATTAGATTCTTTGAGTTCCGACGTAGCCATCTTCAGTTTAGCTTCTAAGTCACATGCCCTCCGAGTCATGGTCATCTTGATTGGTACCTGAAACGCACGTCCAGCAAGTTAGAATGGTACAAGGAGAAATTGAGGAAGTGATCTTAGACAGTGAATACAATGAAGACAGACTAAGACAGTTTAGGTAGAAAAGGGAGATTTTTAGAAAAAAAAAAAAAAAAAAAAAATTGATACAATAGTCAGTAAATGAAATGGAAATATGTGAAAGGAGAATGTACTTGCTATTCAGGTTGCAAGGTTATTATTGATTTAGAATATTCTAGATACCAAAGCCAATTACATAGGAATAATAATGTAAAGTAGTTAAAAATAATTAAAAATCTATTTTACACATTTGCACTGACAGAAAGTTCTTATGTTTGAGTTCTTACTTATTGGTAACTAAGTGTAAGTATACAAAAACGGATTCAGCACTTTATTGCTGTCCCGGTTTCAATAAACTATTTTATTGGTGTAGCCTACTGCTTGTGAAATGTACTATAATAGGCCTATGGAAGTATGGGAACTATGTAAACAGGGAAGGGTTGTATTAGTGGGAATGTATAGTGTTAACTGTAGTGTTTATTGTGTGAGACATTTGTTTTGGACAACAACTCAAGCTTCCACTGATTGTCAAGCTGAGAGTGTAAAAAACTGCTCCTGTGTCGTGTAATGAAAGTGACTCATCGATCCCGGTGAGCGTGTGTAAGATGTTGTGTTATGATTGTGATTTCGTTAGTAAAGAGTTGGTAAATGAACACAAATACTCCCCAGGTTTATCGAAGGCTTCCAATTCGTCAGGATAAGCACAATTTAACAGCGTTCCGCTTCAGACATCAGATTTCGTTGAGTCCGTTGGTTGTTCAAAGTTCAAAACTTCATGTCACTTTATTTGAGTAAATATTGATAAAAAAAACGTTCACAAACACTAGCACTAAGTCATTGTACTATTTAGAATCGAAAGGCATAACTTATTTCACAATAAAACATAAATAAACTGGAAATTTATTTAGCAGCAGCTGATTTTACGTCAGACCGCTAGTGTTGCCACATGGCGAAAAAAACCATTGGCATTCTTTCTTCTTAAGATGTCACGAATGTTAGGCAGATTGTACCGGTTGTTCATAATCTTGTAAGTTTCAATAAGATTTCCATAAGGTAGGTAATTATAAGATAAGGTATTATACATAGGAATTTGCATAGCAACTTATTCTATCTTTTCGACATCATCTTTCAATCATGAAAGAATTGGTTAGAAGATAGATAAATAAATTAAATAATAAATAAATAATGCCTCTGACTACCCCCTTAGACATCTTCAACGGATCTGGAATATAAAGATCTGAGAGAATGTCTACCGCGCCTTGGGGATACAGTCGTGACCCTGTTTTTATGTTTAAATAATGCTGGACATTTCACACAGCATCATCTAGCCTCAAACTAAGCAAAGCTTGTACTATGGGAACTAGATAACTGATATACTACTTATATATATATTTTTTTTTTTTATTTGTAAATACATACATATTATACCTACATAGAAACACCCAGACCTGAGATAAATATTTGCAGATCATACAAACATTTATCCCGCGGCGGGGATCAAACCCGCAACCTTCTGCGTCACAAGCGGGCTTTCACCCACTGCGCCACAGAGGTCGTCAAAATATATAAATAGATATGTTCACCATTTATATTAGTATCATTTTCTAGTTTTACATTTATTCATGGAATCCGGGGAAAACCCCACGACACCTATTTACATGATAATGCATTATTGAATCATCTGCAGAAAGTTATTTTGGTTTTTAATTATTTCAAGAATATTCTAGACTGTATCACAATTCAACTGTATGTAATCATTTCTGTTCAGGCCTAGTAGGTAGAGGTCTGATATTGCTAATGGGGTACAAACCGACACATCCTCTGGTGGAGACGTTCTGGCGCTGCAGGAAGCACTGCAGGTCGCGGACCTTGAGGTGCACGATGGAAGCGCGCGCCAGCGGGCGGGTCGACAGCACCCGGCACGGGGCACACATGGCGCCGCCGCCGCGCCGCAGGCAGCTGCTGCAGTAGCAGCGCTCGCACTCGCAGCACATGCGCTTCCTCTTGAACACACTGAACTGTACCGCACAGCTCTCGCAAGGCATCGTGCCTCCGTTGCGTCTGCCTGCTCCTCCCGATATCATCTATCGCGTATCATGCTCCGCCCGAGCCACACTTATCGGAGATGCATTACACGGTCGCGAGATAACCAAATTATTGTTATTTTGTGATTGCGAAGCATTTGATTTTTATGACGTATTTTTCTAACAAAACATCTGAAATTGACAAAGTGACAACTCTGCCATGTCTGCCATTTTGGAATGTTGCGATTCATTTCACGCGCAAATTGTTAAACTTTTGAGAGTTTTATTAGTATAGATCTCTGAGATGAGTGTCAGAATGGCTGGTGTACCAGAGCGAATCGAGTCGTGTTTGGTATCAAAAAAATGTACCAAAATTGTACTATTTAGTACCTCTGATTAAAAAATTTGTACCTCTCTGAAACCAAAGTTATAGCGATTTCAAAGGTACACCAGCCATATTGACGTCAAAGTGGCTGGTGTACCTCTGATTTTTAATAATTAGCCATTACACATAAAATAAAATTACACCAAAAAAATGTACCTAAATTGTACCTCCATTTAAAATAAACACACACTGAGTAAATAACCGACAAAACCATGGTGTTCCGGCTTTGTTCGTTCCGGTCTTCGTCTGAGTGTTCCATTCTAATATTGCTGCAGTAGGGGCGCGGGAGCGGTTTCTTTTATTTTATACTAGCTGACCCGCGCAACTTCGTCTGCGCATTATTAGGAACAAAGTAGAGGAGTTTTGAGTGAATCGTGAGTAGGTATATACAAAATATAAAACTCCGTCGCTTGAAATAATAATAATATTTTTTTTATATTTATGTTTCTCTCAAGAATCCCTTATTAGATAGAGGTAGGGAAAATCTTACCCAGATGTTGCAATGCTAAGAACAAAACCAATACGGTAATTGGTATAGAATCGCTGAAGCGAGCGGCAATTTTTTTGAAGAAATTGACTCATCATTTGCCTGCCCTTATCCCGCTTATGCAGGGTCGGCACAACATGTTCTCTTCTTCCACTCTCCCCTATCACTCGTCATCTCCGTATTCACTCCCTTCTTACCCATATCTTCTTTCACACAATCCATCCATCTTTTCTTTGGTCTACCTCTACTCACATATCCATCCACATTCATTTCCATCACCCTTTTAGTTACGTGACTTTCATCCCTCCGCATTACATGCCCATACCACGCTAACCTATTTGTAGGGGCTTTGGTAAATAATTAACACACAAATAATACTTTTAGCAATGTCAGTCTCTGCACGCGACGCCTTTCCACTCACACTGCCCACGGCATAGTGATGTGCGTCGCGCTCAGACACTACATCCTCATCTTTATTTAATTTTGAATAATTAATATTTTGGTTATAATTTAGGTAGTACGAAAATTACAACTAGGATAATTTTTAAACATCTCCCTTTATTGGGTTTCTTGTCTGGCTCATTATAAGATTTTTCTTTAGCAATCAACTTCTAAATCTTTTTCTACCACCTGCCAGGAGCCATTAAATCTTTTAAGATGGAAAACATTACGTCCATATTCCTTGCCAATCTTATCGTTCCATACGTGTACATCGCCTCCAGTTACGCCCATGATCGTATGTGTTGTAGGTCTTTAATCAAATTCATCACATAGACTTTCTCTCCTAGATACGTCCAGATTTCTGTCAGAAAGCTTTTCTCTTTCTATCTCCGTCTTCTCTTCCTTTTTCTTTAAATTTTTAGCTCTATCTCTAAACTCCAATGGTTTAACATCGTTCTCAATATCAGATACCCATTACAACTGGGATTTTATCTCAAAACAGCCTATTAGAGAACAATAATTCTGAAGGGAGTTTTCTGTAACTGTGTGCTGTTTATACATTTATGGTATTCTGATAAGTCTTCTGTCCATTGCTTTTTCCTTAGTTGACTAATTTGGGCTTTTTAGGACATGTCTCTTTTGTCTCTCAACCTCACCATTCATTTGTTGTGGCCAATAGAGAATCGTGTTTAGTATCCTTATGCCATATTCTATATATATGTATACATATATGGTGAGAGTGCCGACTGCTAGTCTATCAAATTCTGACCGAAGGGTGCCGTGCACAGACGGTTTCACGGCCGCCCAAGAGACACACCGATAGTGCGTACAGCTCACACGTAGATTATTTTTAGTACAGTAATTAGGTACCTATTCTATATGTGTTTACATTATTGTTTATGGAGATCAAAGCGAGGCCTTTTCCCAGCAGTGGGATACGATGACTCAATATAATATAATAATAACATTATATGTTTTATAGGGTATTTATTTTATAAGTAGGTATAGTCATAGTCATATTGTTATAAAAATAACACTCGAACTGCCGCGATACAGGCTTAGCCTAGTGCGGGGTTTTTATGTATTAAGTTTTATGAATAAATTGAACCTGAATTGAATTACTTCTATACAGAAATCATTAAATAATTTGCTAATGAATTGATGCCCATTGTCACAAGTCAATGATTAAGAATATCTTAGTCTAGAAAAATCTCTTATTCAGAAGTAACACTCCACATGACCTCCTTAGACCTACCGTCTATAAGTCTATTACAATGTGAAAATGATCTTGACTAAGCAGATACTCCAAGAAATCTATTGCTACATGTACCCACGGAGCTGATGGAAGGTTTCTACTTTTCATCAATGACAACTACACCCGGATGTGCCAACTCATGGGCTACTTCTAACACTCTTTGACGTAGGTAATTTAACAAAGTCAACTTTGACTTTGTTAATTAGTTAATTCATTGTAATCACTTTGGATTGTCTAGAATCGTCATTTTATAAATTTTTTACACATTTTTGTATGAACCGATATAAAAATATTTTAAGCCGAGTTGGCGCATATTCAGTCACAAGCTTTTATGTCATCCAAATAGTCAGATAACACTTAGGTAGGCTTATTACAAAGATTACGATTAATTGTATTTTTAAATTTAGTGTATTGCAATTCGCAAGGAACTTTGTGAGGTCCCATTAAAGCTTACCGTCTAAGGTTATGCCTAAAAATGTAGTGGTTTCCACAAGATTTATTTGTTATTTGATTTTAACAAATAACGTATTTTGAGCCGTAGTTTTAAGTATTTAACATCCCGTACCTAACTAATGTTGCATGAAATAAATGATTTTATTTATTATTTTATTATTAGTAGGTACATTAGTGTATAAATAAGAAATGGCTTTAAATTTAGTACCTAGTAGTACGAAGCGAGTACATTTAGTTTTCTTCTGGTTTAAAAATAAATTATTAACATTGAACCAATTTAAAACCATAAAGATTGCGTTGTTCACTTCGTCAAAGTTAACCTGTTTACAACAGATTGTAAGTGCCGTCTTACGCGACATAGAATGTGTGTGTATAGGTGTACAATAAGAATATGTCTTTGTTTATTAGTTTTTTTTTTTATTATTTATTGTATAGATCTATGCTCGGGTTTTGCTTCTGATCTGTTATTTGTACCTTATGATCTTTCAAATATTGTCAAGTTTTATAAATACTTGAATAAGTTAGGTACATTTATTACCGGAATCAATCATCATGTCAATACTAACTCTTCCAAGTATAGTTGACCGATGAATCTTCATCAAGATGTAAGATATTTAGGTATAATCAACTTGATCCGGCTGCGATTTGGAGTTTTCTTCTTTCGACTTTTTGCATTAAAAATCGTTTTGTTGTAGTTATACATTTACGTTTTTATTGGCTATGTTCTTGATAGTGGTTCTTCTTCTTCTTTATATATTACGAAGGTATGTTTACTTTATGTAGGTAAACATTTATTGTTTATTTTAATAAAATATATTATTTTATTAATTTAGTCTAAAAATTTTTATTCATGTAGGCACCTAAGTAAATATTTGTACAATTGCACCCCATGCCTTACATTTTAGTCAAAACGCTTCTCTCCATCCAAAGGTTGTCTGGGAGAAATCGCTTCTAAGCGATAAGACCATTGAGCATTTATTACTAAGGTTTATTCTTCGATCATTATATGATCGAAGGGTGTATTTGTCATAATTTATTTTTAATGTTCCATGTATACAATAAAGAATTTTCATTCATTCATTCATTCTCATTTTGTCAGTAATACTACATTTTCTACCTGATGTCTTTCACCCTCATCTTGTTTAATTTAATCTGAATAGGTAACGCTCATAAATCTTATTTTGTTTGGGAAGTAAGTCTTGATTTAACTTTTCTAAAGCAACCTCAAAGTAATCAATACCATCTAATTCATCTATGTGTGCGCCTGGAAGGTTGTAGCAAGCTTTTTGCAATTACCTACCCTACAACCCCCGAATGCAAAAATAGGTACTTACATAGTCATTTTCACATAGGAACGGTTCCGTGACCAAGGCTATTAATGTTAATTTCTGAAATTATTAAAAAGGAAATAGGCAAAATCAAATTAGGTCAAAATTTTTTTTTTTAGGTGTATCTTTTAGTATTATCACCAGATTTTACAACAGTACAGTACAGTTTCAAAACAGGTTTTTATATCCACAAACATTTTGGATTTTTAATGTACCTATTTATTTTTATTTTTTAGATTCTATAATGTGTATTGATTTGTAAATTTTGTTTGTTTGTGAGAGAAAATAAATAAATTTATTTATTATTATCATTATTTATTTCATATATTTCAAAATGTTTAGTGTTGTATAGCGTGAAACGTAAAAGTTCTATGGGTCAGGGATACCTACGTTCCTACGTGAAAAATACAAGCAGGTATAGCTCTTTCCTTTATCGGCTGAGTTATGCTCTCGTAGCTACGAGTATTAAGTAGATATAGGTATTTCCATAGCTTCTTTTACTTTTCCCATCGCGTCCTTATCAACGATAGTTCGCCGTTGCAATCAAATTGCTAGCGTTTTTTTTTTTTCAGCCATATTTGCCTTTTGGGCGCCCATCAAATGAGTCGTGGCTTTTTGATGCTTGATAAACAGTTTTATCAAATTATGGTCTTTTGTTATTGGGTTTGGCATGACCAGATCTTTGCTATGGCATTTTACTCATGGTAACAATATTTAATTGCCTTTAACAAACGTAGGTTTTTTGGACATTAGAAAACTTGGTGTTACATAAATCAATCTCATGCGGTAGTTGCAACCGATATCAGATATGTAATGTAAATAGCTAAATTCAAGTAAGTAAAATCCTTTAATCCATCCGTTTATGTTTAGGTAAATAAAATAACCAAGTAGGTAGGATATTTAAATAGAATATTTCAATTAATTGAAATTCCTAATAATACCTACTTATTGCGGAAGAATTCATAATAATGCACTTGTTAGGTAAGTAGGTAGGTATATAGGCAAGATCATTGGAGGTAGGTACTTGCGAATTTATGTACCTATCTAATCTTCACGTCTTACTTTTATTCAACACCGTGCTTATACTCGTAGTAGGTATTACTATTTTTCATGAGGTAGTTATGTAAATGGAAATATAAAATGGTAAAATATTAAATCAACCAATAAAATTATTTAATAAGTAGGTAAAGTAAGTAATAAGTACCTACTGTACATAGTTTATTAGGCACTTAGGTAATTATAATTACCCAGGAACTTGCATATTAACTAAATGCCTCCTTCTGTACCTACCTGGTTGCATCCACCGCACTACTTACGTAGGTATTGAAATACTTTTGTCGTGGCCTTTTACATTTAATTGTAACAATAGGTAACACTTCTTTTGCATGGCCTTACTGTCCAATACCTAGTTTATATTTCATGAATACCATGGCCTTTTACTTAGTAGATAAGTAACAATTAAATTTGCATGGCCCTAAGTACCTTAACCATCATTAGATAGGTAGGTATCATTGCAAATTGTTTGCACGAAATTATTATATTAGTACCTGCCTACTAAGCAAACCTTTATTGCCTAGATGATTAGGTATGTATGACTTTACAGAATTCTGTTGTATGTATCCTTACCTTATAAGGTCATGCTACTTTAAAATGCATTGTTTACATAAAAACATTATCAGTTGCCGAGGTGCGAGTGCGACGACAGACGCGCCGCCCGCCGACGCGACCCTCAGGCGCACAGAACAAATAACACTCCTGCTCTGGCGCCTATTGGCTAGTAACACTTACAGACTGTAGCCTGCAGTAGCTACAGTCTGCGTAGCACAGAATACCTGTAGCTGTAGGTGCCTAGGTACTAACAATGTACGTACCTATATAGACAGTTTATTACGAAACTTTTGAGTAGCCGTAATATTTCTTGTAGGTGTGTCGTGAATTATAACACAAAATATCAAAATCTAGAACATAGTTACGTACCTACTATCAAAAATAATGGAAACATAAGTAGCTATACTTACGTAAATGATATAAAATGAAAAGGCTTAGCATATTGTGTTGTTACATGGGTAGGAAATAAGTACCTTCAAAGTTTAATTTCATTAACTAAGTATGCTTCCAAAATTCCAATAGGTACCTTTATGAGTTCCGATTAATTTTTTGGTACCTCTCAGGGCTCTCAGGTTATAAGTATTACAATGCCATCGGTAGGGAAATCTTTTTTTTTTTTTTTTTTTGATTACATAGAGATTAGGTAATCACCAGGTCAATTATGTACTAAGTACAAACAAGTATCTAGTTACAATCTAGTACAGTTTTTTGACATTCTCATATTTATCAAATCTGACCTGACCTACCCTCACCGATTGACACCGTATTATATTAATTCTCGTCGCAAATATCAATCCCCTATTTTTCTTTAAAGTTTATTTTTTGAGTTTATTTACTCACGTTTTCCTCTGTCGCCACTTGTAGGGGCTTTGGTAAATAATTAACACACAAATAATACTTTTAGCAATGTCAGTCTCTGCACGCGACGCCTTTCCACTCACACTGCCCACGGCATAGTGATGTGCGTCGCGCTCAGACACTACACTATTGCTCCTCAATTTTTCAGTCACCGGCGCTACTTTCAGACTTCCCCTAATATATTCATTCCTCACCTTATCCATTCGCGTCACTCCGCACATCCATCTCAACATTCGCATCTCTGTCGCATGCACTCTTCTTTCATCCGTCACTTTCGTAGCCCAGCACTCAGATCCATACAGCACGACAGGTCTAATGACCGTCTTGTAGATTTTCCCCTTAAGTTTAAGGGGCATATAAGGGTCACAAGTTGTTCCCGAGACCTGTCGCCATTTCATCCATCCCGCATTCATTCTATTTTTGACGTCTCGGTCTATTCCTCCATCATCTTGGATCAATGATCCGAGGTATCGAAAATCGGAGCAGACTGGAAGGGATACACCATCTAAGGCGAAATTTGAAGAAATTGACTCGAAACATAATTTTTTTTGAATAGCAAGTACGTACTGTATGGTGTTGAATTTCGAAATAAAACGATTAACTAATATTACCTACCCGCGACTTCGTCAGCAATATAAAAATATCGAAAACTCTAAGCAAAAATCTCCATTAACTTTTCAAAACTCAAAATCGAAGAAAATTATACTCGATCGTATTTCGAAAAACGTTTTTAGAAGCGCCACCTAGAAGAAAAAGTGTAAAGTAGTTTTGACCTCTAGACCGATAGATGGCGTTCTAACTATAGCCATGGAAAAAATATTTTAATATCAAAAAATCATAACTTCGGAGTTGGGATAAATTGATACACATGTTACATGTTTATCATTAATTTTAAAATAATTTATTATGCAAAATACAAAAAAAAGTAAAAAAATCTAGAGTGCAAAAAGTGGCTTCGGCGGTCACCCATCCTTTTTATGACCGCGCCCAGGGTTGCTTAACTTTTTTCCCCATACAAACTTCCAACCCTTATTTTCCCGCCCCCTTATGGTAATTGACAAAAAAAAGTAGCCTATGTCCATCCCTGGAGTATACTCTTTATCCATGCCAAATTTCAGCTTAATCGGTTCAGCAGTTTGGGCGTGAAAAGGTAACAAACAGACAGACAGACAGACAGACAGAGTTACTTTCACATTTATAATATTAGTATGGATCATCTGCGTGAAGCGAAACGTTTCATGGAACTAGAACTGTACAGTATCTGCCAATGTCAAGTTAACATGTAAGTCACTCAGTTCTGTCAACGCTTACTTTGTGTTCTGGTTCTACGCAGACATACAGCTAACTTCACGAATGCCTAGATCCGTTGGGCGAACCTCAAAGTACTTTTTTAAGGGCGAACTGTAGCAAACAAAATAGCTTTCCAAATACCTATAGAAATAAAAAGCGTAGAGGTCTAGGGTCTGTACTTTGTAGACCTCTGAGCTGTAGAGATGCATATGCGCACAATTTATGAGTAAAATTAAACTTGGTCTATGTATTGGTAGGTAAGGCCCTTACCTACTCTACTTAAGCCAAATTGTGCGCAAGGGTTACTTACCGTAAGGTAAGGGTTACTCTGAGGGTAGTACCTACAGGGTAGTACTACCTGTACTACACGGAGGCAAAACAACAGCGCCTTGTATAGTGCCCCACAGAATACTATTACTCCTTGCAAAGACTAACCCTAGGAACTCGCTTTATTCTCGAGTTTCGATGCACCTTCACCGATAGAGTTATGTAAGGTACCTACTACCTACCTGCACAAATTTTATACTAAACGGGTAGTAGCTACCTACTAATAAAGTCTTGGTTCGTAATAATTTCCCAAGAAAAAATAATTTTTTCTTAGTTAAGTTAAGTTAAAGTTATTATCGAAAAAAAAGTCCAACTGTTAATCGACTTTCGTTGCTGACAGTACGGAGCTAATATTATCTACTACGAGGAAATTTAAGTAGGTAGACAGGGACTTATTTCAGTTATATAAGCTGTCCGATTCTGAACAGTGTCATGTAGGTAAAGTACTTTACTTTTTTTACTTACAGTTCGCCCAACGGATCTAGGCATTCGTGAAGTTAGCCGTTTGTCTGCGCAGTGAACGCTTTTTCATTCAAAATTGTGTTCTGCGTAGACAAGGCTAACTTCTCGAATGCCTAGATCCATTGGGCGAACTGTAGGTACCTACGGTGAGTAACCTACCTATGTAGAAATAACCTACCACGACAAAAAGTAGAAGTAGGTAGTACCTACCTACTTACCTATAGTCTTTTTCACGCCGTATGCAAGACACTTAGAGATAATGTCAAAATCAGTATACTAGTAATGTCCTAAAGTTTAATCGAGATTATCAAAATCGATTTTTGTTTCACTACTATCAATTCATCTCAATCGATTACAAGGTTAATTCATAGACAAAATTACTAAACCAACGATTATTTTTTTACTTATCGATTCATCGATTGTTTCGATTTTCATTTTTGCACTCTCTAATAGATTACGTTCCATTTTACTCAGTACTGGTTAATTGGCGGAGTTTTTTTAGAAAATGTTTATTGTTTATTTATTAATATTTTATGGCTCGTTTATGATAATTTATGAAATAATTAAACAGGAAATAGACAAAAAAATTTTTTTTTTGTATGTTTTATTGTTTAATTTTTTTTCTTGACTTTTTTGTTTCAAAATTGTTGTGAGCCACACAACGTTAAAAGAAACAAGTTCAATGTGTCTTGCATACGTTCCGGCGTGAAAAAGACTATAACCGAGTTCACAACACATGCGGCGTTGTGTATTGAATTCCGTGGTAGTTACCACAACACACAAAAAGACTTTGTGATTCGAACAAAATGCATCCCACTGGGTAAGTACCTATTCAGAGTGGAGTGCGCTCAGCGTCGGGCCCTGCTCGCTGCACTCGCTGGCCTCTCCCGGTATGTTCCCGCGCTTACTGCGACCCGGATTTCTCGCCATTTGCAAAAGATACTTTACTACTCTCAAGTTCTAGTCTCGCTCGCAGCTTCGAGTCTGAAAACTTCAATAATATCTAGGTACCTATTAGCTTCTGCGCGCGGCTTCACCCGCGTGGTAGGTACCTACCTACTAACGTTTTGAATAGCCTATAACATTATTATCCAGATTACTAGGTCTACGCGTATTCCAAGTATCATCCAAATCGGTTCACTCGTTTAGGCGTGATTGAAACACAAACATACAAACATCACACTTACCTACAAACTCACAAACTTTCAGCTTTATTATGATCTTCAATTAAGATGTGTGGCGGCCTCTTCTTTGTTCCTGAAATATTATGATATTTTTTATCAGATCGACCTATTTGCCCATATTTCCCCCCAACGATTTTTTTATTTTATTGTTGTCCAAGAGAATTGAGTCCCCATCCGCATTTCCTTGCGTAAACTAACTCGATTTTTTGCACTGTTGTTAGCGTTTTATAATTTCGAACCTACTCACATCAGCTGAGGTGTCCGAGTGGTTAAGGAGTTGGACTTGAAATCCAATGGGTTCTACCCGCGCAGGTTCGAATCCTGTCCTCAGCGAACATTTTGCTCACTTTATTTTGAATTATGTAAATAATGTAGTCAACGTTTTATTTTATTTTTGTCCCATATACGTATTGTTGTTAAAAATTCACTGTAGGTAATCTTTTTATAATAGGTACCTATAGTCTTTATTTCTGTGAGTGAATACGAAGATGACGAGTGATAGGGGAGAGTGGAAGAAGAGAACATGTTGTGCCGACCCTGCATAAGCGGGATAAGGGCAGGCAAATGATGATGAGTCTTTATTTCTAAAAGGAATCGTAGCAAAATTATTTGCTACATTAATTTTACCAGGAGTTTTATAAAAAGAAACAAAATAAGTAGGTATAAGGTTTACACTAAATATTATTAGGTAAGTAGATAAGTACATGGGCGGATCCAGGATTTTTTTCTGGGGGGGGGGCACAAGAAACAAAAACTGACCAAAAATTTCACAATTTATTAATTTTTCGTATTTTTGTGTACTTAGTAGGTACACAAAAATATAGTCTGGGGGGGGGGGGGGCACGTGCCCCCGTGCCCCCCCCCTGGATCCGCCTATGAGTAGATAAGTTCATTTAAGCCTTTGGCACTGTCTAGCGCCTTAGCCGATCTATTGACAATCGACCTTGTCCTGCCTGTCACATGAAAGCCATGATTACTGTTTAAAAGTTTGCCTTTTCACAGAGGATAGTTTATTAGGTCAAAATGTACCTATTGCATATTACCTAGGTTTGTGTTCAATTTTGCAATTGTTTTATTAGGTACCTACCTTTATTCGATAAGGTATTTTTATGCGTGCCTGCACTTTGTGGGGAATCCCCGATATTTGCTTACCCTGCCTGGATACCTCCGCCGTTTTGTTGGTAGGTACTTACATAGGTAATATTGATTGGATAAGTTACTGAGCATGCAGTTTCGTTCGACCTCACTTATTTGCTCGAAAGTTACTAGTCTGAATAAACCTAGGTACTTATCTATTTAAAATACCTTATCGTAATATTTAGTATGTAGGTATACGATATTTATCACTACACTACATAGTATAAAACAAAGTCGCTTTCTCTGTCCCTATGTATGCTCAAATCTTTAAAACTACGCAACGGATTTTGATGCGGTTTTTTCCATAGATAGAGTGATTCAAGAGGAAGGTTTATATGTATAATACATGCATAATATAGTAGAGGAACACTGATAATTTTAGAGGTATTTAATGTGATGTCATGAATTACTAATACATTTTTTGCGCTTAGGTACATTGCAAACACTGGCTAAACCCTAATATTTAGCATCAGCATTACACCCGTGCGAAGCCGGGGCGGGTCGCTAGTTACATTATAATTTATAATTTAAAAACAAGTACCTACTGATAAATGTTTCAACCACAGGTTTCTACAGATAAAAGGACAGGAGGTAGTTACAATAACGGAGCGCAGGGCGGGCGGAGTAGGGCGGAGTTGGGCGGAGGGGGATCGATAGCGGAGCGGAGTGGGCAAGACCGCGAGCCACGGCCCGCAGGAGACGTGCTGCGTCCACAACCGTCAACTCCGGTACCCGACTATGTATGTGTAGTGACCACAGCACGGTCACTACACATACATCTCGTACCCCACTAAAATGAAAAGCTGAAAGTTTGTGAGTTTGTTTAGATGTTCAATCACGCCTAAACCAGTGAGCCGATTTGGATGAAACATGGCATAGGCGTAGATAGTGGCCTGGAATAGCATATAGGCTATTCAAAATGTTGGTACCACGCGGACAAAATCACGCGCAGTAGCTAGTAAGTTAATAAAATTAAATTTTAAACCTATATTTAAATTTTACACTTGGCTTATTAACACGAATCCAACGAAACCATAATTTTGACAAAATCTATTGGGTACAAAGAAATTAAACGCATTGCATGTACATAAGTAGAAATGTTAACGAAAAACATAACCCTGGCTTTGACAGTCGGGTAAAAACCGCCACGACACTCACGACTCTACTTTCATTTATACGGACTATGTACGTACCTATGAAAAATCCTGTGTAGGGCAGTAAAGTATGACTACTTTTCCTGCAAGATGTTTGGTGTGGGCTAGCTGGCAAGTCTCCTCTCCACACATTCCAGAAACTAATCGACAGTTGAATGTTCTGCATTCCCGCGTCCTCCCGAGGGGCAGCGGCTGCGCTGGCGCCGCTCGGGTGCCACACTGGAATGCATTAGCCACTACGAACCGCGTTTCTGGAGCTTCAGCTACTCAAGCTCCAAGCTCCAAGATATGGCTTTTAGACATGCATGGCTAAGAACGGAGGTGATTTTTCAGTGTTATTTATATACCTAATGGACATTTTTATGAATGGACATTTTTAGACTATTTGTCATTTTTCATAATTGGACATTAGTCTTGTAAATGCCTACAATGCATTGTTCTTGAGTCACCCTCATGTCCGCACCATGATTGATTGATATATAGGTACCACCTCCTACCTATCAGGGCGAATCTGCAGATCATCATGAGACAAAAACCCATCAAATTATGTGTTGTAAGTTGGCGCTTACAGTCCTAACCGGACAGGTCCTTTGGCATCATTTGAGTACGACGGGACAGAACCCGAATATCAGAGACAAAGCGTCTAAAATCAAAATGTATGATGGCGCCATACCGAGCCCAATTAACCGGTACTTGACAAACCGCTCCGGGATCTAATCAAGGTTCGATCTTCGCTGTAAATTCCGACACTTAACTGTACCTTGCCCTCGTAATTTAGCAAGCACCGTGGTTATTATTCCCTAATCTGTGCCGGTGACGGGACATTGGGAGCTGACGCTAAAAATAAACCAATTAAATAATAAAGGTTTACTGCCTTACGGGATTGCAGCGCGTTATACTTATTCGGTTGTATTATATTATCTGGGGTGATACATTTCACTCGTCTCGACATTATTATTGACCTAGTATAACGCAGGTTACATTTTCTTTAGGTTCTTCTAAGTAAAAAATACTCTATATTAAGGAATGATGTCTAAGCAAGTTCTAGAAGATTGTAGAAGAAAGTAGAGTAAGAACTTATAATGACCAACATTCCCTTACGAAGGAAAATGTACTTTACTTTACTCTATCCGTAGTTTCGGAGCCTATACAATTCAAACAAACAAACAAATCGTTCCTCTTTATAATATTACCTACTTCGATCATATTACCTATATTAGTATAGATTAATAATAAGCAATGTTTATATTTTGTTTATTTTATTTACCTAATGTGTCAGTCCGCACACATAAAATATAAACTAAAGAATAGGTAGGTACAATAAAGTCATCAACCTGTCCTTTTAAAATAACAATCTATAGGCTATAGGTTCACATTTTGCAAATGAAATCGCGGCGCCCCGGATGTGTCGCCGGAGATTGGAACCGGCGGCGCGCGGTGTGGCGCCAACCTAATTTTTTTATTTACCTTTATTTATTGTTTTTATGGCGGCTTCTTTCTCTGACGAGTCACATTCCAGCTCGCCATGCGGCCTGGCACTCTTCGATCTTTATCGATCACCTCTTATAAATCTAGGGTATGTAGGTACATCAAAACATCTCAATAAACTCACAAACTTTCAGCTTTATTATTATTAGTGGAAATGAAATGAAATGAAATTTTTATTTGTAAGTGCAAGTGGGATTTTGTAGGCTGGACAACATCATTCTATTCTGTTTACCTATTTCGACATCAATTAACATAATTACGTTTTGATGCTCTTGCATTTCTTCGATCAGGTGAAAAAGTTACAGACATCATAGGTAAGGTACACGACATATACCTATATTAATATAATACCTACGAGGTCATGTACACACATGACCGTACTTACTTATGTACCTACTACTTAGTTTTACCAATTCTGTAGTTTTACGTTTGAAAAAATATTATGATCGTAGTGCAGGCTTTGCAATCTCTGAATCATAGTGGCGTGGACAAAATATTTTGATTTACCAACTTGATCTAAAATTCCTTTGGTGTGAATTTGTTACAGGTATCTACAGGTCAACCAAAACCACATCCGCATTGAATCACTTTTCCGATGATTTCTGTAAAATAGTTTGAAGGATGATGCAACACAGATGTACCTAGCTAGGTAAGTCGCGGTCAGCAGTTGCTTGCTCAGCGGTCCGGGGCGGCACCACGCGCGGCGCTGACGAGGCCGCTGCCGACGCTGCGTGTCCACATCACGCCACTTGCATAGATACATGCTGAAATAGGCTTGTGTACATTTGGGTAGATGAACTACATAAAAGTTTGTAGACATTTTCTTTTATGAAATGTTATTGGAAGTTTTTGATTTTGAATGAAGTTAAATAGTTTAATCCCGTTTCGGGTTATCCTACACAATTACAAACTAGGTATGTTGTCCACTTTCGTATACCTAGGTACTATTGGGCATTCAGCTGTGACATGTGAGCTGATACAGCAACATAAGTATTTAATATTTAATTACGAAGAATCCTTCGTAAGTATAAATATGTTGGTATATTCAGTTTTAAAATAGACTAATAGGTGTCGGTCACCTGGCAACAGTCTAACGTAACTGAACATTACGTAATCGTTACATTACTTGCATTCTCGCATTTCCCGCCGATCCGCTGCATTGGCTCGCATCGCACGCGCATGCCTTACCATGATAATATTACGTAGCTTTGAAAAAGCTATGAACCACACTTTACTTAATTTACAGTGAGTAAGGGTAAACAATTTTCATGTTTTTTTGCGATTTTCTTGTAAAAAATTGTTTCAAGATGCTAAAACAGCTAACCTACTTCGGTCGGATGACGAAAAGGGTTAGGTATCCATATATGGCCAAATCAAAACTAGGAAAAATAAAGATCTTGATTGGAAAGAAGTTGAACATACTCAAAGCAAGTAGCAACAGTTCTGTTCTTGCGGCTGAAGGTAGCCGACGGATTGATGATATAATTGCGAGTATTTGCGAGGCGTTGACCCGCGTAATTACCTAACGATGCTATTTAAAGAGGCTACGTCGTAGCGCATCGAGTGCCTTTATCTACATACATATTTGTGAATAAACATTCGAACATGCAATATTTTCAATCGTTATCCTATTCCTGATGTGTGAGCTCAAAACTGTAAAGTTAAGCGTCCTAATATATCATTTTAAAATAAATGTGCCGCTATGCTTTTAACTTGCACGTGCAATGCTATTTATTTGCAGAAAAAAAAATGACTTAAATGCATTAGTCTCTTAGTTATAAGAGATCTTGAATGACGTAGAAATCTTTTTTTAGGTACCTACAGCTAAGAGCCTGTTTTGCTCTTAGAAAAAATATTGTTTTGATGATCTTAAGTATTATCCGTAGGCAGGGCAGAGCCGCGTGCAGAGCTCAGCGAAGTTATTTTTATGGTTATTTCACGCGTGAAGCGCTGACAGGCCGTGGAAAATGGACGCAGTGAGCTGGAGAGGACCCTAGTGCTGGCTGCAACAATTATCTATGTCATTCTATTATTTTCCCTAGTATTCCATAGAAAAAACATAAACGCGCGCAACATAAATAAGTCATTATCATGATTTACCTAGAAAAAAATCTTTCAATCTTTTGAATCACATTTTTATCTTCAATTTGCTTATGATTAAATTCAGTTTATAGATGGTCTAATAATAACCTTTTCTTAAGATAGATTTAGTACCTAAATATTTTATTTATTTATTCATCAAAAATTAAAAGTAAAGTAAAGTAAAGTAAAAGTTTATTTTGCTAAATTTGTGGTAGGTACAAGTTACAAGGTACAAGTTACATTCATGTTATTAGCAAAAAAGGTTACCACTCAGCATCGTGCAAGTGCAGAGAAGGATACCTCCCCTGCACAAGCGCTAAAATTTAAACACCTTAACAGCAAGCCAAAGCGATGTTTTAACACAATTAACACACAATTTAACACAATAAAATTCAGATCATAATGTACCTAACCTAGGATAGATAAATCAGACTACAATAAATTAAATAAATGCTGAAGTTGGTGTAGCACGGTAACCTCTTGCAGCGAGCATTTTATAAAAGCTTTTAACCATTTCCTTCAAAGTTTTGCAATTGTTGCGTTGCAAAGAACTCCTTTGCAGCCGAAATTCCATAATTTCGGGGCTAGAGCGTAGCTCGAGCATAGTTTTAACCCACTACAGCTGCAGGCGCCTTTGAACAACAAATATCCGACACTTTCCGAAATTGAGTCTGCATATTACATGAGTGTTGTACGCTCGATTCAGGACCGCTGGTCAAACAAAATGCTTGGTAACAGAGTCAGCTAAAAATCTTTTTTTAGTCTGTTTAGTCTTACCAGTCCTACATGATTTAAAGTTTATTTCTCCAGAAATAATTGTTCGATCATAGCTTCAATCAAAGAAATTGAAATCGGTTGAAATCGATTCCTTTGGGCGCTATGATTGTGACACACCTACTCAAACACATTAAACTTGCAAACCTAATTTTTATTTGTTAAAATTACCTACCTACAATAAAAACTACAGTATTAGTCAATCACCTCTCAGAATGATCTCCCCCAGCAGAGGCTCCTAGCGGCCGGCATCTCTAGTAGCAGTTATACTGTAAGCTGTACCGCTCAAACCATGCATGGTTAAAATGCCCACTCTACTGAACCTCCCGCCAAAATATGCAAGCATACTTTTAGCTTAATGGACTTATCAATTTCATATTATTGTTTGTTATCTTGCGACGCAGAAGGAAACGTTATTTTGTTTCTTTTTCTTTAGCATTTTGACTTTCTTCGTGATGAATGAGCATTACTTTATGATAATGTTTTGAGGATCTGTGGCTTTATTACAAGGACTCTCTGACTTGTTATATTATGGCAAACCTTGGGTAGTAAGTACCTGTTTTCAATTATTTTTGGTACATTAAAGCAACACGACTGAATGTAATTTCCTTAGCCTTATCTCCAGAGGACATCGCTATATAACTACCATAATGTTAGGAGTTAGGAATCTCTTCCTAGTTGTATGCTAAATATAAATGTTAGCCTTGAAGACAATAAAGTGGCTTACTACCCAAACAATACATATTGAAAGCGGCCTGCGTTTGGTAGCTTACATTACGTTAATATGCTAGCACGCCATATCACTAGATATTTACGTATAGAAAATATAGAAAAGTACTCGTAAAAAAGAACTCGAATCCTATAAATCTTTATGAGATGATTACTATTTTGAAACGTGCTCTGCTACTTAGATATTCAAAGATTACACTTAGACCAGGATTTATCTTAAGTAGCTATTTTTAATTTACTTATCTCTACACATAATTCATCATCATCATCATCTCCCTGCCCTTTTCCCACATTATGTGGGGTCGGCACAACATGTGTTCTTCTTCTATTCTCCTCTATCAGCCGTCATCTCAACACTCACTTCATCACCTTTTCATCTCTACACAATAATTATTAAGCACTAGCTATCCTTCGCGACGCTACTTGCGGTCCCTCGGGAAAACTTCAATTGCCCGGGATAAAATATAACCTATGTTCATCAGGGATAATGCAGGATTCTAATGATGAAAGAATTTTTTAAATCAGAGCCTATTCAATTCAAACAAACAAACAAACAAGTCTTTCCTCTATACGATATTATTATTAGTATAGAAGAATAGATAAAAACTATCACCAAATCCAACTACATATTTGCCTATGCAAGTAGGTATAGGTAGGTAAGTACCGCTATTTGAAATGAAATGAAATGAAAAATGATGGTTAACAAGTTGATAAGGTTTACATTTTAGGATCACATATTAATATTATTATTATATAGTGGAATGTGGATAACAGTGTGATCATTCTTGAGATTCAATAATGGAGCAAGATTCAATGGGTCATGCATGACCCTCTCTCAATTTGATAATCATGTGTTTCAATAAATGAATTCATAATATTTTCGAAAATGTGTGACATCAGCCTCTAGCCTAATTTCATCACACACTATACGAAGCGCGGATCCTCGCACGAATTGAAGCGGATAAAGAAATACCACGATGTATGTCTCCTTCGCTAGCAAATGAGATCAGGGACGCGCGACAGCCTACCCCACACTACTAGGGGTGACTAACATTGTTTCGGTTTCATCACCTTGAATAAGTAAAATTGAAAGTTATTTTGCCTTGATCCTTGATGGGACAAAAATTCAGTTTTGGGGTTCCGTACCCAAAGGGTGAAACGGGACCCTATTACTAAGGCTCCGCTGTCCATTTGTCTGTCTGCCTGTCTGTCACCAGGCTGTATCTTTGAAACGTGATAGTTAGACAATTTAAATTTTCACAGATGATGTTTTTCTGTTGCCGCTATATCAAAAAATACTAAGAAACAGAATAAAATATATATCCCATTCAACAAACGTGTTTTTTTTGCCGTTTATATAAATAATATGGTATGGAACCCTACGCGTGCTAGTCCGACTCGCACTTGACAGGTAATCTATTGAATTTATGAAACTAAGTTTCTATGTTGTTATTTTTGGAGGATATGCGAAAACTATAAATTCACAGACTTTTACTTAGGTACAGAAACCAATTGCGATTAGAGAGTAATATAAAGTTTTAGTTAGAGCCCGAGCGGCGTCTTCGGGAAAAGTGCAGTGCAAAACTAGTACATTACGATATTAGTGCGTAAAGATGGTTATAACATGCGAGGCGGAATTTCAGCCCGAGCCGTAGGCGAGGGCGTAATTGAGCCGAGCATGTTATAACCAATACGCACGTATATCGTACGACGTTTTTTAACACATTTGCGAGGAAACAGAAAAAAAAAACATTTAAATAAACTCAATCTGTGAATGCACACTGTTGCTTTCCCGCCATTTGAACAGACTGCCTACTGCCTGGCGCCGCGCGGCGATCAGTTCTCCTTTGAACAGCAACAGCGCGCTGCTCACTAGCTGGAGGCACGACTCCAGCTCGGCGGCGATCAGTTCCATATTTGAAATGGCAAATAATGCTGTTATGGAATTTGTATGGACTATAACATAACTATTTGCTTTGATAACACACGCGTTTGTTATGCCCCGCTTTACATATCTAAAACCGGTAGAATTACATCAGCTTTACGAGCAAGGGTGTTAAAAAAACATTAACAACAATCTTCTAAGTTAGCTTTTTCCCGCTCGTTGCGAAACTGCGATTTAACACCTCAGCTAATCGCATAAAAACTTGTAGCATGGTTTGAAAATTGCCTACATGGCTGTAGGTAATTACTGCGAGGTGACTCGATGATGGATGGCTCAGAGCCTGCCTAGCGCCATAGCATCTAACATAATTACTATGTATGTACAAGAACATGCATACCTACATTACATAAATTATATTATGTATACATATGGAATGTGTCACTAATGTTATTAAACGATTGTGTTGAGTTTCCCAGAGTAGTCATACTTTTAAAATTCAGTACCTACCCTAGTTCTCATTCACCTTACGATGGTCTTCATCTGAGTAAAACATAATGTTATGGAAAACAAGGAAAATGTCAAATCAAGCTTTTTTTACCCGGTATTAAGCGATTGTATTAGTCATGGGTTAAGGAATTCCTTATAATCTTGACCAGTTTATTATTAGCTGATGAGTTTCCTTGTGTTAGTTGAGCTCGATGTAAAGTGCAGGCGGAGTTTCTGTACGATTGACCGCCACGGATGAGAGGGTGCGCGGCCGCGGCCGGTGACATTGACTGATACCGACACCTCCTGGGAAACCCTCCGAAAGAGCATCTATTAAATGTTACGGAAAATTCTAGGGAAACGAACAGAGGGTCGAGGAAAATGTTGACCTATTTTTGAAGACAGTTATGGGGTGGCATAAATTAACCTCCTAAAGCTGCTGATGTTTAGGTGTTATGACGAATTTCAACCTCAACACAATTAGCTCTTTCTTCAAAAACAGAAATTATCTCAAAATCGAAGAGGCTAACAATAAAAGGCATATTATCTCAGTGGGCCTAAACTGTCAAACAGTTTAACATAATGTTTAAGTGCGCAGAATGGCTTTTATAGAAAGCCTAGGCTTTGTAGATGTATCAGCAGGCTGAGTGACGGGGTCAGGATGTGGCTGATTCTCCGTGCAAGCTTGCAGGCGCGAGGCGGCGGCGGCGGCGGCGGCGGCGCGGCGGCGCGGCGGTCGGCACTCGCGCAGCGACTCCGGCCTCGCGCGCACGTCCCGGCATGGCTTCCGCGCCTCAATAACTACGCGACTGTGCTGTGAAACACGCTCCTACTGACAACCAGTGTCGCCAAGTGTCTTCTGCAACAACACGATGAACCGGTAAGTGCATTTTATAACTAGCCATTGTTGCATGACCATAGTTTATTGGTTGCGCGGTCGTTTTTCCCGGCGTTTTGTTCGTTTTCGCTCCGGAAAATGGAAACGTCCTGCGTCCTTCTTTTCGGTTCGATTCGGTGAATATTTTGTATTTGTAAATTACTGCGCACGTTAATTGATATCAGGTGTTCGATCGCGATGTTTGCATTGGGCCCGATGTTGTATTGGGAGAATGCCGAACACAATGATGTGATTCACTTATTGACTCACCGTGGATCGAATCTGGACTCGAGTCGCAACTTGAGGCTGTGGTCGACGGTTTTGATTTTATGGTCGTTTTCGTATGATTTTCACAATAAATATTTACCTACCTACCTATATTGATTTCTTGCGTGCTATTCCAATATCACCAGGTTATCCTGTAGCAATGAAGTATTGATGCTTATTCAAGTCACGGCTTTCATGACCATTTTATGTTTTATTTGTATAATTAGTTTATTATATATGTAGAGTACATAGGTAGATTTCATAAGGCCAACGGGATCAGGGTCTATCAAAGTCCTCTTCGAGGTTTATAGGCGGCGGGCAGCGCCTATGTTGAAGCTTTATCCTGAGCTTTGTGGTAAAGTGAACTGCTGCAATATAGATAAGAAAAGATACCCCTCATTAGGATTAGAGTCTCATCACACGTCGATCGCCGGTCGAAGGCTGCACGACACCGTACAAGGAATTTTAATTGGTGACGCAATGACCTCTGCTCGGTTTTTTGCACAACAATGCAATAACCTGTTGTATCATCGTTGCAAAAAGTCGCAGAAAATGCGTGAGTCAGGCCGGTTACCCTTGGAGATGCAACTGGACAGAAATAGATTCCCACATAGGGATGGAGCTAGGCGAGGCTTGCTCTGCGAGTCGTCCACCCGAGGCCGGCCATCCACCCGCGCACGGCTCTGCCACACCAGCGGCGCCTTGCTGATAATTATATATATTATATTTATTTAAATATATGTATATTATAAAGAAATTTAGGTTAAGATCGTAGCTAGCGCCGATACTCTCAGCGATGTTACCCGCGCTCTAGCACCGCCGTGCTATGCTAGCCATCTCTCATTGTATGCAGATAAGCGGCGACAATGACGGAGCAAATAGACCAAGTTTATAATGAGTTTAATAAGTCAACCGCGAGCCGCGGGTAAATGCCCGTAGCGTAGCTTATGCAATTAAGATCGTCGAATTATCGCGCCGCAGCGGGCGCGTGGCGAATAATAAAGTTTCGTATACGAACGCGGATACTTGCGCAATGTAATCGGTGCTGCGCCGCGTGAATCGCGAAAACACCGTGTTGGAGTCGCGGGTGCGTCGCGACACTGCGCGACCTGCGTGTCGCGCAAGCGGCGCTTGTCGCGGCCGCGGGTCGGGCGTGGAATCGCAATTAGGGTGCGATCGTGCCCCGGCGCATCGACCGGCCGCGCGGGCGCATAGCAACGTGCACCGGACACCGCTCGATAACGAGAGCTACGCTTACTTTACATAGGAATAGATTATGTGCGTCGTGGGCATAACTTGAGACGGCACATCCTGTATGTGGAGAACGGTACGGTTCTGCCGATAACTCGGAGAATAGCTTTCGGAATCACGTTCTCATGACGCACTCGTTGTGCTGATAAGACGAACTGATACAAAGCTGTAGGTATGCGCTGCGTGTTTGTATGAGTGACGTGTCAGACCCGCAGGACTCGGCGCAACCTTCGAGCGAGGAGCGTGCACGCAGCCAAATCGCATGAAGTATACCAAAAGTTCACAAAATTCTGTGAAACTCAATCTTCTATCATTGTGTGGACATTTTATTTTATTGTGTAGGTAATGCGTTTGTTTTGCGAAATTTAATCTAGCTTAGACCCCTCGCAGACTGCAGACTTTCTATCGGCCGATAGTTGAGATGGAACATACGTACTTCGGCTTACTTCTCCATACTCATGACATGTTCATGAGTATGTTCCGTCTCAACTATCGGCCGATAGAAAGTCTGCAGTCTGCGAGGTGACTTAAAGTGATTCCTTATTCTCCACTCTATGGATTTTAAAGTTAAAACAAATCATAACTGAAATAATGTTATAAATTTTAAAGCCTTGAGTTTATTTGTCAGCCATAAACCACCAGGAACTGAACCGATTTAGTCACTGGCTGAGCCTTTCATACAAATTACTTTCTTTTAATGTTTGTCCTACATAAAACAACCACCTCATTTAGTGTCTGTTGCTAAAGGAAATGAAAGAATATAATGACAAGTAATGTCCTTTTGAAGGGTCTAATTCCGGCTGGTTCTGACCGTGCTCGGGCTTTTGAGATTAGCAGACAATACCTCCTCGACAGTAACTTTGTACCTCCATTGCTTTGTAAATTCTTTTGAGAATTTTCAATTACCTTTTGTTGGTTTCTTATTTCATTCTTTAAAATTATGTTTTTTTTTTTTATGATAACAGATCTTTGATCTTCTTATTTACATAGACTCTTGGTAGTTAATAATAATGTCCGATGCTGATATATCGACTCTATAAATTAGCAAATTGAAGTAAAATCACAGACATCTCTAAAAACTGGTTCCGCCGCACAAGCCCACACAAAGGCGCAACAATGTCAAGGTATTAAAGAAACAACATTGTTAAGAGAACAATGGCGGCGGCCAGAAGAGGAGCAACACCTGGAGGTATTGTCCATCGAGTAGGAAGTGAAAGTGCGCCAGACTTGCGTCATGTAATGCCTAGTTTTTGCAGTATTCTTCATCACTGCAGATGGAACGATCACTTTACTATTTTTCTCATTCTCGTATCCATTTTGAGTATAAAATATATTTCATTTAATATAATTATTACTTATAAAGTCCTAAGGCGTTTCATTATGAAACCGCTCAGACAAGTAATGCCAACAAAGACGTTCACAATCTCTTTCATTTTGTTGAGAGAGGTGATCGCCGCTAAGTGTAATTTTCAATCTGTAGATTGTACTTATAAAATACTGTGGTAGGTATCATTATAATACCGTTAGTGCACGTGCCTCAGTCGTAACTACATACGATGAGACACGAAGTAGATACCTATATTTAAATGTATCCATACTAATATTATAAATGTGAAAGTAACTCTGTCTGTCTGTCTGTCTATCTGTCTGTCTGTCTGTCTGTCTGTCTGTTTGTTTGTTACCTTTTCACGCCCAAACCACCGAACAGATTAGGCTGAAAATTGGCATGGATAAAGGTTGTATCCCAGGGACGGACATAGGCTACTTTTTATCCCGAAAAAATCCCGAGGGACCGCGGGTTACACCGCGGGAGCGCAGCTAGTTTCAGATAAATGGTTGAATAGAGTATAGATGAGAATTGATCTCAACAAAGCGCTCTTATTCGAACGTGTGTTACTTTCAAGTTGTTATTTTTTTTAAGTTGTTATTGTCTACGGCTTTGTCATAATGACATAAAATAGAGTGGTTCAGATAAAATTTTAGCTGAACGCACATAGTTTGGGACTTACAGAAATATAGTAAGTGCTTCGCTGATCAATCTCCTACGTGATATCTTAAGCAAGCAGCTGAGATTAATATGTACTTAAATGCTGTTTTACGTTCGCCAAGTGTTTAACAATGAAAGGTTCATAACAGTATGCTGTGCTCGTCAGATCATTTCATAAAGCCTTACTTTCCACGACTGGATTAGAATATGAAGCGGCGCATGCGCACCAATAACACACGCCGCGCCACGCGCGCTCTCTACGCGTACGCGCACTCGCGCACTGCTCTGCATACACAACAATAATTCATTAATTTTAGGAAACCTTACGAGTACAATAAAATAGCTAGACTAGATTTTTATAAAATACTATTTTTTTTGTCAAAATTCATAAAACTGCACCTATGCAAGTTATCGTGCGTTAAAATATAAAATTACGAAAATTCTATCTAGTAAGCCCGGTTACACCCGGGCTTGGCTGAGTATAGGCCTCCTCTCTATAACGCCACACTGTTCCTGTGCAGTCCTTTCCCACGCTTTCTCAGCTTGTCAATGTCATCCGACATCGGGCGGGTGGTCTGCCTCGTGGTCTTTGAGCATCTCTGGGCCACCATCCCGTAATCACTGTAATCCATCGTCCAGCTAGCCAGGTGTCCTGCCCATCTCCACTTGAGACTTGCGATGCGCATACCACGTACGTACTACGTCTACGACCTTAGTTCGAAGTAGTATTTCCACGTTGGGTATGAGATCGAGGAGAGAGATGCCGAGCATGGCGCGCTCCATGGCCCCAGCGGCTGATCAAGAGTTCTGACCGCCTTAGGCTAATAATCAGGACGCGCCCCCACCATGTGTGTTACGGTCGGCAACAGTAGTATATTACTTACTTTTGTCTTTGTTTGTAAAAAAGTTAACATGATTCGTAGTCATACTACTTATTGTAAGTTTGCAGATCGATCTGCAAACGAAACTGACGTTGTCTTTTAATCTGCGCGTCCAAAATGACCAAAATCATGACACATGACTGCAGGCTGGTGTTCATACTTTTTCTATAAACCCACTTGTACTAATAGTGTTTGCTATACATATGTATAGACATAATGTATATTTAGTGCAGTTGTTCTAAATATTATTGGCTATAATTGTTGTATTAGTTCGAACACTTATTTACTATAGGTCCATATTCTATAAAGTTTTTTTGTTATAACTGTATCATATTATATACTTTAATATTGCTATATCGTGCAGTTTAAATAATTATTATAAATATAACTAAAATATGACATAAAATGATAATTGCTCTAAATAGGAACTTTCTATAAATTTAGTGTTGCCTTAACAGGATAACAGACCTGTAGAATAGGTTGCGAGGAGCGTAGTGACGAGCATGGTTTCAATAGTGACCAAACCATGCCAGAACCGACTTGTCCCTATTATAACCATATCGTTATAGGTAGAAAAAATAAAACAAACGTAGGTATGCATGCAAAATTAATAGAATTATTTTATTTAGATCTATAGGTAGTCCTTAATACTATTTTAAATAAAGGTTTGAAGCAATCGCTCCTAAAAATTCACCTGGTTGGTATTGGTCTAAGGCGCTATTCATGGTGTAGATGGGTACAGTTTACTTATTGAATATTATTATAGCAAAATACTATTAGTAATAATGCAATTAGATGTGATAAACTTTATAACACATTAAATGTATCGCTAATGGTCGTTATAATAAAAACAATTATGTATTTTACGATTAGAGAATATAGTACAGTTATATAAATCACAAATTAGTAAAAGTGGTTTTATAACGAAACTAGTGTTTAAGAATTGAACCGTTATATCTATATTCGGTTATAGCTGCTGAAGTTATAGCAAACGCAATTAGTAGAAGTGGGTTTATAGAAAAACATAGTGCACCCTGCAGGCTATCTTGTAGAAAACCAAATCCATGTCGTGTTTGGCCGCATGACTTGTATTGGCTCAGTTTATGTAGACTACTTAGTTGTTGCGCTGCGGCGATGCATGAGCGTGGTCATCTAGTATGTGAAGTGGCTTCGACTTTAAGTATTTTTTAAATATTTATACTTCTGTTGTTATATGTAAAAAAAGACGAGAGGCAGGCATCATACAAGTGAAAAATTTTTGCAACTGTTTAGTGATTTATTTGAAAATTATAGTAATTATTATAAGCTTATACAAAAGTCTTTTTTCGTGCTTTAGCGTTTGCAAATCTTTCTACAATTTCAAACATAAAAAATAAATTCGGAAGAAAAAGATTAGTTGCCACATTTTTTCTTTTTTTTTTTCGTATAAGTTCTATTGGGTGTGGACTCAATAGTAAAAATTTTAATAGAAATGTTGAAGTTCGAAATTCAAATCTCATTACTTATCTGTTCACATGAGGTTCAGAGGGAGAAATGAAATCCCATACAACTTTACCTCCCGCCGGCCATTTTGTTTTTTAGGGGGGAGAAATGGTTTATTTTCTGTTAAGAATGTGAGACGAAAAAATGTATGGTTTTCTTGGACCGGGTGTGAAAACTAGATTTATAGTGCTTGCGAAGATACGATTTCATCGCGCCCCCCCCCCGATCCTCGCGCCCTAGGCTGCAGCCTAATTAGCCTAAGGGTTAAACAGGCCCTGCATGGCCCGCTGTGCTACTCGTATTTTGTGCATAGATTCCTTTGTAAGCGGCCATGTCTCAGATCCATATGTCAATATCGGCAGTACCTATATACTGGATAAAAATTCTATACTTACAGACAGATACTAATAAAATAACTTAAGCCTCGGCTTGAGCATAATATAACAATAATAGAATTGCCGGGTCTAGGAATTGAATATCGCGTTACAGCCCGTTATGTATTTTAAATACCTACGAACCAGTGACTAATTAGCATAATGATTAATGAACAAATTCATACGGAGTTTACAGAATACAGTTTTTAGTGGATCTTACTATAGATAAGGACTTCTTTTAGACAACATTAATCTAATTTCAAAGCCTATAATAAAAATGTTTTTTCTATGATTATGTGACTACCAAACATCTACCACTCTTATTTATTATCTTATTATATTATGTGACTCTTTATTGTTACTACCCATTATCGCAATAAATAAATTATGAATTATTATTATAATAAAATAATATTGCCTAACTTTCCAAAAGAGCCTGTATCGAATATTTTTGATTCAATGAAGTTTCGGTTATCACCAACCAACATAAGACACTTGTGCAAATAGTGAATTACCAGTAGGCAAGCGTGGCCCCGCCGACGTGGTCAATTTAGAAAAATTCCCAGGACACACCCCGAGACGAGACGTGTTAATGAAGTTATGACTGAGAGGAGGAAGTGGCAGATTGACACGATGACCGCCGACGTGATTGCCAGACGCGAGTGTACTTCAGCCTTACTCTTCTAAGATACAGCGGTCATCATAAAACGGCCGTAAAACTTTGGACCTAACAAAGGGAACAGTCTTACGATTTTAAAATCTCTACGTCCTCTTCTTAAATTTTTACAACGAAATTTCATTGTAAAAAATATATATTTTTTTTTAGGAAGACCATCGGCACACAAAAATACAGTAGAAACTATTTATAGGTTACTAGAACTAGAAGGCCATTTAAAGGTCTCCACTTCTAGTGACATACTTGTTAACAAAAAGACAACAATATCGGAGCTTAGTTTCTGTATTAGGTTACTGTTATTGTAAAATACATCATAAAAAAAATATAGATAAAAATTGCAACAACATGGTTTCAAAGTTCTAATCTTAGTTTCAAAACATACAATTATGAAACAATTTAGAAATAACAAAATTAAACTCTAGATTGGCTCTAGAATTCTTCGATGCGCTCAGGATTTCACCTAGCGCCCGTGACACTGCTCCATCCCCTCGATGAGATAACACCATCACGGTTCCTCGAGCGTATAAAGATTCATCTCCACAAGGACTTTAGCTTACTTTTGAATAATTTTGACCTTTAGGTATACTCAGTGCAGTGTCAATATAACGGTGGTTGTTCTCGAAGAGACGGACGGCTCGCGGTTTGTGAGGATTAGTCACGCCCGTGCGAGATTTTGCTGGGATAAGGATAATATTACGAAATACTTACGCGGTGAGTGTGTCCGACTGACGGGTTCCTCGTCGGATCATCTGCTTTATTGCAATGGAGTTGATTAATAAACCCAATAAAAACGGTCCGAATCTGATACTTGCTTTTTAATCGACTTCAAAAAAAGGAGGAGGATGTTCGGCTATATGTATGTTTTTTTATGCATGTTCACCGATATCTCTGTCAATCGTGAACCGATTTGCATATTTTTTCACTAAATATGTTTAGAATCATGGTCTGATTGCAACCCCTCAGTTTTCGGTAGTAGTCTTTTTACACCCTGTATGAATTATCACCCCTTAGACATTTTCAAAAAGTCTTGTGTCCGCAAAAAAGATTTGAGAAAACGCCTTGGGGCAGTCATGATCCTGTTTATTTAAGTTTAATCTTTGATAATGCTAACTTTTTCTTTATGTGTTAGTTATAGCACGTATTCATACAATCACGTTGTTTTCACGCGAGTCACACACAGGAGATTGGGTCAAACTACACATTATCACATTTTCAGCACTACATCAGACATTTGTTTTGATAACTTGCACAATAAAGCTTGTTTCGAATAGATTATCATATCAATCTCAGATACCAAGCGATTACTTGGTTACTTACGAAACTTGCTCCTGATGAATAGGATAACAGGCACGCAATCCTCGAGCATGCCTACGATGTAACTTAGCCCCGACACGTGCTCAGCAATGCAGATACAATTTATAACAATTATTGTAATTATTCCACAATGGTAGTGACGACAAAAGATTTACACGAGACCTTTTTATTTAATAACCTCATTGATTCGGTTCAGACCGGAATAATGTATTAACAGATATTGTTTTATTTAGAACTAGCAAACCCAGCGAACTCCGTTTCGCCACCAGATGTCACCAGATTTTTCCTGAATTTTCTTTGCTATAAACCTCACGGAGCCCGAGACCTTTCCAACGGATGCAAAACCGTGGAAATCGGTTCGTGCGTTCTGGAGTTATAGCGTCAGGAAGGAAAACCCGACTTATTTTTATATAGTAGATGATCTATGTTTACAAAGATTGCTCCTTGCCCATGATCCACCTACAGATAGATTTTGCCAATAAAAGACCAAAAGAAAAGAGCAGGGCCCGTATTCGCGTTGAATATTCAGATGCTCATCCCATCCCATTCCCATCACGCTTTCTGACTTTAAGGGTCAATTTTTCAAACGTTAAAACACGGTCCTAACCTAGGACCAAATATTCCAAACCGAAAAATTGGCTCTTAAAGTCAGAACGCGTGGTGGGAAGCATCCATATATTCATCAAACGAACGAATAAAGGAACGCGAATACGGGCCCAGATCGTAAATATTTTGTTATTTATCGCGTAGCAGTCGTAGCAAAAGCGTAGCACATTCTATTCGCTTTTCGAAAACGTTTCAAAACTTCATCACTATGACCTCTAAACACTAGAATACCAAAACTATTTATTTAAATTTATAACTTCTTGAATGAAGTCTAATTATAATAGCGGTAGTGCTTGTCTTCAATAATCCGCATTCCTTCCGCACAATCGGCTCGCGGACTAACCTAGCACAATAGATGGACGTGTCCATTTCCCATGGACTTTAATCTGTCCATCTTCCCATTGTTCTGTGCGCTACCGTGTGCTACTTAACTCAGGCTACAGCATCACATGCATCCTATCTATTTTAGTATCTACTCGGAAACTTAAAACATTGCATTCTGATCATAATTATAAAGCTTTTTTTTATCAAAATTTTTCATGAATGTTATTCTAAAATTATAATGAGTTATGTAGTTGACGAGCAATATATAAACGATTTTTAATATATGGCCATGAAAAATTATTTCGATACACGCATGAAACTTAATAGCGCTTGAATAATTGAATTAGCACTTATTTGCATGATTTATTAATAAATCATTAATAACGTAACGAAAGCGTAACAAAAAATTCAAAATAATTCCTATTTTTATTTACCACTATTTTCCAGCTGCTTTAAAAACATGATCTAAAATGAAATATGGGACGTACTAATATGTACGGTCAGCGTTACATCATCATCATCCGCAGCCTTTTTCATCCCACTGCTGGGCATAGGCCTCTCTTCGCTGGTGCCAACCTTTCGCTCCAACTCAATGGATCCATGGATCAGATCCAGACCGTGTTTGTTGCCCTGATTCTTCACGGTATTGGTCGCGAAAGAACAGGAGTAAAATTAGTTTTAAGACTATTCTAAGTGATCCCTGTGGTCCTACTGAATAAATGATTTTTGATTTTGATTTTGATCCTATCCTGCGCTTGTCTCACCCATGTACGACCTGCTGTTTTTACAATGTCAACGCTGACCTTACCTACCTTTAATATTTTTATGTAGTAATTACGTTATGAAAATCCCCTCTAGTCTTCGCTTCCATAATTAATAAACCCTTTGATAATAATGTACCCGACGCCTGAAATGTCTCTCCATTAGGCGGGCGGCTGTCCTTTGAAGTCTATATCACGGAAGGAGGCTCGCGTTCCGTTCCCTTCGACTGAGAGTTTTCAAAGGCAGTACAGTTTCCACCTCCACTTCAGAGATTTTTCTGCTCTGGAATAATTGCTGTGAAGTTATTTATAAATATTTATTCGTATTGAATTCTACTAAATATTATGTTCTCTACTTTTTTCAAACGAAAGTGGCGAACAAGCGTATACCATAACTTTTTGATATGTCATTAACGAAATAATAATGCTCGCTAAAAGTAGACGCGTCTTTGAGTTCATCATAGAAAGGTCTGGAGTCGAACTACGTTTAACTTTTCTTGTAATTATCAAGCCGGGATGTGTAGTCGAAAAGGTGGTTGGAGTTATAATGTTGGATATTAGCTACTGAGTGCCTGATTAGAGGCTGACCCTAACTTAGCTGAATACTTGTAGAACAAAATGACAGATCGCTTTCTCGCCGATCACAATTCGGAGGCGTGTAGTGCCCGAGGCACACCTGTGGCCTATTGATCTACTAAAGTGACTAATGGGTACATGCTGCTGCCTTATGTACATTGTATTGTTTACATACTTTATTCGTGCACTGCGCCACTGATATGCCTAATAAATATTCCAAGCTAAATTACCTTATTGAGATTAAAATAGCGCACTACAGTCATCGAGATACTGCAGTACTTATTATTTGATAAAGATTTACAGCCTTAATTTTTGTAATTTTATAGCGCTAATCCACACTTGGTATTTCATTAAGAAATGAAAAGTCTTATCAAAATTTTGGATTCCGGCGGGATTACAGCCTTACCATCAAACGTGACATAAAGTTATTTCTCGGAATAAACCAAGAATACATTTTGACAGTTTACACTCAGGATTACCTTTATACCAGGTTTATAACTAGGCGCCTACATTTTTATTATGTTAGCCGCACACTTATCTAAAAATTATAAATGCATCCCAAAAATTATCACAGTATTATTTGTAGAAATAAGATTACTACTCGTATACAGAAGCTAATCTTAAAAAAAAATATCTTAAACACTGTAGTAGAGATTTATGATTTATTAAGTACCTATCTATGATTTATTAGACAAATTACTGAGTACCGCAATGCTCAGAATGGTTTCCCTAACGCGCCAAACTGGTTATCTGTGATGTTTGTAATGTTGTGGGATCCCGGCTGGCTTTGGGAAATACCCAAAACTTTCATTGGCGTGAGTCACGGCCGCCCTCAGCCGCAGCCGCCGGCGCCGTGTTGACACAAAAACCTCTCGAGAAAGCACCGAAACGGAGCGGAAGGCTCTAACTGACAGATAGGGGTCACTGCAACGGACTAACTGTATTAGATATTAGTTATTAATGACTAACTAATGCATCTGAAGACCCGTTACGATCGCAAAGTAAGCCAAGTATAGGAGTTTAAGTTTTATATTGCTGAAGTTATGATATGTTTTGGATCGTGCGCGTGCGCAAGGAGGCCGCGATGATTGACGCGCGCCCGCGGGTGAAAGTGTACGGGACTTCAGCCTGCTCTCTGTCGCTCGCTTGGACATTGGTCAGAGTTTACAACACTCATCGGCAGATCGACTTTGCAATTCATTTACCTTGTATTCGTTGCATAACATTCGCGTGATGTTTTCAGTTTGCCCTTACCTGAAGAGATGTGTCAATGTTAGGAATGAAAATATCACAGGTGGAACGAGAATAGCCGCGAACAAAGGCAGCTATCGCGGATGTAGAGCAGTGGCTCGTCTGATCCACTTCACTCATAGTTGTAAATGTTGCAATTTGCATTTTCGGGTCGTTGTTGGTTTACTCGACCCAATTTCGGAAGGCGGAAGCAATAGACGCCGAAACAACCGACAAGGAGGGTAGTTAAAATTCAGCCAGTCTGTTTAAATTGGTCATTTAAGCTCAAATTGGTCAAATTAACTCTGAAATAAATGTAAATTGTAAACTACATACCGGCTTCAGTGGCCGGTCAGTTCGTCTGTGACATTGGCCTTCAATAGAGGCTCTGTACAAATGAGACTCTACGTACCTATACCTACTTAAGTACGTCATTGTTTTCAGCTATGTAAATGCTGCTAATTTAGTATTTTTAAAATATTCTAGACAAATCTTATAGTTTTTCAGAATTTTTTGAAACTATAACTTGCGTCGGTTCATTGCTTACCTTAAAAGATAATTATTATTATTATTTATCTTCTCAAGATTCTTACAGAAGCCAATATTTTAGGTATTAAAAGGAATACATTATGGTAATACCTTAGTGTTGACATCACCACGGCCGTGCGATATGAGATTTGTCGTCGAAATGAGATGTAGGTCACGTCGCTAGGAAACTGTGACTAACCAGGGTTTACCTCGCATTGTACGCCTTTGTTCAAGAGGATACTGCTTGCCGCATACGATAGATACATGATTGTTTATGCGAGGCACTACGTGTTATTTATACTGAAACAATCTTGTGGAACCTTGTAACGAAAACCGATACCAATTCTATAGAGCCTTTTTTTTTTTTACAAAAAATTATGTTTCATTAAGGATCTCCATATTATAGACGATTACACATTTTCTTAGAATACGTACATGGTTTAGAGACCTTTGTTAAGTAGCATTAAACAACACTTGTGATTTTGTTAAGATCATTCTAACCCAAATTGATATTCGTGTAGGTATCAGTAGATATTATCATCGTCAGAACAGTTCAGAAACTCTTTCCTAGCAGCCTTACCTCATACTAATGCCGATGCTAGCACGCGCTTAAAATGCCTCTCGTACTCCAGTCTGATCTAGCTTATGTAACGCGCTAGACGGCCGCGGCGTGAGAATTAGGATGTCTGAATTCAAGTCATGTCGAGATGGCCAGCTCACAGACACTGCAAATTACCAAACAGCTACTAGAGCGGCTGCAGCCACTTTCATTGCCGCTAATTTTATACTAAAAATACCATAGTTTGGAGTATACAAAGTGCTAAGCCGAATAGTTTTAGAATGCTTCAGGAAACGGTTTTACGCGAAATTATGATACATGGTTGTGTTATGAAATGGCTCGACTTCAGATATTACCTTGTAAAAAGTTAACTTTCATAAGCAAGCTACCACTATTAGTTGAAGTTCGTGTCACAAGACAGCATGTCATGCCCGTGGGGATGCGTGACCCACCACTATTTCACGACTAATGACGTAATTCAGCAATTCAATGCAAATGGCAGCCGTTCCTTTATTCCCATAGATTTAGCATGCCGACTCTACTCGTTTGGGCAATAATGAGGGAGCCACATTCACGTCAGGATCCTCAGAAGGTCGAACACCTTGTGACACGATCCCGCCCGTCATGTGAGCAATAATTAAATAAATAGGTACCTACACCTGATTTTCCTTCTTCCGACATTTTCCATAAAATATGATTTGCGTGTTCCAAGTTCCAACATACAGTTGAAACAAAAAGTATGACCGGTTTCATTAGTTTTTCCAGATAAAGAACTGTTAAGTTGTAGAGGTCAGCTAAGGCCAGACCTGTGTGCAGTTTCCATGACAAAGTTAACAGATTGCTAATAGCCGCTCCTCACTTCGAGGAAGCCGTTATGTCAATTCGAGTAGACTTCGCAGAATGGGTTTGTCATATTGAATTGGTTGTTGGAAACAGAACAATGTGTTGTTTAGACATTGAATAACTGTGCCGTCAAGTGAGCTTCTAAATCGTATTAATATTTCAAAAGGTTTGTTTGTTTTGATGTGTGAAAACAAGACAAAAACTACAAAACATTTTTCCTGACAGCTGAATTCAAAATCCCATAGTAGTGAAGAGTACCTGTTAGAAAAGGAAAGCGCTCAGCTATTCACGAGACGGCAGAGCGCTGTACACAAATTGGGAGCGTCGCCCAGGGCGAGAGCTGTTCAAGGGAGGGCTAACAGAGAACGTCTTGGTACTTACCTATATTTGATCTCTACCGACTTAAAACGTATGGCTGAATCGAGTATCAATCAAGCTTTATTTACTTAAATATCGGAATAAAGCTATCGGAATTAATTTTTGCACACTTTTATTTCTCCAAATACACGGCAGCACATTAACAATTTTATCTCGTTGGTAAAAATTTGCAATAAGCCCTTTGTTCAAACCGCAGGAAGGCAGCCCTGCCGCTCGCAGACATAAACGTGTGACAGCTGGTGAGCCTTTGCCTACCTTTCAGCCGATTCCCTCGGCTGCTCCACTTTTGCAAAATAATTACTGGAAAATTAAAAGACTTACTTTTTGCTCTGTAATTCCATTCTAATCTCCATTCCATCATTTTTGAGACATTTTAAGTTTCTGCATACTGGATGCAAATGCCAGTGTCCATTTCTGTATTCCTGACCATCGTTGAATATTTAAGGCGATACCGCAACAAGCAAATTTTCCGCAACTAAGTACACAATAAGAATAACTCAGGGTTCAAAAAAATATTTTTTTATATCCTATTATTATTTAGCAGGTTCGCCAGCCCTGCCTTTAGAGTTAGACATTGAGTCGTATCCGTTCACGACGGCCGCCATTGTCTCCGTCCCATGAAATCCGACGATTCTGTCTTCCTTCCTTTGTGCATTTGTAAAATGTTCCTAGAAAATATGCCTGTACTGACTGACAGCGGTCGAACTCACGGTGATTAATGGGCGCCACGAGGACGTGTTCATAACACCTAAATTGATGTTTTGTGTGTAAAATATCGTGTTTGTAATATCAACTTTTATTGATATTGGTAGAGATCGCAGGAAAAATATTAGGTGATTATTGTGAAATGATGATTATGTAGGTATCATACATAAAAATGCAGATAAAGAATTATTCCTTGTAAAATAAAAGTCACACTTCTAATAAAAATTGTATTTAGAGGCACAGAGTTCACTGAAGAGTACCTATTACAATTGTCTGTAGCTCACGGCCGCGGCGCGGACATGCGATTGCCAATTTTACGGCAAAGCGGATTTCACGGGCCGCCTGCGCCTGTGGCTTACCTAACGTCGCAGAGTAATAAAACTCTTTATTCTAACTTGCTAAACAATAAAGAGATTACTGTGTACTTGAAGAGCAAAGCAATCAATACAAGATGCTTTGTGATTTAGGATTGCAAATCCTGCATTAGTTGCCTTCCGTCAAATTTAGCGCAAGCAATTTGATTCACTACTGCATGCGAGAATATAGCGGGTTTGAGCAACATAGAACTTCAGTCATATTTTATGGTAATTTTATTTATTTACCTTTGTCAAATGAAAAGTTACAAAACAAATCTTCCGCATTAAAAACTTGAACAGTTGTGATTAGCATCCTAATTTCAATTAGCACGTAATTATAATTTGATTTGAGTGAAAAAAAAAGAAACAATTGTGAGAAATCAAATCTTCCGCATTAAGGCATCCTACTTGTTCCTTATCTAGCGAGCATCTCACTAATAGTACATAGTTCATAATAACTGTACTGAGTTTAAGATGTGCGGTGCACAAGCGCACGAACGATCATCTCAAAACTATTTATTAATATTTTGTTTAATTATTACACTGATACTCTGAAAAATCTAAAGATTTTTGTTGAAATAATTTGCAAGAGTTGCGAGTTTGAATCTCGAGGCTAGACAAAATGTTTCGCTACACAAAATCCGCAGATAATCGTATTGTTGGATCAGGACTGTCGGATGTTTATATTTAGTTTCATCGTTATACTTGTTTTGAAACAAGATCTTATATTTTATTCTACGAGTTGTTCAATCAAGTTGTCTGTTATTTAAAGCCATAATATCAGATAGCAGCCCTGCATGAGCTAAGTATAGAGCTGGTCGTCGACTACCAGTTACCGCACAGCGATAACATTCTTGTAACCCTTACGATGCCTCATAATGGCTCTGCATTACCGAGTCCCTGGCTGTGCCACAATCAATAAGCTTTCAATTCATATTGTGCTCTATCACATTTGTTTAAGATTCAATTTAGTCTGAATGCAATATGGTGTTGATTATAGTGAGATTAATTTTTTTTGTTTGTTACGATGAAGTATCGGTTAATTTTTATTAGCGACAGTGACCTAGGCTTCGTTTTACAGGCACGTTTGTTTTTCAATAAGACTGTTTGATTTTCAGTTTTATACATCTCATATGATTATAGGTAGACAGCATTCGTTAGCTGTAATGAAAATAAAATAAAAAACTTTTTATATTCCTTTCACAGTATTAGAATTAAACATTAAACTATAAAAGAAGCTTAGGTAATCTGTGGAAAATAAATATACTTAAGTAATTTGAAAGTTTTATTGGAATCGCACATTCTAAATTCAAAATCATCTGTTCTTAAACGTCTTCCTTTTTGTCAATATTTGGGATTCTGTTCGATCGAATCAAATCAATTTTGGTTAATATCCGCGTGAGTCACGAGTAGAAGGGAAAGCCGAAATTACATTGTAAATTAAATAATTACCTAGGCTTAGCGTGATTATGTAGACTCATACAAGCACACCAGCAGCAGGTTCTTTTGTCTTGTCCATTCTCTAAATGTCACTTTGGTTTCAAATAGTACCTAGGTACAGTGCCACAAACTTATCTGGACCGGTGGCCAAAAGAGGAACTAACGAATTTTACTGTAAAATTTATTTTTCTGCCAACACCAAATGCGACACCAGCGCCTCTCTCACCGGTTCAGGTAAGTTTGTGACACTCTACCTATGTACATAATAATGACTAAGTGAATTTCGTGATATTCATCGTTTGAGTATTTTTTTTAACTACTCATCAGATTTTTAAAATGATGTCGTATATATGAAGCTCGATTTTTACTGAATAAGCACTAATAAAATAAACTTTAATATATTTTGTAAGTGTGTGTGAACAGCATAGCGACATTTATGACAGTTTGTAATCACGCGACGGAGGCGCGCGCGCAGCCTCCGCCGAGCGTGGTAGTGGTACGCAGTATTAACACTTCCCAACTTTCAATAAATCATATAATTTTTTATTTATTATTATTTTGGAAATAATTTTAGTACTTTCATACATTCGGACTTAAAAATACGAAGGCAACTGAACAATACAAAGTCTTAAAATTACAGATCACATTAATTTTCATTACCTTTAAAAAGCATCCTACTTTCTACAAGTACAACCTACTAATATAATAAAGCTGAAAGTTTGTTACTATGATTGTGTTTCAATCTGGCCCAAACCACTGAACCGATTTTCATGAAACTAAGAATAGGTAGATAGTGACCCAGAATAGCATATAACTATTAAAAATGTTGATACCAGGCTAACGAAGTCGCGCGCAGAAACTAATAATTATTGTAATTATGTACAACAAAGTTGTGCTACTGCAGAGGCTGCGGCACCTGTCACTATGTGGGTCATTGACAACGCGCGCTGCGGACATTAAACTTGCGCTTGCGCATCGCCAACTGCGTAACCCATCTCGCCATCTTCATCCTGGACCTGTAAAACTATTTTTGTTCCCATAAAGACTCACCTCAGGTATAAAAACACGTTAGTGCTATCCTTGTCAGTGCAGGTATCATAATACGAACCTAATTTAAGTGTGAGTGTTAACCTGAAACGTAATTGTATCGATAATACGTAACTGGAGACAGAATTCATGCCTGTAGAATTATCCAGTTACAAAAAAAATAATAATTGGTCGAGTCTTTTGGAGCGAGATAACATTTTGTTTCTATGTGTAGGATAAACTGAATACTGATTTGAAGAGTTCTTCACCATTTTGGTATAATATTCTTAAGACATAAGTTATATCATACGGGCAAAATCCCAAGCTAGTAGCGTTCATTTGAGAGATCAGTGTTCCCTCCCTGGATCTGCCGCATTATCATTACACGCATACCTCGCGTAGCTGTCCGTCCCGCGATCATCGCATCCTTTTACTTTTTGCGCAGACGCAGCACTATTACAGCGGCCACAGCTTACCGCGCAGTAACCACCGCGACTGCTCCCAGCCAACACGTAACCTTTCTGGGCACAATGCTGAGATAATGATCAGGAATGTACTTGGGCATAAGGATCTGAGGGGAAAAAACCTGTCGTTTAAATACAGTCATCAGGCTGTCGATAGCAAGCGCTTTTTATAACGCTTAACAAAACTGGTATTGATATTATGATGACAGTTTAAGTGACATGCTCATATTTTACTGCTAAACCAGATAAACTAGAGACAAGCTCATCTATCTAGTCATGTTCTTGCCTTCATAACTTGAAACGACTTATCGGACGCATATATACCTTCGATAGAGTCAAAGGGCCTAACCTTCATAACCACATTCTAATTATAGGAATCCATTGTGTCTATGAATTTGCACAAAAAGGTCGTTAACCCCTGTCACCCGCGATCTAGATAAAAAGAATCGGCTCGAGTTAATGGAATGACCCAGATTATCTTGTCTTTGTGTCTGTTGCCTAATCTGTGACTTTATGATAAGAGTCTACGGAACAGCCGCTTCAACTCAGTGTACTGCGGGGCCCGTTTTGTAGGCAAGATAATATGGAGTAAAACTAAGTTACATAAGGAAAATTGGGACAATCTGCATAAACCTAATGTAGATTGTAGTAGTCAAACGTCTGCTGCAAATGAAGATAATTTAAATATTTGAATAACTATACGAGGCTCTCTTGAATCTTATTAGTACAAAAGTACTAAGTGAAAATTGGTGTGTGGTAACTTTAAAGTAGTTTTCATGATGATTAATACTGGTGCCTCCTACATTTCAGCAATATATAAATACTTTAGGTAGAGCTGAATGGGCATAATAGTATCGATACGGATCGACGC
Source organism: Epirrhoe alternata (assembly GCA_963565295.1). Lineage (NCBI taxonomy): Eukaryota > Metazoa > Arthropoda > Insecta > Lepidoptera > Geometridae > Epirrhoe > Epirrhoe alternata. The sequence goes on from OY751379.1 coordinate 13,663,905, forward strand.
GGGCGCAGGTACCGGCCCGTCACAATGCGCTGACGCAACGTGTGTGCGCTGTGACGTCAAAATCTAGCTATTAGCTTAGTTATCAGGTCAATTTCTTTATATTTGGGTTAGTACAGCGTCATCAACTTTGTTATTCTAACGTTTGCGATTTTTGTTAACACTATTGCGATTACTCTAAAATGTAATGGCGTTTATTGATCAGCGAAGTCTATACAGTCGTCTGAACAAGGTATGAATTGAACCATGTAATAACTGTACGGTCTAGTGCCTGCCTAGTGCTTACAAACATCTATTTGGTAAGACATTTTATGTATTTTATATTAGAAGGATAGGTGATCTTTCATATATGCTCAGCTCATGGTACTAGTAATGGCAAGATACATGGTGATCTTGATGTATTAGCTATGCATATTCAATAGCGGTGATATTTGCGGTGTTTGTTACGGCCACCGGCGCCGGCGCACGTTCACAACACAACAGTGAGGAAACATCCAGCTCCTTTCAAACACACGCAGCACACCTCTTCTATAACATCCCATAAAGTAACGTACATCAAAGTACTAAGCGTAAAGCTAGAACCACCACGTTATCATCATCATCTGGCTGCTTACTGTAAAACTAAGACAACTATTTACAAGAAAACTGTAGAACGAGTACTTACCTTCTTGCCAGATTAACTCGGTGATGTCAGAAATTGTAAAAAGCTCATAAACGTCGGGCAAACACCTGAGCTTTGTGAACCACGAAATATTGATCTTCCACTAAGCTTCAATATTCACGGAATCCTATATTTGCGAGCAAATACAATAAATGCTCCATAGATCTTAGTAAATAGAACGTATATGTGTGTATGCACAAAAAAGTTACGATGTTTTGATATTATTATGAGTTCATTTACTTAATAGCGTAATTGTACTGCACAAGGGACTGCGACTGCGCATTGGTACTGTGGCCCGGATTCATTCATACAATACAATACATTTAAGTTATTTTTACAACCTTTGTGGCGTGCGGACGGTTGTCCGTCAGAGCTGCAAGGATTGTGTTGATTTTTGCAGCAAGAGGTCAAGCAGGGTCCAATTTTTCAGTTTGGAATATTTGGTCCTAGGTTAGGACCGTGTTTTGACGTAAGAAAAATTGGCCCTTGAAGTCAGAAATCGTGGTGGGAAGCATCCGAATATTCATCAAACGAACGAAAAAAAAGAACGCGAATAGGCCCCTGTTCTGTAGACATTCGGTAGATGTTCAGTAGACAGCGACACAACTGACTATACATTTTATCAGTATCAGGAATTATCGTTTTAAGGTAACGGTCGATTAGACAAGAAGGCCCAGTTTGGCAGCAATGCCAAAAGAAGAGGCAGGCGTGCCGGCACACTGCCTAACTGGCCACTAGCCCGGTGCATCGGACGTTGAACCATGATGCCGTGAAATATACAGCTTATCAGATACGTGAGCCTTCTTGTACTGGTTTACTTGACCACTAAGATATTTTTCCACCTAACCAGGATTTAATATCGAATGATAAATTTTTGTAAGCCATATGCCATCTGTTTGAAATTGTTGACGCATATATTTCTAGAGCAACGATTCTAGAAATATTTATATGTAAACATGTTGGTATATCTGAGTCTGTAAATAATATATTTACCGTGATTAGGAAACAATAGTGAGCTCGCTTTGAAATTGAAATAACTGCAATTAGAAAATCAGGTTTCGGATTTTACTATCAATAAAGTAGAGTTGAGTTATTGCATTCGTATTTATGCTTTGTATTGTGTCTGTAATCATCAAAGATGGTTCTATATTTCCTATAAAATCCACAAAATAACGTGTCTTATCTTATTATGTTAATTTGCAGTAAAAAGATATTATTATGGCACCAACTAAAAAAAAGAAAATTAACAACGTTTTTTTTTAAAACGACTAGACATTTTTTGTTCAAACCCGAATTGTTTTTTGATACTGCACTGAATTCTACGTTTTTTTATCTACTTCAAACAAGCTTTTGAGATGTATTTCAAGTTGTCACAGCTTAGTAGCAAACAACAAAATCATTTTATTAAAATGCCACTCGATTTGTGAATGTTAAATTAAATTCACTTTCGTATCCGGCTGTAAAAGTAATAATTGTCACAAAACTACATTTGATTGACATTTGTGTCATCTGATAGTGATGTAATGTTTATAGATTGCAGTTTTTATATTTAGCCCCAAACATAAGTGCAGCATAAAATATTGAATTGGCACCTGCAAGTCATAAAATACCTAGACTAAATCTTTTGCGAAGTGACTATTAATTGTCTACGTTAGAATTGAAATGGAGTCTGTGTAGACTTATTTCCAAAAGAAACGATAGCTCAAACGGGTATGAAATCTGCTGCAATCTTTTCAATAGTAGGTATGTCTTGTCAAGTGTCAGGAAAAATAATAGGTATGCTCTAGTTTTTATTTGTGATCGAAGTACAAAACTTAGTTTGTGTGCGACAGATATGTCCATACGTCAAGATCGCGTGGCGTCACGTCGTCGTTTCGCTTGGAACCATCGGAAAGGGCACTTTCACACGGATCCTGAGTGATGAGCTGTTAGCCACCATTACCCATTATTCTATTGAGAGCAGCCGATTGGAAAATCACCGCCGCGGTCGTGCACCCAATGATCCAATCCCTGATTGAGACTAGGACGTACTGGACTTCTTTTTTGTTTTAACTTTCTTTCGTGTGTGGTCATTTTGTTTTCACCAGTTTGAAATACATTTTGTAATTGTCACCTTGATATAATTATTGAAGAGCATGTTGCATTCCACGTTGCTGTTTTCAGTGGTCAACCGTAGAAGTGTCAAGTTCACGAAACAGCCTCTTTTCACCACACTGGTTCGAAAAAATTAGTGACACGCCAAAAAGAAGAGGTTAAACACTACTAAAACTTAGCTAGATGGTTATTTTAAAGCCTAATCGTTCACATAAAGTTTCCATTCCGTATAACTCATTATAGTATACTCGTAGTAACAAAGAGATGGAAGAGTGTGGGCACGACTTTAGGAAGAAATTGGCACAATTCGGTTAGAGTGGGGCCGCGAGCCGGGCCCGGGACGATTGAAGCATTTATTCTCGTCAGATTGATCGCGGCCACTTCTCCCCGTTTATTCCTCCTTCCGCAAGGATGCTTAACCCTTTCTTTTCAATTGTTTTTCTGATTGAACTTCGAATTGAATTGTTCAAAATAAAATATTTGTATCTTTTTGTTTGTCATTGTTTTTTTTAGTGGTTTCGCCAATAAAATTGTTTCACAGGATTCATTCAAGCGTGGTTTGGGTGCCTATTTCTGAGTTAGTTAATTTAAGATGTAACCTTTATTCTGAATAAGAAATTTACCTATGAGAGTAATGTTCTTATTACATGACAAAACCAAGTGTGCCTTGAGCTCCTACGGCGAATAAATGAGTATGAGTATGAGTATGAATGCTCAAACTCGGAGTGCTTAGTTGAGGGTTGCAGAGATTGCATAGTGTAGGTCAATGACCCCGCACGCGCCACTGCGCCCACGCACTTTATTACTTTTATTGTTGAACACCGTCAGCAATTTTAGATTAGTCGTTCAGTTATTGGTGTCACAACATAAATATTAACACCTAAGCGTTCTTATATACCTACTCCATTTAAGTATTGTTTGCTGTTTCAATTATTTCAATAGCACTAGAAAATGTATAGATTCTAAGGTATCTGGATATCTAAAAGTGTTTCTGAGCTGTGTTATTTGTTTCAGGTCAAAAAGCGGCATGGCGTCGCCCTGGAGCCTGGTGGCGCTGATGGCCACCTTCAACATCATATCATTCAGCAACGCAGGTATGCACACATTGCATTTACTGAAAGAAAGTTTAATGAGTTTTTCTAACTAATCCATGCTCAAAGCTCAAAGCTAATTCCTTCCTATTTCCAAAGAAAACTGAAAAAAATTATCCGATGTTTCGTTCACAACTCATCCTCCTTGTATAAAACTTTCGAGCAGAAAAACATTGAAGCCGGTTTTCTTTTTGTTTTTACTAAGTAATCATTTTAAATTGGCTGAGTAGTTTCGTTGATTACTTCCACAAAAACTTTAGGTTCTTATAATATCATAGTACGTTTAGTAAGGTAATAATGTTGACGATCTTCAATGTCACTTTTTACAAGTTATTCTAGCCTGATGCTGTGCAGCACAAACTTATCAATTAGGCGTTTTCCTGAGTTTTGTTTGACCTTAGATTCTTCGTATGGAATGTCCTAATGAGCTTAGTTCTAAAAATATTAAATAAATAAAAAAATAATAGCACGCAATTTTCTGAAAACAAACAAGAATCTTTAAAACATCTTAATTGGTCTATGAATACTATAAAATATGATAATTACAAGCAATAAAATTAAGTTGTCTACGAGGTGCGGATATGTTAGGCTTTTGTGAAATGTTTTTTTGTTGGTTCTCATAAAATCAGCGCCGGTTTGTTTGTTGTTGGTTTATGTTTTAGTCAGTTTTGAGTGAGTCACGACCCGAAGGTCGAAACTATTGAGTGCGTATGACGTCACAGTATCATGTGCAGGTGTTTGCTTAAGGAATAGCAAATAAGTAGAGATATTGTGTGGTTTTCCGATTCAATCACTGGAATGTATAATGTATTGTTTCTTTGCGTCATTGTGAACTGGTTGAGTTTTGTGGTTTTACCTGGGAGAGCTGCTAGAGCCTGCTAGAGCTATATCCAATTCAAAAATAAATTCACACTTCTCATGTACTGTGGCATAAGTAAGCACCTACTATCAAAAAAATTATCTCGTAAATGTCAAAAACTCGCGAGGGAGTTCGAACCCCGCTGCGCAGCTAATTGGTCAATCAATTATAGTAGTTCATCAGTAAGTAAGTGGCAGTAAATCTTGATGAGGAAGGTTGTCGGAGATGAGGAGCGGCGCTGATGAGGCGCTTCGCAGGCGGCGCACGTGCGCGGAGATGACGCCGGGTTTCCCGCAAGGCTGACATTTACATCTTATCGCCATTCAACAAGACAACTGCTTCATAAATAGGTCTTACTATTATTTATGTACTCATATTAGGTACAGATAAACATATTATTAGATGAATCCATTCAATATTAAAGCATGAATGCCTCTGTGTACCCTCTTAGCCTGGAATACAAAACGCACATTCGTGATGATGTTTGTTTTTTTAGTTATGTCGATATACAAAGTCAAACTACAGGATACGGACGGTCAAACTATATAACCATAAACAACCCAGCCAGTTTACCATAAAATAGAGTGCCCCAGTTTAAATATAGGTACTCATAATCTAGTTTTGTCAGAGTTATCGCGACACGATGGCTGGCAAAGTCACGTATCGAAAACCCAAAGGTACACAAATCGTGTGCGTGCTGTGTGTTGCTCTGTATGATCTGATAAAACAGTTCTGTTTGAAGATATCTCCATGATCTCGTGTTTTAGTAAAATCTGGGAATCACGAGATATTTTTCAAGATTTTGCGTTATATTTTCGTATTCGTGCGAAGCTGCAGTCGATGTTATGCGGGTAAGTTGTTACGCGTGTGAACTTGTGTCGATAACATTCCGAGAGATAGCGAGATGTGCGGTCAATACAGCCTGCGCGGGCGCACTATGGTATGTAGTTCCGTCTCGCTCGTTGATAAACAAAGATCAAATCCAAAAAGTAGTTCATTTGAATTTTCGTTTCTAGAACTCTATTTTCACTCTATTTAAACATGCTTTGCCCTTTGTTTATACGAGGTTATATCCTGTTTCGTCTACATTTCTTTGAGCTGGTCATTGAGCATGCATGTTAATCGATTACCTACCTCAACGTGTTGGAACAACGCTACTTACTCGCTATTGTCATTATTATTTGCATTATAATTAGCTGCTCGGCCAGCGAGCCGCACGTGCCTGAGCTTGCCAATGAAGCAGTCTGACTGCAGTAGGTATTGTCATCGGTGCACAGATGCCGCACGATACTATTTGCCCATTCGTGAGGTATCAGTGTAGTAGTCTAGCTTTAGAAGTTCAGTGTTTTTGATGCACTGATTAGCGACCGTCCTAGCGTCTCTACAGTTCAGTAATATAAAATAATTTCTCTCGTAATTTTCACTTTTAGCTAGAGTAGGCATAATAAAATTATATGCTGGCCAGCATAGCGCGACTATTGTGTCTCTTTCTTCGGGATCCAATAACATAGGGTGGTATAGAATGATAAAGTGAACTTAACATACGGCTGAATGAACCAAAACATAGCAAATGACTGTATCATACCGTGGGGCGGGCGCGTGAGTCACGCGCGGAATGCCGTCGAGCCAGCCCCCGCCTGAGGCCGCGCGGTCTAGCGCTGCCGCCCTCAGCACCAGTTCCTAGCACTCAACCACTGTAGGACCTTCCCAACAACAAATTAGGATAATGTAGGTACCTACATTATGACATAAATTAATAAGATGACTTCCTTAAAAACATAACCCTAGTTTAAAAATAACCATCGCGTCGTAGGTAAAACTGCCAATAAGGAAGACTGAGGCTTCAACAGGAAAGGTTACTAGTAGGCTGGTAGGTTGGTACTGCACCTACTTTAAAGGTAAGCATATTAAACCCACCTACACTTTTCCACGAACAAATTCAACGAATATTTTCAGCAATGCCTGCTTTTGACGCGTTGTCACAACATGGAATTCAAAGAGCTTTCGTATACCTTTGTGTAGCATTGTAATAATGGTATTTTGGGCTAACATTTTGTGAAATTTACTGTCATGTTAAAAAGCACTAAAAATCGCGCTTAGCCTTGTTCCCGTCATCCCATGAGAATTTTTCCAAAATCTTTATCATTGCTCACTTCAAGTAGAAGAATAAAACTGTTTGCTTGTCAGTCACTGTCTGTCTGTTCGTAGTTAGATTGATAGTCTTTGTAAAGAGCCATTCTAGGACCTCCCTCAGAGTAACTATAGGGACCTCCCTCGGACATTATGACGTGATTTATGTTAACGATTACGATTGTACATTTACGAGGTGATTGGGATACTCGCATCTGAGAGTTTTATTACTACATCTACGAGCGAAAGGTACGGCCAATAAAAGCAAAGGATATGATCACATTTTACTTGTCACAGACAGACTCTAGAAAGTTCTATTCATAATATCAAAATGAGTGGTAAAAAATGTACTTCTCTCGATATCTGACTTTGGAATATGTAGCTAGCATGTTAAGCAATGATCTAAAAATAACGTGAGGCATAGATGATAGAAATATTATAAAAATCTCTAGCTGCAAAAACATCAGAGAGACACCTTGTGAAGGGCGGGCGTCTATCGATCGTAGCCGTGACACGCCGTACTATCCCTGGCATCCCGCGGGACACTATCCGCTCGAACCAATACATTGAAGCTTTTGTAGTGGATGATCACACACGGCTAGCTCAAAAGCAGCGATGGTCAAAGGGTTAGAGATACGTTTCGTTAACGAGGAGAGTGCGAGCGAGGAGTTGTGAAAGTAATTTTATTGTTATTGTGCGGATCAAACTACTGTTATTTGTTACTTATTCTGTTTGTCGTTTGTTTTTGTGTTTCTTTTTTTTTGTTTCGTGTCTCTAGACACGGCTAGAGGGCCTGAAACACTTCAATAGGTCATAGGTGTTTAAATGGTTTGCATTAATTTTGAATCAATTTTAAAATGAAGAATATTTAGCATGGGTCCCTAATGATTCACATAACGTCTCTTATCCTATTTTTAATTCCCATACTGTATTTGGTACTAATATTAAATTGTCCTAATGATTACTCGACATAACAATACTACACCTAATTAACAATAGTCATAGTATTAGGTGAACATAACATTAAATAGTCATAAAATCACATCTCCTAACATACGGTAATCCTAAAGTTATAAGCCCTAACAATATTTACTCCTAAAGTTATAAGCCCTAACAATATTACTCCTAATAATCAAACATAATAACAATTGAAATCATAATAGCATTAAATCCTAAAAAAATACCATAAATACCCAAATAGATTCCTAACTATGTCAACTTTGTAAGGTTCAATAAATTAACTAACATAACTTCGGGTTCGCTATGTTTTCCAATAAACCCACTTTTACTAATTGCGTTTGCTATAACTTCAGCAGCTATAACCGAAAAAACGATTGTATAAATAAAATACTAGACTTTTTCTACCTATAACAAGTTTAATATAATAAGGTTTAAGAGAAACAAGTCGGTTCTGGCACTCGCCGGCCGCTACCGCGGCACGCTTCGCTCGGCTCGTGCATGGTTTGGTCCCTATTGAAACCATGCTCGTCGCTACGCTCCTCGCAACCTATTCTACAGGTCTGTTAGCCTGTTATGGCAACACGATAAATTTACAGAAAGTTCCAATTTAGAGCAATTATAATTGTATGTAATATTTCAGTTATATTTATAATAATTATATAAACTGCACAATATAGCAATATTAAACTATATTAAATGATACAATTATAACAAAATAACTCAACTTTATATACTATATAATATAACTTTATATAACTATAAATAGTATTTATTAGGATAAATAAACATTAGGACGATCAAAAATAGGACAAAATAGTTTATGCAACTTAACAATAGTAATAATAACTATTATGATAACATATATTAGGAGTTGAGACGAATATGTAAATATAATGGTATGTCTTTAATATATTAGGACAAAATATATGTATGTCAGTTTAAGTCTATGGAAATTTAACAGTATGACTACAGTATTTTAGGACTAGTATGTTATGTGTATTTATATTAGGACAATTAACATTATGTAAATCGACAGGATCCCTATTTAGCATACATAAAATAATATCAGACTAAAAGCTGTGCTAAAAGCAAAATAAAAATGTTTTGTAAATCACTTCATCTTAATAAAAATTGGGTGCAGACTATTTGTCATTGAGTGGAAAGCTTCGTGTACACAAAGCCTGCCAAAGGGGTAGATCAAATGAAAAATGAGGGAGTTTTTTGCACAATTGAATACAAACGAGAACAAAGTGTGGTTGTCGGCTTGCTCGTATTTGTAATGTCGTTGAAAATTACAACTTTCAGTTTTAATGTCTGGTACTTGTAATAACTAATCATTAAGTAAGCTCCTAGTGTTATTTTAATATTTAAAATAACTGCAAAAAAGTCAATTTCATTTATTATTAATTTTAAACCGTACTTCCAGAACCAATTGATCATGAAGAATGCATTTCATACAATGTAGGAGCACGTGTAAGAGTCGCAACTTAGTAATAAACTTAATGCTCAACGATTTCTCAGTTTATTGCTGTCATACAAGTGATTGTGCTCATTTATTTGATCGGTACCAATCGCCAACATTGCCGATACTTCTCTATTTTCTACAACTACAAGCTAATTTATTTGATCTGTAGGTATAAACTTTCTCACTTCTAACTATCATAAAGCTTGAAATTTCAATGTACTCGTACCTACTTCTAAATCAGAATTATGCAAAATAACAGTATCATTTTAGTAGGTTTCAAAGTACCTTACAGCAACTCAGAGTTTATTATTCATAGAAATAAATCATCACCATCCGCAGCCATACCACACTGCTGGGTGTAGGACTCCCTCTATTTACGTTATTCATTCCAGTTCCATGCATCCAAAAACTATGGTATTTTTTGTTGTAGTCAACCCATCGCGCAGCTCCTCTAAATCATCCTCAAATTTGTGACATTGGTTTCTCGCCGACAATTAAAACAGCTTTTTATTTCGTGATTAATAAGGAGGCTCATTCACGACATTTTCAAACTGTCTTTCAAAAGCGCGCATAATTTATATGAATGGTTGGCCACTCATACAAACTTACTTAATTATGAAGGGTTTAGTGTAAAGTGCAAATTGTTATCACGCATGAGCTGTCCGATGTAGCCGAGAGTGTGGTGAACAATGGTGCCTGTCGACGATAGTGATCCGAGGCAGTGATTCATGTCTTATTTTCATTCCGTGGGCGAAGATGGCTTAATCAAAGGAGTGTAGGTGCAAGTGATGAGCGAAGAGCTGATTAATATTTTCAATCGATTGTCATAACGCGTAATGTTAACCCTATTGATTTTATGTCAGGTTGAAAACCCATCGCCGAAAATCAGAATATATTAAACTTTCGCGACTTGAACATGTTTACTAACTGGTTTCCTCACGATGTTTTCCTTCACCGGATAAATATTGACGCACGCCCTGAATTTGAGCCCAGAACCTTCGGATCGAGCACTAGGTACACACCCACTAAACAAGACTTACCTACCTAGTTTGCACGCGACCACGCCTGTTGCTTACCTACCTAAAGTTGAAAAGTTTCCATGATCAATTTTTCTATAACGTCCTGTTACTTGATCCCATGTAAGATGATGTTACAATTGAATGACTCGTAAATGTCTTGCAGGCCGCTCGTACCCGTATGTTTGAACACAAGCATCCGCTGCTTACATTCCGACGATGAGTGACGCACTGTTTGAGCTATCCATTTGCAACTGAGTGCACTCTGCATTTGTAGAGTAGAACTAAACTGGGAATCAAGAAAATAGATGCATTATGTTGGAGCTTATACTAAAACAAGTGTTACCAATTAAAAAATAAAAAACCCGACTGCAAGAAAGTCAAATTTTAAGAATTTGCAATGCGTAGGTAAAGATCAATATTAAGTAGTTTATAAAATCTAATATAACCTGTGTGACTGGACAGTCGCTGGCGCCGGATAAATATAAAACATACGAAAGATATTCATTAAAATAGTAGAGCTGAACCTTTTCATAAAATAGCAAAAAAAAACCCAATATTTCTCTTATTACAATGTTACAATAATTATTATTAGGTATTTCTCTAGTGTCTATGTGATTGTTGGGACAAAAGCCACATATTGCAGTAAGCACCTTCAATATGACGCAAGACTACCCCCGCGACCATTCAATTTCAATTCAATTTTTATTTATTTATTTCATACATAAATAATTTACAACGGACCCCGCACTAGGCCAAGCCTGTATCGCGGTAGCCCGAGTAAAAAGATTTTTATAAAAATACACGGAATTAACAAATATAATAAAAATTTTTTTGACTATTGCTATAAATAAATATCTTAGATATACAACTATGTATAATGTACACATAAATAATATAATAATTACCTACTTATTAACTAAACCTACACTAGAAAACAACAAACTACATTAAAAGAACTTCATTATGCCACAAGCCAACCAGTAAGGAATTAAGAAGTGCCACATGTTCTCCAGCTTTAATTAAAGGCGAGCGTACCCTCTCGACCTTAATGACTGTGAGAGATGCGAGGCCGCCTTGAGGAAGATAGCTCTACACTCGGCAAGGCAGAGAGATTGTCATTTCTTGAAGTCGTACATTTAAATCTTTGAAAAGTTACTGTAGAGCAAAATACAATCGATGTTTTGTAATTTGGACGCCAGTGTTTTGGGCACGCGTCCGACTGGCAGTGACCTGGATCAGTTGAGCTATCTATAGATCGTTTTTACGACAATCCTTAGATAACTTGACTGATTCTATTGTATTTTGTAATTTTATGTACATATTGTAGTAGCTTAGTTTCTGTAAATAAATATTAATTTCAATTTGGAACAATATTGGTTTGATTTGATTAACGCTGCAAAATAGTGGCGCGCTTCTGTTTTTTAGTCTACACGATAAGATGTGTGGATAACCCTGGCTGACCCTGCTGCTGTGTATTGCTTTAAGGTTCTATGTAGCTTAAACATAAACAGCTTCGGTTACAACTAATTCACAATTCGACCGAACAGGATGATCTCGAATCGGTGGCAGAAAATGAGATTGTAGGGATGCTCTGTGTAGAATTAATTTCGGGCGATGACATTATGTGACCGTGCTCCATTTGGATGGAAAGTGGAATATTTGACGCGAAAGAGGGATAAGTACTTAGTTGTTTGTTCAGTTTGTAAATATTTTGTTAAATAAACTCGAGCAGATAAATTAATGCTTTCTTGTTTCTGAGAACACGGTTTGGCTGTGGCCAAGCCAAGCCAAGTGGTAAATCAGGTGTACGAACGAGCACCAGCTATTCTTGGGGTTCTAAAAATTTTCCGGTCGAAGTTTAAAAAGTCAAACTCCTATCACTTTATAGTCGATCGTAACAATTAATGAATGTCACCTACAACAAAGTCGCACTTAACAAATAAATCACCCAAATTTGAGGATGAAAAATACTGAAATCATTTTTACAAGCCTAAAGAAAACTCGACAAGGATATATTGGTAAAGTTCGCTACTCGAAGTTTTTATCAAAGTAAGTACCTGTGGGCTTCCGGGGTGAGTGGCTGGAGACGAAGCCGCCCTAGTTAGAGGTCGCCGCCCGCCCTCGGCCGCGAAGGGCGAGGTCGCGACCTGACCGCAACTGGTTCTTATGTACATGACTGGCATTAATTATCCATCTAGTCTATATATTTTTTGTGGATATTTATTTGACTCCTAGTGGATTTGAGATGAATAGTAAAATAATGACGTTCTTAGCATAACCAAGTAGGTATTAGTTAGGTATATTTTCTGGGATATATAACAGCTAAAGTAGTAGTTTTTTTTAAAAATACTAGCTGAGCTCCCGCGTAGCGTAGAGTAGCCTATGTCCGTCTCTGGGATACAACCTTTATCCATGCCAATTTTCAGCCTAATCTATTCACTGGTTTGGGCGTGAAAATGTAACAAACAGACAGACAGATAGACAGACAGAGTTACTTTCACATTTATAATATTAAGTACGGACGTATGTATTTGAAAAATAAAAAAAAAATGAACAAAAAATGATTTTAGTAATTTAAAATTTTATCTGTATAGATAGCTTAGATGCATTTGTTTAATAGTTTTTATCTATTTAAATCAGTTAAGCAGAACGTAAATGATTTCGTTTTGGTGTTAATTCTTACAACAAAGAATCAACGAATTACTTATTGATTTTTCTATGTCGTCACGATAACACAGACACAGAGGCCGGCCAGGAAAATCGCATAATGTGCAAACAAGATTCTGTGCTCAGCTGGTGCGTACCGTCCGACGTCAGCCACGAGAGCCGACTATGTACCCACTGTATACACAAATCTACACGCATTTGCAAAAAGCTTTTGTCGGTATAAACGAACTCACTCACAGATAATACAGTTTTGTTACCGTTGTTTGTCTAAGAACAAAGTTTTAATTGTTTTATTAACATGGCGTTCGTTGGAAGGTTCTAAAAACTAGCTTTACTTACCACACGAGTAATAGATTTTTAAACACACCTTGCGTAAAATTAAAAACTAAATATATATTTTCAACAGGTACAATAATACTTGTATTTCAGAGCAGGCATTGAAGATCGAAATTGTTTCAATATTTGGTAAAGGCACCGACGTCACTTGCGCAGGAGTTAACGCTAGGCGCTACGCTAGGCGCTACGCTACGCTCTACCATCAATAACAACGATTCTGATTTCAGAGCGACCGCGAGTCTAGAAACAATTTTATCAAGATTCATTATATTATAATTATAATGGCTTTTCGACAAGCCTTTTGCTAGTTCTCTTTAAATTAAAGTATTTTAAGAGACGATGCTTGACATTCTCTGCAACCATTACTTTTCGGAACAAAAGAAAGTTTGATTTCAAAAGAAACTCCATTGCTTAAAAGAAAAAGCTTTACAACCTTTTTCTTAGTAAAACATTCGTGGAAGAGTTCCGACAACACGGAATAAAGCGCGTACAGCATTCAGGGAGATTCGGCACATAAATCAAAGGAAGGGTAATGGCTGGGGATGTAATGCCTCTTCCCCACTGCTCGGGTAAAAGCTGCACGAGTACTTAGTAGGTATATTGATATGTTTATCTGACTCAGATATAGAACCCTTTACAAAATTGTAGGTAAACAATTACCTATATTAAGATGTGTGTGTACCTACGCACAATAAAATTTTTGTTTTTGTGTTGCTTATGATCAATAACTTTGGTAAATATTATCGAATATAATTTTGATGACATTATAATTTTGATAGTAGAAAGTACAAATAGTACTTCCTATCTTTTTAGTGTGCGGGGTGAATGAGGCTTTACCGGAGCGTGGATGCGAAATGAGTTGAGATCCATCACGGCCCACACAATATAAGGAAGCATTAAAACCGGCATTCATGCGCTGTTTCCGGGCAATTTCGAATATTTACGGGCTTTTTATTGAAAAAGTAGGTACCTACTGCGGGATCGTAGCGCCGAGGGCTCGAATGGGACAAGTGGGAGTTCCTAAATGAACCCCGAAATTATACATCAATACAATACCTTCATAAATCATGAACAAACTCTTTTGGTTTGTACCTACTGCTACTGCTATTTCAAAATGATAAAAAGTAACATGTTTTGAATATTTTCAAGGGGTCGCAATCACTCAGCCAATTAAATAACCCTTTAAAATTTATTATTGTCTAATATTTTTTGTACAAGATAGTGAGGTTGGTTACAATATTATCGTTTTATTGCTCTTGTTTCAGGTCCCCTGGGTCCGCTGCCAATGCAGAATGTCACCAGCGCAGACATGGGACTGAAAGAAGGTAACTAACTAAAATTAAATGATTTTACCGGAACAAAAGCTTTTCTAGCCCCGATGGAAACTTTTACTTTACATTTCGTGGCTTACGAGTATCATCTAAAAGTTCCACCGCACAACAGCAATCTTAGAAAGACTAAGTCCCCGATATCTGTTTTCTTCGACAGAAAAAGTACTTATAAATAAATAAATAAATAAATAAATAAATAATGCTGGACATTTTCACACAGCATCATCTAGCCCCAAACTAAGCAAAGCTTGTACTATGGGAACCAGATAACTGATATACTACTTATATACTTTTTGTTTGTAAATACATACATATTATATATAGAAACACCCAGACCCGAAATAAAGATTTGCAGATCATACAAACATTTATCCCGAGGCGGGGATCGAACCCGCAACCTTCTGCGTCCCAAGCGGGCTTTCACCCACTGCGCCACAGAGGTCGTCAAGGAGGTTATTAAGTGCTCTCTAATTTTTTTTTAACAATATTATAATAACTTTCCAGGGAGCTGTGCGCTCGGCGATGTGGTATACATGCCCGGGGACGAGTTCCCAGGCTCGAGCCCCTGCGAGCGCTGCCAGTGCGCGGCGGGCAGCGTGCGCTGCGAACAGCAGCAGTGCGAGCCGCGCCCCGGCTGCAAGGCGCTGCACCGCCCCGACCACTGCTGCCCTACCTACCAGTGTGGTCAGTACCAGCTTTATAGCTTCGACGACGGTGACATTTTGTCAGGTCTCCTATATAATTATCTGAAGGAAAATAACTTCAAATAAGGAAACATTTTTATTCCCAAAAGCAAATCTCAAAAGCGGTTTTCATACTTAACGCCATTGAAAGTACCACTTACCTTTATTTCTTAATTCCAGAATGCGAGCAAGAAGGCCGAGTGTACGGCAACGGCGAGAAGCTGGTAGACCCCCAGGACCCGTGCCGCGTGTGCTACTGCCAAGGCGGCGAGGTGGTGTGCCGACGCATCGCCTGCTTTGTGCGCGACGACTGTTCGCCGCGCCTCGTGCCCGGCCGATGCTGTCCTGAGTACGACAACTGCCCACTCAGAGGTAACAGACTTTGGTACCTGTGAATTAGGCGTGCAAAACTTATAGGCACATTTATTTTCCGGATAAGTGGGATTCCCCAAATCTGTGGCAAAGAGGGACTACTAGCCTCACTGAGGTCAACGCCAACTAGTCCACTTACCTTAGGGCCTTTCGGCCGACAGTTAATGTTGAATAGTTCTATATAGACTAATTGCCGACAATAATGTTGCTTGCGAGATTCAGGATTCAAATCGCGTTGGTTGTATGGGAGTAACGCGCCAGCGCCATCTAGCAGTACAGCTCCGTAGTATGTAGATCGCAACAAAATTGTAATTGGCAACTCTATTACAATGCCCTTGTAGTTCAGGTGATCGTAGTTAGAGGTCGTCACATTTTAAAGTAAATATTAAGCATTTGTTTCTCTTTTCAGGTGTTACAACATTACCTGGTATGACAACATCGCTCCCAACAATCCCTGCATCCAGTTCTGAGGACAGCGCTCTCCCAGCCGTGACCGAAGAAGTCAAACAGCAGCAAATAACCATCAAGGAAATAACTCCTGTATCCGAGATCCCCATCATCACTGATGTGAAGATAAAGGAGATCCTCCCATCGCCAAGTATTGAAGTAGCTGAGTACTCATCGTCGAAGTCACCCCTTATTCCTCGAGAAGCTACATCCGAAAAGAGTACAAGTACAGAGTTTGAAACTCCAAAGCCGGAACCAGAAAGGCCATCAGTCGTAGAAATTCACTCGTCTCCTGAAACATTTTCAACGGAAGAAAGCAAGACATCACCTGAGAACAAAAGTGCTCCCTCGAAAATAAGTTTATCTACTCAAGATTCCATCAACAGCGAGATTTATCCATCCCCATTGGTGCCTATAGTTGCCTCTATGGGAGTTCCTTCCGTGACTCCGGATACCCGGCCAGTCGCCAGCACAACTAAAGCCCCGACCCTAGAGGAAGAAGACCCGTCCTTATTTGATCACAATCCAGCTTTTCCACCTCTACCTGACGATTTGTCTGTTCTTAGTAATCACGGAGATGAGATTGTCCCAGAGCCATCTGCCGATACTGATCACATGCCAGTGGAACATGCCTCAGCGCCTGAAGTTGTTATCGCCGGTGTTACTACTACGATTGAACCAGATGTCAAAGAGTCCTTGACAACCACTGATAAGAGATCAACCGATACCATCGATAAAACGACTACAGAAAGATCACAAGAAGCTGTGACAGACTCCACCACATTAATAGTAACAGCTAGTACAAGAGATCCATTTGCTAAAGAAAATCCGACGATTAAACTAAGATCTGCTATCTCTACAGAAATCATAAGTGCTTCGCTTGAAGATGTAACGAGTGGTAAGGTAACTGAGAGTAAAGTAAATGTTACCGAAAGTGAACCGACTCAGACTGAAAGAAACGACGAAAGTACTTCCATAGCAACTCAAACTTCAACAACCACTCCAGCTACAACAACTACATTTATTGCAACAACTGAATCTTCAGAAGAACTAGAGACCATTCAGTCTGAAACAATCACTACAGACCAACCTGAATCTCCTATTGAAAGAGTAAGCTTCTTGACTACAGAAGCTGAGCCAGAAATTGAAATGCAATCCACCACACAAAAGGAAATATCCACTCATGGAGTAACAGAATCTACGACAACCGAAGCAACCTCCACGCCTCAAGATCAAACTACTAATTCAATTGCAAAGTCTAACGTTGCTACTGAAGTTACCTCTCAAACTGAGTTGAGCTCTCTACCCATTGAAACCAGCGATCAGAATCCTCATGAGTCATCAGTGTCTGAAAATGTTTCCAAGGATACACTTGATATTTCAACCACCGATCCGATTACTGAAACTAGCACTGTCACTGATAAACCAGCGGTATCTTCAGAAGTCGTAGCGGTTGCCAAAGCCGACAGTCGAGCAATAGAAAATATAGAGACTACAGAGTTTATTCTGACTTCTTTTGGTTCATCAGAGAGCTCTACTGATGCTGTTGAGATGATAAAAATTCCTGGAGACTCCGATAAGAATGCAGCTATCATTGATGGCGCCGACGGAAACAAGAATGCTCTTACAGACCTTATCAAGTTGGTAAGCGATGTGGCTTCGATGAGCGACCATACCGATTCTCCATTAATAGCACCTAATGTGGTTTCTACAACCTTTGCTGATTCTGAAGAATTAATTCCGGTAAATGCGGGCTACAAAAGCAAAAATAGCAATTTCAATCAAAACTCGATTACTGAAGTTCCGTTCAAAAGTAAGGGTGTCGCGGTGAACAAACAAAAAGTAGTCGAAATCGAGGATGACTCGGGACATATTACCGACTCTCTCCCACCGAACGATAAAATCGAACCGACTACCCGGCGGCCCATCATCGACAACGTATCCGACAAAAAACCGGAGATCAAAACCGAGAAGAAAGATATCGAAATAATCACTCAGTCGTACGTGCCCACCATCAACAGACGACCTACAAAAGTTATTCTAGAGGAAAATAAGACGGAGCTTGTAGATGAGATGCCTCAAGACGATGCCCCTGCTTCTGCATCATCGGAGATGGTGACGGAGGGTGTGACGTCACGCGACTCCAGCGAGGCCGTGACCGAGAGCTCGCTGGAGCTCAGCAGCGGCCTTGAGGAGGCGGCCACGCGCGCCCCCGACAGTGCCTCCGCCGAGGCCACTAATGCCACGCTCAGCTCAGAGCAGTGAGATCCTTCCAGTCGCCACTCGATAGAACCTCAACTATCAGCATTTTCTAGTAAATATGTTTCGTTATCGAAACTGTAAGTTAACGTAGAGACTACTAGTTTATAGTTAATGGCCATGTCGAATATTCCTCGTCGATTCTGGAATCGTCTTTAACGTAACAGTCGACAGCCAGACCGGTCGAAATTATTATGTGTATTAGCCGGACAAATTATTTATAACTAGCCATAGGGACGAGAGACGCGCCACGCGTCGCTCGCAATGTGTCAAATTATGCGAAATAGTATGTAGCCCTTCATGTTAGGTTAAGTTATTTATTTGTTTAGTGAGAGTCGCGATGAGTGATCGATAAGTAAGCAACCAAGCTAGTCACCTGTGAGGGCGGGAGCGGGCGCGCCAGCCACAGCCCGGTCCGGGCGCGACATAACAACAGACACGCCTAGCTTTAGTTCCCGTCGCTGATCCGATGCGCAGCTAAATTCGTACAAAATTTTTAATATAATAGACCTTGTGAAACTTTATATTAGACTAGATTAGTATTGAATGTGATCGCACTTACGTTTATTTATGCACTTAGTACTGCGATGGCTGAGTTGAAGAAGGCTCAAGCGTAGAGTAAGGTTCTATTTATTGTGTACGTGAGTTGAGTTGTTCGGTTTGGTTGGTTCAGTCGTTCGGTTCGGTTGGTTCAGTTGACTGTGTGCGGCTTGTTGCTCCGGAAGACGGTCCTTTTCCGCAGCAATAAGCGCATTGCTCACTCTATTATTTAATTCTATTGTTTTTTTTACAAATAAAAGAAACCTAGACTGATTCATTTTGTTTTATTCCAGTACCTTTTCCTCCCCATCAGTAGTATTCGGTGGAATATCATATAGACTCAGACTAACTAAGACTCAGACTAACTAATATCGGATTTGGCATGTTAATTTTTCATGGAATTAGATATAGTCTGTGAATTAGAGTCAACTGCTGGCTGTAAGAGATTACCAAGGAAAACGCAGAGCAAGCTTCGCAACAGTCTAGTTCATCTACACGACATCATTAAGCAATGAATGCAAATCGGAATGAACGCCTACTTTCCATAGATGGCCGAGCAGAAGGCCGCGTGAGCCATGGTGAGACTATTAGGGGCCTATGACCCAGTTGGTCAATAAATAGTCAAGTCGGTCTTGCAGTTCGTATGTTGTCCTTTCCCAGAGAATTATTATTTTTGCCGACTCTTGCAGATGGTTCATAAATACATATATTATTAAGTATAGGGAAATCCTAATGTTTCTTTTAAATTATGCGAAGTTTGATGTTGTAGATGGCCTACCTTGATAAGTCTTACCCAACTAGTAAAGCAATAAATATCTTTGCCAATTCTATTGAATACTTCCCTAAACAAAATCTTCTACAATGACGTCTTGAATTTGAATAGGTACTACCTTTACTCAGCCTAAATCCATTCACGCTGAGTATGACTACCTATTGTACTTGATCAGTCCTATACTGAGTGCCAGATGCGCTTACAATATTGTTAGATCTTCAACGCGTCCTGTCTGCCTGATATCTTGGCTCCACGTGAACCAAATAGTATAATTTAAGAAATCACAATCAATAATAATCAACGAACTCAGTATTTATGGCTCCAAAACTCGACTCACGTCTTCCCATAAATCATAATCAATGTTCCATGGTAAGCTTGAGTCCGTTGCTCATTCCTCCTCAAGCCTCAAGCTCATTTTACCTATAACTCTAATTCCTTGTAATAACGCCTACTTTCCCGTGTGCGAGAGAATAGGAATAGCATAGAGCAATTAGCGAGCATTGAGGGGTTGCCTAACGCGACCGTGGCGTGGCACTGTTGGAGCATCTGCGGCCGCTTGCGCCAGCGCCGACCTCCGACCTGCGTCATACATGCATCTATGATTAACTGTAATAACACTTTGAATATACTTTTGAAATATTATTGCACAGATAAGTAAACAAAGCGTTGTAAACTCTAGTTCTAGCAAGAATCTAGCGCGGAACAATTTAATGGGCTCCCTACATAGTCGCCGATGATAGACAAATACCCGCACTCACGAACGTGTGCAGGGGCTATTCGCCTGTATTCGTCGATCATTGTCTCTGCAATAAATATTTCAGCGAATAGTTCGGCTAATGTGTAGAGGGGCCATAAAGCGCTCATACCAGCTACTACAGAGTAGGTGTAAGAAATAAGTAGGTACGTAATTTAATATTGATACTCAGTGGAACTCATTGCCGGGCTTGCATTTCCCGAAAAGTACAATATAGGGGTCTTCAAATCAAGAGTATATAGGTTTCTTCTAGGAAAGCATGCTCTACCTTAGACCTCACTATTCCTTAACATCAGGCAGAGTGAGGTCAAATGCTGACCTATTTAATTAAAAAAAAACGCTACTTATTTTTTGCATTTTTAGGAAAATTACTGGTCAAACAGCCATTACAGTACATATGGAAATATGTACAATAAATTCCTATAAGAAGTTAAAATAATTGCTGGCTTTCTATAAGCATACGTAGAAACGATTCTAAAGGCTCATTTTCACTGGAAATACAAGTGAAATACCTAGCATTCCTCGCATATTTCTGTAAGAAACGTATCGTAACAAACCTGTGTTCAATACGATCTTAACCTGTGTTTACTTTAAAGTACGATGTTGCAATTACTTCTTTAATTACTTATTTACCAGCTTAGACCAATGCTTGTGTGAAAGGGTCATTTGGATGCCTAGTGCCCAGCTGAGCATTAAGATACATCTTGCCGGCAGAGATACCTACTGGTTGTGCTAACAAAGAAATTGCAACATGCGTGGTGCAAAATACTGCAACTGCAATTTGCGCGTTTCAGTTTGTTTGTTGAATAATTACTTATTACAAAATTATGAAAGCTTTTGCTAGATGAGAGGCAAACAAACAAACGGGGGTTATAGCACAGTTATAGGCATGTGACTGTAATCTTTGTTGTTCCGACATCAACCAACATAATTGTTATAATGCTCTTAATTTTTTTCTGATTATCTATGTTACCTTAAACTTAGGCCTTTACATCTAAATATTAGATGATATTATACAGCAGCGTCAGCCTACACACAACGGGTAGTAGCCGGGTAGTAGCCTGGGACATTGTTTGAGATGGAATAAGCTTGCAGCACCTAAACCATCCTCTCAGTTTTATCAGCCTGGCCCACAGGAAAGTCGACGTTAATAGGTACGTGTTGAGCTGACTAAGCTGCGGGCTTCCTCACGATGTTTGCCTTCACCGTTGAGAGCTCGTGTAAATGCGCATGTAAGTTTGACGAAACGAAAAATCCATTGATGCACGGCCGGGATTCAAACCGACGACTTTCTGATTGAAAGTCGAGGCACAACCCTATTTGATCAACACGGCTCTATACCTATTAGTAAGTATAGTAATAATTTAATTATAGTAATAATTTAATTATTACTATACTTACTTAGAATACGTACATAAATATTTTTTTTTTCATTAATTCAACTGAGACAGTACGTACAGTTCTTTTTTCGTCTTAAATTAACATGATATTTAGGTATATAGCGTATTTTTTCACAAATAGTAATGGTGCCAGACAAAGCATCCAATAAGTACCTTAAGCTTATTAAGTTTTAGCTACCACCCTACAAAGTTCGAAGATAATATAGAAGCTTTAAAAACATCAAATGTTCATAAAATTTGTTCGCTGACTGTACACCACTGGCGACAGTCCGCTTACTTAGTAATAACTAAGTTTAAGGTTCTATTGGCAACCTTTGGCTAAGAACCTCCAAAATAAGTGTACCTATACGATTGCTCTTCGGTAGATTGTTAATAAATAGAAAGCTCAGAGCTGTTCCTCCGTGTCCATTCTAAAAGCCAATCCTGTCTGATTGTACAATGGGTGATGACGGTTAGTGTCTGTGATTATGATAAGTCATCGTCGTTCAAATTGCAAATGAAATAAAAAGTCATTTAGAATATGACTGGATTTACCGAATTCCACATTCATAGAAGACTGTTGCTGTCGCCTTGAGCTCACTCTAACAACTGTCATGTAAAAGCATTCAACAAGTACCCATTACCAGCTCGGTAATAAGACCTGACAGCGGGTAGGTAATTTGCCCGATAGTTCCGTAACCCTAGCCTTTCTACTCCTTCTAGATGTTTCTGCCGTTTTGTTTTATTCAAATGCACTCGTGTCGCAATCCGGATGTGTATCGATCACATTATTGATACTAAGTGGCATTTTGCAAAGTGATTCCGGAGCGTAGCTCCTCTTCCAAATCTGAGGCTATAAAACCAGCGTGTGGTGTTACACACAGTTACCAAACTACAGAGCTTGCAAAATGTATGCAAGATGTAATTGGCATCAACCAACAACAACATTATATTATCTTTATCTATATCTGATCGAGTTTTTTAATGTCCCACGAATGTGTATTGTTATATTACTTTTTCGGATCTGCTTACTCGAGACCTATTTAGGAGTAAGATCAGTCGCTACCTGTGTCCACAGAACACTATTACTCCTAGCGGAGCCTGTCATTAATATCTTACGCTGCTCGGATGAGATACTACCTATTTATAATGGAATTAGTTAAAAATAACTTTATTACGCTAATTAAAGTGCTTTCAACGAACGATCGTTGATAATTGCCCTCGCTTGTTTAATGGCTTCATCAGATCGTCAGGACAGTTGCGCAGGCGCCTCCTCGCAGTGAAAGTTCACGCGGGAGGGGGAGGCTATATGAGGCTGGTCGCGGAACGCGCGGACCACTCCTGCCCAAACTTACAGGTGAGACCTAACAACTTGCGCCAGATCAGGTCGCGTACTAAGTTCAAAGCTACGCATCTGACTCCAATTTCAAAACTTAATACATTCGTAAAGGTGGAACTAGAACCTGCTGCCGTCCTTAACGAGTACTCAGCGCATCCCTAGTGTGACGTCATAAGTGTGATAGTGCAAGTGTGTGCTTTATCAATTTAGTTATCGTTGTAAAGTTAATTCTGGAAGGTGAATGTTGGGCTTTGAGAGATTGTTGTACCTTGTATAAAAACCTCTTTGAGGGAGGAAGGTACCTCTACTAAAAGGGTTGGGTTCGTTCCCTTGGGTGTCCTCTAGAGGTTTTTGTGAGAAATATACCTATTAGAGATTAAATTGTTTTTTTTTTCCATTTGTTATTTGTCAATTTGAAAGTAAATGGAAAGTCATTTCAGCTAGAAGTACTTTTCATATTAGCAGACGCACCCCCGGCTGTGTTGTGTTGTAAAAGTGTAAGTGTATGTGCAACTGATTAGAGCACTCACGTTTGTCGCATCTGGTTTATGTAATGCGGCATCGCTGCGGTATCAGTTTTGTAATCTGTTATATGGCAGGAAGTGCGCCGGAAGACCCCTTTTTACTGTGTCAGCACAACATGTATTTTTTTTCCAGTCAGCAGTCCAGATGCTATCTCAATATACATTCTTTTTCATCTTATATTTGCCAATTTACATCCCGTCACAGGTTTTGAAGCTGATGGTTGAATTGGAATGTAACCCATAATGTTTATCGTCAGAGTTCGAGTGAATCATCATGCAGTCTTACGTATTCTGCCTGTTGGTGGTGGTGGCGGCGGTAGCGGCCGCGCCCCAGCGCGAGGGGGCTGCCTACAGCAAAGAGGCCATCAAGCAGGCCCAGAACACGCAGCTCATCCCGCACGATGCTGTCATCCAGAAGGTAACAAGAGCTGTTGCCTTGCCACACTACATTGTATAGTGTTGTTGGGAATAGGATATCAGTTTTCAGGGTTACCTTCTATCAAATTAGAAGCAGGCCTCTTTAGAAGTTAACAATATCATAAATTATGAGTACTAGAATCCAAGTTTAAACTAAAGGAAGAAAGAAAGGAAATAAGCTTATCTTCTGAGTGCAAGCGCAGGCTGTTAGATTGTATCTTTACGAGTAAATGCCTAACGGTTGTGCAGTTATTGTTGTTATCTGGGTCCACTCACGACGGTACTTCATGAGCTCTTTAGATGATTATCGATTTGAAAAGCTTGACGAGTCATGGCATAAAGCAACAGTTGAAATTTTAAAAGCAAAACTTATCTCAAGTTATTGACACACCGAATCATCTTTTATAGCTTTTTGTCTTTAACCTTGTGTACTTTCTTCCCCAGGTTCAGGAAGGCATCGAGCTGGCGGCTTACGAGTCCATCCCCGGAAACCAGAGGATCAACCTGTACGAGATCCTCGGAGACCAGGTGCCCTCGGAGGTGATCAACAACCTGCAGGGTCAGATCGACCAGGTCGGCCGCCACTAGGATAAGCCCTAGAACCTAGGAGTTAGATTTGCCTGTTCTGATACTGGAACAGCGATCGCAGTGACTGGAATAAGAACTGTTATTTTAGTATTTATCACCGTTTTTCGAATATCGATTTCTTATTTATTGGTGATGCAAGTCCAGACCGTGAATGTGATATTGTGCAACATCTTTTTATACCTTTGTACATAAGTAATGTAATAAATTTGGTCGTGATGTCCACCAGCTGGTTTTGTTTTACGTAACCTATAGGGCGATGCGACAATGATAGAAGCGACTGTGAGCCGTGATCCGGTTACATAAGGTTGGATATTGTGTGGTAACAAACGTGCATTGAGTGACATAATAGTTAATCCGCTGAATATGCATCGCCTTTCCTCTTGGGCTATAATAATGTCACTTCCAATAAGAATTAATTGAGTTACAAAATGATTTACGTCGTTGATTCTTCTTCTTAGTCGCATCACTCTTGACAGAGTGGACGTGGTCGTCATGTCGGGAGTTGTGTGGCTCGCATTACAATTCTGCGCCATTCGTCTTGGATGGTGGTCTTTCTGGAGCACTCATTTAAGTCGTTGATGCTTATCTCAAAGATGCTGATGAACCGTGACTATCTATCGTGTCAATCGGCGCTGCTCAAGTTTCGTTTGGTCGGGATGAACACATTAGGAAATGTTATGTGATTATTGATTCCAGTGGTTAATGTTTGATGTGATTAATCTTATCTTCGATCAACTTTTCTATTACTATAGTTTATTTAAGAAAAATCTCTTACCATTATAATAGTTTGAGTCGAACAATAACCATAAAAAACAAGTTTTTAAAAGCTGTTCCGAGTTCTTTTGCTAATCTCTGGTAAATCAACGTAATCAAGAGGTCGACACCCTGCGCAGGCGCGTTTCTAATAAAATGTTAATAGTTAGTTATCGGCGGCAGAACTACTCGCTATGCAGATTAAGCATTTAATTGATTACCTACATAGGTATGTACGTAGGTACGTATACTAAAAAGTCTGTTTATTATGAACCAGGCAATGAATACAGACATTTGCTCTGATACATACGAGCTACTTCACACTAACTTAGGGAGCAAAAGAATCAGAATATCCTGAGACTGAGACCTCAGGTACCCACTTACTATCCTCGCGCATCAATCCCAAAGTGGGTCCTCCTGGCCTCCAACACAATAGAACGCCATCGGTTTCTGTCTTGCGCCGCTTCCACCCAGTCCGGTGCGAGGATTTGAAGTGAGCGAAGGTCTTTCTCCACTTCATCTTTCCACCTATATCTGGGACGGCCGAAAGGCACTCCATGGAAAACCCACCCAGCTGCACGATCCTCTCCCATACGCAGCACATAACAAAGTCAGCGTAGCCTGTGTGCTTATATTTCGCCGATTATCTGAGCTATTAGATAATCTTAGTCTGAGAGAATGCCTATCACACCTTGAGGCTGGTAATAGTTATTGACATAAGTATCTGGAATGCTCCGATGAGGGAATATTCCAAAGCACGTTCAAACACATATTTGGAGTGCTCAGATTTCACAGAATGTGCTATGGGATGCTTCCAATACGTTGTAAGACAATTATAATAGGTACCTACCTAAGTACTGGTTTCATAACCATGGTTTCTATTCGAACAAAGGAAAGTTTTGTTTAAGTGCTCATACATTTTCCGAAATAAAGATTGATGTACGAACCCACGACCTTCGAAAAGACGATGATACCCCACGCCGCCGACACAGCTCTCGGCAGTATAGTCATTATTGCGACAGCGAAGTATTGCTGGCATATCAATTGAAAACAACGCTACTAGAAATCCACACACTTGGCAATTTACCATAACAGTCCTACATTTACATATTTACAAAACTCTACCACTGACGCACGTTTGGTCAGACTCGAAAGTTCATGAACATTTTGATGTTTTTAATATTATCCCAGATAAAATAATACTATACTAATAATGAAAGTAGGTAAATAATAAAACACATATTTTTTTGTTTTTTGCAAAACTACCCTTAGGTAGGGTAGTGCAAGGCCGTTCCAAAGATTGTATGAGGAAACAATGCGTAGACGAAGATGCGCGCGGGTCAGCTACTCAGTACTCACTAGTAATAATATTATTAGTTGCACCTAAGCCTGTGTGTTTTCTTTTTGAATCAGTTGTTTACTGTTTCGATTGAAGATCTTTGGCGCTATAATATCAGCCTAGAAGCTTTGCAAAAAAACCACATGACATGATAAATGAAAAAGTAATTTAAACTTACCTACTAAATGCTTAACTTATGCGATTGGCCTCTTACTATCCCACATCTTGGAATAAGTCTGAGAAGATATTTCTATCTGGGGGTTCATTCGTAGGAAGGTAAGTTTCTGTTTAATTAGTATATCAGATACGTAATCGTAATGCGAAGGTAATTAATCCTCAGTCTTATATGGATAACAATAGGTACGTGATAAATACCCGGTTTAAAAATAATAATTATATGGATGCATTTTTAATCTTAAAATGATCCCTAAAGTGTGGGGCTATACTGTGTAAAAATAATAAGTAATCTTAAGTAAGTAATCTTGAAATCTTGAGTAGGTATAGTGGAGGCTTGTTACTCGCACCCACAGACAACTCAACCTATTCGCACTCCATATTCTAGTTTTTTAATCAGAAGATACTGAGTGGCGCTATCTTGCTAGAACTCTTGGAGGCTCGGCACAAGAGAGCTTTCTACTTTATAAACCACTGCGTTTGATGTTCACTCTACCATGAGTTCACAACGTTTTTCATAGAGGGCGCTACTATTAAAAAGTTTCTACCGTTATGCTGTAATAAAGCTTATCTACCGACTCGTATACCAATAAACTCAAAGTTATAGGTCGTAAAATTATAGATTTGTTGGATTAATTTTGTCAAACCTCTAATAAAAAGCCTGAAGTGGAACTGGGCTGGACACGTCTGCGGCATGTCGGACGATTTGTGGGCAAAACGAGATCAGTGGACCCCACAAAATATGAAGCGCAGACGTGGAAGACCTAGGATGAGATGGTTGGACGAGCTCGACTCTCACTTGAGAACTTGGCCTGTTGCTGCGTTAAATCGCGAAGAGTAGAAGAAGGGAAGCCTTTGCCCTGCAGTAGGACAACACAGGCTCAATAATAATAATAATCTAATAAAAAACCATCAGGTGGATGGAATTGTGATTTCTTCAAACTTATATTACAGTATAGTATAGTCTAAATATTACTTTCTATAAGATTACCTACTATGCAATGGGCATAGGCCACCATAGCCAGGTAGAGTCACGGCTAAAAATCAAAGGAGGATGTGATAAGCTGCAGAAAAACATCGAATTCCACTTCCAAAGTATCCGCTCACTCATACGGGCTCGAAGAGAATAATTGCCGCGACGCGCGGTTTCATTTCCTCCAATTATGAAATGTTGCCGAGTCCCGGCTCTTAGCCACAATTATCCCTAACCATTCTAATCAGACACTTATCAGTGGTTGAGGTGTGTGGGGAATGCACGTTAGGCCGGCTGCACACGCCGCTTCAAACGAGCCGGGGTTATTACCTGCCACATTCGCGAATGTCGTGCGTTCTGCTTCGAATAAAGTTTTAATTACGCTGTGGGATTTTTACCATTACGTTTTATTATACGTGCTTACATGAGAGGAATATGTGATTTAATTGGCATTATTTACAGATTTAATAATATACTTACTAAGTATTGAATTTCGTATCTACGCGTAACTGCTCTACGATAACAATATAATGAAAAAAACATGAGAAATTGATTTCTTTACACTACTTTAGTTCTTATAATCTGTTTCCATAAACACAGGATGAGGCACAGTGACAAAAAATGCCTTTAGTCGTGTTTTTGTTAAGTCATTTTTGTACCCTGCTCTTTTACTTAGAATTTTCCTTTAATTAAAATAACTCATAATACTAATGTTGCAGACGCTAACAGTAACGAAGGCTAATAGAATTAACACGGTTTATCCCTCACTTAAGAGCATTAGCGCAGCTAGAATTATTTCTATTAGGGATAATTACAGCGACGAAGTACGTGACAGCAAAATATGCGTTTTTTGCGCATTTTAATAGGCGGCGGCGAGTGTCAGTTCTCGTGTCCAGTCTCGGAACTAACGGTCGCGCCGTGTGAGGCCGCCCTTATTTGTAATGGATTTTTTAATACAACAAAAAAAGCAACAAAGCTTGCTGTCTAGCTGAGTTAAAATTAGCTTTTTGAAATGTAAAAATTATTTATTATTTTTATTTATTGGCGTAAAAGTTTATCGAGTACAGAGCTAGATGGCGCCACTGGTTGGTGTCGGTGAACAGTCACATGACTAGCATGTGACCTTTTCGAGGCGAATCCAAGAATTTATTCTCATCTCAAAAATGCCCAACGCGCATAAAGAAGTAATCACTTTAAAAAAAGATCGCGGCTGTAGGCGCGGTAGACATTCTTAAATGTATTCCAGATCCAAAGTGCTATTATTGTTGCATAAAAAAAGTCGGAAATATATTTATTATTAAGTATAGTAGGTAAATATCTAATAATCCGTTGGACCTACAGAATGGCTCACATAGAAAAAATATTGGTTAAACTCGTATTATGACATTTTTTTATCTGGTTGGCACTATTGAATTTTTGGTGCAGAAATGTATGAACGCTGAATGACGTCCTTTATGCAAATTGATAATCGTAATTGCAGAGCGGTCATTTTACACCATCTGCACAAATTTAAGTTTGGAACTGCAATATGGGATTACTTAACTTACTTACAAATCACATAGCAAAGCACATAACAAGACGATTCGAAGTGATCCCAGCGGTCCTACTGAATAAATGCTTTTTGAAATCAATTATGAATTATGGGAACAGGGCAGGAAGATGATTAAGAACTATGAACTAAATTATAGCAGCTACTTAGTTGCCTAGAAGTGCACTATCAACGACTGTTGCGCAACGCCCGCATTTGAAGACTATGGCAACTTTCACAAGTTTACAATAGCAATTGTGGCAATGATTTGAATTTGTCTATTTAAATATACCTAGTACTTTAAATAAAACCACAAAAATTACAAAAAATATATTAAATTAATTCAAATAGGTATAAAGGGAACATTAAAAATGGCGATCTCAGAGAAGGAGCAAAAACTCCTAATCTCCTTAAAAGCCGCCAAGTCAGTGGATAGAGCTTGAGCTTTCTGTCGCTCTCCCACAAAACGATCTCTGAAAGAACATTCTTGCCAGTTAAATGTTTTAATTTCTTCTAAAACTAATCTGAGACAGATCTGAAGGAGGCATTTTCAAATACTAAATAGTTTTTTTAAACCAGCGTCTTAGTGTATTCCTCTCATATTGGCCAGTTCTTTCAGTGAACGCTTTCAAGAATAGACTGGATAAGTATTTAAAGCACACTGACAAGGACTAAGATACACGCAACAGCTAATAATAATGCCTATTACCTCTAGTTTTGGTGTTGAATATAAGCAGGCTGCTCTCTCAAACATTTTTCCAGGATCTACGGCGTTGAGGAAAGGTCACCTGCTCGCAGGCTTTCAAGACTATTTAAAGCAAAAGTCATCAAAGTGTTCCTACTAAATAAATGTATTTTGTCTTATTTATTTCTCCTTCACAAGGATAATAAATTGTAAACACATCAACATTACATAGCCGTTTGTAACAAAAAGTAGGTGAATCCAGAGGAACCAGTATTACATCAATCTTAGTAAGATTGGTTAGAATCTGTGCTACTTTTGAAAAAATCTTCAGGGCGGCCGGCTCTAGACACGCCGAGTGGTGCGGAGGTCGCGGCTGGGGCAGCTCCCAGGGCTTCAGTGCAGCGTGGACCGTCGCCGGCGCCGCTCGCTCGCCATGTCCGCCTCCACGCCGCTCTCCGCCCCGCTCGCCGCGCCGCTCGTCGCACTGCTCGCCGCAATCGCGCTCGCAGGTCCGCATGCAAAACGCCGGTCACCGACCCCAGTGATATATGCGAAGGATATACCGCCCATTTTTATTGCCTTTTACGTTCAAAAGAGCCTAATTTATGGTCTCATTGAGAAGGTTCAGCTTCCTTTCACGGTTTTTTGATTTACTTTGATGATTTAGAAGTTCAATGTCCTTGTTCATCGATTTTGTTACTACGAATATATTATTAGCATATCTACATTCTTAAATTACGAAATTTCTTGTGCTTATCAGAAAAGTTCCATCAAGTTCATTGCTTCGTTTCATGAGAATCCGTTGAGTTTAAATATTTGATTTGTGACTTAAATCAGCAAAGGCGCTTGGGTATGTTCGTTACAGTATTTTTATTCTTGAAAACATAGGTACTTATATTATAATCAAAATATGCAATCTGATCGAAATTAATATTTTCAAAATTTATTTCCTTTAGAGAAGAGTTTTCAAACCATTGTGTTTATAAATGTATAAGTCAATGTATTTTTACACTTCAGCAATTTCAACGTAAATAATGAATTGAAACAATGGTGGCCGGCCGCCGACCAACCTGCGGTACAAAAGAGTTGAACGCGAGCCGCGCGCCGCGGCCGCGCACCCTTGACCACGGACCGCGGTAACCCGGTGTCAATGTGCTTTGTCAACTTTGATTAGCTCTTCAACGGTCTCATTATTTCCTAGTTAGCGGTTGTATTAACTGTTTACTGTGTGGTCGATTGGTAGACAAACAGTTTCATTCGAACTCAAATAACACACACGCTTGACAATCCAAACACGAGAAATACTAAACGTTTAATCATCTCATCCTTGCTCTGATTCCATGAATAATTGGTGTGAAAAATAATGACTTTAATGTCTACTTTTGCCTGATTATTCTAAGATACCAAAATGAGATCACATCAACTAAAACTGTTAAATAAAACAATAGAATTGCGGACACCGTGTGCCGTTGTCTTAAGTTTACACATTACTCTCATTTCATTTGGAAGACAAAAAACGAAACAAAGTAACGACTGGCTTTTGTACTCTTTAACTGGTAGTACTTATGCCAATGTTTTTGTCACCTAAGTTTTAAAAAGGTGTTTAAAAGAATTGTGACCACAAAGGATAAATTGATTAAATTGACGTTTAATTTTGATAACAAGTAAATTAGATTTTGGATAATGTAGATACTTTCTAGTATACATGATATTTCTTTATAGAAAGAAAAAACAAGTTGGACAAGAAACCATAGGTAACCAAGAGTATGCTTTGTGTTAGCATAGTAGAGTCCTTCCATTGTGCGTGCTCCGGTGACATGCTGGCGAAAGTGGGCTGAACTCAGCCGTTTTGTGGCAATAATTGACTAAGTGACCCTTGCTAGTAGAATACTTTAGTCCATCTCTTTTAAAATAGTCTTAATTATGATAAAAATATCATACAGAAAATCAACGGTTCCCAGAAACTTGAAATCTGAAACTTGAATTCTGGAGACCGTTTTCCATATTAGGGGTGTCCTAAAAGTGAATTACGGATTCGAGAAGCAGATTTCAAAAAACATTAACAAATCAACGATATTTAGGTACTCTACTATGAGTACTAACATCGTAACGATTACATAACATGGTTTTTGGGAAATCAAAAAAAATTATTTCCCAAAAACCATTCTTTCAAAAAATTATTCTTTATCAAATTTTATAATCTTGTTGATAAAACTATTTTACTTTTTTAAATAAGCGAAAATGACAATTTGTAGTCGACGCGATGCCCCAGGGGGGTCCGATTCACAATTCCGGTTATTTCGTATTTCTCGCGTCACATTATCAATGGAAATGAGCCTGAGACAACGGTCTCTATTTACTATTTTAGGAGCTTTGTTCAAAAATAAACTCTAATCGTCAGCCCGTAGATATTATTTATCAGTTAACTAGGAGATCGCCAGTTAACCGATAAATAAATATTTATTCCTGAGTCGGTAATGAATGAATCGATTTAGTAATATATTAATATTATTATAAGTATTTAGTAATATATTCGTTGCCAAGAAAGATGTCGGAATATTATGTAATGTAAAAAAATCAAGTTCGTTTGATTGTTTCAAACTGTAGTCAAAAATATTAGATACGAAATAGTTTCTTTAGATTCCATAAAACATGAGATCTCTTGAACAGTTAGGAGCTATAACATTTAAAAGAAATGCACGATATACATATTCTTGGGTCTTGGAGCATTCCAGGTCGTTCTATTCATTTTATTGTTTCCATTTTAACTGTTTGTGTCCCTCACAAATATACATTACTTATAATAAAATATTTAAGAGCTGCAGAGTCGTCCAGTTAAATGTGCCTGTTTATTTTATTATTATTATATTTTATTACAAAACCACAAGCGGAAGAGCTCCGTGCATCTAAATGTGCACTGATATCCGATATCGGGTTCACACAATCATCGTTTTACAGAGTTGTTTAATGTCCTTCCAAGGTGCAATCTGTACGGTGCTGCATAATTAAATGATTTCAAGATCATATCGTTTTATTATTATTATAGAGAGGTGTCGGATAATGGGCGGGAGCGGCCCGCTTCTCCCCAGGTTATGGTTTCGAATCCTGGACGCGCAACGACTTCGCCATTCGGAAAACATTACATTTATTCCATAAATCTAATGGTCGATCACTTTGAAAGTATGCAGACTGACGCATACGAGATCTTGCTGAGTGGAAATGAGTACTTTGCTCTATGGGATGGGAGATCGTTAAAAGCATCCACAGAATGGTTGACAAAGGACGATCAACCACAGAGAGGCGGACCACCAGCTCGGTAGCCGGACGATATTTTCGGTGATAAAGTTGAAAATGAGTCGCAAGCGACCGGAAACAATGGCGTGATAATAAGCCTGTACTGGGTGTAAACGGTTTGAAATGATACCAACCAAAACTATCATTACCTTAAAATGTAACGTTACTTAAGCACCTTGTTCTTGATGAGGAATTGTTCGGAGGCTAAGGTCATCGCATGGCGGGCGGAAGTGTCCGTCTGCAGTTCCCATGGCGGCCGCGATGGGAAACCCTATTGTCTATCAACTGTTAGGATGCCACTGGACGATATTATCTAATTATGACATTCTCTGTCAGGGGTGTGCCATAGAACATCACAATAGAATCTACTTATGTTTTTTTGGCATTTACATTTACAAGAAAATTACGGAAACCAAAAACATACACGTATACTACGTAGGTATTGTATAAATAAAATACAATCAGGGACTGATTTAGAGGAACGTATTAAATTATATTACTTATTTAAATGTGTGTTTAATGCGTTTTTATTAATTGTGAGCTAAGTTATAGCACTACAATTGATTCTGACTTATTTTTACGTGGATTATGTGGAATAACATTATCTAGAAGGCTTCTATTACAAATCTTATTTACTTTAAGAAATTTCTAGAATTTAGTAACGTCCTCTAAATCAGTCCCCGAGTGTAGGTGTTACATCAAACCTCTCAGCTTGATCGGGCTTATCCACAGAAAATTTGACGCTAATACGAGTGGAACTGACTAAGCTGCGGGTTTCTGCAAGAATTATCTTATGATACCTTGTAGTGAATTTTGTCAGTAAAACTATCATTATTTAAGAATAAAAATTCAATAGGACAATCTGCATTTATTTTGGATATATGTAGATTTTCTTCGGCTCTTACTCTTACAACAGAAATGGTTGCTGCACGTTTTTGCATTTAATTAAACTGAATTTAATTACCTACGCAAAAGATAGTGCCAGCCCTAGGCAATTGGAACAGTGCCAAAGAGGAATTTCTTAATTCACATTGTCTCTATGTTAATTTATTCGTTCTGTTAAAAAGGTGCGAAATAAAAGAACCGATTCACATTTTTCATAGACGCATTTTATATTTTTAGTCGAAGCTTTCCAGAAATTAGTTCCTTAGAAAAAGACACTTCAATATTTTATTATCCGTATGATCATTATTGCCAACTCAATCTCGCAATTCAGTTATAAATGTCCCATAATCTTTACACTTGGCCAAATTAGAAGTTGCTAAATAATTGCCTATTTTCTTGGGGTAAGTACACTGAATGTAGGAAAGTGAGCGTTGATGTATGAATGTGAGCATTTATTTGCATTTTGTGAGAGGTGGCCATACGTTCCGCTACGAACTTTCTTTGTAAGTACCTTTACTACAACTCCGAATTCATGATTATGCGCATTTGGGTTATTTTTATGACAACTTACACACTAGGTACATTGAGTTCAATGACCTCCGTTAATTTGTAAATCTGTGTCAGGTGATTTATCATATTATATTTAATTTTATCTAATTGCAATAAAGATGGGAGTGTAGTGCAGATCCCTATTCAAATAAACCTTCTATCAACCGGAAAACAGCAGTTAACCCAGTTTTCGAATATCGAATAGGTTGAAGTCACAGTTTCATTATTATTATCTACCTACTAATGTATCGTTTTCCGCTATGATGGTACTCTGGCAGAATGGCTATCTTAGCAATATTCATTAGGATCGGAGACGTGAAGGAAACACTAAAGTAATGAATATCTCGGACGAAGCTCGGAAATTACGCCATAAAGGCTACAGCCAGGCCACAGCTAGGGTAATGGCCACGAGCAATAAAATATAATATTGCGTTCCCAGGACCACACACGCATGTTTTCCTGCTCTTATGGGTTTTATATACCAGTTTTTGTTTGATTTAATGGATTTTATTCTATTTATTCGATAATTATCTTCCGTTTGTCAACTGCTTGCCTCGTTAGTTAATGAAACACATTTGTAATTTGAGCTTTGGGTTTTGTGAAAGCCTGAAAGAAAACCTTTCTTGTGAACTTTTGATTATTATTTATAAACTCAATTAGTTTGCCTATTGTTTTAGATTTTGTACTGTTTGTCTATTTTTGTTCCTGACGCTACACGATGTGTGTCAACGCCCCCGCGAGTGGTCAATGGATCCACACAGACATAAATATGGGCAAAATATATATTTGCTGGCCGTGGCGTGTGGGTGGCTCATTCATTCCCACGCGGTGCTGTCTCTACCGCAGCCTGCATGCGGCTGCATCGCGATGTTTCCGATCTATTGCTGTACTGCTTCCAGTTTTTGTTGTGTAGGTATCCTGTTCATTTGGAGAAATGCTGTATTCACTCAAAGGTAACAATAGCTACCTGCCGGAATACTCCCTTGTATTGATGTTTTACTAACTGCGAACAACAAGACGTGAATGAAAATCTGGACAATCCAACTATTTCAATATTCAATTATTTAAGACTGGTACGCTGCAGGGTTGTAATCGAGTAAAAGTTAACAAAATACATAAAATCCCGCAATTTCATAGGGGTAGAGACCATAGAAATCCACAACCTACTTACTACAATCTTGACGCAAATCTTTCGCCTCATTAGTCTCATTCTGTTCTTCATGTAACCGGGTAGCCGGATTGGGGTACTGTTATTCACCAGGCCCTTTTCTAAAACGTCACATTATGATTCTTTCAATATTCTAAACTTTACAACCATGAGTTTCAAGTTTTAAACTTATTTACCTACATTATTTAAACTGAGTTAAATAAGAACTAGAAAATATATGAGCAATTAAACGAATGACGCACACGAATGGACTCCAGAAGGATAATGCACATGCAATTTGGGAAACCGGTCGATGCGCGGGCGCAGCGTGCGATCCGCGACCATTTGTCGGGACTCGCGGAGACAGCCCGAACTGGGCGGGAGCGGGTTTTTGCTGCGGCTCGCACGTCATCCACCGATTTAATAATAACCATTGTAATGTTGTTTTGGATTTGAAAATATTGTTGTCGTGAGTCTGTAAACATATAAGTAAATCAACCTGTATCGCGGGTGACTAGAATTACATACCTGTGTTGATGAACATAAAATAAAACTATTTACAATATTTGAAAAACAATAAACTCAAAAATCTTGTAATTTTAGATCTGAGTCGAACATTGAAGTTTTTCTAAATTTTACCTAAAACGTAATTATTACGGATAGTGTCGATAACCAAGATAATGCTTTGAAAGGCCTAAAAGTATTGTGTTAATATTTAAGTTCATCCTTACAGGGTTCCCCGGGGCCGAGACAGCCTTGAACGAGAGCAGACGCGCCGTCAGGTCACTCGGTAGGTTTTTATAACATCGCAGTAATTTGAAGCCGTTTTTTTGTTATATTGCTTTTGAAACAACACAACTGGTTCAAGTTCTTTTCCATAAGTTTATTAAATATGTATCTAAATCTTTTAAATCTCTGTAAAATAGGACTGAAAGGGTTCTTAAATATTTTCACTACACTGGTTAGAAACAACGATCTCTGATGAAAGAACTTAGTGATACCCCAGATAATATAATACTAGTAGTGATACGAAAGGAACAACCGAAAGGAAAAACAAGAACTCATAGTTTTTACTTATGTTTTCAGGACAACCAGCCCTGCCCCCCGGCTGCCTTTACGAAGGTCGTTGGTTCTCTGAAGGCACCACGGTGTCTACAGGCGAGGCGTGCCTGCACTGCGCCTGCAACCACGGCGCGCTGACGTGCCGCCGCCGCGCCTGCGCCGCGCTGCCCGACCCGCCGCCGCACCGTTGCCATGTGCTGCATCGCAGGGGCTCCTGCTGTCCCGAACTACATTGTCAAGGTAGAATACCCATCGCACCAATTAAATGACACCAAAATATAACTCATGAAACAATTGTCCAATAGAACACCATGATTTCTATCCCGATTTAACACTACCAGTAAGAAGTCTTCAAAATTTAAATATTTTTTCTTATTCCAGATGGAATTACTATGATGGAGCATGGAGCATCCGCACGATTTGAGAACGAAGACGATATCAATGTACCAGTTACAAACGCCCATGGTAAGTATCTCACCTGATACAGTCTATTATCTGCTAGAACATGAGGTTTTTGTTCAAAGGCTTTGTAGCTCACGACTCATGGCGTCAGTGTTTCCAGCGTGCGTGGAAGGAGGCACTGTGTACGCGGCGGGGTCTGCCATGCGGTCCACTGTTGCTTGCGAGCAGTGTTTCTGTCTCGGCGGTGGGCGACGCTGCGTGCGGCCACAGTGCCTGCCGCCGCCACCAGCCTGTAAGCCGAGGCCAGCATCTGGTGCGTGCTGTCCGCAGCGGTACTACTGCGAGCATCGGACCACGAAACCACCAGAAGAGAAGCATCCTCACGGTACCCACTTTTTTATATGTTACCACCAATAATAGCAGTTGTATTTGAAAAACACTTTGTAAAATTATAGTCCAAAATGCAAAGGATTTTTAAATAGAGTCATAATGTTTTTCAGACTGCAAAGTAGACGGTGTATGGGTGACCGAAGGCGAAAAAATCGTCTCCAAAAAGTCGAGCACAAACTGCACGCAATGCTTTTGCTTGCGTGGAGCCGTGCAGTGCCAGCCGCTGTCCTGCGCACCCCCACTGCTGGGCTGCAAGCCTCTGCTGCGGCCCGGCGAGTGCTGCGCGCACCAGTACCAGTGCGATAGAGCTCATCAAGGTAAAACGTTAAAATAGCGGTGTTGCTCCTAAAGGAAAGCTAAACCCCATGGTTTCTCGATTATTTTGAAAATTAACAAATCATAATTAGTTTGAAAATTTCAGGACCTTCCGCTAATCATTTTCTAGGAATAACAAGTACTGCACTGTCATCAGCTAGAACTGACCAACAAGCATTTCAAAATCCTACATCAAGTAAAAAGGACGCTACGACCAAAACCACTCTGGCTAGTATTTATTTGATAAA
This sequence comes from Epirrhoe alternata, assembly GCA_963565295.1. Lineage (NCBI taxonomy): Eukaryota > Metazoa > Arthropoda > Insecta > Lepidoptera > Geometridae > Epirrhoe > Epirrhoe alternata. Next base: position 13,702,333 of record OY751379.1, read on the forward strand.
GAACACACGTATCACTTCTGCTACCAACAACCTTGTGAGCACAACTAAAGTAAAGAGGAAGACCAGTGATCCCCCACCTATTCCCAAGACGTCAAGCCCTCCTAGCCAAAATACAACAGAAGCTGCTCCAGTTGCTATAACTAAAGCAGTGGAAGAGCCAACTACAATGGCAAAGCTGATTAGTACTACACCAACGCCAACACCAACACCAACACCGACAACGGAGTTGACTGCTGAAATAACTTCCACGGAACAGCCAGAGGGTTCTGTTAGGATCACGGTCAATGGAACTATTAACTGCACTGCTGAGTTATCATCAACCTCTCTTCCATTAAATATGACTTATAATGATACTGAAAAACTAGAAAAGATAACAATGGAATCTCACCCAAGAATACCTCTTATCGATGTTAGCAAACTGGAAGACCATACATTTTCTCCAAATGACATTATTACTGATAGAAACGTAAATGGCGATTTCGACGAGAATGAGTCGTTTGTCATCAATGTGACTAGCTCTCTTAGGACCAACACAAGCCACACGTCTACAACGACGCCTCCTACTACTACAAAGCCAACAACAATGGTTACAAAGGTGTCTATGCCGACAGAATTTGGAGAAGCACTAAACAGTTCTAAAAAGACAAAAGGGGATTATGATTATGACTATACAGAGCCAACTTTGCCACCATCGTTGCCCAATTTAAAGTAAGCTATTTTGACTTCCAACATCTGATTGTGTTAAATCTGTTCATATTTCAAGCAATATATTTTTTTACAGAATTATCCCATTTGTAGCCGCTGATGCCGTTGTTGAAAATGAGCGCTCAAAAGAAACTCTTACCTACCCTTTGCATGAAAGAGATGACAAGTTCCCAGTTTATTACCCCAGCATCGATACTAAAGACACTTTTACTAGAAGAGAAGATCTGTACCATTCTACGCAATACCCCGTTTTTATAACAGACAAGGGAGAAGAACAGTACCCGTCATTGATTCAAAATGTGGATCTGACCAGCACAGGCTATTCTAATGCGCACGGTGATTCAAGCACGTCAGGAAATGAATACACCGTATCTGCAAGTCTTGGAAGTCGACTCTCTGAGCAAGCAAAAGCAGTAACTCCACAACCTTTGTCGACCACAACTTACAAAGTAGAGGCTCCTGCTGTGAATATGTTTTCGCCACCTGTTGAGACTGAAGGTATTACACACAAAAATGATTATGTATAAAGGGCGCATAAAAAAGTCAAATAACACATAGGTATCTTATTAATTTTCAGGAGGATTTGTGCCGAAAGGCCCATCAGGTTTGATAGATGAATTCTATGCAGTTTTCCCCAGCACTCCTTCAGGACCCGCTATACCTCATCTGACAACATCAATGCAACTGGATATTGCTAAAGGTAGAACATAATATAGTTCTATCAAAAAGTGCGTTCTGTGGCTGTTGTTAGAGGAAGATCATTTGTTTCAGGAGAATGTATTTCTGGAGACGGTCGACACATCCCTGAAGGTGACACGGTGAGCTTGGCGTGCTCGGAGTGCATGTGTGCGTGGGGCGAGCTGCACTGCTCCCCGCGCGTCTGCCACACCCCGTCGGGCTGCACACGGCGCCCCGCTAGCTCGAACTCTGCTGATCTCTGCTGCGGAGAGCTTATTTGTAAAGAAGGTAATTTATACAATGATTAAACAAACGCGGTTTTAGGATCCTATTCATGCAGGATAGCTCAAACAAAGGCGGTCTATAAATGTGCGTGATATAATATTCGGCTGAGATAATAAGAATCAATGAGTCTAATGGCAATGATAGGTATTTTCCGTAGTCTTGCATTATACTGATTTATGTTTAATTTTTTGCGGTTATATTACAGATAATCAACCAACAATCTCAGAAGTAAAGATCGTGAAAGAAACCACTCTCCCAGAGAATACAAAAGTCAAAAATGGAACTGATCGTCTGAAAAATGAAACGATTTTTGATACATCACTTGTAAACATAACAGATATTAAAATAGCTGAGCCTTATCATAACAATGAAAATGTGAATGAACCATTAAGTTTTATTAAAAACATTTCTAACATAGCGACTGTGAACACAGCCCAAGTTGAAACTGCTAAGAACTTGACAGCTACCACCGAAAGAATAAAGAAAATAACTACACATTTACCAACCACCTCTACGCCTCCAAGCACCACCAAAGCGCTTGAACAAGAAGAACAACCTCTTGAATATGACGAGGAAGACGACGATGGAAGTTTCTCATTTGGAAATGTTCTTAAACTACTACTAAGCGGGGACAGCTATGAATCAACAACAACAACACCAAAAAGAGTGTCCACATCTTCGAACTTGTCTCTAGTCAAACAGACGACGACGACTAGAAGACCACGTCCGACACTACCACCCTTCACTAAGCCCACTGTAGCTCCATTCATACCTATGCCTCTTCATCCATTCGTCCCTCCTAAGATACCTCAGAATCCAATCAACAGGATAGATCATCTAGTTCTCGGTGAAGCAACTGCTATCAAAAGAACAACTCTCCGGCCTTTAGCTACGTCTCCAAGAGCTACAACCACTAGACCAGCGTCAAGACCGACCACACTTAGAATTTTTACAAATCCAACAGAGTCGAGAAGAGATGATTATACTACAGAGAACCCCCGCCCTCCAGGAGGCCTGCCAAGTCTGGGTCCAGGGCTTCTAAAGCTGGCCGGTTGCAACATCTACGGCCAGATGTACAGGGTGGGTAGGATCATTGCAGAGCTGTCAACTCCCTGTCAAGAATGCTGGTGTACTGAGTTTGGGGTACAATGTAAGCAGTTAAAGTGTTGAACGAGGTAGCTAGAGATTGCGATTATGGTTGCAGTGACTGTATGAAGTGTAGAATGTTCTTTCAGATTTGAAAGTAAGTTGGCCGTTAGACTGCGAAGTATTAAATGTAATTTGTTGTAAATTTTGGTTAGGTGTAGTATAACTAATAAAAAGAAAGTACAGAGCATGATCTCAAGCACAAGTACCAGTATTTACTAACAGAATGTCAGAATCAATTTTAGCTCCAAGCCAAACGTGTTCATTTATTAAGCGTCAACTTCGAGAACTTCTATAAAAAATGCATTTATTTAGTCTTGTCTTTAACTGATAGTTTAATTATAGACAAATATAAAATGAACGATAGTACTATCGCGGTGAATACCTATAAGTTAGGCTTAAGTTTAATAATAAATTATTTAATAGAAAATAAATCTATTTAAATTGATTTTAATTTTAGTTTTACTAAACGCAGAAACAAAAACTTTTCCGTAAACGAAATCCTAATAATAGTCGCGGTGTTACCCGCGTTCCGATTTTTCAAATCGGTCCAGTAGTTTCGGAGCCTATTCAATTCAAACAAACAGAAACAAACAAATCTTTCCTCTTTATAATATTATAAGTATAGATAAATATACTTACCTATATTAGAATGGGAGAGGAGTGTAAAAGTAAAACTTGCATTTATAAAAATTATGAATTATAATAAAAAAATCACAGTTGCACAAAAGCCTTAAGTAATTTGCCACATCACATTTACACTTTTCTTATTAAAATTGCGTGCTTCTTTATATACTTTACAAGCTTATACTTCATATAATTATACACCTACAAACAAAAATCATTTAATGTAGATTTTTTGGGTATGATATGTTATTTGAATGGCACAATACAAAGCACATTAATTTATAATTCACAAACAGAACACCTTCAGGCAATCGACTAGACTCTTTGGCTAGCACTGGGCACTAGTTAGGTACGCATTATTTAACAAAGTAATTAGTCAAGAAATATTATACTTATTGAGAAATTTCTATAAAACATTGTTTTGATACAAAACAAATAATTACGATTTCATTGAAATCAGTTATTTAAATTATTACTGACAGTAATTTGGTATTATGTTATGTTATGACTAAATAAACAGTTTGTATTATTATGTACTGATAACTTTTATATTTTTATCATTAGTGCAATTGAATTCGTTGTATTTGCTTACTGCATTTATAATAATCAGTCGATTTTATACATAATGCATAATAGATATTTGTACATCCCACATGTGGAATGTGGATGTGTCGGACGGATTCGCAAATCGCACTTTATTCGATGAACTGTTTCTTACAATTTATGAGAAAAATCTTAGGCTAAAGCGTCAAGTTTTCGAAAATGAGTACATCTTGCTACCTCGAGACAGATGGACGAAACTCCATGCTGCAAAACGGCAATCAGGCACCTGTATCCATATTGATTCCCGATTGTAATCACGTGGGCACGTGGAAGCTTCAAGACCTGGTTCAAGGGTCGAAGGTTCAGGTGTCGTCTGCCCACAGCGAGTAGTACAGCGCGGCCAGCACCACTCCGGACAGGAGGACCACTCCGGAGACCGCGCGCGCTGCTACCACGTACGCCTTTTTTTCGTTTTCACCTAAAATAATAACACAAATTAGTACCTGTCATCACCTTTTCCGCCCGTTTGCATGCTGTCATAAGCCAATAATATTTGTAACTTTTTAGCGCCATGTTTAAATAACTTTAGTAAGAAAATGGACGTACCAGTGAAGACGAGGAAGGCCAGTGGCATTCCGACGGCGGCACCGAGCGCGTGCGCGGCCCAGGCCACGTGCTCGTGCGGCGGCGGCGCCAGCGCCCAGCACGCCTCCGACGCGCCCAGCACCACCACGCTCAGCGGACGGAACCACCACAGCGGGATATGCCCGAATCTGTTACATACATAAAACTTTATACTTCTCACTTTAACTAAATAGAAATCCGACTACAATATTTGTAACAAGCTGTGTACCGCCATTATTTCAATGTAAAGGATTCCTGCAGTGTGTTGATATAATTTCTTTGGAAAAGAGCAATTGGATAACTAATTGGTTAGGTAATAATTTTTTTTTTTTTTTTTTTTAAATAATATCTTTGTTTATTATTGCTACTGTGTACTGTGTACATACCTACCTGTTGTTTCCTGTTTTGTACTGAGTAATCAATATTTTTTCATTTTTCATTTTCATTTTCAACCATCCGAAAAAATAGTAATAATTTTTAACAGACTTCAAAACAAGGAGGTGGTTTTCAATTCGTCTGTAAGAACCTATGTAAAAACAAGTCCAGATTGGTGGTTACCTGAGGCATACGTTGGGCAGATGCGCAATGAGAAGCGCATACACAGCGGCCGAGGCGCCGACGACGCGCACACGCGGCTGCAGCGCGCCCGCTCCCAGCGCGCCCGCCAGCACGCCTCCCGCCCACACCACCACCACGCGCCACCAGCCCTGCTCGCGCTCCAACCGCCAGCCCACCTGCACAGATAGACTCACTCAGTATGTTTGCCAACAGCTCAGTATTGAAGTATTTGGGGATCCCAGACGTGCCTCTGACTCATTTATTACAAAATATTCAAATAATTCTGAAAGCTTAGAGCCAGGAATACAGTTATTCTGTTTCAATTCAAATAAATAGATACTTACAGCGAGAGCTACCAGCGCGTTGAGGGCCAGGTGCGCAGCGTGCGCATGCACCAAGCCGTAGGTCAGCAGGCGCCAGGGCTCCTGCCGCCACTGCGTCGGAGACCACTCCAGTGTCGCGCGCATGTCATCCGAACCGAACAGATGGAAGCAGATCTGAAAGTTTACACACAGTTAAGACTTAAACTTTAACCATGAAATGATGAAAAGTAAGAGCGTGGATTTAAACAAATATTTTAAAATATTTGTAAGTAAGTATTTGTGTCTTTCTATTGTAAATATAAAATAAAAAATATAACAGGTCACGACTGTATCCCCAAGGCGCGGTAGACATTCTCTCAGATCTTTATATTCCAGATCCTTTGAAGATGTCTAAGGGGGTAGTCAGAGGCATGTACAAATACATATTTGATACATTCCCACATCTTGCAGAAGTTAGTATTCCATACGTGACAGGTTGCAAGCCCATCGCCGCCTGTAAGAATACTAACTGTATTCTGTGTCTTTCTATTGTATTTTAGTAAATTTAATAATTAGTATTTAACATGCATCGACCCAATATTGTTGTCTGAAAAAAAAATTTTAAAAGAATACTTACAATCAAAAATATCATCGACAGGATAAAATAGGGCGGCTTGAGAACTTCTATCAACTTTTCCTTCCTCTTTTGGAACTTGGTCTTCTGCACTACCTTTACGCTCAACGGCTTCTGAGGGTATATGGAGTGTACTCCGAGAGTGAGGCCGGCTTGAAGGCGAGTCTTCGATTTTCCTGATGAAGCAGGAAGCAAGCGCCTGCTCTCTCCTGGACTTTTCTCGCTTGTCTTTTCGTTGATCGTCCACGCTTGAGCAGGAGCAGACCGCTGCGGCAAAACCCTTCTTCCATGGTGGATCGGTACCTCGTAGTCCACGTTGAGTCGTGCTGTCTCACAGTCTTCTGCATCGGGAGCCATGCTGTTCCATCTTCCGCCCTCAGGCTCTCATGCTACGTCCTCGCCTCTGGAAGTCCAGAATACATATAACATTAATTCTCCTTGCATCCTCATTTATACGTAAACCTACAGGATAATTAGGTTTAGGAAATCCCGAATCGAAACAACCATCATATTAATTAGTTTGCGGTTTTGCTCCAGATGTTCATTATATAGATTTGCTTTTATATTCTATTTAATATAAATAGCATCCGGAAAATGCTCTTATGCAACATAGCGCATCCTACTAGATAACTCATAGTTGCGGACGGAGTGACAATGGGAGGAAAATGATAGAATACCTATGTAGTACCTATTTAGCACGTGCGACAATACTTGTTGCACTGCATTACGATGACCTACTAAGATATTTACAAATTCTGTGGTATTATGTAGGATTTGAGCTTACTTTGCGGTTTTTATAATACCTAGATGCGGTCAAGTCAGTGTATTGACCGCAACCGACAATCTATTTTTTTAAATTGTCCAAAACTGAAGCTATCTTTTCTATACCTACATCGAATTTCCCAATAAACACACCTACCAACTATACGCATAAATCTGGGAAATATTAATTCTCCAATTAGTTAAAACGGCGATAAAACACTGCGATGTGTGAATATGTACGGAAAACAAAATACCAACATTTATTTTGGTTATTTGCACGTCACTCACAACTTTTGACGCTAACAAGTAATCAATGACAAAATGACGCACGTTACCTGTACTGTCGCTATGTCGCTATTGTTCTAAAATGCTAAATCAATAAAATGAGGATTTACTAAAGCCGCGCATGTATCTATTATTTTTTTAATTTTAAAGTGTTAAACCATACTTCGGTATTTAATTGAGAAAAGTCTTATCAAACCGTATAAGCTCATCAAAAATTCGATTGCAACGATTAGGGCTTAGTGGAACGGTAAGGCACTCCCGCTTTAGGAGGATTGTCTGATCGTTGCGGGTTCGAATCCCGGAATTGAAAATTTTGATAAGACTTTTCATTTCTCTATTCTTTTTAACTTTAGTCTAAAAGCTACTAACTTAAGAACTGGCTCTTAAGGTTGACTTAAGATCTGCCTAACTTATGCCCTAATACGAGTATATAGATATATACCTACTAAAGTTAAAAGCAAGATCTCACATTATTACTTACGGTATACAACTTATATACAACAAATCTTTGGCAAGTAACGCTCATAGTACTCCCTATGTAAGGACTCTACTATAAATGAATCTGCCGCCAGTCTGTCTGTCAGTTCGTCATAGATGCATAAATAATAAATAAATAAATGATGGGATGATTGCTGCCAACTTGTCGAGGAAGTGCGGACTTGAGACAGACGTATTGGAAGCCGAAGGCCGATCGATCAGCATGGACTTTAGGAGATGATTGAGAGATAACATTATGATCATCATTTTGAAGACCGTTTTATAATAAGGAAATCGTAGTACACTTCTGATAGTCAAAACCAAAGAGTATCACTGGGTCTAATGAATATTTTTAGGAACTATCACACTATTTATATAACCAGCTCTACTCCTGTTCCTTATCTAATCGTTGCCAATAAAAATATACCAGCAAGCATATCTAACCACTCTATATCCGTAGATAGATAAAAGACACTAGCGTAATGAAATTGATATAAATATTTGTAATTTCTTAATTGTAATAATTGTAACTTCAGAAGATCATTATCACACACAATACAACCACTCAGCGTAAACCATTCCCAGTGTACGCTTAGTGACAGTGGGGGAGGTGCTGCTGCGGCCCTTTCTCGGAGCGCAGCTACGAGGGTAGTAGTAACCTCTAACAGTTTCTAACCATGCCGTGATTCAAAATTACTGAAGAAGTTTATTCAAGCCAGGGGCTCTGATTAAGCTATGTTTGTTTTTAATTATACCTAATAAATAATTTCAATGTTTGACTTATAGGGCGCAGCGTTTCTCACTGAGGAAGAGGTTTTTTGAGTTTTACGGGAAAAAAAAAATATGGCATCACCTCAGGAGAACCTGCCTTTTTAAACAAAAAAATTTGGAAATCAGTCCATAATTTTATTGATGGAGATATCGGTGAACACAAATAAAAAAAACATACATAAAGCCGAACATAGAACCTCCTCCTTTTTTTAATTGGTTAACAAGAAGAAAAACGATGAAATTAGTGTAATTTACTCCACCTTTATAAAATACTTATTTATTAGATTTTAAGATTATAAAATATTATATAATAAAGTAACTTTAACTTATTTACTAACTTGTCCTTATATTGTGGGAATTCCAATACTAACTATGGATGGTATTCTTCGCTATTTATAGTAACATGCTTCTATTGTTTATTTACAAGGTAGGTAAATAACGACAAATTAAATGCAATAGTGTATACGAGTTGTATTTTTAACTCCATGTTATTTTTTAGACGTTACATTTTTAGGCATTGGTAACAAAATTAGATAGTTCCAATTGGTAAACAATAACAAGCTTTATCTTAGAAGCTTTTAGTAAGGCTCAGACAAATAATAAACTTACCTAGCTAATCCTGCAATGAGACTCGCACTTAACAGTACCTACAGGAGCACCGAACCACTATCGCAACAAAATATGATACAAAAGGCTATCGTTCCTATTGTTATATCAGTACAGACAACTTATCTGTCCGGCGACAAGTTGTCAAATGAGCTGGGAAGGTGGAGATTTGTACCTACCTGCGGATTTTGGCCGCCACCTGTTCGGCGCCTGCGCACCCTAAAGGCACGCTACAAACGAGCCCTTGATAAAGCTGGTACTTATCAATTTCAATTTATTTCAATTTATTTATTTCATACATAAATAATTTACAACGGACCCCGCACTAGGCCAAGCCTGTATCGCGGTAGCCCGAGTTAAAAGATTTTTATAAAAATACACGGTATTAACAAATGTAATAATTTTTTTTTTTACTATTGCTATAAATAAATATCTTAGATATACAACTATGTATAATGTACACATAAATAATATAATAATTACCTACTTATTAACTAAACCTACACTAGAGGGACTTTGCTTTCGCGCTGCCTCCCTAAAGCGAACTTATGGAAATACCAAAGAAAATTATGTTAATGAACATTATTTTTCTTTTGAAATAAATTTTTTGATCAAACCGAAATGTGTTAACTCTTGTTCTGTGGTCGCCATTTTTCGCATAATTCGCAAATAAGGTGGTCGCGCAAATTCGTGAATTTAAAAAACAAAAATAAAATAAATTTTCTTCGAGAGCTGTAGGTATATAACATAATATCGTTATGAATTAAATTAAAACACACAAAGATTTTGTTCTGTACTATTTTGCAATTAATTAACTTAATTTTATTTATTTTCAAACAAAAAGTATTTAAATAGTATAACAGTCATGTAGTACCCTTAACACAAGTTCTGCTTACTGTGGGGCTAAGATGATGTCGTGTTAAAAAACAGCAGTCGTGTGCGATCGGCCTTACACGCGCACATGCGCACGTAGCACCTGACTATACCCAACAGCTGTGATTGACTGAATATGTCTTGGGATATGCTACATCTGTCGGTGGAAAAAATGTGAGCATCTGGTGTACTCCTAGTGCCTTACCCTTGGGAGTAATAAACCCTGGGCTGCACAGCTCTACCTGGAAGTGACTAAACAATACCACTGATAATGATAATGAGTTTAGGAATGTTTAGTCTGCTTCATTTATAAAAATACGGATACGTTTCTAGACATAGTTTTAGACAAAGGCTCGTAGTAATTGTTCGAAACAGACAAAAGACAGATAATCCACTGAATGAGTTTAGGCGCATATATCCCATTGATACATTTTAAACAGCTCTGGAGTAGAAGAACAGTTATCAACTTATTGTTTCCATGTTCTAGGAATACTGATAAGTTTTTTGCAAATATTGAATTATCCTCTAAAATGTAGAGCATTACTAATATAATGACGCACGGGCCTTTATTCGTTTCCTTATTTTTCAGTGTTCATTTTTTAGAAGCATCAATGAACGCCCATTAAATAAAACACAATGAGATAACACTTTTTATTATGTACACAATAATTAGCTGGTAAAGTAAATACAGCTAATACGTAGATACGAGTAAAAATCTGTGGGAGGAAAACCATGGCACAAAGTGGGTATTCACAGGAACCCATTGATAAGTAAGTACATACTATCTGTCGGTATAATTAATTATTTAGCTCTTCAAATTATGCCATTTATAGTTTTCTTGGAACACACGAGTAATATATAAGTATGCGAATAAAATTCATGGTTGGTGGCTAAGAATTTGTATTAGATCATTGTTATTATTTTGTCAACTCAATACGTATTTGTAGGTAATGCACAAAAACAGGATGTCATGTCTATTTATGTAAAATATAACCGCACATCAAAATATCAACCAAATCCTGAAGGGTTGGCTGGTGGGCATGATCTGATGATCGTTTTAGAAATTCGGTAGTATTTTCAGTGTACTTTTCGTTTTAAAGACTGGTTAAAGTTTTTTTCTTTTATGAAGAAAGGGCCGGTGCCCGGTTCTTGACCTTGAAACTGACACAGGCAAAAATGAGGTCTACGATGGAGCGAGCCAACCCAAAAGGTGTTTATAAACTCTTTTCAGCTAACAGGAAGAGGAAATCACTAACTTTTCAAAGCTTGGTACTTCAGCTCAACAATGTTTTAGACCTTACAGTCTCATCATTATCATTTAGAACCTGACTTCACTGACTGTTGCTTTGTCCCTCTGGCGTACTGTATAGCCCGTCTTAAGCTTGTGCCCTAGTTTAGTGTAACATTAAATGTAGGTACTTTTAATTTAAAACTAGTACAACACAACCATCTAACGTAATGGATGAAAACAGGAAAACATCCTCAAAGTGTGGGGTGACTTCCAGTACCTACTGGAACTGGACCCCTTAATGATAGGGAGTGGTGCCTACTTGCGATCTAATTTGTTGTAGGTACCTTGTGTTTGTAGCTTTAGGTATACACGTGTTTTATAAAATAGATAATAATCGTATTGGTACACATAAAATACATAAAGGTGTCATTTCGTTTCACACAACAACAGATATATAGTTTTAACGATATTGTGATCACTGCTTATCTATAAATGTGAAAATCTGACAACAATAAGGGAGTAATTTATTGAGTATTTCTTTCGGCCAAGCTCACGGTCATTGTAAATAGCTCGCGGCGCGACGCAGAGCGATGCTCGTAAAGTTTAAAAATTAGCCTACACCTACCTACCTATCTCAGGTTTTTTTCATGATCTGCCTTGTTTCACGGCCGCATAGTAGCACGCCCTAACTTTCTGTAATCATCCTAGACTGGACTAGTTGACTAGGAAATTTTTGACTAGAATGTTTATTTTAAGCTGTTTACGATCGCCAACCTATATATATATTTTGTGTAAGTAGGTACGTAGAATTAAATTTGTGAACTAATTTCAGTTCTTAAGAAACATATTTTTATTATCTTAGTTAAATAAGTAAGTAGCTAAATAATTATGAGTTGTGGCAGGCTCGGCTGAGAATTCGTTGAAAATGTCACACTGCACACTGCAGGGAATCCTAGTCTGAGATTAGGACGGGGACATAGTTTTATTTTACACATTTTACCTACTAATCAAAATACAATATGTAATGTACCTATGTACGTTGAAATTCTGAAATTAAATTTTACCTGCTTTTACATAAATAATTGTGAAGATTCCTCGTAGGTATTAACATTATCAGGCCCTTAGGTATTATTATATATTGCAATAACATATATTATATTGAACAATAATACATTTCAAAATGAGGAACGAGGCAAAACAATTTGTTTTGACGATTTACGGAGGTAACAAGGGTGGTAAACCCGACGGTGACACGTCAAATTAATAGGAGGCTCCTGTGCTGTGCTGACCTGAATGCGTCACGCGTGTGTGCCACCACCACGAGCCACGAGCGCTTTTACTTTAATACCTACGTCTAGCTAGATTGTTTCACTGACTTTATTAGAACAAAAAACAGGTTCATGACTGTATTCCCAAGGAGCGGTAGACATTCTCTCAAACCTTAGTCAGTTAAGATCCTTTGAAGATATCTACTATTTCCTGGTGAGGTGGCCAATATACAGTGTCTCGTAAAGAGTAGATTGGATAATCTTTTAACTACGGGTAGGGGGCATCATAACAAACCAGTAGGTACTGAGTGTAAGTTAAAATTTTCTGCTTATGCCCCCTACCCGCAGTTAAAAGATTACCAATCCACTGTTTACGCGACAACCAGTATTTGTCAGAAGTATTCCATACGGGTCTGGTAGCGAGTTCAATGCAAACTGACAAATTACGAGTTATATGGTGTTTGATATCAATAATTAGTACGACAATTTTTACGATTGTATCCAATGATGTATAACTTGATGATGACTTACTTTATTTTTATTTATTTATTTATATAAGTACTATTAAAAAGTCAAACGAAAGTATGAAAAATCAAAAAAAAACTTTCGATGATCACATCATTGGATCCAATCGCACCAATTGTCGCAGAACAACATTTATTTAAGTAATTAGTAACCTAATTACCTGGTTTACTTTGGGTTCGGCAGCTTATCGTAATGGAATCAAAATGTACCTATTGTTGTACTTTACGAGGTGGAAATAGGTCATTGGGGCTCCCTGTTCACTAATTAATTACATACACCAAATATCTACTTATTTACTTCTATACTAGATAATACTAGTAAATGAAGAATTATTTTTTTCGTTTGAAATTAGCAATTTCTTGAACTACTTATGTGCTGATTCGATTAGAAAGATCAATAGAGTAGTTTGAGGTACAGTCAGCGTCACCAATCGGTAACCCCCCTAACAAGGCAGTTTGTATGGCAGGGAGGTTACAGGTTGGTGACGCACCCCTTGTAACACCATTGCAAGTAAATACTTATGTTTTCTCAAATACTCTAGCTTGACTCTAGGTAGTAGGTAGCTATGTCATGTAAGAAGTTGGGTGCATTTCACCTGCAGGTACCTCGATGTTTTTATGCTTCTTTGTGAAAAGAAGGTTGATAAACGAACAAAAAACCATTGTTATCTTAATAACTTCTCTATCTAGATTTACTTTTACTCCAAGGCTTGCATTTAAGATACCTTTCAAAACCAGTTCGTATCAGCTGAGGTATAGTGCGCGTGCGCACCATTGTGTGTAATTAATTGATCGATCAAAGAGTACTTATCTATTGAGTAGTACCCATTCAATATTCATACTCCATGGTATTCTTTGAATAATAAACCTTTAGTTGTATGTACGAGTATAACCTGTTTCTTTCGCTTTTGTTTTCCCTATCGTATCGGCCTTCCCGATGGCCTCATTACCACAATTATTATCTAGATTAGCGACATTTTTGTACATTTTAGAAATAAATAAGTATGTACCTACTTAATATGGTTCATTTTTGTTTCGTTAATGATGTGACATTTAGATCATCTTTTAATAATGAGAAACTCGTTGCATGTGAGCTATAAGATTTAACCACAAGAATTCGATATTAACTTAATTGACAATCGATACCTAGTTTATATTATTTAAATATACATATCCAGAATATCAACTTTATTCTATATAATATTATATCATATACACCTAGGATTGCCTTATCCATTTAAAACCAGTAGGTAATTAATTTTATCAGCAATTTGTGTCTGACCACAAGAAATGGTTATATTTATTAGGTACTTTTAAAAATATCACATACAATAATAATAAATGCTGGCCCTATGATAATGAAAACAGCACTCATCACATAACACTTCATAAAGTATTTCAAGATGTTATTCAATTCAATTCAATTCAATTTGTTTATTGCTTCATGTTAGTTACAATGTCTTAAATGTTAATTACAATGTTAACCCCATATAATAGTGATAGTTCCAGATGTTAGTATCAATGTAGTTCAATGTCTTTATTATATGTAAATAAATAATGAATATTGTAAGTAAAGTACCTAACTGCTCGCTTATGCAATGCCATCCAGTCCTTGGATCCTCTATCACTATAGATACATGGAAAACCACATTTGTACAATTGCTTTAGTATTAAAATCAATTTTATTTACCTTTTCACGTCCACCATGGTCCACCATGGGGAGACACCATACATCACTATATTTAGAACACGTCTGCAAACTGAAATCCAACCACTTTTTATTCTCTAGCTACAAATCATTTACACTGTATTTAATTTTAGAATAAGGTTCGAACGAAAAATTTCAAAGAAGTATTTAGTAAATTTATAAATTTGGAACGTCAGATAGATGGGGAGGGCGAACAGCTGACCGCGCGTGGCGCGCTCGGAACACGCACTCATCAATGAAAGTGAACAACCTCTCCTGTTGCGCTGTTTAGGGTTCCTTGCTTTTTTGAAGAAATAATCTAAATCTACAATATAGTTTTTAACCAAAAATGTCTAGAAATGCGCTTAATCTAGCTAAAGAATTGAGATATCGAGCAAAAACAAATGATAAGTAAATAAATAAAAAAATTAATAATGATTTATTAATTATTAATGGCCCACGAATGCTGATTATTGATATTATGAGAGCAGAATGTTTTCAGTAGTTTTTCCTTTTTGCAAATTTGTTTGTGTAGAGCTAGCAAAATACTAATGGAACCCTTGTCGTGTTATTTCCCCTTGTCTACCGTTATCAAGTGGCACAGAAGGTTATCTATGTTGATAACAAAACAAGGATTATAAAGATATGAGATCCGTCTGCTACGTTCGTATTAATTGAAAGCAAAGATGACAGAACAAAGTTGCAATGAGCTAATCTATATAGTTTGTATGAGAGGTGGAGGAACTGATAAACTAGTAGTCAACTTTTGTAGATTTGATGACTTCCTGGGTTTTACCTACCTAGTATTATACTCGTAATACCGCAAATTTTGTGTTTTATCGAGTAGCTCGCTCTATTCCTGGGAGCGTAGCATCTATTTTTGTGACATCGTTTCCTGCGTCCTGTCCCTGCAGGTTTTGTTATTATCAAGAACTTACGAACATTTTACACCTATTTGTATTCTTCTTCTTGTCTAACTAGTTCTTTCGAACTAGTGTGGGTTGGGTCTGTTGTTGCTATGTTGCCAGTTAATTCATTAATTATTACTCAAATAAAATTTATCTCATTTTTGGCTGTTATATCCTCAAAACAAGGATAGTAAGCCAGATTATGACATAGTGTACTTAGTTAAGTTTAGTTAGTTATGAATTATTAATGCAAATTAATTACCTAAAGTAATATAATGAAGCTTCATTCGCGTGCTGTATTTAAAGGCGCCGCCGTTTAATGAGTTTAAAAGAGGCTTTACTCACGAAAGGTGACCTTGCGGAGATGGCGTGATTTTATTTCTGGACTTAAGTAACGTGTTTATAATGACTAGCGACCTTGTCTCGGATTTGTTCACGTGGCAGAATATTGAAGCTTTTCATTCGGAAGCGCTCGTGGTCGTGCTTGCTTAGTCGTTCGTAATAGATCGTCGAAGTTAAGCAACGTTCGAAACGGTCTGTAAGTGGATGGGTGACCGCCAGTGGACTTTTCATCTCAGCGCTTCCGTGCTTCCGAGGGTACGTTAAATTGTCGGTCCCGGCTATTAAGTCGTTAAGTTAAGAGGCCTTAAGGCGGCCTAAAAACTCTGTCACCAGAGTTGGCCACTGACTCATACGAACTTACTTATTCGTGAAATATTTTGAAATTCGGATGTATGTCTTCCGAGACAATCTCCTACATTCAAACATCTTCACTTCTGTTTTTATTGTATTGGCCGCTTTGTAGACGTGGTACCTGGACAGAACGTAGCCTTAATGTAGTACTAACAGTAACAGCCCGAGTAGAACGAGATAAACGCTCTTACAATGTTATGTAATAGTTTTTCATAAAACAAAAGGTGCATTTACACGGTGCGATATGATTTAGCATCGCACGCCAATTTTTCCCGTGTGAACGCTCATCGTATGCGATGTGTCTTAGTATGCGATGTGCCGTCGGGACTTACTTAGTGTTTTGCGATGCGGCATCGGTAGCTCCGACGCGCCGTCGGAGAACAGAGTAGGGTTACCATACTAAAAATTGGAAACCCGGACAAATGCCAAACAAAATGTACGATTTAAATGGAAACGCACGTGGCTTACAACATATTATGTTGGTACCACGTGAGTGAAGCCACGGTGCGTTCCGCAAGCTCACATACATAAATGTAGACATTGATATTTTAATGTTCAATATAATAGTCTTAATAACGAGAATTTCATTATTTTTCTACATAAAAAAATCTTATAAGTACTTATTTTGTATCATAATCTCTTAGAAAAATCTAAATAAAACGACAGGTCTGGAGAAATCTTAACGTATGGTTACTGTAAAATGGGCGGATTATAGGGGCGTATGCCACAGAATAAGTTTCATAGTTACCTAGACTTTTACTAACTGCGGAAGAGCGTACAATTTTTGGTAGATTGTAGCGTTGTTAAATTTCAACAATGTTCTCAAGGGATCGTTAGTGGAGTGGTCTAGCGTGCGGTTTCCAAGAAGAGACATGCTGGTTCAATTCCTTGCACAAAAATTTTTTTTGCATTTTTTTTATTTTTGCTTCTCTAGAATTTTTTTGTTTTTGTTAATGGTGAACATCTCAGTTTCATAAACTTTTTAATAAAAACTAAAGAAAATAAAATTAAAATTCAAGGTCCGAACAGAGTACTTACTTAGATGGTAATTTTATCTAATACTATTTTACCTAATATTAGCTGTCCGCCGCGGTGTTACCCGCGATCCCTCGGGAAAACTTCACTTCCCCGGGATAAAATATGTATAGCCTATGTTCATCGGGGATAATGTAGGATTCTATTGATGAAAGAATTTTTAAATCGGTCCAGTAGTTTTGGAGCCTATTCATTTCAAACAAACAAATCTTTCCTCTTTATAATATTAGTATAGATAAGCTGGCCATTTATTATTATAATAATAGGTAATAACATTAGGGACACAAAAATGTCTGAAATAAAGATTTTTTATTTTAAGGATAATGTAGCTACTCAAATCCTTCAATCCGAAGGTCGTGGGATCGAATCCCGGCCGTGCATCAATGGATTTTGCGTTTCGTAAAATTTATATGCGCTTTAACTCGAGCTCTGAACGGTGAAGGAAAACATCGTGAGGAAAATTGGAAAAAAATGGAAAAAATTTTTTTTGCATTTTTTTTTATTTTTGCTTCTCTAGAATTTTTTTGTTTTTGTTAATGGTGAACATCTCAGTTTCATAAACTTTTTAATAAAAACTAAAGAAAATAAAATTAAAATTCAAGGTCCGAACAGAGTACTTACTTAGATGGTAATTTTACCTAATACTAGGTAGCTGTCCGCCGCGGTGTTACCCGCGATCCCTCGGGAAAACTTCACTTCCCCGGGATAAAATATAGCCTATGTCAAAGATTTAAATCGTTAGATGTCCGGACGCCAAAAACTATGGCGTTGTCTTTACATGTGTGTTATCAAAATGCCGACGTACGCACACACACTAATGATTAGTTAAAAATTAGTGGATTTGCCAATAAACTAAACTTTTATTTCACCATTTATTGTGCAATAATATTGCACGAACTTTCGTGAAAAAATATATGTATGAAATTGAAAAATGTGTGGCTCAAAATACCTACGCACGCAACTTAGCTAATGAGTACGTATAACATATAAATAGTGTTATTGCCAATAACCTTAATTGAAATTATTATCATTTATTGTGCAACCATATTGCACAGACTTTTGTAAAAAACAAAGGTCCTATTAATGCCCTGAAATGGAAAATAATGTACAAGTCTAAAAATGTGCAATCTGTGAGGTACGGTCAGCAAACTCATCAGATTAAGTATGTACGTACTGGCTTGGGTGAGTAAAACCAAAACAATATGAATTACATATTTATTTTATTTTATTTATTAGGGACAACAAACAGCTACAATATAAAGCGTATTTGAACTTAATAGTAAGAAATGACCATTAAGTACTTAGAAGGTAAAATATACATGACAGGTAATATAATATTGTAGCCCACAACATTATCTAGACAAAGAGAGTTTATATAAAAAGTGCCAATAGAGGCAAATACAAATTATTTACCTAACACTATTTGTACAAGTATTAGGGTAAAGGCCCCAGTAGTCGGCCCCTCTCCAGTAGTCGGCCATTACTGGCTTTTAGTTTGAATAAATAGCAAAGTAATCCAGATTTCCGCGCCAAATTAATTTTGATTGCTACTATGATTTCTGATTGGTCGATGCAAGACGTTTCCTTGTCATTAGGTTGGTAGGATTGGCAGTAATTTCAGTTCATTCCGCCGGTGTCTCCAAGAGAGACGTCAAGTGCGTTGCGCGCTAATTTTTTACTAACTACCGGCGTCTGGAAAACAGGTAAGTTTATCTTTTTATCTCAAGTTATTTGAAACAACTTGCCGTCTAGGTACTTTATTATGAATTTTTACGTCTTTTTTACAAAAAAAATGTGTTTTTATATTATTTTTCTATATTTTACGAGACGGCCGACTACTGGTTATATATTTTTTTGTTATATATATTTTTTAAGGGCCGGTTGGACTGCAGCAGTAGACATTTAGCACTGTTTCAGGCCGCGCGCAAAATACTTCGCGTCGCCGCAGTGGCAGTGAACTCGCATGACATCGCCAGCGACATAGTGGAAATAAGCAGCAGGGTGATTTTATTTGACTTTAAAAATGCATTTTATTATGATCAAACATTGCTTAGTAGGTAGAGTAACAAATTTGAGTTTCGCAAATAAATGAAGTAACCTCTTTATTCTTGTTTTGTTTGTTTCATTATTATTTGTTATTTTGTTTGTCAGTAAATAAAAAAAGGGTGTCAAATAAAAATAATTTATTTAATTGGGTGACACACATTAAAATAAAATTGTCTGGGGAACAAGGGTATTTAGTGTTTAATTTTATTTCCACTTTGTTTTGTCCTAGCTGTTATACATCAAAAGAAGCTAAATGTATTATAGATTTCAGTTATGTAATTAAATAAAAAGCATGCAAGTAAAAAAAAATAAGTTTCATAAGGATAACTAAAACAGTACCTAAACTGAAAAAAAAAACAATTTTCTGGAAATAACAAAAACAATTCAATAATCTGTTGGATATCCCAGGGCATTAGCCACAGCTCTAAATCACGCGTGGTATGCTGATATCAAGTTATCAATTGTCGACTGTGGAATAAGGCATCATATTCTAGAAAGATGTGAAAAAAACAGTCAATCATTTAAGAAAAAAAGCGATAATTATGATGTAAACACTAGAAATAAGGATAAACTCGCTGTTCCCACTACTAGATTAGATAAAATTATGAAATCATTTAAAGGGCAATGTGTAAGCTTCTATAACAAAGTCCCAAGCGAATTGCAAAATATATCAATCACTAAATTTAAAAATACAATTAAACGTCATCTCTGTAAAAAAGCCTACCGTGTTTGTTGCTCTGATTCTTCACGGTATTGGTCGCGAAAGAACAGGAGTAAAATTAGTTTTAAGACTATTCTAAGTGATCCCTGCTGTCCTACTGAATAAATGATTTTTGACTTTGACTTTGAGTGGCACTCCCAGGTGTGCCGACAAAAGTGAAGGCTTCGGTAACGGTTTTAAACAGCAAAAAGTTACTGTACCACTGGGATTCGAACTCGGGGCTATCCCACCAGAGGTCACTCAAACAACTCTACCAATATGACGAAATTAAGGTAGGTATAGTAAGAGGATGGTGTCGTTATATATTCATCTGGGTTGGTAGGTTCCTATGATAGGTACTGCCTACCTATGGTAGGTTTACCTAATGGTACCTAGGTAGGTAGGTACATAGGTATGTATAATAACAAAAATATATAGAAAAAACTCAAAGTAGGTAAACCTACCTACTTACATAGTTGTGTAGAATGTAGATATAGGTATCTAAGTAAGTTCGTATGATGGCCGTATATGGCCTCCGAAGCCGACAATTAAACTTACCCTCCCAAGCATGGAAGCTACAAAGTGACAATGACGCAGTTGCGAGTCTTTCTGTTGGAACTACCTACTATCTACTAGGTAGGTTAGGTACCTAGTAGGTATGTGAAGTTGTCTAGGTTACCTTTTTTTATTGCGTATTGCGGATAGGTAGTAGGTAAGGTAGCGCTCGTGGTCGTGCTTGCTTAGTCGTTCTTGATAGATCGTCGAAGTTAACCAACGTTCGAAACGGTCTGTAAGTGGATGGGTGACCGCCAGTGGCATTTTCATCTGAGCGCTTCCGTGCTTCGGAGGGCACGTTAAATTGTCGGTCCCGGCTATTTAAGTCGTTAAGCCGTGACGGAGGCCTTAAGGCGGCCTAAAAACTCCGTCGCCAGAGTTGGCCACTGACTCATTCGAACTTACTTACTTTTAGTAGGTAGCACAGCTGTAGTAGGTAGGTACCTTCTCGCAATAGTGTAAGGTACCTACCTACTAGGTAGGTGTTGAGATTATCTTTATTGTATTGGAAACATTTCGAAAAACTGAATCTACCTACCTAGCTAGTTGGCTAGCATACCTAAAAGTAGGTACACTATTGCGAAAAGGTACCTACCTACTACTGTGCTACTAGGTACTGCGAGCGATACCTGTGATGTATGTAACTTGGAGGAATAGGTAGGTAGGTACCTACTACCTACCTACCTACTTGCCTCGCATCGCATCGCACGCACTACGCTACCAACGCAACGCCTCTCTGAATTCTGTGCCAACGCTACGCAGCGCATTGTTGTTCACTGTTCAGTCAGTGTTCTGTTCACGTTTCAGCAGTGTTGCCAACTTAGTGGATTTTCCACTAAATCTGGTGGTTTTAAACTTTAAAATATGATGGCAGTAGGACTAGAACTAGGAGCGGTTCAATGGAACTCCTCCTGAATAATAGTATAATATCCATACTTGTCCCTATTGAAAAACCATTTTTCAATAAAACTTATTCTCAATACATTTTGCATGAAAACTAAAATTTAGTATTTTTAAGTGTTCCAATAAAATTAAGACCATAGTTATTTGAAGTATTTGTTTGTAAACAGATAGAGCCTCCAAATACGCAAAAAAAAATTCAATAATATCCTATCTCAAAAAATATAAAAACTTTTTGTTAATGTAGTTCTCTGCATTAAAAACAAGTGCGCTACGACTTCTCCGTGACGATCCTTTTTGTGAATATTATGACGCTAAGTATTTTTGTATTGTGTTTTTGAATTTGTATGGTGGTGTGAATGTGAGATACAAATTAATGTTGAATAATTTAAGTGGTAGTAGTAGCTATAAGTAACGTACCTAAATATTATATTAAAGGTTTATGAATATACTCTGTACATTATACAGTTTAGTTTTAAATAGATAAGACTTACTTATCCAAATATATATTAATATATTACACCTACCTACCAACTAAAATATTAAAATTTATAAATGAAATTATCTATTTCGACTTCCTTATTCAATAACATGATCTATTGAATCTGCTGACGCTACCGACCGTGAGGTTGCGTACTGCACAATGCACAACGCGCTTACCGAGAAAATTGTGTCATCTCTTTTTCTCCCAAGGTAGTTGCATTGCAAACTAAGAACTCTCCATCTCTTTCGTGCACTCGCCATAATTTTAATAAATGGCCAGCTTATCCATACTGGGTCCATACTAATATTATAATGAGGAAAGATTTGTTTGTTTGAATCGAATAGGCTCCAAAACTACTGGACCGATTTAAAAATTCTTTCACCATTAGAATCCTTCATTATCCCCGATAAACATAGGCTATATTTTATCCCGATTGGAATCCTTCGGGGGGGACAATAATATACCTACCTACTTAGCTCAATGTTCAAACGCAGTGTTGGAAACATTTCAAAAAACTGTAGGTAGTACCTAACTAAAGTTTAAACAGGTAGGTTGTGGATGTAAAGTTGGCTAGATAACCTAGCAGACTAGGTAGGTAGGTAACTAGGTAGGTAAGGTAGGTACTACCTACCTAGTTACCTACCTACCTAAATCGAAAAACTGGACCTACCTACTAGGTAGGTCCAGTTTTTCGAAATGTTTCCAATACAATAAAGAGGCGATTTGTACTTACCTACCTATATCACAATGTAGGTACTTACTTACTTACCTATTTAGGTCAACGGTAGATAGTAGGTAGTTCCAACAGAAAGACTCGCAGCTGCGTCATTGTCACTTTGTAGAAACGCTCATGGTCGTCGTAAATGGATGGGTGACCGCTAGTGGTATTTGAAAGCTTCCATGCTTGGGAGGGTAAGGTTAATTGTCGGCTTCGGAGGCCATATACGGCCATCATACGAACTTACTTAGATACCTATATCTACATTATACACACATATGTAAGTAGGTAGGTTTACCTAGTTTTGAGTTTTTGCTTTATATTTTCATGTTATTATACATACCTATGTACCTACATATCTCGGTACCATTAGGTACCACAGGTACCACAGGTAGGTAGGTTCGTAGGTAGTAGCTACAAAAAACAGGGTCACGACTGTATCCCCAAGGCGCGGTAGACATTCTCTCAGATCTTTTATATTCCAGATCCTTTGAAGATTCAAAGGATCTGGAATATAAATGGTACCCCCTTAGACATCAGTCTAAGGGGGTAGTCAGAGGCATGTACAAATACATATTTGATACATGCCCACATCTTGCAGAAGTTAGTATTCCATACGTGACAGGTTGCAAGCCCATCGCCGCCTATTAGAATACTAACTGGTTTCCTCACGATGTTTTCCTTCACCGTTCAGAGCTCGAGTTAAAGCGCATATAAATTTTACGAAACGCAAAATCCATTGATGCACGGCCGGGATTCGATCCCACGACCTTCGGATTGAAGGATTTGAGTAGCTACATTATCCTTAAAATAAAAAATCTTTATTTCAGACATTTTTGTGTCCCTAATGTTATTACCTATTATTATAATAATAAATGGCCAGCTTATCTATACTAATATTATAAAGAGGAAAGATTTGTTTGTTTGAAATGAATAGGCTCCAAAACTACTGGACCGATTTAAAAATTCTTTCATCAATAGAATCCTACATTATCCCCGACGAACATAGGCTATACATATTTTATCCCGGGGAAGTGAAGTTTTCCCGAGGGATCGCGGGTAACACCGCGGCGGACAGCTAATATTAGGTAAAATAGTATTAGGTAAAATTACCATCTAAGTAAGTACTCTGTTCGGACCTTGAATTTTAATTTTATTTTCTTTAGTTTTTATTAAAAAGTTTATGAAACTGAGATGTTCACCATTAACATAAAAAAAAAATTCTAGAGAAGCAAAAATAAAAAAAATGCAAAAAAATTTTTTGTGCAAGGAATTGAACCAGCATGTCTCTTCTTGGAAACCGCACGCTAGACCACTCCACTAACGATCCCTTGAGAACATTGTTGAAATTTAACAACGCTACAATCTACCAAAAATTGTACGCTCTTCCGCAGTTAGTAAAAGTCTAGGTAACTATGAAACTTATTCTGTGGCATACGCCCCTATAATCCGCCCATTTTACAGTAACCATACGTTAAGATTTCTCCAGACCTGTCGTTTTATTTAGATTTTTCTAAGATATTATGATACAAAATAAGTACTTACAAGATTTTTTTATGTAGAAAAATAATGAAATTCTCGTTATTAAGACTATTATATTGAACATTAAAATATCAATGTCTACA
This sequence comes from Epirrhoe alternata, assembly GCA_963565295.1. Classification (NCBI taxonomy): domain Eukaryota; kingdom Metazoa; phylum Arthropoda; class Insecta; order Lepidoptera; family Geometridae; genus Epirrhoe; species Epirrhoe alternata. Next base: position 13,726,583 of record OY751379.1, read on the forward strand.
TTTATGTATGTGAGCTTGCGGAACGCACCGTGGCTTCACTCACGTGGTACCAACATAATATGTTGTAAGCCACGTGCGTTTCCATTTAAATCGTACATTTTGTTTGGCATTTGTCCGGGTTTCCAATTTTTAGTATGGTAACCCTACTCTGTTCTCCGACGGCGCGTCGGAGCTACCGATGCCGCATCGCAAAACACTAAGTAAGTCCCGACGGCACATCGCATACTAAGACACATCGCATACGATGAGCGTTCACACGGGAAAAATTGGCGTGCGATGCTAAATCATATCGCACCGTGTAAATGCACCTTAACTCAAGTTGGCACACCGAATGGGCGCGGCCTAGCAAATCCGACGACAAATCGCACCGTGTAAATGCACCTAAAGTCTTATTTCAGTTTCAGTTACGTCAGCGCCTCTCGTGCCAACGACTTGTACCCATAACAATAAACGTTAAAAGAATAATAAAACATAAATAGATAAGTGTTTGTCTGTCCGTCTCTGAATATTGTGCGTGCGCTAAGAAACACTGAAGCATTCTTTCAGACGACCCTGGAGATGTTTATACGTTTGAACGTTAATTGTTTGAAGCTTACGCGGATAAATCATTATTCAAGATTGTAATTTTTATACAGTTAGTTATTTATGTAAGTTTTCTTTAAAGATGGAAAAAAACCTGGTAATTATATATTAAAGACAAGTGTTTTAATGTAAATAAAAGAGCAAATGAATTACAACTTATATTTTGTAAGTAATTAGGTTATAACTTTGTTGTGCCTCGGGCTATTAAAATATATGTAAACATATCTATGTTTTCCATATTTACGATTATGAATACATTACTGTACCTAAGTGTTTTAATACAAATATGTTTTATTCAGCATACTCATAAGATAAGGATCTACTCTATTGTTTGTGCAATTTTAAATTGCATTAATATTGCACAAACAATGTAACCTGCATTGTTAAGCACTACGTATAGTGTTACCTGTTTGGAGCGAGGACTCCCCCCGCCGGCTGCGCCCACAACTCGCGTCGACCGCATCGTGCGTACCACTCAATCAGCTTATCAGACCGCCGCCCTGCGCCACAAACAAACACTCGTTATCACCATAAAACACTCCCTGACCTCACCACTTGTTACCCCCACACCCTAACACGTTCCACTAAATAAGGCTAAATAATTGTTTATAAATAAAGCCTGCTGTTTGGGCGGGCGGCGCGTCGGGCGGCGGCGCGCGAAAGACGCGGGGTCAACGGCCGCGCTGTTGCCGCGCGTTGTCATGACAACAATGCATTTTACACAGAACATAGAGAGCATCCATACAGATGAGTCAACTGGACTATTATAAATTATTGATTCAAATTGCGATGATCAATCTAATTTTTAGAGCGCGGTCTTGGAGTTGATGCAATATCCTGCTGTAAATTCCGTGTTTTTAAGTAAGTAGGTACTTACTTCCGGGCCGGTTCAATGGATAATATTTGTGATACAGGAATATTTCGTTTTAAGTAGTTTGAAAAGGTCGCGAAGGAGTAAAATCACCTTGTTTTAAGACGATTCAAAGTGATCCCCTTCGATCTTACTGAATAAATGTTTTTTGAGTTTTACTTTGACTTTGAAATAAAAGTAAATAAAGTTGATAAATAGAATACAGATAGGTCTTATTTAGAACATTTAAAGATATCACTTTAAGTGTTGGTAGTGACCAAACGTTGATCACATCACCGCTGCATTCAATATTTTATCACAAAGATAATGCTGGACAATTTCACACAGCATCATCTAGCCCCAAACTAAGCATAGCTTGTACTATGGGAACCAGATAACTGATATTCTACTTATATACTTTTTGTTTGTAAATACATACATATTATACATAGAAACACCCAGACCCGAGATAAATATTTGCAGATTATACAAACATTTATCCCGCGGCGGGGCTCGAACCCGCAACCTTCTGCGTCAAGCGGGCTTTCTCCCACTGCGCCACAGAGGTCGTCAGATACAAAGATACAAGGATGGGTATTAAGTTAAGGTATTACTTATTAAGTTGGTAGGCGTTCGTTTCGTGGTTAGGTATTTATGTCAGTTCTGTAAAGACGTTGGCTCTATGTCGAGGGGAATCTGGAGGAGTCGGTCAAGGCTGCGCTTCAGGGCGCTCACCTGACATACCTACAGACTTGACTTTAAAAGTTGGCTATAATAAACTTATACTCGTACTAGCTGACCCTTTTTTTTTTTTTTTTTTTTTTTTGTCGCTGGGTAAAATGCGTTACGCATCCCCTCCGCCGGGGGGCGAGAGGGGTATGTGGGACTCCCGGGGACTCCCGGTATACCCACTAAACATCCCAGCGCCTTTCCGGCGTCGCCTGGAATGGAGGGGGCCCGGGCAACCGGCAGAGCCTCTACATCCAGTCCCCCTCCGGCGATCCCCGCCCTTACGGCGGGCCCCGCGTCGTGGTGAGCAGTGCAAGGCGGACGAAGGTGCCCCCGCACCTAGCGTCCGCTACTCACCACTAGAGCTCTCCGCTACCTTCGTCCACTGCGCGCTCTAATTAAAGAGCTGCGCGTGGAGAAGCCTCCAAACGGCCGCAGAGGACAGGGAGAGCGGCAACGTAACACCGAACTCCTCTTCCACTGCGGCCCCACCGCCAACGCAACAACGGTGCGCCACCGTTTGGTCGCGGAAGATAGGGCGAACGGCAACGAAACACCGACACGCCTCTTCTCCCGCGACCCCTCCTGACTACGGGGGACAGAAATTACTCCGTCCTCCGCACCCGCCTCAGACGCATCCAGAGTGGGCCCAACCGCAAGCCCACTCGGAGCGTCCCCGCTTGGGATTCCTGTTAGCTTCACCGTGAGCGTTCAAACCACGGCTAATGAGCCCCCCCATCGCGACAAGATCGGAATCCACGGGGGGGGTACTAGCTGACCCGCGCAACTTCGTCTGCGCATTATTAGGAACAAAGTGGAGGAGTTTTGAGTGAATCGAGAGTACAAAATATAAAACTCCGTCGCATGATATAATATTTTTTTTTATATATGTTTCTCTCAAGAATCATTTAATAGATAAAGGTAGGAAAAATCTTACCCAGATCTTGCAATGCTAAGAACAAAACGAATACGGTAATTGGTACAGAATCGCTGAAGCGAGCGCAGCGAGTTTTTGAAGAGAGAGAGTTTTTGAAGAAAAAAAAAAAAAAAAAAACAGGGTCACGACTGTATCCCCAAGGCGCGGTAGACATTCTCTCAGATCTTTATATTCCACATCCTTTGAAGATGTCTAAGGGGGTAATCAGAGGCATGTACAAATACATATTTGATACATGCCCACATCTTGCAGAAGTTAGTATTCCATACGTGACAGGTTGCAAGCCCATCGCCGCATATAAGAATACTAACTGGTTTCCTCACGATGTTTTTCCTTCACCGTTCAGAGCTCGTGTTAAAGCGCATATACATTTTACGAAACGCAAAATCCATTGATGCACGGCCGGGATTCGATCCCACGACCTTCGGATTGAAAGTCGAGGTACAACCCCATTCAGCCAACACGGCTCTAGTTTTTGAAGAAATTGACTCGAAACGTATTTTTTTATAGCAAGAACTGTGTGGTTTAAAATTTCGAAATAAAATTATTAACTAATATTGCGTTATGTTTCTCTCAAGAATCCCTTAATAGATAGAGGTAGGGAAAATCTTACCCAGATCTTGCAATGTTAAGAACAACACGATACCGGCAATTGGTGTCAGATTTGCCGAAGCGAGCGGCAATACCTACCCGCGACTTCGTCAGCAATATAAAAATATCGAAAACTCTTAGCAAAAATCTCCATTAACTTTTCAAAACTCAAAATCAAAGAAAATTATACTCGATCTCCGCCATAGTAAAAACGCCACCTAGGAAAAAAGTGTAAAGTAGTTTTGACCTCTAGACCGATAGATGGCGTTCTAACTATAGCCAAGGAAAAATATTTTAATATCAAAAAATCATAACTTCGGAGTTCGGATATATTGATGGGTGGGAACACACATGTTACATGTTTATCATTAATTTTAAAATAATTTATTACGCAAAATACAAAAAAAACGAAAAAATTTAGAGTGCAAAAAGTGGCTTCGGGCGGTCACCCATCCTTATTATGACCGCGCCCAGGGTTGCTTAACTTTTTTCCCCATACAAACTTCCAACCCTTATTTTCCCGCCCCCTTATGGTAATTGACAAAAAAAAGTAGCCTATGTCCATCCCAGGGGTATACTCTTTATCCATGCCAAATTTCAGCTTAATCGGTTCAGCGGTTTGGGCGTGAAAAGGTAACAAACAGACAGACAGACAGACAGACAGACAGACAGAGTTACTTTCACATTTATAATATTAGTATGGATAGTATGGATGTACTCCTGTTGCCAAGCAATTATAATGCTATATTTTCTGACTTTAAAAAATACACAACAAGCTTATCCAAACATAGGTACTCACGGTACTCACAGGCTTTTCCATAAACAAAAATCCAATGACATTTTCAAACACGTTTTTTTATTATTGGATGATACAATCAATGTTTTAAAAACAATAGTTGTTAGATAATATGGTAAAAAATGCAAAACAGCTGATAGGTTTGAAAATAACTACTTACCTAGATATTCGCATTTACTAGTCTGCCACCACGCATTAGTTCATCCGCCATCTCTCGGTTCATTCTGGAATTAATTGTTTTCTCCGTAGAGCCTCGTAGCTTTTCGTAGCACGCTAATTCCTAGTTAGCTCTACATGCCAATAATACGCTGAAAGTATACTAGATGGCGCTAGTAGGATCCAAACACCTGTAAAATAATTTTGTTTCATTAATTGTGGACAAAGTTTTTCTAATGGATTAACAAATTACTTAAAACTAAGTTCTGTTCTGCTATTTTCAAGCATTTATGAAACTCAATGGTAAATATATAATAGTATCAACGTAAAATAATATTTTATTTACTTTGAAATCTAACGAACAACTTCGAAGGCTAGAAAATAACTATAGTTTTGGAAGGTATCCACCAGGCCAGTTTGACTATCGAGATGAACTTCTTGTATGTAAGTTCTTACCTACTTACTTTAATATTTTGTAAAAAAAACGTAAACAGGGTCACGACTGTATCCCCAAGGCGGTAATATTTTGTGTTGTGTAATATTTTTACTTAGGGAACTAGTATTATTTGGCGAAAACAAAATGCAAATGTGATTAATAAAAATCACTCTCATTTTCGGCAAACATTTTGTAATTTCCTGAAAGAGCCAACCGAAGCTTTATATAAAAGTTCGATAATTAACATTATTAAAACTCAATGTTATTAATTTAATAAACAAGTTTGACAGATATTGTGATGGATGCTCGGAGTGTAACCACTTTTGTATTGTAACCAGCTGCTGATCTTCAGGCGAAGATCTATCGACAGAAGAGGAAACTCGTTTAAAGATTTTTTTTTAACCTATATTTTCCCACTGCTGGGCAAAGGTCTCCCCCATATCCTTCCAACCATCCCTGTCCCGGCCCAAAAAAAAGATAAAGATAATTTATTTGCTCAAAACATTGTGTAGGCTACATTTGCATGCAAGATCAAAAGTTTTAGAATTTGTCACAACATGCTTTACCGAAAATTATCGGTGTGCAAATTAATTTAAATACTCTGAGTAAGGGGTTTCAGTCAGGATTCATTTACAAAAGTTAGAATCTTCTTCTTCTTCTTCGTGTCACCAGTACTTTCGAACCAGTCTGGTGAATAATTTTTAAGTGCGATTCAAAGAGGCCCCTTTCGTGCACTTGACATAATGTTTTCGAACTTTTCAGGTTCTCCGACATGCCGGTGCTGAAAAGGCTGGCTACTACCTACTGGCGTAGTGCACATAATTTTTTCGGCAGAACTCATACTTAGTAATGAGAACTGGGTTAATCATTTTCTCCACCGCTGAGAGCTTTATGTGCATATTTTTACTTAAGAACAGTTATGGTTTCCCACTTGCCAACAAGCTTTATGTGGGCAGTTACTATGTATTATACGATACCACAACCATTACTGAATGTTTTTCCTGGAAGCCTGTAAAACTAATCTAAAATAGCTAATGGTTAAAATATTATGTAGATCTGTAGAGATTTGTTTATGTTTATGCTTCCAATCTCGTTGATGTATTCAAATTCAACCGAAATCCGGGATCAATGCGGTGAGAACGTTTGGTTGGAATGTATATTGCGTTCACTTCTGATTGCTAACACATCTCTATAACGAGCCTTTTGAATAAGCCAGCAAGGAAGCGCAAACGATTTATTTTGATCGTCTATAGCCGCAAATTCTTCAAATTATCTCACAAATAGGTGTGAGGTTTATTTTTCCTCTAACTCTAATTTTCCACGTGCGAAATAACCATTTTCAGTGAACGTAAACACTTGGTGTGTTCCGAGTATTTTGGCCACTTTAATCGATGGTTCGAGTGTAGTGTTCGGTAGCGATGTATGTAAACAACGTTGCTCTTTTATTACTTTCCATGTTTTAGTCGACGTGAGAAAATAACCATATCAAAAAAAAAACTCATTATCAATTGGGCAAGTAACTCAAAAAATAAACATTTTTACCAATATGTTTGCCTCATCAGCCCATAATCTGCTCTATAGTCACGAGTGAGTTTGGCATCTCCATCGAGTCCAAAGCACAAACTGCAGCCAAAAAGCTAGCTAAGCATCCTAATGAAGGCTCGCTTCGTCGTAGACCTCATTCTTGCCTGTGTAAGTCTCCTATCTGAGCCGACCCATTGATCATAAAAAAGTGTATATTTTATAGGAATTGTCGGGTAGGTCGAATTCGATATTTTGGTTTTACAAGCTAATAAAGTTCTTAGATCTTACTCAAAGTTAACAAGATTCACCGTTGAAGGACACGTCCAGGAGGACTTCATCATCTTCTATTTTCGCACTTTTTTGTGTTTCATGGCTGGCTCTTCTCTGTAATTCCCTAGTTTTCCGCTAGAATGAAAACTTACGTAAACGTAATCTGATTAGCAGTTCAGTCGCAGAGCGCATTAATTAGTGCACTTATCATATCCAAGCGCTTAACATTCGCTAAACGCAGTTAAACAGGAAGCGCGGGCCGGTGAGCTGTGTAACAAACAATCGCATGTGCAATACATTTCAATAGAATTTCTATAATGCATCATTGAGCTGTGCGGAGGTCCCTTAGCTCTTGAATATTCCACATCTATTAAGTACTTGAATATTGTACAAGATACCAACGCTAAGTAGGTAGGTACAAAGTGTTCAAATACAAATTCGAACGAAAATTTCAACTACCTTTGATATCATTTTGTGTCCTCGCACTTGAGCCACATCTCGCGTAGCTATTTCGGAATACCCACGAAATCCATATTCAAGTGGGTCTTTAATTAATAAAGTATTTGTTTAATTAACATCCTTTCAGTCCACAATTAGGTGTCGGTCGCACACAGGCTCACACCGCGGGCCCTTCCTGGACCAATTAAACGTGATACTCCTCGAGTTGAATAGTTCAATAACGAGGGACCACTTCCCGTTCCAAATTAACTTTTACCGTCTGTTTTGAGAAGTGAACCAAAACAACGGATGTAAACAGCTATTTTATTGAACCCATTAGTACTTGCACGCTAATAAAATTCAAGCAAAAAAGTTAATGAGCTTTCAAACAGGCTTCTTTCATGCATAAGTTTCTATGGCCAAGAGTGTAGGCCCTAAATCGTACTAGTTGTCCTGATTCTTCATGGTATTGGTAGTGAAAGAACGTCTTCCTTTAAAACTAGGTAAAGCTAAATTCTTAAAAAAATATATTTATACGGATGGTCGTACACATCTGTGTTCTCACCAAACTCTTCACTTACCTACTAGGAGAGAGCTACTTAGTTTTGTTGAAACAGTCAGTGTAAAATCCCGCTCATTTGTAACACAAATTGGTTACAATGGTGCCCGCGGTAGTACATATTTAATTTTCAATAAGAATAAGCATTTAATTAATAAAAGAAGATTTTAATTTAAAAACTCTAACACAGAAATTGCTCACATGATTTAGTTTAGAAGCAGAGCATTTTGGTTGCGATATTTTTATATGAATGAACACGAAAGACGTGAATATCTGGTTTATATAATTAGCACAGGTATTATCAAATGTTCTCCATGATGAAATTCCATCGTCCAATGTTGTTATGTCCTAAGCAGGTATTGCCATTCGTTGCCGTTTTCACGGGGAATATTAAAGTTATATTCTAAACTATTCCGTTATAGTTTGATCTGAAATGTTTTGATTGTTACATTGTAAGTAGGTGCACAACAGGTGGGCACTTTGTACTCGTATATAAATAATCACTACGTACGCAAAAGCACTTCCTGCTATAACAGTAAATGAATTCGTTTGATGTTAGTATTATTGCAAACAAATCATTCGCAAAATATGTTCTTTCAAGTATTGAAACAATAACCTACGTACTATTCTTATTTCACTAAATTATTGGTTGCAGAAACATTCTATGTTAATAAATTAAGAGAAAAACTAGTAGTTTGCCAAAAAAATACTACTTAAATGCCTGGAGACAGATTGGTGGAACGTGAGGGATAGAGACCGTTGCAAGAGTTAGGTTTGACTTTGCCCAGCAGCAGACGAAGGTTGTATAAAAATATTCGTATAGCATCAGTGTTTGTCAAATTAACTCATCTGAATAGTAAACCACAAAAGTCATAATTTAACCGAGATGGCAAGCAGCGTGACGCCGCGGCGCAGGCGCATGTCACACGGCTATTGTGCGCACGCTCCCATTGCCATCCGTCACATCTTGGGTCAGCGGGTACCGTTGTCTCTCGTGCTATATCCAGATGAAATCATAACTGCTACATTGTGGGAGCTGGTAGCACCGCCCGACGCGGCTTGTAGCATTGTTTCAACTGTATTCTCAGTTCTCACGTGCATCACCCGCTTTGGGTCATAGTCGATTTATCTTGAATCAATTTAATAAACTATATAATATTTAATAATTCATGTCATTTTATTACGTAGCGTGTTGCGTGTACGACACATGTTAAACACTTACGCACGTGTATAAAAATGACTTGTGTGTTATAATTTTATTAAACGAGTAGTTAGGTACTACGTAAACAAGTTCTATTTTCGCCAGTTTACAAATTGAATTAATCCGCTATCCTGTTCGACTGCAAACATTTTGGTCCAAATGTTATACAAATGTTATTTCGGCTGTAGGTAGATGAACTTGTATAATTTTTGTAGAGCAAACAGGAAGTGCTTTCATCGGCACATGCGGCATCGTTCTCGGAACGGACCCGTTGCGAAACCGGAGCGGAATAACAAGCCGCAGCTAACTCACTCGTATTATTTCGTTATTATTAAAAAACAACATTTTGATTGCGTTGTAAATGTCGGATTTGTTGTACTTAATTGGAAATTTTGAACACAGAATAGAGACTAGAAATTAATTTCTATAATATCTGCAAACTAAATATTCGTTTGATCCCAAAACGGCCCTAACGGGAGACCAGCGCTGGTTGTTCACAACCCAGCATATGCTGGGTTAGTTAGGGCCCGTTTTGCAACATTATCTTTTTCTTTTTACCTTTTACCAACTCTTTATACATCTACTTGTGTTAATGTGTGTATAATGTTTACTTTTACCTACTCGTGTGTTGTAAAATAAAATATTTTCTTCTTTATTTTTGTTTAAAAGGTTAATGTAGCATTCATATACTTTCCCGCAGTAAATATATACTTCTTTTATTTCTTTCGGGGATCTAACTTAAATGTCGACTTCAAAGTACTAAAAAATAAAGATCATATAAAACTTCACTGAAAATCGCTAACAAATGATATGGTACTGATACGGTGCCGGAGCACCGGCAAACGGTCGCGAAGTAACACGAGTAGCTTATTAGTATTATTGGAAACAAAAACTTAGATACATGCAGGCAGAGTGCGAACCGGACCCGTGTGTGAAGGGTTCTGTACGTTATTTTAGTTTCATTTATTTTGATTACGAAGGTACTATGCATAATAGGATCCTATTGACTTCCTTTGGGTAAGGAACTCTGGAAATTATAGTTTTGATGGAGTGTTAGCGTGGCGCGGGGCGGAGGTGCGGGGGGAGGGAGGGGCGGCGGTTAGCGCCGGCTTCAAAGAAAACGAACTGTAAATCACTTCCGGGCTACTTTATGTGACGTCTGCTTGTTTTCGTGGCGAGACGCGTTTACAAGATGTTGCTCTAAATTAACATAATTTCCCTCTTAATAACTTCAGACTATATTATGAGACCCTTTCCATCACTGTCTACATTTCGGTTTTATTTAGTTTTACAAGCATTTCATTAGATCGTAAACAAATTAATTAAATAATTTTTCGTCGGTTAGATAGATGTGGCCGTGTCAGTTCTGGCGGTAACCAGTTATTCCAGCATATTTGTCAATCGCCTCGTTTGATGACCGGTTTATTGTTTAATTGCAGCGTTGAAATGTGCTCTCATGCGAAACTAGATCTTGGTCAGAACCACTTTAGATCTTGTACTTGCCCAATATTGAAGTGGAGGTCTGGAGCGATCAAGTTTCCATCTCTTATTGAAAATCCCCTGACATTGACTTCGGTGTTGTTTTCCCAACATGACACGGTTAGCGACGGACCAGATCCATTGTCAAATTCATCCGAGGTCTTTGCCATTATCTAACCAAATTGAGCGGAACGGACGAAACTGTACCAGATGACGTAATGACACGATTCCATCGGCTTCACATTTATCGCTCATTCACAATGAGATTCACAATGCTCTGGGGAGAATCCGATGCACTGACACATTGTTCCCGATCGCCGATGATCCGTGAATGTAAACAAATACACGGGAAATGGAAAGCGAAAGTACAGAATACCGTAATACTAGTGAAAGCCAGTAATTAGTGCATTAAGAAGTCTGCCGGATGTGTCAGTTGACACCTCCCTCACCCCGCAACCTGCGGCGTGCACAATGATGAACATGGTACTCTCAGTCAGTCATTTTCAATGACTTCTATTATATACATTTGTTTTTTGTTGTGTCACTTTACTCTGTACCTAGTTATGTTCGTCTGTGTGTGTGTTTTCCCAAATAAATTGTTTATCTATCTATCTATCTATCTACATTTAGGTGGATGGTACTATCTATATAGATAGATAGTACCATCCACCTAAATATACACAGAAACAATATACAGAACACTGTCCACAACATCCCTATACAACCTAAATATAGATTTAGGTGGTATAGGGATGTTGTGGACAGTGTTCTGTTAATGTATTAGGCCTATGTTTAGTCCAGAAGCGTAATGTGACGATGATAAATACCTAGAGTACCTACCTACATAGTACAATATTTCATTAAAATAAAATATGACACGGAATACTTCTATATCAGACGGATTATAAAAAACGCAATTCTCTTGATTTATTTCCACATTATTTTTAAAGAAATCATTTTTTCGTCGTTTCTATTTAAATATCCCAACTCGCAGATGTAGGTAACCACAGTATCACCAAAAGTTTATTTTATAACCGTTAATGCGTAGAAGATTCCATCGGACTCATCATGAATTACTCGACGAACATGAAATCTTCTGATTTGGTCCGGAAGGCTGCCAAATACTTTATTTGATCCCAATGGTGAAATATTCCATCTTCAGGAAATATTGTTGCAAACACAAGCTCATTTGTGAATTTCCTACCGTGAAACTAAGCTCCGTTTGACGCAAGGAACATGTTGTTCTCGAGAATTGTGACGTATAGATTTTCCATACCTTATTTGGGGAGATAATCAATTTTCAAATAAGTTTATCAATGGCCTTTCAATCTAGATCAGTGTTAAATTAAGTTATGTGTGTTATAAACGGCTTTTTATAAATAAATAAAATGTGGTGTCCTCTCCCTCCGACTACCGTGCTCCGTCTTGTTAACTGGTCATAAGAAAGTATGAAGCTCTAAGACTATCATCTAAATAAATCATTATTCGCATCATCCCTCATGTGCTAAAACCAATAGCAAAATACCATGCAGTTTATCGTGAAGGCATTTCAATTAATTTCTCCCTGGTGGCGCGGCCGGCATTCCGCTCGCGGCTCGAACCTGCAGATAGAAAACTAATCTGTAGATATGTCTGTGACCCACTAGCACACTGCACCCCTTACCTTACCGACCTCAGGAACGCTATCCTCATAATAACCGTAAATATTGTCTCTATTCTTTGCTTGTTTTTATAAACGCGAACTGGACCATGGATTAAATTCCAACCGTTCTTTAAATGAATACTTACAAATAAAGCTACGCTTTGCTAAGTATTCGGGTTATTAAATTCCGCTGCGCCTTTGAGTGAAGTGCGCGCATAGTTTATCTTTAGGCAAACAGCGAAGCCCCGCGGCGCGCCCTGCGTTACCCGCACCGCATCGCATATTTTCCCTCGCTAGCGCCACGCTATTTGCACCAACAGTTTGCTCAGTTAATGACCGCTCCTTGGAATTGAGTATGGCTTAGAATGGTGCATTAATAGTTTTGTTTACAATGATTCCACTAAACCATGAAGTGCCGGAGTTAAAGAGTTAGAGATGTAGAATATGATTTTTGTGATTTTTTTTGCTGAAACAAATGGATCAGAATTATTTATTTAGCTGACCAGGACAACTCAATGAATAGAAAAAGTATTCAGCAGCATAGATGGAACTCACGCTCACAAGAAAGAAAAAACAATCTCTAGATTAACCAGAGCTGAGCTGAACGCAAGGACTCTTAATGTTTATGACAATAATCAACAGCTTGTAAAGTTGATTAATTTATCGACCGTTATCGCTTCGAGGTCGTTGGCGATTGAGGCGCCGTCATCGCCTTATATTGTGCTTAAACTTAATACTATAGTTCCCCAAATATTAAACATAATATTAAATTTAGCTTTTAAGTACTTAAACTAATGTGGATGTTGTGTAATGCACCTTTGCTATCTCATCTCCCAAAGTCACCCCGACCCAAACTTCATATTTGGGGATCATTTATACTTTTACTGGGGCTATACACAAACTCTCAGCCTTAATAAAACGACGAAGGTCTACGGGTAGTTATCATAATTTCTACGAGTAGAACAAGAATTTAAATTTCAACGAACGCAGGTCCAAAGTATCGTTGGCTTTACAAATAATAACGCAGAAACTCGATGAAAACGACATTAACAAACCACATTTATCTTTATCGTTGTTCCAGGATTAGGGACGTATCGTAAAAGCTCACTTAGGGAATAATCCGAGAACAAATTGGAATTAATAAATTAAAAGTATTATAGCGGTGCTATAAAAGCCTGCGTCCTTGATATAGAGACGAGATTCCCTTGCACTGTGCTTGAGTGATTTACAGATGAATGTGTGATATCGGCCGCGCAATCAACGATCATTAATCGTGTTTACGCAGCCAAGGACTCGGTCATTCACACGAGAGCTTTCAATAATAATTTATCGCCATAACTTAGGTATTTATGTGTACGCTGTGTAATCTCATTATGCATCATGCATTATTTACTTCCCATAATAAATGCAGGAAGAGTTCGGCTATAAATAACTATAAATAACGTAATCAGCTCGTTTAAAATATAAATATGCGTAATGTGTTGAATTCCTGATCAGTTATCATGAGAGTCTGTTGTTGTCGCATAAGGCAGGGTGGGCTTCACGGGGGCAAGTGATAACGGGACCTTTCATACTTTATATTGCAGAACAACTAAATATTGTACTCTGAGTTACGCTTTTACCTACTTACCTACATGATGTAAAGATTATTTAAATATGGCTCCGGATTCTGCAGGCCGCTTGATAGTAACATCCATTTTGGGACAGATTTTCTGCCTAGGTAGGTATATTATGTAGTCAAAAAGATCTGGTGGTAGTTACTACACCCTGCTCTTCATAGCAGATACATGCGTGCATATCCATCTTATCGATGCATCTCGGGAGTCGCGCGGTGCGAGGACGCAGCAGCGCCGGCTCCCGCGGGACGAGCGCCGCATCACAACTCTAATGGAATTGAGAAAGTATTGCTCAGTCTGCATTGATCTGGGAAATCTAATCTAGGTGACAAATCAAACTGCACAGATTTTTCTATTTATAATGTATATTTGTCTACTGATTCTTTCTCTCCTCTTCTACGTCATCATCTGTATTCCAATGCACTTTGATCACTTTCAACACTTTGGAACAGAACCACAAGAACAACATACCCAACGTAACAAAATCTAAGTATAATATCTGAAAGATTGAGAGTTGAACTGCTGGAGAGCGGAGGTGGTGGGCTCCGTGCTGGATGACGAGCTCGATCCAGTGGAGCAGTTCATGAGAAGGAGGAACCAGGGTTTTCCGAAAGATGGCTGACGCTTTCTGAGCATTACTGCGGTAACTGGAAATAAATAAACTTACTTGTGTCAAAATATTTCAAGTATAGCTTAAATGTTATAAGTAAATTGAGTTTATAAATGAAGTCAGTGTTTACCCACAATCCTGCCTCTATTTCTCGGAAACCAAATTAATGATAATACTATTTATACAATTAATTCTGATCTTTACATTTTCAGGCATTTGTGAAACTTGATTGGATTTTAATCACCAATAAATTGGTTTCACAACATTCGATCGTTTAAATTGTTATGAAGTTGTTCTGACCTGCTGTTAACTAGTATTTTGTTGATAGCATCGTACATCCGGTAGGAGAGCTCCTCGTTGAAGTCGACCCTGAGGCCGCGTCCTCTAGCCGCCGCCATCTCCACCGCGAGGAACTGGTCCCCGGACAGCGGGAGCCCTATGATTGGTACCCCGAAGTAAGTGGCTTCCATACAGGATACGAAGTCGCCATTAGTGATCAAGAGAACTGTGTTGGTGTGGTCTGAAAAAATACATTTAAAACATGTCTCTTACGTATTTAACATAATTTTACTTGGTTATTTTAGAGTTAACTTACTCAAGATACTAGTCTGTGGCGCCCATTTCACAATATGAACGTTCCTGGGAATACCCATCAGTCTCTCATCGAACTGCCAGATTACCGTCTGATCCAGGTGCCCAAATAAATCTAGAAGTTTCCTCTGCATACGCTCTGTCAGATCCTTGCTCTTGATGTTGGATCCGAAGTTAATTAATATAACACCATTTGAAGATCTATCTAGCAACTGCTGCAACATCTGGAAAAAAAGTCAATCCTTCACACACTCAGGGTTTGCTATTAACATAAACGTTTTTAGACAACTCTTGACTGACTGATCAAGCCCATTACTTTGACCACGTGTCAGAAATGCAGCGGTACCGACGGTACCGACGGTACCGACGGTATTTTTATTTTACAAACCCATTGTACCGTTTAACATGGAATCCAATAACTTCCAATAACTCTTGTTTCCAAGTAAAGCTTAGATCTTCTACCTTTGGAAGAGGTTTGGTTGAAGCTTCAATGTGATGTCCTCCAATGTACTTAGCGTTCTGAGGTAAGAGCAAGGTCTGTCCTACCAGAGAATGAGAGTTCACCAGTAGCATAGACCCGTTATACACGAGAGCTTCGTAGTCGGGGGGGAAGCGTCCTCGAACACCAAAGGGAATTTTAAATGCTTCAATGTAGATCGGTGCTTCAACATAATATGTCATGTAACTGTGGACAAAGTAGAATAGACAAGTCAAGATCTATCTATTCTCAAAGTGTTGTATTTATGGAGAGTTTTGTCTCACGAGTAAAACAATGATGCAGTAATCTGTATAACTAAGTACCCACAAGAGCCATCCGGTAAGATACGCCTGTTGCCATAACCGTGCCGCCCTCTCTCCAAGACCGTGTCCTGACGTCTTGCTTGCAGCATGAGGCCCTGCGGAGTACGCGGGGCTGCTGACTCCGTGCACCAGCTGCAGACTCATCCAGGAGGCGTCCACGGCGCTGTACCAGATCAGCGGACAGTCGTAGATGGAGGCCAGTCTGATGAAACACTGTTTTTATTATACCTGGAAGAAACGCTCGCACTTCTAGTAAAATCCTGTTACAAGCACTAATACATAAGTTCACAGAGGTAGAGATACTTACGGGGCTAGAAGGCCTGTAAAGAACCACTCAGCCACAACCACGTCAAAGAATTGCGTGGTGTCTGCCAGGAGCTGCTGCGTGGCGTTGTGTACCAAGGCTTGCCGCGCGAGGGCCGTGCCCACCTCGAGCGCCTTCTGCGGAGGCCGAGGGTTGTGGACTAATTCCACCAGACTGGGGTATCCTTCATCTAAACAACAGCATGTTCTACTTATAGGTATAATAAACACAGGACTGTATTTGTATAAACAAAGGCCTATGCCCATCTGTATGATAAAATACAGAACATGAATTGTGCACTGTGATGTGTATTGATCTGTGACCTTAGTGGCGCGGTTAATGATAGCGACCCAAAGGAACTCGTTATCCTGCGAATGGTTGACTTTAATTGTTTCAGGGCTGGGCAGTAATTCCTTGTAGTCAGATAAAACACGTTAGGTACAACTAAATGTATTCTAGTAAGTTTTTAACGCAATAAGTATGGTAGGAAGGAACCCTTACCAGTTGCAGAATCATCAACTAAGCTGATGTTGACTGTGGTGAGCCGCGAACTCTGTAGCGATGAACTCGATGGACTCACATACGTGACCTGAAATTATGAATTAGAATAAAGTACCTATGGCTTTCTTGGCGTTATTTGGAATTCATTTTGACTGAATGCTCAAAATCCCCACGAAGAAGAGATCAACTTAGGGCTTATCAATCAAAATACCTAACCGCTTATCTTAGGCCTTTACATCCATTGTAGATGATTTTATACAGCGTCAGGAGGCAACTTATGCCTACACTCAACGGGACGTTGTAGTGCCTGGGACATTGTTTGAGATGAAATAGATGCCCTTGAATAATCATATTTGAATCCGCAATCACCTCATGTCCCGCTGCCAACAGAGTCTTCACGACAGAATCTCCAAGTGCAGCGTGACTGGGCACCGGGAACACTACCAGCACCCTGCCTCCCGTACACAGCTGCAACACACACATCACACACACCCACACAACACCACTCATCGTTATTATATTACTTAGTTTATGACTAGCACAGATGAACACATAATTATCTGATAAGAGAGAGTTTGTCGCGTTATCTTATTCAGTGAGGAGATAAAGATAAAACTATTGGTTTGCAGGTTCGTCTCTGCACCAGGTCACGCAAGATAAAGGATAAAGAGTGGCTTGATGATAATAGTATAAGTATTTCCAGATTGCTTTCTATAGGTTCCTCATTAGAGCTACAACGATTTTTGATGAAAGTGGCAAATGGAATTATTTAGCTTGAAGACATTTTGTAATTAATGATTGATAAGAGAGAGACTGAAAAATAAATTGAAAATCTTTCTTCTGGAGAAGTGTCTGTCTATACTCCATTGGTGAATTGTGACTTGTATGTTTTTTGTTCTTGTACTTTTATGTTTGCTTTCTGGACTGATTTGCTTTTCTATGTTTGTGTGTATTATGTACTCGAATTGTAATTATAGGTAAGTTAAGGTGTTTTCCGCATACAATTTTGTGTTGTTTTAATGGAAATAAATGAATTGAATTTTAATTGAATTGTATTATTTTATTTTTCATTATGTTTGCTTTTTTTATTGAAATGTCTGAAACTGTGAAAATGTGTTTAATTATTTTAGTTGTTTGACATTTATAAGTATGTATTGAATTAATTTGCATGTGATTTATTATGATGACTACTCTATTGTAGAAGATAAGATAAGATAGAAGATAAGATAATTTATTTCATAAACTGGCAAAGCTATTTCGGTAAGATATTAAGCTAAACTTAGTGATTCATTTCACTTCGGACGAGATTGCATGGCATTTTAGAAAGCAATATATCGCACGATCGGATGTTGGATTGCATCGTGGAGTAGTGGGCGTACAGCTTTACTGGAACAAAGGTTATTCGTAAGCTATTCAACCTTAGAACTTCATTTAGTTTCATTGAAACCAAACAATCGGTTTGATTACAACTCGTCTGCAGACGTTCCTACCGAGTTAATTAATTTAACTGGTGCTTTGTTTAGACTGAGTTAGTCATCTACAAGGTAGAGCTACGCAATGTGCATGGTCGTAACACCGTGTTCCATTTGTTCACCGATGTGTTTTGACGTATGTATTGTGTTTGTGACACTGTGGCTCAATCAAATACAAAAGTTTGTATTCAGATGTAAAAAACTTGAAAAATATTTTCTTTATTCATTATGCTCTACCTGGTTACAGTCAAAAAAACATCGTTACGAAGTTTGGTCACTTCTCTATATTGATGGGTCAAACGGAACCGATAATGAAACGAAAACATCTTGTTCACTGGTCTTATCTAACACACCAGTCTGTTAATCTAAAGGACATGGTTTCCTTTTTCCGTCAAGACAGAGTTTACTGCTGTACTCATAAGTTCTAAACTTAAACAAAACAAAGTGACAAACAGCTTTAGAAAGCTATATGTGTACAAGTGCCATGTGGTGTTGAGTTGCGAGAGTCATAATTTAAGATTTGAAAAAGCAAGCATAGGTAGGTACCAATTTTTTTTTATATATTTTTACGGCATACCTATACGAGTAGGTACCTGCTTGTATTCATGTCCTTGTTAAGGTTGTATACTCGTGGGTAGAAGTAATAACATATTTTCGATGCCTCAAATTGACTAGGTCAGTGGTTATCTTGTATTTTATTATTGGCTGAAAACTCCCTTCTGCTGGCTACTTCAACAACATCTCTCTAATGAGGCATGTCGGCGCCCTGACCGGCTCTACAAAATGTTCTTATTTGAAGGGAATACAATGCGCTGATTGCCTTGTTTTGTTCAGCAAAGCTTTGTTGAAAAATAATAATGCTTGTAGTATTATGGTAGATAAGGGACTCTTGTTATCGAAATTAGTCCAGATATTTAGATAAAATTGTTTTTTACGTGTACTTTATAAGGCAAAAGCGTATCTACATCATAGCGTCATGACCTAATCATAATGATGTCTCAGCCGCACTCGAGCTGCATCGTAGCAAATTCACAACGTAGAGAGGTCGCCAGGTCAAGTTTTTGATGTCTTGTACTTCCTTCCAGAATCAAATTATCCGGTAATTGCCTGAGCTCAGTCACAGTCGTCGCTTGCTGCAGGGCGCAGGCACCGTTACAGCTTCAGATAAATTGGGCTGCATGCACCGCTAGCCGGGACACAGTTAACCTGTATAATGTTGGGTAAATGGTGTGGAAAATTGCTTGTTAGCTGAACGCCTGAGTGACAGAACCGTGACTGAGTCATGTCTTTACCAATTGAAACGAAACGTGAATCCTGAAAATGAGTATGCAATATTTGTTTAGCAGATCCAATTCACGTTTCAAAAGTTAATGTTTATTGCGGCTCAATGCGGAAGTTTGTATCCGCAGTCAAATTTTCCTTGAAAATGACAAATTAATTGTCTCGTAGCAGCACAGCAGTAGCCATGTTTCCCTCAGCGCCGCTCGAGCGCATAATGCGCGTCGTCACGCTGTATGTCTTCCCAACTCATTATTACGACACGAAAACTGGACACTAAATAAATCGTGACTTTTGCCGTCAATTTAAAGAGTGATGGTTAGCTATTTGTTACTCTTTATTTTATTTCAGTTAACCTACTTGCGTTTCAGCCGCCTCTATTTTTAACAAACTGAGATTTATTGAAATACCTATAGGTACCTTATAACACTTGTAATTATGTAGGTACACCTATGACACAAACCAAGTATTGAAACTATTAGCATATTGTATTCCAAATGGAAAATCTGGCAACACCGCCTCATAATAATATAGGAAGCTCAGAGAATAAAACTCCAGTTAATCCCAGTATGCAATAAAGTAGTATTCCCTGCAGATCCGCGCGTCATCTCTAACTCAATGAACGTTCAAGTATTTATTGGATTTGGAAAAGTATCGGACAGTTATTAGCTTACGGACGCACAACTAGGATTGAGCATGTTTGGAGCACATGCCGCCCGCTGCTGCCCGCCACCCGCGGCCTTCACTTTTATAACGCTTTTGTGTCATTTACCAGCTATTATATTGCTTTGCTTTCATAAATTAGGTACTTGTAGTTGCTGACAAATCAATGTTTTTTTTGAGCTGTGAAATAGAAAAAAAAATGGGAGTTTAGTTTTATCAGACCTTTCTCGGCTTCTAAATGAGTGCGCAGCTCCCAATGTTTATTTAATGAATATTAAACCTAAAGTAGGGATTGATAACTGTGCCGAGCGGTGAGCCGAGCACACGAAGGGCAGGAGCTTGTTTGCCCTATTTCCAATAACGAAACAGTATTTGCGGACCGGCTCCGCAGAATGGAGCTAGTCAACATGTTTTCTGCAAACAAAAATCCATTTCTAATATTTACTCAGGTCGATGGAGGTATATCCGGTATTTACTTGTTCAACTTTTTTATTATTTGCATTCATTAATGTAATCACAACCAATGTATTGACCTACAAATAGGCTTAAGGGTCACTTTAGTGGAATACCTGCTTAATATAATAAAGTAATCCATTAAACAATTGTAAGAAATTGTTTTGTAACATAGAATGGAAACTCGATAAAATGAATGTCAAATTCGATACACTCAAACCTGTATCGGATTAATAAAATAATCCTGAAAAAATACAAATTGCTGCGAGTTCCAACTAAGCCGCAAACCGATATCATCTCGTTATAGACTCGTGTTAGGTTTGGGCTAGAGTGCCTCACAAGCCGAGACCCAGCCGATCCGTTTTGAGTGATTCCGGCAGCTGTTTGCCGACACTATCCGTCACTGAAGCGATTGTTTTCACGAACGTTAGCTTATGCTTTACTAACTTATGCTTTACTAACAGTAAATAATGGCAGGTATTCCCAAATATCACTGGAGAACCAGACAGAGATCATAACAACTGCCCCTCAACAATGAGAATAGAGAAAGTAGACAACTATATTTTTAATAAGCTCTGTTTCTGTTTTCTGGGCTAATGTTCTTGTCCGAATTAGGAGTGATGTGATTGTCGTGGTTGAAGGGACTGCCTCATGTTGGACATATTATCTCGCGTGTCAGTTATATGCAAAAGCAATTGGCAATAACATTAATTAATCAATAGCAATTATTCATAATACGAGTATGACGCACGGCAAAGACAACGCTGTCTCATTATGTATCAGTATCTGAGTTCTTATTCCGACCCGAAGTAGACTTGAAAGGAATATCTTGTTATTCGAGACTCGTGAGTAGGTAGTACTTAAAGATGGGAACATTTTACGATGTGTGTTTATGAAATGAGGTATTTTATAATTTTGACTTCTTGCATTACCCAAGTAATGTACGTGGAACGAGAGTTAAAACGAGAATATTTACTAGAATCACTTATAAATACAAAATTAGCTGCGTTTTACTACCGCGCCGGGGACCGCCGTACATTCTCTCACGTTTGGCTCTACGCTCTACCAATTGGCTCAAAATAGCTTGTACGAATTATATGACTATGTTTTACCTTCTACCTCGTACAATAATCTCATATTATTTTAGTTACGAGCAAATAAACTAATTCAAGGTGGAGGACATGCCAAGATTCTTGAAGAAACCTAGTACATATACCACGCAAAAAGAAAATACAACTGCATAAACTAAGTTAATGAGGGTTCATGCAATATTGCTTTTATGACATTAGTGTATATCTGACGCATTTAAATGGTTTTAATGATTTAAGAAATAATGTTAGCACAGTTGATCAAAGGTCAGCACGTAAACTATCTATGTAATCAAATGATTTGACTATTACATAAATAAATAAATATTTTAGAAGTGTTTAGCTTTATCTCATGTTCAAAATTTTGCAAATCACCTGGATATAAAAAAAACAATATTTAATTAAAATTATTTTTTTAATTATCAAGTAAGTACCTAGTTAGTTTGGTAATCATGACTGATGATGATGACCTAAACTACAAAACTAGGATAATCTATGATGGCAAAATTAAACAAGTCGCTGCGAAGACGACGCATTGAGGATATTGGCGTCAAGGATTGGAATATTTTTCAGCAATTGAAAATCCTTCGGAATTGATATTTTAAGTTTTGAATATTTCATGTTTTTTACTTCAAACTGATAGCTGGTTTTTCAAGATTTGTTAAATATTACAGCAGAAAAAAAATCCCAAAAACTGCTCCATAAAAACATAGATTTTAATTTTACAGGTGAACGGAACCGATCTAAGCTTCTTAATTTTATTTACAGATAAGTCTATACACCCTTTTCAAAGTGCAAACTTGATTTTACATAATTACCAATAGTTTTTATTTTAAACGAGAATTACTGTTTTGGCGCTTACGACTTTTACTATTTAGCTACCTCTCGCGTCTTTTTGTATGCAGGGCGGCCCCCTTCAGTCCGCGTCTGACCATTGTCAACGTCGGACCTGTGTCAATCGAGCTCCCGCGCTCTAGTAAACATCGATAGTTGTATTTTCTAAGTAAAATCTCAAATACTTATTATTAAAAATGGGGAAAAAAAGTTGATGGTTTCTACATGAAGATAAGAACTCTGTATATTGAAAATGTAAGGAAATGATCAAGAAAACATAAAAGTAAACGTTAAATATTTTTCCGGGTTCTAGTAAAACTACAGGGATATGAGACTTGCCAACTTTAGGTGTCATTGTGACGGGCACAGTGACAGTGAGCACCTCAGACTAACTAGACTTGGACGCGGTTTTGACGAAAATTATTTTACAAATTCTGCCGATTTTTGTGAGGGACGAGGTAGAACACGAACGCATTTTACACACACGTATGCATAAAAAATTACAATAGCTTATATTATGTGTACGATTCTCAGACCCGCTGAATATTATGTAGGTAATTATTATTTTTGAAACCGGGTATTTATCACGTAGGTACCTATTTTTATTATTTCTTTTTTCCGAAAAATGTCACCAAATCACGAAAGTTTAAAAAGTTTAACTATGTAGGTATACAGTATACACAAAAAATTTCATAAAAATCGGTCGAGTTTTGTTACAAGACCTTTCGGGGTCTCTATTATATCTTCGAAAATATTCTTAATATAATTTTGCTTGGTATAAAAATGTGTAAGTACCATAATCATCCTTTGGCCGAATAATTTGGAATCTCGAATATTGTTTATTAATATTGATACCCATAATGATTAAAAAACATAAAGATATTTGTCATAACATTTAAAACTCACTTACATTTAAAATCATGATTTTAAAATACAAAACGGGGTCCTGTTGATTGACATAATGTTAATAGTCCTAAAATAACTACACATAACATACTAGTTCTAAAATACTGTAGTCATAATGTTAAATTCCCATAGTCTTAAACTGTCATACATTTATGTTGTCCTAATATTATAAAAGAAAAAAAAACAAAAATAAAAATCAAAATATTTTTATTGAGTCTTATTTAAGTAGGCATAAAGACATTTTACATAATAGTCTTAACTTCTAATATAATATGTCGTCATAATATTTATTATTTCTATTTTTAAGTTGCAAAAACTATTTTTCACACCCGGTGCTCGAAAACCATACATTTTTTCGTCTCACAGTCTTAAAAGAAAGTAAATCATTTCTCCCTCCTAAAAAACAAAATGGCCGGCGGGAGGTAAAGTTGTATGGGATTTCATTTCCCCCTCTGAACCTCATGTAAACAGATAAGTAATGAGATTTGAATTTCAAACTTCAACATTTCCATTAAAATTTTTACTATTGAGTCCACACCAAATAGAACGTATATGGAAAAAAAAGAAAAAATGTGGCAACTTATCTTTTTCTTCCGAATTGATTTTTGATGTTTCTATGAAAATGTTTACCATAGAGAACTGCACCAAGTAGAATTCATTCAAATTAAGGAAAAAGTGTGACTAATGCCTCCAAACTATAGAGCGATCTAATGTTTTTGCATATTAATGCTAAATTATTTTTTGAGAACAAACGGACGACCTCAATAAAATATTTATAATATTTTATTTTATTAAGGAGTCGAGGTAGGTACCTCGACTCCTTCTATAGTGAGTAGTGGGAGCTATCGAAAGAGAGAGATGGTTGGAAAGAATTGGGGGAGACCGTTGCCCAGCAGTGGGACAGTAAAGGTTGAATAAAAAAAAACGAATAGATTATTATTGTTCTACCTATAAAACCTGTTCATTAGACTTGCTTGCTATTTTCTGGGTGCTAAACTAAAGAATCCTTCGATGCGCTTGGGA
Organism: Epirrhoe alternata; assembly: GCA_963565295.1. Taxonomy (NCBI): domain Eukaryota; kingdom Metazoa; phylum Arthropoda; class Insecta; order Lepidoptera; family Geometridae; genus Epirrhoe; species Epirrhoe alternata. The sequence continues at coordinate 13,750,913 of OY751379.1, forward strand.
TTCAATATGGCGCCCGTGACATAAAACACTGCTTTATCCCCTTGGTGAATAATTATTGTTATGGCTTATAACTTTAGGATTACCGTATGTTAGGAGATGTGTATTTATCACTATGTAATGTTAAGTTTACCTAATAACAGAACTATTGTTAATAAGATGTAGTATTGTTATGTCGAGTAATTATTAGGACAATGGACAATCTAAAATAAGTACCAAATACAGTATGAGAATTTAAAATAGGATAAGATACGTTTTGTCAATCATTAGGGAGCCCTGCTATAGGCTGATGATGATGATGATGACGACGATGATGATGATGATGATAATGATTATGACTATGATGATGACGATGACGACGATGACGATGATAATGAAGATGGTGAGATTTTAAATTCCCATACTGTATTTGGTACTAATATTAAATGGTCCTAATGATTACTCGACATAACAATACTACACCTAATTAACAATAGTCATAGTATTAGGTAAACATAACATTAAATAGTCATAAAATCACATCTCCTAACATACGGTAATCCTAAAGTTATAAGCCTTAACAATATGTACTCCTAAAACTATAAGCCCTAACAATATGTACTCCTAATAATCAAACATAATAACAATTGAAATCATAATGCCATTTAATCCTAAAAAAATACCACACTAAAGATGCCTGAGACACAGAAGGTTGTGAATTTCAAAATGTTTTTATGAATAGAAAATACTTTTTTATAACGGTTATAAAAGACACATAATATACAGAAGCGCTCGTGGTCGTGCTTGCTTAGTCGTTCTTGATAGATCGTCGAAGTTAAGCAACGTTCGAAACGGTCTGTAAGTGGATGGGTGACCGCCAGTGGCATTTTCATCTGAGCACTTCCATGCTTCGGAGGGCACGTTAAATTGTCGGTCCCGGCTATTTAAGTCGTTAAGCCATGACGGAGGCCTTAAGGCGGCCTCAAAACTCCGTCGCCAGAGTTGGCCACTGACTCATGTGAACTTACTTTTTTATAACGATTATGCATGAATTTAATAAACAAATAATAAAAATATTATCGAGTATTATAATCATCATCATCATTTCCCTGCCCTTATCCCACTTTCATGTGGGGTCGGCACAACAGGTTTTCCTCTTCCACTCCGCTCTATCAGCCGTCATCTCAACACTCACTCCTTTCTTATCCATATCATCCTTCGCACAGTCCATCCATCTTTTCTTTGGTCTGCCTCTTCTGCTACATCCCTCCACATTCAAACCTAACATTCTTCTCGTTACATGACTCTCTTCCCTCCTCATAACATGCCCATACCACGACAACCTATTACTCCTCAACTTATCCGTCACTGGCGCAACTTTCAAACTTCCTCTAATATACTCGTTCCTGATTTTGTCCATTCTTGTTACTCCACACATCCATCTCAACATTCGCATTTCCGCAACATGCACTCTTCTTTCATCCGTCTCTTTGGTTGCCCAACACTCTGATCCATACAATACGACAGGTCTTATGATCGTCTTGTAAATTTTCCCCTTAATTTTAAGGGGCATATGTGGATCGCACGTTGTTCCTGTGACCTGTCGCCATTTCATCCAGTATTATCGAGTATTATAATAATAGTATTAAATAAATAATAAAAAATATATTATATAAAACTATACACAATTTTATTATGAACGAATATACCCAAATAGATTCCTAACTATATCAACTTTGTAAGGTTTATAAAATTAACTAACATAACTTCGATTAGGGTGAATGAGTGAATCCACTAAACTTATTCTGATCACTACTCAAACCTAACCTAACCACTGAATTCGATTTGGGTGAATAGGTGACTCTAGTGAACTTTTCTGGCGCTTCGGCGGCCGTCATATCAGTTTTGTAAATCTTAAATAGTATTTATTAGGATAAATAAACATAAGGATGATCAAAAACAACAAACAAATTGGTACAAAATAGGACAAAATAGTTTATGTAACTTAATAATAGTAATAATAACTATTATGACGACATATATTAGAAGTTGAGACTATTGTGTCACTTTAATGGTATGTCTTTAATATATTAGGACAACATTATGTATGTCAGTTTAAGACTATGGGAATTTAACATTATGACTACGGTAGGTTAGGACTACTATGTTATATGTATTTATATTAGGACTATAAACATTATGTCAATCGACAGGACCCCCTATAGCAGTCCACGTCAAAGTCAAGGTCAAAGGTCAAGATTAAACTTCGTTCCAACCGAGTGTTCCACGACGCTCCGATTTTTTTGTGCCAGCCTTTTATTCGGAATTTTTATTATTAATAATTGTTATCATTATGACATTTATGTTTATTTATATCCTCTAAAATTAGGCTAAAGATTGATTATGTATTACAACATTATGAATTAAAATCATTATGCTAAAAAATATGTTATATTTACTAAATACTAGCTTCTGCGCGTGGCTTCGCCCGCGTGGTACCAGCATTTTGAATAGCCTTTAAGCTATTCTTAAGTCATTATCTACACCTATTCCAAGTTTCATCCAAATCGGTTCACTGGTTTAGGCGTGATTGAAACGCAAACATCTTAACAAACTCACAAACTTTCAACTTTATTATTATGAGTGGGATTATGAGATCCTAATATTATTGGTTTTGATATTATGAGAAACATGTTATGGGATGTAAAATTATGAAGAAAGTTTTTCGGCGAAACAATGGGGTCCCGATGTACCTACTTGATTTGTATTTTAATTTTTTTTTTACTAAGCCTAGAAATCCTAGAAATGCTCTTGCGTACTGCGTACTAACAATATAACAATCTATGGACTGTTTTGCGACTGTGCACTTTGCACTGTGACCGACACCATTTGACCTAAACATGGTGTCGTGACACAAAATCTAACACTTTTTTTCGTCTAACCACCATGCGTATCGTCCAAAAAGGAACTTATTTCCAAAAATAAATAAATGTAAGGCGACTCCATGTAGTCTTATGTCAACACCGAAAAGCGAGCGAGTTCGACTCAGCCGGGCGGCCGGCGCGCAGCGCACAGCGCGGCTTGGCTGGATGCAAACCGCCTAAAATGAGCAGGGGGTATGAGCTGCTTGCGGGAAGCTCATGGGGGCGTGGCGCCTGGTTTCAAATAATTGTTTATCAATGCGTCACCTTAAGCCGGGTCCGCAGCGACTTGTTTTTGTGTTTTTGTACAAAATAAAAACATAACCGCCCGTCCTCTGCGCCTATTTGTAGTTATTGTTTTTATTTACATTTCAAAAATGAGTTCCGACGCAGAAGACATGAAAACTGTTTTATCCATATAAAAATAGGATGTATCAAAGAGGTACCATGCTAAATAAAGGTTTTAGTTTTTTTGATTTAGTTTTTTTCTTTAGTCTTTCAACGTAAAATCCCAAAGCACCGTTCTTACTCCTAACAGTTGTATTTAAAGCAAAGTTTTTTCTTTAGTCCACTGCATTTCCACAATAATGGTCGCTGTTAATGGTCACCTTCTTGAAGTTGTCTCGCAGTACACATACCTCGGGCAGATTTTGCCGTTAGGTAGAAGCAACTTTGAGAAGGAGGCCAAGAGAAGGATTCAGCTAGGTTGGGCAGCATTTGAAAAACTACGTCGAGTCTTCTCGTCACCCATACCGCAATGTTTGAAAACGAAAGTCTTCTCAGTGCGTCTGTCATTTAGGGGAGGCCTATGTCCAGTAGTGATATAGGCCGATGATGAGATGATGAAAATCTAAGCGCTAAACCAATAATTCAAGACGTTCCAGACCATGGATTTAGCATGGTACCTCTTTGGTACACTATTTATCTTAGTTCCAGACCAAAAAAATTTACACATTTGACATTGACTTCTTCAACACAAACCACTTTCCCTCCCCGCAGGCAAATGCGGGGGATGTTATCCATTCTTCTCGGAAAACATTTTGTTGTTATTTTTGTCTATGCCAAGCCCGAATTGACAGGTTATTTTGTACAAAAACACGAAAACACGTCGCTGCGGACCCGGCTTTGTTAACGTGAGACGAGGGGGGGTCCATCTCGCATATGAATGCATAGAGCACGGGATCGCACGGCAGGTCGAGGAAGCCGCCGTCGCGGTGTAGTCCGCCGCACAGCTCGCCCAGCGGCTGCGACATGTTGTTGGGCTCGCCAGCGTGCCAGCGGTGGTAGCCCGCTTGATGCAGGGTTTCACCTGGGTACAAGCATATTTTATGTAAGTATACGATTCTGCTATAAGTATGCGCTTACGCTCAAGAAGATTTCGCGTGCAGCGAGCGTCAACGCGCATGTAGAGACTATTTCCTCGAGTAAGAGCTATTAACGTGGCAGACCGAAAACAACTGTGACAAGATGATCTGCAAACCGTGGCCTTGGAGTACAGGGGTGGAAGATAAAAGCTACCAACATTAAATCTAACAGAAAATAAATTGCATCTTTACGTGCTATAGAGTTTTGGCTATTAGGTACAGAAGAGATTTTGAAACTCACCATGAATAGTCATCCAGGATCCACCATCGTTGGCATCCCGCACCCCGACAGACACAAAGCTGGTGTACGGGCTGAATATTTCTTTTTCGGGGACCGTCGCGAATAGCTGAATGAGTGCCTGCGCCTCGCGCTCACTGTTGATGACGGCGAGGTGTGCGCCCTCCGCCGCGCACGTCATGTACGCGCGCGTCCAGCTCAGCCCGCGCCGGTGGAACTTGTAGCAACTCCCCGTGACAGGGTTCTTCTTGTATTCTATCAAATAAAACCCAAGCTAAGCAGTAGGAAGTTTAAATTATTTGTATGAAATATGTTGGAAATTAAGTTTTATGGACCTCGATCTGTTCCACATTCGTAAATTTCCAGATATTTCGTCTCCTTCTTGTAGCAGACGTAGGGTAAGAATTCGTTGCAGTTATGGTCTTTCATAGCACCGTCCGAAGTTATTATCATGGCCAGGCACCTCTCCATGCTCCGGTACTGATCATGCTCGTCCAGCGCCCACTCTATTATAGACAGCTCAGACAAGGGTACTCCTGAAATTAGACTTTTAGATCATCTGATAAGTCGGCAATGAGGGAGAGATACTGTTATTATTTCATAAAAGCATGATATATCCTAAACGTGAATGTCCGTTACCCACCTTCGACAGAAGCATAGTCGTCCGGGGAGTACGTGGCGTGCACGCCAGTAAATATAATGTTACAGAACTTCTCCTGCAGTACGAAGTCGACTACCGCTTCCCTCAGCTTTTGTGTTAAGGGCGAAGCGAGGACTGCTCCTGTTATAAAAACGAACATCCATACTAATAATATAAATGTGAAAGTAACTCTGTCTGTCTGTCTGTCTATCTGTCTGTCTGTTTGTTACCTTTTCACGCCTAAACCACTGAACCGATTAGGCTGAAAATTGGCATGGATAAAGGTTGTATCCCAGGGACGGACATAGGCTACTTTTTATCCCGAAAAAAACCCTAGGGACCGCGGGTTACACCGCGGGAGCACAGCTAGTATTTATTATATTTGATAGCATCATAATGGACCTACATATTTGACACCAAAACTTAATTTTTTGTTTATTGTTTAATTTTGTTCCTCGTCTCTTACTCTGGTATTTATGTTTAATGTACCTACCTGTTTTATTTGCTATGTATGTGTGTTGTCTTTATTGCCTGTAATCGTGTTGTTTGTGTCAAATAAACTTATTCTTATTCTTATCCTGTCGATGTTACTAAGAAGAAAGTAATTCTGTAATAAAGTGTGAATGGCCGTAAGGGTCGTACATTTTGAAGAGTGGTGTACCTTCAGCGTGGCAGCGCTGGCGCGCGTCGGCCCACCTGGCGGGCAGCCGGTGCAGCTTCAGCCAGCCGCCCGCGCGCTCGCTGAACGAGTAGCCGCTGACAACCCATTTCAAAACATGCGGCCCATCTGTCGCGAGGCTCAACTCTAAAAGTTGCATTGAAGAGCTTATAAATTCAAATTATATTTTTTAAGAAAACTGAAGCACATCACTTATTAATGATTTCACTGATTTACACAATATTTAAATGAAACCTTCCCAGAAAAGTATTATATGTAGAAAGAAAAGTATTAGTGAAAGCATCTAAGCAAAATTGCATTTTTATTCACATAGGAGCTACACAGGACACGAGCCCACATCCTCTCCCTTGGCTCACTTACCATGAGTACTTTGAATATGAAGGGCGAATAAAGTTACAAGTGCTTTAAATAGTATGTTTGCCACGTTCATTCTAATAAGAAACACTACACTTGGCAAAGGAAAAGGTTAAAATGACAACACTCCTGAAAATTCCAAAAGACTGATGCTGTCTACTGGTATTTTATACTTTTATAAGTAAAAGAAATATATGTATATGTACCTGTTTGATTTATTCATTCGGGTCATAACTGGGTTCAATTATTCCGGTGTATGGAAATTCCTATTTAGGGATCTACAGTTAACAAGGACACCATATTACTGTCTCATGTCCGTCATACGAGAACTAAGTTTATTTTCACTAGTTCCTGAGAAAACCCATGCGGAAAATGTAATGTAAAGTTTCTTTTTTGTTGAAAAAATACTGTTCAGTGTTCAGTGGTGCAAGCTTTAAACCTAATACACACTGGTGACTCGTTCTCTCGGCGACCAAAACATAGGTAGAATCGCCCGGGCGACCGGCGACCAAGTGCGTACACACCGTCGATCGAGTCGCCGGCGACTAGTCGACAGTGCGGAATAGCTGTTATTCCAGATTACGGTAATCTATTAAGCATACCGTAAGCTGGTTCATTAATACAATATACAAATATTGCAAGTTTTATAATTGTAAAATATTTAATTGAAAGCGTGCAAAACTTGAGACAAAACTTCCCGAAACCCTTTTATAAAGAAGAAACTTCACGATGAACTTTCCGCCGCTGTACTGATACTGCTCTTTGCTATAGATAGCTAAACAAGTGTGACTCGAAAAATCTCGAACAAAGAACGGAGCTTATAAGCTATCAGAAAACTTGTTTCTCGCTAATTGAGCCACAGCGAAGCCGCTCCGGCAAACTTTTAATTAGTTACCTACCTTACTATGGTTGTACTTTTTAAGTAAATAATAAACTAACCAAGTACGTATCAGGCCAGGTTTTGTAATTGCTTGTCATCAATATTGATGTAAAATCTCTTCGTCTTCGTTCTTGGATCATTTAAGTAATTTTAAATTTAACTCGTACGCAAGTTTTGTTTTTATAGTTGGTCGACCGACTTATTACTTGTTGTCTTGTTATGTAAATGTTTTTATCATCATTACCATTTTACTTTACTACTCCGAGAATAGCGTGATTAGCGGGTAGAATATCTAAACTACTAACATACTTTTATTAGATATTTCTGCACTAAGGGTATCTGAGCTAAGTGACGGACAAACAGACAGATAATACCTATGGCCATGGTGAAAGTAGGGTTCCTTGTTTAATACGGAACTTCAAAAAGCTGATCGATAGTCGTACAAAATCGATGCATAATTTACCGATTCATCAACACAATTAATTTGTAAACAATAGGAGGAATTTCCAAAATGTAATTATTTGTTTTTTTTTTTCAGACAAGGTCGCTCACACCGCGAAGTATAATAATAACAGCCAACCGACTAGGATTATACTTACTTCTACTTTCAATCGGAAGGTCGTGCTCGATTCCCGGATGTGCATCAATGATTTTTCATGAAGTCATGCGCATAACACGAGCTCTACACATTATAACGTGTTATTTTTGTGGTCAACAAAGTGACATCGCATTTACAATTTTAGTTAGGACAAAACTGCCTGGAATTAAGAGCTCCCCTCAAGCCGCAATAGCAACCGGAACCCTCCAACACGGCTCACGCATTACAGAAGAGAATAGTAATCTCTATTATATACCTAAGAGCAAGGTGCGAAGGATGCGCGCTCTCTCAGCCAGGAAGGTAACAAGAGGAAATGAACAGAGGAAATCAGAACCAAGCAACCCTCACCTTGCGAAATTAATTACAGTCGATTGGAGGGCCGCAGCCGAGCGCGGCAGGCTGGACTCCCTCAATCGACAAGGCAACCGCAACAAAACAACCACAACAATGCTCCAAAACGAAAAGGTTGTTCATGCTATAGGAGTTTACAAATTAAACTTCAGCCTTCTTTCAGTACAGTCGATCGGAACACCCGTGGATATGAAAATGTATTTCCAAAATGTTACATTCACCAACTTGCTAGCACACGATAGAGGAAGCTGACATAAAAGAAGCGAGTGGTAACTAGATGCTCTATAATGTAATTTAGTGCCGGGCAGTAAACTGTGCATCGCAGTAACTTCTTACACTTAATAGGCAGCATCGCTCGTGAAGCATACCGCACTCCCATAAGGCATCAACAGACTATTCTTACCCACTATTTACATAAATACCATGCATTATGCGAATTAGCATAATTATTATTTTCTACACACGCGCAGCCGTGCATAGTGCGAAACTATGTTATGATTGTTAGAAGAAGGCATGGAGGGTACGTTTTATTAAGTTTATTGTTTGAGGACTTAAAAAGTTTAAAACATATAGAAACTTACTACTACCGTAGGAACACATTTTGATGGCTACCTACTAGGTATGAACATTAGAAGAATTAAAATAAAGGGTAGGGTAGAGTCAATTTCATCATCTTTCATCTTTTCATCATCACTAGACTCCCGCAATACCTAGTGAAGGTTACGGGAACGTGAATTAGGTTTTTAAAAACTAACTTTAAAAATTAAAGTAAAATAATTGAAGCGACTGTGACCAGTTTTATTCACAAGACGAATGATTAATATTAGTCTTACAAGTACGGGCCGGCAGGCACAGAATGTGTGGGTGGTAGAGATAACACTCCCGGCTGCTGGTAGAGAATGCAAGCTTGCAGTCTCATGCATTCGGTGTTATGATTTGTATACTAGCCGGTAATATAACTCCTCCCTCCTCAAGTGCGAAATTATCGGTACGCACAGATTCTGTGGTCTGATGATTTCGCATTAACAAAAAGCGATACACAATAAAAACAATAGAAACAAGTATTAAAATTAAGTACAATAAGAGGGTGCCTAAACTAACACTTTTCACGGTTACGCCACTGAATTCGTTTTCACTTTCACTTAACACATTTTCATTTTGTTTTAGAATACGGGAAAACTGTTTAATTTCATCCAAGTCAAGGTTCTTGATGTTGACAGTAGCCAATGGTGTTTCCATTAATTTTATAGATTTCAGTTCTGGTAGAGTTACAATTGGAATTTTCTTGAAGTGGAAGCTATCTGCAAACGTTCTGCGGTAACTTAATTTTTCTTGATTCAAATAGACCTCACAGCTTTCAGTTATCGTTATTATATAAGTACCAAAAAGCATTTGCCTAATGTTATCATGGCTGCATTTTTCTATTAGTACCGTTGGTTTTCTCGTAAAGACAATCCAACTGTCCAAACTGATTCGCTGTATTCTGGTGTTTTCAATGTCTACAGCGTATGGAACGCATGCGGTAGTGTTTTCTTTGAACTCCAAAAGCTGTTCTGCACAGGTCAATGGTGGAAATTGAGCCATATTGTCGCCTTTGCACAGGAAAGTGTTATCCACAGCAATTTTCTCGCATGGCTTAGTAACCGGCAGGTATTTGGAATCTTTTGCCAAAAGGTAAGGGAATTCAGGAAATATAATAACAGTTTTGTTAATGGAATCTTTGTAAATAGGAAGTGAGTAGAATTTATAATAATAGTATACACTTTTATCTGTGAGTGGTACTTCCAAAATAAACGTTATCTGGTTTCCTTTGACATATGCTTTAACCGTGATAAGCCTTTCTAATTTCAACAAGTTACTTTCTTGTACCTTATAGACTAAGCCATTATCCTGCTCTATAGATTTCAGTATACATAATAATTCGGTTGAATTTACAATAGACTGATGTAGTACAGATACTTTACTAAATGCCAAAGCCGTCTCTATTTCATTTAGAGTTACATAAGTGGTTCTAAACATACTCAAGAATGTGTCAAACATATTTGAAACATAAGAGAGATAGAGACAGGTGTTTTCCTTGAAATCTTTGAATTGAATTAGTTCTTCAATAACTTTCAATCGTTTATCTAATATTACTGTATTTTCCTGTAAGGTTTCTGTACTGTTCACAAAATTATCTAACATTTTGGTGATCAGGGTTACCTTTTTATCAAGAGCCGATTCTTTGGAATTAATGCGTGAAAAAAGTGAATCATATTTTAGAGCATCATCGTTATCTAAGTTTCCTGAAACTGCCTTAATTAACGATCCAAGCGGGTTTATTAAACCTCTTCTATATCTAACATGTAACGGAACCAACTGATGAAATTTCACAACAGTTATGTTTCGTATATATTCTGCTTGAGCCCTTATGCCCAAAAATTCATGGACAAACGGTTTATGCATATCGACTAATCTAATAAACTCATTAAACTTATCTAAATGAAACTCTAAATCTCTACTAATGCCGCTTAAATCTAAAATCTTAACTATTAGCCACTTATCTTCTTCCTTGAATGCCTTTCCTTCCTTAACAGGTAAAATTCCTGGATTGTTTTCAATCCTTTGAAGATGAAGGGCCTGGTACAGGGGAAGTAGAGTCACTACGAGCAAACACCACCTGTGGAGGGCGTTTAACGTTTTTAATAGCCACTCTTGTGTTTCTTTTCCCTATTTGCATCGAAGCTACATTTCTTTCTACTCTGGTTTTAACCTTAGCTTTTTTATATCTTGGTTTGTCCTTGCTTTTCCGAGTATTAATATCTTTCGTATACACTATGTCTCCTACTTCTAACTCTACGTGCTCTCCTAACCTATTCTCTCTGATTCGTTCCTTTTTTTCTACCATTTTGTCTGAAAGATATTTATACAAGTACTTTGTTCTTTTAGCGTGGTCATTCAGCAATTGCTGCATATACGTTTTTTCAAAATCCCCATCAAATAGTTTGTTAGAGTCGGTATGTCCGAAAACTATTTCAAATGGAGTCAATTCTGTTGTTGAGTGAATTGTATTATTGTAAGCCATTATAGAGTATGTCATAATCGAAGCAGCGTCGGTACATTTTTGTTCGTACTTAGCTAAGCGATAGATTTCTATCAATGTTGAATGAAATCGTTCAACAATGCCTGTCGAATTAGGATTATTTGGTGTACAGATGTGTAACTGAATTTTGTACATGCTAGCAAATTCTTTCATTAACTCATTGTTAAATTCAGATCCCGGGTCACTGCTGATTTTGTTGGGAATCCCGTACATTGAAAAGAATTTAATTAATGCACGAACTACTTCTGGTGTTGATTTATTTTCAATTTCTAGCGCTTGTCCTAATTTACTAAATGCGTCTACAATGGTTAAATAGCTTCGATTTTCTATCGAAAATATATCGATGAATACCTCTTGAAACGGTGCTGATTGAGTCTGAGTTAGCTCTAACCTTGGTTTTATAGGTTTCCTGTCGTACTTCATCTTTCGACAAGCCTCACACGCGTTTATCACTGCTGATGTTACATCTTGCATGTTATGCCAAAAATAATTTCTTTTTATCCTAACCATAGTTTCTTTAATCCCTCTATGACAAGTTTTTCCTTCGTGGTGTTGCAATACAATCGCTCTTTGTTCATTCTCATCTTCTATGAAGATGACTCTTTCCGTACATTCATAGATCTCAACCATACCTTCTTTGAACAATTTTGTAAATACGCTGTTAAAAGTATTTCTATGCTTTTCGTCTTCAAAGTAAATGAAGTATTTTGTTTTGGGTTTGATGTATTCCTTCAAAAACTGTTTTACTAGTTCGTCATTATCTAAAGGCAAAAATACTTCAAGAACTTTCTGCTTTTCTCTATCAATTTTCTTTACCTGTATCTCTTTTCTAAACCACGTAAAGACCAATATTTGGTTTGGTTTCGTATCAACTGCCTCATTCATGATAGGAATCCCTTTGAATTCTCGATCTTCTGCTAAAGGGTTACTGCCTTCCGTGCTGCTAGATAACGGTGGCAACGGATAATTTGGCGATGTTTCCGATCCTATGCGGACAGTGTCTGCATTTGATGATGTATCCGATAATACTATAGTCTCTATGGGTGGTTCTTCCTCGTCGTTTGTCTTTTTGTCTTTAGCTAAGTTGCTAATCTCCTCAGTCAAGTCCTGAATGTGTTTTCGAAGTTTCAATTCTTTTTCGTCTACATTTACGTCCATTGATCCGTCAGATGAGTCAGAGTCCATAGCATTAACTCTAATACGTGATAGAGCGTCAGCGTTTGTGTTCTGCTTACCCGATTTATACTTAGTCTCGAAATCATATTCTTGAAGACGAAGTCTCCAACGCGTCAATTTACTATTTGGTTCCTTAAGGGAATCAAGCCAAGCCAGAGGACGATGGTCAGTATAAATTATAAATTTATTACCGTATAGGTAGGGCCTGAAATGTTTGACAGCCCAGATAACAGCTAAGAGTTCTCGCTCAATAGTGCTATACCTCATCTCAGTTTCACTGAGAGTCCTGCTAGCATACGCTATAGGTTTATCGGAGCCTACAGTTCCCTGCGATAATACAGCACCAATCGCGACGGCTGATGCGTCGGTTGTTAGTATGTAAGGCTTTGATGGATCAGGGTATTGTAGTATAGGTGCGTGTGTCAGAAGTTCTTTACATTGATTGAACGCATCTATATACTTTTGGTCTGTTATGATCTTATTTCGCTTTTTGAGGCAATTTGTCAATGGTTTTGTGATTTTAGCAAAATCTTTGATAAAACGCCTATAATAGCCTATGAGACCAAGAAAGCTCTTTATCTCAGTCACAGTCTGCGGAAGTGGGTAGTTTAAGACCGCCCGTATTTTGTCATCGTTTGGTTTAAGACCCTCGTCAGTGATGGTATGACCTAGGTATAATACTTCTGTACGTAAAAACTCGGACTTATCGAGTTGTACCTTGAGGTTAGCTTCCCTCAGTCGATTAAAGATGGATCTTAAGTCTTTTATGTGCTCCTGCAAGCTCGTACTATAGATGATGATATCATCCATGTATACAAGACAATGTAATCCTTGGAGTCCCCTAAGGATATTGTCCATAGCTCGTTGGAATGTGGCAGGTGCTGTTTTGAGTCCAAATGGCATACGTAAGAATTCGTAATGTCCTGCTTCAGTGCTAAATGCCGTCTTCTGTCTGTCAGTCTCATTAATTTCGATTTGATGGTAGCCATTGGCTAAGTCTAAAGTCGTAAAATACCTACTCTTGCCTAACTTGTCGAATAAGTCGGTGATGTTTGGTAGCGGGTATTTGTCGTCAGTCGTTATGTCATTTAGTCGCCGATAATCAATAACCATACGGAACTTTACTTCACCTGAAGCGTCCATTTTTTTTGGCACTAGATGTACAGGTGCGTTCCAAGGTGAGTGCGATTCTTGTATTACGTTATTCTTTAATAATTTTGCTACTTGCTCTTTAATTTCTTGCATCTGTACCGGAGGCTGTCTGTATGGTTTTACATAAATAGGGTCTTCGTTCTTTGTTCGAATAAAATGTTTTACCTTGCTCGTGAAGCTTAGAGGAAGCTTGTCACTGTAAAATATATCCTTAAATTCCCTACATAACTCGGATATACATTTTCGTTCTTCGTCGTTCGTGTGGTCAAGTCTCAGTCTTTTCAAGTTCTCTTCTAAAATGTCGTCTACTTCTAAGTCTTTCATTTCTACGTCATTATAACAATTAACGTTTATTACACCGTCAGAGTTGAACTTCTCTACCTTAAACGGAGCTGTAACCGTCAAAGTCATTTGTGTCTCTAAACAGTTCTGGATAATGGTAGTGGCATATCCATTTTCACACCTAACTATAGCAGTGGGCATTCTGAGCCCTTCACAAAATTGTGTGTACGCTAATAAAGCTTCGCCACTGTACAAATTTACAGGTAATTGTACTCGTTGTTCAGATCGTGGGGCTAACTCTATAACGTAATTCGCTATACGTTGTACTATAGGTATGATACCTGTCTTAGTCCTGAGCTTGTTATGCTTTAAGTCAATAACAGCTTCTAGTTGTATCAGTAAGTCGTTACCTATAAGTCCGTCGTACTGCGCGGCAACATCATAAACATAGAATTTATGAAATTCGGCGCATTGAAAAGATGGCATTAGGGGAATTTCGATAACTTCGTTATGACTACTCGAGGCATGTGTACTTATGACCGTGAATGGTTCATACAGGCTAAACTCACGGAAAAATTGGTGAGCTTTTCGCGGGCTGATAAAGGATCGCGTGCTTCCAGTATCTATCATGAATTTCCCGTCAATTTCAGGTATATACACGTACGGCAATTTTAATTTAATGTTGCAATTCAAATTAATTACTTCGGATGGTTCATTGAGGCCAGTACGTGAAAATTTGCGATTTCGGTTTCGTTTACATTTTCTTCGGTCACCAAATTTTCCTGCTCTTGCTCTACAGCTGATTCGATCTGAGAATCGTAATATTCTGCATAGTAATCATCGTAATCATAACCTACCTGTTCATTATCATAGACGTCATGTTCATTTAAGCGAAAGCCTTGAGGCTGTTGCGGAGCCTGCGTTTGATGTGGGACAGGTAGAGTTTTCATTGTCACGTCTGAGCTACCTACTTGATTATTCGGAGGCTTGTACCCGAATTGATTCGGATGGCGATAGCCAAAGTGTTGTGGTCGATAGCCAACAAACTGTTGTGGCTTTGAGTTAAAGCCTTGAGGCTGCATAAACCTCGGCATGCCAGGCTGTTGTGGCTGCATGAACTGGGGTTTATATCCAGTCGGTAAATTTGGTCTATAACCAGTTGGAGCCTGTTGAGGCGCGAACCTGTTTACAAACGGTTGCCTATACTGACTGTTACCTGGAATACCGAATTTGAACTGCGGGGGTGCATTGAAGTTTGGCCTAAAGCCACTAGGCTTGAAGGACACGCTTTCGTATACAGGTGTGGTGCTAGACCTCGCCGCTGTTTGCGTTGGTGTGAAAGCAGAGGACGGACTCCTTAGCATTTTATGCCGGATGTTATACTGCTCATAAAAGTTAACGTCCTCAAGTACATACTCTAAAGCTTTTTCTAGAGTTCCTGGCATTTTCATACGAACCGCTCTCAGCAGGTTTTCTGGCAGATTGTATAAAAATACATTAAGCGCCAAGTTGTTATAAATGCTTGTCTTACTTAACTTTGTGCTAGCGTCCAAAAGTTGATTCACTTTAGAAATCAATACTGATCTTACTGATTGGAGCCTATTGCAAAAGTCTAAATAACTTTCCCCTTGTTTGATTTTTAATGTTTCAAGTTCAATCGCTATGCATTCTTCACTTCTAGGATCACCAAAATGTTGATTTAGCAACGTTTTTAGTTGCTCCCAGGTCACAATATCAATTCGCTCGCTAACTAATGCTGCGGCCTCATCGGTCAATTTACTTGTAATAATATGTAATACATATTGATCCTGCTCTGCATTTCCCCGGTATTTGTTGATTACATAATCACATTTCCTTAAAAATAAGCTTAAATGGCGTTTATTCCCACCAAAACTAGGTATAATACACGATATTTCCTTTGGGATTATAGTTACAGTCGTCATTTTAATACTTTAGTAACTATTTGTTTACGTGAGAAATGATCACACTAAAATAAACACAATATACCCAAACTTATAACTTGGCTATTCAAAGAGTTCATAAAAATATTACCAAGACCTAACAGTACCTAAAAATGCACTAGTACTGTTTACTTAACTCTACTTTAATATCTAACTAATTTCGCAATATAGGAAACCAGAATACGTTATAATGGAAAAAGTTCGATTCCGAATATAACAAAATAAAATGCACGAAAAGGTAGGAAAGGATGGCAAAAATTCTACTCACCAGCCAGTCACCATCATGCTTGATCGCCTCTCGGTACTTCACAAATTTATTTGGTTCGAACAGATCCGATCCGTCGGAAAACTCGCGAAAATTCGTGATAACTCCGCGGGAAAACTCGGAAAATCCGCCCCGGCTGCGCCAGTGAAGGTTACGGGAACGTGAATTAGGTTTTTAAAAACTAACTTTAAAAATTAAAGTAAAATAATTGAAGCGACTGTGACCAGTTTTATTCACAAGACGAATGATTAATATTAGTCTTACAAGTACGGGCCGGCAGGCACAGAATGTGTGGGTGGTAGAGATAACACTCCCGGCTGCTGGTAGAGAATGCAAGCTTGCAGTCTCATGCATTCGGTGTTATGATTTGTATACTAGCCGGTAATATAACTACCTACAGATTGTCCTACTGCGGGGTCCATAGTAATTAATTTGCTGCCCTCCAGCCGGCCCTGCGCGGCCCTGCCTGGGAATGCGGCGAGCTCAGCATGCTAACTTCGCAAGTTGGCTGCTCAATGCGGAAGTGTACCACGTCCCCACAATGTACCCACTGTTCATTTATTTCAAGCTATTCATAGATAAACTTGAATTAATTATACTCTGGATATACCTGAGAATATCTACACTCAGAACATTTTTATGGAGCATTAGTTTTATTATATGTTCATTCCTAATTACTTGTTTGTTTACAGACGTGTCGGAGTCAGAGGTGGCGCATGCGTGGTATAGGTACGTATGCAGCTGCACACGGTGTCATATTACTACTTTCGAAAGCTGTATTAGTGAATTGAAAATAATTGATCGAAGATTGAGACAGTGATTATTTGCTACGAAAACGATCTAGAATCTTGATTAGAGTAAAAGTAATCTACATTTCTAGTTGAGAATTTTATTGTGGATTGCTGCTTTAATTTCTGATATAATAAAACTTAATAAAAGTTATGACCATTTTACCTATATCTTTATACGAATTCAGTCAACTTCATATTCAACACAAACTCTATATATAATTTTTCTTTTCTTTTTACAGGGCGATCCATGGAAACACATAGGCCACGTGTTTCACGAGTCTCCTTTTAAATTTCGAGAGTAGGCTCATTACACTCAGTAAAATAATTGGTCACTCGGCTGTCTTCCACATGCATCATGAACAGCAGCAATTAAACAATTGTTGGATATCTCCTTGAAAGTGGCGCCGGCACGGTGTCTGATGTCGTCAATTTTGCGAGTCGAATAAAATTTAATTTGATAATTTTGTTGTTTTGTCCAACTGCTAGTAAAACTTCTGATATATTGTTATTGTTCCAAGATAGGATATTTGTTTAATTATTTACTGTTATTAGTAACGTTCTTATCTTGTCTTTAGCCAGTAATTATGCCTATGCCATCTCAACCATGCCGCACGCACTGCAGTCTCCCGTTGTGCAAGTGGTGGCTTATTTTAGACACTTGCACTAATTATAATAATATGTTACAAATCATGCTGAAAAGGAACTTTAAATTCTCTTAGTGTTTTTTGACTTCTGTCGTAGCCTGTACCTGGTCCACTTCTGATCTTGTTGTCGGTTTATTTGGCCACAAAGTTATTATTATCTCGTTCAGTTGGCAATCAATGGAAGGGCGGAATCAAAGAAGTAAAAGAGCAATAATCGTGGATGGCCGCGATCGCGCCGGCAGCCGCTGAATTATTCAGGACGAGCCAGTTTATTATTATTGCACGTACTTCCTCGACTGTTTACCCAGCTTTGTAAGCACTTCACACTATCAATACTTTCATTGCGGATGAGAGAAACAGCTCACAGTATAAAGGACCAGTTATGCACCATGACGCGAGAATCATAATGCTTCCCCCGTCACATTGGGTCAGAACAAAAATATTCTTCGATTTATACTCAGCGTGTTTCCAATTCTTTTAATCAGTCGTCATATTAATTATATTCACTCCACATTTCATCTTTCATAATCCTTCCATCTTTTCTCAAGCCAACCAGTATAAAGCACTTGGGTTCGAGAAGTGGCCGTGGTCAAAGCCGTGGACTATTTAATAAGGATTTTTTTCCTTGTCATTCTCATGACAATGAAATGAAAATTGATGGCAACCAATTTAGCAGCCCACCTATACCTTTGAGCTATGGGTCGAAAACCTTTAACGAATAACAAGGTAGAGTTATCGAGCCAATTAATTGTATCAAACAATATTTTCCTTGCCTAAATAAATAATAAAATAACATGCTTTTGTTTAAAAAACTCGTCCTGTATTTAGTTAGAAACTTTATACGGATTCTTGAGTTTCAACACAAACTTTTTTGAAAGTAAACCGATAAAGAAATATATTTCTTAAGTTACGAATTCTTAACTTTTCTGTATCACATCATTGAGCTAACAGCCAGCTTTTAATATACAATGATAATAATAATAATTATGCAAAGGAGATGATTCATTTTTGGCCCAAATGTAAAAAGTGCCGGCCAACGAGAATAAAGGTGTCACCACTATAAAAATTACAAAAAACTATTAGGGAAGTCAATCGGATCATTTTTCAATATGACACTAAGTCTCGTCAACTACTGTAACGATCGGTGTTTGAACCCATCAATGTGATTCAGGAATTCCTTTATGTATGCTAAAGTCTATTCTAAACGATTTGCTGGATAAGGACCTTTTTTCCTTATTACTGGAACTGGTCACGTAAGTAGCAGAGCAGGTAGGTTCAGTAATGGGACGACGCCAGCTTCCGCATTTTGAGCTTACAGGTATCCTTTAACGAGTTACTAATAGAACAACTTGTAGCTTACCTACCAAAGAATAGCGGCCGGCAGAGGGGCCATGTGTCACGTTAGTACCCAGCTAATGCAGTTTTATCCACACTAGTTGATAATTATGATATCGTCCTGTTCTTGAAACAATCAGGAAATAGTCATTAAAATTGATATTTACGAAAACATTTATGAAATACAGCTCTACTACTGGTAGGCAGTATTTCACACACCAATGTTTTGTATAAGTAGGTACCTACGTTTATCAATATTTTGATGCTTAGAGAAATACGAGTACTTACAACAACACCATTCAATTCACTCTATTTACCTTTCTTGAAATCATCTTTGTCACTATCTAAGAATCCCTGTCCGCAACATCTCCTATCGAGCTGACTCCGTTACTCCAACAACATAATTGAGGATGCACTTGAGTGCTGCCATTTAAACCATTACCAGCGCGAAGTGGTATCACACAGACTCCGTAAGTGGAGGCGATAACTTCGCGGAAACCAGACGAAGCTTTCAACGATACTTGAGAAGTTCAGTCTGTAGAACAACTTGTGTTGATACTTGACACGATGTGCAGACGTTCTATTAAAGTCTTTTTCACGCCGGAACGTATGCAAGACACATTGAACTTGTTTCGTTTCATGTTGTGTGGCTCACAACAATTTTGAAACAAAAAAGTCAAGAAAAAAATTAAACGATAAAACATACAAAAAAAAATGTTTTTGTCTATTTCCTGTTTAATTATTTCATAAATTATCATAAACGAGCCATTAAATATAAATAAATAAACAATAAACATTTTCTAAAAAACTCCGCCAATTAACAGTACTGAGTAAAATGGAACGTAATCTATTAGAGAGTGCAAAAATGAAAATCGAAACAATCGATGAATCGATAAGTAAAAAAATAATCGTTGGTTTAGTAATTTTGTCTATGAATGAACCTTGTAATCGATTGAGATGAATTGATAGTAGGTAGTGAAACAAAAATCGATTTTGATAATCTCGATTAAACTTTAGGACATTACTATTAGACTGATTTTGACATTATCTCGAAGTGTCTTGCATACGTTCCGGCGTGAAAAAGATTATAGTACCTAAGTATCGAACTTGTGGGGAAGTATCGAACTGTTTCCATACAACAAGTTCTCTACCACAAAGACTTCAAAGACTACCTACGTATTCAACGCAGGCTTATGGGAAGTAAAAAACTGAAACCAGATGACTTTTTATCCTTTTATTCAAATGGGTAAAGTTCAGGGACGTACTTATAAACAACAGACAAAATGTATCCTTTGGTAAAATTAGATCGGAGAACATTACAACGACGGTCTACGCATTTTACCTACAAATATACCAAATTTTAATGCGTTTTGTAAAGTAACATTATAATGTTGTCTTCGCTACCATCATTTTGTTCACTGTCTGTGATGTAATGTAGTTCAATTAAAACTTTTCCGTAGCTTCAATAAAATTATTTGGTTTAGAACAATCGTTTTACAAAGATATAGTATCACAAAGTAACACAAAATACATAATATTAACAAATAAGTAGAGGAGGATATATGAAATCAAGTAGAGATAAATAAATAAATATGCTGGACATTTCACACAGCATCATCTAGCCCCAAACTAAGCAAAGCTTGTACAATGGGAACTAGATAACTGATATACTACTTATATACTTTTTGTTTGTAAATACATACATATTATACATAGAAACACCCAGACACGAGATAAATATTTGCAGATTAATAAGAAACATTTATCCCGCAGCGGAGATCGAACCCGCAACCTTCTGCGTCCCAAGCGGGCTTTCACCCACTGCGCCACAGAGGTGGTCAAGATAGAGAACAGAGTTAAGACTATTGAATTATCCTTTAGGTCAATAACCATCTTGTTAGTCCTGAGAGCCTGCCAGCCAATTAGCGTTCCCTAGAAGCAAGCCAGTTTGCCTGCGCCCGTTCCCACCGCCCGGCGCCCGCGCAACGGACCCGCGCCTTTTTAGCCTCCACTAGCTGTCGCTTCCTATCTAAAGCCTGATGCCTCATACCAGTCGGGGTGAACACACTGAGTACCCTATGTTTTCTTTCTCCATTTTCATGTATCACTGGTCATGACACCGCTCTTTCCACGCACTTTATGCGTATGTACCAAACCATATGCCTATCCCTACCAAAGTTTCCATCCACATTCATGATCTCTCGTGGTATAACATTTATTACTTTTATCTTTCCTCAAGAAAACACATCACTAGAACTAGAAGACAACACAAAAGCCGTGACCGCACTCAAAGCGATTGCGATGCGACAGCGATTTCAATGTAAATTTCACTTCGCTCAGGTGATGGTTACATTCATTTGTTCTACTTGCATTTATTTATACAAGTTATTTAACCGAAATTGCTATTGTGTCCTTGAGATCTAAGCTTTTTGGAGTTACTGCTTTGTTATCCATGTTTTTCCCGGCTTGATATTTTCCAATATTTTCCTGCTGACAAGAAGCGCGATATGAATGTGTCTTCACAAAGAATGTGATTTCGAGTTTTTATGGATAGGTACTATTAAGGACACTTACTTCCTTGAAGAAACTCTATAACTTGAAAACTACATTAGGTACTACAAAACTACATTATCATGAATGTTTATTTTTTGCCTTACCTATAACAAAAAAACTACAAGCAACATACACATTACACACCGACCTACAAACAACAAGGTAATTAGAAGAACAGATGACATGAAGAACTTTCACTGTCAATATGGCGGCTGAACACCTGCTTACGAAATGATTAACGGGAAAACTTTTAAGTGAGTGTTTACACAGCCAGAGTCGTAAACCGCGGCGCAATGGGAAAAGTAACCAGCCGCGACCTCACTACAGGAAACATTTTACAATTGTGTGTGGGCATATCACCTACAGACTCTACAATCTAACTCTGTAAATGGCAACATATTCTTGTGTGTAGTTATAGTATTCTTATTCTTAACTGATCCTATTGTATTTTGTAAAATGTTTAGTTTCTTAAGATGTTTGTGTTATGTATTCTCAGCGAAACATCTATTTTCGTGAACATGAAAGAGCGACATAACTTTTTATGGCCCTTTGATAAGATCCCAGGTAAGTATGAACAAAATAAATCGCAACATTTAAACATTATCTTTGAGCCAAGACCAAACTGGGCATCGCTTAACCTTATAGCTATTTTATTTTAGCTTTTCCTAGTAAAAGCTAAATTCTACTACTGACACTGAGGCTTTTACGCCTTCGGAGCGCTTAAAACAACGCGTGTCAAAGAAGCGCAATAACATTCCATGTAATTTATTCATTGGGTGACGCGACTCAAAGCGAAAAATGTCACGGTCACAAAATTTTCATTAATTTTCCGGTCAAATTGTCCACTGAATAACGTTCGTGGAAGAGCGATTATTCCGATTTTCATCACTGTCATTTCTACGCTTCCTAGTCTCGAGAGACCAAAAATATCTATTGTATTTGCAAGGCAATAAATAAATAAATAAATAAATAATGCTGGACTTTTCACACAGCACCATCTAGCCCCAAAGTAAGCAGAGCTTGTGTTATGGGTACTAGATGACTGATATACTACTTATATACTTTTTGTTTGTAAATACATACATATTATACATAGAAACACCCAGACCCGAGACAAATATTTGTAGATCATACAAACATTGGTCCCGCCGCGGGGATCGAACCCGCAACCTTCTGCGTGCCAAGCGGGCTTTCACCCACTGCGCCACAGAGGTGGCAATATGAGTGATAAGCAAGGATGCCACGCTGTAGGCATGGACACTGAGTTTAATCAGTGGCAGTGCCTGGGTAGCTGGGTACACTACTTAAGTTGAGCGCGCGGTTCTCGGTTACCAAACTCATTAGTAAGTGGGAGCCATCACAATTTGCCAACTTCTCGTTTGTGCGGTTTCACTTGATTAGGTACCTCCATTCAAGAAATTTTCTTAAAATCTGAACATGCAGGAAGTAATAGAGATGGTGTATTCGTAAATGATGGTGATGGAAAGATTGGAAAGAACGACGGAGAGAAGTACATTGAAGATCACCTTTCTAAGATTTCTTCTTTTAAAGATTATATTTTTATAGTGTTAACCGCACACTTGGGAATATCTAAAGATTTAAATGCATGCCAAAAATTAGCACCTATGCGGGATTGAAACCCACGTATTTATACATCCATGGTAATGCTCTAAACCAACTAAGCTAATGGGCAACCAACGCGATGGATGGAAATTTCATCCATTGCGAATAGAACATTACCACGAATCGGTAAGGACGTGGGTTCTGAATACCTTTCAGTTGAATATTATAAGTTTTTAGGTACAGGGTTTGTGCGATCTCCTTTTCCCTTCAACCTTTTACGTCCCAGCGCTACTGTGGGCCAATCTTCTGTGAAAGAATCCACAAAAGCACTTCAAATATTGAGAGCACCGTAGAGCCCTCTAGTTAGAAATACTACTAGCGTCAAATCTCGGCGGCCGCTTTTTAGGAGCCATTCAATTTGTTCGCCTAATTGAAAGTCAAATGTAGAGTAGGTAGCAGGCAGTCTTGAGCACTTCGTGGAATTCATCGTAATGTGTCGTTTACCTTAAGAAATAAGTCATTCCACTAATTATATACTCGTAATCAGCTTTAATTTAATGAATCCGAGTAAATTAATGTCTCAAAGTATTAAATTGTTTTGATTTATGTTGTAATATATATCGACTACCGTATTAAAATAACATCCTTTGTTAAGTATGTTTTATAACGCCTCAACACTATCTCCAAGTGAATGGAACCCAAACCGAGTGGATTTTTAGATGCTTACAAATATCCCGGCACAAATAGATCCCGGACTCATAACTCACTCGAGTAATTTCTCGATGAGTTCTGTCAATAGGTTTACTTTGGACTCATAAAACCTCCCATTCGTTGTACTATTCCTTCTATAAGTAACGGAAAGTAATCGCGTAGTTTCTTTAAACCATTAAATGGTGACTGAAAGAGGTAGTTTATGCCCTGCAGCGGATTACAACGTTAATATGAATTACAATAAGCAGAATATTATAAAATAGATACAAATATAGCCTGTTAGTACAAATAAGCAGAAATTCATTCTCTTATTTTTGTGCCTATGTAGATACGAGTAGGTGTCCAAGTGTTTTCAAGGTAACAAATTAGATGTAATTTACACTAAAATGTATAATCACAAACTATGGATCAAATACAATAATCGTAAAGCTGCCTAAAAAGGCGTTGTTTGTTACATCGAAAACAATTTAAAAGAAACAAAGCAATTCTCGGTCGACCTTAGCCCCGATAGTCTCAATTAGTACGCTATCATTGTCACAGTCCGGGCCCGAACCCCGACCTTCCAGCGAGGCTGTTGCCCAAATTACATCCGGCGCAACTCACGCGCTGAATACGAAAGTGGCTGATTCTCTTAAGAATGTGATGTGTGATACCTGCGCTGGGACAATATCCCTGTCGCCTACTGCCTACAGGTGGACTGGACGCAGACATAGGCTTAGAGGATTTTGTATGTACAAATCTACGGATTATTAGATTTATCAGCATCATCATCATCATCATCTCAGCCATCTAGCGTCCACTTCTAAACATAGGCCTCTTCTATCGATTTCTACAGCGAACGGCCCATATTATAACATAAATATCAATACAAAAAAAATTACAAAATATTTTATTTCTTTCACTTAAACTAAATACAACTTCATGGGGTTGGGATCCTCTTTTAAGTAAGAAAATACCTGTATTAGAGGATCCCGCTCTTCTGTTAATGTTTATAATTACTTTTTAGTACAACACAGACAGTTGTGACTATAAATATTTTGTATGACTAATAGAAATTACCAAGATGTACTTATACCTAAAATACATAATAAAAAGAAAAAACATGAAACATAATTAAACAAGTAGAAAATATTGTTTGTTGGTGTTTGAGTTGAGTTTTGTGAGAGTGTACCTTCTTTGTGTGGTGGTTTATGTGTGTGTGTGTGTGTGTGTGTGTGTGTGTGTGTGTGTGTGCATGTGTGTGTGCGTGTGTATCAATAAACTTATTTACTAGCACGTAGTGTCGGTGAAATTCTGGAACAAGTCCTAAGATATCTGTGAGTTCTACGTAATGTATTGTTATAGGTGTGTAGGATGTGGTTGTTAGGTAAAGATATCCGCACTAACATCACTCAACTAAAACATGCTTTCGCATCTAAATTTTTTGTGTTCTTAGGGCCGCTCGTGTATAACAGACTCAATCGCAAATTAGGCATTTATGAAATGAATTATACTATCTGTAAGAAAACCCTACAACTTGCCTTATCTAATTTATCTTACGAGGAAACTGAGAAACTATTAACTGTAGTAAAGTAAGTAATTAATTGTTTAAAAGTGGTTATTTTAATTTAGTTTATTTTATAATGTCATTTTAGTTCCTTTTGTTTATTTTATCACTAAGTTTATAGATTATCCTGTTTATTGACCTGCCTAATGAATATTGTTAGCCTTTTCCAGCCTGAGACACAGGTTCGCCTAGTTCAGGCACATTGTATTCTGTTACCTATGTTTAATTGTAATAAGTATTATACCGTAGTATAATAATAATTATATTTTCTGTAACGTGTAGCCCTAAGGTGTTGAATAAAGATTTATTTATTTATTTATAGGTACATAGTGAAAGTTAAAACGCGACCAGTAGAATCGTACCGGCCGGCTCCTCCGCTTGTCAGTAATGTTTCCAACAATCTCTTGTTATTAAGCGAGCTGATTATCAATCAATTCCAATTGAAACGGAGCTAAGTGGGTTAAAACGAACCAATGGATCATTTTACATGAGCGAGATGCCATGTTATGATTAGCCCAGAGACAGTAGATACCTACCTACCTACAACGGCAAGATGGGTTCATCAATTATCTTGACATCCTAAATACATTGGGGAAATACATGCTTCTACATAGGTTTGGTTTTACTTTAATTAGGCAGCAACATTCTTGGCACGTCTACAGCAAATTATAAAAGTCCTTATTATGTAATTTGTTTCGACTTAAGACAAAGAATCTAAAATTGTTTTGAGTAACTACTCGAAAGATCTTTAAGAATCACCTCAAATAAACGAACGCCACCAATGCGGGCGAATGAGTACCTATAGATAGGTGCAAATCCCTCCATAGATTTTATCTATGAATGTGGGTGCACTATAACAATTTGACCGTCGCTTACTCATGTTCTTGATGGGATGAGCAATACCAAGCCTTGAATTTAGGTTTCACTATCTGATGTTCAATTCGAATCTGACGTCCTTGCGCGGTGCTGAATACACTCTTCCTGCTCGTAATGGAGCTTTGATACGAGAGCTTTGGTACTTACATTTTGGTTTGGCACTTTTTACGACTAGATACAAGTAGGTTTATGATATTTGTAGCATCATTATGAGTGAACATGTTTGATGTAGGTTTTAGATGTAACTGAATCCGTGTGACGGTGCTGTTGTATTTTCTACAAACATAGGTAATATTTTCCTTTCATTTCTTCTTCTTAGTCGTTGCACTCTTGACAGAGTTGGTCGTGGTCGTCAGGTCGGGAGTTATGTGGCTCGCTTCACAATTCTGCGCCATTCGTCTCGGATGGTGGTCTTTCTGGAGCACTCATTTAAGGGTCTGTCCAGCGCTGCCTTCGCTCCTTTCATATACTAATAATTAATACTTACCTATCACTTCAGCAAACACTGCGCGAATAGGATTTAGCTGCTTCGCAGTGATGGCGCCTCAAGGGCCGGCCTTTCAAAACTTTCCTAAATCTTAAATTGAATATTACCACCTGAATAACAAAGTCAAAGTTGGTTCAATGAATAATTAGTTCAAAAACTTGTTTCGTATTCGTAAACCTCCGAGTTATTTATAAAGTTACAAACTTGGAGTAAATCAAAGGCCACTTGTCTTGTAAACAATAAGTCCAGTTTTATTCACTTTCATTTTATCTCAAAACGTAAAAAGCCAACAATCGTCCAGTCAGTTTTTATAGTTTTGCTTTTCACATCAAATAGCTGTGAATGAAAATATACATTTATATATGAAGGATTGAGGCAAATTTTATGAAATAACCAACCCTCTAGCTAGGAAACTGGTGTGATTTTATAAATATTTCCACATCTTTCTATAACATCAAATAGGGAGCAACACAAGCGGCTCTTGGGAGTTTCTATGAATGCGTGATGTTTATGTATTTGTCACATACATTATCTCTGGTTCAATAAACAATCCCTTGATATTTAGAGGTAGATCTTGAATATATTTTTCTCTTATGAGAAAAAGCTTATGCTAAAGAGTAAACAGCCAGCTAATCCTTGTTATCGAAGATTTCGATCTAATAACGTTTCAATGTTATTTATTGTAAAATGGAGCAATTATATAAATCTCCAGGGAAGTCATTCGGTTATTTATGAGTTAATATATTCGCAAGATGATATCTGCGGGCCGAGCGTGTCTGCTCGCCGCCGCCGCCGCCCGCCGCCGGCTGAGAGGCACATGTCCTAGTTTGTGTAAGAAGGATTTGATTTGAATGCTTGTAGGTAATTCTTTTTTGCAATAATTTCGCTTTCATTGCAGTGTTAACCAGGGCATACAGACTTTCTCAGATAGATGTGAAACAGAGATGTGGGTAAATAAATTAGAATTTCGACCAAGAACTGCTCGTAAATTCATAAATATCGACTATAGGAAGCAGTTTGTTTATTTGAATTGGATTTTTAAACTTAACGGCAAACTCATATAATCATACTTTCAAGAATTTCCGATGTAATGAGAATAATCGCTGAGAGCAAGCAAACAAGTGGACATAAATCATTTATTATTTTAGTCGATGTGTAACGCGTAAAAATGTTTATGGGTTGAAAGCTAAAGGGGTCAATATCCAGTACTTACAAGCGTTAGGTAGGTACCTACACGCATTACAGCTCGCGGCGAATGGCGCATCTTTCGGCGCCTGCTCACTCGCCGGCGTTGGCGCCGCCTGCTGACGTGGGATCTTGGCTTTTTCCGATAAAGCTATAGAGCAGTTTGGAAGTCATAACATCAATAACAATACATTATTTCTTGTTTTATAATTTTAGTAAGTACTGCGGACCACGTTTAGTTTTGCATTTGCCTAACTTATTTAGAGAATAGAGCTGGATGCTACTCAATGGAAGTTCATGACGAGTTAAAAAAGACGAGTAACTGGAGCAGGATGAGTATCGCACCGCTCGCGTCCGGTGCGACTAGCTGGACCCTCACTACACTAGGTACCTACACGTCTTTGTGCATCTTTAAAGACGCGTCAGCATTGAATAAACAGGAAGGATCCTCTCAAGTCATTACCAGCAACAAAAGCAAGGAAGTGCAGTCGATGTGTAAACTGCCGATGGACTCGCGATATCCGGGGGTCAACGCCCGCGCCTGCACTACACTCTTGCACCTTGACTTGAGACTTGCGACGTAAATCTCTCCGAACTATCGACTATTGTGATTTACTGCCTTTATTTATAGCGCGGCTCATATTTTAATTATAATTAATTTGCGAATACCGCCAGATTGCAAAAAGATCTGCGTATTGCTTTGTATACTGAATAGCGAAACTGGCCTTGATAGTGGAATGTTCAATCATCACCAGCTCTATGATTCATCGTCAAAATTTCTCGTCGATCCATTATCTCGAGAGCTTTGAACAATAACCACCGTTCATCAGGCAACAGGCCACGTGCTCAGGTGAGCAGCATCCATTACCGACCTGCCGCCCGCTTTGATTTGGCAACAGGCGCTTGCGTGGGAGTTGTGGAAATAAGAGAAACTCACTTTTTGATATTTAATTTTTTCACAAAAGTTCAGTAAAATACTAGGTTGAAATCTTGCTACAATCTCAACTGTGGAAACGTTAAGATGATTGATGATGTAAGTAGATATGTATATACGGCGTGACTGCTATGCCTCATCTGCATTTCAACAGCTCGCCACTTCCGTCTCAAGGAAATAGAATGAACGGCCATTGGAATAAACAGAGCTGTTATCTATATTGGAGGTGGGCTCATCACCCGGATTAGTATTCGGTTACAAAATTGAGCCGTAACTTTATGATATAGTAATATTTAATAGGCCTTCTACATATTTGCCGATGCTATCATCGGCATTCGTCTATACGAATACCGACAGTCACGAATGTGTAGTGGGCCTCATCGCCTGTATTCGTCTATCATCTTCTATCCAAATAATAGTTGGGCAAATTGTTCGGCAAATAGTTCGGCGAATGTGTAGTGGCCGTAACGCCCAGCACTGTTAAATTCTTCAGCTAATATCATGCTTGTTGTCTAAATCTCCTGCTAGTTGTGAAACTGTCCTAGATTAATATAAACTGACCCGATTTGATGCTAACTGTGAACAACATGGCCCGTCCCGTCTGGTTACACTTTAAAGTGGAAATCTATAAAAATAATATCGACTCGTATCTCATGTCTCGCAGGCCTCGGTCGAATAGGTTGCATTGCAGTACCAATTCAATGAACCGCCTCGTTGATTAGCCGCAGACAAGATCACGTGGTTGTCCGTCCGTCTGTCCTGTGACACGCTGACAGACGGTTAATTAAACCAGACGTTATCTTTCGACAGTTCCCCGCACAGCTTGTTGGTACCCACTTCTATGGTAGGCCTTTGACACCGATTCAATTGATAGCCGACGTTAACGGATTATGTAGATTAAAATAATTTACAAGAGAAGGAAACTCTCAGAAAATCCTGATTATTATTTAGATGAAGGAAATTATACTGAAGCTTTGATTATAGAACGTTTGAATCGGCGGGGCTTTAAGGGAAATATTATCATAAAGCCTTGCCTATCTATTTATTTGCTCGACGCCACTCGTATTTTAAATTAGGATTTAGCGCCAAACTGACATTCACATTGACTGTTCGACCAGAAACTAGATAGATTACAGTGTTCATTGCGGTATTAGCACAGGTATTAGAACATGATGTGCAATAAGCATAAGCCCCTAATGCCGTAAGTGCATTAGCAGCGGCTGAGCGCCGAGCCGGCAACAATACAAGCCGCGCCGGCGACTGCTCTCGGTAAGCTGCTTAGATGTCTGCGATTTGCGTCTACTCAAGTAGAATGTAGTCAATCAAGTTAAGCCGTCCGCTCGTCTAGGCTCCCACGCCAGCGCCAGGTGTGCCTTCTTAATATGAAGGATTATTGTCAAGCACAATGCAAGTTTGGTTAATCTTGTACTTGGACTAGATTGTTGGAAAACGTGATGAAAAAGTATAGAATTAGGAATTCACAACTTTTATACCCGAACTAAGAACCTGCAGATTTCAGGGCGCTTATAGTCTTTATTTCTAACAGATCCGTGTGCTGTCCTAGGTATGCTAATCCTGCTAACAATAGCGCATAGTCCATCAGTATGCGCGGGCGCAGCTGCGGACAATGCCTCTTTATACCGCGCGCCGCGCTAATCACATCTGGTATTCATCGCACCGCTTGCTTAATACTTACATCATGCTTTGATACAGTGCACAAACAACATTTAAACTTGCATACTTTTCTATTGCAATCGATCATCTAAGAACTCTGTAAGTGTTATGATACATTCATAAAATAAGTACCAATCTAAAACAGTTTTACTAATAAAACAAAAGCGATGTATTATATCAGGTACCTACAGCCCTACACCTTCCTTTGACTACTGTACATATATTATATCACCGTGATGAATATTTTGACAAAGTAACAAGGTACATTTGAGGCAAGATATGTATTGAATAATTGATTTGTCACACAGTGCTCGGGTAAATACGTCTTTGTCAGACAATCCATTATTCAGAGCCTTGGCTCTCTCAGCTCTCACTCGTAGGTCGAGTAATACGAGTATACAACCCCGCGATAAAGGGAAGAAATCAAAAACTTGACAAGTACGTAATAATTAATAAAAAAAATATCAACCTGTGTCCCACGGCTGGGCAAAGGTCTAAATATTTAAAAAAATGCTGGACATTTCACACAGCGTCATCTAGCCCCGGTAAACGCAACATAAAGGACTAAACAAGAAAAAAAATGAATTTAAAAATAAAAAAAAAATGCTGCACAATTTCACACAGCATCATCTAGCCCCAAACTAAGCATAGCTTGTACTATGGGAACCAGATAACTGGTATACTACTTATATACTTTTTGTTTGTAAATACATACATAATATAATATTATAATATTATATAATATTCTTCTGTCTGTGGCACAAAATAAAAGTTTCTTTCTTTCTTTCTTTTCTTTCTAATATACATAGAAACACCCAGACCCGAGATAAATATTTGCAGATCATACAAACATTTATCCCGCAGCGGGGATCGAACCCGCAACCTTCTGCGTCCCAAGCGGGCTTTCACCCATTGCGCCACAGAGGTCGTCTAAAAAATCTAAAGATATAAAATCTAATAAGTACTTTTTATTTGTATGTATTATATCTTCAGTGCCTACGCCAAACTATGCTAATTAATATAGCTAACTACTTCGATCAAGAATTATTACTTAAACTATGTCATAATATTCAGAAGCTCATTTTGTGATTTGAACAATTACAGAATTGTGGTTGATTCTGCTGAAATTATGTATTAAATTAACCCAAAATGTTGTTCTTGGGAGTTGAGCAGCTTGGCGGCTCTTGAGCAAGCAGAGAGCAGCCATAGTTAACAAGTTTCTTGTTCCAACCTGTGGCGTGAGGCAACGTCGTCGCCCGCACTGATAAAACTAATGTAGAGGAACTTACGGCTACACCTGTTTGAGAAAAGTCTTTTCCTTTTCGTTGTGCGCGTTTCTAGTAGAAATTCAATAAAAGCTCAAAGTTTCAAAACTTGCAATAAGTTATTCTACTAGGCTGCACCAGAGGCTACGCTCAAGCCAAACTGCGAAACTTAAAATTAAACTCTACAATTTATTGAACGAATTCTACGCAATGGAGCTAGCGCCTCACGCCTGTCGAGTTAATTTATCAGCTTTCTGAATATCATCTCGCAGGAATAACTTTTGATATCGACTTGAATTTACTTTTCTTGGAAGCAAATATATACATACATTAAAAATAAATCTAACTGCTTTGATATCAAAGTAATCAAGCTTGGACGAAAAAGCATGTTTGAATAACATGTTTTCTGTTTATTTGTCCGTCAGCCCGTCGTCGCTGAGAACGCGTTTTTAAATTACTTACAGGTTCTGATCCCAGTTTTTATTTATTTATTTATTATAACAGTTTTTGATAGAAAGCTTACAGTAACACCAAAGCGCTAACTATCTAAGATTAAAACTTAAGTACATTCTCAAGGTGTTAAAAATAATGGAGAGATTGTCACTGAAAATGTCGACATGTTGGACCTCATGCAAATAGGTATTATATATAGTAATTAAATAAGAAAAAATATAAAATATTAAATTAGTAAGTAATTTATGTCATGTTTTTAGCAAATAGGTATGATTTTGTAAGAATAGGGTATTTCAGCGATATTAGGTATCTTCGTCTTCCATAACAACACAACGCACACGCAGGCGTGACAAATAACAGCAATCATGGTGTCATGTTATTACAGGGTTTCGCACAAGCGACCGCCTAGCGGGACCGAGCCTTCCTGCGCACCGCGCTCTCTGCTCTACCTGATGAAATACATAACTGTTCCGTACACTACCTCTTCTGAATAGAGAGCTTGAAGTTAATCCAATAGATACGTGGCAATCTAACGTTTAATCAATTATGGAGCAGGATCTACGTTCAATGCAAATAGGATGCAAAGCATTACATTTAGCCATTATGGTACTCGTTCAATAATACCTACGGTATCTGTAACGGAACTAAGAGATACGAGTGTAACCACCAGGGACAAGAAACGCGCCGCTCCATTGGTTTCTCTACAACTAAATAATTTACATAAAAAGTCCAAGTTTATGCAGACTGCATATTTAGAATATTAAGTAATATTTTCTTGTGACTTATGCGGAGCCCGGTGAAGCCCTGTGTCACGCACGTATAGCCAACTGAGTGGAAACTGCTCATTTACCTGGCGAACCCCGCCTTGCATGTTGTATAATGATGAGTAATTATTATAAATTGACAATAAAAAATACAGTTATTCTTTCTTCTACCACTGTCTATACCGTAGCCTAGCATTTTAATTATTTCATGTACTTATTGTCTTAGTCTGAAGCATAAACAAACTACCTACGCTTTAAGAAGAAGGACCTTTATCATAACTATATCAATGACTTTGAATATAAAGCCTTGCACGGACTACGCGTTCCAATTACATCGACTCGTGCGAGTCCACTTGTAGATACGCGTAACCGAACCGGCTACGCGCTCATTCGTATCTTTTCAAAATAGTGTGACACATGAGTCTACGCTAGTTTTTTGTACCTTATGAGCATCTAAACTTACTTTGACTCATTTTCCTGCCTCAATTTTCTTTGACCCCACTGGAGCTTGACTTTTAGTTTTAAGATGGATCACCTAAAATAATGATAGGTTTGTTGCCCTGATTCACTGTCGCGAAAGAACAGGAGTAAAATTAGCTCTAAGACCAGCCGCAATCACAGCCTGAAATTTAGGGGAGGGGGGGTCACTACACTAATATTACTTTATTGCACAATAAACAAGATTTTACTATAGACGTGTTCAATTTTGGGGGGGTCATGTCCCCCGTGACCACCCCCCTCGGACCGCGCCTGTCTAAGTCTATTCTAAGTGATCCCAGCGGCCCTACTGAATAAATGAATAAGAATACTAACATTTATTCGTAGTTTTAACAATGCTTTTTGACTTTGACTTTGCTGCAAGTTCCGGGCTGTCTGTCCGCCTGCGAAGTTCCCATCCGGCACGGAGGCTTGTGCTTGCTCGGTCAGTACAGAGAGCGCTCCGTACTAGTACGATCGTTGTGAAGAACTAGATCGGACTTCTAGTACTATTAGTACATCTAGTACAGTAGATCTTCGGTTCTATAATGAGTCGCTCGGTCGGTCGGTCGGTCCTGAACTACGTACTAGCTTTGTGTTTTGTAGGACATGAACGATGTTCGTACTAAACTAAAGATCGAATGAAACGCCCGCCACCGTGATATCTCTGTCTCTTTTATTACCGCTTACTCGCCTAATGAGTCTATCTCTGTCTGCGCTTGACAAACCAATCAGACACTGACATGTGAATACATTTCTAACAGTTCTTTTTCCGAACGATCGAATGAACTAGAGTCCTAATAGGATCGTGTAGTTCTTTTCATTCCGTCCTAGTACAAGGGTAGATACGCATGCCGATTTGAACCCTATTACAGTGCAGGAAGGCGCAGTTATGATAATTTCCTTAACGAAACGATCGAATGAACTAGTGTACTAGAGTACTAATACTCGTAGTCCTATTAGGACCGAGTTATGTGAACTAGCTCAACTAGTACACTTGTGGGAATGAATTCCTATTAGTACTTAGTTCAGGAACTACACAAGCCTAGCACGGAGCTGTCACGTGCACTGTGCTGTGCAGCCAGTGCGCGGCACGAAAGGCTTGTTTGTGTTCCCGTCCCAAAATATGAATGTCTGCTCCAGCTATTTATTTACCGTTATCACAATCACCAATGGTAATGACGCCACAAACGTAGAGATATCCACTTCCAAATAAACGTTTGTGTTTTATTATATATTTTTCAGGACACAAACAAAGATGTCGATAACAACATATTGATGTAAACGTATCTTATTGCTACGCGTTTCAGCACAAATTGGTCGATTATTTACCGTTAACCAACTACTTACCTACATATTTAAATGAGAGGGTTTATTTGAATCCTTCTTAGGACAGAAATTGGTTGCGACAGAGTCGTGAGCGGACACCGCAGTGTCAGGGAATGCATTCATGGGATACTCAAATGAAACAATTTTATGTTTATTGGCTTTAAATAGCTTACAGGCTATGAATTCAGATTGCGAAAAGCAGACAGAAATTCAATCGATTAAATCCATATCGACTTTCAAAAGCTCATGAAAATGGAATAGTTACAGTTTCTCCATAAAAGTTCTCAAAAGAGTATTTGGGAGAGCTATTCCAACTTTTCTGTTTGTTACATCCAGATAACCTAGATTGTTCGATAATTTGAGTAAGCCTTGAGATTGAAACTTGCCAGAAGCAATAGTATTCTATTGCTTGGTATCCCATAATGGTGATAGTTTCTATCACAAGCCGCTATCTAGAGTCAACGTTTCAAAAAGCCCTGATGATAGGATAGATTACTTACTGATGATCCCTAATACTAACTCTTTATAATGTCTTAAGCAATATAATACAAAATATCAATGGAATTCTCTCAAATATCTGAGATGTGGTACTCGGGTAACTCGTAACGGTAGACTTTTCCCATTAAAATGATTGAATCACGACGGAATACATCTCGTCGCTGTCGTCACGAACCGTGAGCATTATACTTTTGTTTCAACTTCTTGATCCCATTTTTGTCATGATCCCATTTTCGTCGTTTGTGAACAGGAGTCACAAACGACGTTATCGTTTGTGACTCCTGTTTATATTTTCGGCTTTTATCTCATTTTGTCTATCAAAAAATAAGAATAAGAATAATTTATTTCAAAGTATATAAGGTACACATTCTTTGCACTATTTTTTACAAGTAAGGTAAGACAGTTTCTATGTAATTATAGTTATGTGCAAAACCGTACTATCCTCCGTGCTAGAAAAATTCTGTGTTACGGCAGGATACAATTCGGCCTTCCCTAACGTACATACATACCTAGATATAACAGTACCTACATAATATATAGTACCTATACCTATATAATATATATCCTATCCATCCAAAGGTTACCTGGAAGAAATCGCTTTCAGCGATAAGGTCGCCCATTGTTGCACATTAATTAAGAACTGTTTTTGTTACTATTGTGTTTCTTTCTTTTTGGTGTACAATAAAGTAATAGTCTATTCTATTCTATTATATTCTATTCTATTCTATATAGAAATAAACAATCAAGCTATACTAGACAATAAAATAGGTACCTACATAACCCTACTCTCTAATTTCGAATGTATAAACTACATAATAATTCATACATAATCTATAGTCTATAGAGGAGCAGACAAAATAACAAAAACTAGACGAAACGAATTAGCTGATGTAACAGGTAACAAAAAATGTAAAAAATAACATAAATCTAGTTTACATGAAATAACTTAAATAAATCTAACCAAAAAATGAAATTGGACAAATGCACATTATTTACCCACTAATGAGTAGTAATTTTTCAGTTTCATTGTAGTTAAACTGGCGTAGGTAAGTGTCTAGAGATCTTGCACACTGGAATTTTGTTTTACTACCTATTAGAATTATTTTATTGATGCGATTGTAAAGAAGAAAATGATCATAAAATACATAGAAAAATACATTTAAGTACCAACTAGACAATTTGCCCGGGATATGTAAATCCAGAGTCAACAGCCGAATATTTAAATATGTTTGAAATAAATTGTGCCCTTGTTTATCGTTTAAGTCCATGTCAGATGCACAAAGGCAATAGTCTCGGCTAATCCATTCACTGCCCGGGGGCGCAAATTCCCTTCGTTCGCAAAGTAGTTGTGGCCATCGACGAGTCGATATCTCATTATAATAATTTCAAATATCGGAGTGTCTGTCTCTATACTTATCTATTTACAATTTAACAATTAAAATTGAATAGAAAGTTAGAGCCACTCGCCGCGCCGTGTTCGATGCCCGATCGGGTGTTGGGGCGCGACGGCGCGGCGGAGAACTTTCAAAACTGTCTATTGACTTTGGCTTTGTACACTACTCTACTCATGTTAGCTTCGACATAATAATATATATTGATGAAACATTTACGCCTACACTCAACTGGACGCTGTAATGTTTTAAGATGTAAGCTCGTCCAGAACCCATACCATCTTCAGCTTAATCAGCCTAATCCACAGGAAAGACAATGTGACAAGACTTTATTGTATGAACTTGAATAAGCTGCCATTACATCTAGTCCTCAGATAAACGGCGGGCGTCAAAAGATTCTTTTATTAATTTTAGAAAACGCAATAGTCCTAAGCTTTATTATTAATTTGGTTCATTGACTTCAAAGTCCTTTGATGATAGCAGTATCATTGTATGGCATAATCTGGCAACAACATGGTTTATAGCAGCGGACGAGGCTTACTGTGTCACCACTGAGCCAGGATTACTGCGGGAACATTCCCCAACGATTTATCTTATCCCTGTTTTTATGTTTCGTCGGATTTTTGTGGAATTTTCTAAATAACTAATGGATAAGTCGACAACTGCTTCGAAAAATTAACGCTTTATATTTTTCTGGTACATAGTGCACAATATGTTGTAGATGTATACATTTCTAGGAAATATCAAGAAGTTTGGTTTTAGAAATCATTATAGATGGCTAGAAACAAGTGTTTGGAAAATATTTTGTGGTTAAAATTAAGTACTTGCAATATGTTAGTTTATTTTTTTGTTATTATTTGCTTTTTTTTACCTATATTAAACTGAAGTACTTAACATTTTTTATTTTAGTTTGTTTGGTCGCCAATGAATTGTATCTCTAGACACGTATGCATCATGTGGAGGCAGGCAGAGCAGCCGATAAGCTGGCGCGGGGATTAGCGGTCACCATCCACCGCCGACCCCGCGCCCCGCGCACCGCCTCTCCCCCGCCGCACACGTGGATGCCACTGATTACCGGTAATGAGCTGGAGCTTTCGAATTTCAACACTAATCTCAATGTATCTAAATCTATCTTAAATTAATTTGGAGTGATGTGTTTCAAAAACGTCAAGGTGTGTCATACCAGTCTACAGGGTCTAAACCGGAGCAACATTCTTCACTTTTCAAGGAGGTGGAGATTGTTTTGGAAACAATTACTTATATTATCTGTGGACGAGGTACATTCCTACTGAGACAGCCCATACCTACGCGTACGCGCATTCGGCTACGCCAGTACACATTCATCATCAAAAAGACTTTCGGAAGCCATGCTATCTCAATTCACGCCCATATTTATCTGTACAACACAACCCCTGTAACTTTAATATAATAAAATTGTAAGTAAATTGGAGTTCCGCGTTCTTAAATTACCTGGAAGAATCCCAAGCCCCAACAGGCCCCTGTGTTTAGTCAAAGTCAAATAGCATTTATGAGATAGGGCCACTGTATCGTCTTAAAACTAGGTGATTCCACTCCTGTTTCTTCGCGACTTAGTTTATGAAATAGGTACCTTTCTGTATTTATTGTTGCATACCGTAATAAAATGTGAAATGCAGCACTTTATCGCATGCGAAGGAAGCACAGAAGCTGGAAAGCGCAGCAGCTGCGAATAAAGAATAATCTGGTTTATTATTCGCGCTCGATCGCTCGCTCTGTGCTCTGTCATATCAGAAGTCTGAGCATGAATAAATAATGTGACTTGTAAATATTCAGGCATTCGGAAACTCTGCACGTATTAGAACTAGTTTGAAGATATGTGAGTAGGTATATCCACTGTACTAGGAATAAACAAACCTTTTTTCTTTGTAAACTCGATGACTCTATAATTATTAATAGTCACTTATAATACTCGTACCACAAGAGCTTCAAAATTATCGGGTATTTCCCGATAGGTTCGTTGCAAACAAATGAAGGAGTCAAGTTTTTCATGTTAAAAAATCAAGAGTGATTTTTCCTGAAAAACTTGACGATTTTATTTGCTTGCAGGGAACCTTGAGGGAAATGCCAGATAATTTTGAAGCTCGTGTGGTATTCGGGGGATTATTTTTCCGTCCCAAATGTCGGCCAATAGAATTGCACCATGAGACGAAATGTACAGTTAATTTCATTTTCATGCAAAATCTCCAATTTTCACAATTGAATTCAACCTGTCAGTTTGACGTGTGGTTAATTTGACTGGATCATGTTTTGTTTTTTATATATAGCAACGACCAGAGAAAATTTCCAAAAAATTATCAGTATATTACCATGTAGGTTGTACCACGTGACGTCGAATGGTGCAATTCTATTGGTCGATATTTGGGTCGGAAAAATAATCTAAATAATTTTTAATATATTTGTTAATACCGTGTATTTTATAAAAAATATTTTTACTCGGTCTACCGCGATACAGGCTTGGCCTAGTGCGGGGTCCGTTGTAAATTATTTATGTATGAAATAAATAAATAAATAAAATAATAAATATTATGTAATGCAATAGAAATCGGGATATATTTTGAAATTCTTTGCCATTCGATCCATTGGATGAGTAAGCACCTAGCTTCATACAACAGGTGGGGAAACAAACTTGAAAAGTAGGTTTTTGGCCGGTTAGGAAGTTAGTTAAAGACGCGTCCATTTCTATTGCCAGCAATACCCAACAATTTTTAGGTCATAGGTAATTTAACAAATTATGGAAGTCGTTGTTTAGCTAATCTTATTCCATTATTCAACTTACATAACAAAATAATATGTATATACCTACCTACAATAAAATTGACTAATGACTCCTGCTGCTGAGATACAACAAGAAGTAGGTAAAAGTAAAATAAAAAAAAATATTTTGCCAATTGTGGTAAGTAGGTACAGGTAATATAAGTACTATTTTGGTGGTCTTAAAAGTTAGCTCGATCATCTGAGGTCTCGCGTCGTCGGGCCCGTCACTGGGTCACAGCGCTGGGTCATGACATTCAAGTAGTCGCTACCAGCCGCGAGTAACTGGTCGGCACTTGTCGACCCGACAGGTCCCGTTGGCATCTGCGCAGTAAATGCAGGCTTGAGAACCTACTCCCGATCACAGGGCCGGGCGGAGCTGTACTGTAATGAGAATCAAGGACAATGGCCTCAACATGAGGAACTAATAGGTTTATCTACTACATATAGCAATGTTTTAAAACTTATTGTCGTTATGTACGTGGTATCTAGTATACTTACCGCAGTTTGAGTGAGATATAAGTCGTATTCCTATGATACGAGTAAAAATAACAAATCCCACTGCTGGGCTAGGTCAAGGAAGAAAGTTAATGAAACTCACTGACTACTTTATGTTCATGGTTTCTAATCTTCACGAAATAACGAATGATCGCCTTTACGGCCGGCGGGCGCGCGGGCACTTAGAGAAAATTCATTATTTAAAAGACCCATATCCGTCAACGCTATCGGTATCCAAAAATCACTCAGTCAGTCTGTCAGCCAACAATCCCAAAGTTTGAAAAGCGATTACGTGGATGAAGGAGTTCAGTCATTAGCACATACTTCTCGAAGAATTCCAGATTAGAAGACTATTACTCCAAACGACGCTCGCTGTCGCCGGCGACATTCTATGGATTCCGAGGCCCATTCTAATCACAGTTTATCCAAGTTTATGGGCCGCGCCGTATCCACCGATAG
Organism: Epirrhoe alternata; assembly: GCA_963565295.1. Lineage (NCBI taxonomy): Eukaryota > Metazoa > Arthropoda > Insecta > Lepidoptera > Geometridae > Epirrhoe > Epirrhoe alternata. The sequence goes on from OY751379.1 coordinate 13,791,055, forward strand.
TACGAGTACGCGCTTATTTAGTCATCCTGGCAACTCTGCGGCATTCAACTGCTGCTCATAATCCAAAGAAGGAATAGCTATGCCCTTAGCATGTGCATAAGGCTACATCAGTGTTATTACTGTGAAAAGTATAAACAAGCAATAAAATAACGCAGGCACAATTCACAAGAGACCTTCATTTAAAATAATACCTGCCTAAAGCTTTTATTTCAAAATTCTTGTAGTTACAATCTGCATTTATCGGCCCGGTAACGTTTCGGTACCGTGTTTATGCGGAAGGGCCACACATGCTCTGAGAAGGACAAAAATACCTACTGGGCTAGTTCTTGTTATAAATTATCTGTTTTATGGTGAAGCCACAAGGAAATCTTTGAAATGGAAGCATACTAGTAACACTTTCCGTGCCACCGACACATAGGACTTAGGGCGGCAGTGAAATCTTTAAGTTAACCACCCAAGATTTGACCTCAGGTACGCGTAATTTAATATTTAGAAGGTTATTATAAGCTAGTCGTAAAAGAATTAAATTTTTCAAGTTTTCATCAGCATGTCATCGTGACTTTCACTTGCGTGCACGCACGCATACTGCCTTTGAACACGTTAGCTATTAAAACGTTCCCACAATGGAAAAAGAATTGGCTTGGTCAGGAGGTCAAGTTCGTATGCAGCTCGTTATAAAGGCTCTGCTGTACTCGACGCACAGCTTTACGACCAGTAGAGTATGTTCCCTGGTAATACTTTATATACTTTTTTGAACTAGATCAAAATTTAAAGCGCGCTTCCTTCCGCGCTATGTTTGAGATTCGAGCCAATACCTACCAGCTATCGTGAATACTAATACATTTTTCGGTGTTTATGAAGGGACATCACTTTGAACGAGGTAGTAAGCGCAGGCAACTAATGGATAAAGTTTGCCCACAAATAGATTGTCTGAACAAACAAGAATCCTGAACTATAGCTATGGATATGATAGTTGCCTGACTACTGCTTGTAAGAGCTCTAATAATGCGGTGACAATAGCGGTAAGTGCTCCGACTAGAGCTCGTTTAGAGTCCACCGAGCCTCTATCAGCGCGGCGGACACTTGTCTCAGTAAACACAAAATATATCGATAGGTAATAGAACTTATACAGGGTGTGGCAAAAATGAGAGCTTGAGATAACGTAATCTGGAAAAGAAAATTGTTAAACAATTATATAAGTAAAAAGTAAGAACCTGATAAGTTTACATATTGTAAAACGTATAAATACGGTATCATACTTCCATACTTTATAAACTATTATTATTAATATTATAAATGTGAAAATAACTCTGTCTGTCTGTTTGTTACCTTTTCACGCCCAAACAGCTGAACAGATTAGGATGAAAATTGGATAAAGTTTTGAATCCCAGGGAAGGACATAGGCTACTTTTTTATTCCGAAAAAAATAAAAAAATCCCGAGAGACCGCGGATCACACCCGGGAGCGCAGCTAGTATCTATATTAATATTATAAAGAATAAACATAGGCTATATTTTATCCCGGGGAAGTGAAGTTTTCCCAAAGGAATCGCGGGTAACACCGCGGCGGACAGCTAGTACTAGTTATATTGAAAAAGCTTAATGCAGGTACCTAAGTAGATTATTACCTACAGGAAAAATTCAATCACATTATAAACTTCAAATAAAACACTTTTCCCATCAAAATAAACACAAGTAGGTAATTATGCGTAACAGTAACTGGTGTAGCTATTAGTGTTACAGTAGGTACAGGCGGGCGATGACCTTGCACCGGCGCGTGACGTCACAGTTCAAGGACGCCGCCCCCGCGCACCGCGCGCCCCGCACGCCAGCTCCGGAACTCGCACTAGATAACAATATCTTCATTACAATACCTACCCAGTCCTTTACACTCCTGTGGTTTTTTTTCACGTTTTTCATTCTTTAAAATTAGCGGATTGAGTTAGAATCATAACAATATAAGTAAGCAGGTACAGTACGGCCGGCGGATCTAGACCGGTCTGAAGTTGCGCTGTGCGCAGGTTACCCCGCGTCTCACCACCTATTCGACCCTAAAAGTGACTACTGCGCAGCGTTGCGACGAACTTAACGCCGGCGCCGGTCTAGATCCGCCGGCCGTACTGTACTACAGGTACCACAGGCAGTACATACCGACCTAACTTTACAAATAATCTGCAGAGAAATTTCATTGCATTGAAATCAGTCGCATTTCGTTTAACGTCGTGTTGTCGGTATGGCACACACAGCACAGACGATTCGTCTGTGTGGCACAGTTATGGAAGCTGTTTGCGTAGGTTTATTATTATTGTCTGTGTTAGCTCTGTTAGATTTCCGTCTATGAGAAGAAAACTACATAATATACCTACGAAATGGCTCTACCTCCAGGGACTCTTGTCCTTTATCTAATTGTGCTATGAAACGTCCATGGATGGATGTCTCTTGAAAGATTCAGTGTGAAAGTGACAATAAGATAAGATAAGATAATTTATTTCATAAAAAAATTACACAGGACCCCCCACTAAGCAAAGCTTGTGTCGCGGTATAAATAAATCTAAAATAAGACTCTGGTCTATTTAAAGTTAATAAAAGATTTGCATACATAGAAAACATACTCTGAAATAACCTAAAAGTCAGGCTTTTTTCGTAGGCGGTGGCTCCCTATACCGTCGGTAGACGATTCCCGCTGTCCAGAAGTGCGGAGCGAGGAACACGTATAAAATGAAGACTGATTATAATACTTAGGTACTTACTAATATAATCTGTTCTAAGTATTCGTAAAACATTATGTTATTTTTAGTTTGTTTTTCTTCATCAGTCTTGTTACAAAGTTGCATGTTTAACAAACTTAAGTTACGTACAGAGTAAGCATCCACGAGCACAGCGGATTGGTATGCGGCGGCACGACTCGCGAACTTCCCCGACAGCTGCTTCCTGCGCCGCCGCCCGGCATCAGCGCTCGCAGCTTACTCCCTAACCGACGGGTAGTCACACTATCTTACTGCACTTTAAACTTTCACGACACCTCTCTTTTAAAGAACGGAGTTCATGTCGCAATGAAAACTTTATAGGTACTGGCCTCATTTCAGAGGGCATTACCTACAGCCGGTATGTCAGCACAATTAGACTGTTTGTGTACCCGTTCTAATCCTTCTCACTTGAGATGGTTTGCATAGCTACAATATTATTGAAAAAAAATTCAACAATTTTCTTTCGCCCACAATCACAAAATATGACGATATGACGAGTACAGTACCTACCTGTGTGCGATTTGTTTGAGAAAAAGTAATAAACGTGGAAAATTTAAAATGGCTAACTTTCAGAAACTTACCAAATAACTCCACAGCCGTCCTCACACAGTATTACAGTATTTTCACACAGTCCCGGGACGAACAATATTATTCACGTAGATTTAGGCTTGAGAAACTGGAAAATTGTTTTTAAACCGAATTTTATACAGAGCCTGCGCGTGTTAAAACAGGAAAGACTCTATGCCTAATTTGCAAGATATAACCAGAAACAAAGCATAAAATAATCTACCTACATGAAATTTAAAATACCTACTACTAAATATCAAGGTAGTTTTATATTTTCCCATTTGAGAATGCAAACTAAAAATTGGATAAGGTAATATGCAAGAAAACACATTAGATTCATTCAAATGGTGGGTATATTGAGTTTTTCAGGTACAAAGACAAAATCAAAGTAGAAAAGCATTTATTTCGTATGACTGCTGGGATCACATAGAATAGTCTTAAAACTAAGTTTACTCCTGTTCTTTCGCGACCAATACCGTGAAGAATCAGGGCAACAAACACGGTTTGGGGCCTAGCATTATTTTAGGTGATCCAATCATAAAACAAAGTTATCAAGCTTTAGTGGGAAGCCAGAGTAATAACATTGAGGCTCTTAAATTTAGATGCTCCTCAAGTACAAAGAATTAACGTCTCGACAAAGAAATAATTATACGTACATAATCATGAAGATAAACAATGTGTACCACAACACTACTAAAGAATACACAGCATGAATAAAATACAGAACACAGAAATTATAAAAGTACTTACATGAAACATAATATCACATATATACATACATAGTCACAATTGAGTAGAAGCATTTTATAGGTAAAGTTACAAAGTGGGTACTTAGCTTTTGTATCGATCTGCTGCTGCACACTGATTGCCATAATCATAATCATATTCCTTTTTATACCCGACAAGATTGTAAAATGTCTGCCATGGATTTGTCCAATCAGAGACCACCAAACTTTGAGATTGAATATCTTTGAATAACAGTTGAATTATCAACACATGATATAGCTACATTGTTTTAAAGATCTAAACAATGATTATTATAACATTTATGATTAGTAGATTGTGTTCCTTTTACCGATATTTACATAAATTGGAACGACCAATCACAAAGCCTTGGAAATTATCTTACTACTCAGGACATTATAACAATACATATATTAGCCAGAGTATTTTAAAAGGTGATAGAGGAATTACACAATTTTTGTTATTAACTAATCTTATCCCTAGTACCTAATATCCTTAATTAATTCGTTAACAAAACACAACAGTTCATTCAATTGTCTGCCTCTTAAAGCAAAACTATATAGTAACTATGTTTAAAGCCTAATGACTACAATAACAAATCATGTTCTGATTAATATACTACTATAATAACTTCATATATGTACTATTTAACTTATAACGATAAACTGTACCACAATAACAAACATTTTATTGATATCAGTTTCGTTCGGAAACTTATTGACAAGATTTCGTTCATTTCGTATTATTGTTTGACTTTGACATCTTCAATAAATGTGTCGTTTCGAAATTAATATCTGTCACGGCCATTCTGACATGTACTTCGTCCTCGAAGTACTTACAAATTTAGGTTATTTTAGACACGTAGGTATACTTAACAGCCCTATCCACAGGTCTATCCACAGCCTTATTCACATCCCTATCCATGTCCCTATCCATGTCCCTATCCATGTCCCTAAACATGTCCCTATCCATGTCCCTATCCATGTCCCTATCCATGTCCCTATCCATGTCCCTATCCATGTCCCTATCCATGTCCCTATCCATGTCCCTATCCATGTCCCTATCCATGTCCCTATCCATGTCCCTATCCATGTCCCTATCCATGTCCCTATCCATGTCCCTATCCATGTCCCTATCCATGTCCCTATCCATGTCCCTATCCATGTCCCTATCCATGTCCCTATCCATGTCCCTATCCATGTCCCTATCCATGTCCTTCATGAATACATCATGAGGAAAAAACACAAGTTCCTCTGGCTTAATACAGCCTTTGGTCTTTATTTACACACAGCATTTTAGTTTTGAAACCTTTAGTGTTATGTTTTATTAGTGAAAACGAGTTTCAAATTCATTTGCCTGTACACGTAAACGATGTTTACTTATTTTAAGATTCTGTTCTTCATTAATATTGTGTTTATAAACATCTACCTCGTGATTCTATACACGGTCTATTTACATTGCACCAGGTGTGAAATCTGTTATATTTTTGTAAGGTAGTATTAAATAATTGTTTGTTTATTTAGACCGCTCGACTAGCCTGACGTATAAACTGTATATAAGTAGAAACTGTAGTATCTTCACGTTCTACTCACTTGATCTGAACAAGTTTGTTAACCTATTAGTTATTATCGAAGGAGTAAGAAATACGTAATATTAATAGGGATCAAAGGTAAAAGTAAAAGTTCTCGACTTTTAAATTACAAACCTATTAATAATATTCAGGTATATATATATAAATACATATATATAAATATAAATATATATAAAGTTATGAAATAGTTTAAGAGTTCTAGCTATTGGATGTAGTTTACCATGATGAAATATTTCTTTCTAATGGCTTCTAGCATAACTCTCTATGGATGCAAAACATGGATTATGATACAGCAAGATAGATAGAAGTTGGAGAAATAATTAGCTGGATATACAAGATTACTAAAGAGGAAGTTCCGAGAAGAGTTATGGAGGAAATAATTCTAATGACTACCATTCAAAGCAGAAGAGGAAGATAGACGAGTAAGGGGAAGACCAACACACACGATTGCTTTCATACTATTTATGGAAGTTAAAAAAAAAACCGCATTAGTAAAGAAATAAATGGAGGTCCTCATTTAAAGAAATAAGTTATAAGATGAATTGATTCATCAAGTTCACCAGAAAAATTGTTTTAAGTCAATTTTAATCTTAAATTGACAACTATCTGGATCATTATGGCCCCATTAGTCCAATAAACTAGATAGTAGATGGTCCATAAAATTCTAATAATGAATTATTTTTGTAATGTATAATTATTATTTTTTTTCTACACTCAAGTTCTAGTTTTTAGGGTAATTAAGTTTAAGTACTTGCAACATTTAACTCTTTTGTGTTCACATATTTTGATTACGAATCTAGAACTGATCAAATTGCTACCTTATTGTATGAACTTTATACGATTGTATTATGTTTTGTGATCTTTATAAATAAAATACAAATAAAAATAAATAAAAATGGAGTGGGTAGGATGGGTGATCAGCAAGGTAGTTCAAGTGAGTGAGACACTGTTTCAGTAGATAGAAGCATTACAATTAACGTATTCTGTACTATTGGGGTCTGATAAAAATACAATGGTTACTTACAATCGAGCAAGTGGTCAGTTTTAGTCGCACCATCTTGTTATGAATTTAGGTACTAAATACTACACAAAACCTTTCAACATTAGTACATCCTAGCATCATTAAAAAAAAAACAAGTAAAAGCAATTTTAGCAAATGTTTAAAAAAAATATATATATATATGGAAGTTTGCCTCTCAAACGGTCTGTACAATATTCACCAAAAGGACTCAAAGCAATTCACTGAATATAAGTCAAAACAACTTAAAAAAGAAAAACAAAACAAACATAAACCGTGTTATTATTATTATTATTTTGATATAGCAAATCCTGCAACGGTCAACGCTTAAGTTTTTTTTTTTTTTTTTTTTTTTTGAAATAAACATTGTTTTGTGGTTTATATTTAAATATCATGGGATATCGTCTTATATTTAAGGACGTTGTCAAAAGAAATAATTTTTGTAAGCATATTTTAGAAAGAGTTAAATTTGATGGTGAAGAGATCTTTAGAATATGAAAGTAGCATATGAAAGTATTAAAACTGCATCGAACGAATCATTCGATTTTCGAAATATTCATATCTGCATCGACTAATAATACTATTTACAAAAATTTAACTGGATCGACACTGAGTTTTGAAATATTTCTATCTACATAATAATAATAAATAATGACGGACTTTTCACATCATTATCATCATGTAACCCCAAAGCAACCAGAGCTTGTGTTATGGGTACTACCGATACACTTCTTGTATACTTTTTGCTCGTTAATAATAAACACACACATACACAGATATTATATATTTTAGAAATATTATGATTTTCATCGACTTAATGTACCTACTATTATTAAAAATAATCAATAATACTGGAATTTTCCCCCATCATCATCTAGCCTTTTTGTTCGTTTATAATATGTATATATATTTCAAAAACATTAATAACTGGGTCGAATTAGGTATTCAGAGTTTCGAAATATTAATATCTTTGTTCGTTAATGATAAATACATACATATTAACACACATTTTAGAACCATTAATAACTGCATCAAATTATTCCGAGTTTTGAAATAATAATATCCTCATTGACTTTATTCGTTAATAATAAATAGATACATATTATAATTACAAATAATACAGTTTTAGAAATATCTATAACTGTATCGACTTATTGTACTAAGTACTATCGAAATATTATTTTCGGATCGACTTATTATATACTACTCTCGAAATAATATTATCTGAATCGATTAATTGTACTACCTTCGAAATATTATTATCTGAATCGACTTATTGTACTACTTTCGAAATAATATTATTATCCGAATCGACTTATTATAGTACTTTCGAAATATTATTATCTGGATGTTTCGAAATAAGTTTTAATAACTGCATCTACAAAACACTCGTTTACAATACGGCTTAAAATAAGACTTACTTATAGTATTTCAGGGGTTTCTAGTAGTTGCTTCTTTTGTTGGCTTTTGCTGCCGTTGTGATGCAGCTCTATTTGAAGTTTAGAGCAAGCGCCTCGATGATGTTACCATTATTGTCAGGATCGAAGAAGCCAAGCAGCACGGAATCGTCCTTCAAATGAAGAGATGACATGTCATCGCAGATTTCCACAAAAAGTTTGCTGATTCCATTCTGAAATTTGAAAAGGAATTTCATTGATTTTGTCTTAATCGTATCCCATCTTCTGATGTTAAAACAGGAAAGACTCTATGCCTAATTTGCAAGATATAACCAGAAACAAAGCATAAAATAATCTACCTACATGAAATTTAAAATACCTACTACTAAATATCAAGGTAGTTTTATATTTTCCCATTTGAGAATGCAAACTAAAAATTGGATAAGGTAATATGCAAGAAAACACATTAGATTCATTCAAATGGTGGGTATATTGAGTTTTTCAGGTACAAAGACAAAATCAAAGTAGAAAAGCATTTATTTCGTATGACTGCTGGGATCACATAGAATAGTCTTAAAACTAAGTTTACTCCTGTTCTTTCGCGACCAATACCGTGAAGAATCAGGGCAACAAACACGGTTTGGGGCCTAGCATTATTTTAGGTGATCCAATCATAAAACAAAGTTATCAAGCTTTAGTGGGAAGCCAGAGTAATAACATTGAGGCTCTTAAATTTAGATGCTCCTCAAGTACAAAGAATTAACGTCTCGACAAAGAAATAATTATACGTACATAATCATGAAGATAAACAATGTGTACCACAACACTACTAAAGAATACACAGCATGAATAAAATACAGAACACAGAAATTATAAAAGTACTTACATGAAACATAATATCACATATATACATACATAGTCACAATTGAGTAGAAGCATTTTATAGGTAAAGTTACAAAGTGGGTACTTAGCTTTTGTATCGATCTGCTGCTGCACACTGATTGCCATAATCATAATCATATTCCTTTTTATACCCGACAAGATTGTAAAATGTCTGCCATGGATTTGTCCAATCAGAGACCACCAAACTTTGAGATTGAATATCTTTGAATAACAGTTGAATTATCAACACATGATATAGCTACATTGTTTTAAAGATCTAAACAATGATTATTATAACATTTATGATTAGTAGATTGTGTTCCTTTTACCGATATTTACATAAATTGGAACGACCAATCACAAAGCCTTGGAAATTATCTTACTACTCAGGACATTATAACAATACATATATTAGCCAGAGTATTTTAAAAGGTGATAGAGGAATTACACAATTTTTGTTATTAACTAATCTTATCCCTAGTACCTAATATCCTTAATTAATTCGTTAACAAAACACAACAGTTCATTCAATTGTCTGCCTCTTAAAGCAAAACTATATAGTAACTATGTTTAAAGCCTAATGACTACAATAACAAATCATGTTCTGATTAATATACTACTATAATAACTTCATATATGTACTATTTAACTTATAACGATAAACTGTACCACAATAACAAACATTTTATTGATATCAGTTTCGTTCGGAAACTTATTGACAAGATTTCGTTCATTTCGTATTATTGTTTGACTTTGACATCTTCAATAAATGTGTCGTTTCGAAATTAATATCTGTCACGCGCGTCTAGCTCTCGTCGTGTCAGTGAAGTGAAGTGTGGTGCATTCGTAGGTGTTGCGCTGTCACCGCTGCACCGGTGTCTTTCGGCGGGAATTATGGTTTCGTTAGTTGAAGTAAGCCACAGATAATAAACCCAACATTTCCCCCCACCGAAATCCGATAGGATTTCCCAGTTACGATACCAGGACAAGTGGAACTTGAATAACCTAATTTGAAGGTTGAAAATATGTGTTTATAAACAATTGAAGTTAAGTTGAAAACAGAGTAGTGGACTGTATTATAATAAATAAATTTAAATATATATATATATATATGTATAACTATAATGTTGAAAATTATTTGAGTTAATGTTAGTCTGACTCCTGATCCAAAGGAAGAGGGCTGACTTTTGATACTGGACGAGTAAATTCGTGATTATTTGAAGTACGTATGCTTATTACTCGTACGACACCATCCGGACCACTGTGCAATTTTGAAACGCGCGCTAAACTCCATTTTAGAGCTGGAGTGTCAGCGTTAATGAGAACAAGATCACCGATATTGAGATTACGACAGTTGGTAAACCACTTTTGACGCTGTTGCAATGTATGCAAGTAATCCTGCTTCCACATTTTCCAAAATTGTTGTGACATCTGTTGGACGGATTGCCAACGATTTAATCTAGAACTCGATAATTCGGTTAAATTATATTCTGGCACTGATAAAAGCTCCCTACCGATGAGAAAGTGAGATGGAGTCAGAACATCAAACTCATTGGGATCGCTTGACAAAGCACACAGGGGCCTTGAGTTGAGTACAGCTTCAGCGCGAGAGAACAAAGTACCGAGTTCCTCAAAAGATAAAGCTCTTGTACCGGTTGTACGTTTTAAGTGTAATTTAGCAGATTTAACTACGGATTCGTAAAGTCCACCGAAATTACTTCCTGCAGGAGGATTGTGTCTCCAGTTGACACCACGAAATGTTATACCGTTGGACAAATTGCCCGAATCCGTGTTTAAGAAGTCGGTTACTTCTTTCAGCTGTTTGCCAGCTGATACAAAGTTTGTGCCATTGTCAGATACAATGGAATGACATAGGCCTCTTCTAGCCGTGAAGCGGTCAAAGCATGCGAGAAAGCACTCTGTACTTAGAGAAGACAAGACTTCTAAGTGTACTGCCTTTGTAGCACAACAGACAAACACGCAAAAATAAGATTTGGATACGTGAGCGTTTCTACGAGTTGACTCTTTGGTAAGAAAAGGTCCGCCTATGTCTACACCAACCGTATGAAAGACATGTATATCCTGAGAGCGGAACTTAGGCAGCTCGCCCATCAAAGGCTGTCGACTTGTTGGAGACGCCTTAAAACAAGATATACACTTGACTGTACGAGACCTAATAGCACTTCGTGCTGAGATTATCCAATATTTCTGATTGATCAAACTTTGAAGAGTACGTGGGCCTACGTGTAAATGCAGTTTGTGGTAATGATCAATCAGTATATTTGTGAAGTTAGATTTTTTGGGTAGAAGCAAAGGGTGCTTCTTTGCATAAGTAAAATCCGATTGTGACAGTCGACCCCCCACCCTGAGATCTCCATGGGAATCAACAAATGGGTTGAGCTTTCTCAAGGATTGGCTACAAAGATCGCCCTTTGATAACGATATTATATCACTCGAAAAATGCTGTTTTTGAATCGATTTCACTAAAACGTCATGAGCCTTTCGAATATGAGTGACTGAGAGTAATCTACGTTCAGCCGACCTGCAATTCTGAATAAATTGATAGCAGCGAGCTACAACATTAAGCAGTTTTGTGAAGCTGGAGTATTTTTCTGCGAGACGGTACAGAAGGTCAGGTGAAGGAGTTTCAGTGGAAACGAGTACAGCCTTAGGAGGACATTTGAGTTCTGGCGGCACGCAGTCACGAAATTCTTCCATCGTCTTTATCGGCCACTCTGATTGGTTTAGATTGAGCCAATCAGGTCCGTTGAGCCATTCGTGATTCGCCAGCAACGCAGAAGGTAAGGCGCCACGAGAGCAAACATCAGCTGGATTAGATACACCACTAACATGGTACCAATATTTACTGGGCACACTGTCATTGATTTTCGATACTCTCGTGGAAACAAATGTTTTAAGCGTGTGGCTGGGAGTATTGAGCCAGGCTAGAACAACAGAAGAATCTGTGAACAATAGAGTTTCATCTATTTGAAGTCGACTTTGTACGATTGAGTTGACATACTTGACAAGCTTGGCCAGCAAATGTGCTGCCATGAGTTCGAGACGTGGAATAGTGACAGTCTTTAAGGGAGCGACTTTAGATTTAGCTATAACAAGACTGACTTTAGTTTGACCATCTGCGTTTTTTGATCGCAGATACACAACCGCTGCATATCCTAGCTTTGAAGCGTCACAGAAACCTAGAATCTGGCAGTAGGTATGGTGCGCTAACTTGATATGCCGATCATGTTTTAAGTTGGTCAATAATGACAATTCATTGACATAGGACTGCCACCGTGCTTCGAGATCTGAGGATAGGCGTTGATCCCAGTCGAACTGACGAGCCCAGAGTTCTTGCATGAAGCACTTGGCATAAAAGACACACGGAGCTACAAAGCCTAGAGGATCGAAGAGTCGACCTATTTGCGACAGAACAGTCCTTTTGGAAATCACTGGATTGGGTGGAATAGTAGCGAACGAAAATGAATCTACGGCTGGTAGCCATTGCAGCCCGAGAACCTTGATGGACAAGTTAGTCTCATCGTCGAATGCAAGCGGCGTTTCACGATGAGCATCCTCAATGTGATTGATTACTGCTGAGCAATTACTAGACCATTTCCTGAGCACGAAGCCACCAGCTTTTAGCAGATCTAAAAGCTCTTTCTGAAGTTCGAGTGCCTCTTCTACACTAGCTACAGACCACAATAGATCGTCCATAAAAAAGGCTGTTTTCAATAAAGGTGCGGCTTTCGGAAATCGTTCCGCTTCATCTTCAGCTAGAGTGTGCAAAACTTTAATGGCTAGGTATGGACAACTAGCTACGCCATACGTTAAAGTGTTGAGCGCGTATTTTTGAATTGGTTGATCTAAGGAGTACCGCCAGAGAATATGTTGATATGGACGTTGACTTTCATCTAGGAGCACCATTCTGTACATTTTGCAGACGTCTGCCGATAAGCAAATTTCATGGAGACGAAAGTTGATTAACAGCTCATTAATGTCTGCTTGAAGTTTCGGGCCCGGTAGCACCACTGAGTTGAGCGACATATTATTCGACGTCTTTCCAGACGCGTCAAATACTACTCGATGTGACGTCGTGGTACTAGATGGTTTGACAATGCAGAAATGCGGGATAATATATTTTGAATCCACGTTCTGGACATCGCCTAACGAAGTCATATGACCTAGGTCCTCATACTCACGCATAAACTTGTGATACTGGGTCTTAAGTTCAGGTTCCCGCTCCAACTTTGACTCTAAGTTGAGAAGCCGACGAGTTGCCATTTGACTCGAGTCGCCGAGTTCACAGAGCGGCCGAAATGGATATTTGACTATGTACCTACCTGTATCATCGCGTCGATGATCTTTTGCAAACAGGCACTCCGCTACCTCATCATCGGGGCTACGCCGCGGCTCTACGGATGGTACATTCTCAATTTCCCAGAAAGCATTCATAACTTGATCCAGGTTCATCGAAAAACCACAAAATGTACCTTCCGCAACATCCACAACATTTGAGGACAAGCACTTTTTGGGATGGCCGAGTGTAGTCTGACCAAGTATAACGTAACCAAATATTGAGCTCATTGCAACTGGTAATCCTTGTTCACGCGGAAGTATTTTGTCACCATCATATATGTAAGGGAACAAGTCACCTGCTATCAACAAGTCCACGGGTGCGGGTTTGTAGTAACCTGGGTCGGCCAACATCAGATGTTGAAACTCCGTGATAGTCCTATCCGAGAGAGGCATTGTAGGTAAATTACCTGCAATGTTGGTAACAATAACCGCATCGGTTGACAAGACCGGACTGGCACAGTGGCGAGGCTTGACATTACAAGTAGTCAGTCCGAACTCCCGCACTGGTTTGCCACCCAAACCGATGGGCTCAAAGTTACATTTGCGTCGTGACAGCCCTAGACGTTTTGCACAATCTTGAGTTATGTAGCTCGACATAGCGCCGCTATCTATTATAGCACGTACGGTTTGGTACTGGCCCCAACAATCTGCGACGTGTATAACCGCGGTGCCGAGCAAGACTGTCAAATTAGCTGAGCACGTTAAAGTTACAGCACTAGAACTCGAATCTGAAATAGAATCTAGGTGCAGTGTGTGATGATGCTTTTTTTTGCAGATCGTACAAAGTACTTTTGACGGGCAGTCGTCGACAGAATGTTCGCGTAAACAATTTTCACATAAGTTCAATAGTTTGATTTTGTCGCGACGTTGTGCCGGCGTCAAGTCTGTGTACTCATTGCATCGATAAATAGAATGCATCTTTTTGCAATACAGGCACGCCATGGATTTATTTGAATTTACAGGTTGGCCTGCATTAGCAACAGCTGACGATAAGGATGGTCGCTGTAAGTTTGAATTTTTTGATTTAAAACCAGAAGGGTGGTTGACCTTTGACTGACTTCGATTGTACGGTACACTTTTAGTTGTAGTGGAATTTGTCGTACAATCTGACATCTCGAGAACGCGCACATATTTTTCGATAAATTTGATAAGCTCATCATAACTAGGTAAATCATTTTGATCCTGACCTACTTCCCGTTCCAGTTCGCGCCTAGTGACAGGATCAAGGTTACGCAATGCAACATAGAAGAGCAAGAATCCTGACAAATCTTTGATATCCAGCAGCTGAAGCGCTTTAATGTTTTCTTGAAATGTCTGTAAGAACACATTAAGCCCTGAGATAGATTCGCTCTGTAACGGCTTGAAGCTAAACAATTTGTCAAGATAGGTAGTCGCTAATGCACGCTTATTGTCGTAACGTTTCACCAGTGCATTCCAAACAATTTCGTAGTTATCCGATGTAACCGGCATAGACTTTACAATCGTTAGCGCAGACCCGCTCACCGCCGATAACAAGTAATAGAACTTCTCGATACTTGCTATCTGTTTGTTGTTATGAATAAGGCTAGTAAACGTATCAAAGAACGTAGGCCAGTTTTCAATCTTACTGTCAAAAGGAAACAATTCTAGTTTAGGTAATCTAGGTTTTACGCAGCTTCCCTCAGATTTCACTTCGACTCGATTCTGTTTCACATCTATGTTCATACTGCTCGCTACGCCGCGAATGAAATAATAAATCTCGTCAAAACTTTCGACTTCTTTGTATGACGGAACATAGTCAGGGTAAAATCGTTTTTTCAGAAGAGTGATGTTTAGAATACTATGCTCGAACTTATCCCGCCAACTTTGCAATTCACCAAAACGAGCATTGAATTCGCTAAGCAACTCGGGTTTGTCACGAACATTTTTGGAAACCTGATACAAGGCTTGTAATCTCAAAAAACACATTTCTTTTGTCGTATTATGTGGCTGTACCAACTTATCATACTCTTCAGCGGTCTCAGAAATTTTAGCATCGTGTTTAGGAGGCATTTTGTGTAACGCTTTAAATTTAGAGGTGGGATGTATAAGTAGAAACTAAAAGGTTGGCGTTAATAACAGTATTTTATTCAGCATTCACTGTTATACAAAAGTCATAAAACTAATAAATTAGGTTAATACAGAGAAGCTATTTTAAAATTATAATATTGATAAGTTAAATTATTACAGAGTGTTGAAGAATGTTGGGCGCCTTAATTTATATGACCAGCTTAAGTCGGTATAGCAACGAGAAGTATTAACAGGGCGTGAAGGCCTACATTAACTTTCCTAGCAACCAGATAAATATTAATAGTAAAGTCTGAGTCCAGGTGATGTTCAGCATTTGTAGTTTGTAGGATCTGATACCGCAGAGTTGACCGAAGGGTAAAAGTTAGTTAGTTTGGACACAGCACAGAATATAGAAAAAATACACAGCGGACAAGGTCCGACTGTGGTACCAGGATACTCCGCAGGCGCTCCGCAGGAGCCAAGCTCAAAAGAAGGGGCCAGGCCTCCTTCGGTGCTGCACTGCCAAGGGAACGACCTCTCACAGGCCGTTCCAGGGACGACACAAAACGAGAAAGTTGGAGCCTTCAGCTGAACCCCGCTGCCAGTGCTCTGGGGGGGGGAGACAAGAGAATAGTGTTAAAGAAGTGTTCCTCAAGATAGGAAACCCTAGGGAGTGACGCGTGGCATTGCCTATCGCCGGTATAAAAAGTACCTTGAACGTAGCTTCGGATCCCAGGGAAAGAATCCTCTCGGCGGCTCCTCTGCAGGTGTTAAACGGGAGCAGGTTTACTCAGCCATGGGGCTCCGGACACCGGGCTGACGTGACGACTTGACCACGAGGTCCTATTTCCACCAAAAGAACCAGAATTTTAGTTACAGAGCTGGCGAAGCTACGCACAGGTAGATTACTACGATACATACCAGCTGAAGAGGTTCCAGTAAGGATTTACAAGTTCACGAGTAAAAAGTATACACTCAGTCCGAGTTTCACAGCCAAAAGAAAAGCCACGTCCTTCGATGTCTGCAGTAGAGAATTTAGGGATCCCAGCTCCTCCGGTATTGGCTCCCTCCCAAACATAAGGAAGATGTAGCGAGCAATTTCACCCACTAGTCCGACAGAGACAAGCTTGAACACACATTGGACCAGGCCACATCATTCTTGAACCGATCTATTACGCCATTGCGTACTAACAATCCGAAAAACAAAAGAATACAATAAATTTCAACTCGAGACTGATTTCCAAACAACTCATTAATTTGCAGATTCTTGACAGCTTGCAACACCTATACTGTCAACGTGACATGGACAATAGATGTCAATGTCACTTTTTTTTTTTCGCCTAGCATGAATTTAAACCAGTTACAGTACATCCCCACCCCAGCAGAATTTACGCAGTAAATTCGATCGGCTGACCCCAGCCGAATACCAGAACAGAAGAAAAAACACCAGAAAACACCAGAAATGTTAATCTATCCAACAAAGAAAATCTTATTTTAAATTCAAAGTAAACCCTATGAGTACCTAAGTAGGTTTATTAGCAATGAATAAGCGACGGTTTAGTCCCGCTACCTATCATGATAGTTTAAAGGTAAGAAAAGTAGCTAGGAGCGTACGTAACTATGTATCTGTACAAACGTACCTAGTTAATATTATATTTATCTATCCTAATGTATAAACTAATAGTAGGTAGTAGTTACTTACTGGCTTAGGGGACTAGTTCCCTAGGATTGAAGATCCTAAGCAGTTTGATACATTCTCCTTCCAAACAATCTCTTTCATTCTTCCCTTTCACAAACCTCCCCTAACAAATCACACAATCATACTTCCACAAGCACACACAGTTTCTCCTATGGAACTGAAGATACTGTGATTGAAAACTAACATACATCATGAAGTCTACCTGTTTAGACATGGTAAGACTGTCAATAGTAACCAAGTGAGTGTATCCAAAATACCCAGTGTTGGCTTATTTCAATAGTCACGACCCGCTAAATGGCAATTGGGGAACATCTCCTTGTTGAAAAAAAAACTGCAGAACAAGAAAAAATCCCATAGGTAGTAATTACCTATAAAGAAGCCCTAACCTACCTACTTCCTATCTACCTACTGTCTAACCTAATTAATTCTAGCATGCAACTAAATCTAATCGACTATCTAAAATCCCCATAGGTAGTTTTTACCTATAATGGAGCCCTAACCTACCTACTTCCTATCTACCTACTGTCTAACCTAATTAATTCTAGCATGCAACTAAATCTAACAGATAATCTAAGCTAACCAACCACGCAACAGGCCGGCGGAAGTGAGGGGTGGTGATTACAGGAGATCAACCACACGACACTCCACTGGGTAGCGGGCCTGTGCCTACCAACAAAAGAAATAAAAGCATGACACCAGCAATCCAACAAACCAAGTATATTCCAACTCCCGGGACAAGCGTTACGTAGCCTGGGCTACGGTCCAGGGCTTTCTTGAGAGCTTGAGAGTCTCAGACAGTCCTAGTCAGAACTGTTTTAGATCTTAGTTAGAAACTAAGTTTTAGTCTTAGAGGAGTTAGGTAGGAATAGCTACCATGTCATAGCGAGCCTAGAACGCGCTTGAGTTAAGTTTTAGTTTAAGTTAGGTAGGAATAGCTACCATCTCAGAACGAGCCTAGAACGCGCTTGAGTTAAGTTTTAGTTTAAGATTAAGTAAGTAGGAGTACCTAGCTTGCTGCTCCTAGCGAGTTAAGACGCGCCATCGCGCTATGTTTTACTAGTTCAACTCTTCGCAGGTCAGTTTGTGAGAACATCTCAGACAAACTGAACTAAGGAGAGTATGAACCAGCATCAGCGGACTAAACGAATTGAATCTTGCAACGAAGAACAGTCAGTCATACCTAGATTAATTAGAAGTTTTAAGGTTCTTAGAATGCCAAAATAGAAAGAAGAAAGAATTTATTTCACTAGCCATTGTGATTTAGTGTACCCAACAAATGCAAAAATACAATGTTTATTTTTGAGTATATTTAAGTATTTAATTTTACTTATTTAGTATTAGTGAGAGAATTTAGTAGTAAATATAACAAAAGTTTGAAATTAGTTAATTGATCACTGCAATGTGTTGATATTTATTGTTTGATTTTTAGTGTAAAGTCATGTTAGTTTAGCAATATTACCAGTGAATCAATGTACATACCACACAAACAACAACTATCCAAGAAGAAATAACTATTTACCCAAAGCAACCGAGTCAAATTGAAGTTTTAGAATTTCCTACTAAACAAAGTTACAATTCTAGATAAGACCAGGTATCCTAGAAATTACTATGATTAAGCAAAGAATCTAACCGGGAATATATCAAGCTAAGGATCATCCCAGCAGTAGTTCCTAGAATATTAGAGTAGAGTAAACCCTATCCAGAACTGAATTCAAGAAAATGTAACACCGGAACAACACTATCTATTGAAGCACAATTCCACCATTACAACACTATTGTAAAAACTAGAGTAAACAAAGTGCTGTATGTTTGCATGAGCTTCTAAAGAAGTAAGTATGCAGGTATTAAAATATTAAGTTTAGTTTTTAGATTTTTAAGTTATTTGGTTGCTAAGAATTACAATAAATAGCTGGACAGTTTACACAGTAAAGTTGGCACCATACAATGATAACATCTTATAGTATACACACAATAAAAACAATTTACACAGATTCAAAACAATCAAAGGAAGGAAATAAAACACAACAATTATACTTTACACAGTTGTTTTGTTGGTTAGTAAGTATTGTTCTAACAATAATGTTTATCACCTAATGCTGTAATTTAGAAAGAAAAGTTTTCCTATCTAAAAGTATCTGTGGTTGCTAGGAGTTATTTACCAAGTTGGAAGCGCCACTGTAACGCTTAGATTTAAAAGTGAAGGCCTACATTAACTTTCCTAGCAACCAGATAAATATTAATAGGTTTAAATTAAAGTAAAGTCTGAGTCTAGGTGATGTTCAGCATTTGTAGGTTGTAGATTCGGATACCACAGAGTTGAACGGGTGGTAAGAGTTAGTTAGTTTGGACACAGCACAGAATATAGAAAAATACACAGCGGACAAGGTCCGACTGTGTTACCAGGATACACCGCAGGCGCTCCGCAGGAGCCGAGCTCAAAAGAAGGGGCCAGGCCTCCTTCGGTGCTGCACTGCCAAGGGAATGACCTCTCACAGGCCGTTCCAGGGACGACACAAAACGAGAAAATTGGAGCCTTCAGCTGGACCCCGCTGCCAGTGCTCTGGGGGGGGAGACAAGAGAATAGTGTTAAAGAAGTGTTCCTCAAGATAGGAAACCCTAGGGAGTGACGCGTGGCATTGCCTATCACCGGTATAAAAAGTACCTTGAACGTAGCTTCGGATCCCAGGGAAAGAATCCTCTCGGCGGCTCCTCTGCAGGTGTTAAACGGGAGCAGGTTTACTCAGCCATGGGGCTCCGGACACCGGGCTGACGTGACGACTTGACCACGAGGTCCTATTTCCACCAAAAGAACCAGAATTTTAGTTACAGAGCTGGCGAAGCTACGCACAGGTAGATTACTACGATACATACCAGCTGAAGAGGTTCCAGTAAGGATTTACAAGTTCACGAGTAAAAAGTATACACTCAGTCCGAGTTTCACAGCCAAAAGAAAAGCCACGTCCTTCGATGTCTGCAGTAGAGAATTTAGGGATCCCAGCTCCTCCGGTATTGGCTCCCTCCCAAACATAAGGAAGATGTAGCGAGCAATTTCACCCACTAGTCCGACAGAGACAAGCTTGAACACACATTGGACCAGGCCACATCATTCTTGAACCGATCTATTACGCCATTGCGTACTAACAATCCGAAAAACAAAAGAATACAATAAATTTCAACTCGAGACTGATTTCCAAACAACTCATTAATTTGCAGATTCTTGACAGCTTGCAACACCTATACTGTCAACGTGACATGGACAATAGATGTCAATGTCACTTTTTTTTTTTCGCCTAGCATGAATTTAAACCAGTTACATTTGTCAGACGGCAACAATTCCGTATGAAAACGCTAATGGCGTCCGAATGGCGTTGCGAATATTTTACGTAAATTATTTTTAAAAATGAAATTGAGTAATATAGACTTGAGACACTAAAAACACTTTGGACTAGGAGTAAGAAAGTGTAAAAATGAGTTTAGAATATGTTTTGAAAGATTTTGATGCGTATTTACTGAGATATACCTAATAAAAGCACAAGAAATTGGCGGTAGATGGTACCGCCAACTCAACGGGTGTGTGAAAGGAATGTGAGAATTATAGGAATTATACCGATAAATACATGTGAATAAATAGATATTTAGCTGTATTGATTTCGTAACTGGATAATCCGGCTCGAAGGACCAAAATGTGCGATTTGTTTGAGAAAAAGTAATAAACGTGGAAAATTTAAAATGGCTAACTTTCAGAAACTTACCAAATAACTCCACAGCCGTCCTCACACAGTATTACAGTATTTTCACACAGTCCCGGGACGAACAATATTATTCACGTAGATTTAGGCTTGAGAAACTGGAAAATTGTTTTTAAACCGAATTTTATACAGAGCCTGCGCGCGTCTAGCTCTCGTCGTGTCAGTGAAGTGAAGTGTGGTGCATTCGTAGGTGTTGCGCTGTCACCGCTGCACCGGTGTCTTTCGGCGGGAATTATGGTTTCGTTAGTTGAAGTAAGCCACAGATAATAAACCCAACAACCTGTTATTGAAAAAAATATTCGGGCAGCCTATAAAAATATTCACGTTTTTAAAAGTCTGAAGTTTGGTTATTTTTATTGAAATTTTAATATTGAATGGCCAAGTTAACCTAAGTAAATACGAGTCAAATGCTAATTTCAAATTTTATCGTTTTCATCAATCATTTAGCTAATCGTTTTTAAAATTGAAATGCTAAACCTCAATCAATTGAAATATTTTCGTCTAGATGAATTAGTACATGTTAAAGTGGAAAAGTTCTAACTCGCAGCTTGAGGTCGGGGTCAAATTATTGTCGATTACTGATCAACTCTTGCAGATTACGAAAAACTTTTGTTATTGTTTTTTGGTCGATTTCGGATGCTAAAGTAATAAGAACGTACCTACTGATGCAAATCAATCAACAAACCTAACATTCAAGATTAGCTAATTCCGAATGGCATCAAATAAGTGAGGAGCACGCGATCCCTCGCCAGCCCTGATTGGTTCACTTAAATTGAATCTTAACCTTCGTTAATTCAACAAGAATATCAAATCGAATCTCTGCCAGGATGAGTTGTAATGCACTCCGCGGCCGATTCAAACAGGCGATACGTTAAAAGGCTTTCAGTGTTCGAATTGAATTCATCAAGTCACCCCTTGCCCCGCCCCCCCCCCCTCGGCCCTGCTCGCTAACCTTCAGTATCTATTACGAACTGTTACTGAAGTGCTAAATTATTTACCGATCCTAAAATAACAATTGTGTTTTGATCCTACGAGTAAGTACCTATTTCAGGCTTTTATTTCACAAGCTCAATGATCTGAAAGAAAAATGACACCTTATTCTTTTATACACCCATTTCTTTAGTCGTAATCTCGACCTAAACTAAGCTTCCACTCAACGTCCAAGAGCATTTCGGTTTGCTTAGTCGTAAAATTTTTTTCCACTCAATTTCTTTTTTATTTTCAAAGAGTTGAGTGGAGGATGAGTCGAGATCTAGAACACGACTAAAGACCCAGTTAGACTTATTCATGTTAATAATATTAGGATATTATTTAATAGATGGCACACGGTCATTATAAAAAATGACCTCCAACAGATCTCTTGACAAAGAAATTATCTTCAATTTCAACTGAGAGCTAAATTGCGATTTGCAACGTAAGTGGTTCGCCCACCATTATGACGGGTTAGGTATTCTCAGCGAGAGCTCAGACTCTTGAGTTAGTTTTTAACTAGGTCTGGACTGGTGATGACGTCATTACTTTCGGCGTCGGTCCAGGGGATTATCGAGGTCTAATGCCTAGAGCACTGGGGTCGTTGACATTCAAATAGCAAGGCTACAATATAAAATGTGTTTGATGGATATTATAAGTACCAAACTAACCAGACAACTGTCTCTACTACCTACAAACCAAACCATCACTTGAGATTGATTCATTGTTAATTCATTTCATATGAAAATTGAATAGTTACTCATATATTTCAAGTGCAGGAAATATTTGAAAGATGAGGCACAAGGCCCCGGCTATATTCTCAGCGATCTAGCGAGTCTGCAAAGTAACACATGTCACCGTGTCTATACTCGCTCAGCGCAACGCCATGAGAACTGATGTTTATTTTCATCAACTGATCCGACATCGATCAAGTGTTCACAGAACTTCTCACTCACGTAACACCTATTCATACGAACGAAATAGAGTAAAGAACATTGAGTATGACTTTAAATCTTGAAGTATGAACTCAAGATCCCTACTCATAGTAATAAAACAATGGACCGATAGGTAATCGGAATTTATTTTTATATCTACTCATATTTCTCATCATACAACATTAAAGACTATAAGCACTAAAGCATTTTCTTGTTATAACATGCTCATCGTTACTCTGTGATACAAAACTGTTACTCAGTGAAATAGCTATTTAAATAAATGGACTGCGTGAGTGTTGTTTAAAATGCAACGTCTGCGTAGTTTCTCTGAGAGCTTCGACTACCTGTAAACACAAATAGAGAAGTGACAGAGTCACCTACTGATCAATTTCACTCTAAATAACCAAATAAAAATATCAGTTTTAAGATTGACATGTCCTGGTAAAGAGTCAGCAATGCAATATTCCGTCCAAACTTGTTACTGTTACCAATGTGGGCTCTCTACATATTCGCCGATGATAGACGAATGCCTAACGGTGACTAACATGTAGAGGGTCTCATCACCTGTATTCGCCTGTTATATTCTATCCAAACAATAGTCCGGCGAATAGTTCGGCGAATGCGTAGAGTGGCCGTTACCATAAGTTAATTATGTCGTAGGAAATATGTTTTCGAATGCTTTTAAATCACGTTCTGAATCTAGGTAGGTACTACTGTTTCAGTTTTCAACACTATCAATCAAAGTCAGTATTTGTTAATTTTAGTATTCTACACTGCAAGCATCGTGCAACAGCTTATGTTTGATACCTAGGTACTCTACCCCGAGCCCTCATACAGTAAACATGTCTGTTACGTGCAATCTTTATGGCATCGGTTGGTGCACTTAGCACGTCGCGGCGCTGAGTGCGCGCCCTGAGAACCGAGCCCTGCGTTACATCGACCACATCTATGCCTAAGCAGCACACTTTACTGTCACACAGTAATGTTAACTGCTGATAAGCCAGCCAAGATGATGATGATGATGTGGTTACATGACCAATTCTTATCCCTTCATATTATGAAGGGATAACCACCAAACCATGTGTAGGTGTATCAGTGCACAGGAAGATTTACAGCAGCCGAGTAATAGCTTCTGAATGTTTGTATATCCCAGCAGGCTGCCACTCCAGCGCTCATGATTTATGACGACTTACGAAATCCGTAAATCATTGAACTAATCAGGACCAAGTGCGATCAGACCGGTGGAAAAATATGAAGCTTATTTTGTTTATTGGCACACGTATCGCGTTCTGTAAACGTTAAATTGAGTAATGAATTTGATCTTCCAGCTGCGCAACTCGCGTTATGGGAATACACGCGTAAGATCAGAGCTGTTTATCTTAAAATATTATATTATTTTATATTATATTATATTTACCTAATCTGTTATCATGAGTGTAGTATCAAGTGTGCAAGTAGTGTATTTTGTTTAGTTTTTGATTCTTTAAGTGGTTGTGTTATTATTAGTTTATTTTTCTTTTCTTTTGTATTTCTCTGTTGTATAAACCTATTCCAAATTTTAGTTAACTTTCATTCTGTTCTCACTTTTCTTTCACTAATCTGCCTCTAAACGTGAAAACCTGTAATTGGCTTTCTGTTTATATAAATTCACCCAATTAGTTATTTTAAGCTGTTGGTTTTCCTTATAAATAAATAAATAAATAAATAAATAAATAAAAAATTAAAGTAGATTTCATGAAAGCGGCGCATTGCTTCTCACATACTGGAAGGTATAGCACGAAGGGAACTGTAAAGCTTGTCATACGTGCCTTATCGGCCGTGCGCTGTATCATAGGAAGTCGCGCTGAAGGTCGGGGTGAGGCAAAGGTCCCCGTCTACGCCATCGCATACTGCCTGCTCCCCCGGGCCGGCGGCGCGTGCCACGCGGAGATTGTGCCAATCTGAGCGCGCCGCCACACGCCACATCACGCCGCGCCGCACCGCCCGCCGCCTGTCACTTGCATATTCATTTGCAGGGGACCGGCTCGACCCTTTCCACTTGCCTCTGAACATTAGCAGCTGCTCTTTTTAATCATTGGAAATATTCAATCGACTGAATTTGCTAGGTCTGACAAATACCTATTCAAAGTCAGTATTTATAGAAATAATTTTAAATGCCTATTAGTTAAACGACGTCAAATGTTTATGCAGAAAATCCGGCATACAGGAACGCTTATTTTAAGTTTGAATCGTTTCTCAGATTCTCGGCACAGGTCGCATGAAGCAGTCAATCGTTTGGAAACAAACATAAGAATAAGAACACTTGAATTACACAACTTTGAAAAATAATTTAAAACTCTACATAGAAATGCAGGGGAAGTGCATAAAGGATCTATGTGGAACTCACTTCTAAAGAGGTCGTTGAGCTTTACGCAACCAAAATTAAACCCCTTACATCTGCATAGAAAGCACCAAAGGGTGTGACCCTCCCCTGTGACGTCAAATTTAAAATTATTACACTGTGTTTATTAACTGTCGCAAGCGAGATCGGCATTGTGTGACACCCTTAAATTAATAATTATTTGCACACAAACGTGAGTCTCGAAGTCAAGGGGAGTGCCGAGGGGGAGCTGCCCCGCCCGCGGGATGCAACAAGGCAATCATGCTTCGCTCAATTTATTCAAGACAACATGATTGCTAATTTTAGATTTTAATATCGAGATTTTCAAGGACTCTTAACTTAAAATTAGGTACCTACCTACATGGTTACAATCAAACTACTCCAAAGCAATCCTATTAATAACCTGCAGAAATGTCTACATCTTCACTAGACTGAGGTAACATCGAAAGCTGATTTGACAAAAACGTATCAATCTGCCTGATAACGGCTCGTACTCAGAGTGGCACAAATCCGTCGTCCGGATCGCGTCCGGAGTGGGCCCGGGTCGAAGTCTGCCATCCGTCACGGTACCAATATCTATGGTAAGTGACAGCTGTGCCGTATCCGTGGCTTTGCTCGAGAGAACACACACAATACCTACAAGTGGATACATTACATACACGCTCAATAATATGAAAAATATCGCCCTATTGCCTTGCCATAGTGCAAACTTATAAAGTACCGTAGGTACTTATCAAATATTATTTTCGAGGTAGGTACTCGTACCAAATTATCATGAACTTTACATATTAAGTTCCAGGAAGTTAAAATAGGAGATATACCCTGTTTCGTGAGTACCTATTCTAATCTACGAGTAGGATAGGGAGGGACACTATCTGGCGCCGTCGTCGTCGTCATTGGCTCCTCTAATGATGCCGCACTGTAATCTTCATACACTGTCGATTCCGAGCACAATGCCTACAGCCCACAAAGGAAGACAGTAGAGAATCGAAAAATATGTTTTATATCAACATAAAAGTAGCAACAATCTTAGGGAAAAACAAAGTAATTTTCATTCCTTTTACCTTCGGAATAATTGAAAAAATACTTTATAAAATCACGGTTGGTGTTTTTTTCTGAATTCCGTACCAACAAAGAGTTGATAGAAGTGCCAACACCATAAATATTACATACTAGCTGTCCGCGGTCCCTCGGGAAAACTTCAATTTCCCGGGATAAAAAATAGCCTATGTTCATCAGGGATAATGTAGGAGTTTAATGGTGAAAGAATTTTTCAAATCGGTCCAGTAGTTTCGGAGCCTATTCAATTCAAACAAACAAATCTTTCCTCTTTATAATATTAGTATAGATATAGACTAGCCTCTGCCCGGTCCACCTGTCGATGGGCTGCAATCACTTTCTTTTCACACATTATAATTATAAAATTAGTCTGGCCGATATATCAACAAATAATCAAAATTAAATACGAATGTAATGTACATGAAAACCGTGGTGTGCGATTCTACACTTGCCAGCCACGTTATTTCATAATTCCCTTTTCGAAAATTACAAAAACGTAATCTCAAGACAACTTTGTAGTAGTTTATGTACCTACACCTACTCCAGTTCCTCAATTATCGCCTTCGTAAAAACAAAGTGAATGAAACAAACAGTAAAATGTTAGAGTGGGTCCGACGACCTCGCCGCGAGCGCCCCACAATTAGCACGATTAAACTAACGATAAAAGTAAACTGCAAATTATATCGTTCTAGGCCGGATGGAACTGACTCTATTTAGACGGAGCCACTTATTAAACACTTAAGTTAAAATTTATCTAATCAACGAAACCAGTAGGTTGTAACTTAAAAACAAAGTGGTGACTCTGTTTTCACTTCCCGCCCTTAGCACAGAATACCCCTTAGCATACCTCCGCTATATTCCGCATACCAGAACAGCGGAACCGTAATTTCGCCATGTCTTGTCCGTACGTAGGACAAGCGGAAACCTAGCGAAACTGCAGCGGAACTCATTCTGCGGTTCCGCTGTTCTGGTTTCGCAGCGGAGGTGTGCTAAGGGTGTCAAAGATATAATTCTTAAAAGAGTCAGAGATCACGTCCAATCCAATTTATTTATTTGTTATGGCACACAAAACAGAAGACAATCACAGATTAACAATATATAAGTAATACAAATTAAAGACCTAAATTGAATTCCAAAGCATGTGTACACAGCATACATTAAATACAAAGCAGTTCTGTGTAATAAGACAAGGATTCTAGAGTTAGAGAAAAAAAAACGAAAACAAATTAAATTAATACATAAGCTAAAGACTCGAAGAAAACAAAAACTACTCAATGTTAAATAAGCTCTCCCTATTGAGAGCAGCTATGACATCTTTTTTAAAACTGTACAATTTTTTATTAAATATATCAATGTTATCGCTATTGTTTACTAGACGACACATTCTGACAATCGGATTATAATATGACGTGTTGTTAGCGTAGCTTTAGGGCAAAAGTATTCTGAAAGGGATGGCGAGATCTTGGTTTTGTGTTAAAGTTGATGGAAGCTAATAAGCTAGGGGAAACAGTTATGGAGTGTATGATCTTAAAAAGAATGATCAAGTCGAGGTATTGGCGACGAGTTTCAAGTGACATAATCTTAAACCTGTTTAATTTCTCCACATAAGTTAGGGTACTTCGGCGCAAGCCACTTCTGTAGCACATAATATTCAGAAATTTCTTCTGCAATCTTTCAATGCGATCGGTATGCACTTGGTAGAAAGGAGACCAAATTGAGGAGTTATACTCTAAAATGCTACGAACCAGTGAGAAGTAGAGGGAAGTCAGACTATTCAGGTGTTTAAAGTCTTGAGTGGATCTGGCTATGAAACCCAGAAGCAATTTGCCCATACTTGACGTTGCTCACGTTGCTTATTAGAATATAAACTAATTGGTTTCCTCACGATTTTTACCATTTCCGTTTTCAGCCTAAATACTTAAAATAAACCATCTCAACTTAAATCAAATTGTCTGACAAAATTTTTCTTCAAGCTCCGTAATGGAATAAAAGGCAGTGATTTTCTTGTCTATTAAGATTGACATTATCAGATCTCCGTTTAGAGTTGCCGTAATGGAGGTTCGCTGTAAAAGAGCGGCCGGCCGGAGCTGTGAGGCGTTCTGTGGCGGGATCGAATTGCCGCCAATTACGTACAAAGGGCCTAACTCGGTTACGCGGGAAAGGGCGCTTTCACAAGCCCCCGGCCCCGCTCCCGCTTGAGTCAGCTTTGCGAAAGTTCGTCTGCCGACCGACGGCGGTGAGTGCTCGCTCAGGGCTCCAAGTGGACTATGCGAAGTCAAATGCAATTTTACGGCTTCAAAGAACGCTTGATGCAAGACTACTGCGACAAATTCATCAAAGCTTTTTTTCAATAATTGTCATCGGACAATTATTGAAAAAAAGCTTTGTGTTAGAGATCGCTCTATTGTATCAGCGCCAAATAAATATTTAAGATATAATATATGAGATAAGAAGAGAAGGTGTCGCGCAAATTGGTTCTAAAACTACGTTAAATTATTGTGTTTAAAACATCGAATATTTAATTTAATGAAACGGGTTGTCAAGCAGCATGCTGTACGCAACTTTCTCCGCAAGAGCGCGGTAATATCAGCGCGATCAATGCGATTGTATGTTGAACATACAAATCATTGTTGGTGCGTCTGTCGGCAGTCCGCGGCCGCTTTCCCCGCCCGCAGCCGCCGCCGCCACGCGGAAACCAGGCGCACACAGGCACAGTCACCTGCTGCACCTGGAAATTACTACTAATCCAGAATCCTAATCCTAATAAATCTGAATGTTTGTGAGTATGTTTGGATATTTGGATGTTTGTATGTTTGTGTATCAATGACGCCTAAACCAGTGAACCGATTTGAAAGAAACTTAGATAGGCGTACATAGTGACCTGGAATAGTATATAGGCTATTCAAAATGTTGGTACCACGCGGGCGAAGCCGCGCGCATAAGCTAGTAGTTAGTATTTTTAAAAGCGGTGGTAATGCGCACAGCTGTTCCACACAATTGTCACAAAAAATAAGTACAATATTAACGGAGACTATGAAATTTTTCTGCGGTCGTGAAGGGTAGCCGGCGTACGTGCGGGGCAGGCGCGGAGCCGCAGCGTGCCGGAGCCGGCGATCCGACCGACACCGATAGCGATAGTGCTCCGCTCAGATTTACTGCGCCCGCCAGCTTAATGTTCGGCTGGACTTTCCATTTGATAGTTTAATGGAGTGTTGCTGATACAAATTGCTTTTGTAATTCACTGCATGGCTTCGAACCCGGATGCAGCTTTTAGTGGAGGAATGTCGACAGTTTCTGTGATTGTCGGTTTCACGGCCAAAGGTGACTTGTAAAATCAACAACACATCAATTTGTCTCGAGATACAATTTTGAAACAGTGAAAGATTTAGCATAACATAAATGTACCTACTTTGATGTGAATAATGGACGTGCGATGAGGTGTGGTGTGGGGTCGCGGTTGTTGCCGCACGTCCGCCTGATGTCTGCCTGATGTCTGACAAACAACGCCGGCGCGTGGGCGCACCGCTCTGATGGATGCTGACTCACCTCACGCAAACACCGGACAAACACTGACAGCATCTTCTCACTTTCACAAAGAAAATAAAACTCAACAAGAATTTCTACGTCACATACTTTTGTTAAATTCGAAGAAGTGCCCGATAGTAGGAGTAAGCCTACCAGCCATTACAATTAAAATAAACAGATACGGAAGTCGCGACGTCTCGAGCACTAATATCCCAATTCCAGTGAGCTTCCTTTCCGAGTGGAGGAGTCTACTCGGCTCGGGAATGTAAGCATCCTGTCGGGCGCTGCTCACCAACTGCTGAAACTTCATAAGTAGGTACACCATTACTTCGCACCTACTTCATAGTATTTTCATTTTGCTTTATTTCTGTTATGCACATTGCGTGCAATCGAAAATAATTGTAATAGGTAAAAAAGGAAGGTTTATAATGTAATGTTTGTTTTCCAGCAACAGTTCAGTAGGTAAGTGGAGGCCGACTGGTGCTCCTCCCAGAGCGGAGCGCGGTTCCGCTCGTTTGCCCAATTGTTATGTAAATGTACTGGTTATTGCGATATTATGCAGTTGTCGGTGATTTCTACTCATCCAGCTCGCAGCACCCGCTCCCAAATAATAGTAACGTCGACTGTTATCTACTCACAAAGTATGACTAAGTTAAAAACAGATTCCTGCTAGGGTGCATAGTACATTTGAGCTTTCAGAGCTTTGAAAATACATCTATCTTTTCAAAATCCAATTTACTCCAGTCAAACAAGCTTATTTTAACTGTGAACGTGTGGGTCCGGCCACACATGATCTATTTTATTATCAGCCAATATTTTTGACAAAAACGTTACAAACTATGGGTTACAATCAATTGTATAGTAATAATGTGGTTACGTTGCACCCCATCATCAAGATTTAGTGGTGTTTCAATATAAAGCCGTAAATGGTAGTTAATAGTGACGATAAATGAATGAATGTGGACAGAAATCGATTTAAGTACGGACATGAGATGGCTCGTAAAACAATAATTGTCTAGCAAGGGCAGGGACTGGTGGGCGGCGACTCTGGCTGGCTAGTAGGTACTGTGACTAGTAGGTACACGATAGCGCGGGTTCGGTAACTACTGGGTGGTCTGAGCCGCGCCTCTCGATCGCGGCTCGAGGAGTATAAAGTTACATGTTGTGGAAAATCACTCGGATTTTACGTAATAACGCAGATAGGTCATTCTGTCGCCGTTTTTTATAAATGGTTATTCCGTCGAGTAGGCGACAGCAGTATCGACTTACCTACATCAAAGACAGACAACCTATTCCAATTTACCTTAAAATAATATTTCTTTTTTGTTTCTGAATGTTATCGTTATCTTTAGTTCAGATAGCAAGGCAGTTACCATTCTTATTTTAGAATATGTTTACATGTTGCTATGCTTTTAAATATTTGTGTATTCGCGTTAGAAACCTTTGATCCTGCCTGTCTATACGAAGGTGAGATGTTATCCAGCTCATGGTATCTTTGTTGCATATTGTAACTACTCGCATGTCAGAGGTTGGCGTCGGCGTCGGTGACACAATAAGGAAGACAGTGATCCTGTAACGAGCACTCTCCTTTATGCCACCCGTTAAACTTTTACGAGAGGAAGAAATGTTGTGATGCGGTAAGCTAGCTGAACACATTACCGTTGGCAAAGTGAGTCGTAGGTCGGTACCAAATGATGATAATATTTTGAGCTAAACTATTTTAGAAGAGTTGTAGGCTACAAATACAAAACAAATAAAAACTTAGCCTTTACCTGTCGGCCTTTATCTATACCTACCTACTAGATGATTTATACAGCGTCGCGCAAAAACAGGAGTAAAATTAGTTTTTAAACTTTTCTAAGTGATCCCAGCGGTCCTACTGAATAAATGCTTTTTTATTTTGACGTCAGGAGGCAACCTATGCCTACACTTAACAGGACAAAGAAATGTACACTAAAAGGCATGAAAACGCAGGTAAGTAGTGTGTCTCAAGGGAAGGCTGACCGTTTGGTTGCCGAGAAACCGAACGCTAAGTGGCAAAGAGTGTCGAAGAAACTTTACAATATATATAGTTCTGCTGAGAATAACTTTTTTAGTGACTATTTTAAGGGGTGCTACTGAATAATTCTTTAAAGCTTTGTATCTTTTTGACTCCATAATTTCCATGAGCATTATAAAACAGTCTCAGCCCATACTGAATGCATTAGTTGAAGCCATTCGCCTCAATCTTCTAAGTCCATATCAATCACTTCTATAATAGCATCGTCTCGTGTGACATTGAACCAATAAATCGTCTGCACTCTACCTATGAGCCAAGAGGTGTGAATGTACCCTCTGCCGCCAATACATAGCACCTCATGTTGATGGATATTGGACACGTGCCTCCGATTCATCTACACACTGATCTAGGAATATAATAGTTCTTTGAGGTTAAAATAAAAGACAAAAGTAATTTTATCCTATCGCGTCTACTCCAAGTCTACTCGCTGAGCTCCGGCTCTTTTTAAATTTTATTTTTCACTGTTTTGTCACCCTTCGAAGACCATTGCCCTATCTACATATAATTATGTTTCCGAAGTTGAGTATCCATTAGTTCCCGTGAGGACGGATCGGCAAGCATAAACCACAGTCTATTCAATTTGCTAAAACTAATTTTGAGCATACAAAAAGTATTCTGAACGTAGCTAGGATAACGTGGTAATGAGTGTGCTGTGATCTTCACATCTTTCCCGCGCCGTAGCGAGGCAATGTGGCCAAGTGGCCGCGTGCCGCATTTCGTCAGTGCCGTCGACACGCTACACGTCTCGCCACGCCACGCCACGCCGCGCCACCGCTGTGTTGCAAGGCTGTCTCTACCTACAAATGCGATACACACGCACGCTTGCAACACACATCAATAGACATAAAATTGGTTTATACGCTTTTCATGATGTTATTGGACATTAGATTGCTAAATGTAACTTTGACCTACTCTGGGCTAGGTTGGTCGGTGTAGTTCTTGAACGAGTTATGTTTATTACATCTCAAATCATCATAAGCTTCAAAATATTAAAACGGTCAAGAGGAAATGCCAGGATTTATGGTGATTTAACAGTTTTCTTCTCTTCTTACGTAATTTTCAAAGATAATTCA
Organism: Epirrhoe alternata; assembly: GCA_963565295.1. Lineage (NCBI taxonomy): Eukaryota > Metazoa > Arthropoda > Insecta > Lepidoptera > Geometridae > Epirrhoe > Epirrhoe alternata. The sequence continues at coordinate 13,823,835 of OY751379.1, forward strand.
TTTTTAAAAGATAATTATACCTGCATACATAAATAAGTATTATTTCCATAACAAAAGCTAAAACACTTTGAGGAAAGGGCAATAATCAATCGTTCATTAATTTATAATCGCATCCGCTTAATTAATTATGAAATTCGAACATAAATACTTAGGTATTTAGAGATTCGTCTTTTTAGACGTTTTGGTGTTTCGTTCCTAATTATCGTTGCTAACCGTGGTTCACGAGTAGCTGTTATCTAAACAAGATTATTAACATTCTCAACATCTGAGAAGTGCTTATTTTTGATGATACTACTGTGTACATAGAAATGTACACATACTATAATATATATTATACACAATATATTCCTAGAAAACACTTTGAATAAGTGTACGGAAGATAAGAAGCACTTGTACTGCGAAAAACGAAAAAGTACAAAGAACTTTCTGTTGCAAGTCTTTAGCGAGACTTGTCGAAAACAAAATCGTAAAATAGTAACCGAGAGCTTTTACCGTTTTATGTCTCGAAGAATGAGATTAGTAGTTATTCTAGGTGACGGAGACGTGAATGGCGCAGCTCCGTTCATGAGGCTGTGACTATTTTTGAGGAGCGTCGCTTAGAAGATCTTGACGCCAAACGCCTTATGAAGAAGACCCGCCCGAAGCCATCCTACACCTATACCTATAACGCAAGTGGTCAGTTGCACTGTGCGCCCTGCAACAGGTCATTTAAGACCAAATTCGGCTTTGCGAGCCACATTCGGGCTCATAACCGAAAATAAGTAATTTTTATTTTATTTTTATTTCAAGCCAGGTTTCGCCTTTGTCGGACCCGACAAGGAGGACTATATATATAGTTATTCTAGGTATATTATAAGTACCTAGGTAGGTGTTTTAAATAGTAAGTACTAGGTACTAACTGACCCCGCAAACTTCGCTATTAAGTAATAGGTGTTGGTGGTTGAAGGGTGAAAAAATGCCGAATCTTAAAAAAAAATTTTTGGAGTGGACCATCCTTACTTATCATTATCACTTATGAGTATAAAAAATAACGTCGTACTCTCAGACCTACTGATTATGTATTTATGTATACACATAAGAATCGGAGGAGTTTTGTTACAAAGACCATGACACGAGAACTAGATAGAAGACTAGATATGTTTAAAAATACTTAATTTATTAATTAATTTTATTTATTGTATTTTATAAACATATTTCATGCCGCCTTTTTGACTCTTAATCCAGTTCATCCTAAGGTTGTCCAAGAAATCGCTCACAGCGATAAGACCACCCATTGGATTTCGCTTTAAATGTCATGTATCTACGTTTGTAATGTTTTTAATGTCTTTGTACAATAAAGTATTTTCTATTCCATCTTATACATCTATCTCTACTTTTAAGCTTTAATTTCACGTCAGTTGTTTACTCTCATACAAAGACTGGTCAAAAAACCAGGACGCAGATGGAATAGGAATTATTTCGTTAGGCACATCGCTAGACATCAATATTTATGAGATCAGGGAATTTTATCTTTCTGTTCTGAATAAAACGATTCTGTTTGTGACACGAACGCGCGAAGCGGAGCTTTATGATAATAACTGTCGATGTCTCAGATATCTCATGAACTTACCTATTGTTTGTTTCTAAAGTATCCTACTAATATAATAAATCTGAAAGTTTGCGAGTATGTTTGGATGTTTGTGAACCGATTTGAATGAAACCTAGAATATGACCTGAATTTCGATAATTCTTCGCAGAAGCGTGTCGGAATAAATTCCAAACACAAAATACGACTTTTTTGACTATTACTTTGACAATTAATTCCACTTTAAAACGAATTCTGCAAGTAATACAAACTTTTCTAATTAATATTCTATCATTTTGTCTCCTTTGTCCCTTGCCTACAAAACAAAATCCGTTTATCGGTTGTTATTCTTAGCTCGGCGCGCTATTATAATGGTTTCGCGTAGCGCGTCTATCTCTAACAGTGCAATATTGCATTGTGTCCGCAGGAGCGCGCGCGAGCCTGGATACAATGGACAATGCTTTCCGCACTGCGTATCTCTGCGCGCATAGCGCACCGTGCTCCGAGATATACTCACTTCTCTCTCGTAAAGTCAACTACTAAAGTGTTTCATGAAATCATGTCTCAATAAAACTTAACTTTACCTACTTGCATAAAAGCAACGTAAGACAGGAATTCTAAGTTGTACCTAATATTTTTTATTTTGTTTTCTAAGTCACCATTATCTCTCTACTAACGTAAATACAGTCAAAGCTAAAAGAATTTTCAGTAGGATTGCTGGGATCACATAGAAACTTCCTTTGCAAGTCTTAACTGTCCAAATCACTTTTATTCCTAAGTACCTACATAGTCAGATTACAAGTTGAAAGCATTTCCTTTTACTAAGATCTCAAAGAAGCACTTCTATCGACAACTCTACCCGTGTCCTGCTACGTATCGTTCGGTTTCCTTTGCCGTCGGAAACGGTTGCATCCTGAGGGTGAGGTGGGGGTGGGGTGGAGCGGGGGTGGTCTCGGCCGGTCGCCAACTGCACTGGTGCACGCTGGAGGCATTAATTCCGGCGCGAGGGACAATGGCGCAGGACACCTGCAGCGGCGCGGCCCGTTCTGCCGGCTAATGGATTTACCATTGTTTCCAATATCCAAGCCGATACTGTAGCTCACTGCCAGGAGTACCTATTATTATCTCATCGTTTAACGTAACCACGCACCAGATACAAGGAAAAATGTTTGGTAACTCTGTTATTTTCCTTTCGTTCTGACAGTTGCTTGTTTTGTAATCATATTTTTAAGAAAAAGCCTGGTTGATTTTCGAAATTCGAACGCGTTTCTCTTTTCTCTCGCTATGCAAATCAGAATAAACTGAAATGAATTCCTACCCTTTTTATAATCTGTGATGATGGTGGACAGGCAGAGTTCGTTCACATGGCGCTGACCGTTGACCTGCAGTCCACCTGACGCGCGTGGAATGCAGCGCGCCCGCGCCGCCATTTTCATATGGAAAGGTAAGGCAGACTGCGTAGGGAGTTTTAAAAACAGTGAAAATTGAAACTTGTTGCTTAATAGCTAGTGACTGATTTCAAATATGGTGTGCCTCAGGGGAGTGTGCTAGGTCCCCTCCTTTTTATTATATACATAAATGACCTACCTAAAGTCACTGTGCAACCTATGACGCTTTTTGCAGACGACAGCACAATAACCATTGCATGTAATAATATTGACACATATAAGCACGACATTAAGTTAGCAATGACATCCACTATAAAATGGTTAGAAAATAATAATTTACTAATAAATTTAAATAAGACCAAAATAATTCATTTCCGACAACGCGACACAGCTGCATCTCTAGATTTTGACATACCTTTTCATAATAATACAATAGAAAATATTAATACGACAAAATTTTTAGGACTACACATAGACAAAAAGTTAAATTGGAAAACACACATAGAGCACCTGTGTAAGAAACTAAATAGTGTAGTATACCTCTTACACAAACTCTCATCCCTAGTCAATATAGAAACTTTGCTGGCAGCTTATCACGGCCTAATTGCATCACAAGTTCGGTATGGAATTATGTTTTGGGGTAACTCTACCAATGCCGAAAAGATCTTTAAATGTCAAAAGCGATGTATTCGGACAATGTTCCACATGAAAGTCACAGATTCTTGTAAACCTCTTTTTAGTAAACATAGAATACTCACAGTTCCCTCACTGTATATTTTGGAAGCGGCTATGTTTGTCAGAAGCAACCCACATCTGTTTTGTCGACTCTCTGAGGTCGTACATCGCAGCAGACGAGACAGAAGTAGAGTCTGCATCCCTAGCTCTAAAACTACTTTTATGCGCAAAAGTATCTTTGTCATGGCACCTATTTTATTTAACAAAATACCTAAATTATTAAGAGAAATGCCATACTCGCTGTTTCAAAGGAAGTTAAGAACGTTACTGATTGATAAGAGTTATTACACGGTTGACGAGTTCCTGAATGACAAAAATGTATAAAAAAATCGAATTTTATTGTTGACATGTTTTCTTTTAATTGTGTTTTTTACGACTTTTTTTTTGTGTAAGTTATGATTTTGTGAATAAATTCAGTTTATGTAATTAAGGTATTGCATGCCTAAAATATAGGTAGAATACATTGCTACACATAATCATCCACCAACACCTTCTGTACATGTATTTCAAGCAATAAAAGATACTTTGACTTTGACTTTGACTTTAAGAGTTCCAGGAGGAATTTGTAGGTATATGTTATCAAACAATTAAACACCAAAATCGCTGTTCTCATACTTTCTCACGTTTTAAAACGATTACTATCGGAAACAATAGCACAGACAATAGGAACATCCAAGAAGTTATGTCATAAATCTAAAACGACACTTTTCGATTAAATATGAAAACAAACGTGTCGAGCTGACGCTGTGGAATGCGTGCGCGCTGACGTGTAACAAATAGTGAATGCTCCGCCCACGCGTGGGCACGCCGCGCCCGCGCCCGTCACTCTCACTAGCGAGTGGGAACTCGCCGTGTTATGACACCGCACCGCTTCGATAACAAATACCTCATTCAATCTCTATGAGGTACTTCGTGCTTTAAAAGTCAGTGTACAAATTTAGACTAGAGTAGGTGAAAGTTTCTTTTTAACACCCTTGCTCGTAAAGCTGATGTAATTCCACCGGTTTTAGATATGTAAAGCGGGTCATAACAAACGCGTGTGTTATCAAAGCAAATAGTTATGTTATAGTCCATACAAATTCCATAACAGCATTATTTGCCATTTCAAATATGGAACTGATCGCCGCCGAGCTGGAGTCGTGCCTCCAGCTAGTGAGCAGCGCGCTGTTGCTATTCAAAGGAGAACTAATCGCCGCGCGGCGCCAGTAGGCGGCGCTAGCGCGCTGTTAAAATGGCGGGAAAGCAACAATGTGCATTCACAGATTGAGTTTATTTAAAATGTTTTTTTTTTCTGTTTCCTCGCAAATGTGTTAAAAAACGTCGTACGATATACGTGCGTATTGGTTATAACATGCTCGGCTCAATTACGCCCTCGCCTGCGGCTCGGGCTGAAATTCCGCCTCGCATGTTATAACCATCTTTACGCACTAATATCGTAATGTACTATTTCAACACACTTGCTCATAAAGTGGCTCTATGGTCACTGCAATTAGGCACATAATGACACCCATAATCAAACTGTGACTTTTTCATTATTTTATCTCACTAGTGAGTTAAAGATTTTTTTTTTAAATTTTATTGGTTGAGTTGCTTTGTTCTTAAAAAAGTTTTTATTAAAAAAAAAGATCGTGTTCAATAGAACAAATAAATTAATGTTCCTATTGCTTGCTCATTTCATGCACCTTCTTATTTAAATAGATAATTTTAACTCGTACGTGTTTAATAAATAAAACTTTCACTCAAATATGACTTTTGTTTTCTCTGTAATAAAAGAAAATGTTAAATTCCCCATTTTGTACATACGTGGCAGAATAGGCGCGGAAAAAAAACCCTCATGCCTTTATTTAGTCTGTGGCCGATCGCAATGCGCGCGCATAGGAAAACTGATTAATTTTTCCCTTCTTCTTCTTCTTCTGTTAATAGCAAATCATTTTTCACAACTCGTTTTCACTGTTGAAAATGAGTTTTTATTGTTATTTTATTCACAAATGTGTTGAAAAACGTCGTATGATACACGTGTGTATTGATGATTACCGTCCTCGGCTCTCTTAAGACCCTCGCCTACGGCTCGGGTCTCAATGGCGCCTCGGCGGTAATCACCAATGTTACACACTAGTACCATAATGTACTATTATCTACATCTCATAATGTACTATCTGTGTAAAACTATTTTGGCCTTATTTTTTAAGTATATTATTAAGTTTTATATTTTCTGTCACGCTGTTGTTTTACCTCAATAAAGTAAAATAAAATAAAAATAAAATCTATCGTATTTTATTTTTGTTATCTAAAAGAAATAATGATTCTTCCGTCAACCATATGAACGCGAGCACCGCTATCATAACAAACAAACCATAAAATGAATCCGCCGCAAAGTTCGCCGACACGACACTGTAAATCACTTGTCTCGTAACTTCATCAAACAATGAGCTAACATAGCCTTAATAATATCAACTAGCAGATAATTAACTTTAAGATGCCATTCGGTTTATGACGATCTCGTGTCAGCCGCCAGCGTCAGTAGGCTAGCACGCGTTCCTGGCGCTACCGACTGTGAAGCGACTGCTCAAATTCACTATAATGAGGTATGCCCTCAAGGCAAAGTTACTCTGAACTTCTAAGTAAAGTCTACAGTTATAGGCGGATCCAGGGGGGAGGCACGGGGGCACGTGCCCCCCCCAGACGATATTTTTATGTACCTACTAACTACGAAAAATTAATAAATTGTGAAATTTTTGTCAGTTTTTGTTTCTTGTGCCCCCCCAGAAAAAAATCCTGGATCCGCCCATGTCTACAGTATCTAAGCCATAAAGTATTCCTGTGTCCGGTTCTTCGCTAGCGACTCTACATGAATTGCGAGTAGGCTTGTCATACATTTTCAGTGATGTAAGCGTTACGCGCTATCCGCCACGCCAGACAATGATGAAGGTAGCCGAGTGGGGAGTGCAGGGCGCGGGGGTAACCGCGTTACTGCTGTCCGGCCGCCCTGCCCACGACTCTGACCACCTAATGTCATCAACTAGTGGTTCTATGAGAACGTAGAACCCGCGAACAAAATTGAATTCCAGGTGCTTTGTATTTTCCAATAGGCTTACTTAGCTACCTATGCCTATGTAAACTTTTAAGCAAATACTGGGGGATAAATATTAGTGATTACTCGCGTTCCCTTGGCCCTAGGTGGTCAAATCTGGTGTCTACATGTTCGTCTTGTAATGGCGGAGAAGACTGAGTAGTCTGATTGGTATAAGGTATAAAATTTACGAAATACCATCCTATACAGGTGGATTTTTTAGATGGGCCATGGAGAGCAGGTACCTTAACCGTTGTAGCTACAGGAAAACGCTCTTACCGTCCCTAACTTTTTGAGATTCATATTTTGAACTGCATTCACAGATTATTGTTTTGCTATTTGCCAAGGTGGGTGGGAAAGAGATTGTTTGAATACTTTAACAACAACATTTCAATGAACATGGAGACGCCGCCGCCGCCGCCGCCGCCGGCGCGGCAGTGCGGTGCAGGTAACTGTTTAGGTACTTTATTATTGCGGAACTCGCGCAGATGACTTCAAGTGTAGTCTGCTGTAAATATTTAGCACTGAAGCCATCAAAAGAACATTCACTCCGCCTGCAGACGTTGAACTCCGTCGCTCGGTGCCGACAGAATACAAAATTTGCTAAAGTAAACAATCTCAAGGGCATCTCTGATCAGCAGTGATCGTAGGCCGGTAGCACTTCCATTCATCCGATCTGTTACAGCTCTCCGAGTAAATGAGCCTTAATCCTTGTCAGGTGCAACCTCGATCATCAATAAACAGTGTCATTATAAAAGTCTGTTTATTTTAAAATGCGTTCAAATTAACCAGACGAAACAGATTGAAAGGTTAAATGGAAATAGCCGGGTATTAATAGCAGTAAATAATTGTGGAGGAATGTGTCTGTCACCGCGTCCGAGTCGCGGAAGTCGGCCGGGACGGACACGGCGGATACTTACATCGAAATGTGCCGAAGGCTTCTTAGTACCTACTCGTATTTAAGTGTAAACTCATGAAAACACGATATTTTTTTATAATCTCTCTAAACGAAGTCGTTGTTCGTCGTGTCGGTTTCTCCTAAAGGTTTAGAATGAGAACAATATAGCAAACTAAATCAATAGTTTCTTCGCTTACCTACCTCATCTACGAGTATACCAAGCAACGGATTTTGATATGATTTTTACATGTTATGAACGAGACGAGAGATTTGCCTATTAGTTAACTTACCTACTACTTGTATTGAATTCTATGTAATTTAAAGCTATGATACAAGCCAAATCTGAACTATAGGTAGCCTTTTGATTTTATCAATGTTTGTATCGTTTATTGTGTGCCTAAATGAAAAATAAAGTAATAAAAATCAGATTCAATTAAATAATCAATCAGAGTTCCTGAGTTTACTTAGTATGTTATTGGTAGGTAGGTACTTATCAATATTTTAAAGGTAGAGTCACTATTTTATTAATCCAAATGAACGTGTCAATTTTGGAACATTGTGTACGTATTTGCTAGGCAAGTCGCGCGGCACCGACGCCGACGCGTCGCAGCGCGACTCTCCCGCGTCGGATAGTCCGCGCGTCGCGTCGCGTGCCGCACGCGACCACAGGTAAGGACTGCCTTAATCCGATCGCACTTCAACCAACATAAATCTGCTTTTATAAGCTTAGTTTTTTATTTTCTAAAACGGTAGAATGTTAATCCGTTTTATGGTGATGGCTGAGTCATAGACTACGCTACGCAGAACGTGCGCGTAGCCGGCCGAATGGTTTGTTGTGACTGTGGGAGATGGGCTGCTAGACACACAATAATAAACATACCCAACATGTTATTTATAAACATACAATTATACGTACAATCAAAGCCATTTAATTTGGAAATGTCTCATTTAAAAACGTATTTTGTTGGCTTAGTGCTATCGTTAACGCCGCCAATAAAAACTCTCTGTGTTATATTTCAAAGCGGAAATTATAAATTAGCAAAAATGTGGGAAAATAAATATTTGATTGAACTCCGCAATAAGGAAGTATTCATTAGAAACGGACAGGGAAATGGTAAGTGTGGTGGTAGAGACGCGGCGCGCCGACAAAGTCGTTTCTTGTGTGTCAAGTGACAATTACCAACACCGAAAACACAAATACCACCCGCTTTTGGCATGAGCATTCATTGTATGAATGAAGAGAGCAATAAACAGTGTTGTTGCGAACATTTGTCCCTGTGGGGGTCTCCTTTGGGTCGCCCGCGCCTCTCATGAGGAAGCGGCTCGGGCTGGCGCGGAAGGTCGCGGCTCGAGTGCCGTTTTATTATTTGTCACGCGCGCTGAAATTACCCTACATGTGCCGCGCAAGGACAATGTCATAATTTCGGTGCGTTTCCGTTTTACTTGTTACGAGTTTGTATGTGCTACATTCCTTGTTTTATTTCTTGTTAATTTCTTGAACAAGGTTTTCCATTTTCATTTGAAAAATACGATGCTTTATGCTTGGAAACTGTCACAAATATCCAGTTCGATGGCTCTACACGTCCGCCGCCGGTGGCCGCAAATAGAGCCGTTGCGATAAATAACAGCCGCCCCCGCCCCGCCCCGCCCCGCCCGCCTCGTGTCGCCGCGTTATCAAAAATATACAAAACAGAATAATTGTCTCGCTTGTTGCCAGTTGCCACACGCAGCACCAGGCGTGCCCGCGCCGTGGGAACGCTCCTCGACTGGGAATGGCTTTCAAATGAAGTCCTATTTCAGTGCGCTCCTCCTTACCCACATCAAAGTCCATCACCTTCCATCGTTTCGAGGACACTTGCACGCACCTAATATAGCAAGAGAGGTGTTTACAATATTTTTGTTTGTGTAACAACAGTAAACGTATGCCTAACTACGTCAGTGTTTCGCGTAATTTAAATTCAGAATCTTTTAAAAATGGAAACCAGAACAGTTTGCCAAAACGTTTCCATTTCCGATTAATTTCCGAGCCATTATAGCATTAACGGCTGCGCTTCAGATAATCCTTGTAAATATAAAATGATTCAGTCAGCGGCCGGCGTCCTTGGGCCGCATTATGTGGAGTCGTTAAAGTGGTTGTAAAGTTTATGCGCGCTCGGAGGCTGCACGCTTTATCGCTCTCAGCCTTCACCAACAATACTTCCTCGCCGACATCCACCAACAACTATAGTGGTGCAACATTAGTTAGGAGGTCCTTACGACGAGAGGTAGGATCATCTCATCCTGTCCGTCCGCATACATTAATCAGTTAACTCTCTCTACTCGTATAGTAGAATGGTTGTTACGATAAATCGTATGTTAGCATTGCATAGGTTTATTGCTCTATCAACTTACCTTAAAATCAGTTTGACAACGTTCTCTTGGCGCCCGTTACTCTGTATATTTTGTTTTCAGGCCCGTGTAACACATTTTATGAGCTCCCATCATATTTACAAGAAACTTGTCGGTCGATAAATTTTGATTAGTTAAAATTCTTGTCAAACGATATTGTTAGTAGCGGCGACTGCCGGCGGCTGCAATAACTCTTCGCAATGATGATTCTAATGTAGTTTATATGCTACCTACTTATTTATTTCATTTTTCTCACAGCAAGTACTTTTTAATAAAACTGACTCTACCTACACAGAAATGTCCGAAATAAATTCTAGCTGTTATTTTCAACTAGTGTTGCTAGCTGAATGCATGTCTAGTCTAGTAGATTCAATTTATCATTTGTTAATTAAGCTAAAATTTTTGAATGAGATATTTTGCTATTTAGCTGAAAATAGACAAACCAAAAAAACACAAACAAAATGCTAATAAACATCCACATCAGTACCATAACATAGGATGGCAGGATCTTAAACACTAGATAAAAATCTCGTAATGGGTTATTAATAATAAGTTATCTGAAGGGCCCGGGTCAGGGGCCCCGACTCGTTATAACATCGAAGTGTTTACAATTACGACAATACATTGATTTATGCCAGTGGAAGTTACTGTCACGGAATCATAAATTATTGTTCAAGTCTTACTAAAACTGTCGCCCAGACGCGTCGAGGCAATCTCTTAAATTTATTATGAATTTACGTGATACGATGTTTTGTCTCGATGCCCTCTGCTCGAATATAGTCAGTGAGTACTTGATACCTAATACTGTATCAAGTAAAGATGGTGCATAAATTAAGGAATGTTATGCCGTCTTCCCGCGTGGGGCTGGTGGTGGTACCCGCAGCCAGCTCCTCTACCTGCGGCTATGGCCGTCAGAAATACCTTATACCTAGTAAACTCATTAGTCGGGATCCCAACTAATTTGATGCGAGCATGCAAGCACGCTCTGACACTAGGTAATTGTGGATTGCTCTATTGCAACTCAGATCCTGGGCCAAGTTTGGTTCTTTATGCATATTCTATACTTAGCTAAAGCGTTGGCAGAGGCGGTGGTCTAGGCAGTGCAGGTTTCATGATATGGCCAAGACTAAGAACCCTCGCAGACTACAGACTTTCTATCGGCCGATAGTTGTGACAGAATATACTTTGACTCGTAATGAGTATGGAGAAGTATAGCCTAAGTATAATATAAAGTACTCGCGACCAACTGCGGAACGTGGAAATTAAACAATCCGCTTTCCTGCAAATATGTATCTTCCTATCTCATAAGTATATGCAAACATTTTGCTCCTTTACTAGTGATAACTAGTAAGTGTGCTGCATGATGACGGTCTATGCAACATGGCGTCGATAGCCGATGTACCTATACGCCGCATGTCCTGTATGTCGTCTGTTACCTGTCATTTTTTATTGCCTACGATGATGAAGGCATCACGTTATGACTTTGAGGGGTGTTTTCATTTCGTCCCAAATTCATGGCATAATGTTTATTGTTTTCATGAGAGCAGAAGTTTTTTTATCTCAGAAAACAACAAAAAAGTGCGACGATTTTGAAGTAGTACTTTCCGTGCTCTAGAGTCAAGGATGAAAGGTTCCCAAGGTTTGATTACCTACGACGGTATGTATTATCTCGTTTGCAGGCCACCAACAAAGCCTGCTTGAAGCGAGTGGGTGACCATCGGCGTAGAGTGCTAGTGGTGCTCGGCGCTCGCACGCAAATCAAGTGCGACAGTAACGGCACAGCTGCAAACTCTGCAATAACTGCACTTGCGGCGGAGCTCATAAAACGTGCGATTTATGACCACTCGTTTAATGCCATAGAATTGAATCCATTTCATTTTTTATGGGAGGCTGTAAAGCAGAACTGCGACTCCACTGAATGCTGTTCATTCAGGCCGCTGTTTGCTCCATCATAGAGCCCACGACTTTTATATATTTCATTTCGAATGTTTACGCGATCGAGTAACTTGTGAGCTCGATGGAAAAGTTTTAAAAGAAGCAACTGGCTATTTTCTGACAAGTAATAACCAATACTCCTACCAATTTCTCGATCGTTCGCACTCATCTAAGTTCCCTAACTTCTCCAAGTATCGCCGAAAAACTTTGTACTTAAAGCTTTTCGCAAAACATCATCTCGTCGGCTGAAAACAACTTTTATATGTTTGTATTACTTACAACATTTTTTCATGTTCTAATAGTGAATAAGAAACGAAACATCCACGCTTCATCTTATTGCATCATAAAGTTCATCAGCTTCAAAATGTATTATATATGCCTATGAATATTATGGAGGTATAGTATCCTACTACGAGTATAAATGCGGAAGTCTATAGGTATGTGTGTGCGAATGTTTGTCGTCGCGTATCTCCGTGATACTGCCTCTATCTACTGATACTGTTAGCCTATTTTCTTTATTTTGGTTGAGTATTTGTATGCAGGGTTTTCGGGTCTATACAGGAAAAAACAAAACCCTTTTCGCATCACTTACTATCCGTCTGTCTGTGACCTGTTTCTGGTACCTACTGCTGCAGTCAAAACATCAAGTTACGCGCTCATTACCGACACTTCGCTAAGCAGTCATTAGCCAAGAGTTAGTACATTAGGTACTAACTCTTGGCATTTAAATTATTTGGTCTGTTAGGTAAGTACCTAACAGACATCTGCGGCGTTCACATACTTTACATCAGAAAGGTTGAGTTCTGACTCGCAGGAGGCACCTGCCGACCAGCGGCCCACAATCACCCTCAACTACTAGCTACTTACCCGAGGTTGTTACATTCGCACTCATAAATTACGGCCGCCACTCTTGGTAAATAGAGAGTTCAACGCACCGCTCTGAGCAACCTCGACACTTTTATTTAGACTTAAAAATTGTAGTAACATTACATGAAAAGTTTTTATCATACGATGTGAATGTTTGATAGCGACATGAAAACCAGTCACACTCTGCAAGAAATATGATTTCCTGATGTTTGTTGAGTTTGCCTACGGCCGCGCCGCGCCGGTACCGCCGGTGCGCCGCCGACTCGATATAACTCAATATCATCGGATACCCACGTTCACTCGCGAGTCGCGCTGGTGTGGAGCTGGCAAATATTTCCCACGCATACACGTAGGTACCGAAACTTCCAAGAAACGAGGGACAGCTTTTAAAACAATTTCTAAATTAAAACGGAACAAGTTGTTGACAATAGCTTTCTGGAAGCAGGCACGTTCGCACTAAATCAACGTAAATCGGCTTTTCCGAGTGACATAATTAATTTCGCTAGAAGATAGTGGTCCCGCTATGAAAAATAATAAGTCTATAATAATCTCTGTGGCTCACTACCTATCCGGGAAACGACACGGCTCGTGCTTGCGACTATAGCTCGGGCTCAGTGCTGTGCTACGCCCGTCGTCACTGTGCTCGTGGACCGAATAATGAGAGCGAAATTGAGATACTTATACTTGTGTAACTGTTGGTACCGTTTACTCGTCTTTGGTTGTCTCTTGTACTTATTTCGATTTGTAATGGATTTCTGTTTGCACCTATCTTTATTTATACGAGAGGTATTGTAAATTGTAAATAATACCTAACCACGTGGGTATCTTTTCTGTCACTTCACAGTGTCTTTGCCTGTCGTGCAACAAGTGCATTAATTATCATGTAACCCCCTCTCGGCTGGCGAATTTTTTCTTCAAACTTGTTTTACTCATTTCATTCATTTTTCAACTCTTTCTTTGATGTTTTTTTAAAGATATGAGCTCTACATTATGCAGTGCAATCTCTTAGGAGTAAGTATTTCTGCCTCGGTATATTGATCGCTATTAAACTTTCTCAACCTTTTTTTCTGCGACCGACAATAAGTAGCAGAGATCTTTTTGATTTCTATCCGCAGTCAAGGAACTCCTCTAATACCTACCATCAAGACAGTGATGTGAAGACAGTCGGCTCTTCACAAAACGACTGCACTGATAGCTCGACTGTCGCCAAACGGAGCTCGTCCTCGTCACCTGTCCCAGAATAACACTAATAATTGTTTAACCGCGAAACAGACCGCGCATAAATGAAACCTGTGTCTGTAACAAATTACAGGAACGCGGCTGAGATTGTCGCTGGTACCGTTTGGTGCGCAGCATTCAGCCTTGTTGCCTACTTTGTGTAGTATCTGCGCAGTGGGTTAGTGACCTACCCCAAGGAGCGTGTCGCGAACTCGATAAACGATGATGAATGACGCGCTGCCCGCGCAGCTGCAGCATGTGTCGCGGACGACGTGGCGGCCGCGCTGCTCGCTGCACTCGCGCAACTAATTAATAGCCGCTTATTATCCCACGGGTTTTGAATTGGAGGAGCAGCGACGCGACGGCGACACAGCAATCCCTCCCGCCCGAACTCGCCGACTATCAATCATCCTTAACAGACTGCTCCGACTGAACTTGAACACACATTACGTTTCACGCATTTTATTTCTTTATATTCTTAAGATTATTATTTATGTCGCGGTCGAAAATACCGGCGACCTTCGCCACAGTGATCGGAGAGGAAAACAGATGTTGCCGTTTGAACATTTACGAGTTAAAATAGAGCAACGTCCGGCGTCCGACTTGACGGCTTTATGAAACTATTTTTCTTCTGAAGAATAGAAAGATGAAAACACCGCAAACTTTCTCTTTCTTTTTTTTTCCGAGAAACGATTTCGCCGATAAGTTATCATTAACGACACACGCGTGATGGGTGGACTCCGCTAAATTCCACAGACTTCGACAACCGCATAAATCGTCACACCTAAGTTCGAAGAAAACACATTACGTTACCTATTACATTTTGTTAGGTATGCTACTGATTGAAAAAAAAATAAAAAATATTTATTTAAAGGCGAAACAATACAATTACATATTTATCAGCGGAGGGCTAAGCGGAATTATCGCGTATACAAAAAAATACATACGTACAGACAACTTGAGAACCTCCTTTTTTGGAGTCTGTTGAAAATAGAGTTAGGTACACAGTGAAAAAAAAGGCAATAAAAAATCTCACGTGGAAAAAGAAGACAAAACCCGGAAACAGAAATGGGTAAATAATGGGAAGTACAAAAGTATGCAAAATATAATATTTGACCCAAGCACCAAAGGCAAAAAGCTACCTACTGAACTTAACTCCAAGATTCCCCGCGTAGTAGGTAAGTCTTCAATAGAGTTAGAGGAAAGATCAAAAAGCCGCTTGTTAGGCTTGTTCCTTACCTGTGTCACAGTGCTTTGCAGCGACATTATAAATAATATGTTTCATAGGAGTTTCGCGGAAAGCGAAACTTGTTTACAGAAGGGCACCAGTAGTCAACTCTTCTGTCAGTTAGATGCGTGATAACATCGGAAGCTAGAACAGAACGATGAACCGCGACTGAAACTTGAGAAATTAAGAGTTGACGGACACTCAACCTATACAGATCTACCGTAGATAAGATTAGTATTTGCATAAATTACGGTTAAGTGTTGCCCTAACCTAACCTTTTCCCCTGCCGTGACTGAGTGCGTGAGTGCGAGCGAGAACCAATTACAGCAGGCAAAATAACAGAATGCTCCGCAATTGCATTCATAATCCGCACCCATGGGAGGTAGAGCTGGCCCCTCAGGTTATTTATTAGTCGATATCTCTTAGTAATCAGTTAGATTTGCATGCACATTGCAATTGCACAACGATACTTCATACATTTTATGAATGAAGTAGGCAATTCGCCCCAAAATCCCTTGCATGATGATGACGAACGTTTAACTAAAACAAATGAGGAATTCATTATATTCTCGCGGCGGTGTTCGAGACTAGACCAGAAACCTAGATAGTTAATCCGCAAGTACACTTGCCTTTAGTATCGCTGCTGGGTTAATGACTCGCGCTAGCCGGGGCATCTGCGCAGGAGACGCTTGAACGACGTAGGTACCTAGCTACTCGTCTAGGCATGACATGTAGGTACCTGCATACCTATATTTACAAAACAAGATGCCGCCGCGGACCGCGCCGCCCGCCATGCACACAGCAAACTGTATTTGATTGAACAATGACATGTTTTCTTGAATTGCTGATCTACTCTGGTTATATTATTCTCTTTGATCTACTCGTACATACATAACATAACACGCAGATAATGCGTAAGTAGGTATAGATGATGGATTGTTTGTTAGAAACACACATCCGAATTATAGAAACATGTCAAATGACCCGATTAAGACCTGCTCTTCTGAATCATTCAGTAGGCATTCCCAACCGATATAGGTACCTATACATATCTAGGTAGTACTAAGTTTAGCTGAAACTCAATTTCATGTCTTGTAACTACTTACAGTGCAGTTGTACGGGCGCGCGCGGCGCCGGCGCCGTTTGTTCAGTAACTGTGGCGGTCCAATACATCACGCACCTACCTACTTAGATCAAAGCGCGCGCCGCTGCCGGAAGCCCAGGCCACGTTGGCAGCTCTACGTGCTCCTAGATACCTACTATCATAGATTCAATAATAGTTTCTTGACATAAGCGCCGTTTGCACTGTTTCAGAATCAATAATCAAAAGATTCGCGACTTAGCAAGCGAAAAACTACATTAATTATAGGTAGATTTGTAGAGCAGCTAATCTTTTTTTTTTTTGCATTGAATTTGTAGTACTTATAGTAAGTATTCTAAACTCTAGCAAAAGATCTTACTAACCATAAGATATGTGAAGGTTCCGAAGGTACTTCCTACCTAGATCACTAACACATCTATCAAAGAAACGAAGGCTTTATCACAAAAACAAAACATGGCTTTAGAGTGGAATACCTAAGGGTCGCCGGCACCGCAGAGAGCCACAGCTTTTGCAGGGTCTATTTCAGTGTAACGCTTTTCAGTCACTCGTGAATAATATAGAGAGCTCGTTGGCTAAGCGCAAGCTTATACAGCAGTCACTATAGTGAAGTGGGGGCTGTGTGAGTGTGTGAAGTCCGAGTAGTGGAATCGAAAGCACGAGCGCTCACGTGACATCCTGATTCGAGGTGCTCTTACATATTTGAACAACCGATAGGTGCCTTCATCGATATATTTACTTAGGTACTTAATTTAGCCTTGACTTTTAGAATCTCATGAAGTAGCTAAGGATTTCAGGAAATAGGTTGATATAATTAATTACGAGTAGGTACACAAAATATACTAAATTGCGGTCAATAATTGTTATTATTCTAAGTAGGTGAACGTAAATGGATATCACGTTGATTCCGCTTCAACCAGAACATCTGGAGTAATTCCATGAAACCAGAAACCTTCCTTCATAAACATAATACTTACAATCAAGACAGTAATTTCGTGGAAACTTGGTCCGCCTTCATTTAGGTTATAAACAAAACAGCCGATGGTCCTTGAAAAGGAAGTTGATGTTTATGAACATAGGAACTACCTAACTACATAGATTGAAACGGACAGACATAATTTGATTAATTGAAGTGATTACAAGCAGGTTACTGTAACTCAGTCCAAGGAAGGAAACGATAATTATGTGGAGAGCGGCTCGGAGTCGGACGCGAACATCCTACTTAAGAAAATAAAACGTGCGTCACGTTTTATTCTAGTCCAATCTACATACCCACTAATTATTATTAATAATATCATCATCATCATCAGCCCTCCTCATCCCACTGCTGGGTATAGGCCTCTCTTCGCTTTTGCCATTCGCCTCTATCCTGAGCCAGTCTAGCCCATGTACGACCTGCGGTTTTTACGATGTCGTCGACCCATCTTGTAGGTGGACGACGATCAATAACATAGGTACATGTACCTAAATATATGGTGACGACCTCTGTGGAGCAGTGGGTGAAAGCCCGCTTGAGACGCAGAAGGTTGCGGGTTCGATAAATGTTTGTATGATCTGCAAATATTTCTCGGGTCTGGGTGTTTCTATGTATAATATGTATGTATTTACAAACAAAAAGTATTTTAGTAGTATAACAGTTATCTGCCCCCTTACCATGGCGTTTGTCTAGGTGCCGGAGAATAGAAAGAAATGACAGTAATGACATTAGAGTGTGGATAAAACGCGTAGAAAGTGGAAAAATGTTACTTTTCTAGCCGTTTTATCCACACTCTAATGTCATTACTGTCATTTTTATCTATTCTCCGGCACCTAGACAAACGCCATGGTAAGGGGGCTGGTCCCCAGTACCTACCTACAAGCTTTGCTTAGTTTAGGGCCAGATGATGCTGTGTGAAATGTCCAGCATTATTTATTTATTTATTACATAAGTCAGAATGAATTATGAGTCAAAATAATATTAAGTAAATTAAACATTCACAATTTTCAATATTTATTAGAATTAAGAAAGACGCTCACAAAAGTACAAATATTTAAGTATTTAATATTTTGGACCAGCTATCAGTGCAGTCAGGTGGTCGCAGTCAGGGTTGGAGTCACTGGTTGTCCATACCTGTGGCCATACCTTGGCAGGTACCGCTATTCTACGAGTAAGTAGTAGGTACATAAATAATTATGTCATCTAAGTTACCTACCTTACAACATTATTTAGACAACACTCAACAGAATTGTAAAATGCTTCTAATTCCGTGTCTTTTTACGAGCGTATATTTTGGTGAACAACTCAATCGGAGCCCGACGTGGCTCTGTGATGTGGCGATGCACAACATACACATGATTTGATGCTTTGATTACCTCACGAGAGCGCGCGTGCGGCCTCGACCGACCGACCGACGACGCCGACGTAACGCGACGTGATGCTGCACAAATAATACCCATAGGTAACTTACCAAATCTTAACCTTACACTTTTTTATGTAATTTCATACTCAAAATCACTATTCTCTTCTCTGACGAGAAACCTAATCTTCGCGACGATGACTTCCATGCAGTTACTCAGGAATGAGTACCTAAATAGAGGTATACTACTCGTTTATTTTGACATTAGTATGATGTAAGTACTTTTAAAAGTACAAAAAACGTTACCTATCCGTTAAAATATAACAAATTTTAATAAAAAGGAATTAACAAAATAAAGTTAGACATTCCTCTCAAAAATATTAACACATCGTTACGCATCGACAGACAGTGAAATGGTCACTTCGCTTCCAGCCAAAACCAATAAAACTCCTCAACCATGAACTGGCTGGAATGGAATCCGCTTTCGACTAGACCGTGCTATTTGTTAAACGAATCCCGACTGTTTCGAACCACGAGATGCAGAATGCCTATCTGAAGCCGCAACAAGGTCTTCCTGGGTGCAGCTGGTTGGGCACAAAGGGCAGGAAAGGAGATGCGACATATTTTGTGTTTGGGCTCCGCACTCACACTTAATCATATCCTCTATACCCCATTTGGCTAAGTTGCTTTTGTATCGACCAACCTATGTACGGACTCGATTGAGCGACTTTCTAATCGGCCAATGCAATTTATGGCCGGGGGCAAGCGTTCTGCCGGGGTAACAAAGTCTGGCGAAGGGGGGTTTTTGCTCTTCCATAATTTACATCTTGCTTCCACTGCGCTCTTCAGTTCAGTGTCTTAAAAAACTTTCACGGCTCTTGAGTCGAACGGGTGGAGATCGATACTCAAACAGAGGATGTCGGTTGTCTGTTTCCGTTTTTCGATGTTGAATGCCACCTCACGTCGAATACAGAGTGGGACGACACCTGCCAGAGGATACAGCATATTCAGAGACGGCAGGTATCGTTAAGCTACGTCAACCTTCTTAGCATGAGTGGATCGATTCCACACGAAGCATGCAAATTCGCCAGCAGAGAAGGAGAGGGACAATCTGGTTGTACGCAACACTTGAGGTATTGCTGCCCAGCCGGTAGATGTCAATTGTCAAGCGACGAAGTAGATAGTGTACAGTGTAGCAATACAATGTTTTAGAAACCCCAAAGAGGGCTATGCCGGTTGCGTGGGATGCACAATGATTAAGCTCCGAGTAAGGGAATATTTTGGCCTGAATCGGTTGGTATCGACCAATTGAGTCTCGATAAATATCCGCAAGACGCCTGCTCTAATAGCCTTTGCCTAAATAAAGGATTTCCATATTAAGGTATAACCAAAAATGGTTTAGTTGGAAAATGTAATTTAACCTTTTAGATAAATTAGGTATTCGTATGATACGTAGCCTAAATTAAAAGAAAATAATACTGCCTCGAACGAAGTTTCTGGTTTTTTTAATGTTCAAATGGTAGTGTCACCTAGCCCGCAGGCTTTCCGCCCGACGACGTTCTTTAGAAACATTTCGCCGTTGAACTTTGAACACGCTCTCTTCGCAGCCAACAACTGCATCATCACAGTCATGATGCACCAACGGAGGTCTTTAATCATCTTTTATTGTGGACATTATAAATAGTGTGACATATGTATGTAACTTTCAAAGCGGTATTTTTGACTATTTACATAGGTACATTATTGTTTTTGTCCCACGGTCGTGAGAACTCAAGTAGCGCATTGTGAAAGTAAGCACAATGATATGCCGGACGTACACCTAAGTGGTCTAACCAAATAATGTATCTTTGCTTTAATATTTTTTTTTATGTTTTGATCGAAACATTAGCATATTAACTTGGGGAGGCCAGAAGTCCACGATAGACCTTATACCGCCGTGGGGACAGCGGAAGGGGTCAGACTCCCACTGACTCAAAACTGACGTGTCGCCGGCCTCAATGCATGTCAAGGGTTTCGGGATCCCCTAAGGAACGCACCGATGCAATTTGGGGAGGCCTATTTATTTATCAATTTATTTCAGACAACATGATCCATAATAATAATTTCTTAAAATAAACATTTTAACAAAAGAGCACACAAAAGCTTACGCTACCTACTTACCTATGAACTGTGCATGTACCATACTACAGTGGTTAATGTACTCACAGTCGAAACGGTTTGATAACGCATTCAGTATGGTGTTGGGGCTGGCCCGAACCCTGCACCCCAGGGATGTGCACCGCTTGCGCATGGTGGTGTAGAAACAGTCCACACGCGCCGCGGCGAACATCCCCGACGCGCTACAGAAACGGGGCAGCCCCACCACCACCCTGAACGCGTTATTGTATTGGATCCGTAAGGCGTTGTACTGTCGCCGCGAATGACTCACCCACAGACTGCTCGTGTAGAAACTAGTACAGTACGCTCTGAATAGGGAGATTTTAACCTCAGTTGAGCACCGAGCAAACCTGCGGGCAATCATGTTTGCTCTTACAGACAACGCCCTCCGCTCCCTTTCCATATCAACATCGTCCTTCAGGTCGGAGGTCAACCAATGTCCGAGGTATTTAAATTGACTGACTAGCTGTAGCGGTGTACCATACAATTTAATTGTAGGTATGAGCTCGGGACATTGGAGACCCCCGGCCCGAAAGACCATGCATTCCGACTTCTTCACATTGTATTGAAGGCCATGTATGCGTGCATAATTTTCACAAATTTTTAGCATTTTTAACAGACCGCATACAGAGGCGCTCAGCAACGCCATGTCATCAGCATAACTAATGTTGTTTACGGCTACTCCGTCAACATGGCATCCGACACGTGCCCTGCTGAGCTCCTCTATCAGCGCGTTGACATACAGATTAAAGAGCTTGCCTATGCCAAGCTGTGAGCGATCAAACTGTATACCTACTGATGGTTATAGTGAGCTTACAGTTGAGCCTATGATGTAATGCACATAGACAACCAATATTCAACATAAAGCGAAACAGATAATAATTATCAAACGAGCAGCTTCCTCCTGTAACTGTAAACGCATGTTATTTCGAGCGAGCGACGTGAACACTCGGCCTAAAATTAATCATCACGATTTTTATTCCACATGCACCAGAATTATCAAATGCTTGAATACCTAACCTTTAAAGTTGATGAAAAAGCATTCTTGAACTTACATTAGCAAAGAGACTTAAGTACTTCTAAACTGTGACTACAGACAAAGGTTTATTTAGGTTACCTACTTAAAGGTAAAAGCTCAGATTATGAATAAATTAGAAAATTTGAAAGCATAATAAAAAAAAAAAAAAAAAAAACAGGGTCACGACTGTATCCCCAAGGCGCGGTAGACATTCTCTCAGATCTTTATATTCCAGATCCTTTGAAGATGTCTAAGGGGGTAGTCAGAGGCATGTACAAATACATATTTGATACATGCCCACATCTTGCAGAAGTTAGTATTCCATACGTGACAGGTTGCAAGCCCATCGCCGCCTGTAAGAATACTAACTGGTTTCCTCACGATGTTTTCCTTCACCGTTCAGAGCTCGTGTTAAAGCGCATATAAATTTTACGAAACGCAAAATCCATTGATGCACGGCCGGGATTCGATCCCACGACCTTCGGATTGAAAGTCGAGGTACAACCCCATTCGGCCAACACGGCTCTAAGCATAATAATTTTTACTTATATTTGATTCAAAAGGCAGAACAATCTATTCTAATTTATTTTTGTAGATGAGCGTACATTTCCCTACATCCAGGGTGCGGTGCAGCGCGGAGGCGCGGTGGTAACACGACACTCACATTAGCCCGCTCAGGCTGTGCAGCGCAACCAACGGCATGCAGGACACATGTCTGTCTAATTATCTTATTCGTCGTGTCTTTTTTTGCTATTGAATAGAGTGACGCTGCTCATAGAAGAGAATGGAAACGAAAAATTTTATTTAGGTACTTATACTTATCTACTACAATTTGTAATAATTTAATTAGGTATTGCAAAACCAACTAGAGCTAGTTTGACAGCACTTTGGTGGCCTCGTTGTGACGAGTTCTTCAGCAGTCTGATCAGACTATTCAGAAGTTAAAAGCAGTATCTAATCTACCTAAATGTGTCAAAGTTCTTCAAAATGCTTTCCAAAGTTTTTTTATTTAGCTCACGAAGTTTTAACACGAAAAAACTAATTTTAGTGCATTAAAGGTATTTACTTATTTTATTTAGGTGGTGTACAACCAGAGACGCATTCCCATCAATCAAAACATCACGCAAAAGAACGCAGAGAATGAGGTGAACATGCCAATAACGCTAATAGACGGTGTTATTGTCGAATTCCGCAGGAACAAAGAGCGAACACAAGCCGTCGCGGGAATCACTTCCGCACTCAGACGCAAGGCTTTTCACTTTTCTCAAGTTAAGCAACTCTCCAAGTAATTTATTTTATAAGCAGTCTTCTTGTGGAATAAGATAACATGGACAACTACCAAAACACTACATTTGGACGAGGCAACATTTAACATCTCGAAGAACACTCTACCGGATGTACGCAGGTGTCCACTCAGTTTCATATTTTGTGTTCTTTTGATAATCGTTTTCAATTCGAGGGCTGACCGTAGTGACCGTGTAGGTAATTGTAGATTGATAATTTGTTCTGATTGCGACACTCCATAATGGTGGGAGAGTCGGTCACGCCGGCTGGCGGTCATCCAAACCAACATTTTGCGTGATAATTCGACTCGCTTCCAATCAAAGCCTTCAAGTAAATTGTCGGTCCTGTCCCTTTATCGCGTGGTCATAGATAGAAGGAGATAAAGTCATCTCGTGACACAGTTCTCCCAAATAAATGTTACTTACGCAGAAGCTGTAGTACCTACCTACCTACATCCCAAGTGGGTTGCGCTGCGGACGCGCACAATACTTGTTCCTCGCTCTTCGGCGGTCACGTAAACATTCCGCGCTTGAGAAAGTAAAATAAGTGTATGAGTAGGTCGTCGACACTCGGCCGAACGGGTCGCAGGGGGAGGGGAGGGTGAGAGGAGGGGGAGGGCTGTAAGACACGGCTGCTGGCTGATGCACCACGCTGAGCAGAGTTCGCGGCCAGCAATTGTTCTGTTCGTGACCGTTACCTTCTCTCAAGCGACAACGCCGACACCGACGTGACGCTGCTGATAGCAGTGTCTACGTGCCAGGCACCGGCACTGGCTCCGGCACACTAACAGATGGGCTACCTAAGGCTCGAACGAATGGTGCTAATGTAACTGTGCCATCGTCCGGCCGTGGCACATAGGTAGTCAAGTCACACAGATAGTGATGACACGCAATACTGCACATGCGTTCTTTAGGTTACACATAAAGTAAATTCATAAATAGTCACATAACCTACATAATTATTCTCCTAGTTATGTACGTACTTATACGACTTTTAGAACAACATCTACTTCACGTTATGACAAAGCGAGGGAAAGACGCAATAAGTTCGAGCCGCTCTGGCTCCTTTGTTCGCTCCTAAAGGCTCGGGCACAGTCGACAATGCGTCCTCGCTTCGACGTCACTCGCCGATACATTGCTAATGGATTAGGAGTTGTTTTTATCGTTCTAGTAAGTGGTTAGATAGCAGTTTGTAAACATAATTTTGTATGAAAAAACGGTCACTGCGCAGACAAACGGCTAAATTCACGAATGCCTAGATCCGTTAAGCGAAATGGTTTACAATTAAACTGTCTATGACTGTATGTTATCCAAAATAAATTAGAACTAAATATCTCAAAATGTTATGTTTGCTCGTTCACCCGGAAACAAAATCCTTTAATTTTTGAGTATACTTTACATAGTACGCCTCTCATGCGTGTAAATACAATTAGAGATCTGGGCATATTTTTGGATAGTAAACTCCTATTTGATAACCACATTGATAAGGTAGCAAAAAAGGCATCTCGTGCGCTTGGATTCGTATTACGCATGTCCTCTGAATTTTCGAGCATCAAAACATTCAAAATTTTATACTGTGCATACGTCCGCAGCCATCTGGAATATGCTTCTCAGGTATGGAACCCTTGTTATAACGTCTATATTGCACGCCTAGAAAACATCCCAAAGAAATTCCTACGTTATTTACAGTTTCGTGCTAAAATTTACCTTCCAGACTATCTAACTAGATGTCGTAAATTTCATTTTCTCCCCCTCTATTTAAGAAGAAATATTTCAGATTTGTCCTATCTCTTAAGCATAGCAAATGGTAAAGTTGACTGCCCCGAGCTAGGACTCCGTACTAACACATCCGTACTCAGAAACCCAAAAGTGCTTTATGTAGGGTAGTCGGACCAAAAGATGACCACCCCCCAGTAGATGACCGAAACGCACATTTTCTCGAATTATAAGAATTGAGTGGTACTCCCTGTAGTGGCGTATTTTTTCTTTAGAAGCGGCAATACTGTTCCCTTTTTTAAAAATTAATACATCGTCATTGGACCCTCAGTCATGCTCTAGGACCTCATTTAGTGCCGACGTGTTTCGGCCATCGCCATTTTGTATGGACAACGAGCTAAGGTGAGTAAACCAGTTTCTTAAGCTTATGAGTGGATTGCCGATTTCTTGATATAATTAGGCCCCATTTATGAGTTCCCCTGCATTTATGACTATTATCTCAAGTAGAAAATCAAAGAAAATAAGTAATTTTTAATAAGGTTTTCGAGAAATTTGCTGTTCAATTACTGGTCTAAAAAAGATACATAAATCCTATTTGTGACCGAGCGGTCAGAATTAGCTCCGACCTGCAAATTTTGTTTTGATATTGTAGATTGTATCTTTGATTTTTTATTGATTTTTTACGTTTATCTTAACGGTTTTGGATACATAATTCTATAAACCAAAACATGACCGGAGGTTAATTACAGAAAAATCGTTGTTTTGGGCTGTTATTTTTTAGCTGGTCATTTATTGTTCCAAACGCTCTATTTGTGACCGAAGAAATTTGTTCGTTCATAATTTGGACCTCAAAACCTAATTGTGACCGACTGATTTCGACTGTTGCAATAAAACTGTTGTGGAATTTTACTAGGGTTCTTCGTAATCAAAAGTAAACCAATTTCGTTGGCCTTACAAACTGTTGTCATCATTACATTACTTGCTATCATAGTTTTTCTTTAATACATAAATAAAATAAATTACATTTTCCTAAACGGCGGAGGGGGAGGTATGTTTTTTTGCGGAGCTGTGTAGAACAGCTTTGGGTGATCTAGGGAAAATTTCGAATTTTTGAGAATTGCTCTTCCGGATTTGATGAATTTTTTCATAGGGGATGTATGGAGGGGGACAAGTGATTTTGAACACAGTAAATATTTTGCCCCCCCCCCCTGTGCCCCCCAAAACCACCCATTTTGCAATTAAAATTATGATAAGTACCTTAGTATTATATGCAGACAAAATTATGTATACGGAACCCCACTTCTTTCAAATAAAGTCTCTTGTTATGAAGAATTTCGCCTTTTATTTGGTCGGTCATAAATAGGGCCGATTTCGGTCAGAATTAGTTCCAAACCGGTCACAATTAGGGCCAAAGTCATTTTTTTGATATTTTTGCAATTTTAACTTATTTACAAATAGTTCAGAGTAAAAACAGTTTATCTAGTTGATGCACCAAATATCTACCTACGTATACAACCAAAAACATAAAATATTCCTCGAATAGGAGTTGAGATAAAAAATAAAATAACTTGAATTCCGCTTAATCAGTCATCTATTGGTCCGACTACCCTACCACAAGTTTCAACTAATTTAATGATTAAACGAACTTACCTGTGAGTGAAGTTCTATCATAATTATACGAGCGTCTGGTCCGAATAGATTATAAGAGTATTATGTATATAAACTACTTGTAGTCTCGCGATTAGTGAGCCAAATCAACACTGAAGTTAGGAAAGAGCTTTGCTATGGATGTCATTGACATCCTTTTAAAAATTTTTAGGGTATCTGTGAATCTGTAGGCCAATGTCATTTAGTTAGTAGTAAAATACGCAAACAGATCCTGGACCTCATTGATGTAGTATAGTATTACCGTAATGTTACCTATATTGGGAGTGTTGCAACCACGATGGGTGGGCGGGATACTAATCTATTCGGACCAGACGCTCGTATAATTATGATAGAACTTCACTCACAGGTAAGTTCGTTTAATCATTAATTATACCTCGCGTCTGTTCCGAATAGATTATAAGAGTATTATGTATATAAACTACTTGTAGACCTTGAGAGTTTTTACGGGAATAACATCAATGAGGAATTCAACCCATGCAGCCTTGCGAAATAACAATGTTTATATTTCGACCATTTATAAGTTATGTAGATACCTAAATACCTACCAACCAGGTTTGGAATAAGGATATACCTTAACTATATACATACTTCGTCATCTTATATGTGTATTTAATTTAATGAGTTTCTATTGTCAAGATTGACCACAATAACAAATTATTATCAATAATTCAAACGTTTATAATAATTTTCAGCTAATAAAAATTATTAATAGATACTACTTATAATAGTTTTCAATGATACTATTATAGGAGGATAACGTGTCGTAGATACGCAGAGTATTTAATAAACTTGGTAAATTGATTATGAATCAAATTTAGATACCTATATGTACCTACTATGTAAGTATGTAGGATTATTAGTAAGTAAATAAATAACATTATTAGCCATTAAACTAACACGTCCCAATGAGTAATAGATAAAGGTCTATGATACGGGCGAGCAAAGGTGGAGAAGCAGTCGATCCAGCCTTCAGTAAAGGTCTATTGGTGGATGGTAGGTAATCACGGATTTAGGTACCTATCGACCAACAGTGATGCGAGTGAGAGCGCATGCAACTCGTGACGCGCGCGACCACGGCTGTTGTATGTAATAACACAGCCGAAATGTCAGAAAAAAATAATAATGGTAAAAACGCTATAAAAAATCTGTACTTATAACTAAAAATGTACTTATAACTTTACTTTACTAGGTAAAGTTATTTATTTTAACTGAACTGCCACGATACAGGCCCAGCCCCGTGCGGGGCTCGCGGTGAATTATTTATAATATTTAATCGTAATAAATTGAATTGAAGTCCTATAGGTTGGTTTTTTTAACATATTACTATTTCGGATCTTATTTACAAATAAATAAGTCTGAACGTATTGTTTGGACTAAAAACCCTTGCGAGTACTAGTACTCGTAGTAATAGCATTTAGGTTCGTCGTTCTGTCAAGACTTTCTTAGGAAATTTAATTTTAAATAGAATACCTACAAAGGCTAAAGCTCCAAGACAGGATTTTAATATAATATCAAGGTATCTTAGAGAGTGAGTACTTATACAAAATCGTAATTTCGAATGTTGCATTTTTGACGAAACACACTATAATTTTTTATGAAAATATTAGTCATTAGGTAAATACCTAAATATTTAATATTGGCCCTAAGACAGAACTCTAAGGTTATAAGGATGCGAGATTGACTCGAATTTGAGGTAGTTGGTTACTTAAACTATTAAAATATGTCCTTAAAAAGTATCTTAGAGCTTGTTTACATTGAATACGGAATCGTGTTTTTTACGATTCGTGTCGATCTATTTTGTTTGTCATAATCATAAAACATTCACGATGATTTTGACGAATCGTCAAGGGCGTATCCCGTGTGAATGCAACTTAATTGTAGGACACAATTATATGACTTTCATTTAAGTAGGTAAGTACCTACTTAAATAATAATAATAATAAGACTTTCACAAAATAACCTCACCACTTTAATATGTAAATAATAACATATTGTTTCATTAAACTGGCTGATAGTGGTGTCAATAAAATATTATTCAAAGAGAATTGGGATGCTAAATCTTGATAGTTTTGTTGGCCATAGGGCGCGCCGCCCCGGCAAACCAACCGAGATTCCTCAAGCTTAATCTGCGATAAAAAAATGCGATTATATTTCCTAAATGATTTATCATTCAAAATACTTAGTGGCAAAAAAAAAGGTAGGTAATAGAAAAAATAAATAGATCTATGACAATCTATGACCCTGAATGGATCTATGGCAAACGCCTCTGGAAGTCATCATATAAATGACTTAATAGGTGTCCACATCATATTTACGCGACTGGTAATTTGGATCCTAGGTGATTGAAATATAATTTAAATAAATATGTTGAAAAAAATATTACACGAATGGATAATAAACTTAAATACCTATAATAGAAAAGCCACAAAAGGGTCGTTTCATAATAGGTACTTGGGTAAGGTATTGAATAACACCTAGTACTTCTACCACCTGCTTATGTACCTAGGTATAATAAATATATTTGATACCAATCATTGTATTCGTTTAGAAAAAAATCCAAGGAGCTGTCAATAGATGCGAATGCTTGAAAGTTTTAAAGAAACTTAAGATTATGTTAGGATTTCTAATGTTGTAAAGGATTGACCACTGACCGCTACCCATACACATGATTACACCCCATAGTTGAGCGTCAGCAAAAATTTTAATGATGCTGTATGTTAAAATTATCCATAAACTCATAATAAAGGCATTATAATATGAATCAGGTAAATTGCTGTATCGGTTAATTATTATAATTACGAGCTCTCGAACATCATGACTTTTGAGGGTAGGTATCCTCGTTTCACACCATTTTACTAAAATGGAAAGATTCGTATATCATATTATAAACATTTTTTCCACCTATGTATAATAACCCCAGCCTAGGCTGTATTCTGTGACCTAGGTAGGTATGTAAACGAGATGAGATGATAGTTTCAATAAATTACGAGAAAACGACGCATGACGAATTGACGATCGGATGTCGAAGTCAAGGCATGTACATACTTATTTAAGTTGTATACAACTTAAACTTATCAATCACTTATAATTAAAAATTATAAGGGTTTAGGGAAGAAGCACGTTTCTCCTTAATATCGTAAACAAACTTTATCTGTATCTGAATAAGACTGATTATCGGGTGTAGAGTGTTAATACACCGGTTATAAAGAAATGTAGGTAATTTTACATATTTCTTATTCAAAAAAGAATGTACTGTCTCCCGTAATAAGAAGCGCTCGTGTAGCTTGCTTAACTCATTCAGTGCCGAGCCCGCCGATCGGCGGGATGAAGTTTTTGACTCGCATGTATGGCGGCAGTAATACCAATGTATGGCGGCGGCATGGGGGGGGGGACGTTACTTTCTAGGGCGGCGATCAATGAGTTAATCGAAATTAAGCAAAGTTCCGGCCGGTCAGCATTTGGATGGGTGACCGCCATTGGCACTTTCATTTATGAAATGAGATTGTCAGCTGAGCGCTTTCGCGCTTCGGGGGGCCCGTCAAAACGTCGGTCCCGGCCCCTCAAACCGTCAAGCCATGACGGAGGCTACAAAGGCGGCATAAAAAACACCGTCACTAGAGCCGGGCAAAAACTATAGGTTCGATGCAGTACATACTACATAAATCATAATACTGACATTGATCAAAATATGGAGGCAAATATCTGTACTCATCTGGAGGTGCTAGTAGCGAGGAAGACGTCCTGTGGGCTCGACGAGAATAGTGGCGCTTCGTCCTTCGCGCGGGGCGCGTAAGACGTCGGGTTGCTTCGCGTTCCTTGGCGCGGCGGCGGCGTGGTGGCGGCGCGGCGCGGTGAGACGGCGCCGCGGCTATTGCGCCGACCGGCCTTGTCATAATCAGCCATTTATTGGCCGAATTTGCCCTTTTGATCAATTCCTCCAAGTATAGTTGACGGTTCAATTTATTTCATTACAGCAGTCTCATACAGTAGGGTATACTGTTATCATAAATAATACCTACAAAGGTTAAATTTCGAAGGTAGGTATTTTGAAAGTACAAAACTCGCCTAATTCATTGGCTCTTCTGTAACGATGTAACGGTCGTAGGTAGGTATGTAGGTTTAGTCGGCTAGCGAATTTGCCGCTTATGCACCTACTTAATAAGGTACAAGAAGTACCTAATAATGTTAACTTGAAAAGGTTAGGTCATAGTTCCCAATGAAAAAGACGCCAACCGTAACTTCGGTGCTTCGAGACAGCCCCAGTGGCAGCTCAGATTGCAATTAAAAATTGTAGGTAAATACCTACACGGAATATTCACATAGTATTCTAAATAGAATGTTGGTATGAAAGGTATGGTTACAAACCCCAATGGTAGGAACGCAAACCTATTTTATTGCATCAAGACATGCATAAATGTATGTAGGTAAATACCTGGACACGATTTTCCATACGTCAACACGTCTTTGTAGAAACCTCAGCAATACATGTCGATACATGATACTCATAAATACTCGTATTAAACCCACCTTCAAGTCTCTCAATAAAATGTAGTCTTAAATACGAACATTTTGAAGTAGGGTGCTTCAAGACACAGAGGCTATTCAACCACTCGATAGTGAACCTTATTATCTGTTTAACATCATGTTTTATAATTTCATATGCCTAATGCATTTATAGGTCCAGCCGGGTTGAGGTGACGTTGGATACGTCCAGCACACTTCAAGAAATTATCGACACTTTTTTCACATTCACATACTTTGCACTGCAAAACCTTTCCACTAAGACAATTTTGGAATGTTTTCACGCATTCCAGCACACTGCGAAGAAAGAAACACAAGAAAGTAAAGTGTTGAGTTGAGCACTAAAAAACGAATGACATTGGCCTACAGATTCACAGATACCCTAAAAATTTTTAAAAGGATGTCAATGACATCCATAGCAAAGCTCTTTCCTAACTTCAGTGTTGATTTGGCTCACTAATCGCGAGACTACAAGTAGTTTATATACATAATACTCTTATAATCTATTCGGAACAGACGCGAGGTATAATACAGGCATAACTCTTTCGTTATTAGGGCATGTGACTCTTCTAACTCCTTGGTTAAAGTAGATGTTGATATAGACTTATTTACCACACCTATACGTAAGTTAAAAACTATCCTTGCTTCTGATTTTTTTGATGTAGATGACTAACTCTTTGTAATTAGTATTTAAGACTATCTTCTTATTTCGTTTTAGATAATAATGTGGGTGCCTATTCTAATCTAGTTTTTCTTTCTTTTGGCTTGTGTCAAGTAGGTAGGTACCTATTTGGTTTTATTATTTTGTTTTCTTTCTTATTGTGTTATTTCCGTCGTCTAATGTACTTATTTTCACATAAACAAACAGTTTCCTATCTGTGGGAACTTGTAATTGGCCATCAGCACACAATATATGCTTTGCATGTATTTTTAAACAGTAACCCATAAATGTACCTAGCTGTTAGTTCTCCTAAAACTCTTAAAATAAAATAAAATAAAAATAAAATAAAATGTCATAGTTAAGTTTTTTGTTTAGTTTTCTATTTTTGTTTATTTTTTTTTATGCGGTGTGCAATAAAGTATTTTCTATCTATCTATTTCAATAAAAAGTGAAAATCGTATTGTTACGTAGGTAGGTACTAGGTAGGTTCTATGGCATGCAGTCGGCATTGCTCGCCAAACAACAAATGCAGAGGATACAGAGAAGTCCAAAGTAAGTTTTGTGAAGCCCAGTTGACAATTGGATGTGGATTTGACTAACGGGGACTGTAGTTAATTTAGAAATAGCTAACAGACAGGTATAACAGAGGGACAGGCCTGCATCCCGTCTCGAGACGACCGCTGCGGACCACGTGACTAATATTATAAACTTCCGCTATTTGTTTACTTGACTATACCAACAACCCATTAGATAGGTATTATAACATCAACTAACGTTTCGCCGCTCATCAAATAGGCAGCACATGTTGCCGGCAGTCAAGCAGACAGGGTGCGACATGACTGCGGCGTGTAGGTGGTGTAGGTAAATATTATTGTAATAATTTTCATAGCGGGACCACCATGCCCCTATCGGTGGATCCGACATTATCTGTCGGCTGAAAGGCCCTAAGGTATGTGGACCAGTTGGTGTCGACCTTAGCGAGGTGAGTACTACCTCTTTGCCATGAATTGGGGGACATACACCTACCCCCAAACTGCAAATAAGATTTATCTTACTTCTTTTTGGCTTCGCACACTTTGTGCATTCGCCATTTTACAAGTAGGTATGTTGGTTTAAAAAAATTAAGGGAAATAAGGGTTTTAAATCGACAAGTTAACTTATTTTAGTCTAACCTTGTACACTTCTGCCATCACTCGTTTGACAGTTCACGCGATCGATAGAATGCGCGCTACAAATATTATATTAATCCACAGAATTATCTATAGAGTTTAACATTTCTTTTGATTTATTGGTCGGAATTTAAATTGATAAAATAATGAATGGCATGGCGACGTCTGCCGGGACCGATATTAGCTATAATATAAACCCTCCTGGTATCTATAGGTATCTAACATCATTATTAATTACCGACTAAAGACTGATAGCTTAGGTACTTAGGTAATTTATAAAGTGATGGGAGAGGAGGATGAGGGAAACAAAAACACAAAGTTTTGCTTTTAGCCATAATGTTAGCTTTTAGCCATAAAGGACTTTTGAATAAATAGGGCGCCACCCTCGCAGAGCAGAGACACCAGCACAGCACCAGCGCCACCAGCGCAGCGCCATCAGCTCACCGAAGGAATGACGTGGATTATGGCTGACCGTTACCCGTATCACTAACACCTGTTACATATCTAGCCATAATACGCAAAAAAAATACTCAATTTGATTTGAAAGAAAACACCATCAATCATGATTTCCCCGCGACACCTGCGCCCGATATTGTAACGTCTCCAACGAAAAACACGTCGCGTGATCTAGTCGTCAATCATAATTACTGGCAGTGTTAGGTATTCATATGAAATGAGAAAAAAACATTGTCTTGAAAAGTTGCAACTGGTAGATATTTTACAAAGATTCGTAAAACCTCGTGATGACTGATGAGCCGCAACCTGTGCTCGCAGCCTTTTTTTGTAAATTCGGCTTAAGGCCGTCGCCCGCAGGCATCTGTCGGAAATTGTACCTACGTACTTGCTAGTTTTTTGCCGCGACCTAGCCCGCTAATGCATAAACATCAAGTCCGTCGCAACCAGCGACGTATAATTACATTGCCAATTATTTAAATGATCTAACAAATCAAGCTATAATAACAGGCTGTTTATGGACGGAGAGTGACGAGTCATAAGTTTTCTAAAGTACCTACCTGCATACAATTAAGTTTTTTGTTACTGAATAGAAATATTTTTCAAAACCACAGATACTACCTATGTAGGTAATGGAACAAGCAACAGCATTATGAACATACTAGGTACCTATATTTTAAAATAATTATATCTTAATAAAAAAAGTCAGGAACACTACACATTTTAGGTTTGAACTTTTCAGACAAAACGTGTGACTGTCCATTTACCTATTACAAATTGGTGTAACCTGCCTGTACGAGAACCTAACTGAAAAAAAAGAGCTAGCGTTTTGGCAAACCATCGTTGCTCTCTACCTGATCCGTGAATCTTGGCTGCAGAACAGTGTAACTGACATATGCATTTAAAAAAATTGGTGTAACTGAAAATAAGGCTACTAGGAATAAGCGTCATAATTTTCCAGAAAATTCAATTAAATAATTATCTATAAGCTTTTCAGTCGAAATAGATTCAAAAAGGTCACATAGAAAAAAAATTATGTTCAATTCAGTGTGAAAAAAACCTTAAATGGCTCCTGAAAAGTCGCGTTTGTCAGTTATCCCAATTGAACCTGCTAACCATCGATTGATCTAAACCCTGATTCTTCACTGTAGGTATTGGTCGCGAAAAAAACAAGAGTAAAATTGAAGTCTACCTATTCTATGTCCCAGCGCAGCGGTCCTACTGAATAAATGTTTTTTATTTTGAAATACTTCAGATAATCTTTACAACTACGCCTTCTTAATTGCAACGCATCCGCTATTCTATTGCAACCATTGCATTTAAATCAGGGGTCTATACTGCAAACTTTTATTTCCTGGAAATTTACGTCTCCAAGGCTACGAGTTAACTAAGAGTTCATATATCAAGCAAAACCCCTCAAGTTAGGTGCTAATAGAAGTATGTAGGTACCTATGTGATGGACAAAGACAATGCGCACGCGAAACAGAGACTACAATAATGTACCTCGGCGACAACTGCGATCTACTTTTCCTTTCCTTTTCATTCTACCTATTACACGCATATTGATAAAAAAATGTCAACAACCTATACATATAGGTAGTTTTATCAACAAAAACTCAGCCATACCAATTTACATTCTCAAATTCAATGTAGATAAGCACTACATACTTTCTGATTATCTAAATACTTAGCTGGTTTTTGTTGCATCGAGTCGAGGTGCTTTGTAATGACTGTTGATATCGCGTTGGGACATTATTATGAGCCTTCTTTTGCGGTGAGTCACGTTGTTTCGGAACCGGACTTTCCTCGTGACATCTGAGCGATTGCCTCAGCATGTCGCAAGCGAGCGCCTGCCGCCTGGTGCCCGGGGCCCGGGGCCTGTCCTGCTGCGTATGACGCGAGGCGCGACACGCCTTTGTGCCGAATATACATTTCGCAACTCGTTTTCACCTCGAGTATTTGGGATAACCCATTGGTATTATAGCATTAGGTATAACTCAATGGGACAACTAAGTAAGACGGAATGCGTAGAATTTAAAGGATTTGATTTTAATTAATTTACAATGGAGTGAAGTCGGTCAAAATAATTTGTGTAAACTGTGACAGGACCAGATCCCACGTGGCGAGAGGGCGGCGGCAGGCGTGCAGCGCGGTGATTATGATGCGCCTTTTACCAGCAGCTGCAAGTAAAGTGCACGTAGGTATACTTACAGTTAGCGTAGCGCTCCACTTCAAGGTAAACTTGTAGTTAAGTAGGTAGGTACCTACTGGGTATAGTATATTGGTTGCAGGCCTTTACCACAGCTTAAAGAATGTTGATTCGCTCCAACCAACATTCCTAATCTTGGAAACAAAACTGATTTGCAGGTTTTATCTAATCTTTACATTCATTCATTTACAAAGGTAGGTCAACCTTTGTAAACGAGTAGGTACTTACCTACCTACCTAGGTAAGTAGGTACTCGTTTAAAGTAAGTAGGTACTCCTAACCCAACCCATGTTCCTTGCAATACACTGGTAGGTGACCTACCTATGATCGCAAAAACTGTCTGTGTCAGCTTTGAGAATAACGAAAGCAAGTTTCTCTCGTCAGCTGTGCGTCTGTTGACGTAACTTAGACACGTACCCTCCTCCTCCCCCCCCCCCCCTGCTTTCGTGAGTACGTGACACCCCTCCCCCCGCTCAGGTGTGACGCGAGGCAGCCAACCGTGACGGAACCCGCGCTGAATACCGATGCGCGCGCGCACCCGAGATCCTGGATGATTGTGAACAAAATAATCAATACTTTGGTTCTACTCCAGAGGCAAGAGGTCAAGGTCGTACGTTTCCCGTTTCTATCTTCCTATTATTTTCGCAAAAACGTTAGTAACCATGCATACGATCCATAATTAATTTACTGTGATCAACTTACTTTCGCCTTTGCTTCTACGAGTAGGAACAGTATGCTACGAGGCAGGCTTTAAAAAAATGTCCATCAAAATCGGTTGAAAATGCGACCCGTAGGCGAGAACAGATAAACAGATGAACCGACCTATAAAAGCATTTTTACCCAATCTTGAAACGGAGACGCTTCGCTCGCTCGGTCAAATACCTACCTAGGTTCTTACAAGAAGCCTCGCGTGCGCGTGTGTGAGCTGATACATCAGATAAAAACATGACTCAACGTCATAAAAGCAGCCAGCATTAGGTACTGGGTACCTATACCTACTTCTACCTAAAGGTTCAGCTACATACCTTCCTAGTATGTACAAAGGTATCGATTGAACCATAAAACGCTTTGTTTCCGAAAGACACGCTTTAGCGGAATAACATTCGATCTGTTTGCATCTTTCTTGTGAAGCATCGGCGTTCGGTATCCGATGAACTAATATTCCCCGAACTGCAGCCGCGGTGTCGCCCCTCTCCCCTACCACTCGCGTCGGTGTAACTCCGGTTTCATTTTCTTGTTTAAAGTAATTCTTTGGAGTAACAAAATTGACACGATGATGACACGATTTCAAATTATTAGACACCGAGGGTTACGGTTAGGTACCTACGCTACGAGGGATGAACTCTGAGAAAGACGATATGGGTAAGAAAGGATTCAATATTGAGATGACGGCTAATAGAGCAGGTGGCAGGGGGAAACCTGTTAATGTATGCTTGTATGTCATAAAAGTGGTACCTATAAAGGCTATAAAGGCTTGAAAAGCATCCATCCAGCCAGCCAGTTCATGTATTTGTATTTAAATGTTTATAACCAAACGGCTGAATATAATTCAGGCCGTTAGTTGAATTCGAAAGTCTGTATGTGCAAATTGTGCAAAGTTTGTTGCCACGTATCTCCGTGATGACTAAGCGGATTCTGATGAAATTTGAAATGTAGATTGTCTAAGTTCTGGAATAACATTTAGGCGTATCAAATTTTAGAAAATCAACCCTTAAGGGAAAACAATATTTCTTGGTCGGATTCACTCCAAACTCAGTTAAAATAAACTTGAAAGTATATAATGAAACACGTGTTTTTTTTCCTTTTTTTTCAAAACTACCCCTAGGGGTGGTGTAAGGCACTTTTAAAGTCGTAAGATTCGAAAGTCTGTATGTGCAAATTTTGTTGCCACGTATCTCCGAGACGACTTAACCGATTGTGATGAAATTTGGAATGTAGATGGTCTAAGTTGTGGAATAACATAAAAGCGTCTAACATTTTCTTAAAATTCGAAAGTATGTGTGGGCGAATTAAATTTAAAGCTCGCTGCGCTCGCATCGGCAAATCTTACACCAGTTGCCGCTATCGTTTTGTTCTTAGCATTGCAAGATCTGGGTAAGATTTTCTCTACCTCTATCTTTCATGGAATTCTTGAGAGAAACATAACGCAATATTAGTTAATAATTTTTTTCAAAACAATACAGTTCTTGCTATTCAAAAGAATTAATGTTAAAATTATTATTGTATCAAGCGAGGGATTTTAATAGATTGTATATTTCTTCGAGAACACTCAAAACTCCTGCACTTTGTTCCTTATAATGCGCAGACGAAGTTGCGCGGGTCAGCTAGTAATACTAATATATTTCAAACAACTTTAAAGTCTTTACAATTTATTTTTTATATTTTTTATTGTGTATTTATTTGTAGATTTTGTTTGTGAGAGAAAATAAATAAAATTATTACATGTTATTACTTATTATAAGTAGGTAGGTACGTAGATACTCTTATATCAATATAAATTACCTAAACAGAAAACGGTACAGTCAGTAGTCACGTGTAACACGCCCAAAGTTTTTGCGCTTGACCTGCTGATGTGCGCAACCTAGATAGCTTGATTCGATACCTGGTATTGTCACGTATTGTGATTGCAGTAAGCTCGAACAGTTGGCAACTCTTGAATATTATTACCACAGGCACTCACTTCTAACAAAATTACCTAATTTGCCTATTCGAATATCGTCGGGGCAAATTGGCTGTGATAGACAGACACACGAACACGGAACCTAAAAAATGTATCATAGTTTTCGGGAGTCGTTTACAACCGTCGTTTTAAGAAGTTTCAAAGTGATCCCAGCGGTCCTACTGAATAAATGCTTTTTGACTTTGACTTTGAACCAGTAGTCAGTTATTAGCATTCAACCCATGTGTTGAATTATAGTAGGTAACCTCGTAAAGGTATTAGAGTGTATGACATTGGGTTTCCTGCGCTGCGGTCGCCGCATGATCTATTATGCATTATTGGATGTTGACAAAATGACTCACGACTTGTATCAATAACATTGAACTAGATATCAAAACAGGCAATGTTCATAGAAAGATGCGTTTTATTAACTAGGCCGATTACTGACGACAGAATATGCATTTGATTCGAAATAATCTCATCGTCACTAAACTGGGTTTGACGACGTATCGCAGTGGGCGAAGGTCCGCTTGCGACGCAGAAGGTTGCGGGTTCGATCCCCGCCGCCGCGGGAAATGTTTGTAATATGATCTACAGATATTTGTCTCGGGTCTGAGTGTTTTCTATGTACTGACCTATTGTATGATGACAGGGTGTTTCCATCGTATCGTCATTTCGTCAGACTCATCCCGCACGTGTTGTGTTGACTGTCTGGCGTCTGCTGAACGTCGCAGCTCCACGTGCGAGGACAGGACGTCTTCATCTCCAGGCAAGTGACGCGACGCGCTTTATTGACCACGAAGCTACATTTTCCTTTTCAATGAATATACACAGATAGGCAAACCTGCTACGTTTAGAATCACGTACTATACCTAGATGTAATGTCCTTAGTTTAAGCCCAGATAATATAATTACAAGGTTTAAGTACCTAATGCCTAAAGACTAGATTCAAGTTATCTAGTATAGAAACATCGAGTGATGCTTTGTTGGCGGAGTCAGCCGGCGCCGGCGCAGGGCGTGCGTGACGCCAGCAGCTCGCTACGAGGGCCTGCGACCGACCGACGCTGCGCAGACGCATCACTCCACCAGAAGCACTTAACCTATACGATAACACCGCGATTAGGAAGCTCGTTGTTACAACATTACACGCCAGAGTTCAGTATTTATCGCTCGTCCTTTTGCTATGAGTAGCTTTTTGAAATATGCTATGCTGCGAGAATACTATTCCAACCTGCACTCACAAGGGACGCAATTTATATACAGGGTGTAAAAAGACTGCTACCGAAAACTGAGGGGTTGCAATCAGACCATGACTCTAAACATATTTAGCGGAAAAAAAACGCAAAAAATTTTTTTGACTAGCTTCGTCATGTTATGTTATTTTCGGTTATTTACTACTAGTACGACATAATAAGACCATGTACCTACCTACCCATTTCATTTATAAAAGAAAAAAAGAATTATAACTCTGTATGTTCTGGGCGCGTTGTTTTACGTAGATTGCTGGATTTTGAGTTTTAACTGATTTTTTCTTTTATAAATGAAATTATTAGGTAGGTTTATTATGTTTTTTTTTTTCATTTATTTATTTCATACATAAATAATTTACAACGGACCCCGCACTAGGCCAAGCCTGTATCGCGGTAGACCGAGTAAAAAGATTTTTATAAAAATACACGGTATTAACAAATATAATAAAAATTATTTAGACTATTGCTATAAATAAATATCTTAGATATACAACTATGTATAATGTACACGTTGTGTGTTATTAGACTACTATGTATGTGTTATTAGACATAGACAGACATTTATTCACTACTTAGGCACACAATACAATCACTAGAATAAAAAAAAAACAAAATAAAAAAGAAGCATAATAAAAAATGAAAAGTTGAAGAATTGTGATTGTGTGTCACAGCAGCAAAACGGCGTCGACTCAGCATTATGCCGTCCCACTGAGAAGTGGTAAGGCGCTGGTATTCTGCCGAAGCCCTCATAGTCACTGGACCCCGTGTGACTACAATCTGATTATGACGTATTAGTAGTAATTATAACCGAAAATAATATAACATGACAGAGCTAAGTCAAGTTTTTTTTGCGTTTCTGTTTATCGCTAAATAGGTATGTTTAAAATCATGGTCTGATTGCAACCCCTTAGTTTTCGGTAGCAGTCTTTTTACTCCCTGTATACTTAGGAGAGGTTTGCTTGCCTAAAACCTATGGTTTAGGTCTGGTATCTTATCCACAGCAAAGATATGGTCAAAATCAGAAAATATAACGTTTTATTTACTCCTCCGAGTATAGTTAGGTAAGGTACTTAGGTGTGATTTAATTGATAGTTAAAGTTCGTCAATTGGTGGGTACCTACATCCTAGTTAAGTTATATCGCTATCATAGAACTAGTAGGTAGGTAATTATGTATAGGTACCCGTTTGGCCTAATTAGATGCTAGATGTATTCTCCGAAGCGGTTCGCTATCGACGTTGTAGACAAACACAGGCGAGGATAATGCCCCGCTGGTACCTACCTCACCCGTACCTTCTAATGTGCTGCTGCGATCGTATGTTCCGTCCGTCCACGGTTTCGAATGACTCATACATTATAAAATCATAATAGTGTTATTATGATTCAAAAACAACTATGCTTAGTTATCGTTTTACATTATGAGACAGAGTTATGCGCAAAAACAAAGGGAGTCGTAGTGATGGACAATGCGAATGTTTATCTTGCGCAGCATTGTGCGGCCCTAATGGGGCGAGTACTTCGAGGAAGTAAACAACAATGCGCCGCCTCCGGGAATGTGGAGGCGCAGGTAGAGCCGCAGCAGCGGCGCGGCCGACGAGAAAGCTGGCTGCTCCTGCCTCGCCCCTCCCCACCCCTCGCCTCTCCGCAGCGCGCTTTGCACTGTGTACCTACGTAGAATCCTACTCTACACATCACGCTATCACTTTCGAAAGTAGCTCGAAAGTTCTCATAAGCCCTACGTTATATTGGCCGAATGGGAACCGGATTTAAAGTCGAGGTACTTACAACCAAGAGAACAAACTGTCGGTTGTACCTCGACTTTAAATCCAAAGACGTGGGTTGGAATCCCGGCCGTGCATCAATGGATTCTGCGTTTCGTAATTTTATACATAAGTGCTTTTAACACGTGCTCTAAGCGGTGAAGGAAAACAACTTATAGGCGGCGATGGGCTTGCAACCTGTCACGTATGGAATACTATTTTTTTTTATGATGAATGGTTCGGCTCTCGACCTCGAAACTTACACAGGCAAGAAACGGGTCTAGGATGGAGCGAGCCTATCCAGAAGGTGCCTACTGTGCCTAGCTCAGCGGAAATACAGACGCTGGACGCTGATTCCAATTTTTCGCAGTGCGCATAATGAAAGAACTTTGAAAGAGCTTTGTTCTGATAGATGGAATATCAACCAAATGAGCATCATAGTCAGCTGTGCTTCTGAAGTTCCTGGAAAAGAACGGTGAAGGCGGAATAAGGTCGTAGCTCCTGGGCACACTCACCGTAGTACAGTCTGTAGAAAAACGACAAGCCCGCCACCTCACGACGATGGCTTATACTGACTCTGCGCTCCACCGAGTCAAGTGCATTTTTGCATTATATTTTTGCATATGTATAATGCATAATAATCTATATATTATATAAAACAAAGTTGTGTTTGTTAGACCACTTATAACTCGAGAACTGCTGCACCGATTTTAAAGATTTTTGATTTGTTAGATTTGTCTTCGCCTAGAATAGCAGAATAAATAATAAAAACAATGTAAAATTGATTAAAACTAAATAATTAAAGCAACAACATCTTGTTGTGATCACTCTATCTATTAAAAAAACCGCATTAAAATCCGTTGTGCAGATTTAAAGATCTAAACATAGGGACAGACAGACAGACAGCGGGAAGCGACTTTGTTTTATACTATGTAGTGATAGTGATTTTCAATATATGTATACTAGGCGTATATTACACCAGTACATAAGAGTGGTTCTAAACATGACGTTGAGCAGTATCGGCCCATTTCTATTCTGTCCACCCTGTCGAAACTTTTTGAGAGGCTCGTGCATAACGAAATCTATCCTATTCTTCACAACATAATAATTGCAGAACAACACGGCTTTGTTAAATCGAGATCGACCACCACTAATCTTTTAGTATTCACTAGCACCCTATTCGAGAATATAGATAAACGTGTTCAGGTTGATGCCGCCTATACAGATTTTAAAAAGGCCTTTGACAAGGTGGACCACGAAATTTTGTTAAATAAGATTGCGTTCAATGGCATTCGTGGAAACCTCTTACGTTGGTTTTCATCATATGTTACCAATAGAACCCAAAAAGTGGTCATAAATGGGTATCAATCTGTTAATGTACAGGTTACATCTGGGGTTCCTCAAGGGTCTATTCTGGGACCACTCCTTTTTACACTTTTTATCAATGACATTGGCCAATGCTTTCATAACACAAAATTCTTGTTGTACGCGGATGATCTTAAAGTCTTCAAGCCTATTTTATCCATTGCTGACTGCACTCACTTTCAAGAAGACCTAAATAGACTTACAACATATTGCAATATTAACAAACTACATCTCAGTCTACCGAAATGCAATGTTATTAGCTTTACTAAAAATATCAATATAATCAACTATCCTTACCACCTTATAGATGTTCCTTTGAAAAAAGTTAAAGAGTTGAAAGACTTAGGAATCTTACTTGATAGCCACCTTAATTTCAACTTACACGTAGAGAGCGTCATCAACAAGGCTTTTCAGATGTATGGTTTCATTATGAGGTCATCCGCTGAATTTAAACGTCCCTTAACATACCTCTATCTCTATAAAACCTTGGTTCGTTCGCAGCTTGAATATGCGGTACCGATTTGGAATCCATTTTATAAAAAATACATTGAGGCGATTGAAAGAGTTCAAAGGAAATATCTTCGTTCAATGACATTCAAATGTTACCACTACTATAACTCTTATCCTAATCTGCTATCTAAGTATAAATTACTCACTTTAGAATCTAGACGCAAATATTTGGAAGCTCTTACTCTCTATAACATAGTTAATAACAAATTTGATTGTATCGACCTGGTCACTAAATTGTGCTACTTGGTTCCGAGAACGTGCACACCGCGCGCAACTCGCTCTCTTCCTCTGTTTGCGCTGAGCACATGCCGCACCAACTCGGGACTGCGGGCCCCTTTTCATCGCATGTTTGAGTCCTATAACGTTCACTTTATTACCATAGACATATTTTATTGTAATCTGTATAAATTTAAGAAACTTGTTTTTACCACACTCTGCAGTTCAGACCATGCGTAATGCATGGTCTGAACT
This sequence comes from Epirrhoe alternata, assembly GCA_963565295.1. Classification (NCBI taxonomy): domain Eukaryota; kingdom Metazoa; phylum Arthropoda; class Insecta; order Lepidoptera; family Geometridae; genus Epirrhoe; species Epirrhoe alternata. The sequence continues at coordinate 13,867,428 of OY751379.1, forward strand.
GCAAAGTCTACCCTAGTTACTATTCTAGTTTTAAGTTCCTACCTACCTTGTTTACGTTGTACCAAGTTTTCATAACAAATAAGTTTATCAAGTATAACATAAACAATAGGATCTTGGCTTTAGCCTTCTTTATTATATTCTACTCTCTAGCAGCATTAATTACTTAAATCCTATAAATATTATAAAGGCGAAAGTTTGTAAGTATGGATGTATGGATGTATGGATGTTTGTTACTCTTTCACGCAAAAACGGCTGGACCGATTTGGTTGAAATTTGGTATGTAGATAGGTGATACCCTGGATTAACACATAGGCTACTTTTTATCCCGATATTCCCGCGGGAACGGGACTTACGCGGGTGAAACCGCGGGGCGCAGCTAGTCTGTCATAAAACAAAATGTGGAAAATGTCGTTGACTGCATTATTATTATTCGTTGCATTTTTCTGTAAATGTAAGCTAAGTTAATGTAAGTATATATTTATAATGTAGTTGTTTGTTTTCCCGAAATAAATAAATAAATAAATAAATAAATAAATACTACTACTTACTAGCATTTTATATTTCAAACACACGAGACATTTTAGACTTAACATTTCTCTTGATTGAGAAGTAGATATACAATTTAGAACAGACTTTGAAAAAAATTACGTCATTATTATTGTTTGTTTCTCCCATTGTCGAACAATGCCTTCAATAGAAATGTAATAGTCAGTAGATTATTATTTATTAAACCAAGGGGATAAAGCAAGCGTCACAGACGCCATATTGAATCGCAAGGGCAACGAAGGATTCTTGAGTTAACTCCCGAGCGATAGCGAGGGTGTGTATTTGTGTTTTGAAATTAGTGATTCATTAATTTTTGTAATTTTGAAAGTGTTTCCACACTTAGGTATTTATTTAGTGATTCATTAGGCCAAAGCGAAAGTTGGCCCACAAAAGGGTAGGTACTGGTAAATGTCTGTTGATCCAGCAGCTGGTGTCATCCACTTTAGTTTCCGATGATCTGGCTAGACGATTACGGAAGATTGTTTTATCAACAATTGCAAATCATGATGGAAAAGCTAGACGTTAACCAGCCGAAACCTATTAATTTTTCACTGCTGCTTCAGAACAACGCTAGACCACACACTGTAGGTACAACAGACGGTCGCCAATTTAGAGGAGTTGAGAGTGAAATGTCCCCGCCACCCACCATGCTCCCCAGACAAGTCAAATCAGCCTTCCCTTTGATTGATCCCCGCTCCCACTATTTTAACAGCAAAAGAATCAATGAACTACCTATAGAATGGCAAGCTTCAGATAATAATGGTCCTACTTTAATTGATTAAATGTTTAGTTTCATGAAAAAAACATTTTGCTTTTTTTTAAATAAATCGCTAATTTCATATGTAAGGACATTGTATGTATTTACAAACAACAAGTATATAAATAGTATATCAGTTATCTGGTTCCCATAGTAGCTTTACTTAATTTTGGACTATACTCGTAAAATAATAAAACTTATGAGTGAAGTGTTTGTGGAATAAAAACCTACGTAGGTATATTACATAATGTATAATTGCATACTCTGTTAAAATAGATGCTTAGAAAATACAGGGTATAGATTTATGCTATTAAAAACGATTACCTATACGGTATTATACCTACTATACAATTTATTTGTACGTAAAAATATTTCTTCTTTGTATCAATGATAACATTCGATATTAAATAGAAGCTAAGGATAAAGTTAGTACAACATATCTACAAAATACATACTTATTGCAATAGTAAGTATTTTGTAGGTGGAGCGGAGCCGGCAGCCGGCAGCGCGACGGCGCGGCGGCGAGTAGCGGCAACGCCCGCGCCGAACAAAAGACTTCAACGCGCGCCCGCAACCATTGAAACATTAAGCTCGGATTCATCGTTTATTTAACAGCCAATATCAACAAGGGCAAGAGATTCCAACAATCACCACACGGCACGTCCACCGAACACGGTCGTCCTTCGCGCCCCTAGTTCACGTCACAACAACAACACACACTATCCACTCGATCGTTCATACGATGCGACGATCGTAATCGTCACCGGGAATACAAAAATAATACTGTAGAATAAATATCTAGTCGATCCGTCCTCGTAGCACGCTCAGCACACGGTCTCCATGGGCAGGCGCGCGGGGGCGGGTGCGGGGGCGGCGGGCGCGGGCGCGGGGGCGGGGGTCGTGTGCGTGAGGGACTCCCCGCAGGAGGGCAGGTGCGTGGAGGAGTGCGTGGCCCGCGTGGCGTCGGCGGCGGGCGCGGCGCCGCGCGCGCAGCAGGCGGCCGCGCAGCGCTTGAGCGCGGCCCACGCGTGCGGCTGGCAGCCCACCACCAGGAAGATGAACACGCCCTGCAGCGCGTTCAGCAGGTCCGTCGCGTACCACACGTAGTCCGGCCCGCCCGCCGCCCACGACACCACGTCGGCGCCCCACGTGACGCCCATCACGACCACCAGCTTGGCGCAGACGCGTCCCAGCGCGGCCCTGCAACACATCGAAGGCTCGAATGCGAACTTTCCAAACAGAGCAGCGATCCCGCCGAAAGCGGATACCGGGGCGGGGGCCGCTCACCGTTCGGAGGTGGACTTGACTTCGTCGCGGCGCCAGAGGCCGCAGGTGAGCTGGCGCGTGGTGCTCACGAAGAGCGCCAGGTTGACCAGCAGCAGCACGCCGACCGGGCCGAAGAAGTAGACGAGGATCTCCATGTCCCCGTAGAACCAGCAGCGCTGCACGGCGAAGCGCGGGCGCAGCAGACGGTCGCCGGCGGGCGGCGGCGGCAGCGCGTCCAGCACTGCGCCCGCCCCCGCCACCAACAGCGGCCCGCCCCATGCGTACACTTGGTACACGCGCAGCCGCCACGCCTCCTGCCCGCGCTCCAGGCTCGTCGGCCGGAAGTCTCTGCACAGCACACACACTCACTGTCAGCATCACCGCGACTGAGTCACTTCTAATAAATAGGAATTATAAAATACGAAGTCATCCAATTCTACTGCCTAATTTTGGGGGCACTCTGATCGATCGATGATGTCTTTCGAGTTCTATCTATTACTGTATTAGATCTCGTAGGTCCGACCTCCGACCTACCTATAGTGTCTCCATTGCTTTATTTCTAGATTGAAACTAACAAAACGATCAAACAGGATGCAGGAACAGGATGCATCCCCTCCTAGGCGCGGTAGATATTCTTTTTAGATTATTTTTATACATTCTTACTGTATTGGTCGCAAATCTCTTGTGGAAAATAAATTATAATATACTAGCTTCTGCGCGCAGCTTCCCAGCTTCTTCAGGAACCAACATTTTGAATAGTCTAAATGATATTCCAAGTCACTATCTACGCCTATACCAAGTTTAATCCAAATCGGTTCACTGGTTAAGGCGTGATTGAAACACAAACATACAAAAACATCTAAACAAACTCAAAAACTTTCAGCTTTATCATGGACTAAGTTATTATACCTATGAGTGGGATGGAAATTCTATCAGATCGATTATTCCCTGTCGACAATGTTATGGGGTCGGTTCGTATCGGGTGCGGATCTCTGAGACGACGAATCGAGATCTAACTCTCACCTGAAGGTCCACCATATGTTGAAGCACATCGTGTTCAGCCAGAAGAACGCAGACAGGAACAGAAAGTGCATGCACACCGCTGCAGCGCCACATGGAACAAACGAACCGCACGTCAGCGACCCTCGCTTCTCTCGCCTCGTCACCTCCACCGCCCCGAGCCTCACTCACCGAGCGCGCGGCACAACGTCGGCGGCACGCGGTCCCCGGCCAGCTGCGTGCCCGCCAGCAGCGCGTCGCCCAGCATCAGCGCCGCCACGTAGTGCGTCTGGCAGCGCCAGTGCAGCGCGTGGTGCGCCGCCGGCAGCGCGAACCCGGCCGCCAGCGTCGCCGCCAGGAACGCGGCGCCCACGGCCAGCCCCGCGCCGTACAGCACGTGGCGCGCCCCGCGCGCTCCTTCCGCCGAGCGCGCCGCCGCCTCGCACGCGAGCACGCGCGCGCCCGAAGCGTCGCCCGCCCCCGCGCCCAGCAGAGCCTCCGCGCACCACGCGCCGCGCGCCAGCCGCGCCGGGCCCAGCGCGAGCGCTCCCTCCGCCGAGCGCGCCGCGGCCAGCGCGCCCGCGACCGCGTACCGCGACCCGCCCGCGCACGCCGGCCACCCGAACGTCACCTCGGAGCCGTTCGCGAACGCGCGCAGCTCCGCGAGCGCCGCCGCCGCGAGCTCCGCGCCGGCGACGCAGCGCGCGCCGTCGAACGCCTGCCCGGCCGCGCAGCACTTGGCGAGCGCCGCGCCCGCCTCCGAGCAGACCAGCGCGGCGGCCGCGTCCGCGCAGTAGCGCGCCGGCGGCAGCGCGCGCGCCGCGCCGCGCTCGAGCAGCGAGCCGTTGTTCGCGAGCAGCGCGTACGGCGCGGCGTGCTCGCGCAGCACGCGCAGCCGCGCGCAGGCCGGCAGCGCCGGCGCGCGCACCCGCCAATGCGCCGGCAGCTGGCCGCGACGCAGGAAGGCGGCGCGCGCGGGCGCGTACACGAGCGGCGCGAACGCGTCCTCCGCGGCCGGCTCGCAGGCGGCGGCCGCCTCGGCGGCGTCCAGCTCGGCGCGCTCGTCGAGCCGCAGGCGCGCGCCGGCGGCGCAGCAGCGCGGCACGTCCAGCTCGGGCGGGCGGGCGCCCCCGGCGGCCGCCGCGCCGCACGCGAGGATCGCGAGACAGGCCGCGAGCATCGCTCTCACCGACGAGGTCCGGTTCCCATCCCGGAGAGTTTCGGAGGTTTCGAAGTTCTCGATCGAAGAGAGATCTCGTCTCGCACGTGGTTCGAGATGCGCAGCGGAGAATGCGCGAGCTCCGGCCGCGAATGTCGGCGCTCGACTGGCGTGCGGTGGCGGCCGGCGCCCCCGGGCCCCGCGTGCCGCGTGAAGCAGCGCGCTCTCCGCGAGGCGGGTACGTCCCCCGCCTCGCGGAGAGCGCCCGCTGATCCTGCTGCATTTTATGCATGCTCCGCGAAAAGCGCTCGGATGCATTTTGAACAAACACCGATGTTCACGGTCTCGAAACACCAGCCAGTAAAAAGCCAAAAGTAGCTATAACAATCGATGAACATTCGCTTCCAATAAACCGATTCGAAGATTATTTTCTATATAGGACATCATTCAAGTTGCACCAAAAAAGTCTAGTGCCGGTCAAAAACTACCACAGTCTAAAGAACTGTTAGTTACTACCAAAGAATTGTTAGTATCGTACTCCAGGAGTGCCGACAGACAGAAGTGAAAACTTGAACGAGGTTTCGACAACAGTCCTTTATAAGACGTTCATTATCAATAGATTAAAAAAAATAAAAAATAAAATTACTAGAAAGATTTAAAAAAAACTGTAGCATCTCGCGTTCGGCATTTTAATGTAATATTTATTATCACGGGCGCCATATTGAATCCCAAGTGCATCGAAGGATTCTTTAGTTAATTCCCGAGCGTTAGCGAGGGTATTTATTATTGCAGTATTTATTAGGGTATTTATTACTTTTCACACATACCGCGAGAAAAATAGAGTGACTATATACACCCAGAAAATAGCAAGTAATGAACAGGTTTTATAGGTACCTAGGTAGGTACAATAATAATAATCTATTCGTTTATTCTCAAAAAATATTTTAGCATTAATATGCAACAAATGATCGCTCAATAGTTTGGAGGCATATCCACACTTTTCATATAAACATCAAAATTCAACTCTTAAGAAAAAGTTAAGTTGCCACATTTTTTTTAGGGTTCCGTACCTCAAAAGAAAAAAAACGGAACCCTTCTAGGATCACTTTGTTGTCCGTCTGTCTGTCTGTCAAGGCGCTTTATCTCGAGATCGCGTGGAGGTATCGAGTTGAAATTAAAACCGTTTAAGTACTCAGATCTACGGTCCCTATAAGCTGTGAAAAAATCAAACTTATACGTTAAAGCAAAAAAAAGTACGACCGATTATGCCGCAAAAAACGTGTATTTCGACACAAATGTACCTAAATCAAAATTCATAGGGTACTTCCTGTTGACCTAGAACCATGTTATTTGGCAAGGAGTATCGTCTTAGACTACAAATACCTACCCTGAAAATTTTTAGTTAGATCACAAAAAACAAGGCCTAATGCAAGGAATGGGAATCGAAATTTTAAAGTGAATTAACCGTGTAGGTATGTTGGGTATCGTACTTATGAAAGGGATTCATTAGCACAAGCTTAAACAAAGTAAGTTCGTATGAGTCAGGGACCAACTCTGGTGACGGAGTTTTTAGGCCGCCTTAAGGCCTCCGTCACGGCTTAACGACTTAAATAGCCGGGACCGACAATTTAGCCGAAGCACGGAAGCGCTCAGATGAAAATGCCACTGGCGGTCACCCATCCAATTACGGACCGTTTCAAACGTTGCTTAACTTCGACGATCTATCAAGAACGACTAAGCAAGCACGACCACGAGCGCTTCTTAAACAGATTTGTAATGACGTCTGTGAGCAGATTTTCTATCCGCTAAATTATCCGTATTTATTTAAATGTACTCGTATAAGTACCATTTTACAATTTAATAGAATAGAATAGGTATATCTTTATTGAAAAATACCTAATAACAGCAATAGACAAAGAGAAATAAAGAAGAACAGAAAATATAAAACTTAGGTATAACAATGGGCGGCCTTATCGCTGAAAGCGATTTCTTCCAGGCAACCTTTCAATTCAAATTTCTTTATTTCAGACTTCAAATTTTAGTCCATAGCAATTACTTAGTATAATTAAACTTAATACTATTATTATTAGTTAAGGCATGCATCCTAGAGTTGTGGTACAGATAAATGCAGTCAAACCTATCAGCGAACACGGTGAGAATGCTGTTGGAGCTGGCTCGGACCCTGCGCACCAGAGATGCTCCACGCTTGCGCATGGTGGTGTAAAAGCAGTCCACTCGCGCGGCAGCGAACATCCCTGATGCGCTGCAGAACCGAGGCAGCAAAATCAAAATCAAAATTCATTTATTCAGTAGGACCGCAAGGATCACTTAGAATAGTCTTAAAACTAATTTTACTCCTGTTCTTTCGCGACGTACCGTGAAGAATCAGGGCAACAAACACGGTCTGGGGCCTATCATTTTTTTAGGTGATCCATGGATCCATTGAGTTGCATCAGCCCCATCAGCACTCTGAACGCGTTATTATATTGAACCCGTAAGGCGCTGTACTGCTTCTGCGTATGATTCACCCACAGGCTGCATGTGTAAAAACTGGAGCAAAAGGCTTTGAAGAGAGTAGTTTTTACTTCTCTAGAGCAGCGAGCGAACCTGCGGGCTATCATGTTCGCTCTTACAGCTAGCGCCCTACGTTCCCTCTGAATGAAACCTTTGGATGGACAGGACAGATTTAAAGATGTCCACGGCTAGCTTAGGGAAAAATAAATAAATTAATAAATAATGGAACTTAATCACAACTATAGTCAACTACCTATACCTAGTAATTTAATTTTGTATGAGAAAGCGCCACTGCGCAGTCAAACGGCTAACTTCACGAATGCCTATCCGTTGAACCTCAGATTCTAAATACCTACCTAGGTTGAACCGATAATAGCTTTTTTTCTTATCTACTTGACCTATGTCAGAAATAGATTAAAGCGCCATCTACTTGGTAGTAGAAGAACTAATATGAATACTTCATGCACTGCTGATGAAGTCCAGCGACTGTAGTTTCGTAAACGTAGTTCCTAATCACTTTTCAAATTTAGTTCCTAATTCACCGGTAGGTGGCAGCTCCAACTAGAAACCTTCGTCTAGATGGCTAGATGGCTTTCAAGATCTCGTTAAGTCTACAAGCGTTTCTATATCTTGTCCCTTTATTGATAAGGTTTATAATGGCTTGCCATAAAACCTAAAAGTCGCTTCGCTTGCCAATTCAATGTAGCTTGATTGACCCTTCGATTGCAGTCGATTGGGAACAGGTTGTTCCACGGATTTATAAATCCGTGAGTTGTTCCCTGTTTCCCAATTGTCGCGTCGTTTGCCAATCGCTCTTTTTTATTGGTCTCCACGATACAGGCTTTGCCTAGTGTGGAGGTCGCTGATAAATGTGTACTTAACTATATTGTTTCGCTTCTAAATAAATATTTTTTTCATTTTTTTTCACCTATTCTGTACTATTAGGTAGGTAGCTACTTAGAATGAGCTGATGTTTTGGTTCTTTTAACTTTAAGTTAATAGGCTAAATTTATGAAGAGGGTCTTTCATTCTAGACTATACAAACTGACAAGGCTTCATTTTTGGGTTGTAAATAGACTGTTGACTGTATCAATTTAATTCCTAAGCCGTTATGTGAGTGCCTACTCAAATCTAATATGGTTTTCAGGCACAATATCAAATTATGTAGTCTGTATACTGAATAAATAAATTTAAAAAAATATATATATGTATATCTAAGTTTTCACTTCCAAATGTATCTTTTATTGTTTTTTTTATATATATTTTATAGGACATGTTGCATAATGATTTTCAAGGAGAGCAGACATTCCACCAATCACAGCCCGGCTACATCCGAGCGCGCACACACGCACGTTCGAAGGGACCAAGTTATACAGGAAGCAACAATGAATTGAAAGGATAGTCAGTATCAATTTTCTCGGGATTTTCATAACATAGGTAACAAAAAAAATCAGTACATAAATATTTTTTTATCGATTTGTTGAACCCAATTCTTGAATTAAGTTAGTTTAAAATGAAAGACCCTAAAGGGATCACATTCGCGGAGGTAGGTAGGTACCTAACCGCCAGATAGGTAAGGGATCATGTAGATCGTTCAATGTTCGTAAAAGGTCACCAGATCCCAGGAAAAATGAAACTTCATGTAACAGTAAATAGGGTCATGTTGGCATCATGCGCGGTGAGCGCGCTAGGGGGGCGCAGGCGGCGGCGCGGCGGCGGCGGGCGGCGGCGCGGCCTCGTAGCGCGGCGGGTTAGCCCACGGGTCGTAGCCCAGCACCGACAGCATCGGGGCCAGCTCCGCCATGTCGGCGCGCACGTCGCCAGGCAGCGCGCCCACCCACTTGTCCAGCGCGTCTCGGTTCACCGGCCGCACCACCTGGTCGGACGACCGCTCCACGCTGTAACACACGGATACATGTCACACTCGCATCGAGCGGGAGATACCCGGGAGAGGGAGAGCACGGGGACGGGGCACTCACTTGGAGAGCATCACGCCGTGCGGCTGGTTGATGTAGCGCTCGTGGTGCAGCACCGCCTCGCTCCAGGGCAGGTCGAGGAAGGCCAGCACCGCGCGCAGCGTCACCTCGGGACGCAGCACGAGCGCCTCGTAGCGCACCAGCAGACAGCGGCGCGGGCCGAGCGCGCGGCATTGCTGGTACATCACCTCGACCGCGCGGTTCCACTTGGTCAGGCACTGCCGGTAGCTCGACAGGTCGAAGCCGGTGATGGTCACCTTGCGGCTGATGATGGAGTGCACGGTGGCGCGTCCGTCGCGCACCATGAACACGAAGCGCGCGTTCGGGAACAGCTCGAGCACGTACGTGCCCATCTTCAGCACCAGCGGGTCCTTGTTGCAGAGCCGCGGCGCCGCCTCGCCGTGCCGCACGATCACCTCCAGACAGAAGGCGGCGATCGCGTTGTCGAGCACCGCCTTGGAGACGCCGGCCTGCTCCAGCCGCACGCTCTCCTTCTGACTGCGCGCCCAGTGCTGCCGCATCTGCAGGATGCGAGGCACCACCCGCGTCTCCTGCCCGCAGCGCACATCCGGGTGCGCGTCGAGCATCGCGCGCATCAGCGTGGTGCCGGAGCGTGGCACGCCGCCGATGAAGATGAGAGGCAGCTCGCGGCCGGCGACCTGCGCCGCGAGCTGCCCGCCGCCGCCGCCGCCTCGCCGCGCGCCGCCGGCCAGCGCCGCGAGCGCCCACAACGCCGCGCCCGCCAGGAGCAGCGCGCCCAGCACCCGCCAGCGAACGCCGCGCCACATGCCCTTGCGCCGCTCCTGCAACACGCGCGGATGGAGAATGAAGGCGAGCGATCCGGCCGACCCGCCCTGCGATGTGCGAGTTGACTCTGCGTTTCCTGACTATATTTTCTGCAGATTTTAGTTTAAGCCTACGATTTTCACGAGCTATTATAATAATCTTATTTATTCCTACTGTTTAACCCTCCTCGTTGTTACTTGTAGTAATATGTCAGACTTGTTGAACATTAACTACACCTATGGATGACTGGGCATCTTCAAGAACTAAGACGAACAAATAGGTCAAAATAGTGACAGATTGGTGCCCTAGATATAAAAAGAGAAAGAAAGGCAGACAGCATCGCAGATGGGAAGATGATGTTAAGGATGTGGCGGGAACGACGTGGGCTAGAAAAGCAGGAGACAGATTTCTGTGGAGAACTCTTGGGGAGGCCTTTGCTGAAAAGCAAGACAATTTAGAAACCGGTGTCTAGTAAAGTTGTGTATGTATCTATTCCTAAACTGTAGAACTAGTTACATAGTAGGTAAGTACCTACCTAGATTAGGATGGAATTTAACATTTATAAGACAGTTAATAAAGGCTATCATTATCATTATGGATGGCTGGCAACCTCTATAGACCCTGATCCACGAAAGTCAAACCTGATATTTATTTTACAATTATTTAAAATATTAACTTACGATTGAATTGGTATAATAGTCAATGACTCCTGGAACAATTTAAAAGTAATTTACTAAAAGCACCATTTCTAAGACTTAACGAGAGCATAAAAAGCATGAGACAATTTCCAGTATTACAATTGAAGCCACTATTCATTCTTTATTGCATTATATTTGTAAGTGACGGGATGTCTCAACCACTGCTCCAGTTAAAAAATATCATCATCATCATCATCAGCCTATAGCAGTCCACTGCTGGACATAGGCCTCCCCTAATGAGCGCCATTACGCCCTGTCCTCAGCTCGACGCATCCAGCTTCTGCCAGCAGCCTTTCGCAGATCGTCACTCCACCTGGCCGGAGGGCGTCCTACACTACGTTTGCCGAGTCGCGGTCTCCACTCAAGAACTCGTTTACCCCAGCGGTTATCGGTTCTTCGGCAGATATGACCAGCCCACTGCCACTTCAGCTTGCTAATTCTCTGAGCTATGTCGCCAACTTTGGTTCTATGTCGGATAGTCTCATTGCGGATTCTATCCTTCAGAGAAACTCCGAGCATAGCTCGTTCCACAGCTCGCTGAGCGACTTTAAACTGGTGGACTAGCCGTAGGACAGGTAGGACGCACTGATTGAAAACTTTAGTTTTCAGACATTGCGGTATGGGTGACGAGAAGACTCGACGTAGTTTTCCAAATGCTGCCCAACCGCTGAATCAGCCCAGCTGAATCTTCCTCCTGGCCTCCTTCTCAAAGTTGCTTTTCCCTAACTGCAAAATCTGCCCGAGATATGTGTATTGCGAAACAACTTCAAGAAGGTGACCATTTACAGCGACAGGTTTCGGATCAACTTGGTCATTGACCATGACTTTGGTCTTGTCCAAATTCATGCCGAGACCTATCGCTCGCGTGGTTGATGCTAGGCCGTCCAGCATCCGTTGTAGCTCCTCAAGCGACTCCGCCAGTAAGACTATGTCATCTGTGAATCGTAAGTGTGAGATGTGCTCGCCGTTTATGTTTATGCCCATACCTTTCCATATCCTCCAACGCGCTTGTGAACAGTTTCGGAGATATGACATCTCCCTGTCTCACTCCTCTGCGCAGTTGGATGGGCTTAGACTGCTGGTCCTGTACTCGGACACTCATGGTGGCGGCCTCGTACAGACATCTCAACACTTCGATATAATGATAGTCTACTTGGCATCGCTGCGAGGATTCCAGAACAGCCCAGGTTTCGACAGAGCCTTCTCATAGTCCACAAAGGCCAGACACAGGGGTGTATTCCCGATGTGATTTTTGTTCCCGTTGTCCCCACTCCCCCCCTCTTCGGACTTCTGTATAATCTGCCTCACTGTGTGAATGTGGTCTATGGTGCCATATCCTCTGCGAAAGCCGGCCTGCTCCGGTGGCTGGAACTTGTTGAGTCTTCCGGCGAGACGATTCGTAATAATCCGAGAGAACAGCTTATAAACGTGGCTCAGGAGCGATATAGGTCTGTAGTTTTTAAGAAGAGTCTTGTCTCCCTTCTTAAAAAACAGAACCACCAAGCTCTCGTTCCACGCCTTTGGAGTTCTCCCACAATGAAGGACGGAGTTGAAGAGGAGTTAAAAAATATGTCACTCACAAAAAGATAAACTTTTCCTAAATTTCATAGGCCACACAAATATTGGTCCCATCTCCATTTCAGTGAGATTGTGGCACAGTCAGCACAGTCATAAATGGAGGAGAGATTTGAACACTGACTAACAATGATATTGTGTTTCATCTATTACTAGCTTGCAACTTCACTTGCAAAATAAAGTGCATAATATCTTATAATATGTATTTACAAACAAAAAGTATAGAAGTAGTATATCAGTTACCTGGGTGCCTAGTATTAGTTTTTTACGCGTTCGGTATCGACGCCGTAAACGCAGATTTGTATGGGAAAATAGTGGCACCATTGTTTGGTACTCGCTCATTACTAATGAAAACCAGTACAGAACGGCGTCGATACAGAATGGTGAAATAAAAGTCATACTATGCACACTGGTTCCCATAGTACAAGCTTTGCTTTTAGTTTGGGGCTAGATGACGCCATGTGAAATATCCAGCATTATTTAAATTATAATTTATACCTATTCTTATGCTCTATGCCGCAGGTAACAATAAGTTGTAAGCTTATGTTTTGCTTTTGCAGCTGCTTATGGTTTTAGTAAACTAGGTAGGTAAAGGTAACTAACTGAACCTGACAATACTAAGTAAAATGACCTAAGAGAATTTTGAATTGGAAACAATACTAACAGTATTTATTGGATGTGTCACATATCAATCACATATGTATTGATTTATGAGTGATGTATGCAAATCATTTTTAAATTCTGTATTAAACTTGTACCTACCTACTGAAGAAAATGTCATCACTTTGGTGTGTATTTTCTACTTCTACCTCGTGCGGGGACCATCAGTAAGTTAAATGTATCTAGTATAAGTTCGTTGGCAAATAAAGTTATTTGTATTTGTATTTGTACTTATATTTCAGACTATAATGATTATTCAGATGCTGGCGAAACATAGGATACCGGCATTTGTTTGCACTTATTGGTAACTGACAAAGATTATAGACATCCTATCTACGTAAATGGTAATATTCGAGAAAAACAATACACAATCTTCCAAATGTTGGGTAACTTACCTACATTCAACGAACTTCTACAAACAATTTTGAAGAAATTCCATGCCAACGCATCTATTTACACGAAGAACTAAAAATGTTAGGCAAGGCAAGGCAGGTGTTATGCACGGAACCTTAGATGTGTTGGATTGATCTTAGTTCTTGCTACTTGATGTTTTTTCGGCCACTTGGTTTCAGAAATTAAACTATAATGTCACTAACAATAGGAAAGACGCAGAATGGCCTCCCTCTCCACTCAACTGAAAAGTATATGTAATTTTCAAAATAAATAACACCTACTAAAAACTTTATTTATTTTTTTAAACCAAATGAAATGACAATAATTGACAATTCGTTTGACATTACTGCAGGCAGGTTTCTTCTTCTTCTTTTTAATTATCAGTGTAGTTCTGCCAATGTCAAGCAGGATTCATAAAAATCTAAATCAAAATCAAAAATCATATATTCAGTAGGACCACAGGGATCACTTAGAATAGTCTTAAAACTAATTTTACTCCTGTTCTTTCGCGACCAATACCGTGAAGAATCAGGGCAACAAACACGGTCTGAGGCCTATCATTTTTTTAGGTGATCCATGGATCCATTGAGTTGGAGCAAGTCCCAAGCTTTTTTGTCATCCAAATAATCAGATATCTTTTATTAGGCTTTTTTACAGAGATGACGTTTAATTGTATTTTTAAATTTAGTGATTGATAAATTTTGCAATTCGCTTGGGACTTTGTTATAGAAGCTTGTAAGCTTCTATAACAAAGTCAAAATTATGAAATCATTTAAAGGGCAATGTGTACATTGCCCTTTAAATGATTTCATAATTTTATCTAATCTAGTAGTGGGAACAGCGAGTTTATCCTTATTTCTAGTGTTTACATCATGATTATCGCTTTTTTTCTTAAATGATTCAATATTTTTACGAACATACATCAGATTTTCATATATGTACTGACAGGGTACTGTCAGTATGAATATATCTTTAAATTTATTTCTAAGCGAATCTCTGGGACCCATATTGTAAATTGCTCGAACAGCCCTCTTCTGCAACACAAACACGGTGTTAATGTCTGCAGCAGTCCCCCACAATAAAATGCCGTAAGACATAATGCTGTGAAAGTAGCTGAAATAGACTAATCTGGCAGTATCTACGTCCGTGTAATGACGTATCTTTTTAACTGCGTATGCTGCAGAAGCAAGTCTCTTCGACAATCCATCTATGTGTGGGCCCCATTGTAGCTTACTATCTAAGGTTATGCCTAAAAATGTAGTGGTGTCCACAAGATCTATCTGTTCATTTTTTATTATTACATTGGTTTTTATTGGTTTTACATTTGGTAGTATGAAGCGAATACATTTAGTTTTCTTCTCGTTTAATAATAAATTATTAACATTGAACCAATTTACAACCTTAGAGATTGCATTGTTCACTTCGTCAAAGTTAACCTGTTTACGTTTCAACTTAAATATAAGTGAAGTGTCATCTGCAAACAGGACAATCTCGTGGTTGTCTTATACAAGTTTTGGTAGGTCATTAATGTAAATTAAAAAAAGGAATGGACCTAATATTGATCCTTGTGGTACACCCATTGTCACCACTGACCCCGGAGAACGCTTCCCATTTACGTCAACTCTTTGTATTCTGTCACATATGTAGGATGTGAAAAGGTTGAGAGCAACACCCCTAACACCATAGTGGTAGAGTTTCCTAATTAATGTTTCATGATGTACACAATGAAATGCTTTAGATAAATCACAAAAAATACAAAGCGCATCATGAGAGTCTTCCCAAGAATTAAAAATATGAGATATTAGATCAACACCGGCATCAGTTGTTGATCGTCCCCTTGTAAATCCAAATTGTTTGCTGTCAAGTAAGTTGTTAATATTAAAATGTCTTTGTAATTGAATAAGTATAAGTTTCTCAAAGATTTTACTAAAAGTTGGTAAAACTGATATTGGTCGAAAATTGCTAGGGTCAGAGTGAGTACCAGATTTAAAAAGAGGCGATATTTTACTATATTTCATCAGATCAGGAAACACACCACTATCAATACATTTGTTAAATATGAGAGCTAGTTCAGGTGCAATGATGATAATCAATGGTTTTACGACGCTAACGGAAATTCCCCAGAGGTCTGTGGTTTTTTTTACATTAATGAGATTGAAAGCTTTGATGATGTCTTTATAATCCACATAATCGAAGGAGAATTTGATGTTACATTCAGGTATGTTATCTTTTAGAAATGACTCTGCGATTATGTGGGAAGAGTTCAAACATTTTGTAGTAGAGACTGGAATGTCAGTAAAAAAAGTTTCGAATGCCTTGGCTACGGCATCGTCTTGGTTTACGATGGAATCACCAATTTTAAGTTTGTAGGTATTATTATGAACCTTAACATTTCCAGTCTCACTATTAATAATATTCCAAGTAGCTTTTATTTTATTTTGACTATTTTTAATTTTATTGCCTATATGCAGTGATTTAGCTGTGCGACACACATTTTTGAAAACTTTTGAATATCTTCTAACTCTTTCCTTAAACTCTTCACTAAAATTATATTGTTTTTCGCTATAAAGTTCATACAATTTTTGTCTGCTTTTATGGATCCCCGCTGTTGCCCACTCACAAAAGTTTGAACCTTCAGTAACCATAATCGATTTAGATGTATATATTGAGTTAAATTGGTAAAAAATTTATTGTACAAGTAATTTGGGTTATCATTGTCATAGAATAGGTTTTCTAGTCTGGTTGCTAATTTTGATTTAAACTTTTACAATCGATTAATGGTCATTGGTACCTTCGATCATTAAGGTACCAATGACCATCGACTTTATATTTCGTCCGAGATTGGTACCTATGTAATTTTTTAATGTCAATCAGTTTTTTAAATGTCAATCAGTCAGTCCTGTCCATTTGGTTTTGAACAAAACACGGTGGCTACTGGCTTGTTTCTTAAAAACTGTGGAAACAATGGAAATCCTTCGATAAATGGGTGATCTTCTTCAATACTCCGTAAAATGCCACCGAAATTACATAATAAAACCTAGTAAAACACAAGAAAAAAAAAACGAAAGAAGTCTCAAAGACTCGGAATGATCTAAGCTCAAAGAAGACATTATTTTGATAAGCTGGCAATGTTACTCTGTGGTTTGCCTAAAGTACAGTGCCACAAAGTTATCTGAACCGGTTAGAGAGGCGCTTAGTCGCATTTTGGCGTTGGCAGAAAAAAAAAATTTCGTTCCTCTTGGCGACCCACGCCTGGTCCAGCTAAGTTTGTAGTACTGTACAAAGATTAGCATCAATGGCGGACATGGGTAGAAAATACTACTGATTTAGCATTAATTTCTCAATTCTACGTCTGATTTAATTTTTTTGAACAGTAGATGTATTTTAATTTGGATGATATGTCCTGATTTCATTTCCGGAAACAATGTCGCCATTGCTGTGGGTCGTTGCTGTGAAATTTAATTCAACATGGCGGCCAAAATTATATCTATCATTGTTTACAGCGGCTAGGACAGCGTTTGTTGATGATACTGTTCGTTGAATGTTATTATTAAGTGCAAAACAGATAGTGGGGCTTAATGCACTAAATGGCCGTTTCAATTTCATCGATATCAAGGAGAATAGGTGTAAATTTAGTTAAAGTGCAGTTTCGTTGTGATTTTTGTTCATAAATTTTTATGTAGGTAATTGAAATAGTGATTGTGCTGTGTGATATTTTCTTGAAAAATATAAGTTGTACATAAATAGTGTAGTGTTTCGCAATGTCACAACATGAACAACCGAGATGATTTTGAAGAGCTACCATCATCATCTGCTCAGCATCCCATGGTAAGTTTGTACAGCATCAGTATCCTTTGGTACGAGTGTACTCGTACCGTCAATCTACCTATTCATTGCTACATAAATTTGAACCTAACAAACGATTAGTATTAATTGTCACCTCTTCAAATTATTTTATTTGAAGAAAATTATTTTGAAAAGTATTTTCATAGAACAAGTATCTAGTACTTATTGTATTTGAAATATTATTTGCTCTTAGGAGCAGCCTCTAGAGCTTGTTAGGAGGTACCTACAGTTTTTCAATATCATAAGTTTACAATGTTCAAACTCCAGTCAAATCCATGTTTCTCTGCCATAAGCCTATCTTGTCCAGTCCTTTCTGAGTATAGCTATGATGTTGTAGCATCATCATGTCATAGGGCAGGCAGCATCTGTAATAATTTTACAGATTAGCTAAATAAATCACACATCAGTCTTTGTTAGTCAGCATGTCCTGTTGACATATTAGGCCTCCTCTATTCTAGACTCTATTTCTTGCAATTCATATCCACAGTGGTCCTGTAATCTTTTTAAGGTCATCAGAACATCTTAGTTGCCTTCTTTCTTTTGGTATTGTATCTAATTGGGATCCATTCTATGAGGGTTTTTGTCCATATTTGTGTTGTCTCTCTTAGGATGTGACTGGTTTATCTCTATAGATAGCTGTAGTAAAATATAGATATTAGGAACCTAAAGGATGTTTATTGTTTGAAATTGTGGTAAATCAATAAAAAAAATGTGATTTAATATAATGGAAAAGATTTGATCAGGTTAAATGCACGAGCAATTAGTAGAGAAATTCTTAGTTTTACACTGCCAACAAAGGTCACACACCAAATTCAAGCAAAAAAATGTTGGCGCACTTTGCACTCGAAGGTTATTTTTGAGTGGTTATCTATGGAAAGCTTTGTCGATATTATAATATAATCTGCTCGAAAAATTGTTTATTATCATACTACTACAATTTTTTTTATATAATTTTAATAAATTCATCATAAAATTAGGTGGCCGTGAATTGACACAGAACTTTTTTGAAAACTTTAGTTATCGGCCCCCAGCCACAAACTAGTATTTTACTACTATTTTATATTTTTGGCTCTGTTTAAATTAATATTTTTTTTTCTCTTTAGGATTGTTATTTAAATGAAGAAGTTACGTTTTAGTTTTCGTCCGCCTAAATACTGTTTTAGAGTAAGTAATGATGATGAAAACATTCAAATTTTTGCAGTGGCCGCTAACTAGAACATTATGTAAAGTTGTGCTTCAGTTCTCGGCCTAGCTGAAATTGTATGGGAAAATGGCAGCTAAAATCCAAAGACTACCTGAAAGCTAGATGACGCATCTAATTTTCAGCCATCTGAATAAATTCAGTTAATTTACCCTTGGGATATTGTTGTTGAGTGGTTCATAGCGATTAGAAGATTTGTTTGGTTGCAATATATCTAACACTAGCTAATGCGCGCGGCTTCGCCCGCGTGGTACCAATATTTTGAATAGCCTTTATGCTATTCCAGCATAAAGGCTGTACAGCATAGAAGCGGGCGTACCTCAAGGCTCTGTTTTGGGTCCTGTCTTCTACAACATCTTCACTCATGACCTTCCAACATCAGATGATGTAACTGTGGCAACCTACGCTGATGATATAGCCTACTTGTCCAGAGACGTAGATCCAGTACAAGCTAGTGTAAAGCTACAGAATATATTAACAAATACCAACGACTGGCTTCAAAAATGGCGCATACGGGCTAGCGCGTCAAAATCAAACCACATTACATTCACCCTCAGAAAAGGTAACTGTCCACCAGTAACACTCGGGCATGACACCCTTCCTCATACCAACTGCGTCAAATACCTTGGCTTTCTCCTGGATAGAAGACTGACCTGGAAAGAACACATAACACGCAAGAGGGACCACATCAACCACAAGTTCAAATCCCTTCTCTGGCTCATGGGTAGGAACGCTGTGCTCTTCGTCGACAACAAGCTACTCATTTATAAGAGTATCCTAAAGCCAATATGGACCTACGGTGCTCAGTTGTGGGGCACAGCTAGCAAAAGCAACATACTCCGTATCCAAAGAGTCCAAAACAACATCCTGCGAACGATTGCCAACGCACCCTGGTATGCCAGGAACGATGAAATACACCATTACCTCGGCATGCCAACCGTGGCCACTGAATTGGAAGATCTAAGGAGCGGTACATAAAACGCCTGACTCACCACCCGAATAACCTAGCAACTCAACTACTGGACACCTCCCGCTCAGTGCGACGGCTGAAGCAAGGGGACGTATTATGAGAGAGGAGAAGGGGCGCTGGCCTCTTCACTCCAAATGCCACTGGATATCGCTCAAGCAATCCGCATATGGTCGGGGGACCGATGGTGATGAACAGGGAAAAAAAAAATAAAAAAATATGCTATTCCAGGTCATTATCTACGCCTATTCCAAGTTTCATCCAAATCGGTTCACTGGTTTAGGCGTGATTGTTACACAAACATACAAACATCCAAACATACTCACAAATCAAATCAAATCATTTATTGCGAAATATGGTCAAAAAGGTCTTAAATAATTATATAAACAGTGTCACATATTTCACCAAAAAACATTGGCATGCAAAAATTAAATTACACAAAAAAAAACGGATGTCAACAAAAACAATACACAAAAGAATGTCATAGTTAGGTATATAAATATATCTCCATAGTACCTAATTAATGTTCAAGAGCTCATTCACATTATAAAAACCTTTTTCAATGAGCCATAATTTTAACTTTTTTATAAATAGTCTTAAAGGTAAGTTTTTGATGTCATTAGGGAATTTATTGAATACAGAACCACACATGGCGTAACTCTTTCCATACAAAGTTGTCTTAGCTGTCCTAGCTAGAACAATCCGGTTAGGATTACGTACACAAGCTTTCAGATTTATTTATTATTAGGAATTAGGATAGGATATTATGATTTTATATTTTAAAATATATGTAATTATACTCTATCCGCCTTATTAATTAGAAAACCCTAATTCTATCTAAATCCGAGACTGCTCTCAGAACTGTTACTTCTTGGAGTAACATGATGAATTCAAGGTTATTAATAAATCGGTAGTTATCTCGAATCAGTAATACATTTCTTGCATTGGGATTAGCGCGTGCGTTTTGGCAACCCATAAAATTTAAAATAAAAACGAGTGAATAAACGAATAGTATTATCATTCAAAATATTGTCTGTCTCTGTCACTAATTATATGAATGACAGAGATAGACAATAATCTCTACTAGCTTTTGCGCGCGGCTTCGCCCGCGTGGTACCAACATTTTGAATATAACTCCTTGCTCCGGCTTGCGTCATCGACGACGAAAATTAAGTAGTTTTACTATTTTATTTATTTTAAAACAACATAATATTTATAATAGCAATAGTCCTAAACATTTTAATATTGTACATTTATTTTTATTATAAAAAATTCACATAGACGCCCACGACACAGGCTTTGCCTAGTGTGGGGTCCATTGTAATTTGTTCCTATAATTATACTTAAGTGTCCTATGTAATTAAACAATGTTTATGAAATAAATTATCTTATCTTATAAGTCTATACTAAGTTTCATCAAATCGGTTCACTGGTTTAGGCGTGATTGAAACACAAACATCCAAACATCTAAACAAACTCAAAAACTTTCAGCTTTATTATATGAGTGGGATTGCCTTAGAAGTATATCTCCTCGGCTTCTATAATGTGAACGTTGATCATCGAGTCTCCTCAGGGCGTGGAGCGAACCGGGCCCCCCCAGCACATCGCGCTCAATGGCGGCGGCGGCGGCGCGGAGGCGGGCGGCGCGGCCGAGGAGCCGCCTCGCAAGCGCGCCAAGCCCGCGCCGCCGCCGGACGACGCGCCTGCGCTGCGCCGCCGCATCCTCGAGTGCGAGCTGCTGCGGCTGCGCGCGCTGCGCGACCGCTTCACCGACCAGCTCAGCGAGCTGTACTTCCTGCAGGCGGGCGGCAACATGATGGACTACGCCGCCTGGCGCAAGCGTCCGCCCGCGCCGCAGCTGCTCGCGTTCCTGGAGGCGCGCCGTCCGCCGCCGGTGGCGGCTCAGCCGGAGCCGGCGACGCCGCGGGTTCCCTCGCCGCCGCCCACACCCGCGCCCGCTCCCGCCGCGCCGCTGACCGCCGCCGACGAGATGGTGGCGGCCGCCAAGCAGGAGGCGTACGTCGCGGGCCGCGTGGCGGAGCTGGCGCGCGCCGGTCTGTGGGCGGAGCGTCGTCTGCCGCGCGTGCTGGAGCCGCCGCGCGCCAAGTCGCACTGGGACTACCTGCTGGAGGAGATGGCGTGGCTGGCGCAGGACTTTGCGCACGAGCGCAAGTGGAAGAAGCAGGCCGCCAAGAAGGTATCCGCTCGGATCATCGATCCCTACCGATCCATTGTTAGCTTCGAGATCGGCGCTGGATAGATTGTTTTTTTTTTTTTTATTATTGTTTATTAAGAAACTTTTTCCGGAAGCGATGTATCCTCTCGCTAGTCTCTGACTCTGTTGCAGTGCGCTAAAGCGGTACAGAAGTACTTCCAAGACAAGGCGTTGGCGGCTCAGAAAGCGGAGAAGGCGCAGGAGATGCAGCTTAAGAAAATAGCCGCATTCGCCGCTAAAGAAATTCGCACATTCTGGAATAACGTTGAAAAGGTAAAAATTATGAATTTTTAAAACCATGTTGTTTTATGAATTTCTTAACTTTTTCAAATTAATGTAATATCAACGCTGGGTAATATCATAATGTTGTCGTCGGATGCGTCCGCAGCTCGTGGAGTGGAAGCGCGTGCGGCGCGTGGAACGCGCGCGCAAGGAGGCGCTCGACGAGCAGCTCAGCTACATCGTGGACCGGACCGAGCGGTACTCGCGCCAGCTGGCGGCCGGCCTGCAGGCGGCCCCCGCCCCCGCGCCCGCCTCCGACGACGAGTTCACGCCGCGCGGCGCCTCCGACGACGACGAAGAGACCATCGCGGCGGCCGAGCGCGACGCGCCCGCCGGCGCCGCCGAGCACCGCGCCGAGCTGGACGCGCTGCGCCAGGACTCGCGGCGCGCGCTCGCCGACCTGCTGCCGCCCGGGTACGCGGACGAGTACGCGCCCGGCGCGGACCGCTCCGACGACGACGAGGAGACGATCGCCGCGCAGGAGCGCCGCCACCCGGCGCCGGACCCCGCCGTGGAGCTGGCGCAGCTGCGCGCCGACGCCGACCTGTCGCTGGAGGAGCTGCGCCGCCGCTACGAGACGGGTTCGCCGCCGCGTTCTCGCTCGCTCTCGCGCAGCTCCTCCCGCTCCTCCCGCTCGTCCCGCTCGTCGTCCGGATCGTCGTCCGCGTCGTCGTCGCCGCTGGAGGCGCTGGTCGCGCCGCCCGCGGACGGCTCGGAGCGGTGCGTGGAGCGCGCCGCGTCGCTGGCCGCCTCGCTGCAGCCGACCGGCACGACGCTGTCGGAGACGGCGGTGGGCACGCCGGTGCCGAGCCTGCTGCGCCACGCGCTGCGCGAGTACCAGCACGTGGGGCTGCACTGGCTGGCGACGATGTACGCGCGCGGCCTGAACGGGATCCTCGCGGACGAGATGGGGCTCGGCAAGACGGTGCAGACGATCGCGCTGCTGGCGCACCTGGCGGTGGAGCGCCGCGACTGGGGGCCGCACCTGGTGGTCGCGCCGACCTCGGTCGTGCTCAACTGGGAGATGGAGTTCAAGAAGTGGTGTCCCGCCTTCAAGATCCTCACCTACTACGGCACCATAAAGGAGCGCAAGCTGAAGCGCGTCGGCTGGACGAAGGCGAACTCGTTCCACGTGTGCATCACCTCGTACAAGCTGGTCGTGCAGGACCACCAGAGCTTCCGCCGCAAGCGCTGGAAGTACCTCGTGCTCGACGAGGCGCAGAACATTAAGAACTTCAAGTCGCAGCGGTGGCAGCTGCTGCTCAACTTCCAGACCGAGAGGTGAGAGCGGGCGTCCCGTCAGGTACGTGAGCTCGGCCGCGCGCCCGCTGACCGTCCGTCGTTCCGCAGGAGGCTGCTGCTGACCGGCACGCCGCTGCAGAACAGTCTGCTGGAGCTGTGGTCGCTCATGCACTTCCTCATGCCCGACGTGTTCGCGTCGCACTCCGAGTTCCGCGAGTGGTTCGGCGAGGTGAGCGACATCGCGGACGGCGCGCAGCGGTACAACGAGGCGCTCGTGCGGCGCCTGCACGCCGTGCTGCGCCCCTTCCTGCTGCGCCGGCTCAAGGCCGACGTGGAGCGCCAGATGCCGCGCAAGTACGAGCACGTGCTGCTCTGCCGGCTCGCCAAGCGGCAGCGCTTCCTCTACGACGACTTCATGTCGCGCGCCAGGTGAGTGCCGTGCCCCGCCCCGCCCCGCTCCCCCCGCCTCGCCCCGCTCACCCCGCCGTCTCTCCGCAGGACCAAGGAGAGCCTCGCCTCCGGCAACCTGCTGTCCGTGATCAACGTGCTGATGCAGCTGCGCAAGGTGTGCAACCATCCGGACCTGTTCGAGCCGCGGCCGGTCACCTCCCCTCTGCAGCTGGAGGCGCTGCGCCTCCTCCTGCCGCCGCTCGCGCTCGAAGTGGGCGTGCGCGCGCGCGAGCTGACGTGCGCGCGGCTCGGCGGCGACCTCGCCACGCTCGAGGCGGGCGGCGCGGGCGCGTTCGCCGCGCACCGCGCGCGCCACCTGGCGCCGCCGCGCCGCCTGGTGGAGGAGCTGCCGGCGCGGCCGGGGGCGCCGCCGCGCGCGCCGCCCACCGAGCTGCGCCTGCACCTGCGGCTGGTGCCGCGCGCGCCGCCCGCCGCGCCCGCGCCGCCGCCGCCGGCCGCGCTGCGGGCGGTGCGCGTGCCCGCCGCCGCGCCTCCGCCCGCCGCCGCCGCCGCCGAACGGACGAGCGGCGCGGCGCTGCGGCTGACTGTGCGGCGCCGCGCGGCGCTGCGACGACTCGCGGCATGCAACGAGCGGCGCTGCTGGCGGCTGCCGCTGTACGGCGCGGACTTGCTGGCGGCGGTGCGCGCGGAGCCGCCGCCGCTGCCGTCGCGCGACCTGCCCGCCATGCTGGCGGACATGCACGACATAATAGATAGGTACGACCGGAGATCTCCGCTAACCGAACGTCTAAGTCTAGAAACGTTGCAGGCATAAGACATCCCGGCTCCTAGTGTCGAGCTAGTCTTGCATGCGGCTTAGTAAAACAAAGCGCTCGGCGTCTAGGTAGTCCCTAATAGTAGGGGAGCCCAAGAGTTTTCGGGATTTACTAAAGCCCGGCAGATTAATATACAGGGGGATACCTTGTACCCGGTTAAGTACCTCTACCAAATATGAGCCCCATATATAAAGCCGTGAAGTATAAAAGATCAGATTAGTAAAAAAAAATTGATCATCAGAAGTTCTCAAGCGAGTCAGATTAAGGTAATTAGGTGAGTTAATTACATGCTAAAATGGGTATATTTCACTAATCTGACAATTTGAGAGTCACGTAAAGAAAGTGGAGGGCAGCAAAGTTGTAAAAAAAAGTGATCTCTACATTCTCGAGCGTAGCTAAATTTTATTTTGAAGGAAATCATTCAAGGATAACGATCTTACTAATATTATTTACTCCAAACTCGGTAGAAATTAATTTAAAAGTAAATAATTAAACCCGTGTTTTTTATTTTTTCAAAACATCCCTTAGGGGTGGTGTGAGGCAAGTTCGAAAGTCAATGTTTGTTGTAAATGTTTGTCTTCACGTATCTCCGTGACGACTTAACCGATTGTGATGAAATTTGGAATGTAGATTGTTCACATACTGGAATAACATATAGGCGTATAACATTTTCGAAAATCAACCCTTAAGGGTGTTATACAGAAGAAAACACTTTCAAATTAAAAGTTAATGTTTATGATGGTGGTCGAGAATGAAGATGACGTTTTTTGTACGTCGTTCGTCCCGTACTCGGCAGGTTCACCGTCTGCGTGGACGTGTGCTGCGCGCCGGCGGCGCAGCTGTGGTGCGGCGGCGCGGCGGGCGCGGCGTGGCGGCGCGGCGCGCAGCTCGCCGGCGCGGCGGTGCGCGGCCCGCTCGCCGCGCTGCACGCCGCGCTGTGGCCGTGCGTGTCGCGCCAGCGCACCGCCTTCCCGCACCCGCGGCTGCTGCAGTACGACTGCGGCAAGCTGCAGACGCTCGCCGCGCTGCTGCGCCGGCTGAAGGCGGGCGGCCACCGCGTGCTCGTGTTCACGCAGATGACGCGCGTGCTGGACGTGCTAGAGGCGTTCCTCTCGATGCACGGCCACGCGTACCTGCGGCTGGACGGCGCGACGCGCGTCGACGCGAGGCAGATGCTCGTGGACCGGTTCAACGCGGACGCGCGGGTGTTCGCCTTCATCCTGTCGACGCGCTCCGGCGGCGTCGGCCTGAACCTGACCGGCGCGGACGCGGTCGTCTTCTACGACTCGGACTGGAACCCGACGATGGACGCGCAGGCGCAGGACCGCTGCCACCGCATCGGCCAGACGCGCGACGTGCACGTGTACCGGCTGGTCACCGCGGCGACCGTCGAGGAGAACATCCTGCGCAAGGCGGAGCAGAAGCGCGCGCTGAACCACCTCGCGATCGACGACGGACACTTCACCACCTCCTACCTGCGCGGGGTGAGTGCCCGCCGACCGCGAGCCCGCGCGACCGCCGACCGCGACCCGGCTCTCACTCTCTCTCTCGCTCCCTCTCTGCGCAGGCGAGCATCAAGGAGCTGTTCGGAGCTAGCGCCCCCGCCGCGGCGGAGGCGGCGCCGGGCGGCGGCGGCGGCTCGCTGGAGGCGGCGCTGGCGGCCTGCGAGGACGAGGCGGATGCGGCGGCGGCGGCGGCGGCGCGCGCGGAGGCTCACGAGGAGCTGGCGGAGTTCGACGAGACGCGCCCGCTCGAGGAGGAGCCGCCCGCCGCGCCCGACCACCACCCGCCCAAGGACGACCTCGCCGCGCTCATGAACCAGGTAACTTTTACAACATTTAAGTTTTAAGTAATCGACGCAATCAGCTTCTGCGCGCAGCTTCGCTTGATATGAGTGCTGCGAACATTTTTAACCGTTACGCGATAACTCCACCGATTGTAGGCCGATTTTCAAAATATTTTTTGTTTGAAAGGAGTCGTATTTGCGTTCCTTTTTTCGTTCGTTTGATGAATATTCGTATAAAAAGGAACACGAATACGGCCCCAGAGTCTCATATAAATTTTATTCCTGATGGTTTGATAGTTTTCCCGTTTGGTAGTTTTGCGCCTAATGATGGCATAATAGAATAGAATATTGCTTTGTTGCACACCATGAAAAAAACAACAAATAAAAGAGACTTAGTTTAAATAATATGTGTAGCGATGGGCGACCTTATCGCTGAAAGCGATAACCCTCAAAACTCCTGCACTTTGTTCTTAATAATGCGCAGACGAAATCGC
This sequence comes from Epirrhoe alternata, assembly GCA_963565295.1. Lineage (NCBI taxonomy): Eukaryota > Metazoa > Arthropoda > Insecta > Lepidoptera > Geometridae > Epirrhoe > Epirrhoe alternata. The sequence continues at coordinate 13,894,016 of OY751379.1, forward strand.
GCGGGTCAGCTAGTAATAAATAAATAAGTACATAATAACGGCGAACAAGGTTTTTAAAATAGAATGCGATTTTGCAAATCTGATTGCAACGGGAAGTGCATTCCATAGCTTGACAGCTTGTATAGAAAAATACTTCCCATAAGAATGAGTGCAATGGGCAGGAGTTTTTAATTGACGACTGTCAGAGGATCGCAAGGAACGGGTGTTGGAGAGATGAAGGAACTCAAAACGTTCTTTGAGATAAATAAATAATAAAATATTTACGTTTTTATTGTTTTTAATGTTAACATAGCTTACCTGCATGACATTTTAAGTAACTTGGTATTTAAGTAGTAAGGTTGTAATGTGTTGTTGTGTGTGAAATGAAATAAATAAAAATAAAATAAAAATAAATAAATAATGCTGGACTTTTTCACACAGCATCATCTAGCCCCAAAGTAAGCAGAGCTTGTGTTATGGGTACTACATGACTGATATACTACTTATATACTTTTTGTTTGTAAATGTAATTAGTGAAAGACGAAGCAATGGGCAGGGGTTTTTAATTGACGACTGTCAGTTTGATATATGTAGTGCCAGGAACGCGAAAGTTGATATAAAGTGTATGCAGTTTTGGTAATTAATGCCCTTGGACGCCGGTAGAGCCTAAGCTAAGCATTATCTGTCGAATTGATTTCTATTTTTATGGTTGGCTTATTGATTCCCTGAGTCACGCCGCGTGTAGAGTTGAACATTGAAGTAGGTTTTTCTTGTAGTTTTTAAAACGTAATTATGAATAGTCTTCACTGTAAGCTACAATCTACACCTATCGTAAGATTCGTCCGATCGGTTCACCGATTTAGACGTGGTTGAAATACAAACATTCTCACTCAGCGTTATTTTATCAGTAGGATGCATGCAGGGTACACCGTTCGAGGAAAAGTAAAGTTCATGTTCGTTTCGATGTGCGAACCGACCTGGCCGAGTGATCCCAGCGACATTTTTGATTTGTCAGCTGACGCCGATCGAGAAGTACGCGATGCGGCTCGTGGAGAGCAGCGAGGCGGCCAGCGCCGCGGAGCGCGCCGCGCTCGGCGAGATGCGCCGCCAGCTGCAGGAGTGGGAGCGCGCGCGCGCCTCGCTGCGGGCACCGCCAGCGCCGCCGCCGCCGCCGCCGCCGCCGCCGCCGTCGCCGCCGCCGCCGCTCACGTACGCGGGCAGCGACGCGCGCGCTCAGGTGCGGGCAGCGGGCGCCGGCCGCCGCCGCCGCGCGGCTCCCTCGCCGGCGCGCACTCGCTCGCGCGGCACGGTGCACATCAACCTGTGGACGCTGGACGAGGGTGCGGCGCCGGCGGAGGAAGCCCCGCGGCGCCGCGCGCTGCGCAACGGCACGCTCGACGGCTGGCTGACGTCCGCCTCCGACGAACACAATAAATGATTATGATGCGAGCTTGTCGTTTTATATTCCTGACGTTCAGCGTCTCGGCCCCGCGCCGCCGGCCGCTCGTCCGTAAATGCCGAACGTCAGGGATGTACCGCGTGCAAGCATTTACGGGCGACGCCGGCGGCCGCGCCCTCTCCCCGCGCGCCGGCCTCGCCCGTCCGTCCGGAAGGCGACCTACCAGCCGTTCGATATTCTGAAAATCTTTAGAAAAATGTTATATTTTGTTAGCAATTAGCTTTTTATTTTTTACAAAGCAACTAAAAAATAAAATAAATAAAATACATTTATTTTGAGCTAAAACAGACTAATAGACAAAAAATTTTAACACACAGACTGACAGAAGACAAATACACAAAGCTACAAACTGCCAACACAATACAACTGCCCTCATTGAGTTATAACATGAAATAAAACCTGTTTTCGCCGTAGGTCGCCTTCTGATTCTCTTAGTAGACCTTCCCTAACTTTTGGAGATATTTTTAACTGCATTCACATATTTTGCCACCAAAATATATTTTAAGTTCATTCATCGATTTGAGTAGGTACAAAATGTATGGGGAAAGTTTTTGTCGATTTCTGACTTTTGCTAGTACTCAAACCCCATAGAGTATTTTGATCCGTACATGAAACTGAATCGATTAGCATAAAACATTTTTTTTTTACTTTCAGTATTTTTGTCGCTGACTGTAGATTTTTTCCCAAATCTGTGAATGCAGTTCAAAATATCTCAAAAAGTTAGGGAAGGTCTCCTAAGAGGGGTTTCCTGTAGCTACAACGGTTAAGGTACACATACCTGCCCTCCATCATGGCCTATCTCAAGAATCCACCCTGTATGTATAGATAGGGAATACGCGCAACAATAAATAACCTCTATAGGCAGATATTTTAGGTGAAAAACAAAATGATAATGTCCACATTTCCACGATTATACAACTAGGTATATGACTGACCTAGCGATAGAGGAGAACCTACCGAAGAAGCGCCTTAAAAGATATTACGTGAACCTCTGCTACTGATAGTGAATCTCAAAACTTTTAACATTATTCCAGTCCAGCAGCGCTGGAATGCTCAGTGCTGGTAACTGGATTGGCAGTCTACTTTGAATCCAGCTGGATTCGATCGCTGGACTGGAAAAATGTAAAGTGTAAACTTCCGATCGGTTTCAGTTTGGGTGGGGTGGTTTATTATTTTTTTTTATTATGGCCCACAAAACTGGACGTTACACTTAACAAAAAAAAAAACATAAGTTAAATAATAATAAACACGGTGTACGCCCTTCTAGAAGCAGGCACGACATTATAATTTATAAAGTAAAGTGTCAAAAAACAAAACTGATTGAAACTTTTCGGTGTACGAGTCGAATACGTATGGATTTTGAATGGATTAATGCGACGTGTCAGTGACAGAATATTTCGGGTGCGTACACGAGCGAGCCAGGGAGCGACGCGAGGACGTTAGAGTCGCTCGTCGGTGAGTACCTGAGTACGCGAGCCCGGCGCTCTCTCTGCGCTATAGACATTACTTATTTGCTCAACAACATAAATATAGGTTACATTAGCATGCAGTGTTAAACAATTTATATACTTATTGTCAACAACATGCTTTTAAAACAGAGATGCGTCTATGTCGCAGGTTTGGAGCAGCGACGCCGGCGCGCCCGACGCGGAGTTCATGCCGGTGAGTAGCATCCCCTCTCCCAGCCCCCCCCCCCATCCCTCTCGGCACTCCGGTCGCTGATCTCTGCCGTGCGCAGGCGTGGGGTCCGCCGACGCCGCCCGCCGCCGACGGCGACGTGTACCGCGAGAGCTGGGCCGGCGCGCTCTACCGCCCCGGCGCCGCGGCCGACTCGCTGCTGCCTCCGCCGGCGCGCCGCGAGCCTCGCGCGCGCGCCTCGCCTCGAGCGCGCCCCGCGCCTCGCCAGCCGCACGCGCCGCTCTCGCTGTTCGCGCGCGGGGCGGCCGTCGCCGGCGGGGCGGGCGGCCGCGGGGCTCGGCGCCCGCCCGCCGCGCCGCACGCCGCGCCGCCGGTCGCGCCCGACTGGACCGCCGCCGAGGACGCGGCGCTGCGGCGCGCTCTGCGCCTGCAGCGGCTGCCGCCGGAGCCGCCGGCCGCTCTCGCGCCCAACTGGGAGTGGTGCGCGGAGCTGGTCGCGGAGCCGGCGCGCGGGTACCGCTCGGCGCGCGCCTGCCGCGACCGGCACGACGCGCTGCAGGACCCGGAGCGGGCGCGTCGCCGCCGCCAGCGACACGCGCCGCCGCGGCGCCGGGCGGAGCCGCCGGACCCGCTGCAGCGGCTGGACGCGGTGCGGCGCGCATCGGAACGCCGCCGCGCGCTGCCCCGCCGCCGGCCCGAGGAGGCGCCGCCGCGCAACCCGAAGCACGCGGCGATGCTGGCGGAGCACGGCGTCGACTACGACTCGCCGCCGCTGCCGGTCGAGGTGGCGACGCGGCGCGCGGAGCGGATCGCGCGCGAGAAGCTGAAGGCGAGCGCGCCCGCGGCGACGCCCCCCGCCCCCCCCGCCGCGCCCCCCGCCCCCCCGGCTCCGGCGCCGGCCCCCTCCCCGGCCCCGCCAGCTGGCCGCGCGCCGCGCCCCTCCGCCGCGCCGGTGCTGTATCGCCAGCAGACGTTCCCGGCTCGCCACCTCAAGATCCTGCACCAGGCGCCGACGCAACACGCTCAGGTATTTATGAATATCAAAGAGTGATTATTTCTTTATCCCGTTTTTGAAATGACATAATACATCGAGTGCAGTAGGCTATCATTCACGTCAATGTTTGACGAAGGTCCGCTTGCGACGCAGAAAGTTGCGGGTTCGACACACCATGGCGCAGCTTGACAGCCAGCGTTCTTTTTACGTGACGCGAACTGTTTTATCGTAGGAACATCCAGATCCGAGATCAGGCGCGGTCCGTGGGGGGTGGTCACTGAGGACATGACACCCCCCACCATTAAAAATAAATAAATAAATAAATAAAATAAATAAATATTTTTTAAAATGAAAGACCCTATAAAAGATTGTGTTTTTAGATTTGTTATAGTTTATTGACGTTTAAATTTTTATTATGTACTGTGTATTTTCGCATGCAATGTATTTTGTATACCTATGGAATAAAATGAAAATATTTCCGGATAGCCCTGGATGTGTGGAACCTATTTTAAAAGTTTTTAATTAACTTGCAATGTTTGTATGTTTTTCCGGGTCTAATCTTGCAAGCTTAATTTAAGAGTTGAGACTCGGTTTGTAGATCAAGTATCTTCTAAAATCTAAAAATATAGTGACAGCGAGCTGATCGGATGATGGTGAACGGAACTCCTCAGATAATAGGTTGATTGAGTTGAAACTCACTACATCGGTCAAGTTTCATCTACTAATTTGAAATATGATGACTGCGAGCTGATCCGATGATGGAGAACGGAACTCCTCAGAAAATAGGTTGATTGAAATGAAATTTTGTACTTACATCGGTGAGTTCAATCAGATCACGGTAATCCATTAAAAGCTTGTACTTGTTGAAATAAAAAAAATAAACTTATTTTTTCTTTTGACGTCACTGAGTGGACCAACTGTATTTTAATGTATTTTACGTAGCCTTCTTGCATTTGACATTAAAGTCGTTTTGACAGTTGACGCGATTGACAGAATGCGCGCTACAAATATTGTATTATGTAGTTCAAAATTTCTTAGGATTCATCGGACGGGATTTAAATTGCTAAAATAATTAATGAACCTATAGAGGGAATGGTGTTTTTTTTTTTCGGGTAGGATAACGTCTGCCGGGTCCGCTAGTAATTAGATAAATTAATTGATTAGATATTATATCTTCTACATACATAAGAGTTAAGTACATAAATCCCTCTATTGATTCAATGAGTGAACGTGTTGTGTTGTCAGCAGGGCACCCCCCTGGAGGCGGGTGCGCTGCGCAAGCTGCAGCTGCAGCAGCTGGCGCTGCGGCGCGCGGCCTCCTCGCCCGCCGCCGCCGCCGCCGCCTCCGCCTCCGCCTCCGCCTCCGCCTCCGCCTCCGCCCCGCCCGCCGCCGCCACCGCCGCGCAGCACGTGCTCGTCGCGCACCTCGCGCCGCCGCCGCGCGCTCCCGACACTTCGAGACAATAAATAAAGCACCTTACCTGAATACTATGCGTTTTACTTTCATAGTTTTTTTTTCGTACCTAATTACCTATTCCATTTTTATTTTATTTTACTGCAAATTACATAAAAAAAAAAATACATACATACACCCGAACATAGTACCTCCTCCTTATTTTGAAGTCGGTTAAAAAAGACTGTGGCACTCCGAGAGTGCCGACAGAAGTGCAAACTTGAACAATTAGGTACAGCTATTTTTTTTATTTTTATTGATGATTCCCAAAACTGGACATCTCACTTAAAAAAGAAAACTATTTAGACTTATCGTAATTATGATACAAGTGAATGTCCTTCTAGAAGGGAACACAGCATGCATAAAAATAAACTTACACTTAAAAGTTACAACTACTCTTACAATTCAACTAAAATTATTAATAACTTATAATTTATGATTATTGAGACAGTCTCTTGATAGAAGAAAAAAAAAAAAAAGAAGAGACTGTAGTGTGAAAAATATCTATGTCTTTACAGATATCATTGTAAATAGAACACATCCTATTTATGGGCGAGTGTTGTCCATAATTTGTGCGACATAAAGAAAGCTTGAACGTCTTCCTGTTACAGAGACGGCTTGAAGACCGAGGAATTATTAATTGAAGTTTCGCAAGTAATTTGGGGCTATCTATTTTAACGTTAATGAGTTTGTGTAGAAACAAGCTATGTGTGTATTTTATGCAAAATACCTACGACAAAATACTGTTGCGTCTAAAGAATTTATTCAAAACAATTGACATTTAGAGGAGATATCTTATTTAGAATAGAATTACATAAATAAAAAATCTTGAACATGCGACCACTCGATACGTAATCGCGGGGTGGTCGCGTCGCGTCGTGCTCAGTTCAGACGCAGCGGCAGCGCGGCGCCGGCGGGGCGGGCGCGCCCGCCAGCCGCAGCGCGCCCAGCACCGTGGCCGCGTGCTGCGCGCACTCGGCCAGCGCCTCGCACAGCGGCCGCGACGCCTCGTGCGCGCCGCGCAGCACGTTCGCCGAGAACACCAGCAGCGGGTGCAGCACCGCATTGAAGGCGAGCGTCAGCGCCGGCTTCCACACGTAGTCCGAGGCGGCGTGCACCGCGCCCGCCGCCGCGTCCCTCGCCAGCGCCAGCGACCAGCGGAGCGCCAGCAACGCGCCCGCCAGCGGGGCGCCGGCCGCGAGCCGCGTCGCCGCGCCGAGCTCCGCGGCGGCCGCGCGCGCCCCTCTCCGCACTCGTGCCGAGCGCCGCCATGAGGCCGCACGCGCGCCGCCGCCGCCGCCGCCCAGCGCACGCGCCGCGCCCACGCGCAGGAACCGGTACACCTCCACGCACTCGGCCTCGCCGCCCTCCGCATCGCCCGCATCGCCGCCGCAGCCGCCGCCGCCACCGCCACCGCCGCCGAATTGATTTTTGATGTTTCTATGAAAATGTTTACCATAGAGACCTGCACCAAGTAGAATTTATTCAAATATAAGGAAAAGTGTGGCTAATGCCTCCAAACTATTTAGCGATCTAATGTTGTTGCTTAATAATGCAAAAATATTTTTTGAGAATGAACGAATAGATGAAAAAAAAATAGATTATTATATTATAAAAATATTTAAAAAAAAAAACAAATTCAAATTGTTTATTTAGGAAACATAAACATGGCACAAAAACATATGGGTAACGATAATGTCCGCATTCGTTTTAAAAACTATGTCGCGGTATTGTACCTATAAAACCTGTGCATTAGACTTGCTTGCTATTTTCTGGGTGTAAGTATTCACTATTTTTCTCGCAGTATGTGTGAAAAGTAGAGTATTAACCTCGGGGTTAAGGTGACGCATTGATAAACAATTATTTGAAACCAGGCGCCACGCCCCCATGAGCTTCCCGCAAGCAGCTCATACCCCCTGCTCATTTTAGGCGGTTTGCATCCGGCCGCTACCGCGCTGTGCGCCGCGCGCCGGCCGCCCGGCTGAGTCGAACTCGCTCGCTTTTCGGTGTTGACATAAGACTACATGGAGTCGCCTTACATTTATTTATTTTTGGAAATAATTTCCTTTTTAACCGACTTCAAAAAAAGGAGGAGGTTCTATGTTCGGGTGTATGTATGTTTTTTTTTTTTTTGGACGATACGCATGGTGGCTAGACGAAAAAAGTGTTAGATTTTGCGTCACGACACCATGTTTAGGTCAAATGGTGTCGGTCACAGTGCAAAGTGCACAGTCGCAAAACAGTCCATAGATTGTTATATTGTTAGTACGCAGTACGCAAGAGTATTTCTAGGATTTCTAGAATTAGTAAAAAAATTAAAATACAAATCAAGTAGGTACATCGGGACCCCATTGTTTCGTCGAAAAACTTTCTTCATAATTTTACATCCCATAACATGTTTTCATAATATCAAAACCAATAATATTAGGATCTCATAATCCCACTCATAATAATAAAGCTGAAAGTTTGTGAGTTTGTTAAGTTGTTTGCGTTTCAATCACGCCTAAACCAGTGAACCGATTTGGATGAAACTTGGAATAGGTGTAGATAATGACTTTAGAATAGCTTATAGGCTATTCAAAATGTTGGTGTACGCGGGCGAAGCCACGCGCAGAAGCTAGTGTTTAGTAAATATATCATATTTTTTAGCATAATGATTTTAATTCATAATTTTGTAATACATAATCAATCTTTAGCCTAATTTTAGAGGATATAAATAAACATAAAATGTCATAATAATAATAATAGAAAATCCGAATAAAAGGCTGGCACAAAAAAATCGGAGCGTCGTGGAACACTCGGTTGGAACGAAGTTTAATCTTGACCTTTGACCTTGACTTTGACGTGGACTGCTATAGGGGGTCCTGTCGATTGACATAATGTTTATAGTCCTAATATAAATACACATAACATACTAGTCCTAAAATACTGTAGTCATAATGTTAAATTCCCATAGTCTTAAACTGACATACATAATGTTGTCCTAATATATTAAAGACATACCATAAAATTGACATAATAGTCTCAACTTCTAATATATTTCGTCATAATAGTTATTATTACTATTATTAAGTTACATAAACTATTTTGTCCTATTTTGTACCAATTTGTTTGTTGCTTTTGATCGTCCTTATGTTTATTTATCCTAATAAATACTATTTAAGATCTACAAAACTGATATGATGGCCGCCGAAGCGCCAGAAAAGTTCACGAGTCACCTATTCACAACACACAAATCGAATTCAGTGGTTAGGTTAGGTTTGAGTAGTGATCAGAATAAGTTTAGTGGATTCACTCATTCACCCTAATCGAAGTTATGTTAGTTAATTTTATAAACCTTACAAAGTTGATATAGTTAGGAATCTATTTGGGTATATTCGTTCATAATAAAATTATGTATAGTTTTATAAAATATATTTTTTATTTAATACTATAATTATAATACTCGATAATATTTTTATTATTTGTTTATTTAATTCATGCATAATCGTTATAAAAAAAGTAAGTTCACATGAGTCAGTGGCCAGCTCTGGCGACGGAGTTTTTAGGCCGCCTTAAGGCCCCCGTCATGGTTGAACGACTTAAATAGCCGAGACCGACAATTTAACATGCCCTCCGAAGCACGGAAGCGCTCAGATGAAAATGCCACTGGCGGTCACCCATCCACTTACAGACCGTTTCGAACGTTGCTTAACTTCGACGATCTATCAAGAACGACTAAGCAAGCACGACCACGACCGCTTCTGTATATTCTGTGTCTTTTATAATCGTTATAAAAAAATACCTTGAACCGAAACCAGTATTTTCTATTCATAAAAACATTTTGGAATTCACAACCTTCTGTCTCAGGCATCTTTAGTGTGGTATTTTTTTAAGGATTAAATGCCATTATGATTTCAATTGTTATTATAATTTCTGTAAAATTTTTTTATAGTGCTGATCCACACTTGGTATTTCATTATGAAATGAAAATTTTTACGGAATCCAAAATTTTGATAAGACTTTTCATTTCATAATTGTTATTATGTTTGATTATTAGGAGTACATATTGTTAGGGCTTATAGCTTTAGGAGTACATATTGTTAAGGCTTATAACTTTAGGATTATCGTATGTTAGGAGATGTGATTTTATGACTATTTAATGTTATGTTTACCTAATACTATGACTATTGTTAATTAGGTGTAGTATTGTTATGTCGAGTAATCATTAGGCCCATTTAATATTAGTACCAAATACAGTATGGGAATTTAAAATAGGATAAGAAAAAAAAAAGATACGTTATGTCAATCATTAGGGAGCCCTGCCCGCGGTCAGTAAGTTTGACTCCCAGGATACTACGCTGCATAGCCCGCTGGCATACCCCGAGGCTGAACTTTTGGCTATTGGTGAGTGACCAAGTTTGTGCACCGTATGTAAGTTATGTCAATCATTAGGGAGCCCTGCCCGCGGTCAGTAAGTTTGACTCCCAGGATACTACGCTGCATAGCCCGCTGGCATACCCCGAGGCTGAACTTTTGGCTATTGGTGAGTGACCAAGTTTGTGCACCGTATGTAAGGATAGGAAGAATGCACATGCAAAAATTGAAGAACATGAAAAACACATCACGTATTACAAAAATGAAATACAAGGATTATACGGCATAGGTTTTTTAGTTAAGAAGTATCTGAAAAACAATATCATTGAATTCAAAGGAGTTTCAGATCGAATAGCTGTCCTAAACATCATACTGCCTGGTTACAAACACCCAACTTCAATAGTTCAGGTATACGCTCCTACCGAAGCAACAAAAAAAGAAATTAAAGATAACTTTAACGAACAACTAAATAACACGATGGAGACTCTAAACAACACCGTTATTGTGATGGGTGATTTTAACAGCCAAATTGGCGAAAGAAAAAAGAATGAAGACAAAATACTGGGATCCTACACGACCGGTAAAAGGTTGATAAACTACGCGCTAGAGAATAACTTACATATTATGAATAGTGTTTATAAAAGAAAACTGAAAAGAAAATGGACGTGGCAATCTCCCAACGGCAAAGTTAGAAATGAAATAGACTTCATAATCACAAACAAACCAAAGCTTTTCTTAAACGTGGAAGTGCTTAACAACTTTAAATAAAACACTGACCACAGATTACTTCGTGGCCATTTACAAATGATGGAGCCGAAGATTATAAGAAAACAAGTACAAAATACAAAGCTACCAATTACTCAACCTTTACCGACACACGTCTTAGAAACTTTAAAGACCAGGTTAGTGCCAATAAAGGCACTTATAACGGTCCAAGAAAAATTAGGATAACTTAGAGAAAGAACTAAAAGAAACTAATAAAACACTAGAAAGAGACAAAACACCAAAAGACAGAATTGGAACAAAAGCAAGAGATTTGATTCAACAAAGAGCCTTTCTATTCCAAACCAGAAAAAACTAAAAAACAAGAGATAACTAAGCTAAGTAAAGAAATAAACTTAGAAATAAGAAAGCACAGACAGAAACTAAGAACATAAACAATACAATTCCACATAGAAAAATCAGGCGGAATCAAAAATGCATGGAAAGAACTTCAAGAAAATACAAATTGGATTATTAATGTAACACATCATAAAAGTAAAAAACATAAATCGAAAAGAAATGACATATTAGAGACAGCCACCGATTTCTATCGTGAACTTTACAAGGATGAACAAAATGTCTTTGTGCCGCCTATTTTGATTTTAATTTTTCTTTTTTTTTCTTTAGGTAATAATATTAGGACAACATAAATGTATGTCAGTTTAAGACTACGGGAATTTAACATTATGACTACAGTATTTTAGAACTAGTATGTTATGTGTAGTTATATTAGGACTATTAACATTATGTCAATCAACAGGACCCCGTTTTGTATATTAAAATCACACATTTTAAATGTAAGGGGAAAAAATATATTTATGTTTTTTAGTCATTATGGGTATCAATATTAATAAACAATATTCGAGATTCCAAATTATTCGGCCAAAGGATGATTATGGTACTTATACATTTTTATACCAAGCAAAATTATATGAAGAATATTTTCGAAGATATAATAGAGACCCCGAAAGGTCTTGTAACAAAACTCGAACGATTTTTATGAAATTTTTTGTGTATACTGTATACCTACATAATATTCAGCGGGTCTGAGAATCGTACACATAATATAAGCTATTGTAATTTTTTATGCATACGTGTGTGTAAAATGCGTTCGTGTTCTACCTCGTCCCTCACAAAAATCGGCAGAATTTGTAAAAGAAATTTCGTCAAAACCGCGTCCAAGTCTAGTTAGTCTGAGGTGCTCACTGTCACTGTGCCCGTCACAATATCCTGTAGTTTTACTAGAACCCGGAAAAATATTTAACGTTTACTTTTATGTTTTCTTGATCATTTCCTTACATTTTCAATATACAGAGTTCTCATCTTCATGTAGAAACCATCAACTTTTTTTCCCCATTTTTAATAATAAGTATTTGAGATTTTACTTAGAAAATACGACTATCGATGTTTACTAGAGCGCGGGAGCTCGATCGACACAGGTCCGACGTTGACAATGGTCAGACGCGGACTGAAGGGGGCGGCCTGCATACAAAAAGACGCGAGAGCTAGCTAATTAGTAAAAGTCGTAAGCGCCAAAACAGTAATTCTCGTTTAAAATAAAAACTACTGGTATTTATGTAAAATCAAGTTTGCACTTTGAAAAGGGTGTATAGACTTATCTGTAAATAAAATTTAGAAGCTTAGATCGGTTCCGTTCACCTGTAAAATTAAAATCTATGTTTTTATGGAGCAGTTTTTGGGATTTTTTTTCTGCTGTAATATTTAACAAATCTTGAAAAACCAGCTATCAGTTCGAAGTAAAAAACATGAAATATTCAAAACTTAAAATATCAATTCCGAAGGTTTTTCAATTGCTTAAAAATATTCCAATCCTTGACGCCAATATCCTCAATGCGTCGTCTTAAGGGTCGATTCACATCTGACCGATAATACGCGACGGATCTTCGGTCAGATGTGAATCGACCCTTAAGCTGTCTTAGTCTTGGGTGCTCTTGAATCCCTCGCTGTCTCAGGATTCTAGTCATTAACTCCCTATCGCTTAGAAAAAAATCGCTATCGCTCGGGAGTTAACTAAAGAATCCTTCGATGCGCTTGGGATTCACTAAGGCGCCCGTGACATAATACACTGCTTTATCCCCTTGGTGAATAATCTACTATTATTTATTACCGTATTTCTATTTCGCTCCTAAAATCCGCCATTGTGTTTAACACAATGACAAAAATACAGGGTGTAAAAAGACAACTACCGAAAACTGGGGGGTTGCAATCAGACTAGGCCTTTAAACATATTTAGCAAAAAATAAACGCAAAGTTTTTTTTTACTTAGCTTAGTCATTTTATTTTATTTTCGGTTATTTACTACTAGTGCGACATAATAAGACCACACCTACCTAATAATTTTATTTATAAAAGAAAAAAAAAACAGTTAAAACTCAAAATGCAGCAATCTACGTAAAACAACGCGCCCAGAACATACGCAAACAGTACTCTTCAAACGCTGTTTTCTCCGGATATAATGTTTTTTTCGGAAAATCCTTTTGGATATGGTTATGTTCAACACACATTCAATTCAATTTCAATTTCAATTTAAGTTTTTATGAATAAATTGAAATTGAAATTGAATTGAATGTGTGGGGATGCTGTACCTACGCCTTTCGGCTTCGGTAGACGGTCTTTTTACACCCTGTATATTTTTGTCATCTCTTTGATATTGCTCACTCGATTTGATTGGCAAATTTTTTTGAAGTTCCTTTTCGGACGGTATCGAGGATGGGGGCTAAACAAAAAAACGTTTGATATTACCGTCACGACATTATTGCTGTCTCCGGGGAATAATAAGATAACTACAAAAATACAACTTTACAAGAGAAGCAAAAAGTGTTTTCGTTGATAACTTCACAAATTGGGCAAAATGGTGCGCAAAATTATGCGCAGTGCTGCACGATATAAATAGATGCGCAACGCTGTGTGCAAAAAGCGCAAAGTGCTGCACGAAAAAAATAGATAAAATGCGCAGAGTGCACAAAATGCGCAAGCGCAAAGTAGTGCGCAGGGCTGCACGAAATGTTTTTTGTCTTTTTTGAAATTTTACATTTTGCTTTGGTCAAAAATGACAAATATCACTTTGCGCACTTTTTACACCACTGCGCGCTATGCGCACAACTTCGAGCACTTTGCGCACCACTGCAGCAGTGGTTGATTGAAAATTAGATAATGCTAAGTTTTATGTTTGTAATTACAAGAAATACGTTTTTCATACTAATGTTTTAGCACTTTTCACCCCTTAAGGGGTGAATTTAGCAAAATAACCTTCGTAGTTCATCCCTATGCAATAAGACAGGCATGACCTGAAAATTTCAAGTCTACGATCAGCGATTTAGATTTTACAATGTTTTCTGAAAATGGTACATCTTTTTGATACTAGTTGGTGTATACATGTTTTTAATAATTTATCGCGTAAGTATACATTTTTCTGAAATTTATGGTGGATACATTTTTTTGAAAATTTGACGTGTATACATCTTATTGTCCGTGACCGTACCTAGTTTTCTTTCTACGTAGGTATGATAGGTAAGGTACCTAACCTACTCACAGGTAACTAGCAGACGGAGCGGCGTCGCCCGCGCCGCCACAACCGCACCCGCATGCCATCTGCACAAAGTAGTTATTGGTATTACAAATGCAACGTTTCTACAACTGGTTAACAGCTACTCACACAGCGCACGGAGAGAGGCGCGAGGCCGGCGCGGGAGGGGGCGGGGGCGGGCTGCGCGCGTCGGTGCTTCTCCACCACCACCTGCGGGGACACAAGCCACGGATGTAGGTAGGTACGTGGGACATTTGGAAAGTTTTGAGAAACTGAACAACTAACTTGTAGGGATACAATATTTTTATTAAATCTTCAAAGAACTCTCCACTAGCCTCTATACTTTATGTAAATAAATAAATTACGAAGTATCATGCGTCCGGACAAATTTCTGAAAAACTTTATAACATTCTATCAGCTTCGTTAAGGCTGTGCAGTGTGCTGGGTGCCCCAGCGCGAAACTATCAAAGTCAAAGCATTTATTCAGTAGGACCGCTGGGATCACTTTGAAACTATCCTTCGCGCAAAGGTGCTCGTGTAGAATGTTATGAACGAAAGAATCCCGGGTAGGTATGTAACTCGCGCTCGCCTGTTGACTTGAATATGTTTCACTTGCAGCACGTTTTCCTCGCGTCGATAACGAGCCCAGACGTGCCGTAATCGCGTTCCTTTTTTCGTTCGTTTGATGATTATGCTTTCGGATGCTTCTTACCACGATTTCTGACTTCTTTGGTTTGGGATATTTGGTCCTTAGTTAGGACCGTGTTTTAACGTTTGAAAAACTGAGGTTTGATAGAGAGATCAAAATTTAGAATCCAAAGTGATGGTGGGGGAAGTGAATTCATATTGTTCCCGTTGTCCCCACTGACAAAGTCAAAGTCAAAAATCATTTATTCAGTAGGACCGCTGGGATCACTTTGAAACGTCTTATAACTAGGTGATTTTACTCCTGTTCCTTCGCGACCAATACCGTGAAGAATCAGGGCAACAAACACGGTTTGGGGCCTAGCTTTCTTTTAGGTGATCCATCTTAAATCTAAACTTATGATAACTTAGGTGGTACCTACCAATTGCTTAAATTATATAATACAAGATAACAAAGACATTGAGGACACATCAGCCGTCGAGGGGCAGAGCGACATCAGGCCACGCGAATTTATCATTAATATAATCCTTAAGTGAATAATAAGCTTTTTTTATAAGAGTATTTTTTATGTAAGTTTTAAATCTTCGAATAGGCAGTTTAGTCGCGTTTTCAGGAAGTTTATTATAAAAAAGTATCGTATTTCCCATAAAAGAACCTTTTACTTTTTCTAATCTATATTTAGGCAGATAAAGTTTATTCTTATTTCTTGTGTTAATGCTATGCCCATCACTTTTTTTCCTAAAGTTATTTATATTTTTATGAGTATACAAAATGTTTTCATAAATGTACTGGGAAAAAACTGTTAGAATATTTATTTCTTTAAAACGTTGTCTCAGTGAGTCCCGTGGTTTCAATTTGTAAATCACACGGACAGCTCGCTTTTGCAAAACAAATATATCTTGAATATCGGCTGCTTTACCCCAGAGAAATATACCGTATGACATCACACTATGGAAGTAACTATAATATACTATCTTAGCTGTCTCTTCGTCAGCCAATCTCCTAATCGTACGAACTGCATATGCGGCGGAGCTCAGTCTACCTGCAAGTCTTTCAACGTGAGCTCCCCACTGCAAATTGGAATCAACAGTTAGCCCCAAGAAAATAGCGGTATCGACCAGATTGAGTGCTTCCCCATTTAATTCAATTTTTGTTGCTTTGTGAACCACGTTAGGCAAAGTAAATTTAATACATTTAGTTTTCTTGGCATTAAGTAAGAGATTATTAGCCGTAAACCAGTTTAAAATTAGAGACAGAGACGCATTAACATCATCGTACTCTTCTTTATATCTATCAACTTTAAAAACCAAAGAGGTATCATCAGCAAACAGAACAATGTCACACATGTCTTTTACAAAAGAAGGGAGGTCATTTATATACACTAGAAACAAGAACGGGCCCAATATCGAGCCTTGTGGTACACCCATGTCAATAATTGACCCTGAAGACCTTTCGCCACCTACATCGACCTTAAGGACTCTATTGGAGAGATATGATTGGACAAGGTCTATAGCTTTATTTTGAACGCCATAATATTTTAACTTAAAAATCAGAGTCTCGTGACATACACAATCGAATGCTTTGGACAGATCACAGAATAGGTACTCCGATCACGTCTTGTGAGTTTTCAAAGGCTTCATAGATGTGCTTTAGAAGCAAAGTACCCGCGTCAGTTGTTGAACGACCTTTGGTGAATCCAAATTGATAATTATGCAGTAGTCCATGGAGATTAAAATGAGCTAGCAATTGATTCAAAATAACTTTTTCAAATATTTTACTTAATGCAGGCAGAATCGAAATTGGTCTATAGTTAGCAGGGTCGCTTTCATTGCCAGATTTGAATAAAGGAATAAGTTTGCTAAACTTCATAAGGTCAGGAAAAACACCCTCGTCAACACATCTGTTAAAGACATAAGCTAGACATGGTGCAATATCAATGACAATAGTAGCTAGTATCTTCGTTGATATTCCCCATAAATCCTCAGTATTTTTGATATTCAAAGTCTTAAATGTTTTGACAATATGATCTGCGCTCACATAACTGAACTCAAACTCACTGTTAATCTGAGTAACACCAGTTTCTAGATAGGCGAGTGCGCTAGAAGCTGAGGAATTGAGTGACCGGGTCGCAACCTGGGCTACATTAGAAAAAAAACTATCAAACGCGTTAGCTATTTCAGTGTTATTGGTTAAAAGAGTATCATTAACTTTTAAATTTATCTGTTTAAAACCATGTTTTGATTTACCTGATTCATTATTTATTAATTTCCAAGTGGCTTTAATTTTATTCGAAGAAGATTCTATTTTATTTCTCAAATGCATTGATTTAGCTGCTTGACATACTTTTTTAAATATTTTAGAATAGTTCTTAATGTATAAGATATGTGATGGGTTGTGAAGCATTAGTTCTCTAGTAGCATAAAGATCATACAGTCTATTCCTACTTCGATAAATACCTGGCGTTGCCCAGTCTACAAAGCTCACACAAGCTTTAGTTAAGCAGGTCTTTAATTTAAATATTTCCGTATGCTCCTCAATAATAAGATTTGACAAACTGGCAAATAGGTCATTTGGGTTTTCTACACAAGGTAAAAGTGACATTTTGAGTTCTATATTTCTTTGAAACTTTATAATACGACTCACTGTGATGGGCCGATATGAGAACTTTACAGGTTCATTTAATGTGAAATTAGGAAAAACGACACTTTGGCCATAGTGATCGGACTCAAAATTTTTTACTAAAGATTTACTAAACGGTACACAGTTACAGAAGACATTGTCCAGACATGTGGCCGTTTCTGATGTCACCCTAGTTGGCTCATAAAAGAGATGTTTTAAATTAAAACATTTAAATAAATTAGTTACCCTGTCAGTGTCTACCAATATATCAATATTAAAATCGCCGCAGATTATTAGGTTTTTGTTACATTCAAAAATTTTAAGTAAAACTTCTTCCATAGTGGACTCATATATCCTATGATCAGCACTGGGGGGACGGTAGATACTTACAACGATATGTCGCTCTAGCTCAACGCACGACAGCTCAATAGTCCTCTCGATAGAGAGGTTAACAATATCTTTACGTTCCTTGCATTTCAAGTTATTTTTAATAATAATTAGAGAGCCGCCTCTTATGGCGCTCTTGCGTTTATATGAACTTATTACATTGTAATGGTTAAGATAAGGGAGCAACTCATTTTCTATAATCCAGTGTTCTGTGACACACATAACATCTACATTGAATTTATTTAAAAACAACTCTAATTCTAATTGTTTGCTGGGGAGACCTTGCATGTTCTGATGTACAAAATGAAAGGTGCCTGTCTTACCCATTGTCGAAGTGGTCAGTTTAAATGTTGACCCACAGTCCCTATTTTTTTAATACCCTGATTAGTAATATTACTAACCCCCGGCTCGTCAGTTAATTGTGTTATACTACTTATAACACCATCAAAGTAATATTACTAACCCCCGGCTCGTCAGTTAATTGTGTTATACTACTTATAACACCATCAAAAATATTATATGCTAACAATGCTGGTGGGGACAACGAGAACAAATTTTTTTTTAAATAGCGTTGGGCCCACCAGTGGGCCCAACTCAGTGGGGCCATCGGGAATACACCCAATAATACCTACCTATTTTTTGACTCGGATGGCTGAGCAGATAGGTATGAGTCTGTTCCAGTTTTTCCTTATGAAGCACTAAGTACCTTCGATCCAGTTCGTCCGAGCTAAGTACCTTACCTACCTTTTTTTTACGGATAGAAAATCTGCTCACAACATCCAATTACGTCGAAGGAATGTACCTAATTGGGGTGTGTGGGGTTGTCGAGCAATCGACGACCCACTTAAAACTACCCGATGGCCAGCCTCTATGCATGACGAGGGGTTCCGGGATCTCCTACGGAACGCACGCGGTGCCTTGAGCACAATCCCAGTAATGGCACCCACAGCCACGCCCGGCACCCACACACGCGGCTGTTAAACCACGTACGCGGAGCTCAGGACGACACCTGCCTAATAGTGTCGCCGCCCTCCCGGGAATCTGAATCAGACCCGAAAAGTCCCCTGTTGGGCAGGGGATACCACTCGCCCCCTCGCGGGGCAGGCGGTGCGTTCCTATCTTCCATCCCGAGCGAGTTTGGCCTCGCTCCGAACCCACTCCGCGGCCTCGTCATCCAGACCATACAAGGGACTGGTGCCAAGGCAAGTCAGTCTATGCTTATCCGACCGAGTCGTCAAGGCACCCACATCCCATGATGTCGGGCAAGAGTAGCGAAGGCGGCGATATTGCGTACGCCTTCCACATCTACGGTGTTCCGCCGCCTACGAGCCTACCAGCTCGTCCAGCCTCATTCACTGCGCCTTCTGCGAGTCAGAGGGACGCGCGGAGAAGCTACTCCTCAAAACGGCCGCAGAGAACAGGGAGATCGGCAACGAAATACCGACACTCCTATTCCACTACGTCCCCGCCGCCAACGCATCAAACGGTGCGCCACCGTTTGGTCGCGGAAGATAGGGCGAGCGGCAACGACACACCGACACGCCTCTTCTCCCGCGACCCCACCCTCTTCGGACGCATCCGAAGTCGTCCCCGCCTGGGATTCCTTTTAGCTTCACCGTGGCTCTCCCCCACGGCTACTGAGCCCTTCACTCATCGCGACAAGATTGGAATCCTTCGGGGGGGGGGGGGCTAAGTACCTACCTACCAACGTCTGTGCTACCTACTACCTAATAAGGTGACTGTAGCCGTTGTAGCTTGTAGGTACCTGCAGGTAGGAGGGGCAGTCGCGCGCGCACTCGATCGCCGACGACGCCGGCGCCGGTACAACCGCGCCTGCGCCTGCTGCCGCCTCGTCTGCAACACACCGCGGCCATCACTCACCGCCACTCGCCACTCGCCAGCCCTCCCGCCCGCCATGCCACTAACTTCTCGCTGACATGTTTTGTAGATAGTCAACATGTAAACTTACCTAGGCACCTAAATGTAGATAGGCCCGATAACTTTCAAATTAATGTTCGATGTCTTACCTAGGTGCGTGTTAGCGATTTCTGTTTCCTTGGCTTCCACTCCTCTGTTTGTTGTCGAATTGGTCATATTGGACGAGTACTTATCGGGATACGATGCCATAATTTTATGAACGTGCAGTTTGATATCAAAGTTCAGTGTTCAATAGGGTTTTCATAGTGAACTAGGTAGGTTCCACGTTGTGATAAGGTGTTTATGACTGTGAGGAGCAGTAACCGACCTACTGATGCAAGGAGTACCTACCTACCTACTAATTACGTAAATGAGAAGGTAATAGGACAGACGATTACTTGTAGTAGTATTCACAATGCGCCAAACAAAGGCAATTAATTTGATTCTTGGAAGACATTATAAATCAATGTTTTGATTGGCATTGTGACAGCAACGTGACAGTGTCAGAGGAGGAGCGCGTAGTATAAACTGAGGTAAAACCTACTTAATGAAACAAAAGACAAAGTTCATTCAAGTATTTATGTCAGCGTAAGTAATAGGTAGGTAGGTACTACTCAGTTATAATTTTATTAGTGATTACTTCCTATGATTGATTGACCTTTGGTCCAAGCTAGGGTCGAATCTGGGCCCTTACCATGAAAGTACAAATCCGACAGTATCGGCCGATTTTTGGCCATTTGGTACTCCCAACTGCATCGTATTTCGGGTCGTTCGGGTCGTTCGGGATCCGCACCGACCGACTTTAATTTTGACGTTTAGGGCTGGTTTCACCAAAAGTCAATCTAACAGCTGGTTAGTTAATCGCGGTTAGGTAATTTTCCTTCAAACTTCGTTGTTATTTCTGTTGCTATGGTTACGGCGCGAACTTTGCAATGCTTTTGGGACGTCGTTGTGACGTATTTTTTATTTTCTACAATGTCAACTGTCAGTGAGCTAACCGGCCGCGCCGACCAGCGATTAGATTTAGCGGCTTGTTAATTGAAGATTTCCTTTGTAAAGAACACAAAACATCGTAACGGTCTGTTAAAATCTTAATCCGTTGTTATTTGTCGTACTAAAATTGAGCTAACGCTCTGTTAGCCAAAGTTTGGTGAAACCAGCCCTTAGTTTATTAGATCCTCAGGTTAGATTATAGATTTAGCATGGTACCTCTTTGATATTATCATTACTAGGGATGGGTCGATGCGCGCTGACTAGAACCGAAATGCGGCATTCGGCCTAAATTCGGTTTAAATGCCGAATATTCGAAAGTAACTATACAATAACATAATAATATTAACGGAACTGCTTGAATAAAATAAAACATCGAAGGCAGAGTGATGCTTTACCAACTGAGCAAATGCGCAATCGAAAGGGTATGGTTAAAATTTTGTTAGGTACGGTTGCTTATGGTAGATACATTTTAGTAAATATTTCTTTCCTTTGAGTCGCTCAGAATAATGTTAAGCTTCCAGGAGATGATTAAAATATTCATGCCGCGTCAACAAGACTTGACGTGCGTTTACTCGAGAAACTATCTAACTAGGTAGGTACCGAATTTCGGCCAAAACTACTCCTTGTTATGCACTATTAAAACCATAGACTTTGAATGTATAGACGAACAGTGACAGGTGAACGGCTTTATAAAAATTGAAATGTCAGTGTTCGTTTATAGTGTTGTCAAGACTCTTGAATATAAAATTTTATCGATACTTTTACTAGCGAAATTTTATGTAGGACAATTAAATAAGTAGACAGTGGGTACCTATTACGTTTATTATAATAACTACACTAAACACCACTGAAAAAAGATTGTGTACAATGATATGATCTAGAAGGCTTTTTGATCTCCAATAAGAAAATTCTCTAGGTATTTTGGTTCCATTCCTATAATTAGGTTCCTGAGAGTAGGTACGTATGAACAAGCCCATCTTGTTTTCAATTTGATCTGAAAAATAAAACATGAAATATACTTTGTTAGGTATTATTATTTACTGATATTGACTCGAAGATTTCATCGATACATTATGACGTCAGCACTGTGTCAAGCCCTAGCGTAAACAATCATTTTACAATTTTACATAAAATACTACATAATTCTTCTTTAAGCAATGTAATTTCATGATACGTTTGAAGAGACACCTATTATTTATGATTCTAATAATTCTTTTACCATTTTCATACAAAAAATGACCAAATAGTGATGATGAACAATGCAGTAAATATTTACATAAAATACCTGTGAAATGTGTATTAATAAGGATTATTCTTGATGGGTATTCTAGATATGTACTTCATATTCATTCACTGCACAAGACACCATAGTTTTTAAATAAAATAAAATTTTACGACTTGATTAAAACTAAAGTCCACACCGCACGTTATTTTAAATTTTATAAAGCACGCTCTACACTTGCGACGCGCGAACGCGACGTATTACACTCGCAACATTCGCAGTAGCGCAGGAAACGCAGTCATTGTCTTGTGTACTGAAATAAACCTTTTTGAAAAAATAAGTAGGCCTACGGTTTTACCTATAATAATGAACTTGAGCTATCAAAATAACATAGCACCTAATCATCGTCTTTTTCCCCATCTCCTTTTTTTTGTTGTTGTTATGTCTAATTATCACAAAGAGCGCATATAGTGTCACAGCAGCAGCAAAATACACTTCGTCATCCATTTTCTTTGATATCGTGATTTGTGAACGAGACTGCGAAACTTTGCGAGTGAGATACATAGTGCACATGTTTATCACGTGAAGTTCACAGCGCAAATCGCGGTGTAAATTCCCGCCGCGATTCGCGCGCGAGTGTACAGCCCGCTTAAAAAGTTTCAAAGTAATGTGTCAATTTTTATGTCAAAATTGATTTCTGCGTTTTATTTTTAATTCTTCAACCAGCAAAGGCAGTATTTAGAAAGAAGTTATTATTTCTCTTTTGGAAAGATTTATTTAATTTATTTTATTTGTGAAATGTTATTTTACTGTTCAAAATAATGAACTTCTGTAATCTTACAGATAAATTACATCGATTGAGCAAATGGCTAATTGTTTATGAGAAGTTCCTTTATCTTTATATCTAAAATTGTATACTGTCCGAACAAAGAGTACGCGTTGGTACTTACTATCCAAACCTCTTTTGTGGATTGGCTATGTTCCTGACCGATTTGAAATACGATCTATGTTCATAGTACGACGGATATCGCAACATCGGTCGTGCTTCGCGTCGGGCCGAAACATTTGGAAAACGCTTTGCTGGACCATTGTTCATTAGTCTGTTGTAGTAGCAGTCTGCGTTTCATAAAAATAAAGGGTCATTTAAATACTCAAACACGTTTGAGTAGCTACTTCGAGCACTACATTGATTTTATGAGTCGCCAAGGCGTCTCCGACAGAATAATCATGAAATGTACGTGTTAGCATTCTCTTAAATTTTGTGTGCTCTCCACTATGAACAAAAAAACATTTTCATTCATCTCATAATAAATACCTACGACTACGACGCTCGCCGATAGCCATTTTGCTATCGTGAATTTTGATATAAAATCAGCGATCGAGCTCGTGTCAAACTCAGACTATCGGTCGGAGTTTTTACATTCATGGTAAGGCTAAACTTCAAAAGAAAGTTCGTGCGGGCTAAGCCTATAGAAAAAACCAATAGAATGCATTTCAGAGTACGACGTATATCGTTACATCGGCCGTGTCTCGGTCGGGCCCGACCGACCCGATGTAAACTTTCAAAGTGGGCCCCCTGGTGTATACGGGTTCGTCTCGTTATGGCGGAGGGCACTGCGTAGTAGGTATGTCTTAACCAACTACTTTAAGGTAAGATAACTTAAGTTTAACTGCTACCTACTACCTACCTAGTGTACCTACTTACACCAAAGTTAAAAATGATAACTTCGGATTTATTAAACATTTAACAATGTTTATCATTAAGTAAAAAACTATATCAAAAAAATATCTGGAGTGCAAAAAGTTGCATGTAGCTGTCACCCATCCTCATTATTGAAAGGAAAATGATAGCCACTGTTTAATGGCCTAGATCGCGCAAGTAGATGGTTTGTTGTGGAATTTAGCAATAATGAAAATTGTCTATTATATTGAATTGAATTGAATTGAAGAAGAAGAAGAAGAAGAAGAAGAAGAAGAAGAAGAAGAAGAAGAAGAAGAAGAAGAAGAAGAAGAAGAAGAAGAAGAAGAAGAAGAAGAAGAAGAAGAAGAAGAAGAAGAAGAAGAAGAAGAAGAAG